>JAKIJQ010000034.1:0-1460000 GCA_023373905.1 Rhizoglyphus robini | reverse complement strand
TGACCAACCTGACAAAGATCGTTTTAAACAACCTTCATATACCAAATGCTCATTGGACACACACACACACACACACACACACACACACACACACACACACACACACACACACACACACACACACACACACACACACACACACACACACACACACACACACACACACACACACACACACACACACACACACACACACACACACACACACACACACACACACACACACACACACACACACACACACACACACACACACACACACACACACACACACACACACACACACACACACACACACACACAAAAAAACACACACACACACACACACACACACACACACACACACACACACACACACACACACACACACACACTGATGTGGTGATGATTACTGTTGTGCATTGTGACCAACCTGACAAAGATCGTTTTAAACAACCTTCATATACCAAATGCTCATTGGACACACACACACACACACACACACACACACACACACACACACACTGATTTGGTGATGCTGACAGTTCTGCATTGTGAACAACCTGACAAAGATCGTTTTAAACAACCTTCATATACCAAATGCTCATTGGACACACACACACACACACACACACACACACACACACACACACACACACACACACACACACACACACACACACACACACACACACACACACACACACACACACACACACACACACACACACACACACACACACACACACACACACACACACACACACACACTCACACTGATGTGGTGATGATTACTGTTGTGCATTGTGACCAACCTGACAAAGATCGTTTTAAACAACCTTCATATACCAAATTCTCATTGGACACACACACACTCACACTGATGTGGTGATGATTACTGTTGTGTATTGTGACCAACCTGACAAAGATCGTTTTAAACAACCTTCATATACCAAATGCTCATTGGACACACACACACACACACACACACACACACACACACACACACACACACACACACACACACACACACACACACACACACACACACACACACACACACACACACACACACACACACACACACACACACACACACACACACACACACACACTCACACTGATGTGGTGATGATTACTGTTGTGCATTGTGAACAACCTGACAAAGATCGTTTTAAACAACCTTCATATACCAAATGCTCATTGGACACAGACACACTCACACTGATGTGGTGATGATTACTGTTGTGTATTGTGACCAACCTGACAAAGATCGTTTTAAACAACCTTCATATACCAAATGCTCATTGGACACACACACACACACACACACACACACACACACACACACACACACACACACACACACACACACACACACACACACACACACACACACACACACACACACACACACACACACACACACACACACACACACACACACACTCACACTGATGTGGTGATGATTACTGTTGTGCATTGTGAACAACCTGACAAAGGTGGTTTTAAACAACCTTCATATACCAAATGCTCATTGGACACACACACACTCACACTGATGTGGTGATGATTACTGTTGTGCATTGTGACCAACCTGACAAAGATCGTTTTAAACAACCTTCATATACCAAATGCTCATTGGACACACACACACACACACACACACACACACACACACACACACACACACACACACACACACACACACACACACACACACACACACACACACACACACACACTCACACTGATGTGGTGATGATTACTGTTGTGCATTGTGACCAACCTGACAAAGATCGTTTTAAACAACCTTCATATACCAAATGCTCATTGGACACACACACACACTCACTCAATGATGTGGTGATGATTACTGTTGTGCATTGTGAACAACCTGACAAAGGTCGTTTTAAACAACCTTCATATACCAAATGCTCATTGGACACACACACACTCACACTGATGTGGTGATGATTACTGTTGTGCATTGTGACCAACCTGACAAAGATCGTTTTAAACAACCTTCATATACCAAATGCTCATTGGACACACACACACACACACACACACACACACACACACACACACACACACACACACACACACACACACACACACACACACACACACACACACACACACACACACACACACACTCACACTGATGTGGTGATGATTACTGTTGTGCATTGTGACCAACCTGACAAAGATCGTTTTAAACAACCTTCATATACCAAATGCTCATTGGACACACACACACACACACACACACACACTGATGTGGTGATGATTACTGTTGTGCATTGTGACCAACCTGACAAAGATCGTTTTAAACAACCTTCATATACCAAATGCTCATTGGACACACACACACACACACTCACACTGATGTGGTGATGATTACTGTTGTGCATTGTGACCAACCTGACAAAGATCGTTTTAAACAACCTTCATATACCAAATGCTCATTGGACACACACACACACACACACACACACACTGATGTGGTGATGATTACTGTTGTGCATTGTGACCAACCTGACAAAGATCGTTTTAAACAACCTTCATATACCAAATGCTCATTGGACACACACACACACACACACTGTGTCAAATTTCACTTTTCATTTTGTGTTCTTTTTATGAAATCTACATCACTCACTCTATTCTCTAATCTTTGGCACAATCTACAGACAGCGATCTACAATGTTTCTTGTTGTAACTTAGGTTTTTTTTATAGCAAAAGTTTTTTAAAGCTTTAGTTTAACTTTTTAATACTTGGTGTTTTAGGGTTAGTAGTTTTTTTTTTGTATTTCGAATAAATGAAACGTTTCAACAAAGTTCGATTCCGATTAAATGTTTAAAAAACAAATCTACCTTTATTTAAATTTTTAATTTAAATTTGCTCAAAATTTTAATGGTTTTTAAAAAATAATCTACCCCAAATTTACTGGGTAAACAAGAATATAGTATAGTTTATACATTGCTAGTAGAGTAACTTTTTTAAAATTCTATTTTAGCTTAGTTGGTATATTTTTTCCATTAGATTTTATAAAGTTCTCTCGAAACCATCAATTATAAAAGGTAAAATTAAATTATGATTAAAATTTTATCATCCAGGATTCAAATTTAATACAAACTTTGTTATAAATATTTTGATGTTTTTAAAGGGGTTTAAAGCTTTCAAGTAATTCAGGAAACTTTGATGTAGGTTTCAACTTTTTATTTAATTCTCCGTTTTTATTGACCTTCAGTTTGATTCAGGTTAACCTTGATATTGAATGTCTTTGAATTTTTCTATGAATTTTTCTTTTGTAATTGTTGAAATGAAGTTATTTACCTTCAAATGATTCAGCCATCACTGACCACCCTCGCTTCTTGGGTATTCCGCTGAGTGTAAACCGCCTTAAGAGCGTCTACATATTTTGTTAATAACATATTAAATCAGACTTTAGGAAAGTCTTAAAATGTAGTTTTAATTATAATTATTGCCATTAATTCAATTTTTAAAACATTTATTTCTCAATGCTCACGTATTGTGCATCTACATTAGACGGATTTATAAAATGATAAAATCAATTTTTTTGCTAAATTAAAAATTGATTAACTGACTGTGTAATCAAAGACATGAGCTACTTTGTTTAGGTTACCGGTTTTGAAAAACAAAATTTCCCGATCGAGACGCGTACTATTGGCTGACTTATTTAAATCAAGTTTAGAGTGTTTTGATATACTTGTATAAAATGGTAAAATATTAACAATTACTTGTGAATTGCTTTGCAAGAAAACAGTTCGCTTATCTCTCAATTTATTAAAAATTAACTTTTACAAATTATATTTCAATTTTACTTGGAACTATCATTTTGTTACATCTAGTATTCAACTTTATAAAAAATATTCTGAATAATTTCAATAATAACAATATTTCGTTTTTTTTGATTCACAGGTAAACAAATTCATTTTTCATTTGATCAAGTCATTGCTCGAGACAACGAGATTTAGTGGATAAAACTTATTTGGTTATAACTCGGTTTCTATTCATCTTTTAATCACTAATCATACAATCAATTGTTGTACAGAATTTCTTTTTTTTTGAACTATTTGTTGCGTTTTTCGTATTTGGTGACGATTTTTTAAAAGGTAATCGAATCTATTTTACCACATTCAGTGGGTAAAATTTGTTTTATATTTCATATTACATAAAATTTGTTATTTTAAATTTTACATAAACGATTTCTCCGTTCAAAATAGAAAAGGTTAAACTATACATAATTGAGATTGTACTCACAGCCACACAACTCTTGATGTAGTAAAATATGTAAATGATTTTGGAACAAGAAGGTAATGTTCAACTATTAATTCCTTAGGTTTGCTCACTGTTCAATGAACTGTGCTCACGTGTATTAGTCAATATCCCAATACACTTTCAACTGCAAATGTATATACTTTTTCTGATACTTCTCTTTAAGTAAAGGTTAACTAGCAAAACAAATTCCCATTCAAATTTTAGATTTAAATTTTAGATTCGAGTGGATTTAATTTCTAATGTTTTTTCATAAGATTAAGATTATTTTGAATAGTATTTTTTTTAAATATAAGTATAAATGCAAATTGCAGATGTAAATTTTAATAAATTGAATTGAAACAAACTTGAGCCACTGTAAGGATCCGTGTCAGCGTTTCACTTGATTAAAGGTTTTAACACAAAAATCATATAACATTTAGCATTGCTTTAGCACTCGTATTAACTCTAAAAGTTATAATCAAATAACAGCAATAGACAAAGTTTATAGGAAAACATGTTATATTTCCAACATACATGTGAGTGATCATCATAATGCCCACTTGTCTAGTTTTTGGAAAATTTTCAACCCTGTTTTAGTTTCCTAGATTATTTGTAAATTTTGGCCAATGTTTGAGACAGTTTTTGTCGCCTAGTTTAAAAACGGTAACAATATTTTTAAAAAAATGTTTGAATAACATTTTTAAATCGACTTAACTTTTCTAATCAATTTTAATGTGTCAAAACATTGACTAGATTACAAACACAACAGAATTAATAAGCAAAGGTATAGAATATGGTCTTATTGGCGAGTGGTTTACAAAAATACACATAGATTGAATTGTCAATCGATTGTATTAAGTCTATAAATGTCTGTATAAAGAATTAGAGGTTAGAATATGCACTTTAAATTTTCATTAAATGGTAATTATATTCAAGTTAATTCAATAAATTCTATTTCAACAATTCGCATAGCTTGATTAGTTTGATATCAGTGAGTAAAACATTTGAAACTTGAAAAATATTGTTTACGTACACCCAAAATATTCTAATTATCTATTTATAGACATTGATCCGTTTAATAAAATGCGGAAAACTTAAACTTATTATGCAAAATTCAATGGTAAAATATTCATTATTAAACTAATCTAATTCTTTTTGTTTTTTTTATTTAATTTTCTTGTCTAATATCTTGTTTTGTTAATAGCAACCATTATCACAGATATTGTTTCAAAATTATCTAAATGAATGACTATTTTTTATATCCCCCTTAGATTAATTTTTAGGGGTGGTTGGGGTGTATGTCACCGATAAGTGTCGGTCACTAATCGAATTAAAATAAAACTCGAATAACTCGAAAACTATTGAACATAGGAAAATGAGATAAAAGACAAAAAGATTGTGCTAATTTTTTTCTGATCGAATGGTGGTTTCGTACAAGTCCCAAAAGGCAAAACGTTAGTTTTGCGGGACTTATACGAAATTTTCTTTTAATTTTAAACTTTTAAATTAGTTTTTCACATTTTTGAATTTTAAATTAGATAAGCTTCCAAAGGCAAATAAATTTAAAGGTTAATAATAAATTACATTCTGACAACTAACTTTAACTTGTTAACTTAACTTGGTCAACCGAATTTGGCTAATGAAACATTTGTTTTGCTAAATTAAAAAAAATTATGGAAAGTAAGCCATTTCAATGAGTGGAACTTTTGTTTGACTATAGAATTAACAATAATAAAATTGATCATCATTCACTATTATCATCTCAATATCCAAATTCAAAAATCAATCACGTATTTCCTGTGTATTCCGCAAACGGTCATGCCATGTTTCAATTCAATTAACATATTTTCATTGAAATCAGTATACTTGTGGACTGCTAAAAAGGTTACTTTTAACATTGTTCCTTTCAATCCGTGACAATATTTGCTACATTCAGTTAAACATTCAATCAAATCCAACATCATGTGTTCTAGTTGTTCATACTTTTCTTACAATTTCTACGTTCACTTTTGGTTTTATAGATAAATTTTGGATTCTCATTTATCCAGGTCTTAAAGCTAATCTACATCGCTAATTTGAAAAATCTTAATTGACTTTACTTCATTTTATTACAAAAGTATTTCTCAATATCCTTGTTCAACTATTTGTTGGTCTTTTAATTTTCCTCCCTTTAAAAAACTTGGGTTTAAAAACTATTTTTACCTCACTGAGTGGGTTAGCCTTATTTGGTAATACCAAATTGGTGTACATCTTTGAAATCGGTTCTTATATATCGTGTAACGATTTTTACATTTACATTTGTCGTCTCATTAAAGTTTTCATTTAAAAAATATTAATTTAAATTATTGTCGTCGTCACCATAAAAGGTCATAATTTTTGCAAGCTGAACTCTACATTTGCTTGTGTTTCATCAATGTTTCTGAAATCCAAACAGTTCCAATTCTTTAAAGTGCACGCTCTATATTGTTTATTTTCCTTCACTTGTTTTACCCATAGTGTCTACAAAAGGTTTTAATGAATTAACTTTTCGAAATCTTTGATTTTTTCATAAAAAACTATTATCCCATTGTCTACTTATGTGTAAAAACATCATTTTAAAAAATATGTTTAAAAAGTGCTCGTCAGAAAACATATTAATCTTTTAAAAAGGTATGAATTTGAACAAAAGAATTTCTACGTTCGATTTTATGTTTCAAATTAATTAAATTCCGTTTAGTAAGTTATATTGCGAATTAATAGAAAATAGTCTAAGCAAATAGGTAAACATGCTTTCAATCTTTTTACTTCTTTCTGTAATGACGAAACCAGCAAAATGAAAATTCAACTTTTTATTTAATATATTCTTAGCTACATGCATTCATTAATTTTTCAAAGCTTTGTTTTTTCAATGGTTTTTGAAACTAATCTACCCCATTGAGTGTTTGGTATAACTTACTTTTCTAATTTCTTATTTCTCATAACAACTGTTCGTTAATTTTTGTCGCTTATTTGTCGTAGCATGGTTTATTTATTTGTTGTTAATTTATCGTGCTCTAACACCTGCTCAAACTAAAAGGTTTAATTAAAACTGTGAATGCCTAAAAGTGTATCATATGAGTTCACTGTCATTCTGCTTCACAATTATCTTGCTTCACTGTCATTCAATTGGAATGTAGTTTTTATACGAAAATGCTTCACCAACACATCTCAAGAACATCTAAACGCCATAATGACTAAACATGTGTTTCCCATTTTTTTACATGTTTATCTTAAACAAACTTTAACTTTTCTTTGGTTTTTTAATTTTTGATTGTGAATTACTCCGGATGCTTTTAAAAAGATTTAAAAGGTAACACTATGCATATGTTTGCTTGTATTTTCATTTACATAATTCATTTGAAAAAGTTAGATTACTGCTCAAGCTTATTATTTGTCAAAGAACACAGTCACTCTACAAGGAATTAAAGAATACCTAATTTGATTTTATTGTCACTTTGAATCAGCCTGATCAATCTTAAAATGTAGATTACAGTTAAATAGTTCATTGTTTGCCAGTTTATGTGAACAATGGTCACAATAACTTTTGACGGTAATTTTTGTTCTTAGTAATTAGAATTATTAATAATAATTAGTATGACGTAGAGAATAACTTTAGACAGAATGTCGATCCGCATATTTGAAAAAGGTAACATTAAGCCTACAAAATCATCTCACTTTAAAGATAGGCAAACTGTGAAACCATGTGACATACTTGAAGTGGATAATTTTGATCTAACAATTTATTTTCGATAGGATTAACATTATTATTACATTGTGATTATTATGATTATTACAAAGTGTTCAATTGCCGATTTATAAAAGGTCACATGTCACCAATTGTCTTTCTAATAATATTGTTTGTACAAAACATTTTACAAGAGAATCGAGTAACTAGAAAGTTAACAGAACAAATCTATATAAAAGGTTATAATCTATTTTCTTTTTCTAATTTTTAAATTCTGTTCATAAAAACAATTTTCCTATTGGCGACTTGAATAAGCGGCTAAAAATTGTGTATCAAAATGTGTCCTTCAAAAGGCACGATTTTCAAAACTAAAATTAAATTAAACCAGACTTTTCACTTTTCGATTCTTTGTGTCTTCATCAGAGTTTTTCGTAAAATTGGACCATCGCTCGTTTGTCCACTATCCATCTGCTTTACTATAATTTATTTTAGAATTTAAAAAAATAATCTAATCAATGAGTCTCATTTAGCATAAAAAATGAACAATTGAAGTAAAGATTTTATTCCTTGACATAGAAAATCCCTTTGCAAATGGTTAATTTGTTTAAAAATATTCTTAATACATTATAATTTATGATCATATACATATCATGACATATAGATCTTGCAAGAGAGAAGAATATAGCTGCGCATTCTTACAAAGGTCATACCTAATTTGACATAATTGCGTGCTCTAATTAACAAACAAAATCAATTTAAATTGGTTATGATCAAATCACGAATCTGAAATAAAAATTTAAAATCAGGCGACTCAGATGAGGTGAGTAATTTAATTTAGAAATTAACTTTTCAAAATACTCTTCTACAGGATCAACATTAGTATGAAATTAGGTTGTTTTTCAACTGAAATTTTATAAAGGTCATATTATTTTATTATTTTTTAAATTTTAAATTTTTGTAAATCAATTAATTAAATGATAATCGGTTTTAGTAAATTGGTATAAATTCTAGTGTGTAACACTTTTATTAATAACAAAAGGGTGCTGCCCTCCTATGAAGGGGTGCCATTAGACTCAGCATACTAATCAATCCTCATGGATAACAATCAATAATATTGATTTGTACTTTTAAATAATCTTGACTATTTACTTGACGGCTGAGCATTCATATGATGATGGACCATCCTTATCGACGCCGAGAGAACTTTCTCAGCGATATCCACCAACCAAACTTTATCAAGGCTAAACTTCTCAAAGAAATCGACCATCCGACGAGGAATAACACCACGAGAACCAACCCATAAGCCAAAAACCTCGAATTCTGGTCGGCCATATTGAGGATATCGACTCATAACGTCCCTTGCACAAGTTCTGTATTTGGCTTGCTTCTCATGTTGTACGGCTTGGCCAACATCTTCATTCGACTCATATCGCACAGTCGGATCAATAATGTACGCTCTGTTTGACCCAGAGTCAAACACCAGCAAATCCAGATAACGATTACTACCATGCGTATCACTACAAAATACGTCATCAAAGCAATCGAAGCCTTTGTCTTCTAGCAAAACTTTAATACGACGAACCACTTGGTTATGTCTAGACATTCGCATTGTCTCGCCAAAGGGACACCAACCCAGCACATGAGGAAGGTTTTCAGTCTCATTGCGGCAATGCCGACAATGGGTAGATTGGGGTCCAACAACGACTTGACCATGGGAATCCCTCGACACCACCCCAGGAACGCCTGCCAAATTAGCATAACTGACACTCAGTTTAATGCCAGCCGTCCATTCTGACGCCGTCAAATTAGATCATTTTTAATAACGAAATCAACTTTGTGAAACTATCATCAGGTCTACATTTCATTTAACTCGTATTCCATTCTGCATTCTATAGTCTATTGTAGTATTTTATGCCAATTCATACACAACCATTAAGAAAAGGGTTTAACTTATTTTAATTATATAATCCAATTTTGAAATATGAAGTTATTTGCTAGAATCATGTTGAACAAATTAAACAACATCAACCGACACTGTCTATTGGGAAACATCTTCAACAAATTTTAGAGTGACCGCAATATTTCCGCTATCTTTAGATTATTTACAATTTTTATTTAGTTTGGTTACTTTTTGTTAGACATTTTAAGTAATCATCGACAGATAAAAGGTCACTAGGTAAAAAAGTCACTTTTAACTTTCTTTATTTGCATCAGAGTTTGAGTACTTAAAAAATGACAAATATTCCTTCTTTGTTAAACTGAGTTTAACCTTCTAGCAAGTTTGTTAATTTGGGAAATATTATCTTCCACAAATGTTAGTGTTACCGCCATAATTCCTACCTCTAGATTAGTTTCTTTTTTTTATAACTCACAGTGTCTCATTTGTCAGTTTTTTTGGCTTTTTCGGATGGACATCGAAGTCAAAAGGTAAAAATTAATTTTTAAATAAAAGTGCATCAAATGGATTAAAATCTATTTCATTGCCATCACTACCATCCTCCACATTTTTTTCCCATATGGCTTATAAGCCTGTTTTGGTATATGATAATTTTAATTTTTTTTACAAAAAGCGTTCTTTCTATTTGGAATCCATTGAACGACTTACACAGCCTGTAATATACAGAATTGATTTAATTCTCTCAGGGTTGGAACTTATATTACAGATCATACAACAACTTTTACTTAATCGTGTAAATCAAGATCTTGTAATAGTGTAATTTTTTCTAAATTTTGATTTAATTTGATTTAGCTTAGTTTATTTCCTTTTTATAAACTATACACAGCATTCTCTCACCAAACTAAAAGGTAAAATAATATTACGCAAGACTTATAATGAATCATTTATATTCGCATTCACTTATTTATCAAATATTATCATTATTTAGTCTAGTTGTCAACCTTAATTCACAATCTTTAATGGCCACTTTTTTATATCACTAACATTCTTCTGTCTACATAATTCAGGTTTCAAACCTAATTTACAACATATATCTTTAAAAATTATTTGCGTGTTTTTAATATTCAATTAAATGGTTTTAATAAAAATTCTAATAAACTAATCTGTCCCATTCAATAGTTAAAACTTACTTGTCTTATAACAACTGCAATACTGTTTACTAATTAGTTGCTCATTGAAAAGGTGAAATTACATAATTTCTCTTAAGTGAGATTGCACTTATGTAAATTATGGTATGGATGTGTGCAACTTGTTGTGGATAAAAAAATTTTTTGAAGAAAAGATTCTTTTGTTAACTTATTATTCTCATGAATAAACATAAAGTCACACATTCTGTCAATCGACTGTCAAAAGTCACTTTTCATATTTATCATTCATGATTCTTTCTTCTCCTGAATAACACATATTATATTGAGAATTTCTGTTTTATAAAATGATAAACAATTATAGCAAGAATGGACATTGTCCATTAAATGACATATACAATAACTTATCTTCAATAACTTCCTAAATTTTACTTTTTTATTTATGAATTGTAATTACTTGCTTGTAATTTGTGCCAATGTAACATTTAGCATGTTTTTATATTTTGTATTGAAATATTTAAAAAAGTTTGTCAATATAATATAAACTAAAAGAAGTGTTCCAGTAGCTTTGGCTTTGTTTATATATAAAAGGTAAAACTATAAAAAAATTTGACTGTATTGTCACTTGGATCATTCATTTGAAAAGATTAAATTTCAGTTTATGTTTATTGTCTTTGATTATAATTACGGAATTTTATGTATGCAATCTATTTTCTATTTGTCCATCATGGGAGTTTTCACAAGTTCAACTTCGTTTTCTAGGCCCTTTCTTTTTTGGCCTTTGTTGATCAACAATAGGATATATTAACCCAAGCTCAAGCTTTGTCCTTTTCTATCTGAGATTTGTTCGGAAGGTAAACATAGAAAACGTTTTTTGCAAAAACCAAGGTTGAACTGCACAATGTGCAGCGCACATCTGCATGGTATTTTATGCACTTTGGCCAAATTTGATGCAAATCGGTTGAGAAATAGGATGAGTTACATTCACAAGAATCGAACAAGTTGTACCTTAGTCTTACGCTCGATATTAAACGGCCATTCTTTAACGTGAGCATTGTCTACACTGCAATTCAAAATGTACTTGATTACTGCAGTATAAATCCTTTTTGTAAATTCTTTAAATGCTTGATTAAATCACGAACAAGAGAGGCGAATTAAATCTAATTGACTCACTTGAGGCGAGTAATTTAAGGTATGAAATCTTTCCAGTTAATTTCACATTAATATCAATGTTTAAACAATCTTGAAACTCGCTTTATAAATGGTTACAATCTTTTATTTTTGTTAAATTTTATACAAGTATACATTTAATGGAAACTCCTTACTTGAGTTCAACTCTTCTCGAGAGGTTCATTACGATGGTATTTAAAGAATACTAGCTCAAGAATATCGTCTATTTTTTAATTCTTATTATTATCCAAATGAACTTTTCGGTTTTATGTCAATGAAAAAATTAACACACTCGACTGTTGTGTACCGAAAACGGATGGATTGCATAAAGGTTATTACTTTCTTTTATTTTATTTAAATTATTTTTATTTTTATAATTTTCGTTTGTAGCCCTCATAAAACACAAAACTTTGTGTTCGAACATAAAAATTTCCAACCTTTTGATTTATTTAACTTTGTTTATTTTAATTTTTTGACATATATGTATCCTGTGTAGGCAATAACAAAAGGTGAAAATGGAATTTAAAGAGTGTTTTAGATGTATTCCCTGGGATTCAGTTTTGTTTTTTAAAAATTGTTACATAACACATTTCTCATAAATGAGAAAACATTTATTAACAACAAAACCAGTTTTCATATTCATCGGTGACAAACTAAACTTGTCATCGATTTCCAACACCGGTTACTATCTATTGTTTAATGCTTTAATTATCTGGTTATTATGTTCAATTTTGAGAATTCTTTAATAGGAAACAATAGTATTAACATTTTTTGTCGTTAGAATAAGGATTTTTGCTGACAATCAGTCGTAGTTTTAAAGGTTTTTAAACATTCTAATCTTCTTTCTCTTAAAAAGTGCGTAAAATTTAACAATTTTAAATAACGTCATTAAAAAGCAACTTGAACCTAGTTAACATAAAAATTGTTATCTTTATTTGTATTTTTTGAATTTCATTTTTATATCAATAATTTCCCAACTCTCACAAAGTTTCTTTCATAAATTTAAATAGTTTGAATTGATATTTATTTGGGAAGAGTTACTAGTCAATTTATTGATATGACTTAACAATCATATCCTTGTTCTCACAATTCTTTAAGAACAGAATTAGCATTAACATTTACGAAATTTATGTTCGCTAATATTTTTAAAAGGTCAATAAAACCAAAATGTTTGACAATTCAAAAAAACTGGCTAACGAAGAACCAATCTAAAAACATTTACATATTTTTTCTTGGTATATTAACTATACCATCACTGATCATACTAGTATTCTCGACTATTCCATGAATTTTCAATTCTATCTTTAGTATCGAAGTTTAAAAAAGTTAGTTTTGATTAATTTTTTTTCAATAAATTTATTTGATTTACTAATTCTCCAAGAGTGAATGTTGAGATTTATTAATGATGTGATGCATTCAAAGGTTTTTAAATCTAAAAGCATTTATCTTTTATGATATAAGCCATTCCTCAGATACAATTTTATACACATTTTACATCACTCTGGAATAGACAATGCTTCAATTATTTTTTGCAAATTCAGAATTTGAAATTCCCAAACAATATGTTTCTATAGTAAATTTTATTTATTAAACTCTTCAAAGTGTTCAATATCTATTTAATTGTTTGTTTGACGTGAATTTTATTGATACTGTATCCGATCTTTGTAGAAAGGTTCTAGGATTTAAAATTCACTTCAAAAATGTTAATCTTTTGATGTGCTCGCTTCATTTCGTTACACTATTCGTTTCAATGAACTATTCACAATCAATAAATTTCATTCATTGTTCAATAAACCCATCATAACCACAGAGTCCGAGTTTGACGTGATTTATGCTTTCTGACAGCTCTATTAAAAGATGATTTTAAAAGGTTTTAAAACAAATAAATTATTTTCTTTATACTTAGTATAGTGGGTTACTTACTTAACTTAAAAATATCTTTTTTTGTCCAAAAGATTGCGAAACTAGCCATTGCCCTTTAACTCACTTAGGAGTTCTGACAGTATCTGAGTATTTTTGGAAAAAAATGTTCAACTTCTTTGAATATCCATCTGAAACTAAATTGTCAATCAAATATTTAATGAATTTTCCGGAAAATTTCCTGGAACAATTTTTTGTAAAATTTATTTAAAATAAAATTTTTCATCTTCATTGCTGAAAATGTCTTGTATAGCCATCAAATATTATATTGTTTTTACATGATAGTCAAAAAAGGTATTAAAATTAAAATCGATGTTTTTACAACATCGCACGATTCAATTAAGTTGCTGAACTGTTTTCAGTTAATAAAATATTTGTTTGACTTTAACAGAATCAATATAAATCAAATTATACGGGTCCTGATCTGCACTAATAAAAAGGTTAACCAATCGCAAAATGTTAAATATTCATACAAATATTTTAATCCTTTCTATATTATTAGCAGTATCAAGTCTATAGTTTTTTATTCAATATATTGTTTATATAATCACAATTGGCTTTCCAATATTTCGACACGAAATAATACAATGTATTTTATGAGTTACACCAACCAATGTTGAACCATTAGTTAACAATAATCAACTCCTTCAAAGACGAAAACCAGAAATCAAGAAATTTTTTTGTACCGAGATTAACTCGGGGAATTTGAGATTTTAAAAAATCTGGAAATGTATAATAACCTTGTCTATTAGCAAAGGTAATTTTTTTCTTGGACATCCTTTTGTCCTTATCAAGTTTAACTCAATAAAATTTGCACAAAATTTAAAATTTCTAATTGGAAAATTGTTGTTTGGGTTAAACTTAAATATTACTTACCAGAATAAATGAAAAATTGAAAGACTGATTTTAGATAATGTTTTTATAATAATCTTTGTTCTCGTTCGCAAAAGGTTAATTTTTTAATAAATAATTTTTTTAATACTTTATAGACTAAACAAATGTTTGACATTCTAACTTTTCGCTATTCATCTAACAACTTTTTCATTTACATTTGAAGTGTCATTAGCTACTGTTTCATAGCTGCAACATCACAAAATAACCAGAATTTTCACTTTTTGATTTTTGTATCTGATTAGTTTAGCTTTGCTGTCGCTCTTTTTTAAATGAAAGGTCAACTATATTTAATATATTCTCAACTACTTTTATTTTTCTCACATATATTTTGTAAAGAATAATTCTAATTTGAATGAAATTAAATTAATTTAATATCTTTCATCTATTTGTTTGTTTAAATGATGCAGTATGGAGGGTTTCCAAACAGTTATTCGATCTCAAATGTTATATAATTTAACAATTTGACTACTGCCTATTGTATTTCTGTTTGTCAACTATACATGTTTTCTCATTGTAAAATTTAGTATCTAGCTTCCCCGTTAGCTTTTTACCTTTTGGAACAGCTGTATGAAATTATTCCAATAAAGTGACACTTGCAATTTTCTTTCTTTGTAAATGGACTACTTGAATTCCATTTTTACCAATGTCACGATGAAAACAACAAAGTTTTATTAAAGGTCAACCAAACAACATCAATGGACACTGTTATTTGAAAACCATCTTTTTCAACAAATTCCCGAGTACCTCCCACATTAGACTCTTAGCTTCTTTTTAAAAATTCTATTTTCAAATATTTTGCAAAATGCCCCCTTCAGGACATAATGAATTCTGAATTCACTTAATTTTCTAAACCGATTTTAGTGACATTATGTTGAACAAAGTTAATATTAACGAAAATGTAAGGTATTTATGACCCATGAATTTCAAAATGTTAATTCAATTAAAAATGTTTATCAATCAAAACAATTATTTAATTCAATTTTAGGTTTAACGATTATCCCAAATTTAAATGCTAAAATAATATTTCCCTAAACCTGACATAAGGCATGTCGATAATTTTTACATTCGAATGAACTACAATCTCTTCGATCTTTCTGTGAAGTTATTGACTTTCTCTCCAGTTCAAAGGTTAAACTTTTAAATCAAATTTAATAAAGGTAACATTAATTTTATTCTATCTCTATATGCCTATATAAATATCCAACTCTCAAGGCATCATATTTAATATTCATTAATCAAGCGGTGACATTTTTTAAAATTAAGAATTTATTTATTTAAGCTTATTTACTGTTAGAATGTCAGTTTAGCCTCACTTTGAAAATGTTTCATTATATAATTTGTTGTATTTGATATTTTATTAACTAACTAAATGTCAATGTAGTGCAATTGATCTTTCCTTAGGTTTATCTACTATTCTCGGGTACTAGTCAACAATACAATACAACAAACATTGTCAAATGCAACTTTTCTCATTTTTCCTTCAAGTGTCACTCTCGCATGGTGTACGTATTTACCTAGTTACAAATACTAGCCAGCCGTATATTTCCTCTTTTTATATTTCTCACATTCTCTCATTTACAGAAGAATGAGCTTGATATTAAGCATATTTGTGAATTTTGAATCTCTCGATTACTTGTAAAAAACATTGAAAATCTCCCAATTTACTTGTTAAAGACAGTTGAAGGCCGTTATATCTATATCGTTTTATGACGCTATCTTCAGTTCTTTTAAATGGTTAAATCAATTATCTACCTTAAACTTAACATATCTCTATAGCCTGTAATGGGTATTTTTGGAGGAGCTGATTGAGTTTGTGTCAACATTTTTTAATATCTTCTTAGGAACATATTCTCACGAAAACCTTTCCACGTCTTTAAAAAGGTTCGCTAACAATATCAATGAATTCTGCCAATTGGAGAACATTGCATTCATTCTAAAAAAACATTGTACTTAATGAAAATATATAAGAAACCACCAAAATTCCCACATTTAAATTCTTTAATTTTCAACTGAGTTTTACCAGGTTTTATAAGGTACAAATAGTTAAATAAAATAAAAGTGTGTATCATATAGATTCACATTTATTTTTCCACCATAAGCTCATTCACATAATCTGACCAGTTCGTTTACCACTCACTGGTCAGTCAAAATCTGTCAAGATAAGTGCTCCCTCACCAACAGACCAATCATGGTCAACCTCCACTCATCGATGACCACTACTCAGACAGTCATCATATCACCAGTTGCTGTCATCATAGTTGACTTGACTTGCTGTCACCACGCGGAGTGACACAGCACTACTGCTCTTCTCTCTCTATATAAGTCTGCTGACTGAAGCAGTCTATCATCGTATGCCTAGTATGTGCTACAGATCAGTTGTCTGTGTGACTTGTGCTAAACGCACCTCTTCTTTCTTCCAGATTGCGTCTTCCTGAAGTCTTGTTGGCCCCAACTTCCTGTCTACTAGTGTGACCATCTAGTACTACTATTGGTGGCTCGTATCCTGGAAGAAGAACTGGTGACTTACGCTCCCAAGCCCTTCATACTGCCTTATTGTGTCTGCCCTCTATTTATTATCAATAAACTGCTTTTAACTAACAAAATCAGCATCATTATAGTCAAATAATAATCAGTCATTTTGCAAATTCTCATTATATCAACAACTTTTTTTTGCTGTACTCTATTCTTAGTTTGGTCTTTGGTATGCACATTTAGAATTAAAAGGTCAACTTTATTAAACAGACTGCAGTCTTTCAGCCTATGCTTTTATTTCAGCTTGTTCGTGGACTCACAATTCAATTTGAGAGGCAAAATTAGTTTAACAAGTGCACACTGTACAATATGTTAGCAATCATTAATTTGTTACTTAACTTAACTTGTCAATACTTGTTTGACCTCAGTACTTGTTTGTTTAAAAGGTTATTTTTAACACATCGTTTTTTGTCGCAATATTTGCAACATTCAATTATACATTCAATGTAGTTTAGTCGTCCATATTTATTAAAACAATTCATACAAACTTATTATGACATTTTTTCAATTCTATTTTTATAAAAAAGTTTCTTTGTCTCACAGTGTTACAAAGTGTTTCAAAAACAATCTTAATTGCCAACTTATTTGTGAATAGCTCTTAAATATTTAATAAATTCTTTCTAATTTTTTATATTTTTTATATTTAACAATGAATAAAATTGTGTTCCTCCGAAAACATGTCAACAAACGGTAAAAATTTATAAATGTCTATATGCATCAAAATAAGCTTTTCCCCACTTAAATGAAATCATTTCTATTTTTAAACTACATGGGGGTTTTTAATTTCAAATACATTTAAAAATCATAATAGCGTTTCACATTCTTAAAATTATTCATAAAGGATTTAAACAATTTATTGCTTTTCTTAGTCATCCATTTTCTTCTTCAAAGGTTGTATATATTTTTTTCTTTGATCAGGTTTTTTTTTACAAAAACAATCTTATTTGTTGCATATCTCAAATTTTTTAAAGCATTGCAACTATGTTTTTTCTAAAAAAATTCTCCCATTGCTCACTTACTTTTGCATCTGGTGAGTAGCTCAACTCAAAACTTGTTCAAAATATGTCACACATCCACAGATTTTTTATTCAACTATCTTGGTGGAGGTTATCAAAAAAAGGAAATTAGAGTACTCATGTTAGTGTAGCGTTTCAAAAAGGTCATTCAATGTCAAATAATGTGGCAATTCTTCTTTTTCAGGTCACTGTATCAATTTTTTTAAAATTTCTCTTTAATTATCTGGTTGTTATATTCAATTTTGAGAATTAATTAATAGAAAACAGTAATTTAAATATATTTTTGGTTGTTAGTTCAAAGAAACGAGTATGAATTGTAATTTGTAAGTGTAAGGTTGTTTTTGTAAAAGGTAAACACACATTCAATTTTGTTTGTCTTGGTTTGGCTAATGTCATATAAAATCAATGCAATTCTAATTTAAATCAAGTAATTTATTTTGGACTATTATTTGGGCATCTATTTAACAATGTTATGCTTGTGTTCACGTAGCCTAATTTAAACGGTAATAATAATTAATTTATAATTTTGAAATGGATGAATCAGTAAAATTGCTCAATTCACTTAACTTGGGGTACTTAACTACACTTAACTACCTCTTTTGGGTAGATTAGTCAAAACACATTTCTATGAACTTTAGGTTTCTTGGGATGAAACAATTGATTAATGTAATTTGCATCGATTTTAGTGCACAAAAATTAAAAATCAAAAACCGAAAAATATTGTTTGAACAAAACAATAGGACAACTATCTTACATGAGCCTCAAACATTCAATTGGATTTACATCAATCACATAAAAGGTTGTAATCTATTTTTTTAAGATTTTTATTTTTTTTAAGATTTTTTTTTGTAAAACGTGTTCATTAAAAAGCATGACAATCTTCACAACAAATATAAATTTGACCACGAGAATTTCCACTTTCGTTTCTTTGTTTCTTAATAGCTAAATTTAGTTAATAAATAATATATTCCGACGATTTGATTTCATATCTACGTAAAGGTAAACATGCCCTCAATCTTTTTGTTGCTTTTATGCATCTTGTTTTGCAACAAATATTTCCCATATTGCCTTATTCCTTCTTTCTTCAGAAATCAACTTTACAAAACAATCTACTTCTTCTTTTAATTGAGATTTAATGGATTTAAAAAGGTTGAATGTTCTTTCGTTTTCCATCGAATCATGATTCTCTTTACGACAAAGTACAGTATACGCTCACAATATCTACAATTAAAAGGTAAAAATCTATCATGACTTAAAATGTATAATCCAGGATTCACATTTATTTAGTTCACACATTCACTGTCATACTAATTTATTAAAAGTAGATTGTTACGATGTAGGACGATGGTCTGGTTAATCAAAGGTTTTAAAAATTTTATTTAAGAAAATTATTTGTTTCATTGACTAGTTATTTGTGATTAGCACAGCCATTGCCCATAATTGAGTCAATTTGATTTGATTTTCTCAGGTTTTAAAGCGAACCTACACGATTAGGTGGGAAATTATAATTTTTATATATGTCTGTCAAATCAATAGAAGACTTTTCTAGTCTTTTGTAGACAAAATTCATAGACTTTTGACTAAGAATTCATTAATTTTTTTAAAAACTGTTGTTAAAAGGTTCAATTTTCTTTCATTTACTCACTATTCTCACTGTATTTTTATACAAAATAAATTCTGGATTTGGTTTAGGTCTGCTATTTCGATGAACTGGTGATTTTTAAAAAAGGTAAAATTTATAGAACATTTCAATTGTATTTAACATATTTTCCTACTCTTATTCAATTATTATGAACG
Organism: Rhizoglyphus robini; assembly: GCA_023373905.1. Taxonomy (NCBI): domain Eukaryota; kingdom Metazoa; phylum Arthropoda; class Arachnida; order Sarcoptiformes; family Acaridae; genus Rhizoglyphus; species Rhizoglyphus robini. The sequence goes on along the minus strand of JAKIJQ010000034.1, from coordinate 1,439,659 downwards.
ATGTTTGTTGAATTTAGAGGATTTTTCATAAAATTTTTTCTCAAAGTTCTCAAGCGCTAAAGGTTCCAAAAACTAATATACCACAATTTAGTGGTTAAAACTACCTTGCTTGAATGAAGAAGCACACGATTCGATAACATTATGCCGGTTAGTTAATTTATTATACAGGAATTCAAATTAATCTATTCGTTTTTATGTTTTTTTCTGATTTATTTATTGAAAGGTAAAAAATATATTTTTTAAATTACTATTTGTGATTATCATTCAAATTTTATTGTTAGTCAGATTAATTCTAAAATGGCGTTTCCAGGTTCCTAGTCCCAAAATCCTAGGCTTTCACATAGATATCGTGGTATTTTAAAATGTACACGATTAATATCAGAATCTAGATCAAGATAGGATACCCTTTGGTAGATTTGACGAAATCAAGTATTATTCACAATCTCCTTGATCAACTCTTCGTTACTTTGAGATTTTTTGGTTGATTTTTTTACAGGTTTTTAAAATTAATCTACCCCACATTTGGTGGGTGAGCCTTACTTAGATATACCTAATGCATTACAATAGTTCAGTAACTTTTACAATTATATTTTCATCAGGCTGGAATTTTTAAAAAAGGTAACATAATTCAACATTTCTCATGTATGAATTATAATTGAGAAAACATAAAACAAAAATATTTATAAGTGATCATCACATTGCTCTCGTTTTTGTCTTCGTTTTCAAATCTGTTATAGCTTAGTTTGTTCATACGTATTATTTCTTTCCGTCCGTAGATTCGCTTTGATACAACAAATTATATTGTGTTTGGATTTGTATTCAAAAGGTTATACATTATCTTCTTTTATTAGAAAATTCATTTCTTGTTATAAAACAATTTTTTAAAATGTTACTTTTTGTGAATAATCCATAAAACTATTTTAAAATCCTTGAACTCCCCTCCACTAGATGATCACATGATTTATTAATGAATCTTTAATATACTACGATTATTATCTGATTCCGTTTTTTACTCAGGAATAAAACCGAGTACTATATTCTTCTATTATTCTCGTCTGGCAAGACAATTAGAGATGTCGTAATAAACTCCATAAGCCAAATACTATGCGAATAGTGAGATACGCCAACAACAGATGGCAGCACCATCGCCGTTATTGAAAATGCTAATTATTGAGAAGCCCAATGCTGTGCTATTTTGTCTCCACTGTATCGTACATATAGCGACTTATCGTCTCACAAGGATCCTTTTAGTCACTAAGACATAACTGTTTTTTTTGTTTAATTGATTTTCATCCTTTTGCAAACCTTTCCTTAAACTCAAATGATAAACCATCAAAATGGATTAAGCTTAATAATAATTCAAAATTCTTTGCGACGTTTAGAATATTTTATAACTCCTGCCTAAATATCAAAAGCAATGTTTGAGAAATTTTGATTTTTATAAAAAAAAGAAACGTTAAGTTCAAAATTGATTAGAGATTTTAAATCGAATCTACCTAAATTTAAAAGTTAAAAGGTTAATTTATTCTATGTTTTAATGCATTATTATGATTAAATAGCTATCAAGAGAAAATAACTAAGATCAAGCGACTCACTTCAAGTTTATGAATTTAATTTGAGCAATTTACTTTGCAGCAGGTGATCAATAATTTAATGACGTTAAGTCATATTCATGACCTCGCCTTATAAAAGGTAACATTATTTTTTATTGTTTAAATTTTAAATTTTGCAAATAAATTAATTCGAAGATATATAACTTTTCAGAAATTGTAAAAATCATCTTATTTATATGTAAATAATGAAAATTTATTAATGCCAATGCCAACTTCATCTGTTTTGTGTCCTGTGTTTAAATCTAGGTAATTTAATCGGTTGAAATATTCAAATTAATGTTTCAACAACATTCCAACAATTCATTTAATTTATCGATTTCAGAGAGTAAGTAATTTGCTAGACAAGAACAGAATTTACAAAAGTTCACTTGAACAACCCTTTCAAAAAGGAAATTTTAAAATTATTAAATAATTTGCCAATTCTTCTTTTCTAAGTTACGGGATCTATTTTCTTAGAAACAACAATTTTAATATTTTTTGTTAGATTATTGATACGAGAATGAATTGTGATTTGTTATTATATTTAATAACAGTTCTTTTTAAATGGGGTTTAAAAGGTTATTTTTTGATAAACTCATTAATTCACCTCGTCATACACACTGTAGGTTAAACTTGACATTTCTTTATATTTTTTTTGGTTAAAAAATCAACATCATGAAACTATAATCATGCACATTTTTATTATAATTTATAATTTATCTATGTTCAATTTTAGATTTTTTAAATCTTTGACTTAGATTAGCTGTTTAAAAAGGTTTTTATTTGTTGGATTTTATTTTCCACGCTAGAGAATATTCATATGTTTTTGTTAGAAATCAATTTGTTCATACCGAATTTGAATTTAGTTATAATTATAAATTAATAAATTGACGCTAACAGTGCGCAGTGAATAATCCAATAATTAATCGGTTCTTTGCATATACTCATCACAAGAAAGGTCACAATTTAAATTCTACATCAAAATTTGCATGTCTCCATATGTTGTACTGATGTTCCCTTAATTTGTTGTCACTAGTTTGTCTTCTTCGTTCCAACTTGTACGTATTATAATTTTGTTAGTTTATTTCTTTGCTGAAAAGTTTATAAGGATTTCCAGAACTCTTCCAATAAAAAGGTAAAAATATGAATAAGTGTGTCACAGAACTGTTTCAGTGACACGGTATCAATTATGGGTCCTTGCGATCAAACTCGAATAATCCAAAACTCATCTTATACATAGCCTTGATAGCATAAAAAAATTCCTTAATTCAGTTATGAACTGATGTTTGAATATCATTCCAACAATTCACTTGACTATTGTACTTTTCGGTTTAACGATTTCATAAAATTTAATATTAATTTGATCAGTAAAATATTTACTTTACTAGAACAGAATCAACAGTAAAAAATGATTTGATTGAATTGCTTGACTTGCTGTTTTTTCAAAAAGGTTATTTAATTCAAAAAATGTTAAATAGTCAAATACACCATATTTATCAATACTCGTTACATCCATTACTGACCACATTTATCTATTGTTCAATTTAGTTTATACATAATCACATTTTGACTATTTTAAAAGGCATTCAAATAGTTCGCTTGTAAAAGGTTATGAACATTCTTTGATTCGAACTCAATTATATTGGATCATCTAAATCTTAAAGAATTAAATCTTAATAATATTATCTAAATATCTTACCTTACATCTATTTAAACAGAAAAATATTTTATATTTTAAGTGGTATAGGATGTTCAAATGATATTATCATTTTCCATGTTTCTTTATTAAAGGTAAAAGTACCCTAAATATTTTGTCACTTTCTGTAATGTTGAAATTAACAGAATCAACTCAGAAAACCACAGAAAGAAAATTTATCTTTCACTTCACAAATCACTATCTAACTACTTTTACTGAGAAGTTCAAAAAGGTTACAGAATGTAAAATGTTCTTCTTTTCAATTTTCAGCATATTAAATACAGTCTAATGCATTATTTTCAATATTGTTTGAATACAATTTTATCGTTTTCTTAACAATTAAAAATTTAAATAAATATATAGGTATCCAAAAGTGTTGAGTATTCACAAAGTTTCCAGAACATCTTTTGGCTTGAGCGGTGGTTTTTGATTTGAGAGTGGTGGAACCGAAATTTTTACTATTTTCAGTTAATAAGATCTAAAAGTTTTTTACTTTGTCTAAGAAAGTTGTTTTCAATAATTTTAAAATCGGATTTAATTCTCTGATCTTAAATATACAAGAATATATGTTAGCAATCAATTTGATCAATAATATTTAGAATTCACGAATTTACATTCAAAATAGTTGAATCATCAGGTAACACTGTTAACACTTTTTATTTTAGGACATCTCTTCTTTAGAACACATTCATAGAATATATGATCAGTAAAAAGGTTGACCAAAGAACATCAAATGGATAATTTTGCCATTTTAAAACATTTTGAAAAATTGACCAATTTGAATCAGATAAATAAAAGTGTGCATAATGTGGATTCACATTTATTTCTTTAGCATTCACAAATCTCATTGAATATACTCAACCCAATTAGCGAAATTTGAGATATTTAAGTTTTGATTCTGTCATTTAATGATTTTGACAACTGTCTCAAACTTTTCCAATCCCTTTAAAGGCCACAATTAATATTTGTATATGTTAGCGTCAAAGTCCGATGGCCGGCAAAGTGAGGAAATGCCGCGGCAAAGTCCGATTTCAGATTTTTAAAAACAATTTGTATGACATTGCCGCGGCAATATTTGATAATGCCGCGGCTAAGTACACTATGCCGGAATCCTGTCCGGCCAAACTTATTTTCTGACTAAAATAAATTTCTAAAAATAATTAATTAGCCGTTTTCATAAGATAACTAATTAGAAAATTGATATTAATGCATTAATAGCAATGAATTATAACTTACACAAATAAAACAAATGAAAATACCAAGAAAACCAAACAAAACATGATTTCTATTATTTTTCTTATTTCAAAAGAATAAAGACATCAAGCTACTTTTTTCTTTGGTAAATGATTTCATACAATAAATTTGTTCTTTGCATAGTTTTTTAAGATTTTTAATGACTTTGTCTTAAAAAATCCATTAAAAATCAATTAGAAAAACAACTATGCCGAAATGAATTTAGGCACTTCTGACTTTGCCGCGGCATTTTCAAGAACTGCCGCGGCATAGTCCGCTCAAATTATTTTCATATCTGACTTCGGACTTTGCCGCGGCATTTTCCGAAAATGCCGAGTGTTCGGACTTTGACGCTAACATATATATCATAAAGCATGGGAGGGTATGTTAGGCCATAGCTAGGTATTATCCCATTTTGACCCCCTTTTATCTACCTTTGTCTATTTTGTTTATAAATTTTTTTAAAGATATAGAACTAAGACCAAATTTATTTAAAACATTTGCAAATAGAGTTTATGGTTGTCAAAAGTTTGTTCTCTTCTTAATTTAAAAGGTAATCATATTGTAATATTAAGTGTTTATGAAGTGTTTCAAAATAACTGTCAAACAATTCATTTAATTTAATTTAAACAATTCACACCAGTTTGTCGATTAATTCAAATTCGTAATGCTCAAACAATTGACAAATTGTGAGCTGTTTTCCTCTTTGATATATAAAAGGTTATCATACATTCTACATCTTATTTAAACACAAAATTATTTCCTATTTCAATTGGTTTAAGATAGAAAATGATATTACAAGATAATTGTCCAGGGTTTCGTATTAAAGGTAAAAATGCCCTAAATGTTTTATTGCTTTCCGTATAAAGAAACAAATTAATTGAAAAAATAAAGCAGTGCTACCCAAATATAAACAGAATCAAATTATGACGCAGAGAAAGCAAACGCATCTATAAAAGGTTTAAATAATTATTTAATGAATCAAATAATTGTAATAATTTAATCAAGCATTTATGTATTTGTTTTTTTTTGTTAAATTATTGTTCAGAGGTACAATTTTACATTTTCTACTTTTTTACATTAACTAAGTACAAGGGGAAAAATTATGTTGAGAACTTTCATTTTTCATAAAATGGTTGCATTTGATTTTGGTTTTGGTTTTGATATACAAAATTTACAAAAATCGCAAATCAAAACTTTTCCTTCCCAAAAATTCGGCCAACAGGTGACTGGATCAATTAAGAATTAACATTCACGAAATTAGTCGTTTCTGATTCACCTTTCTAGATTTGAGATTCTCAAAAAAGTTATGCAATCCCTAATTAGTTAGAGGAGCGAACGAAAAAACTCACGCCGAGCGAGCGTAGCGAGCGAGGTGTGAGTTTTTGAGTGAGCGACGATTCTACCCCAGACAAATCGGGAGAAAACGGGATTCTTTTCAGCACATCTCCTCCAAAACCACCATATGGATTGACCTAAAAATTTAACCCTATGTTCTGGTAGTGGTGTAGATGTGCTGTATAGTTTTGTGGCCATATAGGTCAAAAGTCAAAGGTACAATAATCTCTTTGAAAAATCTAAAATTTTGTATAGAAATGTGTTGGGGCCGAGTGTCAACACTGGGCGTGTGTGTGTCTGGCACACACACGCTATACCGCGCGCACACTGTGCGCAATGAAATGCACACTGTGCGCAAAAGAGATGCGCAATAACAAGAACATCCGAAAAATGAGTTCAGTGAGACATTGTAAGTCTTCGTTCTCGGACACATTACCAAGATCTATTACCTGTTCAATCTATAATATCCCATAACTCGGGTTTTAAGGTCCTATTTCGCGGGTAATAAATATTTTTTAAATCTACACATTGTAATGCGATCCCAATTGGTAACCAAATGCACCCGCCATTAAACTTGCTCGCCCGCACTCGCTTCTCTAATCAATAAAATTTAAGTTTGGAGTCCAGTTGGTTTTCGTTAATTCATAATGTGGCCGCTTCTCATCAACAGTACTGCTACTACTTTGATTTGAACTCTTTATCTCATTTAATGTATTATCTGGTAGATCTTACATCAAATTTGTTGGTATGAAATCATCTCTCTTATAGAGACATTCTATACTCCAAATTATTGGTATGAATGATAGTTCATTTGGAGGGTCTCCAGTCCTGAATAATTTAGGTATATCTGATATACTAACACCATTTAAGATTCTCTTTTTTTTCGTCAATTGTAGTTCTTACAATTATTAAAGTAGTTCGACAATCATTAAAATGAGATTTTAGAATGTTAAACATTATCCCGGAATTATCAGAGTAGTCTTGTTGGAGGAGCGAACGAACAAACTCACGCCCGAGCGAAGCGAGGGTGTGAGTTTGTGAGTGAACGAGTCCTCTGGCGCCACTTGATAGGAAAAGGCTTGTGCAGAGGATTGTGGCTACATGGTTCAATGGATCGGTCTGAAAATTTAACACAGTGTTCTGGTTGGGGTGAAGTTGTGCCTTTTGGCAAATAAGTCAAAGGTCAACGAAGCAGCGATTTTTCAAAAAATAAATCAAATTTTGTATAGAAATGTGTAAGGACCGAGTGTCCACAGTGGAAGAACAAAACACTGTGTGTGACACAGACAAGCACACACGCCGAGCAGCGCGCCCACTGTGCGCAAAGAGGATAAGCAGTGACAAACACACCCACACTGGAGTTCTGTGATTCACATATATTAATATATATTGGTTTGATTGTGTTAACTTTAGACCAAATTGCATACTGTTGACTGTATCTGTTCATTAACATTGAACAACGATCAAGACATGTAATTTGCGAGTCTGTGTGATCTATTAAATCGAGTCAACACAATTCGAGCTTACTTCCCCTACCATCTAATACATTTTCAATTAATACACATGTAACTTACCGAATTATTATAGAGCACTGTTTTTGGTGCATAACTTAAAGTATTTTAAAATAAAATTATCTTCATTTTTTATTTCCCCTTTAACCGGATTTTTAAAATCTCATATCAATTGGTAATTGAAGATCATGAAATTGTTCGGATGGGTATAGATCTAGGTGTCTATTTTTCAAACGCAATGGTTATTTTGTAGCCATGTGCAGAAAATAGTTGTCCAACTTTGTTGTATTGGACTGATTTGGAACACAACTGATCAAACGAGAAACAAATGGTTTACATACTCTCGCTCCGACTTTTATGCCAATGGCATTACCTATTTTGATTTACGATAGCTAAAAGGTTTCATAATGCCAGCGGCTGGTTCTATACTAGTATAAAACAGGTATCCGTTGGCCATAAAGTTAATTAACAATGGCAGGTAATTGCAAATACCAGATACTGTTCATTGGTGTATTTTTGACTACATTTTTGGCTATACTCGAGAATTCCATAATGTTGACTTATAAATTACACAGATGGACATCCAAATTGACATTAAATGAACAAAAAGCGCACATATCCTATCTTATGTATTTTTTAACGCTGATTCCGAATCTTTACTCAAAATTCCAAAATTGGCTCATTTTTCAAGGTTTTTAGAGGTTTTAAACATATTTTTAGCCATATCTATTCTTAAACCTACCAAACGTTAAGTTTTTATTTCAGAATAACATTCTCTGAGTTTTTCTGAAAATTTTAAACTCAATAACGCCCAAATCGGTTAATATTTAGTATTTTAATTCGATTTTTAAAGATTACATTTCAAATGTAAATTGATTAAAAACAAAATCTGTTCACCTTTGACTATGTTAAAATTTGTACCTCTTTACTTGTGAAAGTAATCTTTAAAAATCGAATTAAAACACTAAATATTGACCGATTTGGGCGTTATTAAGCTTAAAATTTTCAGAAAAACTTAGAGAATTTAATTTTGAAATAAAAAATTTGTGTTTTTAGGTTTTGGAATAGATATGGCAAAAAATATGTTTAAAACCTCTAAAACCTTGAAAAATGAGCCAATTTTGGAATTTTGAGTAAAGATTCGGAATCAGCGTTAAAAAATACATAAGATAGGATATGTGCGCCTTTTGTTCATATAACATCAATTTGGACGTCCATCTGTGTTAATGATATTATCCTTAACATTTAACTTCAACATATTTATATTGTAGATTCATTGTATCATGGTTTTGTCAAAATTTAAGTAATTTCTTGATTTTTTGAATGTTTGATGTAGTTTTCGATTTCCGTTTCACAACCGAATTTTGTCGGATTGTATTTCCTGTTTTTTAAGCGAACACTTTGTCATATTATTATTTATTAATTATGAGTATGAAATACTTGAGATATTATTATATCATTCAGTTCGATAAAGTGTCTTCGCGGGCTATTGTTATAAAGCTAAATAGAATATGTTTCAAAGGAAAGCTATAAGGGGTCACGCAAATGTACGTTTAATAAATTCATTTGTAAAACATTTCTATATGACAAAGACAATATCGTTCGCTCCGATTTAACGCCAATGGCGTTATTTATTCTTAGTAAATTAAAAAGGTTTCATAACGCCTGCTGCTGGTTCTAATACTAGTTTTAAATAATCCGACAATTCATCGTTTTATTATATTCACATTTTTATAGACTTGTCATTTGTTCAAAATTGCCTATATATCACTCAAAATATCTTTCTCTTTTATAATTCACGTCAAGACAAAAAATTACCATTTTTTATGTGACTCAAACAATTTCGAGGTTCACCAATCATTTCAGGTTTTAAAAGGTAATACATTTTCTTTTCTTTTTTTGAATTACAATTATTCGCTTCATAAAACAATCATACAATGTTTACTTATAGTTAGTCTATTTATTTGTGAATAAATGTGAATGATTTTCGTTTATTAGCAAAAGCTTCAGTAAATGGGTAAAATATCCTTTGTCGATTGCCTCTCATGTTTTACTAAAAAGGTTATAATTTACTAACAAAAATTATTTGTATATCAAGACTTCCCTTTCCTTCCTTCAAAGGGTATCAAAATGTTTTTGTTTTTCCAATGCCAACTAACCTACACCAGATTGATCAGCTCCATGAAACGATCCACTTCATCTGCATACTCTTTGGCATGCAGTTTGTAATGTAGCACGTGCACCGATTGATCCCAACACTTTTCCCTCACCATCACCCCCTCACTCTTCCACTGTTCGATCAGCATGAGCGTCCTTACCGGACAACTGAGTTCATCATCACGTGAGTAGAGGAAAAGTCCTGGCAGTCGTCTCGAATTGTTCCGACGGATCGACTCCAACTTGTAACCTTTATTCAGTTTGAGTGGTCGTGTGATAAGCCAAAAGAGTTGAATCGCGGATCGAACCATAAATTGACCAAACGTGCTTTGTGTTAGTGCTTTAGCTGCTCCACTTGCACCTTCGTCCGTGAAAGCCATCGAATCCGTGATGGCGCCCTTAATCGAAGGCAAAATCTGATGAGCCACATGTTGAGGATCGCGTTCTGCTGCCACGATTAGTTCGTTGAGAAAATGGGTCGAAATGAACGAACCAATCGAAAAGCTGTGCATCACAATCGTTTCGTATTGCTTTGCATTCGATTGTGCGGAGAAAAAGTTGATAAATCCTTTAAAATTTCGTCTTAAACCCCGCGACTGAAACATTGAGTCAAAGACTGATGTTTCAGTGGTCAAGATGTCATAGTCTCGCGAGTTCCAAAATGCACGATACTTCTCCAGGTGTTCAGCTTTGGCGCCCATCCAGCCAAAAAGAAGGATCAGTCGATTGTTGCTCGATGAATCGGCATCATTTGAAGCACGAAAAATCATATTTGACGGTAACTTAAAGGCTTTGTCGTTTTCCATGTTTTTTTTCATTAAATGTTACAAAATTTTAGATAACACAATCGAGTATCTATTGAACTGAACTGATTGGACTCGATTGTACTCCTCGAGTTATAAAGTCCACCGAAAAGTCATTAAAATGTGAAGGAAAACTTTCCCGGACTGTGTTTGATGACGAACTTTCATTTGAAATCTACTACTTTTACTACTAAATTACTTTAAAAAAACAAATCAAATAGTTCACTTTTGAGTGATCAAACTGATAAGGTAAGATAGTTAGCAATTTGACTTGAAAAGAACTTGATCAAACTACTTTTATGTAATGAAATGTTTTGTAATTTATTTTATGTTTTATGATTTAATTTTATTAAGATAAACCTAATACATTTGCAAATGTAATTTTCCTTAAATATTATTGAATTTTATATTTTATATATAGCCACGGGTTTCTTTTTATTTGTTTTCCAATTTTTATTTTTTTTCAGTGTTTTAAAAATCCAAAAGTTAAAATGATTAGTTTCATTAGTAGTGCATAATCATATATGAATTTGAATTTATTTCTTCACGTTTCACTATCATCAATCATATTTTATTTGATAAATAATTCGAATGAATACAGCGCTCATCATAAAAGGTCACAATTCAAATTCAACATCAAAATATGCCTAATCATAATATAATCATATTGATTCACATTTATTTCTTAGTCATTCACAATCATAACATCATCTGACAATCAACGATCAAATATCATTTACAGATTTTGGAAACATCCGTATTTAAAAAGGTTTTGATTATTATTAAACATTCCACATATTAACGGAAAGGGCAGAATAGTAATTTTTAAGCAGCAAAGATGTTGTTACTTGTCGAGGAAATAAATCAACTTTGTTGTGATAATAAAAAATAGGACACAAATGAATACGAATGATATTGTATAAGGTAAAATGTTTAATGTTTGCTCTTTCTTCTTGGAAATTAATTAACTGATTAACAAATTTCGTAAACAAACACAATACATATTTTTACTTACACTACAACTGCTGGGACAATTTAGCTGTGAGTTACAATTGGCTCAAGTACCAATAATTCCTGTTAACATGACATTGAAAAAGGTGAAGATTCATGTAACAAATCCATTGTTTTAAGCTTTATATTACACAAGTAATCTTTTTTTGGGGGAATTGTACCATTTATAGTACCATTTGTTATAGTTTAATGTATTGAAGTTGACACCAGTGCTACCAGTTTAAGTAGAAAATTTATTTCCTAAATCTGGAATCTGTTTAGTGCACGCAGTTAGTTTATTTTATTACTTTAAACTTAACGCGATTTCTTTGTTTGCAAAAATAAAAGGTAAAAATCTAATAGTAAGATTATCATATTGATTAACATATATTTCTTCGTCATTCACTATAATAATCATTAACATCATCTGACCATATTTCTGAATCGTCAATTTTTAAAAAGGTCGCTTTTAATGATTTTATTTTGCAAGATTCTACAACTGTCTGACAAAATGCAAATATAATCGTTGAAAAATATGAATATTTAAGTGTCCACTTTTTTCTCGAGTCGAGTCGAACAAGTGACTCAATCAGGATTAATATTCACAAAATTAGACTTGTACAAATCCGCATCCTCATAAAGGTAATCAAAACTCCAAATGTTGAATAATTCGACAATTCTTCTTTTTGATTCTTTTCATATTATTGAATAGTCATTTGTACAAAATTTGAAAATAAAGTGTTCAAATTTGTATTTATTTAGAAGCTTGAATACATCATCATTTAATTCACAATTAAAACATCATGTTAAGTTGTAAATTCACTTTGAATTTATTAAAGGTAAAAAAAATTCCATAGATAAAATTCCTGAAAGCTTAAGTTAGTTGATGTACCAAACCACCCAATTTACTTTTTGATCGTTCTCGTGCCCAAAGTAAACCAACGGTAACATTTTTTTGCTTATTAAATCAATAATACATTGAAAATTTGATTGTACGTATTTTCAAATTCTAACATGTTACAATGGTCATCAAACACGAGCTTTTAAAAAGGTAATGAAAAGAATCTTTCGGAAACCTCCAAATCCTCCAAATTGCTCCTAATCCTAATAATTTTGAACACATATTTTTTTTATGAAATCTACACTTTCAATCTAATCTCTAATTTTCTTACAAAATACAGAATTAAAACATTAACGGAACTTAACAGTAAGCTGAGTTGAGTTATACAAAAGGTCATTCAAACCGAAATGTTAAATGATCTGAAAATTATTCATTTTTAATTTGACTCGCTAACTAACAAGTCAATCATAAAAACATTTACACATTTTGTAAGTTTTACACACAGACAGAAATTTTTAAACAGGTATTTTCGGTTAATTTTTAAATTACTATTTTAATATAGTTCTCGAAGTGTTCTGTAAAGTGTTTTTCATTTTATTTTAAAACTTGATCAAATCATAATTTACATAAAGTACATAAAGTACTCTTGCAACTGTAAAAAAGTTTTAAAAAAAATATTTAAATAATTCCTCAAAGTTTAATGTCTCATTTGTTTAAGATGTTATTATGTAAATCTAGGTTCTTTATTTTATTTTTAACTGTATACTCCATTTAAAGTTAACACATGGGCGTATGTGATTTCCAATGTCCCACGATCCTTGTTTTAAATGGTAAAATTTAATATTTTTTCTTAGTATTTTGTTGGGAAAAATGTAAATTCGAAATCATAATAAATTCTAGTAAATGTGATAAATGTGTAACAGTTTAAAAGGTAACTAATCTGAATCAAGTATATAAAAGTGTGAATCATGTTAACAAACAACCTTGCAACAATTCACTTGACTAGCTTAACCTATTTCAGTGTGCAAAACATTTTCTTGACTTGTTAACAGAATTAACACTCACAAAAATTATAAGTTCAGAACGTTTGGTTTTACAAAAGGTTACAGAATTTTTAAATGTTTTTTCTTTTCAATTTTCGGTACACTGTAGTAAATACAGTGTATTGTTTTGTTTTGAATACTGTTTGTCCGCAATTCCTTCATTTTTTTCAAATAATATTGTTTGTACACAAAATTCCAATGAATATAAAGGTACCAAACAATTTGAGTATTAGCAAAGTTTCCAGAACATTTGTTTTGACTTGATCGGTAGTCTTAGAACGGAAATTTGTATCATTATTTTCAATTAATCAGTTAATTAGCATGTAGTCAAATTTTTGTTTTAAAAAAAAGGTTATTTTCAATAATTTAAAATTGGATTATTATTTAATTCTCCAATCGTAAATACGAAGATATTTGTTAGCAGTCAATTTGGTCTATATTACGAATTTAATTATTTAATATTTATGAATAAAATTTCGAAAAGGTTAATACTGTTTACAGTTTCTATTTCAGGATCTCGTCAATAAAAAGTCCTCCACTTCTTTATCTTTATCAACTCTTGTGTATTCCGCTAACAAGTGACTAGATTACAGAATTAACATTAACTAAATCATTCCGGTTAGTTTCATATTTCTCAAAAAGATTATACAATCACAGAATGTTTAATAATCCGACAATTCTTCTATTTTACTCATTGTACTATTGTCTTATCTTTGGTTCAAAATTATATTTATAACTCCAATTAGCTTTCTCTTTTATAATTCACCCCCAACACAATAAGATAACCACACTATTTCACACGTGACTCAAATAATTTCCATAATCAAAACGTTAATCTCTTTTAAAAAGGTTATTCATTTTCTATTTTGAATTGAAAATTGCTTCAAAAAACAAATCTTAACTGTCCTCTTATTATAAGTCTACTTATTTGTGGATAAATGTGCGAATAATTCATTTTATTTCTATAGCAAAAGTTTCATGGAACTAAGACAGCTTTGCCATTAAAAAAGGGTTTGACAAACTACAAAAAATCTCACATTTTGAAGGTTAAGTTAAGGCAGGACGCGATACTTCAAACATATGTGAATGACCCCTTCACATATTAGTGTAAAAAAGTGACCTTTGTGTTTGTACCTTTTTCTCGAGAACCTATGTACCGATTTTTGTCTATTATAGCTTAAAATAAAGGTAAACGTATGATCTTGAAAATTGACGATCTGAAATTTTTATAATTTATTACATTAAACAGTGAGAGTGATTCAGGCAACTTCAAGTAGCAAAAAAGCATTGTTATTGTTTACATTTATGGATGGATTTTCTTAGTTAGCTCCAAATAAAAAATTTCAGATCGTCAATTTTTAAGATCATACGTTTACCTTTATTTTAAGCTATAATAGACAAAAATCGGTAAATAGGTTCCCGAGAAAAAGGTACAAACACAAAGGTCACTTTTTTACACTAATATGTGAAGGGGTCATTCACATATGTTTGAAGTATCGCGTCCCGCCTTAATGCATAATTTTCATTTTCTGTCGTTTAGTTTGTTTAGTTTCTGTTCGCATTTTGAAAACGGCAAAACTCGAAAATTGATATTATCGTTGTTTGTTCTATTTTTTAATTCTACTTAATGTTCTAGTTATTAAATTTTATACAATAAAATTTTGAAATACATTTATTAGCAGTTTTGGCTAAATTTGAAACCAGGTTTGATTTATGGTTAATAATATATATGGAGGCAATAATATTGTTGTTTTTAATGTAATCACAAAATATTAAACCAAGAACTGTTCGTTTTCAAAAGGTTTTTATTAAATTTAATGAAACAATCTTAATTGAATAACATTTCCTACTTATTTGTGACACAAATATTAGTCAATCTTTATTTTATGCTTAACAATCATATAATTTTTTCTCACAATTTGTCAAGTACAGAATTAACATTAACAAACTGATTAGAGAAAGCCACGAAAGCAGTAATCTTCAAAAGGTTAATCAAATCCAAATTTTAAAAATTCGTAAAATTCTTCGTTGTTTAATTCTCTGACTGGTTAACGAACAAGTAAATCTAATATTTACATAATTGGTATGTTCTTTTTCATTTTGTTTTTAAAAGGTAATCTTCAAAAAAACATATAAATTCTTATTTTTTGTTACTAGATTTACCAAAAACAAAACAAAAATACAAAAATAAAACAATTTTTACCATAAAATGAATTTTTTAATACTCACGCTCCGACTTGTCATTGGCACTTTCCAATCACTTTTATATTATTTCTATTAACAATTTTGATAAATAAAAAATAAAAAATAAAAATAAAAATTATAAGGTCCTACCGAGACTCGAACTCGGATTGCTGGATTCAAAGTCCAGAGTGATCACCATTACACCATAGAACCATTTTCATAAGAGCCTATGCACTGTGCACTCTATTATAAGGCAACTTTTGCATTCTCTTCAACTTATATAGCACTTTAAATATATTTCTTTTTAATGTAAAAATTCCTGTAGGCAGCGATGTTGGTGCTTTTAAAAATCCTAAAATTTATAAAACACTGTCTGAATTAATCCGATAATTATTTGACGCATGCGCAGTTTGAAGTGTAGATAAAATTTTAAAAATAAAATTTTTTTTCGATTTTTTTTAAATATTAAAATTATCAATATAGTAAATTTTATTGAGACAATAAATTTGTTTAAAAAAGGTAAATAATTAAAAAAAATGTATTAAACCCCTAAGAGTAATATTTTGCGCATCCACTCTAATTCCCAGTCCGATATGGTCTAGTGGCTAGGATAGCTGGCTTTCACCCAGCAGGCTCGGGTTCGATTCCCGGTATCGGAGTTTACCTTTTTTTTATTTTAATATATCAATTTTTTATTTAATTATTAAACTATTTAATGAATTATAAATATTAATCCACTTTATTCAATTTATTCTAAACCTACAAGATGAATTAAAAGATTTAAAAAAGATAAAAAATCAAAATTAAAAATCATAACAATAAAAGTTATCGTACGACACTATCGATTGTATCGCGAGGAGAGAGTGAAGTGAGTGAGCCGCCGAATGCGTCACTACTCGCTACTCTACTCACACAATAACAATGAGAGAAGAGACAGTTAGACTGAGAGAGTAGGGAAACAAGAACGAGTAGGGAAAATCCTTTTTCTGATTAACCAAAAAGATCTGATTTTGATATTTAAAGATAGGATCACCCCTTCCCCCACTGATAAGAAGTTGCTCATTACCTTAATCTGGTCACTCATTTTGATAAATACAATCCACAACTACTACGACTCATGACCTGACATACTGACACCTTTGTCTCTCTCACTTTCTCTATGATATTTATTTTATGACCTGAAAATATAACTTTCTCCTCTCTCTATTCGATCTCTTATCATTAGCCCCTACAACTCTTATCAATAATACAACTGTGATTTATTAATATTATCATCATCAAGACAATCAAACCATAGACTACCGTATATACATTTTGATATTATATTATATATATATCTTATCATATATGAGAAGAAGTTCTTGAATCTGGACTTTGGAATTGACCCGATTTTTCTACGTGTTTGTACGAAAAAAAATCAAAAAACTTATCATTAACGAAGATTTTGTTGTACTGATAAGGGAAAATATTACTGACTTTGATAAGAATAATTTATTAATGATACAATCAAGTAAGTATTTAATATGTAATGAACAAACAAACAACATCTTATGATTTATTGCTCTTATTTTATTAGATGATAAGAAAATGCATTATAACAGTTAGATACAGTTGGTGGTGCTTTTTTGTTATGAAAATGCATTGTATGAGTAGGGCTACTGTTGATAGTGCTTTTTGATTATTTTAAAATGCATTGTGTACAGTAGCTTACTATTTACAGTGCACTTTTGATTTTAAAATGCATTATATGAGTAGGGCTACTTTTATTATGTTTTTTTGAATAGAAAATGTATTGTATAAGTAGGGCAACTGTTGGTAGTGCTTTTTGAATAAAAAATGTATTGTATGAGTAGGGTAACTGTTTTTAGCGTTTTTTGAATCGAAAATGCATTATATGAGTAGGACAACTGTTTGTAGTGATCTTTGAACAGAAAATGAATTATATGAGTAGGGCTACTATTGATAGGGCTTTTTTGAATAGAAAATGAATTATATGAGTAGGGCTACTATTGATAGGGCTTTTTTGAATAGAAAATGAATTATATGAGTAGGGCAACTGTTGGTAGTGCTTTTTTGAATAGAAAATGTATTGTATGAGTAGGGTACTGTTGGATGTGCTTTTTTAAATTGGAAATGTATTGTATGAGTAGGGTACTGTTGGATGGGCTTTTTTGAATTGCAAATGTATTGTATGAGTAGGGTACTGTTGGATGTGCTTTTTTAAATTGGAAATGTATTGTATGAGTAGGGTACTGTTGGATGGGCTTTTTTGAATAGAAAATGTATTATATAAGTAGGACTACTATTGATAGTGCTTTTTGAATAGAAACTGTATTATATGAGTAGGGTTATTGTTGGTAGTGCTTTTTTGAATAGAAAATGTATTATATGAGTATGGCTACTTTTTGCAGTATTTTTGTATTTTTAATTTTAATTAATTGTTTTTAATTATTATTTTTCAGAATATCGTCAAATTCGTCGAATTGTAACGTTGGTTCTTCAGTTAAAAACGGTATGATATTTTGGTTGAACTTGATTGTTGTTTGTCTTCCAATTGTCCATTGTCCATCTCTCATGTCAATTTTCTCTATCGGCTTGGTCCATTTTAGATGGCCTCAAGTATTGTTTTAAAAGAGGCTAATATGGAACATGCCGTAGAGACGGTTTGATGCACTACTACGCCTTTTGGACACTGTCGTTTTGTAATTCCAACTATTTCGTTTCCGTTGTTTTATTTTTTACATTTTTTTACATTTTTTTTCTAATTGCGGTTTTCATTGTTACTTTCAGGATTTCACCGAATTCAAGAATTGTAACGCTGGTTCACTTCACTACAAAGAAAGACGGTAGGATATAATTTGTTTGATTTATCGTTTTGCCTAATGCCTAATGCCTAATGCCTAATGCCTAATGCCTAATGCCTAATGTCTAATGTCTAATGTCTAATGTCTAATGTCTCGTCAACTATCTTCTCTCTCTCTTATTGTGTCAATTTTCTCATTTGTACCGGAGCATTTTTATGTCGATTCTCTAACTATTTGTCATACTAGAGAATCGACTAATGTTTTGGCACATTAGCGACGGTTGTTCTATTTTGTCGGCTTTTGAGAGAATTGGTTTGATTGGCCTATTTGTCTATTATTTGTCTCTTCACTGTGTCAATTTTCTCTTAGAAGTTGAAATTCGTGGTGCACTCTCTAACTATTATCTTACTAGAGAGTGCGCTGGAATCGGCAATTTCTAAGAGACGGTTGTACAAAATTTCGTCATTTATGTCTATTTTCTTGTCGATTTTCACTCGCTTGCTATTTTTTAATTTTTTTAATATTTTGTTTATATTTGAATTTTATTTTTAATTGTTTTATTTTTTCTATTTTGCATATTTCCTTGTCAACCTTGTCTCGTCCTTATCATCATCATCATCATCATCAACAAAACAACAAACCCAAAATCTTATCAACTTCAACACAAAATCGACTTGTTGATTTTCTTCTTCTTTTTCGTTTATCAACGAAGATTTTGATCTTTTCGGGTCATTGCTGGGATTTTGAACGTTCGTTGGTGGATTATTTTGGCTTTGATACATTGTTTTTGACTTTGACTTTGGTAAACACGTCTATCAACCCAAAAAAGAACAGTGTCTTATCATCAGTATAGGATCATCTCAGAAGTGGTCTACTAAGAAGAGGAAGGGAGAAATGGTTTGTTGATAAGACTCACAACTGAAAGACACTTCTTTGATCAAAGTGAGACATTGCTGTGTGTACTAATCATCGAATCAAATCAAATCGAAAGCAATCCGTGGGCCCAATTAAGACTTTTAATGACTTTTATCGAATGATTAAGCGAGTGTCTTATCAAACAAACACGCAAGTCATCATCATCATCATCATCCTACCTCAACATGTCCCTCTGATAATTTGGGTACTTATTTGGACGTGATTCGTATACACTCTCTTTCTCAATTTAAGTAACCATTGGTTACTTAATTAACCTTCAATTTATTTTTGGGAGATTAAAACGTGCAAAAATGGATGCTTAATCCTATTGTTGTTGTGCTTTTGGTTGGTGGACGCTTATTTGAGGCAATGCCTTGACGAAAACATTGTCGCAACATCATCACAACTTTGTCTATTTTTTACCGTGGTTATTGACTTCGAAACTATTGTCTTCCAAGCTTCTGACTTCAAAAGTACTGACTTCAAAACTACCTATCCTCAAAGCTATTGACTTCAAAAGTACTGATTTTAAAGCTATTGACTTCAAAACTACCTAACTTCAAAGCTATTGACTTCAAAACTACCTATCCTCAAAGCTACTGACTTCAAACCTTTAATTTTGATCACTTGACAATTCTGTTTTCTTGGTTTATCATTTTACTTCTCTTCAAAAAAAAATGTAGAAAACAAATCAGTTGTATTGTTTGTCAACCACAATCTGTCTATTATATTGTCACCTTGATATCTTCCTCATCGTCATCATCAAATGATCACAAATATTATTATCCTCATTCGTATTTGAGCTCACGTGCGGCTCTCACGTGTGTGCCTCTACTCTTGATCAGCATTCACTGCATTGACTTTCCTCATAGTTTGTTTTGATTTTTCATCTTCTACTAATTGGTTGTTCTTCATTTTCCTCTCAATTTGTCCGTTTTGTGTCTCTAATGCCTCGTTCAAGTATAATCACGGATTACACTGCGGACTATCTGCAGCAGCATCTGCCGACTGCCTTGTTTGCCTCAGTCAGTGGCGGCAAGCAAATGTTTCTCAACGACAATAGCTGCAAGGCCAACTGTTCGGGTCATGGCGACTGTATGAATGGTACCTGCTTCTGTGAGGTTAGTGCATTTTGACGTTATTTTCTTGTTTTTTTTGCCTGTTTTTGTCTAATTTCCCCTCTCTATATTGTTTCACAATCGCTCATACTTTTGTGTGTGTCAATATTCTCACCTTACTACTTTTGTTCTGCTTCTGGTTCAAAATGCAACAACAGAGGCAAGAACAAAAGTTGCATGTGAGAGATTGTTCTGTGCTTCAATGAGTGATCTATGTTTTGTTTTTTGTCTCTAAATAGTTTTACTAATCCCTCTTTTGTTTAATCCATCCATCCCTCCCTCCCTCCCCCCAGGTTGAGTATTCTGGTGGAACGTGCAATGATCCCAACTTCAAGTACTACGTATCCTTTTCCACGGTGTACTACATGATCTGTGTGGTGTCATTCATTCAGCTGGTAAGTTTGTCTAGATTGAGAGATTTATATTGAGGGATTTCTGGTTAGGGATTTCTAGCAAAGGATATCTAGTTAGGGATTTATTGGAAGGGATTTCTGGTTAGGAATTTCTAGGAAAGGATATCTAGTTAGGGATTTATTGGAAGGGATTTCTGGTTAGGAATTTCTAGGAAAGGATTTCTGGTTAGGGATTTCTTGGAAAAGATTTCTAGTCAGGAATTTCTAGCAAAGGATATCTAGTTAGGGATTTCTAGTTAGGGATTTCTTGCAAGGGATTTCTAGTTAGGAATTTCTAGCAAAGGATTTCTAGTTAGGGATATCTAGTAAGGGATATCTAGTTAGGGATTTCTAGCAAGGGATTTCTGGTTAAGAATTTCTAGCAAAGGATATCTAGTTAGGGATTTCTAGCAAGGGATTTCTAGTAAGGGATATCTAGTTAGGGATTTCTAGCAAGGGATTTCTGGTTAAGAATTTCTAGCCAAGGATATCTAGCAAAAGATTTCTAGCAAAGGATATCTAGTAAGGGATATCTAGTTAGGGATTTCTAGCAAGGGATTTCTGGTTAAGAATTTCTAGCAAAGGATATCTAGCAAAGGATTTCTAGCAAAGGATATCTAGTAAGGGATATCTAGTTAGGGATTTCTAGCAAGGGATTTCTGGTTAAGAATTTCTAGCAAAGGATATCTAGCAAAGGATTTCTAGCAAAGGATTTCTAGTTAGGGATTTCTAGTTAGGGATTTCTAGTTAGGGATTTCTTGGAAAGGATATCTAGTTAGGGATTTCTTGGAAGGGATTTCTAGTTAGGGATTTCTAGTTAGAGATTTCTAGCAAAGTATATCTAGCTATTGATATCTAATTACAGGTTTCTTGTTAGAGATTTTGAGTTAGGGATATCTGGTTAGGGGTTTATAGTTAGGGTTTTTTTTTGTGAGGGATATCTATCAAGGGATTTCTATCAAGGGATTTCTATCAAGGGATTTCTATCAAGGGATTTCTAGCAAGGAATATTTCGATTGTTTAACCTTATTTTTTCTCTCTCTAAACAATAGATGTTATGCATCAACTCTGAAATAGCCCGTCAGAAGCCCCGAAACATTCGTCGAGCCTTCCGCATCAGCACCCAAAAGGCCCTATACTTTTTCATCTGTCTGGGCACTGCCATTCGTGGATTCTACTTCTCCTCACCCGCCAACAGTCACATTCGATGGGCCGAGAGTCTCATGTCGGCGTACTATCCCATTTTGATGAGTGGCAGCAGTCTGGTGGTGTGCTTCTGGGCAGAGGTGAGTGTTGTGTTTGTCTTATCGTTTCCATGCTTATTTGTTTCCCAATTGTCTAATTGTTTGCACTCTATTTTCTTGTATCGATTTTCTTTTTGCCCATTTCATTTGCTTGTTCCTTATATTTGTTTTAACAGGGACGTGAAGTGAAATGGGCTTCAAGGCGATTTGATCAATGCTTCAAAGAGTGTGACTCATTTATCGTTTTCCTAACTATCGTTTCCTTATCTACCGTTTTTCAAACTTACATTTCCCTAGCTTTCGTTTCCCTAGCATATCCCTAGCTTACGTTTTCCTAACTTACGTTTCCCAAACTTACCCTTCCCTAACTTGCGTTTCCCTATCTACCGTTTCCCTAATTTACCTTTCCCTAATTTACCTTTCCCTAACTTACCTTTCCCTATCTACCGTTTCTCTAACTTACCCTTCCCTGACTCACGTTTCCCTAAGTTAGCTATCCCTAATTTACCATTCCCTAATTTACCTTTCCCTAATTTACCGTTTCCCTATCTACCGTTTCCCTAACTTACCTTTCCCTAACTTACCTTTCCCTAGCTTACATTTCCCTATCTACCGTTTCTCTAACTTACCCTTCCCTGACTCACGTTTCCCTAAGTTAGCTATCCCTAACTTACGTTTCCCCAACTTACCTTTCCCTATCTACCGTTTCCCTAACTATCGTTTTGTTGTATGTGTCAATTTTCTCCTGGTTCACATTTCGAAACCGACCCTCATGTTTGCATGTTGCCTTGTTGAAAGTGACGTTTTCGTAATGTGAATGCGAGACGATTGAGCCTGAGTGCATCGAATGTTTTACTGTTTCCAAGTCCCCCGTTTATTGTTTCCAATTGTCTCATTGTATCACACTCTATTATTGTTTTGTAACGATTTTCTTTTTGTGAAGTGTATCATAAACTTTGACCTTATATTTGTTTGAACAGGGGCTTATGGTTCACTTCTTTGAAAGCGATTCGATCAAATGCTTCAAAGAGTGTCTTTCACCTATTCTTTATCTTTATCTATTTTTTATCTGATCGATTGTCATTATTTCTCACTTTCTCATTTTGCAGGTATTCCATCTGAACGCCTCCGTGGAACGGTCCCGTTTTCTGTCCAAGTCCATCACTGGTTTCGTGTGCTTCAACATAGTCACCTACTCACTACTGTTTGCCGAGTTGGGTCTTTTCGTCTTTACCGACTCTGATAAGGTAGGTCCCGTTTTGTTTTTATTGTTCAGCATCAAATCCCAAATCTTATTCCCATCCCATTCCTCAGAAATGTTCAATCCCAACTCATTTCTAAATCCCAGCTCATTTCTAAATCCCAGCTCATTTCTAAATCCCAGCTCATTCCTCAATCCCAATCCCAATCCCCAATCCCAATCCCATTCCTCATTTCCATCCAATTTCTCATCAATCCTCAATCCTCAATCCTCAATCCTCAATCCTCACTGTCAATTGTCTATCGACCACTCTTCAATGTCAATTTCTCGCATCATCTATTCGAATTGTTGCTCCAAAAAAAAACAACAAATCCAATAGATGTTGCGATGATTGTTCTGTGCTTCAATGAGAGTGCGGTATTGTCGGTTATATTGTTTGCATTTTTCTGTTTAATATTTTATTTACTAAATCCCAATATTATTTTCTGCCTGATCAAACAATCCTTATCATTTCTCAATCTTCATTTCCAATCCTCAATTCCAGTCCTCATTTCTCAGTTCTCATTTCCAATCCTCATTTCCCAATCCTCATTTCCCAATCCTCATTTCCCAATCCTCAATTCCAATCCTAAATTCCAATCCTCATTTCTAATCCTCATTTCAATCTTATCCCTTTCCAATCCCCAATCCCACTAACTATAGTTGATCACTCATTCTTAAATGTCAATATATCACATTGGAAGTTCCATTTCCTGCGTTTATATTTTAATATATTCAACAGAAACTGGAACTCCCATTGTGATGATTGGTCTTGTGCTTCAAAGAGGAGTGTGCCTGTCTATTGAGCCCATCTTGTTTTATCTTCCACTATTTATTGTTTAATGGCACTCTTTCTTTTTTGTGTCAATTTCTCATCCACAAATGCAGTACTGGGTTGACCTAACTGTCGAAAATAAAGGCAGCTCAATGCTGCATTTGGTGTGAGAGGTTGTGCCTGTGTCTTCGCGTAAAAGTGCTCTTGTCTATTGCTTGTTTGTCTAATGTCGCTCTTTCTTATTTGTGTCAATATTCTTGTAATCTCTTGTTTGACATTGATTTTGGTCAAACTGTGCAATTAAGACAATTTCAGTGAAACAAGAGCTATGAGAGATTGTCCTGTGCTTCATGTGAGAGTGAATTGGTTCAATGTCTTTTGTATATTTTCCAATCTTCATTACCAATCCCCAATCCCATTCTGCAATCTCATCTCTTTCCCAACAATCCTCAATCTCAACCCATTCCTCAATCCCAATCCATTCCTCAATCCAATCCCATTCCCAACAATCCTCAATCCTAAAAGTCGTATCCCATTACTCATTGCCATCCTTGTCCAATCCCAATCCCAATTTTCTCCACTGTTCGTATATTGTTTAACCAATGTTTCACTCTATTTTTTGGTATCAATTTCCTTTCAATCCAATTGTAACCAAATGTTCTTTAAAATTGTGTTTTAACAAGGACATGGAGGCAAGTGGGTTCAAAGGCGATTCGATCAGTGCTTCAATGAGAGTGATACTTTGTCATACATCATTCTTCCTCAATTCTTCCATCCTTCAATCCTTCAATCTTTCAATCCCTCAACACTATACCAAAATGTCTAACCCTTCTTTGTTTTATCTCTTCCATCTCCCAACCCACCTCCCAGGACTTTTACACAATAATCTTCAACACCATCTATGCGGTTCTAATGTTGGTGGTGGTTATCGCCTTTCTCATCTACGGCGTTGAAGTATTCGTCAAAATGCGTGGTGCATTCATACAGTCCAGTACAGACCACATGGTTCAACCTGCCCATCAACATAAAGATCATCATCCAGACCTGTCACTCGCTGACATGTCTCAGTTGTCACAGTCGAGGCTGGGCCTGATTTCGCAAGCGGTTCTACTGTTGGTTACCATTCTCTTTATGATGTCGGAAGTTTGTGGGACGCTGTGGAAGGATAAGGTGCCTGTGATGTCAAGGAATTTTCATCAGGTATGGATTGATGGTGGAATTGAATTTAGATTGTGGGTGTATGGGAAGAAAAGGGGTGTTTCGTAGAGGACGTTACGAATATAAATTAGAGTTGGGAGATTATTAATTAGGTGCTTTCATAAAGAACGTTACTTTAGATTGATTAGTATGAGTTTTGTGGATTTCACGTCAAATTTATCCTAGATGAAGTTACTTTTTGGGATTATAATGGATAGAATATTTTTGGGTGCTCTCACAATAGACGTTACTCTAGATTGATAGAGTAGATAGAGGACGTTACGAATATAAATTAGAGTTGGGAGATTATTAATTAGGTGCTTTCATAAAGAACGTTACTTTAGATTGATTAGTTTTATGAGATTTGTGAGTTTTAGAAGATTTCACCTCTTATTTATCGTAGAGGAAGTTACATTTGGAGATTATAGTGGATAGAATATTTTTTGGATGCTCTCATAAAGAACGTTACTCTAGATTGATAGAGTAGATATTTTTTGGATTGTGGAAAGGTTTCGTAGATGACGTTACTCTATATTGCAGATAGTGCAGAAGATGTTTGTGGGATTATTCGGTTTTTTTGTAATGGACGTTACTTATGGGAAATAGATTAGAGTCGGTAGAATTTTTTTTGTGGTCCTTTCACAAAAGACGTTACTCAAGATTGATAAAGTAGATAAATCTGTGATTGTGGTAAATTGTTGTAGAAGACTTTACTTGTGGGAAATAGTTTAGTATGGGTTTGTATTTAGGAAAAGGTTGAGGATTGCTGCGGAATGAAGATTACTGAGGAATGGAATGGGACTGACTAAATATAGAAAATTATTAATTGTTTCCCTTCCCACTTTTTAGATAATGTTCCGTGTTGTGGAATTTGGCGTTGCCCTCTGGTTTCCCTGTGTCCTGTGGAACTGTATCGAACCCGAAAAGCTTTGGATATTGAATCCACGAAAGATTCTCAAAAGGTCCGGTACTGGTGGATCTGTTTTCCAAATTGATGACAACCGAAGACCGTCGAAGCTGTTTTTGAATGGTGTTTCAAAGTCGGTTGCAGAATCTGAGTCACTGGTTGGTGGTACCAAAGGAGGTGGAATCAACAACAATGGAGTGCATAAAGGGGCGGTGGCGCCCATTGCCGCACCCGAGTGTTTCATCTGTTACGAATCACAGGAATCGAAGCCCGAAGCGGGTCCACTCATACAGCCGTGTGCCTGTAGAGGGGACGTGTCTGCGGTACATCACGAATGTCTGATCCGATGGTTGATGGAGGCTTACCCCTCACCGAATGCACCCGTGCACTGTAAAGTTTGTGCCACACCTTACCGAGTGGAACATGGAACCGAATTGATTTGTCTACCAAGTGGATTGTCCATTACGCATTGGGTGAAGACGGCGGCGATTGTTACGATAATGTGCTTGACCTTAACCGGAAGTTGTTTAGTGGTGAAGACGTTCACTCACATGTATGTCAAGACTATCTCGGTGGGAAGTTGTATACTACTTGAATATATTTGCTTGAGGTATGTATTGGGCGTGTTATGAGGGGTGTTTCGTTGAGGACGTGACGGATATAGATTAGAGTGGGTAGAATATGTTATTTGGGTGCTTTCATAAAGAACGTTACTCTAGATTGATAGACTGGATATTTCTGGGATTGTGGGAAGTTGTCGTAGATGATGTTACTCTATATTGATAGTACAGAAGATGTTTTGATTTTTTTTGTAAAAGACGTTACTAATGAGAAATAAATTAGAGTCGATATAATATTCTTTGGGTGCATTCATAAAGAACGTTACTCTAGATTTATAGAATAGATATTTCTGGGATTGTGGGAAGTTGTCGTAGATGATGTTACTTTGTTATATTGTTTATTTATTCTTTATTCTTTGGTCGCTTTCACAAAAGACGTTACTCGTGGATTGGTAGAGTAAATATATTTCTGGAATTGTAGGAAGTTGTCGTAGAGGACGTTACTCTATATTGATAGTACAGAAGATTTTGGGATTATTCGATTTTTTTGTAAAAGACGTTACTAATGGGAAATAAATTAGAGTCGATATAATATTCTTTGGTCGCTTTCACAAAAGACGTTACTCGTGGATTGGTAGAGTAAATATATTTCTGGAATTGTAGGAAGTTGTCGTAGAGGACGTTACTCTATATGGATAGTACAGATGTTTTTGGGATTATTCAATTTTTTTGTATCTTAAATGACGTTTCTTATGGGAAATAGATTAGAGTCGATATAATATTCTTTGGGTGCTTTCGCAAAGGGCGTTACTCTATATTGATAAGAAGATATTTTTGGTTTTGAAAAAGTTCACAAATTTTGAGATTTTCATATAAGACGTTATTTGTGGAAAGTAGATTATACAAGTATGTAGATTCTACATTGTAGAATATTATTTGAGTCCATTCGCAAAGGACGTTCTAAACTGGCAATAGATGTTATCAAAATGACCATTTGTAAGTTTTCATAAAGGTCGTTACTAGTTGCTATTAGTTTAATAGCTTTCAGGGTAGATTTCCCATCTATTTTGAAATTATTTTGAATTTTTGAAAAATATTCCATAGAGGCCGTTATTTGAGTTTTGGCGGGAAATTCTTTTTACTGTTTGAAGGTTGTTTCATAAAGAACGTTATTATCTGTATTTATTAAGTGATAAGGGAAACATAATTGAATTGTATGGAGATTTCCATAAAGGACGTTACGTTTTTGTCAGATTAACGGGGATTTTATTGAATTATTTTTTGGGTCATCATAGAGGAAGTTACGTTATATAAGGGGATTTTGTTTGAATTGGAACTTTTCGTGGAGGACGTTACACTGTACGAGATTATCGAGGTTATTCGTATATGACGTTACTAATTTTACATTTTTTCATCTAGATTACTCGGATTCAACCTAATCGCGGCATATCATCGAGCCAAATTCCAGGCCATCAAAATCATAGGTCGCAAGATCACCTCACCCTCCACCTTCACCTCCTCTGCTCAACACCATCATCACGTCCACCTTGACCAGTCCTGCATCCCCGGCGTTCCAGGAACGTCCGGTCTGTGTGCAAAGTACAGTTCGAAAGCAAAAGCGGAAGTCCATGAAGATTACTCGGACGATGATCTCGACTCGCCCGTGTACGAGTGCTATGAACGGGACTACTATTCGGGAAGTGGGGGTGGTGCCGCCCAAATACCGCTCAAATCACTCAGTGAGACTGTGCAGGGCGATGACGCCCAACTGGATATGTGCTCATCGATTGCCTGTGAGAACAACAAGATGGACAACCACAACCAGAGGTTGTCATAGTATCCATGAATGACCCCTTCATTGGGACCTGCAGGTCACATTGCCAAATCTTATCTAAACAAATTGGGTCGGTGCCACCCACCCAATAAGGAACAACAATCATATATAGCAATAATAATAAACTTGGGATCCATTCATAGAATCCAGTACTTCATCTATTTGATAGCGTCACGTACATTACGAACTACCCCATGTGTGTGCAATGCATTTGTGATCTATATTTATCTATTTATATCTTCTACACTAGAATCTATTGTGATGTTTATTATATATTATATTTATATTTATTCCTGTAAACTTTCTGCTATCGGTTTGATGATCTTTCCCGTAAACTTTCCTCATATTCCTCCCTCCCCAAAATGGTACTGTATCGTAGATAAGATCTATATATTATCTATGTGTGTTCTTTATATATATACGGTGTAAAAGGTTGTTGTTGATATTGTTATTAATTGTTTTGTTTGATATTAAAGATATTTATTTATTACTATTTTTATCTGATAAATATGTTACGTTATCTATGAAGGGGTTAATCATTTGAATCATGTAGGGATATTTAGGTTTATCTGGTTAAAGTTACGTTATCTATGAAGGGATTAATGATTTGAATCATGTAGGGATATTTAGGTTTATCTGGTAAAAGTTACGTTATCTATGAAGGGGTTAATCATTTGAATCATGTAGGGATATTTAGGTTTATCTGGTAAAAGTTACGTTATCTATGAAGGGGTTAATCATTTGAATCATGTAGGGATATTTAGGTTTATCTGGTAAAAGTTACGTTATCTATGAAAGGGGTAAACTCTTTAGGATCAATTGGAACATTTATGGATTATCTAATATATTTTACGTTATTTATGAAGGGGTTAGCCATTTGGAACCTGATAGGATATTTATGGATTATCCGATAAGGTACGTTATTTGTGAATAAGTTAACCCTTTGGCGCCTGTTGGGACATTTATGTTTTATCTGATAAATGTTACGTTATTTGTGAATAAGTTAACCCTTTATCGCTTTTCACATTATCTAATATGCTATACTTTATTTATGAAAAGATCAACCCTTTGCAACCCATACTAACAAGACCTTTATGAACCAACATTTCTAATAGGGTGTTGCATTTGCTCACCCACCACATGCGGGTGATGCGGGTTTCACCCGCTTCCGGGTGAAGCGGGTGAGCATTTTCAAGAAAGATATTGGTGGCTCGGGTATATATCTCTAAATAGGTTGTTAATTCTTATCCACCAATTGGATTGCTGGTTTTTATCCCACAATTAAAGGCCTGCTGGCTGGTGCCCATAATCATCGTATGCTTTGTACGTGTACTGATCAGTTGTCTGCTGGACTCGTGCTAACGCAACTCTTCTTCTTTCTAGATTGTGTCCCTTCTCTCTCGCCATTGGTGGTTTCACTTCCTGCTTATTGGTACGATTACGTTCTGCCCCAATCTGATCACTATCATCAAGGTCCTCCTTTGGTGGTCTACATCCTCAAGTCCCTTCTACTTGTTTCCTCAAGGATTTTGTCTCCTTTATTTATTTCAATAAAACTGCTTTTAACTAACAATTTTAAGTGATTAAACCTAGTACCTATTAAATCATTTTTTATTCAAAAGAATCATAAAAAGAGTGCTAATGTAGTAGAATAGCTGAAAAGTGTAGAAATTAGAATAGAGAATATAATAATCAAAATGAAAAATACCATTTCAAACATCTTCGAATTGATTGCATAGCAATCTTGCAATGTGAAGCCAATCTTGGAAAGCCATCTTCGGCTGCACTCTAAAGAGTCAAACTAAGTTTGACAACAACAACAAAATATTTTTATAAATATTAAATATTTAAATCGATTCCTCAACAAACCTTAAGCTGATCAGCAGTGTTCACATACGAAAATGGCGCATTAACAAACAATAGGAACACCTTTCGTTGGGCTTGTAAAATTGATCGATTTAAGCGGTCAATTTGTGAACATTGGTATGTAATAAATAAAAGTATAGCTAGGAATTCACAAAAAAACGATCTACAGAATATCTTCTGAAAGAGCGCACCGGCGGGATCGTCAGACAAAAACAAGACCACATAAGCCAGATAGCATATTTCGATGATGTAGACTGCATAGTAGACAAACAGATACGACTTCCAGAATTGATTGTTACCGTGGATTTCATCGTAGATGTCGATTTTGCGTTTAGAGATTTGTTCAGATTTGCTCTTGATTTGCAGAAGTAGCTTCCGTTTTTTATTTGAGGTACAATTTTTAAAATTTATTTTCTGAATTTTCATGGACAATTTTTCCAACTCTTCCACAATGCATTTTTGTTTGATTAGAATGTACCGTATGGTGATTAAGAAGTAGTAAATCATCAAAATGTTGCCGAAAGTTCCGTGTGCTAAGAATACGAATGTGAGCAACACATAGACATAGTCTCGTAATGTGTCTGTCCAATTGATGAACAAATTGATAAGAGAAAACAATTGAATTTCGAGTAAAATTGTACAAAACGCGATACGGCAGATAAATTTTGCTTTGTTGCGAAATGCCAAAATTCGTTGTGTTTCAGCGCCACTCAGAACTTAAAATTTAAGTTTTTAAGGGATGACATGGGGGACATTTTTAGTGAAAATAGTCGCCACATATTTCAGTGTTTTATTGGTGGTCATGTGTTGGTACCATTTTAAATTACAATTCTGAACAGATTTTGTTTTTCAATACCAAAAATTAAAGATAAATGTATAATCTTTAAAACAAATGGACCACATCTTTTTAATTTGATTTTATTCAAAATTTTCATTAAAAAATCGGTGAAACATAAGGAAAATATAGAACACAAGTTTGATGTTCATTTAAGATAAGCTTAGTGAATAATATCAGGTATTCTGGTCCATTCGTTTTAAAGATTATACATTTATCTTTAATTTTTAGTATCGAAAAGCAAAATCCGTTCAGAATTGTAATTTAAAATGGTACCAACACATGACCACCAATAAAACACTGAAATATGTGGCGACTATTTTTACTAAAAAAGTCCCCCATGTCTTGCCTTAAATTATAGACAAACCAAAACAGAAAACTTACCTTTTCCATTTTGAACAATCTTGATGTGATTATTAACTTCAAGCACCACCATGTAATATTTGTCATTCAATTTAGGTCCAAAAATCATTAAACAAAAAATCGTGAATGCCATTACGAGTACCAGGCCCATAATGACATCCGCCACACGCCACAATTGCTTGGGAACTATTTTATGTGTCCATAGTGAAACAATTTTGGCCAAATCTGAATATTCATTAATCTCTGATTGACAGAGAATAAATACAGAATCAAGTATGATTGTGATAGTAACCAAAAATGTTAGCACATAATGAGGATTAATTTGTCGAGTTTGTCTGACAAATTCATATGCCGATACGTATTTCACTGGATCAAAATTGTAATGCGCCAAATTGTCGCACAAGATTGAATACAAATTGAGATAGACTTGGATGAGAGCTTTTTGAATGGATTTAAACATTTTTTGTGCTTGATTTTTAGGATTTTTTCTGGCTTATAATAAACAAAATTTTACAATTTATATTCTGGCAATTTAAAAATTATTATCAAATTAAACTTGTTCTGGCTTGTATTCACAACCAAGAGAGTATTGACAAGTGACAAAATCTGTTGGCTTTTATATACGATTTAAGTTACCTTCTAGTCAATACGAAAGTAATCAAAATGTAATTTTCCGCATGCTGGTTCGACAGGTACTGGAGCCACACTTGCTCTCATGCTAAAAGTGATAATGTTTAGATCGATTCTGATTGAATTATCACTCTGTTTTAACACACTTTCATTTGCCTGACATTTAAGTTTCAGCAGTAGAAATGAAAATCATTATTTTAATGTTGGTTTGAAATAAACAACACCTACATTGTCGATGAACCAAAACACATTGTTCACCAACCACGGTGCGACAATTGTTCAGGCACCACACTAGCACAGGCCACATTTGAACGATTACCGATTAAGGAAGACAATTGCGTTCAGCGAGAATGATTTTGCAATTCAATTTCTAATTTATTACAGATTTGAATAGAATAAAGTCCCAAATTCAAATCAGAAATCCATTAGAAACGTCTGTAAATTGCTTTGTTTTCAAGTAAAAAGTTAAAATCAAAAGTGAGTTTGAGATATTCATCAACATGGCAATAAAATCACACGACCCCACATTTTGCCATCTTATGTCGTGCCACGACCGGAAAACCAGCACGACGGGATGATTCGACACGCGCGGCGTATCGATCAGACACAAATCAAAACACAAATCAAACAATCGCTTCAATAAGATATTTATTTAATGTCACTTCACGTAGAACAAATAGCCTGGGCAAAAAACCCCCTTGATTACTGCTTACCAGCTCGGAATCAGTGGGAAAACCGTGGCAAAGGATTAGTAATCGCAAATAATCGTGGCCAGTTCGGGAACGTGACATAAGTGACAGTGGTCATCACTGCTCGGCATCAGCATTTATACACGGCATGGTCCTTGAGAACGCCTCCTTCGAGTTGACTTGACTAGGCTCGAACGGGGGATGACTAGAGTGAAAGTGAGAAGAGAGGGAAGAGACAAAAGCGGTATGAAGATAATGTTGGGGGCTAATGTTTTACTCGTCATCCGTTAATTAAGGGCCGAAAGGACATCGCAGATGGGGTTGATCAATTACACCGACGAAAAGTGCACTTTCACGTTTTCGCTTGGGCTCGGACATCTGTGTAAACCTTTGTCCCATACCGCCGACGTGATTCGTCCTAATTGCACCAACTGAGAACTGTCTGAGCCTCGAGACGGTCGCACACATAGTCTAGGTGTCTTCTTGCTCACACCGTTCCGACCACTTAGTGACAACACCAATTCGCGTCAATCCGTCGCGTCTCATTATTAATAAAAGTGATTACGCTTCTCGAAGTGAACATGACATTGATTTGAACAATACGCTACCCAACAAATTGGACTTCCTAAAGGTTAGACAATAGGGTGTTGCATTTGCTCACCCACCACCCGCAACCCGCTTCCGGGTGAAGCGGGTGAGCATTTTCAAGAAAGATATTGGTGGCTCGGGTATATATCTCTAAATAGGTTGTTAATTCTTATCCACCAATTGGATTGCTGGTTTTTATCCCACAATTGGTTTGTTTGAGTTATCTATCAATTGGGTTGCTGGTTTTTTAGCCAGATCAAAATGACGTAGCAAAATTTTTAAATAATTGCAGCTAAACAACTAGAATAAATTCCTGCATTAAAACTGGGAGATACGACACACTTAGCCGTTCCTAGATATGAGCCATCAGTCCAATTGGTGTATAATTCAAGTAACCCAACTGTGGGATAAAAACCAGTAACCCAATTGGTGGGTAATAACCAGCAATAATTCTGTTAATTTTTAATTTTGCGGATGGACCCGCTTCTCACCCGCATGCGGGTGAAGTGGGTGACGATACGGGTCCGGGTTGCGGGTATGGGTCGGGTGAGGAAAATTTTTACAAAGCAATACCCTAATTTCTCATGTTATAGGTCATAAATGTCCCGACATAGACCTGAAAGGGTTAACTATTTGTTTATCTGATCGTGCAATTCATAGATGACGTGTCTTTATGTTGTGTATCTAGGCAACCCTCCTCTCAATCCAATTAACCTACATTTAAACTGTGAGTTACATTAAGAGTGGTTAGACAAACAACCAACAACATTAATGTCACTCGAGATTGATCATTGATACTACTTGTAATTGATGGCGCCCAGGTTTCGGGCGTCCAGGGCGTCATCACTGGGCGTCATAGTAACACTATGATATATTCATTAGGTATATTGATTTAACCTATAGAGTTTAAGAGAATTGACATTTAAGTTCAGTTCATCAAGATTATCACTAGTGAAATGGATGATTTAGGTTGATTTAGATTTGGGTTAATTCGGGCGTCATACTGGGCGCCACTGAACTTTTGATATTATCCTGTGTGATTGTAATATGACCGGGCGCCATTTCGAATGTAATACAATGTATTGTGTTGTTGTTGTTGTTCACCGGGAGAGAGAGTGCATTCCCATTGCCGACACATCCTTACTGTTGTTGAATGGCGCCGGGCGTCATGTCATCATCATGCAACATAACAGAGACAATCTAGACAGATTGATAGAACATAAACAACTAATGTGACGCCCGATAGGATACTAAATCAACTCATAGCAATAACATTAGATTGAAATGAGATTCTTTTTGAACGGAACAGACAGGTTGGGCGTCCGTCCCCTCTTCCTCCGCCTCCACCTCCGCTGAATCATGATGATATGACCTGGCGCCCAAGATAATCGTGATGATGCGCTTCTTCTTCTTTTACGATACTACCCATGTGAAATGATGAGAATAGAATAGTCCTGATTGAGTGGATTCATTATATAATGCCAGAACCAGTTTGGAGGTGTAAGGTATGTAATGTAAAAGGGAGAGTTGAATGAGATGTTTATCGGTAGAGAGAGGGGACGCCGATGGGTTATTCAAAGATGACGTGTTCTGAAGGGCGTTATCAGATTAGTGTGTACAAGATGACATTAGCAGTCTATTCGTGGATGACATTAAGAGGATTCTATTGTTTTTTATATAAATCGGATTCTATTCATAAGTCTAAGAAGAAGAAGAAGTAGAAATTCTGTTTCAGTTGTATGAAATTTGAGCTTTGAGATATGTAATCCAAAGGGCGGTAACGCCCACTCCCTTTTGACAGTCTACCAGGGTCTATTCATAGATGACATATTCTAAAGATATATTCTGGAGATTCTATGTACAATGTTTATTGTACATTCTATTTTTGAGTTGGACCCAAAATTCACAAGTAAATTCTGTTTGTCTTATTAACAGTTTCAAATTACAATGTTATGTAATGAAATGGGGGCGGTAACGCCCACCGCATACTAGACAGTCTAGACTAGATAACCCATGTTCATAAATGACGTACGTAAGATTATATATACAGATTTAAATAATACAGATGTATATAAATAGAACGGTAATTTTTTGATTTCAAAATGAATAGAAATTCCCGTTTGTACTCATGTGTATAAGTAAGAGATGCGAACATGCGGGGGCGCCACAGCCCACCTTTATATGATGATGTGTACAATATGTGTGCGGTGGTAGTACTGATTGACAGAACAGATGGTGTTAAAAAGAATAGTGTAATCTATTTAAAAAGATAGTTCTGTTCATAAATAACGTATCTGTTAATAGATAATGTATCCTAGATTATACTGTAACTGTATTTATGAATTGTCCTTTCAAGAATTCTAGGATTATCTCAGAACGCCGGGCGTCAGTGGCGCCCACCACATCACAACATGCGAAAAGAAAGTTCTCGACCTTCGTATGTGTAATGTGTTAGTCATCGCAGTCAGTGGTAGCGAGTGTGGAGTCGTGCACGCATGCGCTGTTACACACAACTCCACCGATAAGACGGGCGCGCTTTAACATTTTTCGTGTAATACGCATGCGCGCGCCGGGACACATGGAGGCTTCTGATTGGTTATACGTGGACCAATCAGAAGCCTCCATGTGGCTCATTCAGAGAAGTGACACGCATGTGTTACTAACACCCGGTGGGGAGCGGCGGCGCCCCCCTGTACATACAATCACATTCACTCATGAACGTTGAACGTTCAAGTTCGGCGAACTTATTGCGCGCCCCACCACAGTGCCCCTCCACCTCTACTATGAACAGTAGTGTAAGGCTACTACCGCTCCCTCTCCACTCTCTCTCCTCACTCTTTCAGTGCTCGCTCTCCTCTTTCTGTGTGTGTTCGCTCTCCTCTTCCCTCTCCTCTCCCTCCCGTGCCCTCTCCTCACGCTCTCCTCTCTCAATAAGAACACGTTCACCAGCCACCGAGCAATCATTTCTGTTTCTACTTCTCGTCTGACCGTTTCGATTTGGTCATCATCTCTAGTCTGTTCTTCTTCACCATCATCACCCTTATTATTTCTGTGAATCCTCTGGACCCTGTTCCACCCCCTCCTTCTTCTATTATTACGTAAAGAAGAGTACTATGGCTCTACGTTATTTGGTCCTAGTGGCCGCCCTGGTGTCCGCCACCACGGCCACCGTCTACTTCAAGGAGGATTTCGCTGACGATGGCTGGTCCACCCGTTGGATACAATCGAAACACGCCGGTAAAGAGTTGGGCGACTTCCTGTGGACTGCTGGCAAATTCTACGGTGATGCCGACGCGGACAAGGGCATCCAGACCTCGCAAGACGCCCGATTCTATGCCCTCTCGGCCAAATTCGCCGACTCCCCGCTCAAGAACGAAGGCAAAGACCTGGTGGTACAGTTTTCGGTGAAACACGAACAGAACATTGACTGCGGCGGTGGCTACGTCAAGGTATTCGACTGTGATCTCGATCAGGCTGACCTCCACGGTGAGACCCCGTACAAGATCATGTTCGGTCCCGACATTTGCGGTCCCGGCACCAAGAAGGTACACGTCATCTTTAACTACAAGGGCAAGAACCTGCTGATCAACAAGGAGATTCGCTGTAAGGACGATGTGTACACTCACGTGTACCGACTGGTGGTCAAGCCCGACAACACCTACAAGGTACTGATCGACGGTGAGGTGGTGGAGAAGGGCGAACTCGAGGCCGACTGGTCATTCCTCCCCGCCAAGACCATCAAGGACCCCGAAGCAAAGAAGCCCGACGACTGGGACGACAAGCCCAAGATTGACGATCCCGAGGACTCGAAGCCCGCCGACTGGGAGCAACCCGAGTTCATTCCCGACCCTGACGCATCCAAGCCCGAGGACTGGGACGATGAAATGGACGGCGAGTGGGAGCCCCCACAGATCAACAATCCCGCCTACAAGGGCGAGTGGAAGCCGAAACAGATTGACAATCCAGCCTACAAGGGACCCTGGGTGCACCCCGAAGTGCCCAATCCAGACTACAAGTCCGACCCCGAACTGTACAATCAGGGTGAGGTGTGCGGCGTGGGCTTCGACCTGTGGCAAGTCAAGGCTGGCACCATCTTTGACAATGTTCTGGTGACCGACTCGGAGGTGGAGGCGGACGATGCGGTGGAGGATCTGCTCAAGGTTCGCATTCCCGCGGAGAAGAAGATGAAGGAGGAACAGGACGCTGAGGAGGAGAAGAACCGTAAGGCCGAGGAGGAGGCCAAGAAGGCTGAGGAGGGCGACGAGCCGAAGCCATCTGTGGACGATTCCGAGGAGAAGGACGATGCTGACGATGATGAGCCCGAGGAGAAGGTGCCCGAGCACCAGGAACTGTAACCGGTCATTCGGTAACTCCCACCGTACAACAAACCGAGAGTATCCTGTATATTTCTCGTAAAAACTTGGATCTTTTTTAGTCTTCTGTGTTACCTCTCTTCCTATCTCTAAACTCTCTTTTTTCACTTTGTAAATTATACCTTTTTATTACTATACCTTATTATATTATACAGTGTCGCGTCGTTTTTTCTTATAATATACAACATTAAAATATTTATATTTTATTATTCAAAAAATTGGTGTTTTTCTGTATTTTTTACGGTTTTGGGAAATGATAAATAGGTTCGGATTCGGTTTGTTTTGTTAGTGTTTAGTAGTACACGTCATGTTTTAGAAATTGGGTACTTGTGGGCGGTCCGGCACTTTTCTGTTTAGAAGCGAGTGTGTTTTGTGTTTGGTTATGTAGTTTGTGTATGGCTCTTTTGATTTGAACAAGGGCGGTAGCGCACCTCTGTTTGGGAGTTATTATGAGAATGTAGTTTTGGGATATTTTGGATAGTTTAGTTCGATTAATAGATTGGGAATATTTTATTTGTTTATTTAAAATTATTTGGATCATTTAAGGATAGGTATTTTTGGGGTTTATGGATTTTTTGGTTATTTTTTCATTTTTGATTTTATTTTGATGTTTTGGTAAATAATGAGGGGTTGTACTGCCCCTACTGTTTTATTGAGTAGGTATAAGTAGGAGAGTTATGTCTTATGTGAATGGCTCATTTGAGGGCGATATTGTAATGTGTGTGGGGCAGTTGTCATGCAGTTTCAGTTCAATACAGTGTAATGAAGAAAGTGGAGTGGTGGTATTGGTTTGTACTGTCAATGTATTCAGAAGACAAAGTTAGCCTCCACCACACTCCACACTGTTAGTGTATTTGTGTGGAGAGTATGTTTTGTGGTAGTAGCATTGTTTTGTACAGTCGTGTATGTATGTACAGTGTTCGCCTCCACCTCGCATCCAGTATTGTTAGTGTTGTGAGTGTGGCGGTGCTGCTTTGTTGTAGTGGTATACTGTCACACGCTCTCAGTGTATGTATGTACGCCTCCACCGCTCCACCACAATTAACTAGCAGTACAGCCCAATAGTACGCGCACATGTAACGTCCTCTGTGAACGGTCACCTTCACGTGTGTTTGCAGGCAAACTTCCTCTTCTGGCTTTCCTTCTGCCTCTCGCGTGTTTGCGTCTGTTTATTCGCAAATTCTCTCACCTTTTTAGCCCCGGTTTTTCGCTCGGTAATTCCGACCCGATTCTCTTACCCGTAAAATGGTATAGTATTTGTGTACTCTATATTTTTTATTAATTATTTTGTGTATTTATTTGATTTTAATATATTTTTATTTATTTTGTTTAGCCTACCAAGTATCTCGTCGAAATCGGCCGTGTTGCCCTGATTGACTTTGGTGATTCCGCGGGCAAGTTGGTGACGATCGTGGATGTGATCGATCAGAATCGAGCCCTGGTCGATGGTACCGCGGTTGGTGTGTCCCGTCAGGCCATCCAGTTCAAGCGTCTCCGTCTGACCAAGTTTGTGTTGCCCATTCCGCATGGCACCAGTTCGCGTGTGGTGAAGAAGGCCTACGAGGCCGCGGAGATTGACACCAAGTTTGCCGGTACTCCACTCGCCCGACGATTGGTTCAGGTCTCACAGGTATGAGGAGTATTCTATGTATCCCCTTTATAATCCCCCTCCTTTTCTCCGAATACAGAAAGCCGCTATGAACGACTTTGACCGATTCAAGCTGTACAAGGCGAAACAACAGGTGAGAACGTTCACCTCTACTCTCCCTCCTTTCTCCTAAATGTTCTTTTGTACCTACATATTCTGTACATTACCCTACATTCACCGTATTCTCCTAAATCCCTATTTAGTTGTCTATTCTCCGAAATGTCAGTTCCCCCTTCTAGTAGTTAGAGTTTAGTGTATTCGCTTTTAGTTTAGTTTATAATTAGTAAATGTAGTATATTTTTTTTATTTGCGATTCTCTACTACCTTTTACTGTATTCTCTTTATTCGTTTAAATCCGTATAGTTAGGTACTCTCCCCTTTATTCTCCGAAATGTCAGTTTACCCTTTTTTGGTAGTAGTTTAGTGTTTTTCTCGTTTAGTTTAGTCACTTTAATCTTTTGTTCCTGTAAATATTTTATATTTATGTTTTATGATTCCCTATTGAGAATACTACCTTTTACTGTATTCTCTTTATTCGTTTAAATCCGTATAGTTAGGTACTCTCCCCTTTATTCTCCGAAATGTCAGATTTGTCTCGTTAGTAGCTGTAGTAGAGTTTAGTGTTCTGTTCGCGTAAATGTTTTATATTTGCGATTTGTGATTCTCTTTTACCTTCGATTAAGTATTGCATATTTATTCTGTACACTGCCCTTCGCCCACTGTATTCTCCTAAATCCATTTTAGTTAGCTATTCTCTTTATTCTCCGAAATGTCAGGTTCTCTCCCGTTTGTAATAGATTTTAGTTTAGTGCTTTTGTGTTCTTTTATATTTGATTTTCGTAGATGTAATATATTTGCTATTTATGATTCTCTAGTAGCTTCTACTGTAT
This sequence comes from Rhizoglyphus robini, assembly GCA_023373905.1. NCBI lineage: Eukaryota > Metazoa > Arthropoda > Arachnida > Sarcoptiformes > Acaridae > Rhizoglyphus > Rhizoglyphus robini. Next base: position 1,399,403 of record JAKIJQ010000034.1, on the reverse strand, counting down.
TCTCTTTAGTCCCTACTTTCTCCTAAATCTAGTGTCAACATTCTATTCTCCTAAATGTCAGATTTCCTCTGTTAGAAGTTATTAGTAGTATTAGAGTTTAGTGTTTTGATTTTCGTTCATGTTTTTGATATTTGATGATTCTCTACTACCTTTTACTCTATTCTCTTTATTCTCTGAATTGTCATTTACCCCCGTTAGTTGTAGATTTTAGTGTATCCTCTTTGTATATAATATTTTATTCTCTTTATGGATTACCTTCTACTGTATTCTCTTAAATTTAGTACATTTCCTTCAGTCCACATTATTCTCCTAAATCCTTTCTAGTATTCCTTCTCCGATATGTTAGTTTTGCCCCCGTTGTAGAATTTAGTATTTTGTATTTGCTCCTTTTATGTATTAGCTTTTAGTGTTTAGGTTCTCTTCATTCTTATGATACTCTACCTTCTCTGTATCCTCTGTACTTTCTCTTAAATCCACAGTTAGCATTTTTCTCTCAAATGTTAGCCTTCCCCGTCGGTAGTAGTACTCTGTAATACTGAGTCTGTATACTGCTACCCTTCATGCCTACCTTGCATTCTCCGAAATGGTTTCTTCCCCTGTTAGATGTAGAGTTTTGTTTTCGTTAGATACTTTCTACCGCATTCTCTTTATTATTCCCTACTTTTTCCTAAAGGATATACACTGCCCTTTACTATATTCTCCTAAATCCGTATAGTTATCCTTTCCTATTTCCAGTATTCTCCAAAATGTCAGTCTTCCTGTTAGAAGTAGAGTTTAGCGTTTATATTTGATTCTCGTAAATGTCTTATATTTTTTCTTTACGATTCTTTACTACCTTCTACTACATTCTCTTTATTCGCTATATTTTCTTTTAAATCCATACATTCTTTATTTACATACCAAAATATAATACTAATCGTCCTCTTTTTTCTCTTCTCTTTTCTTAAATAGTACAACCGAATTGTGAACAAGCGTGTGGCCCTTCTGCAGTTCAAGAGCCGAGCCGCCCTCAAAGTGAAACAGAATCCCAAGAAGTAAAGAAAAGATCAACGTAAAGAAGAAATCGGGCGGGCGCTAACAATTCAGAGACTGTTTTTTTGTAATTCTAAAATCTTACTAAATGAAAAATAATAAAATCCCTTTTGTATTTTTCAACCTTCTGTGTTTTGTTTACTACTATTTTTGGAGGAATTTTGGCAGTATTTTTCTTTTGGTGAAATGGTATTTTGTGAACGATCTCGATTTTCGAGGACCGGTTTTGGATGTTCTCGTAAATTGGATTTTTGAGCCATTTTCGATTGATTTTCTTATCATGTTAGGTGAGTTATGGTATCGTGTATCTATTTTAGGGCTTTGTGGTAATTAAAATCCTTTTTATAGGTGGATTTGATGGATTTTCTGGTCAAAACAAACCGAATCGAGGCAAAAAGTGACAGTCGTGGTTACGTCCTCTGTGTACGGTCACCTTCACATATGTACAGCCAACACACAGGTTTGTTTTGGTTTGGTGCTTTCACACAGTCCTGTGTGTTCGCCTCACTCTCGTTCTGTTTATCTGTCTAGATCTCATCTTATCTGAATATTCTATCTATTCTCTGCTCGTGTGTGTGTGTGTGTGTGTGACGCCATGGCGCCCAGTTCACCGGCTACAGTAGCCAGTCGAGCCTTCCTCTCGCCAGTGCTCTCCCACGTGGTGTTGATTCTGTTTCTCATCTCATCGACACTCGACTCATTTGGATTCTTTCTCGTGTGGCAGTTTGGTGTGGCGTCACTTTGTGGTGGAATATTCTGGACACAGTACAGGAGGAATCACTTTCTTAGAGGGGTGAGTATGGCTGGGTTGGTTTTTTCGGTTTTAATTTAGTATTTTTTTAAATATTTTTTTAAAATATTTTTTTTCAAATAAATATATTTTATATTACTTTCTTTTTTTGGTAATTGCTTAATAGGTAAAGGTTATTTAAAGTCTTTAATAGAATATTCTCTCTTTTTTATTAAATGACTGTTTTGTTTTTATAAATTCTTTTTTATTTTATGATATACTTCTGATTTAGGTTTATAAAGGTTATTTGAAATTTTGAATTCTTTTAAAGTCTCTTTTTAAATTAGTATTTTAAATCTGTTATTTATTTTTATTTTCTTAGCACAGAGTAGGATTCTCTTTGGTTTTTAGGAATTCGAATCTTAGGTTATCCACAGTTTCATCTTCATTTTACTGGTTAATTAAATTAAGAATTCTGTAAGGGAATATTGTTTTTTTAAAAATTTAAATTACTTTCTTTTAAATTCTTTTAATTTGTTTTTTAAGGTTTTTTTATTTATTTAAATAAATCTATTTACTTATTTTTATTTTTTAAAGTATTATTCTTTTCTAGGTTACTTATTTATTTAAATTCTGTTATATGAATTCTTTGGTTTGTTGGTTAATATTTTTAAAATAGGTTATTTATTTTTAAATATTTCTTTTTAATTAATTTCTCGACTATTTTTTTAAATTACAGAATCAGGGTTCTTCTTTATGTTAGTCTTTTAATATATCAGATTTTGATTATCTTTTTGGTTTGTCTTTTTAACTGGTTAATCAAATTCGAATTCTGTAATAGGAATTCTCTGTCAAAATTCTCTTTTTATATGCAATTTTAGTTTATTCAGGATTAGAATTCTATAATTTTTAAATTCAGGTTTATTATTTAATGATTTATATTTTATATTTAAATATATTCTAACCTCTTTTTAAATATTTTAGATTATCATTCGTTCCCTTCTACTCGGACTTGTGTTTACAATTGGAACGCAAATCGCTCTACTTGGTTATCTCTTCAAGTCTGATGATTCTGAAGAATCCTCTTCTTCATTTTCCTCCCCCTCTTCATGGATTTTACTCTCGTGTGGTCTGTACCTCCTCACCCTGTCCATATTCCACTTTACGGAATTCCTCACGACCGCCCTCAACCAGCCGCACACTGTCTCCACTGACGCCTTCCTTCTGAATCACAGTTTGGAGTATCATGCCGCCCTGGCTATTTCGATGTGCGAATTTGGAATTGAGTCCTACTTTGGTGGCAAATGGAAGTTCTACTTTCCGGTGGTGATTTTTGTTGGCTTTGGCATGTGCATGACTGGTGAGGCCATTCGGAAGGTGGCCATGCTTACTGCGGGCAAGAATTTCACTCATATTGTGGCGGACGAACATCATCCTGAGCATTTTCTGGTTACGGACGGGATTTATGCCATTTGGAGACATCCGAGCTATGTGGGATGGTTCTACTGGTCTATTGGGACTCAGGTTGGTGTGCTTTTTTGGGGGTTTTACCCCGTGATTCTCCAATTTCCTCAATTCTCAGCGTCTGTGATCTTAACTAATTCTGTACCCCTTCATCGACTGTATTCTCCGAAATCGATAGTTTTTCACCTTTTAGTAGTAGAGTTTAGTGTTTCTCTACTACCTTCTACAGTATCCTCTTTATTCTCTATACTTTTTTCCTAAATCATATTCTAGTTTGCCTACCTATTCTGAACACTACCCCTTCATCCACTGTATTCTCCGAAAATGTGTCAGCTCCCTGTTTGTATTAGTACTCTGTATATACTACCTTCGAATTCACAGTATTCTCCGAAATGGTAGTTTTTCACCTTTTAGTAGTAGTGTTTACTATTCACTACTACCTTCTACAGTATATTCTCTTTATTCTCTATACTTTCTCTTAAATCCATAGTTAGCTTAATTACTCGTCATTCTCCGAAATGTTTTTGTATTAGATTTTAGTGTTTAGGCTCACTTTCCCTGCACTTTCTCCAAAATCATATACGAGTTTCATATTCTAGTTCATCTACCTGTACACTGTATCCTATCCATCATCTACTGTATTCTCCGAAATGTCAGTTCCCCGTTAGTATTAGTATTCTGTACACTACCTCTTCACTCCCTGTACTTTCTGAAATGGTATTTTTCCTCCGTTAATAGTAGAGTTTATTATGATTCTCTACTACCTTTTACAGTATTCTCTTTATTCTCTAAACTTTCTCCCAAATCCATAGTTATCCTTCTCTTCATTGTATTCTCAGAAAAGTCAGTTTTCCCCCGTTAGTAGTTAGTGGTATAGTGAGTTTAGTCTTGATTATCTCGTAAATTTCGTATATTTCATGATTCCCTACTACTTCCTGTAGTATTCTCTTTATTGTCTACTTTCTCCTAAGTCAACAGTTAGATATATTACTCTTTATTCTCCGAAATGTATTCGATTTTAGTGTTTTTGGTTCTATTTATTTTCTATTCTTTCTCCTAAATAATATACCTAATCTAGTTTGTTTACCATTTTCTGTACACAATACATCTAATGTGTGTTCTCCGAATTGTCAGTTTTACCCCCCGTTAGTATTACTATTCTGTACACACTATCCCTTCGTGTATTCTCCGAAATGGTAGTTTTCCCCATTTAGTAGTAGAGTTTATGCGTCTCTCTACTTCCTACTACCTTCTACAGTATGTTTTCTTTATTCCTTATTCCTTATTTCTTTATTTCTTCCTCCTAATTCCACACAGTTAGCTATACCTCTTTATTCTACGAAATGTCAGTTCTCCCTTAGTCTTAGTATTCTGTACACTACTCCTTTATCCACAGTATTCTCCGAAATGGTAGTTTTCCCCTTTTTGTAGTAGAGCTTATGATTCACTACTATCTTCTACAGTATTCTCTTTAGTCTCTATACTTTCTTTTAAATTCATAGTGAGCTATTACTCTCCATACTCCGAAATGTTATTTCCCCGTTAGTCTTAGTATTCTGTACACTACCCCTCTTCATTCACTCTATTCTCCGAATTGTCAGTTTTGCTCGTTAGTACCTGTATACTGTAAGCTGTACCTTTCATGTTCAGTATTCTCCGAAATGGTAATTTTTCACCTTTTAGTAGTAGTGTTTATGATTCACTACTACCTTCTACAGGATTCTCTTTATTTGCAAATTCTCTCTTAAATCCACAGTTAGCTATGTACCTCTTTATTCTCAGAAATGTTTTGTATTGTAGATTTTAGAATTTAGGCTCACCTCCATGTACTTTCTCCAAAATCATATATTCAAGTTCACCTACCTAATCTGTACACTACCCTTCATCCACAGTATTCTCCGAAATGGTTATTTTCCTCCGTTAGTGATAGAGTTTATGATTTTTTTTCTGGTACTACTGTAGAGGTGTACTACCCTCTTCAATATTCTCTTTAGTCCCTATACTTAATCGGCACAATACCCTTCATTACTGTATTCACTACTTTCTCCCAAATCCTTAATTATCCTTCACTACACAGTATTCTCCGAAATGGTATTGTTTCCTTTTAGCAGAAGAGTTTAGTGTTTATATTCTCGTGTAAATGTCGTATTTGCTCATTATGATTCCTTACTACCTTTTACAGTATTCACTTTATTCTGCGAAATGTTTTTGTATTAGATTTTAGTGTTTGGATTCACTTTATTCGCTCACATTTTCTCCTAAGTCATATATATTCTAGTTCACCTATCTAATTATACTGTATACCATCCATCATCCACAGTATTCTCCGAAATGGTAGTTTGCCCCCTTTGGTAGTATTGTTTATGATTCTCTACTACTACCTTCTACAGTATTCTCTTGATTTTCTATCCTTTCTCTTAAGTATCTCTAATATTCTAATTTCTAATTTATTCTGTTCACTACCCTCCATTAGCTCCATTCTCCTAAATCCATAGTTTTGCTTCATTTACTGTTATAGTAAAGAGATTATTCAGAAATATACTTTCTATGCAATCTACAGTTTTCTATATTCTCTTCATTCTCTGAAATGTTTTGTAGTGAGATTTTAGTTTTTTGGATTGCATTTTTTTAAATATTTGATTTTCTTATATATATTCTCTTCTGCGCATGCTCATTATTCTCAGAAATGTCAGTTTAATCGGGATTTTATGTCATTCTTTAACTAATTCGATCGTCATTTCATTTAACTGGTTAATCAAATTCGTGAATTCTGCTAGAGAATTTTTTGTCAGTCTTCTTTTTTTAATTTCTCAGATTAATTCATTTTATTTTGTTTTTAAATTTTAATTATTAATTTAAATTTTTGTTAGAAAATATTTGTATACATTTTTTTAAAATTGTTTAATCTATTGAACATTGCTTTATATATTATCCTAAATGTTTTTTTAATACCCAATCCTTGAATTTTTCAATACTAACATTTGTTCTTAATTCTAGATTCTACTGTGCAACCCAATCAGTCTCATTGGTTACACGATCGTGTCCTGGCGCTTCTTTTCGCACAGAATCTACTTTGAGGAAGTTCGGTTGGCTAACTTTTTCGGTGCCAAATATTTAAAGTACAAGGAGGAGGTGCCCACTGGACTGCCCTTTATTGATGGATTCTGATGATAATGGTCACAAGAATATTCTTTCTTTGAATGTACATATATTTTCGTTAATTCTGATTGATTCTATACTCGAATCATTGCTTATTGTTAAATTCTGGTCATTATTTTTTATACAAGTAAAATGTTAATTATATTTTGTATTTGTTCATGTCACCACTGGTCACACTATTTATGAATATTCTTTTTTATATTAAACCTTAATTTTGTTTAATAAAGGTTTCTATTTTTTTGTCCTCTTAATTGCAAATGAAACCCTTCAGAAAGTATGTTACAACAATAAGTTCACTCACAAATGACATGTCTTTGGTATATGCAATTTTATATTCAATCAGTAATATCAATTATGAATGGTCTCAACTGGTTTATTGTCATCATTAATTGACTGGTAAAGATATAACGTTTTGAGGGAAGGCAGAATCCCTTTTTGTTTAATACATTTGTGGGAAATTGATTTTTGACAAATATTTAATGGTTTATTTACACTTGAGTATACAGGATCTATATTTATGAATTCGGTGGCCGTTCAGAGATGACGTATAATGATGAGATTAAGATTGGGTACAATTTTATATGGTTTATTTACACTTGAGTATACAGGATCTATATTTATGAATTCGGTGGCAGTTCAGAGATGACGTATAATGATGAGATTAAGATTGGGTACAATTTTATATGGTTTATTTACATCTTCTGTTTATCTGGTGGGACCCTTCATAAATGATGTTTCAATTGATTTCATTCACTATATTGACAACACTTGGGTATTGCAATTTTATTCTTTCAATCGGTAAATCTATCGTTTTTAGAGGGTAGAATCCTCCTTTGTTTAATACATTTTTGGGTAGTTGTTTGTCACCCAATTTAGATCCTACTTTCGTCTGTTGCAAAAGGTTGCATTTAAAAAAAGGTTAAAATATATTTATTTTGTATTTGAATTTTGGTTTATTAAAATGAAGATGTGTGAGCTGATTGGGGTCAGTGGGAAACGATCCGTGGGCAATTGACTACTTCTAAGGGACTGGGGTATGCGATGGGGATGGGTGGGAGGGGGAGGGGGCTCGGAAATGGTTATTTGAATCTTATGGCCATAAATTCGTTTAATTTATCTTCATTAATGGTTTATTATTTAAGGTTATCTCTATTTATTTTCGAATCAATATTTATTCAATTTGGTCTCTTTATGATTAATCGATTCTGTAGCCGTTCAATGATGACGCATAATGAGGCTTATTGGTGAACAATTGTATATAGTTTATCATTGGTTTATATCATCTGTTTATCTGAGTTACTCTTCAGAAAGTATGTTACAATATGTTCACTCACAAATGTTTTGTTTGTACAATTTTTATTTTCAATCGGTTAAAGTAATCAATCATGAATCATTTTTTGCATAATACATTTCATTGTTCATAATAAAAGGTTAAAATATATTTACATGTGTATGTGATTTGTGGTTAATGAACATGAAGATGTGTGAGCTGATTGGGGTCAGTGGGAAACGATCCGTGGGCAATTGACTACTTCTATCGGTGTGGGGTATGTGATGGGGTGGGATTCTGGTGATGGGTAGCAGGGAGATGGGGCTCGGAAATGGTTCTTTTGGGATGACGGTTGGGGGTACTGAATAGTTCCTGGTGGTGGAATTCAGTAGTGTTGGAGTTTTGAGAATCTGGGAATTCGGTATCTGGGGGATAACGTGGAACGTTCGGAAATGGAGATTTGGGTTTGTTGGAGTAAGGGTTGGGGCACTGACTAGTTTAAGGCTTGGTGGTGGCTTTATCATATAGCTTATATGGGGACATTAGCTTCACCAATTGGGAAATGGGATCCCACAGCCCATTATAAACATCTTTTGTCTCCCCAATTGGGGGATCAGATCTATCATTTCATATTAGTTTACCGTTACACCAGCAAATCCCGAATCACCATTTCGAAACACCTTCTGGTATTTCTCCTATAACCATCCCAGAATCCCACCCCCATCGCATACCTCAGTCCTAGAAGTAGTCAATTTCCCACGGATCGTTTCCCACTGACCCCAATCAGCTCACACATCTTCGTCTAATTTATCTTCACTATTCATTGTTTGCACTTGAGAATATATATTTTTGAATCAATTTTTGATTATTCTATTTGATCTCATTATGGCCGTTCAGAGATGATGTATACAATGACGCCGATTGGTGGACAATTTTATATGGTTTATCATTAGTTTATATATCTGTTTATCTGGTGGTGCCCCTTCAGAAAGTATGTTACAATAATTCACAAATGACATGTCTTGTATATGCAATTTTATATGGTTTATCATTGGTTTATATATATCTGTTTATCTGGTAGGACCCTTCAGGGTATGCGATGGTAGTGGGATTCTGGGGGTTGTGTACCAGTGAGATAATTAGAAGGCGCTCAGAAACGGTTATTTGGATCTTTTTGGGGTGATGGTTGTGGGGGTACTAAGTTCGAGGTGGGTAATTCTTAGGAATGGTTGGTGTTTGGATTGGGACACTAGGCTGCTTTTATATATCCAGATAATTTTTAGTTCTCTGTATATTGCAATTCTAATTGCTACTAGTAGAGAATCCCCGAATCCCACCACCTTCGCATACCCCAGACTCATAGAAGTAGTCAATTGCCCACGGATCGTTTCCCACTGACCCCAATCAGCTCACACATCTTCATGTTCATTAACCACAAATCACACACGAAAATTAATATATTTTAACATTTTTTATAAACCATAATCCGATTTTGTTTCTGGCAATAATATTTTCTGATTTTTAAATTCTTGAAATATTTCCAATGGAAATTAATTTAAAGGTAAACGAATTTTTAAAATTTTTTTTCAGTAATTTTGTGTAAATTCAGTTCAATAGTTGCAACCTCACTCCACACAAGGTTTTATCAAAGGTTAATCTTTGTATTCTTTTGTAAGAATGAACTCTCAATTGTTCTACTACCTAATGTTAACAAATATGGGCAATTCACAAATTATGTTACAATAATCTCCAAAATAAATAACGTTTCTAAACTCAATCACACAATCGTTTATTCAATCTGAAAAATCATCAATTATGAGTGGTCTCTTGTTTATCTATACATTACGTCGTTTATGAATGACTAATTTAAATAAATCTGTTTTTATGTTTCTTACAATTTTTACTAAAGAATATCCCAACACACACAACACAACATCTCTAAACTGGTCTACTAATGGGTCAATTCACAAATTATGTTACAAACACTCACAAATTACACGTCTAATCTCAACACATTCATTTACTCAATCGGTAAAAGTCATCAATCATGAAAGGTCTCTTGCTTCTCTATATGTAACGTCATTTATGAATGATTCTTCACAATAAATCTGTTTTTTATGTTTTTTACAATTAAAATATCCTTATAAAATTCTGGTTATTTAAAAAAATAAAACTATAACATTAACTCTTGTGCAAAAATGAATGCATTTTAAAGGTTAATTATTTATTTGAAATTAAATTATTTTTATAAATTCTGATGATATCAGGCAAATACTTTGATACTGATACTTTGTTATTTAGGTAAATTCTAGTTTTGTTTTTTAAAATTATTGTTTACACTTATCAGTAGGATCTATATTTATTTTAAATCAATTTTTATTATACAATTTGATTGATGTGGCCGTTCAGTAATGACGTACATAATGACGCTGATTGGTGGTCAATTTTATACGGTTTAAATATTTGCTTACCTGGTGGGACCCTTCGGAAATGTTGTTACAATAAATCTATTCACAAATAACATGTCTTGTATATGCAATTTTATATTCAATATGTTAATGTTCCAAATCAGCTATCGCTTAAAAAAAGGTTAAAATATAAAGGTTAATTTTTTTTCTTTTGAGAGAATGAACTCTAAACTAGTCTACTGATTGGTCAATTCACAAATTATGTTACAATACAATCCCAAATAACGTGCCTGAACTCAACACAATATAGTTTACTCAATCGGTAAAAGTCATCATCATCATGAAGGGTCTCTTGTTTCTCTATTTGTAACGTCATTTATGAACGTTTCTTCCAAATGAATCTGTTTTTATGTTTCTTACAATTTTTACTAGAATGTCCTTATAAATTTTTAGTTATTTTTAAAGGTAAATTTAAAATATTTGGGTTACATCTCATAGCTCATATTATTACCCCAATCGTCACTCCAACAGACCCAAATCACCATATGGAAACCCCTTCTGATATTTTTTTGTGCCTTATCCCCCATAATTCCGCCACCATCGCATACCCCAGTCCTAGAAGTAGTAGTCAATTGCCCACTGGATCGTTTCACTCTGACCCCAATCAGTTAACACAACTTCGGTTAAATTTATCTTCATTATTCAATCTATTGAGACTGATTGGAGGACAATTTTATTCGGTTTATCATTGGTTTATATATGGTTTATCTGGTCTGGAACCCTTCAGAAAGTATGTTACAATAAGTTCACTTACAAATGACATTTCTTTGTATATGAAATTTAATTCAAGCTTTTAAAGTAATCAATTATGAATGGTCTCAACTGGTTTGTTATCATTAATTGACTTGTAGAATCCTCTTTTGTTAAGGACAGTCGCGGAGTTAGTGTTTTACGAATGGCCCCTCTTTACAAATACAAATTCAGTTCAATGATTGTAACCACATTTTTTCGAATCCACACACTGGTAAATCAAAGGTTTATTTTTTTTATTTAGAGGACGAACTCTAAACTGGCATACAAATGGGACAATTCACAAATTATGTTACAATACTCTCAAATAACAACGTCTAAACTCAACACAATCGTTTATTCAATCTTTAAAAGTCATCAATTGTGAAGGCTATCATGTTTCTTTATACATTACGTTATTTAAGAACGATTCTTCCAAATAAATCTGATTTTATATATCTGTTTTAAACGTTTTCCTTGTAAAAACAATCTCTATTACAAACATAAACTGGATCCTGAGCACATGTGAGTCATGATAAAAGGTTTAATATTATTTTTTCATTCGAGAATATTCTCATATTCTTTATTGTTCAAGTATCACTTATTTATCAATACATAAGTAATAGGTTTTATATTATATTTATTTAAAAATGATATTTACCTTAATTGAATTAATTCCAACGTTGTAGTTACTTTAGCTGTGTATGATTTGTATAATCTTTTTAGAGTTTTATCTTTCAAATTTTACACATCGGGAATTTCCATTTTATGGTGGTCCATGAATTTGCTTGGATTATAACTGGTATCCCAATCTATTCCCCAACACTACCACTGAATTTCCCCACTTCGAATTATTCAGTATCCCCAACTGTAAGCCAAAAATCCAAATCCAAATAACTATTTCCGATATTCTAACTGCTCCCTGGTATCCATCCCATAGAATCCCACCACCATCGCATACCTCAGTCCTAGAAATAGTAAATTTCCCACGGATCGTTTCACTCTGACCCCAATCAGCTCACACATCTTTGGTTAAATTTTATCTTCACTCTTCAAGCTATTGAAGAGGATTGGAGAAAAATTTTATAGGTTTTCTCACTGGTTTATACTTGGTTTATCTGATAGGACTTTACACAGCTCAGTCCTAGAAATAGTCAATTTCCCACGGATCGTTTCACTCTTACCCCAATCAGCTCACGTATCTTCTGCTAATTCTTTTCACTATTCATGGTTTATTTTATTGCCTTATTGGATCAATATTTATTATCCTATCTGATTAGTCTTGATTGCTTTTAAATTCTTCTGCCATTCAATGATGACGTCTAATGACACGTATTATGACAATTTTATATGGTTTATCATTGGTTTATATACCTGTTAATCTGATGGAACCCTTCAGAAATTGTGTTACATTAATTCACAAATGACATGTCTGGTATATGTAAATTTTATTCAATCGGTAAATCTATCATTTTTAGAGTGTAAAATCATCTTTTGCTTAATACATTTTAGGGTAGTTGTTTCTGACCCATTTTCCTCCATCACTTTATTGCACTGAAAAAAAGTTAAAAAATATAAGAATTTCATTTATTAACATATTAGTCGGAGATTACGGGGTGTAATTGAGTTTTAATCTTTTCTGGTTATTTTAAAAATTAAAAAAGACATCTTTATATCTTTCGATAATTGATTTCATTTTAAAGGTAAAATAAAAATATTCTTTCTGAATAAAAATATTTATTAATTTTCTATTCTGCTTGGTTTAAAATGGTTTAAATCGCAAAATATATATCTGTCTTAAGATTTTTTTCCTTTTTAATCCCTATACAAACATAAACTAGGTATTTAACAACGCGGTGTATAATAAAAGGTTTAATATTACTATTCATTCGAGAATATTCTCATATTCTCTATTGTTCAATTCACTGACCCATCAATACATCTGTGATAGGTTTTTATTGTTTGTTTATTTGAAAAAAATGAAACCAAGGATACAGCTACTTTAGCTGTAAATGATCTTTATATAATCCTATTCAAGTTTATTTTACACATCGGGCAACATTCTCCAATTACATTTTATTGTGGATTATAGAATTGTCTGAATTTTGAAGCGTTACTTTGTATCCCAATCCAAATACTAACACTACCAATGAATTTCCTTACCTCGACTTACTCAGAACCCCTCAACCTTCAGTTCAAAATCCAAAATCCAAACCCAAAATAACCATTTCCGATCACTTTCTGGTTGCTCCCTGGTATCCATCCCCAGAATCCCGTCGCCCTCGCATACCCCAGCCCTAGAAGTAGTCAATTTCCCACGGATCGTTTCCCTCTGACCCCAATCAGCTCTCACATCTTCATGCTCATCAGTAACCACAAATCACATAGACAAAAATACATATTTTAACCTTTTGTTAAACTTAATCTTGGTTTGTTTTTAACAATATTATTTTCTGATTGTTTTATTTTGAAATTATCTTTGATTGTGATTAATTTAAAGGTAAAATAATTTTTCGAAAACTATTTCAGTAATTTTTATATAAATTCAAAATGATTTTAATCTCATTTTGTCACGACTTCACACAATGTTTTATCAAAGGGTTATTTTTCACCGTTTCACAAAGTTAACGGCCCGACCTGTGTCAAAAAATTTGACCAGATTTGCCGAGTTGTGTATATAAAAGGTTTTATATCTTCATTTACCATATTGGTTAATTGATCTCGTGATAATTTTAACTTCCTAATCAGCTGTAATCACCAACAATTTAATTTTATTAGTTATGTCATCTATGAATATATCAAAAATTGCTAATTTATTTCATAGCAAAAATAACTACAGTTATTTTTAGTTAGTTAGTAGACTATAGTATTCTATTTTATCTATGACACAGTATACATATTTCACAGCTTTAATATTGTGTCAATTATCAATTATTAATTATTTCTCTAAATCCTTTGAAAGAAATATGAATATGCCTTATGCTTAGAACAATGTTCTTGACTTTGTGAATATATTCTCATCTATTTTTGATTCACTTCTTTCTCATGTTGCTTATCAAAAGGTTTAAAAATATTTATTTCACTATGTAATTTTGGGGTCAATGAACATGAAGATGTGTGAGCTGATTGGGGTCAGTGGGAAACGATTCATGGGCAATTGACTATTTCTATGGGTGTGGGGTATGGGATGGTGGTGGGATTTCTAGGGGATGAGTACCAGGAAGCAACCAGAAGGCGCTCGGAAATGGTTATTTCGATATTTTGAGGGTTCTTCTTATTAACTATGTAATCATATATTTTAATTTGTGGGTTAATTCTGGTTATAAACAAATAAAACGACGTATTTTCTTTCTTCCTCATCGAATTCAATTTAAAGGTAAATGAATAAAAATATATTTTAATTAAATACTGTATTTAAAAACCTGGTTTGGTTTGGTTGATTAAAGTCTAGACATTCTTTACTAAGCAGCATAACCTTCTTTGTGTAATAAAAGGTTTAATATTATTTTTCATTAGAGAATATTCTCCTATTATCTATTGTATCACTTATCTATCAATACATAAGTAATCGGTTTTTATATTTTATTTATTTGAAGATGATATTTACCTTAATTGAATTCAATGCAAAGTTGAAGTTACTTTAGATGTGGATGATCTACATGATCTTTTTAAAGGTTTATCGTTCACATCTCTATTATCACAATCTAATATACAATCTCTACCTTGTGTCCCAATACATAAAGCCAACACGTCTAATGAATTTCCTTACCTCAAACAACTCAGTACCACCAACCGTCAACCCAAAGTCCAAATCCAAATCAAAATATTCATTTTCTAGCGCCTAGTTGCCCAATTGTACCCATCCCCACAATCCCACCACCATCGCATACCCCAAACCCATAGAAGTAGTCAATTGCCCACGGATAGTTTCCCACTGGCCCCAATCAGCTCTCACACATCTTCATGTTCATTAACCACAAATCACATTCACATGTAAATATATTTTAACCTTTTTGTTTTGAAATAAGTTTATTAATTTAAAGGTAAAACTTAATTTAAATATTCTATTGATCTAAAGGTTCTTATCGACTTTATGATCAGTGTTAAAGTATATAACGACGTTAATATGGTTTATCATTTTACTTGGTGGAACCGTTCATAAATGTTGTTGCATTATGTCCATTCACAAATGACATGTCTTGTGTATGCAATTTTTATAATCAATTGTAATCAATTATGGATAATTTCTTCTATTATTACTAACTGGTCAAATTTAAAAAAGGGTAGAATCATTTTTGTTTGTTTAATACATTTTTATGCAGTTACTCTTTATCCACTCCATACATGTTTTATTAAATGCTGGTGATCTTAGAACCAACAAAATCTCAATGCATATGTAAAAGGTTTAATTTAGTTTTCATTAAAAAATATTTTTATATTCTCTATTGTTCAAATAACACTGAATCAATCAATAAATGTATGTAATAAGAGTGAAAATTTTTAATTTTTCAATTCCAACGTTACTTTTGGATCACACACAGTTACGTTATCTGCGGAAGAAATATACCTTCAAGTTTATCAATATGCGTTTGCGATCTTATCAGGAATATTCTTGGCCACAACATCTTTTTTTTGCCTCATGTGATTTGAGGTTTTTTAGTTGAGCATTAGGAATACACTTATAATCTGATAGGTTTCAATTAACGTAATTTTGGGCAGTTTACTTTGGCTAGATATATAAAAAGGTTTCATACATCTTAAATGATCTCATGGTCATTTTAATAGCCCAGTCCTAGAAATAGTCAATTCATCGTGGAGAGTTTCACTCTGATCCCAATCTGCTCACACATCTTAAGCTAATTTATCTTCACTATTCAATCTATTGCAGCTGATTAGTAGACAATTTAATTTGGTTTACCATTGGTTTATATATACGATTTATCTGGTGTGACTCTACACAATTTATGTTTCAATAAGTTCACCAACAAATGACATGTCTTGTACGTATATGCAATTTAATTCAATCAGTTAAAGTAATCAATTATGCATGGTCTCAACTTGTTTATCATTAATTGACTGGTAAAGCTATTGTTTTAATAGAATGTAGAATCCTCGCTTGTTTTTTACATTTTTGGGGGAGTAGTTTTTGACAAATTTTTGAGCAATTTTCGCATCTGCTGCTTAAGAAAAGGTTGAAATATATTTATTTTTTAAAATTAATCAGAATAACTTACTTTTGTTTAATGAACATGAAAATGTGTGAGCCTGATTCGGGTTCAATGTTAAACGATCCATATCTGTTGGCTTCATATAAAAGGTTTCATATCTTCTTAATTGATCTCATGATCATTTATATTTTCCTTTTTAGCTGTTATTCAATTTAAACTTGAAAAGACAATTCTGAAATTCTGTTTGCGCTCATGCGTTTTGCTTGAACACAATTGCTTAGCAAATTCTTGTTGTTTTTACAGGCAAAAACTGTGTAGGTTATTTTTGTATTTTTAAATTAAAGGTTTCAATTTGCTTTTCATAAGAGAATATTCTCTCTATTCTCTATTGTTCAAGTCACTGTTCTCACAATTCAGGAAAGTGTTCTTTTTATCTATAGTTTTAAGAAGAAAAAATATTGTCTTTGGATCATTCATAGCATTAACATTTGTGACTCATTTATCCAAATATTTACAAAATTTTATATGGTTTAAATAATTGCATACCTGGTGGGGCCCTTCAGAAATGATGTTACAATAAATCTATTCACAAATATCATGTCTTGTATATGCAATTTTATATTCATTTTTTTATTTTGTATTTTTGAATTCTGGTTGGGTGTTATACTTAATTTAAATGTAAAATTATTTTTCAGTTAAATTATTACGATTGTAACCACATTTATTCGACTCAACACAAAGTATCTAACGTAATTTTTTTCTTTGAACTCTAAACTGGTCTACTAATGGGACTATTCACAAATTATGTTACAATACAATCCCAAATAACGTGCCTGAACTCAACACAATATAGTTTACTCAATCGGTAAAAGTCATCATCATCATGAAGGGTATCTTGTTTCTTTATTTGTAACGTCATTTATTAATGATTTTTAAGAATGAATCGGTTTTTATGTTTCTTACAATTTTTACTAGAATATCATTATAATTTTTTTTTGGTTGTTTTTAAAGGTAAAATTAAAAATATTTTGGGAGGGGTAGTTTTTTACAAATTTTTGATTGATCTTCACTTCGATTGCTTAACCCTTTGAGTGCCGCGTAGGTACCATGTGTACCTACGGGGTTTTGAGAGTTGTACTACGTCTAATGACTTGAAATTTGGAACATATATACCTAACAGTAGCCGGATATGGTTCAAGGTTCCAGAAGTGCTTCAAAGTGGATTCTTCTAGGGGTGGGGTTAAAGATTCGGGAATTTGAGATTGCCAAACGTAATTTTATCGGCCAAAGGTCATTTGACCGGAAAGACAAGTGTATCCGATGGATCCTCTAGGATTTAGCAAAAATGCATATGACCGATTGCAACCAAAATTTAGGAGCATACTCAGAGGTCATAGAGGATTTCAGAATTAATTTATGAGCCCGATCCATTTGGATCTAAAATGAATCTCGCCATCCGGTTTGACCCAATCCAAAAACAGACTACACCATCGTGTTGCCGCGAAAAAGGCGATGCGATTTGCTACCAAGAACATCAAAATCCGTTCAGAAATAACCGAGATATAGCGAATAAACGATTTACTTCAAAATAGCTTTCAGACTGGGCGTCATGGCGTCAAATGCATGGAACTAACAATTACCACGTATTCAATTATTTTTTAGTTTAGATGCAATCTACATCAAAATCCAAGCACTTTGATACCAAACACGGCCAGATTTGATAAACTTTTGTCAAATGTCCATAAACAGGATTCTGGCCCCAACGCCCCCAATGGGGTCCAACTAAAAATTGACCAAAAATAGTCGAATTTGGTATCAAATTGCTCAGAATGTCTTGTAGAATGTATTTGATATCATATTTAGTCGATTATCTATGCATACAATGCTATTTTAGCAAAACTTGTAATTCGGACCCATAACGCCCACTAGCTGATTTGAAGACAATATTTTTGGCTTATGACGTAATCAAAGAGTTTCTTGCAATATCTCGGTTATTTCTGAACGGATTTTGATGTTCTTGGTAGCAAATCGCATCGCCTTTTTCGCGGCAACACGATGGTGTAGTCTGTTTTTGGATTCGGTCAAACCGGAAGTCGAGATTCATTTTTGATCCAAATGGATCGGGCTCATAAATTAATTCTGAAATCCTGTATGGCCCCTGAGTATGCTCCTAAATTTTGGTTGCAATCGGTCATATGCATTTTTGCTAAATCCTAGAGGATCCATCGGATACACTTGTCCTTCCGGTCAAATGATCTTTGGCCGATAAAATTACGTTTGGCAATCTTAAATTCCCGAATCTTTAACCCCACCCCCAGAAGAATCCACTCTGGAACATTTTTGGGATAGTCATCCTTCGTCCGGTCGGGAGTAGGTCATCTTCCCAAAAAATCATCTAATTTGGACCAGTGATTCAAAAGTTATACCGAAAATAGAGGCCGGCACTCAAAGGGTTAACAAAAGGTTAAATTATTTTTCAGTAATTTTATACAAATTCAGTTCAATGATTGTGACTACATTTTTTCGAATCCACACACTGGTAAATCAAAGGTTTATTTTTCCTATTTAGAGGACGAACTCTAAACTGGCATACAAATGGGACAATTCACAAATTATGTTACAATACGCTCACAAATAACAACGTCTAAACTCAACACAATCGTTTATTCAATCCTTAAAAGTAATCAATTGTGAAGGGTATCATGTTTCTCTATACATTACGTCGTTTACGAATGATTCTTTTAAATGAATCTGTATTTATGATTCTAACAATTTTTACAATAATTTTCTTATAAAATTCTGGTTGAACACATTTCTTCGGCTAATTTATTTTCACTTTCAATTGTTTATTTTATTGCCCTATATGATCCATATTTATTATCCTATCTGATTTGCCTTGATTTATTTTAAATTCCTCTGCCGTTCAATGATGACGTATAATGACGACGTATTTATGACAATTTTATATGGTTTATATGGTATCTGTTAATCTGATGAGAACTATCAGAAATTATGTTACAATAATTCCCAAATGACATGTCTGGTATATGTAAATTTTATTCAATCGGTAAATCTATCAATTTTAGAGAGTAAAATCCTCTTTTGTTTAATACATTTTTGGGGTAGTTTTTTCTAACCAATTTTTGCATAGTCACATTTTATTGTCTTACAAAAGGTTAAAAATATAAAGATTTTTATTTATTTACAGATTAGTCGAAGATTATGGGGATAATTGCATTTTAATCTTTTCTGGTTATTTTAAAAATTAAAAAAAACATCTTTAAATACCGAGAGAATTACACTTTCGATAATTGGTTTCATTTTAAAGGTAAAATAAAAATATTCTTTCTGAATAAAAATATTTATTCATTTTCTATTCTACTTGGTTTAAAATGGTTTAAATCGCAAAATATATATCTGTCTTCAATTTTTGTTCCTTTTAATCCCTATTACAAACATAAACTAGGACTTTAACAACGCATTGTATATTAAAAGGTTTAATATTACTAATCATTTGAGAATATTCTCATATTCGCTATTGTGCAATTCACTGATCCATCAATACATCTGTGATAGGTTTTTATATTTTGTTTAATGAATTGTTCTCGATTGTAAATCATTTAAAGGGAAAAGAATTTTTGAAAATCATTATTTCAGTAATTTTATATAAATTCAAAATGATTTTAATTTCATTTGACCATGACTTCGCGCAATGTTTTATCATAAAGTTAGTTTTCGCCGTTTCATAAAGTTATTCATTTATTTTATTTATTATCAAAAATATATTCTCATCTATTTTTGATTCACTTCTTTCTCATGTTGCTTATCAAAAGGTTTAAAATATTTATTTCACTATGTAATTTTGGGGGGTCAATGAACATGAAGATGTGTGAGCTGATTGGGGTCAGTGGGAAACGATTCATGGGCAATTGACTATTTCTATGGGTGTGGGGTATGGGATGGTGGTGGGATTTCTAGGGGATGAGTACCAGGAAGCAACCAGAAGGCGCTCGGAAATGGTTATTTCGATATTTTGGGGAATTCTTAAGTTAGATCTTAAGAAGGGATCTATCAATACATAAGTAATAGGTTTTTATATTTTATTTATTTGAAAATGATAATTACCTTAATTGAATTCAATTCAAATTTGCAGTTACTTTAGATGTGGTTGATCTACATGATCTTTTTAAAGGTTTATCTTTCACATTTAACAAATCGTGAAAGATTCTTCAATTTCATTTTAATGCGGATAATAGAATTGTCTAAATTTTGAAGCTCTACCTTGTGTCCCAATCCAAGCACCAACAGTACCAATGAATTTGCCCACCTCGGACTACTCACTAAGGCCTTCAACCCCCCAACCGTCAAACAAAAATCAAAATCAAAATCAAAATCAAAACAACCATTTTCGAGCGCCTTTTGTTTGCAATATTATACCCATCCCCAGAATCCCACAACCATCTCTCACCACTGACCCATAGAAGTAGTCAATTACCCACGGATCGTTTCCCACTGACCCCAATCAGCTCACACATCTTCATGTTCATTAACCACAAATCACAAAAAAAATATATATTTTAATCTTTTGTTAAACTTAATCTGATATCGTCTCTGACAATGTTTTTTCTTTCGTCACTCTTAATGAATTTAAAGGTTAAATTATTTTTCAGTAATTTTATACAAATTCAGTTCAATAATTGTAACCACATTTATACGACTTTTTACAGTGTCATATCAAAGGTTTATTTTTTCTATTTAGAGAATACACTCTAAATTTGCATACAAATGGGACAATTCACAAATTATGTTACAATACGCTCACAAATATAACTTAACTCTAAACTTAACAGAATCGTTTATTCAATCTGTAAAAATCATCAATTATGAAGTATATCTTGTTTCTTTATACATTACGTCATTTATGAATGATTATTTCTTCTAGCTACTACCTGGTACCCATCCCCCAAATCTCACCACCATCGCATATCCCAGTCCTAGAAATAGTCAATTGCCCACGGATCGTTTCACTCTGACCCCAATCAGCTCACCTGTCTTCGGCTAATTCTTTTCACTATTCATGGTTTATTTTATTGCCCTAATATATGATCCATATTTATTATCCTATCTGATTTGCCTTGATTTCTTTTAAATTCTTCTGCCATTCAATGATGACGTATAATGACACGTATTTATGACAATTTTATACGGTTTATATGGTATCTGTTAATCTGATGGAACCCGTCAGAAATGATGTTACAATAATTCACAAATGACATGTCTTGTATATGCAATTTTATTCAATCGGTAAATCTATCATTTTTAAAAATGTAAAATCCTCTTTTGTTAAATGCATTTTTAGGTAGTTGTCTCTGACACATTTTTACGTCATCACTTTTTATTGCCTGAAAACAGGTTAAAAATATAAGAATTTCATTTATTAACAGATTAGTCGGAGATTACGGGGGGTAATTGAGTTTTAATCTTTTCTGGTTATTTTAAAAATTAAAAAAGACATCTTTATATCGTTCGATAATTTATTTTAATTTAAAGAGGTAAAATAAAAATATTCTTTCTGAATCAAAAATATTTATTCATTTTCTATTCTGCATTGGTTTAAAATGGTTTAAATCGCAAAATATATATGTCTTAATTTTTGTTCCTTTTAACCCCTATTACAAACATAAACTAGGACTTTAACAACGCAGTGTATAACTAAAAGGTTTAATATTACTAATCATTTGAGAATATTCTCATATTTTATTTTGTTCAATTCACTCATCCATCAATACATTGCTCCCTTGTATCCTAAAATCCCACCACCATCGCATACCCCAATCCAAGAAGTAGTCAATTGTCCACGGATCGTTTCACTCTGACCCCCAATCAGCTCACACATCTTTTTCAAATTTATCTTCAACATACATGGTCTATTGAATGCACTTAATTTATATTCGAATCAATTTTTATTTTATTTGATCTCTTTATGATTCTGTGGTCTTACAATGATGACATATAATGAGGTTTATTGGTGGACAATTTTAAATGGTTTACCATTGGTTTATATATTGTTTTTATATCTGTTTATCTGACATTATGTTATCTGACATCTGTTTATGTGAGTTGGACCGTTCAAAAATGATGTCACAATATGTTCACTTACGAATGACATGTCTTGCTTGCCTCGTTTTTATATTCAATCGGTTTAAGTAATCAATGATGAATCCTATTTTGGTTATTACATTTCAATGTCAGTATCTTTTGCATAATAAAAGGTTAAAAATACATTTAATTTTGAATGTTATTTGTGGTTATTATAACATTATTTTTTAATGAACATGAAGATTTGTGAGCTGATTATGATATTATAATATCTGTTTTAAATGTTTTCCTTGTAATCCCTATTAAGAACATAAACTAGGTCATTAACCATTAACCACGGTAGTTTATAATAAAAGGTTTAATATTATTTTCACTCGAGAATATTCTCATATTCTCTATTGTTCAAGTATCACTGATCTATCAATGCACAAGTAATAGGTTTTATATTTTATTTATTTAAAAATGATATTTACCTTGATTGAATTAATTCCAACGTTGTAGTTACTTTGGCTGTGTTTGATCTATACAATCTTTTTAGAAGTTTATCTTTTGCATCTTACGAGAACTGGTATCCCAATCTATTCCCCCAACTCTACCACTGAATTTCCCCACTTTGAATTATTCAGGATCCCCAACTGTAAGCCTAAAATCCAAATCCAAATAACCATTTTCGATATTCTAACTGCTATCCCTGGTATCCCCCCAAATCCCACCACCATCGCATACCCCAGTCATAGATGTAGTCAATTGCCCACGGATCGTTTCACTCTGACCCCAATCAGCTCACGTGTCTTCAGTTAATTTATCTTCACTATTCATGGTTTATTGCCTTATTGGATCAATATTTATTATCCTATCTGATTAGTCTTGATTTCTTTTAAATTCTTCTGCCGTTCAATGATGACGTATAATGACACGTATTTATGACAATTTTTATTTGGTTTATCATTGGTTTATACATGATTTATATGGTATCTGTTAATCTGGTGGGATCCTTCAGGAATTATGTTACATTAATTCACAAATGACATGTCATGGTATATGCAATTTTATTCGGTAAATTTAGCATTTTTAGAGTGTAAAATCCTCTTTTGTTTAATACATTTTTCGATAGTTGTCTCTGACCCATAATTGCTTCATCACTTTATTGCCTGAAAACAGGTTAAAAATATAAGAATTTCATTTATTAACAGATTAGTCGGAGATTACGGGGGGTAATTGAGTTTTAATCTTTTCTGGTTATTTTAAAAATTAAAAAAGACATCTTTATATCGTTCGATAATTTATTTTAATTTAAAGAGGTAAAATAAAAATATTCTTTCTGAATCAAAAATATTTATTCATTTTCTATTCTGCATTGGTTTAAAATGGTTTAAATCGCAAAATATATATGTCTTAATTTTTGTTCCTTTTAATCGATTATCGGGATATCCCTATTACAAACATAAACTAGGACTTTAACAACGCAGTGTATAACTAAAAGGTTTAATATTACTAATCATTTGAGAATATTCTCATATTCTCTATTTTTCAATTTTTACTGATCCATAAATACATCTGTGATAGGTTTTTTATTTTGTGTCAATCCAAGGATACAGCTACTTTAGCTGTAAATGATATTTATATAATCCTGTTCAAGTTTATTTTACACATTGTGCAACATTCTCCAATTACAATTTTATTGTGGATTATAGAATTGTCTGGATTTTGAAGCGCTAATTTATGTCCCAATCCTACCCTTAACAGTACGAATTAATTTTTCCACCTCGAACTACTCAGTACACCTCAACCTTTAGTGCAAAATCCAAACTCAAATACCCATTTCCGATCGCTTTCTGGTTGCTCCCTGGTATGCATCCCCAGAATCCCACCACCATCGCATACCCCAATACCAAGAAGTAGTCAATTGTCCACGGATCGTTTCCCACTGACACCAATCAACGCCCACATCTTCATTAACCACAAATCGCACAGACAAAAATACATATTTTAACCTTTAAAATTTGTTAAAATCTTAATCTTAGTTTGTTTTTAACAATATTATTTTCAGATTGTTTTATTTTGGTATTATCGTCGATTGTGATTAATTTAAAGGTAAAAATAATTTTTGAAAACTATTTCAGTAATTTTATATAAATTCAAAATGATTCTAATCTCGTTTGGTAACGACTTCACACAATGTTTTATCAAAGGTTATTTTTCACCGTTTCACAAAGTTAACGGCTCAATATATAAAAGGTTTCAAATCTTCGTTTACCATATTGGTTAATTGATCTCATCACAATTTTAACTTCCTAATCAGCTGTAATCCCCAACAATTTTTATGGCCAGTTTCAATATTTTTAATGGCCAAATTAATGTTTTCTCTACAGCTTTCATCTGCTGCTTAACAAAAGGTTCAAAATAAATTTATTTCTGTATGTGATTAGTGGTTTGTTAATATGAACAAGTGTGAGCTGATTTGGGGGTCAGTGTGAAACAATCCATGGACAATTGACTATTTCTAGGTGTGGTGTATGCGATGGAGGTGGGATTTTTGGGGGATGGGTACCAGGGAGAAACTAGAAGGCGCTCGGAAATGGTTATTTAGATCTTTTTGGGGTTCTCTTTATTAGCAGTGTGATCATATGTGTACTTCAATTAGTGGCAACAATTCTGGTTATTTAAAAAATAAAACGACATCTATTCATTGCTAATTGAATTCAATGTTCCAATGGTAAATGTAAAATAAAAAATATTCTTAATGAAATTCTTTTAAAAAATATATTTTCTTTAAATACTGTATTTAAAACTGGTTTAGTTTGGTTGATTAAAGTCTAGCCATTCTTTACTAAGAAGCATTACCTTAACTGTGTAATAAAAGGTTTAATATTACTTATCATTCTAGAATAGTCTCCTATTCTCTATTGTTAATGTATCACTGATCCATCAATACATAAGTAACAGGTTTTTATATTTTATTTATTTGAAAATGATAATTACCTTCATTGAATTCAATGCAAAGTTGAAATTACATTATCTGTGGATGATCTACATGATCTTTTTAAAGGTTTATCTTTCACATTTAACAAATCGTGAAAGATTCTTCAATTTCATTTTAATGCGGATAATAGAATTGGCTAAATTTTGGAAGCTCTACCTTGTGTCCCAATACATAAACCCAACACGTCTAATGAATTTCCTTACCTCGAACTACTCAGTACCACCAACCGTCAACCCAAAATCCAAATCTAAATCCAAACCAAAATATCCATTTTCGAGCGCCTTCTGTTTGCAATATTATACCCATCCCCCAGAATCCCACCACCATCGCATACCCCAGTCCTAGAAGTAGTCAATTGCCCACGGATCGTTTCCCACTGAGCCCAATAAGCTCTCACATCTTCATGTTCATTAACCACAAATCACATACACAAATAAATATATTTTAACCACTTGTTTAACTTAATTTCAGTTTGTCTCTGAAAACATTATTTTCTAATTGCTTGACTATTTAATGCTTGAAAAAACGCTTGTTAATTTAAATGTAAAATTATTTTTCAGTTAAATTACGATTGTAACCACATTTATACGACTCCATACAATATTTTATCAAAGGTTAATTTTTTTCTTTTGAGAGAATACACTCTAAACTGGTATACAAAATGGGACAATTCACAAATTATGTTACATTACGATCACAGATAACTTAACTCTTAACTTAACACAATCGTTTATTCAATCTGTAAAAGTCATCAAGTTTTTCAAATGAATCTGTTTTTATGATTCTAACAATTTTTACAAGAATGTTTTTATAAAATTCTGGTTATTAAAAAAAATAATACTACATTTTAAATTCTCTTGATAATTAAAATTTAATTATTGATGCCAATTTAAAGGTAAAAATAAAAATACTCTTTTCAATAAAAATATTTATTCAGTTTCTATACTGCTTTGTTCAAAAAATCGCAAAACTCAAACTAATATCTGTTTAATTTAATTCAAGCGGCTAAAGTAATCAATCATGAATGGTCTCAACTGGTTTATTATCATCAATTGACTTGTAAAGCTATTGTTTTGAGGGAAGGTAGAATCCTCTTTTGTTTAATACACTTTTTGGAAAGTTGTCTTTTTGCAAATTTTTGATTGATCATTTTTTGTAATGCTTAACAAAACTAGGTCTTTAACAACTCTGTGTATACTAAAAGGTTTAATATTACTAATCATTTGAGAATATTCTCATATTCTATATTGTTCAATTTACTGATCCATCAATACATCTGTGATTACAATTTATTGCGGATAATTGGAATTGTATGCTGAAGCTCTACCTTGTGGCTCAATCCAATCCCTAACAGTAAAAATGAATTTCCCACCTCGAACTACTCAGTACCCCCTCAACCTTCAGTTCAAAATACAAAATACAAACCCAAATAACCATTTCCGATCGCTTTCTGGTTGCTCCCTGGTACCCATCATCAGAATCCCACCACCATCACATACTCCAAACTTAGAAATAGTCAATTTCTAACGGATCGTTTCCCACTGACCCCAATCAGCACCCACATCTTCATTAAACACAAATCACATACAAAACACACATTTTAATCTTTTCTCAAACTTAATCTTGGTTTATTTCTGGAAATTTTATTTTCTGACTGTTTGTTTTACAAATTGATATCGATTGTGATTCATTTAAAGGTAAATTTTTTTGTAAATTTTTATTTCTGTAATTTGATATAAATTCAAAATGATTGTAATCTCGTTTGGCCATGACTTCCCATAATGTTTTATCATAAGGTTATTTTTCACCGTTTCATAAAGGTATTCATTTATTTTATTCATTATAAAAATATATTCTCATCTATTTTTGATTTACATCTAATTGTGTTGCTTATCAAAAGGTTTAAAAATATTTATTTTCCTATGTAATTTTGGGGTCAATGAACATGAAGATGTGTGAGCTGATTGTGGTCAATGGGAAACGATCCAAGGGCAATTGACTACTTCTAGGTGTGGGGTATGTGATGGTGGTGGGATTCTGGTGCTGGGTACCAGGGCGCAACCAGAAGGCGCTCAGAAATGGTTATTTGGATATTTTGGGGATTCTTCTTATTAACTTTGTGATCATTTATTTATTGGTAAAACTTAATTTATTCCGATTCTTCATATAGGCTCGTATGCTGTGTGATAATACTCCAATTGGTGAGTCAATTTTTATTATTTATTAAAAATAAAACAACATCTTTATATCGGGTGCTAATTGAATTTAATTGAACGATAAATTTAAAATATTTTTAAAAATATAAATATATATTTGCATTAAATACTGTATTTAAAAAACAGGTTTGGTTTGGTGTGCTTTAAGTCTAGTAATTCTTTACAAACATGAACTGGGGGAACAATACTAGCTGAGGGTTATAATAAATGGTTAAATATTATTTTTCATCAGTGAACATTCTCACATTCACTATTGTTCAACTATAATCTCAATGCATATGTAATAGGTTTTTATTTTTTATTTGAAATATTTCTTCCTGATTGTTTGATTCGTGAATTGTTTTATGAATTGGTATGATGTAATTAATTTAAAGGTAAAAAAATATAATATTCTATTTAATGTAAATATTTTCTTTTCATCATAAAATTCTTTGTGACTTTATATGAATTCATGTTTTTAAATAGTGGTGTTTTTAAGAGATAATGTTCCAAGTTCAATTAAAAGGTTTCATTTAGTTTTTATTAGAAAATATTTTTATATTCTCTATTGTTCAAATAACACTGAATCAATCAATAAATGTATGTAATAGGAGTTTAATTTTTAATTTTTTAAATTCCAACGTTACTTTTGGATCACTCACAGTTACGTTATCTGTAAACTATACATACCTTCAAGTTTATCTATATGCGTTTGCGTAAAATTTCTCGTTTCTTTCATAGCAAGAATAGCTAGTTATAGTAAGTAACTTTAGCTATTACATCACAGCTCATATTAGTCTTTACCTCAACCGTCACTCTAACAGACAAATCATAATTTCGATACACACTTTAATATTTCCCCTGGACCCGATCCCCATATCCAACATCAGAGAACCACCATCGCATACCCCAGTCCTAGAAATATTCAATTCATTGTGGAGAGTTACCCAAATCAGCTCACAGATCTTCGGATAATTTATCTTCACTGCCAAACTGAAGTATCTATTTTCATAATTAGATCAAGTACATGACCGATTTAAACAGGTAAAGTGAATATTTTATAATAATATAAGCATTTGATTATAATATTAGAATAAAATGGATACATATGATAAGATAAATTAGATTTTACTCAAACTGTTTTTCCATTTCCTGTAAATCATAGTTTTGATTGGCCAACAGTTCGCCACTGTCACTGACAAAAATAGATCCAGTAATATTTTGGGCATCATCCGAAGCGAGAAAAGAAGCCAAATTGGCGATATCCTGAGACGTGCCAATTCGTTTCATTAGTGAATTTTTGGTAACAATTTCGTAGACTTGCTTTGATTCGGGCTCAGAGTAGCCCATGGCTAGAAGAGCAGCAGTAACCACTGGTCCTGGATTGATTGAATTGACTCGAATTCCTTTTGGACCTAGTTCCAGGGCTGAAGTCTTGGTCACCATGTCTAGGGCTGCTTTTGAGGATGAGTAGACTAGCATCATCTGTTCGGTATAATTTTGGGTTAATTATTTAAATTTTTTAAATTTAAATTTTTAAAATTTAAATTTTATAAATTTAAATTTTTACTTACCGGTTTAATAGCAGAAATACTGGAAATATTAATAATGTTTCCTTTTGTCTTCTCCAAATAGGGCACCGCAAGTTGAGTCAACTCTACCACTGATCTCACATTAACTTGATAAACAGTGTCAAACTCGGCCAACAAATTGGCACTCGCCAGTGTTCCAATTGGACTTGCACCCCCAGCATTGTTGACCAGAAAGTCCAATCTCCCAAATTTGCGCACAGTTTCGTTGATCAGCCGTTTTGGCAATGCAGCATCGAGTGCAAAATCACCGATAATTTGAAGTGGTTTCACCGCTCCTTGGGCTTCAATTTGTTGGGCAACTTGTGACAGCTTTTCAACATTTCGTCCAGTTATCGCAACTTGGGCTCCGTATTTGGCAAATTGAAGCGCGATCGCTGCGCCAATTCCATTACTCGAGCCAGTGACGAGGGCGACTTTGTTCGAGAAATTGTATTTCATTTTTTTCTGTTTTTTTTGAATCAAAAAAAATCTGAACTACTAAATTTGCACTACTTTACAGTCAATTTATATACAGAACCATAAAACGTTTTTCCAGGGAAAAATATCAAATCAAAACAAAATCACACAGTTTGAGTGGGACGCCTTGAGTCCTGCTTATCGCCACTTACGAAAAACAACACAACTTACTGTCTCGTTTCGTTCAACACAAGTTCGGCTAGCTAAAATTGAAACCTTTGCTCAGACATATAAAAAGTTTCTAATATTATAATCATTAAGATGATTAGATTTGAATTTGTACATCATGAGGTCATGAGGATAAATAATGTGCACTTAATTTTCCATATAAAAATAAGACGATTTTGATACTGTGTTACATGATCATGATTGTGTGCACTTGATGGCCCTGAATTTCAATCAAATGTGCCAATTAAATTAACATTAAGACAAATTGGTTTGCACTTGATTTGACTAATTTTTTTTGTTCGCATTGATTGGAAGGAACATTACGTTCATTGTGGAATGTACTTTCTCGTGATTAATCATGAAAAGTCTTATGATCTCAAAATGATATCAATAACTTTTTGTTTTCAATGGAAAATTTTAAGTCTATTTTTGGTATTTTGATTGGAAATTGCGTTTGAATATTTTGTTTACCCAAAATCGATAAAAACATGTGTATAGTTTCCCATATGGTCATAAAATGGTTATTTAGCTTTTGACCTTTTATGAGCTCTCTTTTTAGGTTGGTAATGCAGAGCATATGATCACATTTTTAGAGTCTTATCAATCAGTGGTGTGATTCACTTTATCAATGTCTTGATCAATAAAAAACAAAATTGTTTATATTTAGGCTGATTTTTTTTCGAGTGATAAGAGAAAATACTTTATTTGAACAATTCGAGGGTGTTTGATTTGGAAGTTTGGTTTTTTTTGTACAAAACAATAAACGAGCATAATAAGCAAATAAGATAATTTAGAGTATTAACCAAAACAATTTTCAAACAATTTTCTACAGATTTTGATAGTCCAAGTTTTAATTAATTTGGCATAAATTTTATCAATATTTCGAGCATTGGTTCTGTGATTCCGGTGAATTATGATTTTAATTTTAAAATAACAGACTAAATATTTTTTCAAATGATCTACTGTGCCTCGAAAGCAGCACTCCACATGGTGACCAAAACCTCAGCCCTAGAATTGGGACCCAAAGAAATGCGCGCCAACTCTATTAACCCGGGACCTGTTAATACAGAATTTCTCCGTTCAATGGGCGTTTCTCAGACGGAACATCAAGTGAAGGCTTACGAGACCATGATTGCTCCATCATTGATGAATCGTATTGGAACCTGAGAGAATATCGCAAATTTGGCTTCGTTTCTCGCGTCGAATGATGCCAAAAACATGATGCCAGACAATTTTGTTAGTTATTAGGGAACCAATTATCGAGACTTTACTGTATGCGATGGTGGTGGGATTTCCCTGAGATGGGTACCAGGGAGCAACTAGAAGGCGCTCGGAAATGGTTATTTGGATCTTTTTAGAGTGAGGCTTGGGGTACGGAATAGTTGATGTGAGGAAATTTGTTGGCACTGTTGGTGTTTGGATTGGGACACGAGGTGAGGCTTCAATGTTCAGACAATTTTTTAGTCACCAATTGCAATTGATCGGTAGTGCCGATTCTTCATATAGGCTCGTAGGTTGTGTGATCATATATACTCCATTTGGTGAGTCGATTTTTATTATTTTTAAAAATTAAAATAAAACGACATCTTTATATTGCTTGCTAATTGAACCTAATAAAAAAACAAAATTAAAAATATTTTTAAAAATATAAATATAATATATTTTCATTAATTACTGTATTTAAAAACAGGTTTGGTTTGGTGTGCTTTAAAGTTTAGTCTAGTCTATTCATTTTTACAAACATGAACTGTGATAACGATTGCTTTGGGTTATAATAAATGGTTTAATATTATTTTTGTATCAGTGAATATTCACATATTCTCTATTGTTCAATTATAATCTCAATGCATATGTAATAGGTTTTTATATTTTATTTTTTATTTGAAATTTTTTTATTTAATTGAATTCATTCCAAAAATACAGTTACTTTTGCTGTAGATGATCTATTTATAGTGTTTTTCAGGTTTATCTTTCACATCTTACACATCGGAGAAGATTCTCCAATTTCATTTTATTGTGGATAATTGAATTGTCTAAATTTTGAATTGTGACTTTACTTGAATACATGTTTTGATTAAATGCTGGTGATCTTAGAACACAACGTTCATAATTCAAGTAAAAGGTTTCATTTAGTTTTTATTAGAAAATATTTTTATATTCACTATTGTTCAAATAACACTGAATCTATCAATAAATGCATGTAATAGGAGTTAAAGTTTTTAATTTGTCAATTCCAACGTTACTTTTGGATCACACACACAGTTACGTTATCTGTGGACGATCTATACCTTCAAGTTTATCTATATGCGTTTGCGATCTTATCAGAAATATTCTTGGCCACAACATCTTCTTTGCCTCATGTGATTTGAGGTTTTTCAATTGAGCATTAGGAATACTTATAATCTGATAGGTTTCAATTAACGTAATTTTGGGCAGTTCCTTTGCTGGTTAGATATATAAAAGGTTTCATACATCTTAAATGATCTCATGGTCATTTTAACGTTTCTATTGCAACTGATTGGTGAACAATTTAATTTGGTTTATCTGGTTGGACTCTTCAGAAAGTATGTTACAATAAGTTCACTCCTAAATAACATGTGCAATTTAATTTGGTTTATAAATGGTTTATCTGGTTGGACTCTTCAGAAAGTATGTTACAATAAGTTCACTCCTAAATAACATGTGCAATTTAATTTGGTTTATAAATGGTTTATCTGGTTGGACTCTTCAGAAAGTATGTTACAATAAGTTCACTAACAAATGACATGTCTTGTATATGCAATTTAATTCAAGCGGTTAAAGTAATCATTTATGAATGGTCTCAACTGGTTTATCATTATAATTGACTGGTAAAACTATTGTTTTAAGAGAGAGTAGAATCCTCTCTTGTTTCATTCATTTTTGGAGGAGAGGTTTTTGACAAATTTTTGGATGGTTTTCTTTCTGTTTCTTAACAAAAGGTTGAAATATATTTATTTTTTAAATTATTTAGAATAACTTACTTTTGTTTAATTAAAATGTGTGAGCTTGATCGTCATATATAACGGTTCTCAATATTATTTTATTTACTGATCTCATGATCATTTTTATTTTCTATCTTAGCTGTTATTCAATTCAATCTTGAAAAGACAATTCTGGAATTCTGCTTGTGCTCATGCGTATACTTGAGCACAATTGCTTAGCAAATTATTGTTGTTTTTTACAGACATAAACTGGGTCGAACCTCGTCTTTTTTTTGAATAAAGGGTTTCCATTTTTTTTCATTAGAGAATATTCTACACGTTCTCTAATTGTTCAAGTCACTGTTCTCACAATTCAGGAAAGTGTTCTTTTATCTATAGTTTTAGGAAAAGGAAATTATTGTCTTTGGATCATTTTTAGACAGTTGAACTGATTTTGATGATGATTATTCACTGCCAATTACGTACAACCAATAACTGAGACTGGTAATGTCCTATTATTATATTTTTCAATATTGAATTATATGAACACCATAGTTTGATCTTTTCAGGATGAACTTTGTTTATGATAATTTTTTATATTTAATTGTATGCTACATATCTAATCTGGAGAGCCATTCAAAAATTATATTACAAATAACAATTCACAGCATTTGCATTCAAACATTTATGCGAATATTCGTTCAATTTTCAAAAATACAAAAACGAAGCATCACTTTTTTAAAGGTTAAGCTCTTTTTATTGCGTCATTTATTGACGATTCTTCAATATTAATTCTTTTTAATGAATTTCAGTACTTTTATTTGAATGTGCTGATAAAGTTTTGGGCATTTTATTTTTGAAATCATAATATTGAAATAATAACAAACCCTGTCTCTCAGTTTAAAAGGTTTCATATTTTTTAATATCTTATATATATAATTGTTTAATGAATAAACAATTATATTATTTTGGCAAGCCATTCACAAACAAGGTAACAAGCTAATAATTCACATATTATATGTATCTTATCAACACAATTTGTAATCCATCATGACATTAAAAGGTTATATTTTATCTAGTTAAGTCATTTATAAGTGATAAATGATATATCAACATTATCTTAAAGCTAATAGATTTTATCAAATACAACTTACATAACTAAATATAGTCGTGTTCATTTTAATTTTTAGAACTTATTAGTATGAAATCATCTGCGATTTAAAATGGTTTCACTATTTTTTTTTATTGATCACACGTGGTCATTTATATAAATGTTTCTTATCATCAGGTATAAATCTTATTAGTAGCGTGATTATCATGAAAAATCTTGAGTTTTTTTAATAAACGATTACTTATATATAACTTAATAAACAAGTGATTTTTGTGGGTGGTTAATTTGAAATTTAAACTTGTTAAAAATGACAAATAAAACCAAGGAATAATTCCGTGGTTTGGAACTTGGACGTAGGCTTAAATTTTCAATTAGCTTTCAATTATAAAACGCAGTCGCGTCTGTGATGATCAGACATCTTGTAATAATTAAAATTTTGATTTTTAAATAATAAATTTAAAGCCAAATTTTGTCTAAAAAACAACTTTTTAACACACCACTAATGTTGTTGTTTAACTTCCATTCAGGAGCTTGATTTAAATAACATAAAAAATTAAACCAAATCCGTTAGAAATAATTTCTAAAGCTTTATAAGCGAAATAATTTTAATTTATTTTAATTAATTAAAATCAAAATTTACATTTCAATTGAATAAACAAATTTTGCATAAAAAACAAAATAAAATGAATATTCTATTTTAAATTCCTATTACGGTATTTTCCTAATATAACCCGAGGGTTATACACGAAAATACTTTCTTTGTTTACTGCCCTTGTATGGGCAATTTAAAATTTGGACCAGGTTTTACCCATAAAAACGATGTAAACTTTTTGAATTAGCATCAATTATATATTCCAATTACCAATTAACGAGTGATTTTTCAGTTATAAAGCACATTTGTACAGTAATAGTTAGCGAATTATATCAAATTTTCAAAATTTGCCTCCGAATTTCCAATTACAGTGACTTTAGAATTTATCCAGGCACCAATTATCGAGACTTTACTGTATTGGGCAAAATACGGTACATATTCGGCTTAAAATTATTTGACGCGGCATTTAATGACGTTGCCCAATTGGTATAACGGGAAAATTGGTTTACCAAAGAAATTACTTAGCACTTTGAGAGTAATTTGGTTTAAGACGCAAATTGGCAAGGATTATGTTCATTTTTGCTTACTAAATTGATTTAGGATTTTGCAATTAAAAAGTGCAATGTTGCATTCGAAAAATGAGAGTGATTACAAAAGAGAGTTAAGCACTGAATTGGCAGTTAACTGACCTTATATAGTAGATGTTACGCATTCGCAGATAAAGGAAACATTTTCATCCGATTTGTTGTGTTATGGACAGTCTCTCCATTTTCAATCAGACTGTCAATTTGCTCTGTGCAACTTCAAATAATCAATAACCAAAAAATAATGGACAAACAAAAATCCATCACAATTATAAAACGTTGTCGCATTTGTGGCGATCAGGCATCTGGTAATTAATTTAATTTAATAATTAATAATTAATTAAAATTTTTGTCTAATATGTTTGAAATTATGAATCAAGGTTTCAATTTTAGCGCACTTTCTTGTGAGTCTTGTAAAGCTTTCTTTCGGAGAAACGTATTTAAAAATGTAAGTTTCAATTAAAAAAGAATTAATTTTAATTTTAAAATTCTATTTTAGGATTTAGAATGTAAAAATGAGAACACCTGTGAGATAAACCGATTTACGCGAACAAATTGTATGAAATGTCGGTTTGACAAGTGCGTTCAAATTGGTATGAAAAAGGTTGGTTTCAACAAAGTGATTTATTTAATGTTGATTTTTGGTTACTGAATTTCTCAAGGAACTTGTATCGTGTGTGTCAAATAGGGCCAATCCACTTAAACCGAACCAAATTGTACTACCAATCGACAGAATAAATGTATTCTCCAATGAACGCACACTAAATCTCAAAATGGTCGAACTATCACGTCTTGGTGAATTGTATAAAGCAGTGATGGCATTCCCAAGTGAGAGCTCCTGGCAAATTGTTGGTCAAGTGGAGAGCGTGTCTCAAATGATCAACCTTTCAACCGCCAACATAAAGCACATAGTTCGATTCTGTAAGAATATGAGCCAATTCAACTGTTTGACTACAAACGAACAAGTTGTAGCGCTCAAAGGCTTTGTACCAGAAATCAATCAGATTCGATTGGCTTTTCTTTACAATACACAAACAAATGGCTGGATTGGATTGGAAGTGAGTATATAGTCGATTGGCATATATATTTTCTTGCAATAAATTAATAGACTTTTGCAACAGTGAAAAATAGATTTGTGAAATAGTGATTTTTGCAATAATTCACAGAGTTAGTTACTCTAATTTCCAAGTTAGTTAGTTTTTAGTTGAGTAATTAAATGGTTAGTTAGTTGGATAATTAGTTGGGTAATTAGTTAGGTAGTTAGTTGGTTAGTTAGTTGGGTAGTTTGGAAGTTGGTTAGTTAGGTAATTAGTTAGGTAGTTAGTTGGTTAGTTAGTTGGGTAATTAGTTGGATAATTAGATGGGTAGTTAATAGGGTAGTTAGTTGGATAGTTAGTTGGGTAATTAGTTGGGTAATTAGTTAGGTAGTTAGTTGGTTAGTTAGTTGGGTAGTTAGTTGGGTAGTTAGTTGGGTAGTTAGTTAGGTAATTAGTTGGGTAGTTAGTTGGGTAGTTAGTTGGTTAGTTAGTTGATTAATTAGATGGGTAGTTAGTTGGATAATTAATTGGGTAGTTAGTTGGGTAGTTAGTTGAATAATTAGATGGGTAGTTAGTTGGATAATTAATTGGGTAGTTACTTGGGTATTTAGTTAGGTAGTTAGTTGATTGATTTGTTAGTAAGTTGGGTAGTTAGTTGGGTAGTTAGTTGGATAATTAATTGGGTAGTTAGTTGGGTAGTTAGTTGAGTAGTTAGTTGAATAATTAGATGGGTAGTTAGTTGAATAATTAATTGGGTAGTTAGTTGGATAATTAATTGGGTAGTTAGTTGGGTAGTTAGTTGGGTAGTTAGTTGAATAATTAGATGGGTAGTTAGTTGGATAATTAATTGGGTAGTTAGTTGGGTAGTTAGTTGAATAATTAGATGGGTAGTTAGTTGGATAATTAATTGGGTAGTTAGTTGGGTAGTTAGTTGAATAATTAGATGGGTAGTTAGTTGAATAATTAGATGGGTAGTTAGTTGGATAATTAGTTGGGTAGTTAGTTGGGTAGTTAGTTGGTTAGTTAGTTGGTTAGTTAGTTGGGTAGTTAGTTGGTTAGTTAGTTGGGTAGTTAGTTGGATAGTTAGTTGAATAATTAGATGGGTAGTTAGTTGGATAATTAATTGGGTAGTTAGTTGGGTAGTTAGTTGAATAATTAGATGGGTAGTTAGTTGGATAATTAATTGGGTAGTTAGTTGGGTAGTTAGTTGAATAATTAGATGGGTAGTTAGTTGGATAATTAATTGGGTAGTTAGTTGGGTAGTTAGTTGAATAATTAGATGGGTAGTTAGTTGGATAATTAATTGGGTAGTTAGTTGGGTAGTTAGTTGAATAATTAGATGGGTAGTTAGTTGGATAATTAATTGGGTAGTTAGTTGGGTAGTTAGTTGAATAATTAGATGGGTAGTTAGTTGGATAATTAATTGGGTAGTTAGTTGGGTAGTTAGTTGAATAATTAGATGGGTAGTTAGTTGGATAATTAATTGGGTAGTTAGTTGGGTAGTTAGTTGAATAATTAGATGGGTAGTTAGTTGGATAATTAATTGGGTAGTTAGTTGGGTAGTTAGTTGAATAATTAGATGGGTAGTTAGTTGGTTAGTTAGTTGGGTAATTAGTTGGATAGTTAGTTAGGTAATTAGTTAGGTAGTTAGTTGGTTAATTAGTTGGGTAGTTTGGAAGTTGGTTAGTTAGTTGGGTAATTAGTTGGATAGTTAGTTAGGTAATTAGTTAGGTAGTTAGTTGGTTAATTAGTTGGGTAGTTAGTTGGGTAGTTAGTTGGGTAGTTAGTTGGATAATTAGTTGGGTAGTTAGTTGGTTAGTTAGTTGGGTAGTTAGTTGGGTAGTTAGTTGGATAATTAGTTGGGTAGTTAGTTGGATAGTTAGTTAGGTAGTTAGTTGGTTAGTTAATTGGGTAGTTTGGAAGTTGGTTAGTTAGTTGAGTAATTAGTTGGATAGTTAGTTGGGTAGTTAGTTGAGTAATTAGTTAAGTAGTTAGTTGATTAATTGGTTAGTTAGTTTGGAAGTTGGTTAGTTAAAAATTACCATTTCTATTTCTATGTACAGCATCCCGAATGTGACAAAAGGGCAGTCTTTGCTAAAATGGATATAATGAAAAGTATTTTCGACAAAAAAATGTTCAACTTTTTTATCAAACTTTGTCGTTGATTTACATCGTGAAATGGAAAATGATTCTGCAATTCGTGATTTGGTAATTATTTGTGCACCATTTTATAAAGTTTAATGACTCATGCATCCATATCCCCATATATTTAGATTATAGTTCAATCGGTTTTCAAGCCTCAGCCCAACATGTGTCCCAATCACGAATTTGTGCGATATCACAATGTGGTGTTTCACTATCTGCTACGTCGCTATCTGGAGCACAAGTATCTTGACAAGAGACGAGCCACACAAAAGTACACATCACTGATGGGCTTGTTGGCTAAAATGGACACAATAACGAATGCTATTCGAGATTACTTCGCAAGTCCACACATCACCATGCAGGTGGCACCAGTGCTGAGGGAGATTTACAATTTGGATAAGACATAACAAATAGTGAACAAGATCAGGATGAACAGATCGTCAAAATTCTTCAATATTCGATATCTCGTTATTAGAACCCAATTGTTCATGTTCGAAATTTTAGTAATTTTTTGAAAATCTATTACCTGTATTGATTTGTTTTTTCAATTTTGATATGGCTAAGCATTTCTAAAGGTTTTCATTGTTTTATTAGACAATTGTCCCATTCGCTATTTCTCAAGTCACTAATCAAGAAAATACTCTATGAATGATGGTTTATATAAAAAAAAACTTTCGCGATTACGTCATATGTGGAAAGTCCATTAATTATTGGTTAAATGTAACGTTCTCTGGTCCTTAATGTTTTTACTACAGTATGATTAACATTTTTTCAAGATTTTAAACACTGAAATATATATATATCGTTTTACAATTTATATTTGTGTAATGAAATGCCTAAACAAAGGTTTCTTCAATTATTGAGAATTAAATCAACAATCTCAATCTTTATCATACTATCTATTGAACAACTTTTTTTGAAGTCACCTTTTCTCTTTAAATCTAATAAAAAATTTCTATATTTGGTTTTTAATTAAATTTTCTTGATTATAAATTTATGTTATTTTTGTAAATTAGCCCGTCAACAATCCCGTACGAGATAATAAAAGGTTTTTTAAATAATTTTTATTAGAGAATTTTCTAATATTCTCTTTTGTATCTCAATTGTAGTTTAGTTGAATTTATAAGTCGGTCACATACTTACGATAATTGTCTGATCATTCGAAGATAGTCACGACATCTGCGGATGACCTCTTATTACTGTTACGTCGCGTATGAATAGCTCAAAATTAATTTTAACAGGTTCATTAGCCCTGTCATCATATACAAGGTTTCCTATCCTCTTTATTGATCATCTGATCATTTATATCTTACTTATCAGATGTCTTTTATATTCAAGCTGGTCAGTTACGTAGTATGCATGAAATTTTTCCATGCATATCATACATAGTTACTTACATGAAGACATGAATATTATTGAGAAATATTTGCAATATTCACCTTGAAAACTTACTAGCGTGTATCACCTTGATAAAAATAGGTTGCATTTTTATTAAAGATGATTATTATTTTTATTATTATCAGTTGCTTAAATACCTTAACACAATATTAAAATAAATTTTTTATTTGTTGATGTTTATAAAATTTTATTAAATCCAAAAATACAGTTACGTTATCAGTGAATGATCTTCCCATTATTAAAATTTATCAACATTTGTGATTTTATTTGAGTATTCTCAAAATGGATCGTGAATATTTGTAAGGTAAATAAAAGGTATTTTTTTCATAAAAATTTTCGTTTAATTCTAAAATCGGTGTTTTTGTGCTACTTCATCTACGAATAACTATTTTAAGTGTCTTATAGATCTTATCAAATACAGGTTATGACTAAAGAGGGGTTTTATTTTTACAATTGTCGATTAACACGATTCATAATGTTTCATTCGATTACAGACTTTATAAACTGGTAACTTACTTATTTAATTACTTGTTAATTCAAATTTTTCTTAAAAAAGGTTTTCTATTTTTATTAATGATCAAATAATCATTTGCACTATTTTTTTTTAATGTAATAAAATTAATATTTCGGTAATACGTGATACTTTGTAAAAGGTCTTGGCATTTTCAAAATTTCTCATAGAGTCCTGATTGAATTAATTCTACATCATTTATTGGTGAAAGAAGTTTTTATTGAATTTAGATTCCGTATGCGCACTGATGATAATCAATAATTTTATAATTGATTTTTCTTGTAACCAACCTTTTCAGTCACTCTATT
This sequence comes from Rhizoglyphus robini, assembly GCA_023373905.1. NCBI lineage: Eukaryota > Metazoa > Arthropoda > Arachnida > Sarcoptiformes > Acaridae > Rhizoglyphus > Rhizoglyphus robini. The sequence continues at coordinate 1,359,262 of JAKIJQ010000034.1, read as the reverse complement.
TTCAATAATCAGTAAGACCCTATATTGCGCATGCGCAATTTAGTTCTTACTTTTCTTTTTGTCTATTCATATGGTTCAATTGATTATATTTTTTTTGTAAAAATTTTACTAACTAAAAATCGGTTACTTATAAAATTATTCGTCCAAATGTACGGTTATATGTCATCTGTGAATGATATTTTGTAAGGATACTGCATTTACAAATGGTTCCAATGTTTATTTCCAATGTTTATTGATGTTCATAATTAATTTACTTGTGAGATTTTTTGTAGTTTTTTTGCCTTCACCAACCTCTAACTGGTAAAATCTCCTTTCCCCATTGTTCATTCTTGAACAATCTTGAATGTTGAACAAACACATCTTTTCTAATAAAAGGTATTAATTTTTTTGGAGAGAATCCTATTCTCTAATCTTTTCGCATATTCATTGCACAATTGTAATCCATTAGTGAGATTAGATTCTTGGCTGGATATTGAGAACTATAATAAAAGGTTTTTTTAATTTGAAAACTTAATTTTCCAATCTAAAGATGCAGTTACTTTATCTGTAAATGTTTTTTTTGTAATGTTACTTTATTGACGGATGGCTCCAGATTCTTTTCATGAATACTTGTAGCTTTTAATATTCTGGTCATTCTTTACTAATATTAGTTGGATCGTTAACCAACGATAAGGAAAATAAAAGGTTTCAAATTGTTTTTCATAAGAGAATTTTCTGAAATTCTCTATTTTTAAAGTATCACTTTCAACGCATGTTTAATAGGGTTTTCTAATGCATTGGTTACAAATAAAGTGAACAACTTTTCCATTCTTTACCTATTTGCATTTATCATGATATAATTTATGAGTGGACTCTTTTTTGCTTTGAACTCGCGCATTCGCAGTCAGTACCTTTCCTTTCTTCATATCCCACCACTTTCTTCGAATCCAATCACTTTCACTTACCTCAAATCCAACCACTTTCCTCAAAATTTAAGACTTTCCTCAAAACTAAACACTTTATCAAATCCATAGACTTATCTCATGTGCGCATGCGCGAGTTCGAAATAAAGACGGCCGCCTAATTTATGTAGTTTTATCAACAGCAATTTCTTATCGAATAGTTCAACTATGAATGACTATTTTTCACACATTAGCATCTTTTTTTGGCGGCTGGTTAAAAGGTTAGTATATAAATTGCTCAATCATCGAGCACTAATTGTCCGTAATCACTATTTATCGATTTTATATACTCAAAAGCTTGACAGATGTGATAAAACATGTATGATGAGCTGCTGAGCTATTGGACCAGGCTTATCTTCGTTTTCGTATTAAAATTTGATTGCATAACTACGGTCTCTGATCTCTTATTAGCCTAATCTCCATTATAATGTCTGATAGCAAAGGTTTCTCTCTTCAAATGTGGTCCTTATTATTTGTCAATCTGGAGAGCCATTCACAAATTAGATTACAAATTGCAATTCATAGCAAACGCATGTGGATAAATTATATTTTCGATTTTGTAAAATTCAAAATTTGAACTGTTTGCACTCTCAATTTTTAAAGGTTATATTTTTTTGTGACGGCATTTAAAAAAGATTTTTCAAAATTATTATTTTTTAAATTTAATTTCAGAACGTTTTGATAAAGTTTTACATAATTTCCAATCAGTCTTAATAAAAATGGTACGTCATTAACAAATAACTTTTTAAATCAAAATCATTGCCTATCTCATCTCATATTGCAATTGATTTTCATGGAATTAATTTTGCTTCTACAGAAGACATTTGGATAACAAAGTGATTTCAATTAGAGAATTCTCCCACCCTCTATTGTTCAAGTCAATGATTCCACAACACACGAAAATGCTCTACAATTTAAATAAATATAAATAAATTTAATCTTTAGTGATGTATCACTTGATATATATCAATTATAAATCCATCTTGTCAGCTTGTACATAGTAACGTCATCTATGAACTATCACGACTATCGAGAATCTCAATCTACTGTCTCACTTTCTATGGTTTGTAACATAAACTGTAAGTCATGAATCTTTATGGATTTTAATAAAATGTTTCCGATTGTTTTTCCTAAGCGAATATTCTTCATTTCCCTACTCTACTCGATATTGTTTTGAGACTTCGTTTGTTCATCCATAGCCACGTTATCTGTGGATGGCTTTTTTATTTACAGATTTTTCATACATATACAAGGCTCCAAATTCTTTTTGTTGATAGCATGTCATTCAATCATATCTTTCTTAAATTATTCCCATATCATAGCTGGTTTGTAAAAGGTTTCTTCAAATATTGAGAACTATCAACAATTTCATTCTATTCTGTAAGATGTTTAAATTCTGCTTGTTCTCACTTAAATTAACTTGATTAGTAAATTCTTTTTATTTTTTATAGGCATAAACTAACTGTTTGTTCTATGTATTCACTTATAAAGGTTTCCATTGTTTTTCATCAATAAATTCTTATATTCTCAATTGTTTCAAAATATTTATGAACACCAATTCAATTGTGAATCTATATTGGTTTCTGATATATAGTTTGAGATAGATTGTTTTATTGAATGAAATTAGTCCTATGTCTAACAGTAAGCATCCGTAATCTATTGTTCATGTTGAGCTATGAGTCTGAGCATGCGCAATTGGCAATTCGCTCACATTTGTCTGAACAAATAACACGATTAGTTTTTTTTTTCAATTGCAATGCGAGTTTTATAAAAGGTTTTTTCTTTCGTTAGTTTTTTGAATTGAGAATTAATTGTCTCAATCTAATCTAAATATTATATTTTTTATTGCGCTTGCGCAATTAGTGATTTACTTTTAGATGTTTAAAAAGATTAGAATATTTCCAAATTGCTCATTCGTCGAGCACAACATTTTACTACTTTTTACGTTTTTAGCGAGACTCTTTTAGAGTCGCAAGCTTATGCTATAGTCATCGTGTCTGTCTGTCTGTCTGTCTGTCTGTCTGTCTGTCTGTAAACCTTTGTCCATATTCTGAGAGAACCGTAGACCCTAAAATTACCAAATTTGGCATACATACACTAGGGAGTATATGTAATCGAATAGTCAAACCAAAACTGGGCGCCATGGATCATGACGCCCATTATGGGGACAAATGTATTCTGAGAGAACCGTACAATCTAGAATTGAAATATTATGGATAGATAAACTTGTGAGCATATGTAATCGAATAGTCAAAATTAACTTCGGCGCCATGGAACATTACGCCCAATTCTGATAGCGCCAAGTTTAAAAAAGATTTTTTGTGGTCACTACGTTGAAAATGATGTATAAATGTGTTGCAAATTTTAAATAAAAATATTGGTCCCAATACACCTCTTTAGTGATCCAAATGGATCAAATAAAGTCGTTTTAAAAGGATTTTCTCACTTGATAGTTCAAGTTTCTATTTTATTTTTTAAGAGTCTCGCACTTTGCCTGGCTTGCCAGACAATCTTATTTTTTTATTGATAACCCTCTATTAATCTGTAAACTCCACATATAAAAGGTTGCATATCATCTTCATTGATCTCATGATCACTTATCATTTCATCACTGATCAGTCCCACTTCTATTAAAATTCTGTTGTCTGTCTGTCTGTCTGTCACGCTGTTTGTTGCGTACAACAATGTCATCATAAGAGTACAACAATGCCACAAAGGAAAAACTTGATCAACAATGGAAATTTCGAATTTTGTTGGGTCTTTGGCGTCATTAGGTTAAAGTTTAGGTTAGGTTAGGTGGTTTAGTGGGTGATGGGCGTTGTTAGGTTTAGGTTTTAGGTGCCGTGTTGGTTAGGTTGGTTAGTTGGTTGGGTAGGTTAGGTGCCGTGTAGGTTTGGGTTTTGTTTAGGTTGGTTAGTTAGGTTGGTTAGGTAGGTTGGTTAGGTGCTGTGTTAGGGTGGGTTTGGGTTAGGTTAGGTGCCGTGTTAAGGTGGGTTTGGGTTAGGTTAGGTGCCGTGTAGGTTTGGGTTTTGTTTAGGTTGGTTAGTTAGGTTGGTTAGGTAGGTTGGTTAGGTGCTGTGTTAGGGTGGGTTTGGGTTAGGTTAGGTGCCGTGTTAGGATGGGTTTTGGGGTAGGTTAGGTGCCGTGTTAGGATGGGTTTTGGGTTAGGTTAGGTGCCGTGTTAGGATGGGGTTTGGGTTAGGTTAGGTTTAGGTGGTTAGGTGGGTGTTGGTCGTCGTTAGGAGTAGGTTTAGGTTAGGTTTAGGTGGTTGGGCGGGTGTGGGCGTCGTTTAGGATAGGTTTAGGTTAGGTTTAGGTGGTTAGGTGGGTGTTGGTCGTCGTTTAGGATAGGGTTAGGTTAGGTTTAGGTGGTTAGGTGGGTGTTGGTCGTCGTTAGGAGTAGGTTTAGGTTAGGTTTAGGTGGTTGGGCGGGTGTGGGCGTCGTTTAGGATAGGTTTAGGTTAGGTTTAGGTGGTTAGGTGGGTGTGGGCGTCGTTTAGGATAGGGTTAGGTTAGGTTTAGGTGGTTAGGTGGGTGTGGGCGTCGGTTAGGATAGGGTTAGGTTAGGTTTAGGTGGTTAGGTGGGTGTTGGTCGTCGGTTAGAATAGAGTTAGGTTAGGTTTAGGTGGTTGGGCGGGTGTGGGCGTCGTTTAGGATAGGTTTAGGTTAGGTTTAGGTGGTTAGGTGGGTGTGGGCGTCGTTTAGGATAGGGTTAGGTTAGGTTTAGGTGGTTAGGTAGGTGTTGGTCGTCGTTAGGATAGGTTTAGGTTAGGTTTAGGTGGTTGGGCGGGTGTGGGCGTCGTTTAGGATAGGGTTAGGTTAGGTTTAGGTGGTTAGGTGGGTGTGGGCGTCGTTTAGGATAGGTTTAGGTTAGGTTTAGGTGGTTGGGCGGGTGTGGGCGTCGGTTAGGATAGCGTTAGGTTAGGTTTAGGTTTGGTTTAGGTGGTTAGGTGGGTGTTTTTTTAAGGTTTAAAAAGATTTTATTTAGATCAAGATTGGTTAGGTGGGTGTTGGTTGTCGGTTAAGATAAGGTTAAGTTAGGTTTAAGTGGTTAGGTGGTTGTGGGCGTCGGTTAGGATAGGGCTAGGTTTGGTTTAGGTGGTAAGGTGGGTGTTGGTTGTCGGTTAGGATAAGGTTAAGTTAAGTTTAAGTGGTTAGGTGGTTGTGGGCGTCGGTTAGGATAGGGCTAGGTTTGGTTTAGGTGGTTAGGTGGGTGTTGGTCGTCGGTTAGGATAGGGTTAGGTTAGGTTTAGGTGGTTGGGCGGGTGTGGGCGTCGTTTAGGATAGGGTTAGGTTAGGTTTAGGTGGTTAGGTAGGTGTTGGTCGTCGTTAGGATAGGTTTTGGTTAGGTTTAGGTGGTTGGGCGGGTGTGGGCGTCGTTTAGGATAGGGTTAGGTTAGGTTTAGGTGGTTAGGTGGGTGTTGGTCGTCGTTTAGGATAGGTTTAGGTTAGGTTTAGGTGGTTAGGTGGGTGTGGGCGTCGTTTAGGATAGGGTTAGGTTAGGTTTAGGTGGTTAGGTGGGTGTTGGTCGTCGTTAGGATAGGTTTTGGTTAGGTTTAGGTGGTTGGGCGGGTGTGGGCGTCGTTTAGGATAGGGTTAGGTTAGGTTTAGGTGGTTAGGTAGGTGTTGGTCGTCGTTAGGATAGGGTTAGGTTAGGTTTAGGTGGTTAGGTGGATGTGGGCGTCGGTTAGGATAGGGCTAGGTTTGGTTTAGGTGGTAAGGTGGGTGTTGGTTGTCGGTTAGGATAAGGTTAAGTTAGGTTTAAGTGGTTAGGTGGTTGTGGGCGTCGGTTAGGATAGGGCTAGGTTTGGTTTAGGTGGTAAGGTGGGTGTTGGTTGTCGGTTAGGATAAGGTTAAGTTAGGTTTAGGTGGTTAGGTGGGTGTGGGCGTCGTTTAGGATAGGGTTAGGTTAGGTATAGGTGGTTAGGTGGGTGTTGGTGGTCGTTAGAAGTAGGTTTAGGTTAGGTTGGGTGGTTAAGCTGGTGTGGGCGTCGGTTAGGATAGGGTTAGGTTAGGTTTAGGTGGTTAGGTGGGTGTGGGCGTCGGTTAGGATAGGGTTAGGTTAGGTTTAGGTGGTTAGGTGGGTGTGGGCGTCGGTTAGGATAGGGTTAGGTTAGGTTTAGGTGGTTAGGTGGGTGTTGGTCGTCGGTTAGGATAGAGTTAGGTTAGGTTTAGGTGGTTAGGTGGGTGTGGGCGTCGGTTAGGATAGGGTTAGGTTAGGTTTAGGTGGTTAGGTGGGTGTGGGCGTCGGTTAGGATAGGGTTAGGTTAGGTTTAGGTGGTTAGGTGGGTGTTGGCGTCGGTTAGGATAGGGTTAGGTTAGGTTTAGGTGGTTAGGTGGGTGTGGGCGTCGGTTAGGATAGGGTTAGGTTAGGTTTAGGTGGTTAGGTGGGTGTGGGCGTCGGTTAGGATAGGGTTAGGTTAGGTTTAGGTGGTTAAGCGGGTGTGGGCGTTGGTTAGGATAGCGTTAGGTTAGGGTTAGGTTAGGTTTAGGTGGTTAGGTGGGTGTTTTTTAAAGTATAAAAAGATTTTATTTAGATCAAAATTGGTTAGGTGGGTGTTGGTGGTCGGTTTGGATAAGGTTAGGTTAGGTCTAGGTGGTTAGGTGGTTGTGGCCGTCGGTTAAGATAGGGCTAGGTTTGGTTTAGGTGGTTATGTGTGTGTTGGTGGTCGGACAGGATAAGGTTAAGTTAGGTTTAAGTGGTTAGGTGGTTGTGGGCGTCGGTTAGGATAGGGCTAGGTTTGGTTTAGGTGGTAAGGTGGGTGTTGGTTGTCGGTTAGGATAAGGTTAAGTTAGGTTTAGGTGGTTAGGTGGGTGTTGGGCGTGGTTAGGATAGGGTTAGGTTAGGTTTAGGTGGTTAGGTGGGTGTTGGTGGTCGGTTAGGATAGGGTTAGGTTAGGTTTAGGTGGTTAGGTGGGTGTGGGCGTCGGTTAGGATAGGGTTAGGTTAGGTTTAGGTGGTTAGGTGGGTGTTGGTTGTCGGTTAGGATAAGGTTAAGTTAGGTTTAAGTGGTTAGGTGGTTGTGGGCGTCGGTTAGGATAGGGTTAGGTTAGGTTTAGGTGGTTAGGTGGGTGTTGGTGGTCGGTTAGGATAGGGTTAGGTTAGGTTTAGGTGGTTAGGTGGTTGTGGCCGTCGGTTAAGATAGGGCTAGGTTTGGTTTAGGTGGTTATGTGTGTGTTGGTGGTCGTTAGGAGTAGGTTTTGGTTAGATTGGTGCGTGTTAGGATGGGTTTTTGGTTAGGTTAGGTGGCTGTTGGGCGCCGTTAGGTGTAGGTTTGGTTAGTTGGATTGGTGGTTGGTTGTCTTTGTTCCTAAGGTGATGCGATGGTGAGTTGAGTGAGGTGAGGGGGGTGCCGTTGGCAGCTTGCTGCCAACGGTTTCGTACAAGTCCCAGAGGCAAAACGTCAGTTTTGCGGGACTTGTACGAAATTTTATTTAAATTAATCTTTATAGTCCCGAAATTTTTGAATGTCTTTTTAATTAAATTCTTAAATTTTTTAATATATAGCTAATACGGTAGTACACAAAATATTTATTGGGGAATAAATCGAATCAGAAAAGCACATTATTTGTGGTTAAATGTAACGTCATTCAGTGATGGTTCCAAGATTTGTCTTATTCGGGATATTCTTTGCAGAGATAAATTAAGCCTTGTGTTGGAACTTTATGTCCATATAATAAAAGGTAACTATTATTTTATTAAAAAATTGTTTCATTCTCTTGTAAATCTACTGCTTTCTCAAATATATCTTGAGATAGAATATTAAACAATTTATTATATTTTTACTTATTGTATTTTTAATCAATTATATTTTCTATACGTTATCTATGTTATCCGGAGGGGAGCATTTCACAAACTATACAAGTTACAAGCAGCCAATTCACACAGGATCCCAGGATGTTTAATCTACACAATTATAAATTTAAATTTAATTTTCACTCATTATGACTATTGAAAGGTCAAATTAGGTTTAATTTTTAAATGACGAAATGATTTTAGATAATTTGCAGAGTTTGAAGAAAATTAGAGGTTTAAAATAGTTTTTCATTAGAGAATATTCCGAAATTTTATTTTGTTCAAGTATTACTGATCAAACAACAGCAATTCTCAATTCTTTAGATTTCAATATCAATTTTGGATAAAATAATAGAATTTACAGACCGAATTTATATAGTTTTGGGGATTCTAAGAGCAGCGTTAAATTAATTAATGTTATTGTCATTTATTAATGGCGCCAGGATTATCCGATTAACACAATAATTTTTATATCAATTTTGCTCTTATACCTATCTATTATACTACCTTGCTTATTTTCGGAGATAATAAAAAGTTTTATACTCTTTTCCAGGTGAGAATATTATCGTATTCTCTATTGTCCAAATCACTGATCTCGAAACATGCAATGGGTTTTTATTTTTATTATTTTTATATGAAAATGATTTTTTAACTAATCGTTCAATCCTGATTATTTAGGTCTTTCCACGAATACACTTTCATAATTTTTTTTTCGGAAAAGTCATCTGTTTTTAGTGTGTCTATACGTCATTTATAGAAATATCATATTTTTAATAATGTTACACTATTTATTTATTTATTTGTGAGTTTTATCCGAACAATTATTACGTCAACAGCTGTGTTGGTTAAAAGGTTATCTTTTATTTGTTTCGCCATTTATGAATGACTTTTCTAAATTCACTTAAGCACTGTAGATTAAATTTCAAAGAGATGCTAAAAGGGGGTTGTTCCGATGTACGTGCAGCTACGCTGTGCACGACAGTGAAGCATATACGTCCATTTGTAGGACCCTTTTTAGCTTCGCCTTGAAACCAACTGTAAATTTTATTCAATGCATTTTTACATAATCTAAATAACGAAAGTGGGGGTTTATTTCTATTTTCAATACTAAATTTAATTTCCTTATTCTTATCGCATGAGAAATGAGCTAAAATGCCAACGTATTTGCACACATTCGGACATTAATATTATTTTCTATCAACTATATCTTATCGGTTACTTAATCTGTAAATGATATTTTATAGTGTAACTTCATTTACGGTTGGTCCTTTGGTTTAACAGATTATCTTTTGTTGCTCAGTTCACTCGCAAATATACTATTTTATAAGATTATTTAACCAGTCTCCATCTCTGAATACTGTCAAACTGGTAATCTCAACTATCTTTTGTTCAATTCAATATTTGAACTATTTCCATCTTTCAATTTTTAATGGCGGGAATTATTCTACATAGTCCAACAATTAATTTGGTGTGTCACACATGTCAACACTCAATAAAATCAATTCTCTATATCCTCTGCAAAGGTAAACGTTAATTTTAAATGTACCTTCAATTACTGATGGACTAAAAGTTCATCTCATTCATTCATTTCTATTTTTTAAAATTGGAGAGTATTTTGACATTTTCTATTGTAATACAGGTTATATTTATGTTTCTATAGAATGTATAGAAGGTATACCAGATGAATCGCTCCGGCATTATTAAATTCAATACAAACTCAAATTCAAGAATTTAAAAAAATTTTAAAATGATTTAAATTAATTACACAAGTGATTATTAATCAAATAAGTGAGCCCAATTTTGGATTCTCTACGCAATCATTCATCTAACGGTGATAGACACAATTTTATCCTATATGGCAGTTTGAGTGTTTTTTTATTATATTGATTTTAATCGTCTTTTCTTCATCCGCTTTTTTGTCCACAATTTTTATCGGTAAATCAGTATGGTCTTCTATTGCGCTTGCGCAATTTAATCCTTACTCACTATTTTTCAGATCTAATCCCAAATAACTATCATTAGCGTCTTTCAATTACATCTCTTACAGGTTTATTGGTTTATAAAAGTGTCTCTATTGGGGATTGGAGAAGATTTTTGATCAATTATCACAGATGATTTATTTTTAACGTTAATTCCTTCATATTGTTTAGCAATAACCTGCATAAAGACAGTAACTTTCTTTGTGAATGTTTTTGAATAGTTGCATCATTTAATAGTCAATTAATCATCATTACATTAAATGTTTTTGTTTACGACAAAAGCAAGTATATTTTAGATAAGATAGATAGTATTCAATCTGGAATATTGTGGTATATTGACAAATTTAAGTTGAGTTTATTGATGATGCTCTAAATGAAGTTTTTTCTGGTCTTTCATTTTGTGTCAATCTCCCAGAATTGATTCCAAAATTTGTCCATTCCAGCACTTTTGGCAACCTCTACCTCTTTTGCATTTGCCAAATCTGAACGTTTGTCCGTAAAATCATGGCAACTGGACAAGCTTTCCTTGACAGTGTCCTTCAGTGGCATGACTTTGATCAGAAAAAGAGCACCTCTATCGTTCTTTGAGTTACTCAATTTGGTTTTTTTCTTTTTAGAGTTTACACGCTTTGGTTTCTTTTCGTACTTAGGGTACACAAACTGTTGTGCTTGGAACGGGTGAAAAAGGACACAGGGAAAACATCAAAATGTAGAAAAGGGTTAATGAACGACTCTTCCCATTTTCGTCTTTGATCACTCCATTTGATGGCGATTTGTGCTGTCTCGGTTCTTTTCCTGATGAAGAATTAAGCCTGTTTTCTGGAGGCAAATTGAACCACTTCCAAATTTTGTCGTAAATCCAATAATTTGATTCTTTCATATCGACATAATCAAAAGCATCATCAAAAAAAATCTAAAAATAGACAATAAAAAATATTGAAGCATAGCTTTTAGTCAGATTATTGATGTTCTTAGATTTTCTAGGAAATTCTGTTTTTCTACAACTTTTACTTACACTACTGCTTGTTTCCCAAAAAATTGTCATACTCTTCAGAATTTTCGTTCGAGTTTGAATCATATTTTGGCTGGACAATTTCAGATGCTTTCATTCGAGCTTGCGAGTGGCCGGTCTGTTTTGTTTTTGGTTTGCTCAAAACTGCTTTCCAGACTCTCAATTTGCCCAATAATTTCGTCAGGAAGCCGTTTTGGAACAGACGGCATGTTCCGGGTTCTAGGGCCGAGTAATCGTCCAGGAGTAGGGATTGAAGCATGGGTTTGGACTTCTTCTTCTGAACCAATGATACTGAGAAAAGTTAAACGAGAAAAATCGGTAAATCCTTCTGCATTGAAGTGGTCGTAAAAAACATTCCGAATAATTTTGTAGTCCTTAAAAAAACGAGTTATTTTTTGTTTTGCTTTGAATAAACACATTCATTACCATTTTTAGACTTGCATCAAAACCACATCAAAACACACAGACAAACTTAACACAACAAAAGCTCTCTCCCTTATTTGCGCAACCTTTTTGCGTAGTCTTAGTAACCATATCTTATGGGATATAATAGTATGGTCACATACTTTGCGTGGCTGATTTAAAAAATAGCTTTTAGGGACCCCTTATTATGATTGAAGTAATATTTTATTTATTTAAAAATGGTTTTAAATCCAATTAATCCTAGATACTTTAGCTTGCTTATTTTACAAAAATATATAATTCATTCGATTTCGCCAATTTAACTCAATAGTTTTTATTTTCATTTGTTTTAAAATTGTATTTTATGTATGTATTCTATGTATCTTAAGTGATTGATGATGTTGAATTATTTAAACTTGAAAAGAAATTAATATTCTTGCAATTTTGTCATTTATCGTTTCAGTGTATTTGTCGAAATTTTTGTCAACAACTCACTTGACTGGTAAAAAAAGCAAGATAACACAGTAAATATACTGGCGCCTGTCTATCGTGACCAACAATACATTACCTTACCAATCACTATAGTTATATAATCTTTCTCACCTTATAAGTTAATGCGCAATTTTTTTTGCTGTGATTATTGCGCAGTCTCGGCTCAAATGGACGCAATCATATTGTTTGTTGGTCTGCTTACTTAATCTATAAGATGTTACTTAGTAGTGTGCAAAAAATGTACACAATTTACTCTATCCATACAAATAGCCTCAATTGAAAATCTTATTTTTAACATCCTTTACAATACTGGAGAATACAATTTGTTCAATATGTAGATGTCACTACATACTACTGCTTGTTGATTATACATCTCACTATGTGTTTGCTTTTGTCTGACAGGCTAAAAATGGTCTAAACTTCGCATTTGTTTGCATATGCGCATATCGAAGTTGGTTGAGCCTGGTTTAGCCTTTCTCAGATGCCACTTGCAAATGGGCTTTGGCTTTGGGTTGAAAATTGTTTTGTGACTGATGTTGTTCATCAAGACTTTGTACTTTCAAGATATTCAATATTATTCTGAGAAATTCTTTTAATATGAATCTGCATTTGCACAAATTTTCACCGTAACTGTATAGTAATAATAATTTAATAAATAAATATTTTTTTTTTTGTTTAGCAAAATGTTCAGGACTTACTAAACACTCACTGCCTTTTACAGCTTGATTGGTTGGTTCCGCAACTGCAAATTCGGCAAAATTCTACCATGACAACAAATGAAAATGCTTTAAATCTAATCAATGCTTATCGCAGAAATGATCAAAATGACAACTCTGAGGAAATTATCAACAACTCAAATAACTTATTATTTGCACACAATCGACACTCTATTCAAAATTGCCATTATTCATTTAATGTTTCAGTGCGAAGCTGTTACGCAGTAACGCACGACATTTATTACTATGAGGCATTGCTGCTGACCGGTGGAAACACTCGTGTAGGCTGGACAACACGAGAGGCACATTTATTTGCTGGTATAAATGGCGATATTGGTAGTGATCGGCATGGAATTGCTTTCGATCCAGCCGATAACAGTGTTTGGCATTCTAATATTCCGCACCGTAATGGGAAACCGTTATTCAAAATTGGGGACATTGTGGGCTGTCTAGTCAATGTACAAAAGAAGCAGTTTATATTCTATCATAACGGTCGCAAAATTAAAATGCCCAAAAACGTGCACTTTTCAGCGCAAGCCTACTTTGCTGCTGTAAGTCTCTCTGCCGGTCAGTACTGTTACATCAATTTGGGTCAAGACCCTTTCAAATTCCTTCCCAATATTGACAAAATTAATAATTTTTACGAATCAACCTGCGGAATTATGACCAAATACCAATTGCTATCGCCGATCATGACCGAAGCTGGTCACTATTGGTTCAAAGATGAAAATCAAAACGAAACTCCGTTATTTTGTGATCCTTTACAGAGGAAGGTTGATCACTTGGTGAATAAGCACGCAGATGATATTAACAATCCATTGCACAACAGTCCGACGAAATTGACTTTTGAACAAATCGATTGTCTTCGACTAATTCAGTCGATCATTGAAACAATGCAAATCAAATTGATCAATAGATCGATTATCTTAGACAAACTTTATAAGCAACTTGACCGTACCAATGCTGGAAAAGACAATTTTACAGCAAAACTTTTCGAGTTGATCTCTTCTTATCTGAGAGCAGGAGTCAATTCTGATAATAAGCCCAACAAAAGCATTCAATGTCACAATATTTGTATGATCACAATTGACATACTAAGCATTATCGATAAGATTCCTTCAGAAATATCGTTGCCAGCTTTTCAAAAACTCTCAATTAATTTCATCAATATAAAGACCCTCTTTAATGAACCACAACTGATGTTGAGTGCCCTAGAATGTTTTGACAATTTAAAGCTTAGCGCACAAGAACGACTTGAACTTGTACACGAAAGCAGTAAGTTACAAAATGAATCAATAATTGCAACATTGTGGTGGTGTGCAGAAATGTTTGGAAAAATTATTGACGTTTCCGAAGTGTTGAAACCAAATTTTGATTATCTCAAGTTGCAAATTGGATTTTGTTCTCAGTGGCTGCTGGATAATGTGCTCAATTTACAGGAGATTCATGACAGAGGTATGAAAATTACCATTTCGTACAAGTGCCGCAAAACTAACCTATACCCTATCCTAACACCAAACCACTTCCCACCTAACCCACAATAGAGCCTATCCTAACACCAAACCACTTCCCACATAACCCACAATAGAGCTTATCCTAACACCTAACCACTTCCCACATAACTAACGATAGAGCCTATCCTAACACCTAACCACTTTTCACCTAACCCACAATAGAACCTATCCTAACACCAAACCACTTCCCACATAACCCACAATAGAGCCTATTCTAACACCAAACCACTTCCCACATAACCCACGATAGAGCTTATCCTAACACCTAACCACTTCCCACATAACTAACGATAGAGCCTATCCTAACACCTAACCACTTTTCACCTAACCCACAATAGAGCCTATCCTAACACCAAACCACTTCCCACATAACCCACGATAGAGCCTATCCTAACACCAAACCACTTCCCACATAACCCACGATAGAGCCTATCCTAACACCAAACCACTTCCCACATAACTAACGATAGAGCCTATCCTAACACCTAACCACTTTTCACCTAACCCACAATAGAGCCTATCCTAACACCTAACCACTTCCCACCTAACCCACAATAGAGCATATCCTAACACCATACCATTTCCCACATAACCCACAATAGAGCCAATCCTAACACCTAACCATACCTCACCTAACCGAACTAACCTAAACCCTATCGTAACACCTAACCACACGAACATTATACATTTATACGATGCCTTATCATATCCTGACATTGTTAAACTCTGATCTTACTCTGAATCCTTTCTCAATCCTTTTTATATTCTTATCTAATCCAGTCTAACTTAGATCAACTTACTGACGATAGACTCAATCCAACTGAAACAACCACTCATCTAAAATGGTCTAAAGAAAGTTTCTGTATTCGAAGTGATAGAAATTGGCAAAGTTTCAAACAAAATGTCTTGTCAAATGCTTTTCTTTTTTTACGAAGTGGTTCTTCTCACCGATGGACCAATGCGCATTGGTTTGACAACCAGTGAGGACAATTTGGGTAATAATAAATTTGGTGACGATTCACATTCGGTCACATTTGATGGACACAATCGAACTGTACGCCACAATAGTGAGGACTTGGAAATACCTGAGCTATTGCATAAGATTTCTCCCTGGAAAGCTGGCGATGTGGTTGGATGTTCGATCAATGCAAAAACAAAACAAGTTGTATTCTATCTGAACGGCAATCCTATCGTGTGTCCTCGGATATTCTTGGATTTTTCAGACCGACAGTTCATTAACTCGTACTATGCTGCAATCAGTTTATCCACCCATCAGCAGTGCTATCTCAATTTTGGACAGTCACCATTTGTGCATCCTCCTAAAGGATTAAAAGTTATCATAACTGAACAACAGACAGAATTAACGAATCAAAGAAAGTCACAAAATTTCAATAGGGCTTATCAAAAAATGTGCCCAAATTAACCAACTTGACAAAATTGACAGAATTTTCGATGATTTTGAACAGGACGAATACGATGAGACGATGAAACGATTTGTCAACGATGTGACATGTAGACAAATTCCCAAAATTCCTCAACCAAACAAACCCGAATCACTACTACGACTCGTTCAATCGGCCATTGAAGTCATCGATCCTGAGCTGAAATGTGAACAAATGGACGTTGTATCATATGTCCTGGGATCGCTGATCAAGTCCCAAACTAAAGCTAATCCTCAATATCCCAATCTAATATGCAAGCTCATCTGCCCATATTTGCGCCTGCGAATTAGCAATCGTACACTGCCACTTCATCGAAACCTGTGCATTGTCCTATCCATCATTGCCTCTGTGATGAAAGACGACCTTAAGCTGTCAAGCATCAATCTGTACACACAAGTGATTGCATATTTGACTCAAATTGTCATTTGCTCAAACAAATTCAAAGACAAGTGCATTCTCATATTTGCACTTGTTGCATTAGAGCATTTGGAGCTGGACGCTAAGTCTAGAGAAAAGCTGTCTAAAAATGAGAAATTTTGTTACATTCTGCTCAATTTTCAACATTTGAGAAATGTATCCCACACTCCTGAGCACGTACTCGAGCAAATCAAATTTTGTAGCAATCAATTCTACAGCGTGGTTCTCAATACTCGTGATATCTTTCAGCCTCTGGGCAATGCAGTGTTGAATCCTCAAGCTCGAAGTTACAATCTCAAACTATCTGATGATCTGCTAACAGCACGAAGTGATTCTGCTTCCTTTGAGAGTGTTGCATCCGTTTGTGCAGTGAGGGAGGGCATCTATTATTACGAGTTACAATTGCAAACCAGTGGACAGGCGATCATTGGCTGGACTACCACAAGACTCGATCTCACTGTGGACCATATTGGCTCAAATGAGTACTCGGTTGGACTTGATGTCTATAGAAAATGTGTGTGGCATGATGGAAAGTGTTTAAAATTCAAAAGTAACAGTCAATCAAACAGCCGTTGTTGGCAGGCTGGAGATGTTGTAGGCTGTCTGATTGATGTGAATGCGCAAAAGTTTACATTCTATCTTAACAAGGAAGAGTTGGAGCTGGACTCAAATGTGAATATCTTTTTCTGTGACAAAACATCGAGCGAACCTTATTATGCGGCTGTGTCACTGTTTGACCATCAGCAGTGTCGCTTCAATTTTGGTCAAGAGAAATTCAAATTTGGTCCAAAATATGTACTCTACAACATATTCTACAAAAATGTTCACAAAAGTCAAAGAAAAACTTCCTCAATCATCGCTAATACTACTACTACCATCTCCAAGTACAGAAACTGTACCATAAAGGACACCATTTTGGCACAAAATTCTAAATTAGGCGCCAACGATATTACAATTTCAAGAGACAAATTGAAAAAACCTAAAAAGGCTGAAAAGTGCTTAAATAATTCTTCTTGTTGTTTGAGAATAATTGAGCCTATTTTTTAAAAAGACATATTTTTTAAAAGAGAAAAGTCAAAATAAAAATTGGCTTACAATTTGTCCCCATATTGTAAATATTTAAATTTTTAACCAAGAACAATCATTATTCTTTGTCTTATGTTAGCTATTTTAAAAGCATAACCAATGACAGAATTTAACTGCATTCATCAATTTAGTCATCGAATCAACAATCTTCTGCATTTACCGGGTTACTAATAAATATAATAATTACCAATAAATTATAAGCCACTTTTAATTAAGCAATTAAATCTTTGAATGTTTGGAAGTTTTATGAAGGATTTATATAATTTGCAAAAGGTTTTACATAATTCAATGATTTTTAAATCACAAATATTTTTATTGTGTATTCTGATTATTATTCTCAACTGTGTATTTCGTGTGTAAGAGATTCACTGATTATTTTCCAATGTGCTCGATTTTTATTGTTTTGTGATTCTGACACGTTTATTTTGACCCTCTTGTAACAGTGACTGACACTGCCATTTTTTGAGTGATATTTTCGAATAACAAAACGAAATTATTAAAATTTAACGTGCGTTGTAATCATCGATAAAAAAGGTAAAACTGTAAATTGTATCTTTTTATTAGTATTGTACATTAATACATGAATCTGATAAAATGGAATGTGGGAGTATGATGATCAAGTTAAGCGATCGTGATAGGCTGTCTATAAAAAGGTCTATAAATTCATCAAAACGAACTTGGTTGAATGGCGTCTTCATTCAAATTACTATTCTCACATAACCACAGTTTTCACATATTTTTATTCTTTTAAATTCAAAATAATAATCACCATTTTATATTCACAGTTCCAAATTAGTCGAATATTTGTGATAAATCTTAATATTGTCTTGTCTATTTTTATTACCTGATCATTTCTACTACTATTTATCAACTTATCTCATCTTAGCGTTTATGTCATCTGTGGATGATTGTGTTCAAAAATATTTTTAAAATATATAGTAAAATTACCCTTTCCGTATGGTACTTTGTAAAAGGTCTTAATATTTTCAAAACTTCTCAATCGTAGAGTCCTGATTGTATTAATTTAATTCTACATCATTTATTTGTGAAAGCAGTCTCTTCATTTAGATTTCGTATGCCCACTGATGATAATCAATAATTCTATAATTGATTTTTTTTGTAGCCAATCTTTTCAGTCATTCTATTTTCAAACAGTAATCAGTAATACCCTCCATTGTCTATCTGTCCATATCCTTCTTTTTGTCTATTCATATGGTTCAATTCATTATATCTTTTGCTAACTAACTTTCATAAAACTTCAGTCATAAAATTATTCTTCCAAATATACAGTTATATGTTTTCTACGAATGATATTTTGCAAGGTTACTTCATTTACGAATGGTTCTAATGTTACATGTAATGCATTTGATTAATGATTATAATTAATTTACTCGTTAGGTCTTTGCCAATCTAATGCAGTTACTTTATCTGTAATTTTTTTGTAATGTTACTATATTGACGGATGGCTCCAGATTTTTTCATGTATATTTGTAGCCTTTAATATTCTGGTCATTCTTTACGAAAATAAGCGGGATCTTTAACCAACCATAAGAAAAATAAAAGGTTTCAAATTGTTTTTCATAAGAGAATTTTCTGAAATTCTCTATTTTTAAAAGTATCACTTTCAACGCATGTGTAACTGGGTTTTCTAATGCATTGGTTACAAATAAAGTGAACTGTTTTGGAGCATTTGATCGTTTTCCATTCTTTCCCAATTTGCAATTATCATTATATAGTTTATGTAGTTTTATCAACAGCAATTTCTTATCGAATAGTTCATCTATGAATGACTATTTTTCACACATTATCATCTTTTTTGGCCACTTGTTAAAAGGTTAGTATATATCCAAATTGCTCAATCATCGAGCACTAATTGTCCGTAATCCCTATTTATCGATTTTATATACCCAAAAAGCTTGACACATGTGATAAAGCATGTATGATGAGCTGCTGAGCTATTGGACCAGGCTTATCTTCGTTTTCGTGTTAAAATTTGATTGCATAACTACGGTCTCTGATCAATCACTTATGCTTCTTATTAGCCCAATCTTCATTATATTGTTTGATAGCAAAGGTTTCTCTCTTCAAATATGTTCCACCATTAAAATGTTTCTATTTTTTTACTTGAAAATTCTCTCATTCTCTATTTTCCTAGTCACTGAATATTTTACTGTTACATCACTACCAGCTTCGTTATATTTAACGGTTCCCTATCATTTTTTAAACTCTAATTCAATTCAATCTTAACAAGGGAATTCTAAAAATCTGTTTGTTTTCACGTATGCTTGAATTCAATATATTATCAAATTCTGGTAAATATTTTCATAAACTTGATTTACCGACATTGGTTTGGAGAATAAAAGGTTTTCAATTGATATCATTTATTCACAATTATTATTTGTCAATCCGGGAGAGCCATTCACAAATTAGATTACAAATTGCAATTCATAGCAAACGCATGTGGATAAATTATATTTTCGATTTTGTAAAATTCAAAATTTGAACTGTTTGCACTCTCAATTTTTAAAGGTTATATTTTTTTGTGACGGCATTTAAAAAAGATTTTTCAAAATTATTATTTTTTAAATTTAATTTCAGAACGTTTTGATAAAGTTTTACATAATTTCCAATCAGACCTAATAAGAATGGTACGTCATTTACGAATAACTTTTTAAATCAAGTTCATTGACTATCTCTAATTTTATATTGCAATTGATTTTCATGGAATTAATTTTGCTTTTTACAGAAGACATTTGGATAACAAAGTGATTTCAATTAGAGAATTCTCCCACCACTCTATTGCTCAAGTCAATGATTCCACAACACACGAAAATGCTCTTCAATTTAAATAAATAACACAATGTACATAGTAACGTCATCTATGAACTATCAAGACTATCGAGAATCTCAATCTACTGTCCCACTTTCTATGGTTTGTAACATAAACTGTAAGTCATGAATCTTTATGGATTTTAATAAAATGTTTCCGATTGTTTTTATTAAGCGAATATTCTTCATTTCTCTATTCTACTCGATATTGTTTTGAGACTTTGCTGTATGTGTATTAATTAGAACATTGTGTAAATCCATGTGACATTAAATGGTAATGATTTATTTTTTAATCGTCATTTATGAATGACATTTTCAAACTCATCTTTAATTAAACAAATGAAACTTGTCTAAAACTAGTTATATAATTAATCAAAGTCTTGTTCATTTCAATTTTCAATACTTATCAGTATAAACCTTCGGGACTTTAAAATGGTTTTACTATTTTTTTAAATGATCAAACGTGATCAGCTATAAATCAGGTATCAGGGTTAAAAGGTGATCATTTGTTTTTCATCAGAGAGTATCTCATTCTTTATTAATGTACTCATAGTTGAATTTTTGTCGAGCGTAAGCGAAGACTAAGGCACAACAATTTCGATTCTTGTACGGGTAACTCCTCCTACATTTCTCAACCGATTTGCATCAAATTTTGCAAAAGTCCTTAGAATACCTTGCAGATGTGCCGTTTGACCTTGGTTTTTGCCAAAACTCTTTTTTAAATACACCTGCCGAACAAATTTCAGATTGAAAAGGTCCAAGTCTGAATTCCCATTGTTGGATCTCAATTTCCAACAATGAGTGCAACAATGGAAATGGGAAATTTGGTCACTGAGAGGATTGTGGGCGTCGGTTAGGATAGGGTTAGGTTAGGTTTAGGTGGTTAGGCAGGTGTGGGCGTCGGTTAGGATAGGGTTAGGTTAGGTTTAGGTGGTTAGGGAGGTGTGGGCGTCGGTTAGGATAGGGTTAGGTTGGGTTTAGGTGGTTAGGTGGGTGTGGGCGTCGGTTAGGATAGGTTTAGGTTAGGTTTAGGTGGTTAGGGAGGTGTGGGCGTCGGTTAGGATAGGTTTAGGTTAGGTTTAGGTGGTTAGGGAGGTGTGGGCGTCGGTTAGGATAGGGTTAGGTTGGGTTTAGGTGGTTAGGGAGGTGTGGGCGTCGGTTAGGATAGGTTTAGGTTGGGTTTAGGTGGTTAGGCAGGTGTGGGCGTCGGTTAGGATAGGGTTAGGTTAGGTTTAGGTGGTTAGGTGGGTGTGGGCGTCGGTTAGGATAGGGTTAGGTTAGGTTTAGGTGGTTAGGTGGGTGTGGGCGTCGGTTAGGATAGGGTTAGGTTAGGTTTAGGTGGTTAGGTGGGTGTGGGCGTCGGTTAGGATAGAGTTAGGTTAGGTTTAGGTGGTTAGGTGGGTGTGGGCGTCGGTTAGGATAGGGTTAGGTTAGGTTTAGGTGGTTAGGTGGGTGTGGGCGTCGGTTAGGATAGGTTTAGGTTAGGTTTAGGTGGTTAGGCAGGTGTGGGCGTCGGTTAGGATAGGTTTAGGTTAGGTTTAGGTGGTTAGGGAGGTGTGGGCGTCGGTTAGGATAGGGTTAGGTTAGGTTTAGGTGGTTAGGGAGGTGTGGGCGTCGGTTAGGATAGGGTTAGGTTAGGTTTAGGTGGTTAGGGGAGGTGTGGGCGTCGGTTAGGATAGGGTTAGGTTGGGTTTAGGTGGTTAGGTGGGTGTGGGTGTCGGTTAGGATAAGTTTAGGTTGGATTTAGGTGGTTAGGGAGGTGTGGGCGTCGGTTAGGATAGGGTTAGGTTGGGTTTAGGTGGTTAGGTGGGTGTGGGCGTCGGTTAGGATAGGTTTAGGTTGGGTTTAGGTAGTTAGGCAGGTGTGGGCGTCGGTTGGGATAGGGGTTAGGTTAGGTTTAGGTGGTTAGGTGGGTGTGGGCGTCGGTTAGGATAGGGTTAGGTTAGGTTTAGGTGGTTAGGTGGGTGTGGGCGTCGGTTAGGATAGGGTTAGGTTAGGTTTAGGTGGTTAGGTGGGTGTGGGCGTCGGTTAGGATAGGGTTAGGTTAGGTTTAGGTGGTTAGGTGGGTGTGGGCGTCGGTTAGGATAGGGTTAGGTTAGGTTTAGGTGGTTAGGGAGGTGTGGGCGTCGGTTAGGATAGGTTTAGGTTGGGTTTAGGTGGTTAGGGAGGTGTGGGCGTCGGTTAGGATAGGGTTAGGTTAGGTTTAGGTGGTTAGGTGGGTGTGGGCGTCGGTTAGGATAGGGTTAGGTTAGGTTTAGGTGGTTAGGTGGGTGTGGGCGTCGGTTAGGATAGGGTTAGGTTGGGTTTAGGTGGTTAGGGAGGTGTGGGCGTCGGTTAGGATAGGGTTAGGTTAGGTTTAGGTGGTTAGGGAGGTGTGGGCGTCGGTTAGGATAGAGTTAGGTTAGGTTTAGGTGGTTAGGGAGATGTGGGCGTGGGTTAGGATTGGGTTAGGTTGGGTTTAGGTCGTTAGGGAGGTGTGGGCGTCGGTTAGGATTGGGTTTTGTTGGGTTTAGGTGGTTAGGGAAATGTGGGCGTCGGTTAGGATAAGGTTAGGTTGGGTTAGGTTGGGTTTAGGTGGTTAGGGGGGGTGTGGGCGTCGGTTAGGATTGGGTTAGGTTAGGTTTAGGTGGTTAGGTGGGTGTGGGCGTCGGTTAGGATAGGGTTAGGTTAGGTTTAGGTGGTTAGGTGGGTGTGGGCGTCGTTTAGGATTGGGTTAGGTTAGGTTTAGGTGGTTAGGTGGGTGTGGGCGTCGGTTAGGATAGGGTTAGGTTGGGTTTAGGTGGTTAGGTGGGTGTGGGCGTCGGTTAGGATAGGGTTAGGTTAGGTTTAGGTGGTTAGGGGGGTGTGGGCGTCGGTTAGGATAGGGTTAGGTTAGGTTTAGGTGGTTAGGTAGGTGTGGGCGTCGTTTAGGATAGAGTTAGGTTAGGTTTAGGTGGTTAGGGAGATGTGGGCGTGGGTTAGGATTGGGTTAGGTTGGGTTTAGGTGGTTAGGGAGGTGTGGGCGTCGGTTAGGATTAGGTTTTGTTGGGTTTAGGTGGTTAGGGAAATGTGGGCGTCGGTTAGGATAAGGTTAGGTTGGGTTAGGTTGGGTTTAGGTGGTTAGGTGGGTGTGGGCGTCGGTTAGGATTGGGTTAGGTTAGGTTTAGGTGGTTAGGTGGGTGTGGGCGTCGGTTAGGATAGGGTTAGGTTAGGTTTAGGTGGTTAGGTGGGTGTGGGCGTCGGTTAGGATAGGGTTAGGTTAGGTTTAGGTGGTTAGGTGGGTGTGGGCGTCGGTTAGGATAGGGTTAGGTTAGGTTTAGGTGGTTAGGCGGGTGTGGGCGTCGGTTAGGATAGGGTTAGGTTAGGTTTAGGTGGTTAGGGAGGTGTGGGCGTCGGTTAGGATAGGGTTAGGTTAGGTTTAGGTGGTTAGGTGGGTGTGGGCGTCGGTTAGGATAGGGTTAGGTTAGGTTTAGGTGGTTATGTAGGTCTTTTTTGCTTACACTCGACTTTTCCCCCATAATGTCAATTTTGGGGACATTACTTTCAAAATACATTCAAAGGCTTCAAATTTAGCACCCGCAGGGCCCACTAGTAAAGCTTAAATACATGTACAAATTGTCCAGTGATTGGCTGCTAATTCTATATCTAACGGTAAATATCATAAAATTCTTTGAGATTTTTCTTGAATAAATGTTTTTTAAATACTGGTTCAAGATTCAAATAAAAGGTTTCATTTATTATTTTTATTAGAATATATTTTTGTAATCTCTATTGTTCAAATAACACTGATTTAGCAATACATAGGTAATAGTGGTTTAATTTTAATTTTTCAAATGTTACTTATTGATCACACTATATTGAGTTACGTTATCTGTGGAAATGCTCTGTAGTCGAATTGAATGTTTACATTCTCTTTACATATTTGATTATCTGAAATGTTATTGTCAATTTGGTGTCTTAATTAGGTTTTAGTGTTCCTTGACTTGGTGGTTCTATTCTCATCTACTTTTACTTTATTTTCCGAAATTTTAGATTCTAGATTCCCTCTTTTGTTCCCACTAAGAAGCATTACATTTTCAACTACTTTTAATGTATCATCTTTTGATGTCCGTTTTGTTGTCTTTTACAAGGTCTAGAATATTTTAAATGTATAAATATTTACGTCAATTCAGAGATTTTGTGTACATTACTCAAATTCTTACTTATTAAATTCTGTTCATTTGTTATATTTTTTTTAATAGAAACAAAATGTTTATTTTCAATTATTTTCTATTGTTTTAATATGAGAATGCATATTGCTCATATCACTGGTCAGTGGTCACACAATTTGTGAATTCTTTCATGTTTTATTACAGTTAATTCTCTCTTCTGTTTGGTCTCTTGGTTGAATTGTGTCATTTTTTAAATAATTCTTCCAAATCAATTTTTTTTAAAAGAATCTTACTTGAATAAGTTTATAAAATTCTTATTTTATTATAGTTAATTAAATAATTAAGGATTTATTTAATAAATAATTTAATAAAGGTAAAAACTTGTTTAAAAATATTTAAATTCTTTTATGATAGGTTCCTACTGGTTTTTAAAACATATTTTGTTTATGATTTACTCTTTGAGTTAGCCGCACTTTTTTAAAAGGTAATCAGCAAAGTTTTCTAATGCACATACGCAAAATAATTCTCTAACATTTATTATTGTTTATGATTTATTTATCTAGGGACCTTTCACAAATTATTTTACAATTCTGGCAATTCTTTACGAGCTTAAACTAGACGATGTGGAATCGTGAGGATAATAAAAGGTTACCCATGAAACATGACATGACCTCTCAATTAAAGGCAAATTGTAAGTAAACGAACCAAATGCAGAATATCTGCTGAAATGTATGCTCCTGTACCGTCCTCTGTGTTTACTTATGGGTGACCTCTCCTCTGTGAACGTCCCCACTCCTGTGCAATACGGTTAAGTTCATCATGAACTGTCCCTTTCCTGTCATTGTGTACTTAGGCGGCCTGTGTGCTGTTGCTATGTGTGTGTCTGCTATGTGTGCAGTAAAGTCACGCTCGTATAAATAAACTATATCTTGTGAGATCTAAGTGTTGGTTTCGTCAATTTCTTCAAATTTCTAATCTCAAATCATATGCATGTAAGTGTTCCTCTCTATGTTCGGGCACTTATTCTGCTGTATCATTGTTTTGTAACCCTGACCATCAGATGGCATCGGTAACTATTCTTTTCATATCCTTCCTTTTCCCTTCTCTTCTCTGCTGTTGGTTGTTTTGACCTAGCTATCTTGTCTCGTATTCGCTCTCATCACTCAACTCAAACTAATGGCAAACATCTGCAGTACATCGACACTCACAGGTGAACCTCTACTACAACCTACTCAACACACGCGCTATTACCTACTTTACCTTATCTCTCTACAACTTGGACCTAGCAACTTCGAGCTTGAACCCTAGACTATCATCGTTTGGATCGTCATCTCTGCCCTCTTTTTCGGGTGTCCGACATATTCGACTGATTTCTGTTCGGCGTGAGAATCTTGGAATCTGGTTTCGTCCTCAAATATTAAGGTTGTCCCATCATTGCAACCTAGTTTGATCAGTCCCTCGTTGCTCTTCTTCTTCTCATAACAATCTCATCATACACACACACATTGGTCCGTCCTTAACAATACCGTACCCATCAATTTCGTATGCGCGCCTCCTCCTCACCCTCCAACTCACCAATGCATCTGTGCCACTACAACCATCTGCAGCGCCACCCTTTACCTTCCACCTTTGCCTTCCTCGCCAGCGAGACAATATAAGCGAACGTCAAACTTCCACTAGTTGCCTTTTCTTTACCTTTTGTTTTGAGTACGGACCTCACGTCTGTCTTCTCGAGACAACTACTTTCTCTTTCCTGCCTGCCATGCTGTCTGCCGGAAAGGATGGTTTTTCCCAAATAAATTGGTCACTGGTTGAAGTATCGTTCTCTCGATTATTCTGGTAAAGGTGATAGAAATAATGGGCATGACTGTCGAGCGAACGAACTCGATTAGTGGCAAGTGACTCGATGTCATCGATGACCGTTAACTGTCACCATCACCACCAGGACTGGCCACTATAAAAACAAGATCGTTTACCACTTTGCTAACTACACTGAGCAGTGGTCTTGTCTGAGTAAGACCTGTCTTGATTGCCATTTGCCCGTGCTAATCTTGCTCTTTGTCTCCTTTCTAGGTTTCCCTAATTTGCCTGTCTGTAGGCATTACTTTGTTGTTTATTATATTTATTACTTACTATCACTTACTGTGCTTTTATATTTATATTCTATTTTATTTATATTCAATCTAATCAAGAATAAAGTCGGAATTTTATCAAAAGGCACCATTCCACATGGTCAACCTTTCATATATATTGATTGATCATGTTATTTCAGACATTGAGTGTTTCAAGTGTACTACCAACGGAGTATAAAAGGTTTCTATTTTTATTCATTAAAGAATTGTTCCACTTTCTATTTTTTTCAAGTCTCGCATTAGAGGAAAATGAATGTATTCTATTGTTTATTAGACTATTATATTCACTCGTAAATTTCTTGTTTTGGCTGAGAGAAATTATTTTCTTGTTTATTACACTTTTAAAACTGTTTGTATAAGTATGTTATATTGTCAAAAGGTTAGTCCTCTCTTCTATTGTTCAATATTGAGATAGATTTCGTTTATCGTTCAAATCACACTCAATTGTTATTAAATTTAAGAATAAACATGATTGATTTAAAGGTTTTTTAATTTTTTTAAAAATATTTCTTTTGCTTCTCTTTTTTATCTAATAATTAATGCTCTCATTTGCGTTTGCGCAATTTCAATTCTCAGACATTTATTAACTATTTTATAATTTATTCAAACATTACACAGAATATTGAGTTCGTTTGTCTTTGTCAAACTTCGAAACTTTGTCATTAAAAAAGGTCATTATTGCGCATCCACATGCGTATTTTATCCTCCACTTTTGAAAACAAAGTTTGTGCATAAAACAACGTATTATTTAACAAAAAATGTATTATCATTTATCTTGGCACGCCTCTGTTTTGTTTATATCAAATTATATGTTATCTATCTAATCAGGAGAGAGCCATTCATAAATATGATTACAACCAGCAATTCATAGCTAACGTGTTTGTCTCTCATCAATGCAATTATTGAAATTCAAAAAAAACCCAGGTTACTTACTTTTCTCATTCAAAAATACATTACGTCATCAATGAATGATTTTTTTACTCTTACGTGATTCGCTGATAGCTCTCAATTTGATCTTGATCTTTGATCTTGGCTTCCTCTTATACAAGGTTTCTTATCCTCCTTATTGATCTCATGATCATTCACATCTTTCTTATCAGCTGAATTTAATTTAATTATACAAGTTACCTCATCTATGAATGGTTGAATCACAAATTACTATTCTCTGGTTATATTGACCATGTGATCATTTATTAGCCATAATAAGATAATCTTATCCTATTAACGTATGAATGTATGAATAAGACTTTTCAAAGACAAATTTCGGAAAGTTCCTCATTTTCTTTACCACATAATAAAGGTTAGCTCATTTATGTTTGGTCATGAGAATTATGTGATTGTCGTTATCGAGAATACTTAAAGGTGAAAAATATTTCATTTATTTTATCTGTACAATTTCTAATGCAATCAAGCTGCTTATTGAAAGGCTCAATTGGTACTTCATTTGTGAATGACATTTCAAAATTACCTTGTACCCAATAGATCTTATCTAATATAAGTCATAACCAACTAAAGTGAACAATATTTAACAAAATACAGAATTTTCGTTAAAATGGTTTCACATTATCTATATTTCTCAGGTGCGATCATTAATATTTTTTCTGTCCGCTATACAACTTATCAGCACCGTCATCTGTGGATGGTTATATTCAAACATGTTCATTTCATTTCTGAATGGTTTCTTACATAAATGAATCTTGAATTTTTGGATTATATTTCATAATTCTTTGATATAAAGTAACGTCTTTTAATGATGATTCCAAATTTTATCTGATTAATAATTATTTAAAATCTTTTTATTTTATATTTAGACTTTTAGCCTGTTTGCTTTCAACAAAGGTTTCTTTTTATTATCTGAGAGCTCAATCAGCTATCTCAATCTATACTGTCTCATAATCTGCTGTTTAGTTAATTTTAGAAAAAAAACTTTAAGAATAGTTACTTCCCACAATTCTTACGTAGAATGTTCATTATTTGAGTTACAAAAAGGTTTAAGTATTTCTATTGATCTATTATTTGATCTATTGATGATATATTTACGCTTTCCATAATAAATTTGTATTCTTTATTATTTGCAAAACTAATTTGACTATCAAACGGTGAGCAGTAAATTGCACTTGTTCAATGGAATTCATTTTCACAATATTTATTCACTGAATTTATCCGATTATCCATTGATTTACTGCAAATTTTAAATTTTTTTAATAAATTGCTCAACTATTCACATAAAAGGTACAATTTGAGATTCCTTTTGTTATTTTTAGGATATTATAATGTAGATCTCGAAGTTTTTGTCAATTTTGGATTGTAATATTCTTTTAATTCTAATTTTGTGAAAAATCATCATTTGCGATTATTTTAATTCAATAAAACTCAAAAAAACTCTTTAGGCAAAGAATGGACTAGCTAGGCATTCACGACAATTAGCCAATGTGTTTACAATTGTTTATTACTGGTTAATAGGAATTTTGTAAAAAAACATTCGATCGGACTTGTCCACAAATCGCCTTATTGGCTATTCAAGTCGGATGATCCTCAAAAATCTTTACCTCATCACCCTGTGTACAATGCTCAATATGTGCACAATAGTTTTATGAATTCTGATTATTCTTTTTCTTTATCGACATAAACTGACAAATGACTTGTAATGTGCAGAATAAAAAGTTTTTATTATAGTTTTGATTAGAGAATTCGTTCTCTCTTTTGATCAAGTCACTCATCTCACAATACACACAAAATGGCCGGCTATTTGTTTATTAAAATTCAAATCTGTTGCTTTGGAAAGGTCAGAGAATATTCTTTAAACATTTAATACATTTTTTATCCAACATTACGTCATTCGTTGATTGCTCTCAATTGACAATTGTGAATAGAGTCTGCTGCATGTCTGTTAAGTTACTTAAGTTACTGCAAGTAAATTTATAAATTTTATTTCTGGGGGGCGTTCAGTGATAGCGCATAATGACGCATGAATTTGGACAGAATTGTAGCTCACACTACGATTTATGTTATCTGTCTATCTAGTGAGTCTTTTTCGTAAAGATTGTTACAATAAGATTGTTCACAGAGCAAAGCGTTTCTATGCAATTTTATTCACCAGTACTCTACTTAAGTCAATTATAAATGGTGCCATTTTGTATTACGTCATTTACGAAGGACTCTTTAAAATTGATTTGTGTTTAATTAATTTTACAATAAAAATATTCTTTTTTAATTTTTTACTTGAGCACATTGTTGCTTATTAAATTCTATAAATTCATTCCGAACATAAACTGGATTTTTTTTCACATCCAGGCTGGATAATAAAAGGTATCAAATTGTTATTCACTAGAAAATACTCTCATATTTTCTATTTTTCATGCAACACTGATCTCAAAGCACAGATAAAAAGCAACGTTATCTATGAATACCATTTGAATTTTAAGACTGTCTTTAGATAACATAATTTCAGAAACTTGTTTAGTTTAACTGTAATTTTTTGGTGTTTGACTAACAGGTAATCTTTTATAATTTCAAAATATCTATTGTTTATAAATAATTATTTAATGGTGTTTATTATTATTAACTAGGTTGTCATACACCGTTTTTTGTTTTCATCAAGGTTTCATTCACTTTGTATTGAGATGGTTAACTCTCAACTTATCTCTTTATTGTTTTTAATAATTGAAGAACTATATTGCGATAAGATCTAACGTAATTTTATACATGAACGTTCATTGAGTAATTTTTGTAAATTAAAATTAGTTAATTCTCAATTCTGAGGTGAACCCACCTGGTGGGGATGTTCATTGATGACGTTTAATGACACGAGTTTAATAGAATTGAATTAGGAATTTAATTTAAAGGTATAAACTTGCTTTAAATACGATTTTAAAAAATATCTTTATATTCAAATATATCAGAACACAAACTGGTCCGTGAACAACTACTATAAGCTATCTTCAAGGTTATATAAAATGAATAATAAACGGTTTCACATTATTAGAGAATATTCTCATATAACTGACCTCAATGCAGATGTAATGGGTTTTTTGATTAAAATTTTTTTTAATAGGAAAATTATTTTTACTTTGATAGTTCAATTCCAAAAAATACATTTACGTTTTCTGTGAATTGTCTTAACTTTTCACCAGGTTTAATCATCAATTTACATTGCCAATCACTCTTCTTCTTAACGGTAATCACTTCCATTTTATTTTATTTCTATTCTGTTATTGTAACCCACAATTGTTTGATCATCCAATGAGACAGTTACGTTATCTGTGGATGATCTTTTGTAGGGTTACTTCTTTTACTTGTATTGATCTGCTTTATTAAAAGGTTAATTATAATAATAATCATTTTTTTCATCCAATGATACGTCTTGTCATATGCGAATAATCATTTTTTCAGTTACGACATTTATTTAAACTATAAATTAATTTGATCTTTTAAACCTCTTAATATATAAGGTTTTCTACAATCTTTATTGATCCCATGATCATTTATGTATCTTCCTTTTTTGTGGCATTCATTTCAATCTTTTTTGTTGAGTTAGGGAATAGTTTCAAAACTTTTATTTAATTTTTTCACACAATTTCTGAAAAGTTTTTTTAATTTCCAACCATTTTTTTTCATCGCGCCGATCTGGATCTTTTAAAAGGTTTTCAAAATTTCTAAATAGTTTCTCGAAGTTTTGTGAAAAATTATCAAAGATTATCTATTTTTGATTATAAATTATTTGAGGATGTTTGTTGTAGTTGTGGTTTTTCTCAAGCTCAAAGAATTTTTTTAAAAAATTTTTAAAATTTTTTAGTGTAATTCAATTTAGACATTCGCAAAACAGCTTCAATCAGTAACTTCATAAATAACTGGTGACTTATATATTCATTTATTGTTTATTAATTGCCCTTTCAAAGAATTTATCACGACATCTGTGGATGGCACTTTGATTTCTACTGTAACAGTCCCTTGTAATATATCTCAATTTGATTGTATCGCTCTTCAGGCGATATATTGGGCTGCTCTTTATTTTTAAATCATTACACATTGTTCTATAGTCGAGAATATTAAGACAATTCTGTAATACTAATTCAATAGCTTTATGAGCAAATTCTGTTTATTTTTCAGAGTGAAACAGGCTACAAATAAGAACAATATGTGAAAATGAATTTCTCTATTGTGAATACAAAAATCATATATTTTTTTTGTGAAATATCAGCTCTCTAGCAGTTAGGTCAGCTTCCTGAACAGTATTCTAAACCGGTTACTTGCTTATTTTATACTAAATTGTACATTCCAAAATAGTTACGTCATTTATGGGTGGCATTTTGATTTTTACAATTATTACTCGTACTACGTCGTTCGTTGATAGCTCTCAATTGCTTAAATCAATTGATTTTCCTGCTCAAATATTAGTTTCTTTATTCTGATTATTGATTGTCTGATCATTCATAACATTTTCTTAGCTTAACCATCTAATCAGAAACGTCATCTGTGGATAGTTGCTTTTGTTGTAGTTATATACTACGTAAAATATATGGAAATTTTTAAATGTCACACAATTTATTGATGGTTACAAGATGTAACTTATTAAAATAAATTTTCTTGCTCGCATTACTTAGCTTTTTTTCCAGAAAAGTTTATTGATCAATAAATCGTACAAAGTATTTTTGGCAAAAACAAATTGCACGAGTGCAAGATTACATTGCTTTAAGTTGTAGTACAAAAATTTCCAAGAGGGTGTGTTGATTTCAGAGAGATTAGTGGTAGACAAAGGTTTAACAGTTTTGGTGTGCTAAACAGTTTTGGTGGTTTGTGAATTTAAGAAAATGAAAACAAAAACAATAACTATATATAGAAAAATATTATTTACAAGGTGGTTATTTCTTCTGGCTCAGCCTACTTTTTGTCGAATACTACCTCGGAGCCATCCTTCTCATGTTTGGCTAGATCTTCACCGGAGTTCCGATTGCCGGAACCAAGTTTTGGTGGGTTTGATGAAAAAGGAGCCAATGAATTTGACCGAAAAGGATGCACCATTCCATGTTTTGCCAATAGATCAATCTCCATTTGCTTGAATGCCTCATTGCGTCCGCCAGGGCCAATCTTCTTCAATTTCGAGACAAAGTCAGCAATTTCGTCGTCAGATGGCTTGGTTTGAACAATTGGTACAACATTTCCACTTGAGTTGTTTTCAGTCAGAGTACTGTATCGAGTGCGGTTTTCCACTGAGGGACTTGATAGATGACTTTGACTTGCACTCGGCTCAGGTGGGGTGTTTTGAGTTGTCGAGATGTTGCCCATTGAGGGTGATGATGGAGATGTTGGTTGGTTCACTTGAGGAGATGAGTCCGCAGGTGGATTTCGTGGAGGGTTTGGTGGTGTAGGTCGTGTAGGTGGAGTAGGTGGTGTAGGTGGTGTAGGTGGTGTAGGCAGTGTAGGTGGTGTTTGTTGGGGTTCAGGTGGTGCAGGTTGATTGATCATATCGGGACAACCAAAGTCGGTGTTCTCTTCGGCGATCTGGATATGCTTGAGGTAGATAGGACATTGGATGCTGTTTGGGCGATGGAAAAGTGGCACTCGGCAGTTGCAGCACTTCTGTAGTTTACGGCACGGGTTTGGATGGTCTTCTGTGTGTCTATCCCCACATTGGACGCATCGTTTTGGTGTGTCTGGACTGTTGAGTGTTGTGGTTTGTGTACTGTACTGTAACGTCCTCTGTGGACAGTCTTGTTTGTGTGTGTTGTGTGAGAGAGGAAAAAGTATTTTTTGGCAGTTAGCGTGTGCCTCCTCTCGTGTGTACATGTGCTCGCTTTTTGAGAATGCAATAAATCAGTTTTGCTATCTTGTAACACGTTATCAGCCACGATGTCTCTACTCGAGTACCTCGCCGGTATCCTCTGGAACCTGTACGGTTCATTCCTGCCCGATGTCTCGACTGTAATCATCATCACAGCTCTCACTGTTTTGGTGCTGTACATCGTTTATCTTCGTTCCCGTCCCGTTCTTGCTCTTGCCCGTTACCAGTCTAGTGTGGCTCCGGCCATCCAGTTTCCCGTCACTAAGGATGTCCTTGTCTCGCCAGTCAACAAAGTCTGTGTCATCGATGACAACCCGATTCCTTTGCTCGACCAGTATAACTTTAAAACCTGGTTCTTCATGCTCTCAGTCGCCCTTGAAAGAGAGGGCCTTCTCGATGCCATCGACCATGTCTACCCGCAAGATCATCCCGTCAATCGCCAGGCAATGTGCATGGTTCTAAAGGCTGTTCCAGAGAATCTCCAGTCTTGTATTGGCTCATCATTTGTTGCCTACGAGGCTGTTCATAATTTACGGGAGAAGTACGGAAAGTTGTCATACACCAAGTTGTCCCGTCTCGAAGAAGAAATTAAGTCTACCAAGCTGGTCAAATTAGATGACAATTCGCATCTCGACCTGGTGGAGAAGAAAATCCAGAATCTCCGTAGTGGTGGAGCTATTTTTGACAGTGACAAGCACCTTGGTCTTCTTGCTGATTCCCTCCCCGATGGTCCCGACTGGTTATCATTCAAGGACACCGTCGCGTATGGCACCCACTCAGTCGATGAGGCCATGGATAAAATTAAGGACAAGTGCCGCAAGATGAACCAGAAAAACTCGGCTTTTGTCACTCGCTACGTGAAATCTCGAAAGTGTCCCGCTAAAGAAGCCCAACGAACCAAGGACATAGCCAGCAATGCCTGTTTCTATTGTCACGGGCAAGGCCATAACATCTCGAACTGCACCGAACGTGTCTACAATGACTTCAAGAAATCCCACAAACCTGAACCCTATGTATCCCGTGCCTTCGCCTCCTGGGTACTCGACTCTGGAGCCACTCAGAACTATTCAAAATGTGACCAGAACCTAGTTGAAATCTGGGAAATCAACGGTTCTTCGGTGGTACTCGCCGACGGGGCTATCTGCAAGATCTACAGAGCCGGAGATACGTTCTTGCACACTGGATCTCGGCAACTGAAGCTCACTAACGTTCACGTTGCACCGTCATTCGAGGAGAACCTGATATCCGTTAGCCAGCTAACCTCGAATGGCTTTAAAGTTCTCTTCGACAAACATGAAGCCATCGTATTCAAAGACAACCAAGTATATCTGCGTGCAAAATTGATCAACAACCTGTACAGGTATATTGAGACCAGCAATCAAGTAGGGTGCGTGAATGACTCGGCGCTAATTACCAAGAAACCTGATTGGCACAGCAAGTTCGGTCATCCAGGCGCTGAGAAACTGGCCTCCCTGAAGAAGCTGTATCCTGAACTGGAATTGAATCACCCCGAGAACTGTGAAACCTGCCTACGAACTAAGCTACACCAGTTGCCGTACCGCTCAACTGAGGACCGTGGAACGGAACCTCTCGAACTGGTTCACACCGATCTGTGTGGACAGATGCGAAAAACCGGCTTTGATGGAAGCAACCATTTCATTATTTTCATCGACGATTTCTCCAAGTATGTGGAGGTGTTCCTGCTGAAGGGGAAGTCCTCAGCCGAAGTACTCGACGCTTTTAGGAAGTTCAAGTTACGGTTCGAAAACCAACTTGACCGGAAAATCAAGAGTGTCCGCAGTGACAATGGTGGGGAATTTGCTGGTTATTTCGGGGAGTTCCTTGCTGAAAGTGGAATACAGCTCCAGCATTCTGTGCCCTATTGCCACCAGCAGAATGGAACCGCTGAACGAACGATACAAAAGGTGGTCACCATTGCCCGGGCTCTAATGTTTGACAGTTGTATGCCTGCCCGATACTGGCCACTGGCTCTGAAGACTGCCGCTTATCTCGCTAATCGCTGGCCACATGCCTCGTTGAATGGTCAAATCCCATTTAAAGTTCTGTTCCCTCGAAAGGACGATGGCATCAAGAAACTCCACGTCTTTGGGTCTGCCGCCTACCGTTGGATTCACCATGAAAAGAATTTGAGAGGCAAATTTGATCCAACGTCTGAGAAAATGGTGTTCGTTGGATACGCACTCGATGCCGATGCCTATTTGCTGTTGAACCCAGAAACCGGCGCCATAGTTCCAGAACGCAATGTGAAGATCATTGATGGTGTGTTCCCGTTCTGCGAAAAGAAGGAACCGGACACCGAGTGCCACTGCAAAGAGACTGAAGCGTGCCGATCAACCTGCGTCTTCCCGGAGGAGCTGATTACGGACATGATTGTGGTGATTCCCCAATCAGGGGGTGTGAATACTTGGTCTGCCTTCCCTACGACATCGTTTGATAGTCAGCAACATGGTGGAAATGATGGTAGTGGAGGTAGCCCAGCAAAAGACAATGATGAAGACGATGACGATCAAGGTGGTGGATCAAGCGTCTTCGAACCTACGATTGAGCCTCCTGTGGTCCCACAACCGGTCGTAAATGTACCTCCGGAGGTGCCGACAATACCGAAGACTGTGTGGACATTAAAGAAAGGTGGATTTTATGAAGAAACAGTGGAACCTGCTACAACGGTGGTAATTGACCCGATCCTGAATGAACCACTCGAGGTGGCAGAGAACCAAATTCCGAATGGCCCACCCGAGGTGGTTGCGAACCCAACCGAAAATGACCCACCTGCGTTGGTTGACAACCCGATTCTGAATGACCCACCTGCGGTGGTCGACAACCCAATTCTGAATGACCCACCAGAGGTGGTAGCGGACCAAGCCCAGAATGACCCACCTGCGGTGGTTGAGAATCAAATTGAACAACCTGCCGCGTTGCGGAGGTCAGCTCGACAAAACATCGGAGTCCCACCCGAGCGATTCGGAGAATGGGACTATACTGGTCTGGCTGCCGAATTGAAGCATCTTAACGCCAAGGAGGTGAAAGTTCCAGCCACTTATGACGAAGCTATGAACGATCCGAACTATGCTCACTACTGGCAAGGTGCCACAAATGATGAGATCAAGTCACTGATGGAGCATCAGGTGTTTGACATTGTCGATGAAGACCCAATGAAGAAACCGATCACCACAAAGTGGGTCTTTGATATCAAGAAGAAGGCTAATGGAGTGATCGACCGATTCAAGGCTCGACTGGTGGCTCGCGGTTTCTGCCAGAAGAAGGGCATCGACTATGACCAAACCTTCTCGCCTGTCGTCTCTTTTGCCTCGATCCGTTTCCTGCTGACTATCGCGGGATTACAGAAACTCCATGTCCATCAAGTTGATATCAAAACAGCCTTCCTCAATGGCTACATTGACACAGAGATCTACGTTAAGCCACCTCCTGGTTATGCTGAGCCTGGCAAGGTTTGGAAGTTGTGGAAATCCTTGTATGGTCTGAAGCAAGCGCCCAAATGCTGGTTCGAAAGGATGAACTCGATCCTAGCTGAGATGGGTTTCTATCCTACCAAGTCTGAGAGGTGCATCTATGTACGAAGAGAAGGGACTAAGGTCAGCTATATTCTAGTCTACGTAGATGACATCCTGATCCTCACAGAAGACCTCAAAACTATGGAGGAAATCAAGAATCAACTGAAAAGATTGCTTGAAGTGCGAGACTTGGGCCCAATTGGCCGATTCCTTGGTGTTGATTTTGAGCGAAGTCAAGATATGGAGAGACTCTCTATGTCCCAAGAAAGCTATATCAACGACTTGACCGAACGATTCGGCGTCTCTGAGTCGAAGAAGTCTGAATCATTGCCAGCACTTGAAGAGATTGACCTAACCCAGGACCCTGTGGATGAATCAATGCCCGTGCGAAGTATCATTGGCGGATTGCTCTTCATCGCGAACATGACCAGACCCGACATCTCATCCGTAGTCAGCCTCTTGTCTAGACATCTGCATCGTCCAAGTCATCGATTATTCAAATTCTGCAAGAAAGTGCTCAACTACGTCCGGTCGACCAAGCACAAGAAACTTCACCTGGGCAACCTAGATGGATCCAACTTGTTAGCCTACGCAGATGCCAACTTTGCACCGAGTGGAGATCGGAAATCTCAGTCTGGAGCACTGTTCCGACTTGGTGGCAGTTCGATTCATTGGTTTAGCAAGAAACAAAAGACGGTGAGCACGTCTACCACCGAAGCCGAATACATCGCTCTTGCTGCGGCAACTAACGAGGTCTTATGGCTACAAAATCTAATGGAAGAGTTGTCCATCCCAGTGACGTACCCGACGGTGATCTACGAGGACAACCAACCCACAATGCAGGTGGCGACAAACCGGAAGAACAACTCGATGGCCAAGCACATCGACACGAAACTGCACGCCTTGCAGGATTACATCCTCAAGGGCTACATCGATGTGAACTGGACTGGAACAGCGACTCAACTAGCTGATGGACTCACCAAGACGAAGAGTGCCTCCCGAGATGCTGACAAACTGCTTGGATTTCCGTTCCAGAAAGTACCAAACCAGGGGGTGTGTTGAGTGTTGTGGTTTGTGTACTGTACTGTAACGTCCTCTGTGGACAGTCTTGTTTGTGTGTGTTGTGTGAGAGAGGAAAAAGTATTTTTTGTCAGTTAGCGTGTGCCTCCTCTCGTGTGTACATGTGCTCGCCTTTGAGAATGCAATAAATCAGTTTTGCTATCTTGTAACATGGACGACAGCTGGTCGATTTGTGGCCGAATCTGAAGCACTTCTGGCACTGAGTGACGATAAGTTTCTTTTCGATATTGTTCTCCATATTCGGGCCTGTTTTGAGTTTGAACTGGTGATGAGCCATCAATTGAAACACGCGAGGAGAAACAGCAAGAATGATGTTCATGTTGAAGTCATTTCCTCGACCAAACTCACGAACATAAGCAATTTCACGAGAAGCAGCATTGTTCAGATATTTGGTGTGTGTCTTGATCCTTTCGATGATTTGTTCCCTCATTTGATTGCCACTAATCAAATAGGCTCGCTTCACATTCCTAACCAAAACAGTGGGACGCTTGGGCTTGTGGATTTTTTGCGGACAGTCTTCCCGTAAGGGTCAAAGAGAAATTAACTCTTCTGGCCAAGGTCTTTGCTTGCTCGACAGTTTCAAAGTACAAGACGCACCCAGACCTGGTCACCTCCATACCGACAAGTCCATCCATAGGAATAGCATTGTCAATCAGGGTCGAGTACACCTTGCGTGAATGAATGTCAGAGAGATGGGTCGAGTTCACAAAAACTTTGTTTTTGGTTTTGATGATTTCACTTGAAGATGGTTTAGGTTTTGGTGGTTTTTGGTTAAATTGGGCAGTGTGGTGTGAAAGCAAAACATTGCCATTTATTTCAGAGAGTATTGAGGTAAATGTGGCTCTGTCCGCAACATGTCCACCCAATATTTGATTGGTCGTTGTTTTGACCGAGTTCAACTGCTCCTTCACTTCCGTCAACAGATTAGTAACAGAATCGTTACTCAAAACCTTCAGTCTTTCGAGAAAATCCGAAAGAATTTGACGAACTTCCTTCTGGTAGCTACTGTTGATGTTCTTATAGCTTTTCTCCTTCAAATAGAAGTCAGACAGTTGTTTCTGGGAAATGGTGAGCAAGTTTTTAGTGTCCACGTTTGAGAGAGGAATAGGTGGTTGAGTGATTGATGGGCCCGATGATTTTGTTGTGGTCGATGCATCAGCTTGTGATGAGTTCAGAGGTTGGTTCCCAAGATTGGGATTTTTGGTGGAATTACTTCTGAGATCCATTGGGAAAACAGAATTGATCAATGGGCGTGTGAGTTCAGCGGGAATCAGCAGATGGGTGGGTTTCAAATGGATCGAATATCAAGAATTTCAGGGAAATATAATAAAAATCAACATCCAGTACAGCGCCAGCCAAACAACAAAGCATTACTTAACTTGAAGCTGATTGAAACTGATTCGGCTTGAATTATAATAAAAGGTAAGAATTGCTTTAATTTGCTTTTATTTAGAGAATTGTTTGTTCGTTCTCTATTGTTCAAATAACTGAGCTCGCAATAAAACAATAATCTTTAATTAATTTAATTTAATTTATTGACAGTTGTTAAAAAACATTTTTTTTATTATCTCTAACATTTTAGTTGTTATCTTTACAATTTTAAAAAAGGTTAACCTAACATAATTTAATTATGTGATATCTTAGATCGTAACCTTAGATTTTTTTCTTTCATCTTTCATAAATGTCCCCTTTTATTCGATTTACTTCATATGGGGAAAGCTCATTATTTTATAAAATGACTTTAACGGTCTAAGAATATCTCAGATCACAAAAACTGAGTTTTTATATTGTACATCTTGAACTATTGAGCTTTTTAAAAATTACAATGCTTCTATTTCTTGTTCATATATAAGGTTACATATTATCTTTATTGATCGCATGTTCATTCATATCTTATCATATCTTCTATCTGTCAATTTAAGCATCTTATTAGTTCAATAATTATTCAATGTATCACTTAACTCAAAACTGAATACAGATTTTATCTAATAGATTATTTCACTAAATTTAATAAATAACTGGACATAGATTTGCAGAAATGGTTTATATATTCTCTGGTTATTGTACACGTACGTAAATTAATCCCGACAATCTATTGTTTTGTTTTTATCTCCGTGGAGACGTTCAGTTATAATGTATATGACGGTAGACAATTAAATGGTTCATCTCTTTTTGAAAAATCTAAGTTGCCTATTTTTCCTTGGAAGTATGCTCTACTAATAAAAGGTTTATATTTTTTTTGGGAATTAACTCATTCTCAATTTTTCTAATACCTGAATTTTTACCTTTGATTGTGAATTGTGAATTTTACAATTTGAATTTAAAATCAAGTCTTAAATGTTTGTTGCATTAAATTTTGATGATACTTTACCAACAATTTGAGCGCGATCGCCGTCTTCTCCATTTATAACGGTTCTCTATCATTATTCTTAGCTGCAATTTAATTCAATTTTATAATAATTCCATCTTATAACAAACCAATTCTGATATTCTGCTTGTACTCATGTATGCTTGAATACAATAGATTGACAAATTCTGCCTATTCTTTACAGATATATATTAATTTCAATTTTCTATACTGGAATAAAAGGTTTCAATTGTTTTTCAATTATAGAATATTCTCCCTTTTCTCTATTATATATTATATTCAAGTCACATCGGAATATCCGGCATATGCGGAATGCGCATTATTAAATGATTAAATGTAACGTCTTTTTACAATATCTGTGTACTGAAATATATATATTTTTTTAATATTTAAAATCAAATCGTCTGATTTATCTACTCGTTTTGATTATGGCAATTTAATCCTCACTCTCTATTTTGGTTAACTAACTCAAAATTTGTTAACTTTTTTGATACTTTCGAAGTATTGACAAAGGTCACAATTATTTATTATACAGGTTAGCTGGTTCAGCAGGTAGTTGTGTTGTCGGTGTGTTTCTTTCTCTTATATGAAAATGGTTCTAGTTATACATAAAAATCGTAAAATACTAAATGCACGTATCTTGTAGCCTCACCTCAATAACAAAAGGTTTCTATTGTTATTCATAAAAGAATTTTTCTCATATTCTGTAATATTCAAATCACTAATCTAACATTTATGTGCAGTGTTCAATTAACACTGTTCACATATGTTTTACATATTATAAACAATTAAATCGCAAATGTTTTGTTTTTTTAGTAATGAGAGAATATTCTTTTATTCACTGCATTTTTACCAACTCTCCAATGCATCCAATATTGTCAAACGGTAATCTCTCAAACTAATATTGTTAATCTCGAACAAATATATTTCTAAACATATTTATTAGATAACCATATGATAACGGTAATCATCAAATGTCCTTTTTGTTTAATACTTACATTGTTTGTTCATGAAAGAGCGTTGAGCATGCCCAAATTGAGAATTCATCTCCTATTGTATATGAACAGGAGCTCAAACTTTTTTGGTGATTATATTTGGATTCACTAAATTCTTATAATCTCAATCTTCTTCAATTTATATAGACACCTTATTCTTTGTTTATGTTATTATTCAATCTAATTTTTATTTGAGGTAGGCATTCACAAACAATGTTAACAAGGAAAAATTATCTTAAATATTTCTGTCAATTCTTTGTGATCATGAGCAAATGAATGATTCTTTTGCAATTGTTTATGAACAGGAACATGAAACTTACTTTCGATACTGAGTAGGTTCGTCACTGGTCTATGAAAAGTTTTATTTTTTGTTTTAATTATGAAAATGTCCCAATATACTCTTTAATCTATCTTTCTATTGTTACCTTACAACTTATATTGTCTTACTATTGATTTTCTTGGCATTAAATTGTTTAATAGGGAAGTTTAATTGAGTATGCGCAATTGACAATTCATCCATTATCGTTTGAACAAGTGATTCGTGAATCTAATCTATCAAATCTATCAATCAAGAATATAAAGCCTGCAACCCATTTTTGAGTTTTTGGATTTTTCAGATAATATTTTCATCACAACAAATTAATTCGTTTTTTGTAATTAGTTCGGATTTAATAAAGGTTGTATCATTAGTACTGAGAATGAAATATATTCTTCGCAAATGTCACGATAATTTTTTTCTGTTTTACTCTGTTTTAAGAAGACACATACTTTTTTTTGTTCATTTTTATATTTTTAATTATTGTGGGAGACTTTATATTAGTTTTCATGATATTTTTTGAAAGTATTCCATGTTTTGTAATAAAATATTTATTGTCTATGCCCTTTTTTCGACAATAATCTTTTTTCGTGTTTTTATGAAAGGTTTTTTACATTCTTATCTTAACTGCAGACTTTCGTTTGATTAAGTTGTAAGCCGTGTGGCCTTTCATTAAGGACGCTCAAGATGGCGGACAATACTACGAATTAACATTTTTAGTAGGCACTTTTTGTCCTTTAGAGAATTGTTTTGGACTTATCCTTTATTGGATTGCATTTTGATTACTACAGTTATGTCATTTGTTGATAGCTCTCAATAATATTCAACTGACTATTCCAACTGACGTTTATAAGGTTCTCCATCCTATTTAATGATCGCAGGATCATTCATATCTTCTTAATTTTGGATTAATATAAGTATTCGGTTTCTTGCACTAATTATGGATCTCATTGTTATTGTAAGACAGGGTTTTTAAACAGCACCTAGAAGTACGACATTTCCATAATAAAGGTTTCTATGTTTTTTTTTCATTGGAGAATGTTTTCATATTATTTAATAATTCCTTACATAATCTTTATTGTAATTAGTTATACAAGAAAATACGAATCTGTTCTTGAAATGAGAGCAACGTCATCTAAAAATGGCTCATCAATTT
Source organism: Rhizoglyphus robini (assembly GCA_023373905.1). Taxonomy (NCBI): domain Eukaryota; kingdom Metazoa; phylum Arthropoda; class Arachnida; order Sarcoptiformes; family Acaridae; genus Rhizoglyphus; species Rhizoglyphus robini. The sequence goes on along the minus strand of JAKIJQ010000034.1, from coordinate 1,317,146 downwards.
TTTCCTAATTTTTTTACATTTCCATGATGATCAACCACTAAACTTTTGTAAAAGGTTTCGGTATTTTAAAAATTGCTTGACCCGCGAAAGCAAATCAAAGCAAATTAAAAGGTCAGAATATTTTAAAATTATGTAACCTAGGTGAGAGTAATTCACAAACAAGGTTACAAACAAATAATTTGCATGTATAATGTGTATCTTATCAACTCAATCTTTACAATTGAATAAATCGGACAATTAAAAGGTTATGCTTTATTTGTTATACGCCATTTATGAATGCCACTACAAGACTACCTTGAACACAATAGATCTTATCTTTAAATTAAAACATAGCTTAATAAAGTTGTGTCCATTTCAATTTTAAATACTTGATTGTAAAATAAAGTGCAGTTCTTTAAAATGGTTTCATATTATCTTTCTTATAAACTAAATTTTATCAGTAATCTAACATGTGGATGGTGGTTTCCAAATTAGAATTTTCCCTTAATTTAATGGTTGTTCCAAATTTTGTCAAAATTGTTTCAATGGTTTCAGAATTTCTCAATCGTAATATTCGTAATATATGATTTGAGCACGCGATTCTTTGTGCTAAACGTAAAACTCAAGTCTTAAATGTTTGTTGCATTAAATTTTGATGATACTTTACCAACGACCAACATGAATTAAACAGTAAAAAATGCCTATTTTATAAAAAGGTTTTATATCGTTTTTAATTAGTGAATATATTCCCATATTCTCTATTATTCACTGACCTCACGTAATCAATCATATTTGGGTTTTAATTAATTTATAAAATTATATCTACTACATTTGTGATACATGGCCTCGTACACAATTCTTTGGAATATTATATGATAGTTAGTATTATGAGAATTTATTAAAGGTAAAAAACATATATGTCAACTAAGCGTTGGTTTAATGGATAATGGCGGATTTTGGGGGCGTTTTGGGTTCGTTCGGCCGGCGAATCCTAGATGCCACTCCTATCAACCATTTCCTCTCTATTCCTTCGTCTTTCCTGTTTTAACTTTGTTTTACTTCTATTGTATTTCTCTCTTCTCTGTCCCTCGACACACACAATTCTAGTACCACTACCCTCCTCACGCTAGGTCTCCTCCACCACTAAACCCTACATAAGCACACAGTTCTACACACACAAAACACTCACGTTTTAGCAGTCAAGTAACAAGCATGTTTTGTCTAAAGTAAAGTTTTTGTACGGTTTTGGTTTTCGGTTTTCGTATCTCAAATAAATGTGTTTCAAATTCAAGTCTCGGTATTCAAAGTCACGCGTATCTCTCCTCAATTCGTTGACAAGACGGCAGGATTCGGTACAACACCGGATCCATTGGAAGAACTTTGTCCCATCGCTCTCTTCAGTCTGCAACCAAAGTTACAAATCAAACCTCAAATCTCAATGTCTGTAAGTGCCAATTGATTTTCGTTCTTATCTCTTGTGTTGCTCGTTGCTCTCACTCCCTTCAATGGTTCACCAGAATCATATTTCACTTTCAAATTTGACTTTGACTTTAAAGTCACATCACGTGATGACCTCAGTGATAAAGCTAAATTGATTTCATTCTTCGATTCACTCGCTGAACCTTTCAAAACTAATTTTCTCTTAAGGCTCTGTCCCTGTGCTAATTTCTCTCTTATTTACAACTCACATTTCTTAGTAATCTATGATAAATTCAAATACGAATTTGAAAATTGCCGTAGCATTTTTGATAATATTCATAATATTTTACAATCTGTCCCTTCTCTCACTAATAGTAAGGTTTCCACACACAATTTCAAGCGTTATCTTGAGCGTATTCAACCTATTTTCACATTATGTGCCCCAATGTCTATATATGACCAAGAACCTATGGTCCATTATCTCGAGCAAACTCTTCTAACAAAACTGCCACGCACAATTGCTCGGTCAATAATTTCGACCAAAACCAAATGTACAAGCGAGTTACTAGCTCGATTCTTTTGTTATCTCGACACTCTTTTTATACTCGAACGTTGCGATCTTGAAAATCCTATGGTCGAGTGGCCGCAATGCGAAACTGATACATTTAGTGATATTTCCCTAAAAGCAACAGCTATGCATAGTCAAGTCGATCTCGACATTGCCACCGGCGATCAGTCAGCCAGTCGCAATCAGGCACAGTCACAGTCACAATCGTGCACACCCGTAGAGTTTAGTGAAAATTTAGTCACACCTGTGCATACTAATCCGAACCATAAACGTTCACTTTCGCCATCTCCAGTATCTGTCTGTAATGATAAGCCACGAAAGAATTTGTTAAATTCTCGGAAAAATGTTTTTCGAGGCAAATCTATGTGCTCCCCTACTGTCACTAATCAAACTAATTGCACTCGCCGTGCTAGTCCCCCTCTAAGCCCCTCTCCTCTCCTTCCTAACCCCTATGAGCAACTGAGAGTTAAGAGCAAAGGTCATTTTGGTTACTTTCCCTCATTGCTGCACGCACCACTGCCAATCTACCCTTTGAACTTTGACCCATACCGCGCTTATCATCTCCAGCAACAACATCTGTTCGCATCGGTGATGAATCTTACTAATTAGTTGCCAATCAATTATCTCAAATCTGTAAATAGCTCAAAATAAATCAAAATAACAAAAAAATAGAAAAATGAAAACAAAATTTCCCTAAACAAGTAACCACTCAATGAATAACCTCAAGTTCACATGTCTCTCTCATTCGTCTTTGTATTAATCGTAATCATTCGTAACATTCTCTTATCGTTTCTCGTTCGTTCTCGGTATCTGCCCAACGTTTCGTCATTTGAAGTCGTTTAGTTTCATCAACCTGTCTCGACATTTAGTGCTTTTCCGCCCTCGTGCTTAAATTATTGGCATTTTGTTGGTCACCTTTTGATGCAACAATTCGACGTCTCAATTGTATCTCGTCTCATCGGTGAGCGTATTCACCTAACCTCGTAATCGTCTCTCGGTATCTCTCAATGTTTCATCATTCGAAGTTGTTTAGTTTTCATCATCTCGAATCGACATTTGATGCTTGCCCGCCTAGGAAGCAGTGCCTCCTCGCTTAGATTACTTGTATTTCGTCGTTCGCCTTCAGATACTACGATTCAACTTCTTCATTGTCACCTCTTTCATCGTCGTTTGATCATCTATGGGTCCAGTTCCAGCATCTGAGGTTTGCCTGCTTGTGTGCTTAAAATGCTTGCATTTTGTTGGTCCTCTTTGGATATAGCTACTTAATCGACTTCTTCATTGTCTTCGGTTTAATCGGTTTCTCGTATGTTCAGACTGGTGTTTCAGTCGTGAACGGTCATCTCGTTTCAGTCGGTCGGTGTCATCACCAAGTTATGGTTTCGTCGGTAATGGTTTCTCATTGGTTTTCGTAAAAACCAAATTTCGTATGCCTCGGTTAAGATTGGTTTCATTGTTCTGCGGAACAAATTGTCAAATGGTTATGGTTATGGTTATGGTTCCCTCGGTAAAGTAAATGTCATCGGTTTGTGTATTAACCGAAAATTCTCGTTATGTCACCTCATCTCGTAATCTCCTCGTCTCATCGGTAATCTAAATTGAAATATTGAAGTTGTTTTGTCTCCTGTCATCTCGTTCCAGCATCTAATGTTTGCCTGCCTCCGAGCTTAGATCACTTGCATTTTGTTGTAACCTAGATGTTTGAATCCTTGTCTTCTTCATGTTCATGTTTTTTAAAAATAATTTCTTTGTCACAATCTTTTGTAATTGTCATGTTTATGTTTATATTTACCGTACATTTTGTCTGTTAATCTCAACACAGTATTTGTAATTCAACACAATCATTTGTCATCAAAATTCAGTAACACAATTTTGTCACACACTTTGTAACACACCTATCACCACCCCCAATCTCTTTTCTCAGTCATTGCATAGCAATCCCTTCGAAAAGTTTTAGGCGGCGTCATGTCAACTAAGCGTTGGTTTATTGGATAATGGTGGATTTTGGGGGCGTTTTGGGTTCGTTCGGCCGGCGAATCCTAGGTGCCACTCCTATCAACCATTTCCTCCCTATTCCTTCGTCTTTCCTCTTTTTACCTTCGTTTTACTTCTATTGTATTTTCCTCTTCTCTTTCCCTCGTCCCACACAATTCTAGTACCACTACCCTCCTCACGCTAGGTCTCCTCCATAACTAAACCCTACATAAGCACACAGTTCTACACACACAAAACACTCACGTTTTAGCAGTCAAGTAACAAGCATGTTTTGGTCTAAAGTAAAGTTTTTGTACTGTTTTGGTTTTCGGTTTTCGTATCTCAAATAAACGTGTTTCAAATTCAAGTCTCGGTATTCCAAAGTCACGCGTATCACTCCTCAATTCGTTGACATATATTTCAATATTTCAATTGTTTTTTATTAGAGAATTTTTTGCACATTCTCTAATTTAATTATTGTTTTTATTTACGAATATAAATTGGACTGTAAACACTCCATACAGGTAATAAAAGGTTTCATGTCGTTATCATTAGAGAATGCTCTTATATTCTCTTTTATTTAAATCACTGATTTCGAAAATTGTATTAGGATTTTTTAATATTTGAAAAAGTGTCCTCTTCTGAGAAGAAAATAAACTACCGTAAATTGTTGTGCAGTGAAGTTGGTGTCATTAGGTGGTGCAAATTCCAATGATACTTAAATGGTCACAATTTTTTATTTGAAAATTTTTACGGTTTTTCGATTTTTTATCCCCTGTTGTTTCGCTGAAAAGGTAAGTTTTATTTGTTATACGTCATTTATGGATGACACTTCAAAAACTACATTGAACTCAGTAAATCTTATCTTTTAATAGAGTCATAACTAAAAAAAAGTTGTGTTCATTTCAATTTCAATTTTTATCTAGTATTTAACGGCTGTTCTTTAAAATGGGATTTCATATTATCTTAATTGATCAAACGTGATATCATTATTATAAAATAAGATTGTCTTATAATCTACAGATCTTATCTGTAACGTCATCTATGAGTGTTAAAAAAAATATCTTTCTTGTTTTTCATAATTCAATCAACGACTCGAATCTTGATGAAAGGTATCAATAATTTTCAAATTGTTCAATCGTCAATATTTGAACCTGCGATGTTTTACTAAAATGTTTGTTGCATTTAAATACAGATGATACTTTTTGAACGAAGAATATGAATTTGATCGAGGAAGTTCATGCTTGATAATAAAAGGTTGTATAAAGTTTTTCATTAGAGAATATATTCCCATATTCTCAATTGTTCAATTTTTTTGCAGACATAAACTTTGGGTTCTGTATATGCTTGTCCATAATAAAAGGTTACAATTGTTTTCTACTAGAAAATTGTCTATTTAAATATTTTAATTATTTCTTTAAATTGTCATAGAGCGCATGCGCACAATTTCCAATATTGTCTAGCACTATCTGATGTAGGTTTCAAAACGAAGCTAAAAGTGGTCAGGCAAATGTACCAGCTTCACTGCACAGTGTCGCACATTTGCGTAACCACTTTTAGCTTCGTTTTGAAACAAAACCAGATTTTTATGAACAGAAACACAAACTAAAATAAACAAAAATCAGTATTTTATAAAGGTAACATCTTTTATGCATTTATTCAGTTTTTAAACTAATTCATTAAAATATCAACTCTGATTTTGTCAGTTCACAGAAACTAGGAATATCAATCTTTATGTTATTAAAATCCCAATGTAACGCTCAACAAAAACTTATTCAGCCAAAAGTACTTGACGTAATGTCATGAAATTTTTTTACCAGACTAATTCGATTTCAAGGTATCTAGGATAAATAGAATCGATTCGATCAAGCAAAAAATTGGGTTTTGGAATTTTGGATTTTAGGATTCTTGATTAGAAAAAAATACCGTTGGATTCATCGTGAAAATCTAGGAACGTTGATATATCATGTACTCGTTACGAAAATGTGTTCTTGGTACCGAAAAAATCATTTGAAGTTTCTAGCCAACAGGCAAGCACAGAGCGATCGTGTGTGTTCGTGTTGATGAGTGTGTCATTTAGTACTGTGAAAGGCAGAGGCACAAACAAAACAAAGCACAGCTGGACGAACGAGCACACCATCAGCTGTTTACTGTTTTGCTATCGCTATCAAAGCACTACATCATTGGTTCTTTTGTATTTCACATTCTCCACGTGTTTTCGTGTTAATCTCTTATCGTCATCGTTATCAACTCAACATTAACTCTCTTATGTCATAATTGTCATCATCATAATTGGCCTAATGTCACGAAAGTCAACTTCAAGTACCAAACAGCCTTGCATGTATCGAAAATATCTCTAAAAGCTCAATCGGTATATAGTTTTCGGAAATTATTTTGTTGGATTAATTCTTAATAAGATTACAATTTAGTTACTATAACGAGTCAGCTGTGGAATTACAATTTGAGAATCAATCCAGGTGTGCTTAAAACATTCTGAAATTGTGGGTGCGCTCTAAATCCTTTTGAACAACAACCAACAACAAGGCCTCTTCGTGAAATCATGATTTATTTTGGTTTGTTCTTATGATGTTGTAAGTTTCTTGATTAATGTTTTTATTGTTTTTAGAATAACGGGCATTGGGTTTTCTCTACAACCTGATCACATTGTGAGTTTTGAAGCCAATCTTTGAACAAGCCTGAAGGTTCATATGGTCATTTCAGACTCCTAACCGAACACATCGAATTAGATGTTTCTTGCTCAATCCATTTTTCTTATCATGTCATCACCCTTCACCTATTCCCTCATCCCTGATCATTAATGCACCATAACATCAAATCTGAATCATTCTTCCGCAACATAATCACTTTACGAATGGCTGATTAAGAAAATGTTTGCATTCTATATTTGAATTGTCAAGTTTAACCTTCAGAAAATGCAATTTGATGATGGATCTTGAGTATCTTAAAGCAGCCTTCATTTCATCACCGTAAACTAAGTGATATTTCAAGGATATGTGAAACCGGTTCACCCCCTTTTCACCTTCCCAATTTGTCCAATAAGATTTGTTTGTTTCCGTGATCTATTCTATTTGTCTATTACGTAATTGAATTGATAATTGATTTTTATTGTTCAAATTTCAAAAAGTGGGTTTTTACAAGAAAACGTTCGCGCAGCGACAATTTCCATCGTGACCTGTCACGAGGGGAATTGAGTTTTCTTGTCAATCTTTATGTTATCTGAATAATCTAGAGGAGCAATTCACAAATAAGATGACAACTAACAATTCATATGCCACATCTCGTATTTTTGAATCTCATCATTAAAATTTCTTTTTTTAAGTATTTTAGTTTTACTGAACTTCAATGAACCTTTCTGAATCCACTGTCGAACTTTTTCGACCTTTTTTAAGGTAAACCCAATAGATTTTTATTTTTTTTATTTTTTTTTAAATTAAATGCCAAATTTGGCCAACTTGAGCATTAAAATGGTTCACTGTATTAACTTTATTGAAATCACCCAATCTCAGTTACTTCATTTCTGGTTAGTTGTCAAAAAATAAACAAGCTTCATGATCTATTACTTTTCTCCATTTTTTGCACGTTAGACTACGTTATTCACAAAATCAGTTGTTCCATTCACAAATGATGTTACACTCAATTAACGAATAAATAAAACGTGTGTCTAATCTAATTATGAAAATGGTTTCTTGTTTTTTTATATGCTCGTTGATTTGAAATAGCTACATAAATTAACCCTGTAGTCGATTTTTTAAAAAACATATCCCAACAAATTACTCTTTAGAATGCTCTTTTATCAAATCTATTGTGAGAAAAATATAATCAAACAGAGTCTTTTATAAGTGAATTAATTTCAAACTGTCGATTAGAGACAATGTGAAGACAATAAAAGGTTTCTATTGTCATATTTAGTGAAATGTCTTATCGTTCTTCAATTCTTTAAAAAAAATGTTTTTACTGAATTTATTATTATTACAATCGGTTACTTACTTTGCTCATTCAAAAATATTGTACGTCATCTATGGTTGTTCGTTTTTACAATTAGCTCATTTATGCTCACAACTAATTTGATTAGGTTTCTTTAGAGCCCATCATCGTATAAGGTTTTCTATCTTTTTTTATGGATTATGAGGTCATTTATATCTTCCTTACTATCTGAATTCAATTCAATCTTATCAGTCCCGTCATCTATGAATGGTTTTCACAAAATCTTTAATCTTTTCCTAAATGGTTACTTCTCCTAAATATTTACGAATCTTGACTGATTTTTGAGAATTGAAAATAGTCAATCGTTGAGCATCGTTAAATTAATTTAATTCGTCGTTCTACGTTAAGTACGTTATTTGCACCTAACGTGCATATTAACGAGCTACACACGAGGACAGCCGCTTATCAGATTCTAGTGCGGTGCTCGTGTGTAGCTCGTTAATAGATCGTTCCTCGACTTTATATCTACTCTATATGTTACACACGCCTTGGATTGGATCTAGGGATACCAATTATTCGGATTTTCAAATATTCGAATATTCGATCAAAATTTTTCCAAAAATCCGAATATTCGAATATTCGATTCTGGTTTTAAAGGACTTTTCTTTTGTAAAAATTTTATCATTTGGCTTCATATTCTTGATAACCCAACATGTCTTAACCTACAATTAGCGAGTTGGTGGATTCTACAACCAAAATTGGACCTGAAAGATTTCCAATTTGGTAGTTGGATTTCATCTCTTCAATTGGTTGACCGGAAAGTGTCTAAATTGAGTTGATGAAAATGTCCTTTTGAGGGAAATGATCGGAATTTTTGGAGATTTGTGAAAAGAAATTGTTTGCTTATGTCATGTTAGGTCAATTTGTATGTTTTCAACACACAGAATAGACACTTTTAAGGATCTAAAAAAATCGTTAAGATTCGAATATTTTGACCAAATATCCGAATATTCGAACCTTCCAAAAATCCCAAAAATTCGAATAATTAAAATATTCGAATATACTGATTGGTATCCCTAATTGGATCTAATACATAGTTGAGAAACAATAACGATCACGGGTTTCGCTTTGGTGCTGGCCGTGGGGTCATAGGTCAAAGCGTACCTTTCAGGTACGCTCTAGGAACGAGTAGAATCGAATAATGGGGGCTGTGACGCCCCTGAATCGACTGGAATCGAGCCAAAATTAGTGCAGTGAAAGGCAGATGGCATAGAATGCATTGGAGGGCTGCTGCACCCACAAATAGATCATTTGGTCAACGATAAGGGCCATACGGACCTCTAGAGAAGGTCAAATGTGAGTATGGATGCTATTAATAGCATCCGCATTCAACAGGCGGCAGGACGGACGCCTTAAACGCGTGAAATGTACTACAAATGAATTGCATCTCTGATTAGCTACCAGCCATGCGCGGTGGGCATTTTCGGACTTGGTAAAATTCGAGAGCTGAGTCAGTGCAGTCACCTTCAAGCTAATTAATTAAATATATAAAATGACCACACTCACCGGAATCGAACCAGTGACCCATAGAACGGACTCAGTACAGTCACAGCTACCCAGTGACCACTCACTCCCACTGAGCACTCACCCCAATCGAACAATTGGGTTCATTCGTTAGTGCCAGCTCAGGCCAGGGTCAACGTACAGACTCCATGAACACACTGTTCGAACCAGCTCGATGAGACCACGCCAATGGCGCTCGGTCGACAGGCACGGCCCTTAGCAACTGACCATCTCTACTTGGCCTGCATTATCATCACACTCACGCTTATCATCCAGTTGGCCTTATCACTCATAGCGAGTAGCGATAGGGGCTCGAATATTGATGAATTGATGGTTTATTGGCAGATTTCGACATAATGTGCCAATAAATTTATCAATTAATTCTTATAAATTAATTGAATTTTCTCATTGGCTGAAAGGTTTGAACTGTAATTGATATACTAGACCAAATGGCTATTAATAATCTTCTTGTTACTTAGGCGATTTTGGTATATAAGGATCAGCCCATTTCATTCAACTTTATATTTATTTTCGCACTTGGATATTAATATACTGCTATTAGCAACTACTTGGAATGCTGCCGATTGAATCCCTCTATCAAATGGGGGGTCTTGCAAACCCTGGGCGACTTTGGATCGTATCGCATTGAACCATGCAGTTTAAGAGATGCTTACATGCGAAAGAAGAGCCAGATGGAGGCTCTTAGAGCCGTGGAGTGGGAAGTCAACAAAACGGTTCTTTGGAATCAACTTCTGGCTAATTCTCTATCTTGGACCGACTTTGGGATGTCCCGTAGCTGTGGAACCGTCTGAGGCTGATGAAGAATTTTTCACTGGATTCCGCGATTGAAAATCTCCAGAAAGAATGATCGTTACGATGATGATCTGGCCAGCTTGCCTTTGATCCTAGCACTAAGCCTACCCTGACCCTGTACCGTAACTTGAATGAAAAGTCAATTCGCTTAATGTCGAAAGGTAATCGAATTGACTTTCCATTGAAGTTACGGTACAGGGTCAGAGTCGGCTTAGTGCTAGGATCAAAAGCAACGATGGTCCCGTAGGACCATTTGGACTAACATAAAAACGTTTTCTTAATAATAATTTTGCTCCTGAATTAAAATATATTAAAATATATAAAATACTTAAAATATATTTATATTTATTAAATCTACTTTGAACTGATTGACTATTTTTAGAATGGTTTCTTTAACTCATTTGTATTTGAGAACTAGCCACATTCTCAAATTATTAACTCTCTATCCATTGTTTTAAATCATCATCGTACAAAAAACAGCCAATAAGAGATAGTTTTCGAACACACTTAGATAAATGAGCTTCAATAAAATACTCCAAATTTTTATGTTTAAAGTCTCTCAAGTTACAATGCATAAAAGAAGATTCTCTCTTTGGTTTATTAATTCATTTGTGATAATAAATCTTATCTAATTCATCATTTATTTTTATAACTAGATTTATTTTTATTATACGTACTTATTAGTTTCGAGTTAACATTTTTTAAAATGGTTTTTTTTCTTATCTTTATTGATATCATGTGATATCATTTGTATATCTTTCTTATTAGCTATACTTCTTATCGGTAACGTCATCTATGGTTGGTTGTTTTAAATTTTTTCTTAATTTGTGTATTTCCCACATGTCCATTTCTTTAATGTTACCATTTCTGTCATCTTACATGGCAAGCACTGATGGATGCTATTTATCTTGGAATTTTCAATTTACTTTACGTATGAATCGAACAAGCTATTTATAACGGTAATTCTATTTAAAGTACGCTTTTTATGGAAAGTACCCAAATTTTATTTGATGTAATTTGAAATAATTTTTATTGATTTATCTGTTTAAATATTCACAATTCTCTCAATATCTAAAATATATAAATAAGTTTTATTGGATTCATGAATAATTTAGATTTCAACCAATCTTTCTTCTACTACATTTGCATTGAGCGCTAATAAATCTTATCAGTTACGTCATCAATAAATGGATTTTAATACATAACTACTAACTAGATGAAAATATAAATATTTTTGAGAAATATTAACTCAATTGTCCTTTTTTGGTATAACGGTAATCACTTTTCTATTTCTTAGTATTGAAAAATTGTATAGTAAATTTTACGTAACGTTGTCTGTGGATGATCCTTTTAAATAGTCACGTCATTTATTGATAGTTGTAAATTAATTCGACTGATTTCATATAGTCTGTTCATATATAAGGTTACCTATCAACTTTATTGATCTCACAATTATTTAAATCTTCCAATGTAAGATCAATTTAAACCAATTTTATTTGTTTCGTCATCGATAAATGGTATATCTTGAGTTCAAATATAATATTTTTATACATTACATTGTTAACTTGAAATCAAAATTTCTTTTTGTCTAACGGTAATCTCTTCTCTTCTATTATTAAAAAATATCCTTTTGAACTATTTTCTGAGCATACCAATTGACTTAATTCACTCACTATTGTTTAAACAATTAACGCCATTCGCATTCTTTCAACTTTTGAAAGATCTTACAGATAGATCTTTTTATAATTTAAATTAATATTGAAAAGAAAATCGAGTTTTTTTATATTTGAAATTTTGCTGCAAGGAAAGAACAGTCAGAGAGTTTTAAAATGGTTTCCAATATTATTTTTATTGATATCACTTGATATCATTTATATATCTTTCATACCAGCAATCGATCATATCAGTAACGGCATCTATGAAGAGATAAATATATTTTCATTATGTCTGCTTTTAATAGGGTATTTTAAGAAAGGTTTCAAATTCAAAAATTTTGAGAGTTGTCAAATTGTTCAAATCATTGGTCTGTCAATACATTTAAAAATAAATTCTTTTTTGTTTGTAAAATGTTTTAATACTTTCAAAATTGCATTCAATCCTCGAGTACCGTTAAATTCATTAATGCTTTATGATCAAAATTTTTAGGTTTATCTGATTTACATACAATCTATTGTCTATTTTTTTAAATAATTAATTTTTTATATACAAAATATTAAACAAAGCAAACCTCAAAGAAAGCCAACATTCAGGGGCAACGTTCAGTTACATTGTACTGAATGTTAGCTTTACTGCACATATTTAAAGTCCACTTTTACACAGTCTTTTTGACTATGCTCACAATACAGAAAATTTTTCTCATTTAAACGTTATCTAGATTATCTGTGGAAGTTGTCCAAATGTTTAGTTAAAAGCATTTAATTCACATACAACGGGTGTGTCCTATCAACACTTTAATTCACCAAATTGATCGGGATATTGAACGGTAATGCTTTATTAGTTACGTCATTTATGAATGACTTTGTTAAAATTCACTTAAATCCAATAGATCATATCTAATAAAAAATTATAACTAGCAAATTTTTGATTTATTTTTATTTTCAATATTAAATGTAAGGGAAGAATTGTGGTTTATTTTTTAAAATTGGGTTTTATTATCTTTATTGATATATCATTTGATATATCTTTCTTATCTGCTATTCATTTATTATATGTAACATCATCTATGAATGGTTGTTTTAGAAAAGTAATTTATATATTTTACATTTTTATTATCTACGTTGTGATGCCACGCTTCGTAAAAGTTTGTTTATTTTTAAATTGCTTTATTGACTAAATAAAATTACTCAATTAAATATCTGTGTGTTCAATCTTTATAATTTGCAATTCACTCTATCCGGTTATTGAAAGTTTATTCCATTAAAAAATATTTACCATTGCCACAACTTAGTATACGAAATAAATAAAGAATATTTATTTTATGTTACCTAACTATAGTTAGTACGAACTATAATAAAAATAAACAACTCTCACTAACTTGTCCTCTTTTTGTCTCCACTTAGGTAATAAAAGGTATAAAATTGTTTTTAAATAGAGAATATTTTCATATTCTCTTTTTTATTCTATTTTTCATGTAGCACTGATCTCACCATGGATACTCTTTACCTTTAAGACTAAAATCCTTAAATTAGAAAAAACAGAAACTTATCCTGTTTAACGGTAATTTTCTCTACTCTTATGTTACTCTTTTGGTTAATTGTCTAACAGATAATCGTTCTATTGTAATAATAACTCTGAAATTCCAAAATTTGTGTTTATAATCTCAAAATATCTATTTTTTAATTTATTGTTGTTTATTATTATTAACTAGGTTTACACACAGATCGTGGTTTTATCAATGGTTTCATTCACTTTGTATTGAGATAGTCAACTCTTAATTTATCTCTTTATTGTTTTTAATAATTGAAAAACTAAGTTTTACGTAATTTTAAACATGAACGTTCACTGAGTAATTTTTACAAATTAAAATGATTTGCTTCTTGAAATTCCTAAAATAATTTTGTTCTCAATTCTGAAGGGAAGCGTAATCTGTGATGTGAATGATTTTTGTTTCACTGTTATGTGATTAATTGATAGCTCCTAATTAAATTGTGTCGGAACTTCTAAAGCCCATCATCGTAAAAGGTCTCCTATCCCTATTATTGATATTATTATCAACAGCTTTTAATTGTCTCCTATTGTTGCATAAACATTATTGGCTCTTCATCGTCTTTTAGTCTCGGATTTTTTAGAGCTGTTCAATGATGACGTTCGGTTAGGAAGGCGATGGTTTTGTTCTACTTATGAATCTCAGATAATCAAATATCATTTATTTATGGTTTAAAAAAATAATTTGTACACATATTTTCTACATTCGTTGATTCGTTATTGACAGTATTCTATAAAAGGTTTGAATATTATCAAAATTGCTCGATTGTTGAGCAGCATTAAATTAACGCTATCCTAAATGAACTCCTACCTCACATCTTAAATCTAAAATACTGGTTTAAATATTTTTAAAGATATGTACACAATTTCATTGAAACTTGTCCACACGTCTCGGAACTTAATCGTTTGAGAAAAATGCTAAAAATCGATAAGAAGAATAGTTTTCGTTCAAGGCAAAATATATTTCTCTATTAACTGTATATTATCGGTCACTTCATCTGTGAGTGGTTTTTTAGATTCAAATCATAAAAAGTTATAGATCGAGCATCTGGATCGTAGCCGTTCAATGATGACGTATAAAGCGCGCTGACTGGTGTTCTGGTGGTGGACAATATTATATGGTTTATCATTGGTAAATTAATGGTTTATATATCTGTTTATCTAGTGGGACTTTTCAGAAATGCTGTTTCAATAAGTTAATTCACAATTAAATTCATTGACTTGTCTTTGTATATACAAGTTTATTCAATCTCTTGAGTTGATCAATTATGAATGATCTCTTAGGGCTCAATAGTTGAAAATTGGGAAATGGTTCTCTAACAAAAGGTTAAAGCAAAGTTATTTTTGTATGTAATTTTTTTTATAATAAAAATGGGAAACTGATTTGGAGTCAGTGTGAAAGGATCCAAGTGGAATTGACTATTTCTACAGAAATGAGCTACAAGTAACGTGTCTCCAACCTATACAATCGTTTGTTCAATCTGTCAAATTAAATCAAATTATGAAAAATTTCAATTGATCAATTGGTACTGTTAAGTTTTAATTATTTCCAATAAACGTAACTTTCTTATTTCTTTCATTTCTTTAATTCATTTCTTTGGTTTTCGCAATATATAAAAGGTTTTATATACTATTTAATGATTTTAAGATTATTTTATATCTTCCTTATCAGCTGCATACGCAGCTGTATAAATTACGTCATCTATGAATGACTTTTCTACAAAAATGCATAATTTTTTTTCACTCGCATGCATGCACGAATCTTAACTTTTGAAAAACGTCATATAAGGAAAGCTCTTAATTTGTCTGTTAAAGGTAACGTCATTTACTGGTGGCTCCAAAGTTTGTCTGATTATTATTACAATTTGGTAATTATTTGATTATGTTTATTTAATTGTTCAATCCAAAGTAACCGTTACGTTGTCTGTTGATGTTTTTGTTTGTAATGTATACCGTGTGTTCATTAAGTAACAATATAGTTGACCTTCAAAAAAGTTGGAAAACCAAATGTTGCAAATTTTATTTTTGGTTTTGGTTTTGAGACCCTTGACCCTCGTAATGAATAATAGTAATGGTATCCGGATTCCTGGAACACCTACAGGGGTTATACGATATATCAAATAATCACATTTTTGAGTTTGATTATTATCTTCAATATTTCGTCAGATTTGACCGTATAAAAAATTATCTAAATTTTTGTTTATGCTGAATTATCATTTAGTTATCTTATTGAACCGTCAGGAGCGTTCCAATTGGAACAATAAATGGTCATAAACAAATTTTTAAATCATATGTTATTTCAGTTGCTATAATTTTTAATTATTTATTTTAAAGAGTAAATTAGAACACTTATGTCTTTTAATTGTAATTTAAAACTTGAACAAAAATTTAGATAATTTTTTATCCGGTCAAATCTGACGAAATATTGAAGATAATTATCAAACTCAAAATTGTGATTATTTGATTAATCGTATAACCCCTGTAGGTGTTCCAGGAATTCGGATACCATTACTATTATTCATTACGAGGGTCAGGGGTCTCAAAACCAAAACCAAAAATAAAATTTGCAACATTCGGTTTTCCAACTTTTTTGACGGTCAACTATATTGTTACTTAATGAACACACGGTAGTCGTCAAATGATTTAATAAATTAAAGTACGAGTTGATACAAGACCCCATAGGTAACCGGTTTTTTCAATTGGGGGTTTCTTAAATTTTAATATTCTGGCCATACTTAAGAAACAAAAATAGCAATGTGGAGAAAATAAAAGGTTTTAAATTGTTTTTCGTTAGAGAATATTCTCTAATAGACAAGTGCCATTAATCTCACAATATCAATTCTTAATTCTGTTTTGTCTAAACTTATATGCACTGTTTAACAATTTAGCTATTAAATCACTTGAATCGATTGCTTCTTTTTATGATAATTTAAAGGTTTCTTTAATATTTTGAAAATTAGAACTTACAATTCTCATGATGATTGTACAGTATCATTTTTTCTAATCTATCTAACCCGGGGCAACATTTCACAAATTGATATCACAACAAACAATTCATAGTAAATAGACGTGTCTCAACTCATCATTGCATGTGATCCAAATTGTTTGAAAAACACATGAATATTAATTTCGGATTAACTCTCTAAACACATATTTTTAAGACTCTATCTTGGTTAATTTCAGTGTATTTGAATGAAGTAGAAATGTCGAATCGAGATAAAAAAACACTATCACATTTCATGAAATTTTATAAAACGTTTACATTATGAAGTATTTTATGATAAGATATGCTTCAATTAGATTTTATTAAAGGATTCTAAATTTAATGAATATTGGAATATTATTTAAATGTAAAAATATAATTCCATTAATTAAGTGCTAGATTAATATGAAGTAACAAAAGGTTTAATATATTTTTTTATTAGAGAATTTATACACACATATTCTTTATTATTCAAATTTGACTGATACATGTGTAATAGGTATTTTTAATTACATTATTGTTCAATTCAATGATACAGTTACGTTGTCAGTGAATGATGCGTTGTAATGTTACTTTAATTACGGATGACTTCAGATTCTTTATGATTTTCTTGAATTCTAGTTGTCTTGAATTCTGGAAATACTCTCTACTAATAAATTCGAACTTTCCCAGAGACAGGTAAAATAAAAGGTTTAAAATAGATTTTGATTAGAAAATATTCTAAAATACTTTATTTTGTTAAATAATTAATTAATTAATAACAATTGTATCATTCATTGAGAATATTCTTCAATTTTCTTTTGTATCTAAAGCATACTTTAGTCGAATTTATAAATCGGACACTTGCTTACTTAATTTTATTTGTCCAATTGAAGGCAGTCACGACATATGTGGATGACGTCTTATTACTGTTACGTGTGATGTGATGATTACTAAAAAATGTGTTGTGTTATTTAAACAATAAGACCAAAAGATCATTACATGGATCCCTTATCGGTTTATTTAAAGGTTATGCTTCGCTTTGTAACGTCATTTATGAATATGACTCTTCAAAATGACTCAAACTCAATAAAGATATTATCTAATACAGATTATATTTAATAACTAAAGTTATGTTTATTATTTGTTGTTTGGATAATTAAATCCTATCCTACTTATCTTAAAATTGTGGCGTACGTATGTCCGTCAACAATGCAAGTCAAAGTTCAACCAAAAACTTGAATAACACAAATAATATTAGCCGTAGAGAGGTGAGACACACAGCAAAAGAAAGATATTTTTAACCAGATCTGATGGTTTTAGTTATGGGCAGGTGGACAGGAAGAAAATACATGTAATTTGTGGTTTTATAAAGTTTTACATTGTTGAAAAGAGAAACTTCTATGGATTTCATTGTTGCAATATATTCAATTAACTTTGAAATTTTGTCTGAGTTTAGGCTTTTGAGTTATTTTGGAAGGTGTTGGTTTTTAAGTTAGGTTTGTGGTTAGAGGGTGATGGGTGTCGTTAGGAGTAGGTTTAGGTTAGGTTAGGTGGTTAGGTGGGTGATGGGTGTCGTTAGGAGTATGGGTTTTGGGTTAGGTTAGGTGCCGTGTTAGGATGGGTTTTTGGGTTAGGTTAGGTGCCGTGTTAGGATGGGTTTTTGGGTTAGGTTAGGTGCCGTGTTAGGATGGGTTTTGGGGTTAGGTTAGGTGCCGTGTTAGGATGGGTTTTGACGTTAGGTTAGGTGCCGTGTTAGGATGGGTTTTGACGTTAGGTTAGGTGCCGTGTAAGCTTGGGTGGTGTCGGTTTTATATGCGGCGGCGCCGCTGACAGCTTGCTGTCAGCGGTTTCGTACAAGTCCCAGAAGCAAAACGTTAGTTTTGCGGGACTTGTACGAAATTTTTATTAAATTCATCAATGAGATCACTAGGTGAATAAAAATGGTTTCATATGTGTTCTCATGATTGATAGATCACGTGATCTTCAGTCATGTCTTATCTTATATCTTATCTTACAGCCTTATATCTTAACTTATGTACCACTAATATACATAAACAATATTGTTGTTTTCCCATTGGACACTTGGTTGGATACGGATCAACTTTTATTTGTTTGTTTCATCCTCATAGTTTCTTTCATATATTTCGAAATTTTCTTATCATACATTGTTGAGGCTGCAGTTTGTTAGGCATTTTCTTTTTTGGTGATTCATGTATGCAATCTCAGTCTTTCTCATCATATTTCTGAATGCTTTCACCTTATCTCATGTGCCCAACCACAACGTGCCCAAAGTCTGACATTTACAGGCTTTATGAGGTCATGATGACATTTGAGAAAAAATGCCAGATCAGTCTGTTTCTTCTTATATCAATCTTCTCAATTATTAAATCTTCATTCAGTTGTAATAACCGGTTTAATTGATTTAACAATATTTAATTTTGTTTTATCAAATCTGGAGAAGCCCTATACAATAAGATTACAGTCAACAATTCATTTATAACCTACAGGTATAACCTACGTGTTTTATCCATACTAGTTTCGAAGTCATTAACTCCGATCATTGAAAGGTTATACTTTATCTTGCTACTTCATTTATGAAAGGCTCTTCAAAATGACTTAAACTCATTAGAGATCATAACACAAACAGTAACCAAAGTGGTTTAACTAGTAAATTACATAGAGATACAGACTTGTTTGATGTTGACTTGGGAAATTTTAAATTGGTTTAATATATTCTCTGGTTAAATTACAGATTACAGATCACGAGTGATCATTCGTCTCAGCTATTCCTTAGTAACGTCTTCTATGTATGGTTCAATTATTTTTCCATATATTTTATGAATTTCCCACGTTTCTATTTTGGACACAAACTTTGTAGAATGTTTCTCAGTTTATCAAATTGTTCAGTCGTCATTCAATAAGATTCTGACAATCTATTTGTATTTGCAGATTCGCAGTGTAAATTTAGATTTATTTATAGTTTTAATATTTTGTTTGCTAATTATAATTTCAATTTTTCTACTTCAAAATATCAAAACATTTGTGAAAATTGGCCTTTTTCTCACCTGAATTCTGTCTGCTTAGTAAACTCTGGTTATTCTTTATAAACTGACTCAAATATTTGTAGGAGAATAAAAATGTATTGTTTCTAGAACTAATTATAGAAAATGTCAGTCAAGCTAAATTCTAGAAATGTTTTCTATTTTTTTTATCAAATGATCATTTGCATCAAGATTTATATATGTCTTATCATCCTACCACTAGTAACGTCATCTATGGATGGTCATTTCCAAAACATTATCATCGTTTTTAGGAACAATTTAAAAGGTTTGAATATTGTCAAATTTCTGAATCGTCGTGCACTAAATGTACAATAAATTAATATATTAATCAAGTGATTTAGGCCATGTGTTAAAGAAATGTCAAATCATACTATACCAAAAGATCCTTACAGCGTTCCCTTATCGGTTTATTTAAAGGTTATGCTTCGCTTTGTAACGTCATTTATGAATATGACTCTTCAAAATGACTCAAACTCAATAAAGTATCTTATCTAATACAGATTATATTTAATAACTAAAGTTATGTTTATCATTTGTTGTTTGCATAATTAAATTTTTATTAAATGAGATCCACTAAGTGAAT
Source organism: Rhizoglyphus robini (assembly GCA_023373905.1). Classification (NCBI taxonomy): domain Eukaryota; kingdom Metazoa; phylum Arthropoda; class Arachnida; order Sarcoptiformes; family Acaridae; genus Rhizoglyphus; species Rhizoglyphus robini. The sequence goes on along the minus strand of JAKIJQ010000034.1, from coordinate 1,297,071 downwards.
AAAAATGGTTTCATATATGTTCTCATGGTTGATAGATCACGTGATCTTCAGCCATGTCTTATCTTATTTACAGCTTTATATCTTAACTTATGTACCACAAATATACACAAACAATATTGTTGTTTTCCATTGGACAATGTTGGATACGGATCAACTTTATTTGTCTGTTTCATCCTCATGGCTTCTTTCTTGTTTCGAAATTTTCTTATCTTATTTTTATCTGAGGCAGCAGTTTATTATGCTTTTTCCTTTTTATGTTTCATTGTGCAATCTCAGTATTTCTCTTTCTACATTTCTTAATGCTTTCTCCTTATCTAATGTGCCCAACAACGTGCCCAAAGTCTGACATTTACAGGCTTTATGAGGTCATGATGACATTTGAGAAAAATGCCAGATCAATCTCTGTTTCACCTAATCTCTAATAGCTAAGTCGTATATTTAAGCTTTGATTTTTTTTTGTTTTAACTATCATACATAAAATTCACTTTTTTTTGTTTACGTCATATACGGAAAGTTCATTTTTATTCTACGTAATTTATTGATCACCCCCAGATTTTCAATTGACTAAAAAATGTTTTCGCACATCATCGTGTTCACATTGAAATGTTTTCTTGCTCCAATCGTGTCTCATTTGATTGGTCTCCGATTTTGGGGTCGTTCAATGATGACGTATAACGATCAAGGTGGTTTTTTGTTTCAATTCTATCTTACATGGCAAGCACTGATGGCTGCGATTTATCTTGGAATTTTTTATTTACTTCATAGCTCGAATCCTTTTCTTATATCGGTAAATATATTTTTTAATGTTACGTCTTTTGTGGAAGGTTCACAATTTGGGCCTTTTCTTATATGACGTGATTTTTAATTTTTTCTTTGAATATTCATAAAGGTCATGATCAGATCTGTTGGACTGGGACTTGGTTTCTCTTTTGGTGCTCAAATGGTTCTGCAGAGCTTTCAAGAAACTGACAAATTTGGTTATCTACTCCCGCTCGGACTTTATCTGATCACTTTATCAGTTTTCCACATTACCGAATTTTTGGCAATCGCACTGGTGAATCCGCACTCAGTTTCAGTTCGAGATTTTGTTCTGGGTTACAACAATCTCACCGAGGATCATCCGAAGGGCTTCTTCTTGGCAAGGGCGTTTAACGCTGTTTGTGAACGGGCCTGGCCTGGCTTTCAGTATCATTTGCTACTCACTGGAACTGTACTCGAATATTTGGTCGAGTTGTATTGGTATGTTTTGATTTTTTATTTTTTGGGGGGAAGTTACCGGAAACAAAAAATTAAGTATTGAGATGTTGAATTTAGGTAAACTACTTACAAAATTTAAAGATTTTTATAGAGAGATTTAGTAAATTTTTGGTTATTATCTATTACTTCCTTATCTCACAGGTTTGGACCCGGCCTCAAGTTGAACGCCTTTCCCTGGATGCCTTATCTCGGATTTGGTCTCTGCCTGGCAGGGGAATTGATCCGCAAGGTTGCCATGATAATCGCAGGCAAGAATTTCAATCATACCGTCCAGGAACAGCACAAGCCAGACCACGTGTTGGTCAACCAGGGAATCTACTCCGTGTCGCGTCATCCCAGCTATGTGGGTCTCTTTGCCTGGGTCATTGGCTCACAGGTATTTATCAATTGGTTCTTTCCATAAATAACGTAACTTTTTTTGATAGATAATTCTGATGAATCCAATTTGTCTGAATGCAGTAACAGTGCTCACGTGGTTAGTGTTGCGGGAACGGATTTTGCGAGAGGAGACAAAGCTGGTCAAATTCTTCGGACCCAAATATCTCGAATACAGACGACAGGTTCGCAGTGGTATTCCCTTTATCAATTGAGAATATACGTACGTCATATATGAATGGATTTTTTGGTAAACTGAGAGTAACGTCATTTGTGAAGGCTTAATATCTGTTAATTACGTCCTGCTTTATCTTTTATCAAGGTAACATCTATTGTGAATTCATTCACCTTTTATAACTACTTCAATAAAATATCTACTCTAATCTTATCAGTAATACGACATCTATGAATATAGAGGTTACTTCATTTATGGATGGTCATGAGATTAAAATAGCAGGTATGGTGATTATTTAAAGGTAAAAAATATTTTGCATATTTTATCTATGCAATTTTCAATACAATGTTATTTATCATGGCCCTTTGTTTTGTTTATATCAAATTATATGTTATCTATCTAATCAGGGGAGGTCCATTCACAAATATGATTACAACCAACAATTCACAGATAACGTGTTTGTCTCTAATAAACGCAATTATAGGAATTCGAAAATTCAAATTTCATCAACTGGTTTAAAATGTTTTCATTTTGCATCAAACCACTTTCTTATATAACTACTATTAATTTTATTTTTACGTCTTTTGTGGAGAGTACTCAATTTTGGATCCGTAATTGTATTTCGGTTTTTAAAAGGTTACCAAAAGTTTCTAGAAAGTTCCCGATGTTGATCCAACATTACTGAAAGTTTTTTAAAAATTATTTTTTATAACACAAATTTTCCGGGAAACGTTATATTTTAATCATTTTAATCATTTTACATTGGTTTTAGAAGTTACGTTTTAAAAGGTTCCAAAACTTATAGAAAATTTTTCGAAGTTTTTTAAACGATTACAAAAACTTTGATTTTTTTGAGTGTTGTCTAGTCGGTGTGAATTAAAAGGTATAAAAATTAATAAACTTAGGTCTTTTAAATATATTTAAATATATTATTGAGTTTTAATCTTTTTTATATCATTTCTCATTATTCCGGGTCTTGCCATTATTTTCTTTGCTTGTAGAGACAAAGCTGGTCAAACTCTTCGAACCCAAATATCTCGAATACAGACAACAGATTCGCAGTGGTATTCCCTTTGAGAATGCGTGCGTACGTCATATATGATTGGGTAACTCTTGGGATGATCTGAGAGTAATGTCATTTGTGAATGTCCCATTTTATTATTATTTTTGTGTAAAATACTTTTTGGCTTTTATCAAGGTAACAACTTTTATGAATCTATTCACCTTTTATTGTTGCATTAAAATATCTGCTCTTTAGCTTATCGATAATACAACATCTATGAATAAATTTCTAATTATGCATTTTTTAAAATCGTATACATCTTATCAATTTTTATAGTATTTTCGTAACTTATTATTTTATACCTGCTTTCCTTATATCACGTGACTCAATAATTTATTCATTTGATTTTTTTCGGTGTCTAATCTAACTTTTGATCTAAATGAATATAAATGTACATTAGCAAAGGGGGGTTTTACAATTTTATTTATTATTATTTTAATATTTGTGCAATTGAGTCCACCAATTATCATCAGGTTCAAAAATGGTACACACTTTATGAAGGGTTTCTGGATTCAATAGTATTTTATCTCTTATTAGATTGTACATATGTTATTTATGAATATCATTCAGCATTTTTCACTGTTTTGTAAGCACTTTGCGAAATGCTTTGAGTTTTTATCAACTTTAACCCTTTCAGTCCGACACGGCAGATCATGTTGGGATTTTTTATTTAGCTCAATATCATGCCCAATAAGAATTCTGTAAAGTATTTCGGTTGGGTAATGTGTCAAAGTCGAGATATTATCAAAAATGTTTGAACCAAAAAGTTGTATTGAAATGTGTTGAGTTTGACTCTGTGTTCTTTGTCACGTGATTAATCTCGCTGGCGAGTTTGAACTGTGGAAGTAGGCAAAATGTGACTTTTGCACTGCTCTAGAGTCCGAGCGGGAAGAATCTTTCCCGCTACTTCGAATGCCCCAAAATAGGTCTAATCAACTTTGTATATTATTTTTTAGTTTAGAATATCAATGTTTGACGTATAAATGATAAAATATTCAAATATTAGATCAATCTAAGTAATATTGCTAATCCAATGGACCGTGTGTTTGAAGGGATAAAAACTCAAAACATTAATTTTTCAAAAAACACGACTTTTGATCAGATAAGATGGGGTCTGGTAAATCTGAGGGTTTTTTGTACTGGTTTATTAGTTGAAATTGCTTAAGGACACATCAATGAAGAAATCTGATAAGTTGAATAACAGGAAATATGGCAAAAACCTCAAAATATAATATCTCAAAGTATCGGGAAAAATTCTTCCCGCTCGGACTGAAAGGGTTAAGATAATCGTCTTTAATGAAAATTTTATCTTATTAATTAAATATGGCCTCATTTGTAAATAAACTCATATTTTAACCAAGACTTCACTCGTTTTATGAAATGTTTCATGATTAATTTTATCCCTTATCAGATTGATACGTTTTTTTAATAAATATCTCATCTTTTTCTTGTTTGTTTGTACTTTATGAAGGGTCCGAGTTTTATCTATTTTATCTATTAACTTTTGTACGTTCTTTATGAAAAATATATTATGACATTTTATCAGACCTCGTTTATAAAAGGTATCAAAAATTTAATTACATTATCCATTGAAGTTCCTGCTCATTTTTTGTTCATCTGTAAAATATTTTTTTATCCAATTAGACTTGAACAACAAAAAATATAATGTCCAATCAATTACTTCATTTTATAGTCATTGGGGTTGTTTTTATTTACCAGGTTAATACAAGATTTTTTTTTATAAAATCATGAAATTACATTTTGATTTGCAAAAAAATCGTTAGTTATTGTTTTAAATACAAAATTCCCAGGAAACTTTAAACCATTGTCTTTGACCTTTGTTTTTAAAAGGTTTTCTATTTTTTAAAGTTTCTTGAAGTATTCTGAATATTTTCGGAAACTTTCTATATTTGTTCTTTTTTAAAAGTATTTAAAGTGATGTCTTTGTTTTTACAAGGTTTCCAAAAATCATCTGGAAGTTATTGTACGTATATATTTTTCCAAATTCAATTTTTATTTTTTTTACAATGTTTAATTTTTGAATAATTCCGGAGGCTTTTTTGCATCTTTAAACACAATTCCAGGATTTTTACATGGTATCCAAAAGTTTCGAGGAACTTTCCTGAAGTTTTGTGAATATTTCCGGAAATCCTCATTTACTATTTTAATTATTATTATTATTTTCAAATTCAATATTTGTTAGTTATTTAATTATCTCCTTATCTGACAGGTTTGGACCAGATCTAAAGTTGAAGTTGAATGAGTTTTTGGTGAACTGAAAGTAACGTCATTTGTGAACGAGTATCTTTTCATATCTGTTTTTTGTGCCACATTTTTTTCTGTTTTTATCAAGGTAACATCAATTGTGAATTCATTCACCTTTAATAACTATTGCAATGATATATCTATCCTAATCTTATCAGTAATACGACATCTATGAATATTTTTCTATTTATACATTTTTCAATTTATACATATCATTCTTATCAATTTAAGCTCGCTCGATTGTGCCTCAAATAACCGGTATTCTTTACCATTAAACCTGCTTTTTTCCCTCTCTATCACTTGTCTCGATAATTTATTCACGTGATTTTTTCGGTCTCTTATCTTACTTTTGATCTAAATGAATATAAAAGTACATTTTTAGGGGTTTTTCTAAAACCATTTTTTGGTTAAATTTTTTCCATTTGTGAAATTGAGTGATCAAGATCGTGGATTTTATGAAAGGTTTCTTGATCAATAATGTAATAACTTCTCAGATTGTACGTTATTTATGAATATCCCTACTCTTTTTTGTCTATCAAATGTACAACTTTATGAAATTCTTTGAGGTTTAATTTACTTGATATACTACTAACTTTTGTACATCCTTTACGAATATTAAGTTGACTTAAACTACGTCATTTGTGAAAGGTCTCAAAATTTTAATTACCTGATTTATTGAAGCCCCTCATCATTATTTTGTTCATCTTATAGATAATTTTTCTCCAAAAATAAAAATATGATCTCCAATCCAGCTTTAGTTGCAACAAAGTGTTTCATAACACCACTCTTATCTCATCTTATCGGTTACTGTGTACTGGGTCGTTCATTGATGACGTACGACAAACAAAATGGAGTAATTTTGTTCCAATACTATTTTGCATGGCAAGCTTTGGGAATTTTACCTTTTCTGTGCATTTTAACATGTTTCTATTGGAAGAATTCGTTTCTTATCTCTGTATGTATTATTTGTATAATATTGAAATTTTATCTAAATTTTTGGGGTCATTCATAAAATAGGTTATGATTCGTGCAATTGGTCTTGGAAGTTTCTTCAGCTTTGGTATTCAAATGGTTATACAAAGTTATTTCGGCTATATCGACCTAAACTGGACTCGAGTTCTATTATCTCTTGGTTTTTATTTTATGATCTTCACTACCTTTCACTTTACTGAATTTGTGACAATCGCCTATTTCAACCCAACCACCTGTACTGTTGACGACTTTCTACTCAATCAAAACGATCTCGATAAGGATCATACGAACTATCCACTCGCATGGATGCGTAACTGGATTTCTGAACGGACTTGGTCGGGATTTCATTTCCATATTGGATTACTATTTTCATTGTACGAATTTGCTGTTGGAATTTGGTTCTTAGGACCGGAAGTCAAACTCGGACTACTTCCATGGGTACCCTATTTAGGAGTGGTTCTTTGTTTGGTTGGGGAAGTGATACGGAAGTCGGCTATTTTAACTGCACAGTCAAGTTTTAATCATGTGGTACAGGTGGAACAGAAGGTGGATCATATTCTGGTGACGAGGGGCATTTACGCCCTCTGGCGGCATCCCTCCTATCTTGGAGTGTGGATCTGGAGTATTGGGTTTCAGGTAATACTACATTTTGTACTGTTCATAAATAACGTAATATTTTATTAGTTAATCTTGGTCAATCCACTATCGCTCATCCTCGGAACCGTACAATCCTGGTTAACACTGAGCGGTCGAATTGCCCGAGAAGAACTCAAATTGATTCAATTCTTTGGTCAAGATTATCTCGATTACCAGAATCGGGTTCCAAGTGGTATTCATTTTGTCAAATAATTTATATAAACGTTACGTTATCTATGAATAAATCGTTATATTTAATAAAATTATGTTATATATGGATAGGCCACTTTTTTATTGACTTTTTAAAATATTAAACATTCACACGGGAAATGGTTTTTACAAGGTGCCAAAAAGTTTTAAAATTAAGTTTCTAGAATTGTTTTAAAAATTTATTGGAAACTTTTTATTTTCATACAAAAAATCTTGGGAAGCCTTATTTTATTTTCCTTAGCATTAAGCGTTCTGCATTTTAACATTTCTAACACATCCAAGACAATTGCAAACAGATCAACAGCTTTTGGGGGTCGTTCAATGATGACGGTAGAATTCCCGATAGCGGTGGTTATGGTTTTAATAGATCGTGTAATCTGAATTTTTCATATAAGATTTCGAACAGATTTTTTTTTCATCGGCAATAATATTTTTTCAGCATGGATTGCAATTTTTAAAAAAGGTCACTTTAATTTTCAATCACAATTTTTGGAATTACACATGCACTTGTTTACCTTCAATTAGAAACATTATTTACCACATATTACCAGTATTTTCTGGATCAGTTTAAAAGGTTTGAATATTGTTAAAATTTCTCAATCGTTGAGCACTAAATGTTCGTTAAATTACGTTATTCAAGTGATTACAAAAAGATTGCACAATCTCAATTCTCTTCTTTCGTAGTACACTTTGTCATATCTTAATTTATTTTATGTGCTCAATAACCAAGTGCTTCAAAGTCTGACATTTACTCCAGAGACGGTAAATAAATCCTTTCTTTTATTATTGTTTTGCATAGGAAAAGGAAAACATCATTTTCTAAAAGGTTACCTCAATTATTGATTTGTCCCGTGATTTGTTCTGATTTTAGCTATGAAATATCTAGATTAATACATTAAATCAATTATTTTTTACTCATTATTTAGAATATATACTTTTACTTACTCCAATTGGTGTCTGATTTTTCGAGAGTTTACAAACAAGACGTTCAGTCAAGATGACGGTGTTATTTGTTTATACCTTAGATGGATTAGATAATCGGACGTTTATCTCGTTTTTCGTTCGATTTGGTTTGTCGCCTAAAAGGTCACTTTTATTTTGTGATTGCGCATGCGCTTATCATAGTATCATTATCAAAGTAGCATCATATTGGGTCCATCACTTGTGTTGCATATTCAAATGGTTATTCAAAGTTAATTTAATTTTTTGATAGAATAAATATAAATCTGCAAACAATTTTTAAATAATTTTTATGATTACTGGGCAACCCCCACTATTACAATCTTTGTAAAAACATTTTAATAAAATTTTTATACAAGGTCTAAAAATTTTCAAAAATAAAGTTTCTAAAAGTTTCAATCATTTTCAGAAACATTTTATTTTAATTTATTTTCATACAAATCATTTGCGAACATTTATTTATTAATTTCCCCTCAACATAATTTTAAGTGTCCCACCTTATTTAACTCTTTCCAGTTTAACTGATCACAATCTGAATTCATTGGAAAAGCTAATCCATAAAACAAGTTGGATACAGTTGCATACTGTGCGTGCACGTGCGCAATCAGCTGTTGTTGTTGTTGTTGTTTTGATTTGTGTGTAATCTATTTATCAGTAATAATAATCAGCTGTACGTGTGCATTTTGTGCCTTTAAGTTATACTATTTGTCATCTCCTGTTATAACTGGTTTCTCTCATAAGTTTTTGTACGTATGTTATTTGAAATTGACGTATTACGCATTTTTATGTCGTTCTCGTCGTTCTAGTCGTTCTTGACGTTCTTGACATTTTTGACGTTCTTGGCGTTCTTGGCGTTCTCAATGAAGAATGTCTAACTCGGTAGCCACAATCGCTTTCTGTGCATTCTTGACTTCAATTACAGGATACCTAGTGGTTGAAGTACTTTTGGGCTTTCCATGGATATGGCAAGTGGAATGGTGGGTGATCGTTGGGGTTGTACTCGATTGGTGGTTCAATCATGATGGTGGATCATTCGCAAAGTGGGTACGTTTTTTTTGTAGGAAATATGGTCGGGTTTTTTCAAGTGCGCATGCGTCCATGGATCCGAAAAGGTTCTAAAAATAATTTTTCCCCACCCAATAGGTTTCAATAAGATCAATGCTTTTGGGAGGTCTCTTCAACGTTGGTCTTCAGTTGAGTGTCAAATCTGAATCAAACTCTGCTGGATTTCCGTTTGGTCTAATTCTCCTTATACTCACCTTTTTCCATTGGTCCGAATTTTGGGTCACCGCATACCGAAATTCCCAAAACGTCAAACTGTCCGACTTTGTGTTTGTGTACGACTTTGAGAAGGATCGTCCCGAAGGATTCTTGTCAGATGTGCTAAACTGGATTTCGAATCAAACCTACAAGGGGTTCGAACATCATGTAGCAATGATGGGTCCTGCGGTTGAGTTTGTATTTGAATCCTGGTGGTTTTACGAATGGAAGTTTGCTTTTCCGTGGTGTTCGTACTTGGGATTCACGGTTTGCGCATGCGCGGAAGCGATCCGAAAGACAGCCATGTTGAATGCGGGTAAGAATTTCAATCATGTGGTACAGGAAGAACGTCACCAGGGACATCAACTCGTCACCGGTGGGATCTATTCCTGGTGGAGACATCCAAGCTATGTGGGACAGTTCTGGTGGATACTTGGAACGCAGGTACGTTTTTCCGGGGTTTTAATGAGAAAGTTTTTGGGAATTCTGCTAACCCAAAAAATGAAATATTTCCGGAAGATTTTTTTATCCTTAGAACATTATAATTTAAAGTTTCTCGAAGTTTTTTTCCAATACATTTTCTAAAACATTTTCTTTATGATTTTCTTTCTCATCTAGATAATTCTAGTGAATCCAATCGGGTTTCTGGTTTTCCCAATTTTGGTTTGGCGATTCACCAAACGACGAATCGTGAGAGAAGAAGAGAAATTGGTCGAATTTTTTGGTGTGGACTATGTGGAGTATAAAAGAAAAGTTCCAAGTGGTATTCCATTTATTAATTAACCGATTAACCGATTCTGTAAATCTTTGTAACTTTATCGGTTTCAAAGACCGATTATTCGATTCGTCTAACTTGACAAAAAACTTTAGAGATTTCTGTAAAACTTCTCGAATATTTCAAGATATAGTCATCAATAATTTTGTGGAAAGTTTCTCAAGTTGATAATTGAAAAGATTGATAAATTGATTAATTGATAATGGTTCCCAATTTTTTTTTATTTTGGCAAATAACTTTTGAATAATTAGTCGACGAATTTAGAAATTACCTTTCAATTACTGTTCATCAATTATACTAAAAAATATAACTTGATTTAATCTTTTGCGATTCGCCAACTATTTCAATCCAACTTGCTTTCATCCAGATAACATTAGTGATACTACGATAATTAGTAGTTACTCGAAAACCATTTATAAACAGGTCATTATAAAAATCTGGTCAAATCTGAATCGAATTCTATTCACTTTCCGTTTGGTTTAATCCTCTTTGTACTCACCTTTTTCCATTGGTCCGAATTTTGGGTCATCGCCTACCGAAATCCACAAAACGTCAAACTGTCCGACTTTGTGTTTGTGTACGACTTTGGGAAGGATCGTCCCGAAGGATTTTTGTCATCGGTGCTTAACTGGATTTCGAAACGAACCTACCAAGGGTTTGAACATCATTTCGCGCTTTTAGTCCCAGCTGTTGAATTTGCACTAGAATCTTGGTACTTTGAATGGAAATTCTACTTCCCATGGTGTTCGTATTTTGGATTTTTTGTTTGCGCATGCGCAGAAGCAATCCGAAAGACTGCCATGTTGAATGCGGGCAAGAATTTCAATCATGTGGTTCAGGAGCAACGGCATGAGGAACATCAACTCGTCACCGGTGGGATCTATTCCTGGTGGAGACATCCCAGTTATGTTGGACAGTTCTGGTGGATTCTTGGAACGCAGGTATGTGGGTTAAAAAATAAAATTGAAAATAGGAAAGTTCCCGGAAAGTTTGTAAAAACTAAAAAATCCTAGAAACTATCTATTTTTTGTAATGAATTCCAGAATATTATTGGAAATAATTCCCGGAAATATCTTGAAATTCTCGCAGATAATTTTCGAGAACTTTCTTATTTTAAAGAGTTAAAAATTGAGAAATGTTCCTGGAATTTTTTTAATCAAAATTTATGGGAACTTTTTCAGTAAATCTTTTTTCTCTGATATAGTTAATTCTGGTGAATCCAATCTGTTCTCTGGTGTTCCCAATTTTGGTTTGGCGATTCATCAAACGACGAATCGTGAGAGAAGAGGAGAAATTGGTCGAATTTTTTGGTGCTGATTATGTCGAGTATAGAAGAAGAGTTTCCAGTGGTATTCTATTGATCGATTAGTAGAATTTGAAAAAGGTTTCCGTAAAACTTCTCGAATCATACAGAATTTAGTTATTGATAATTTCCGTAAAGTTTCCCAAATAAATTATCAATAAAAGATACAAATCAATCGATTAATCATTTCACCATTTATTTACAAACATCAACTTTTGACTAATTAGTCGACGAATTTTACAAATTACCCTTCACCAACTCATCAATAATACTAAAATGTAACCTAAGATAATCTTCTGCAGTGCGACTATTTCTACCCAACGTACTTCCATCTAGATAAACACGCGAAAGCTTCAACAGCTCCCTTCCCGTTTCCGGATCTTTCGAAAATTCTTGAACCAGCTCACGAAATCTTCGTTCTTCATTCGAAATCCTGCTCTTCTGTTTATATTCGAGTTGAAAAGCAGTGGAACCAATCGAAATTTGAATCGGTTTGTTGATTATCGAGGCATACTTTGATAGGGACTCAATAACCGAACTGTCGGTAATCCAGAAACCCGACTCACCATTGTGGCCCGTGTCGAGTAGATAGAATTGGGTTAGTCGAATTGTTTCGGGGAAATTGTTTCTCGTATGGACGAGTGAATAGATCAACTGATTGAGCACTGTGCCACCTTTGCTAAATCCAATTACCGCGATTGATAATTGCCGGTTCTGATTCGTAGTTCCCGACCCTTCATCAACATCATTGAGCTTGTTCACCTGTCCGTGAGGAGGCGTAACTGTCACTTCATTATCATTACGAGCATCAGCACCTAGGAGTGTGTTCATAAAGTACGTTACTTTTAAGTTATAGTTTTTACAATGTATAATCGACTTACCGGTAATTAATTGAACACGCTTCTCCCATATATTACCAATTAACCTCTCGAGGTGAGATAACGAGTCCCGAGTGTTGACATATCCGTGCACGGGCGTGCCAAATTGATCAAGCGTACCACTACTGTCCGCTGAGAAGAAGAAATTGGAGAAGCGTGAAAATGTCCTCCGATACATCGCAACCGGTTGTACGGTCATTACCGCACTGTGAGGAAAACGGCGCCTCAACTTGTGGCCAATCGATTCGAGACAGTACTCTCGACTGTATCGTGCCGCATATTCTTCCGACATTTGTGTACGGTAATTCTGGATATCACCACCAAAGTAACATACAATGTCTGGTTGATCCTCATATTCTTCTTGTAATTGAGATTTACCGTAATCACGGTTATTTTGCTTTGAAATCGACGGTTCACAGTAATAAACGTTGTTAAATCGTCCAGGAAGACCTTCAACCCGTAAATACTTTCCCGTGACCTCCGCATCATCAGTAGAAATCATCCTCAATAAAAGTGAAGTGAATAAATTCCAATTGGAACGGGCAAAAATCCACATTTGTTTACATTCTCTTCAAGTATCAACATAACAGCGGTACGGTACGTTCTTTATGAAAAGCTCTTATTTTTAAACCAAAGTATTCAGAAAATTATAATATTTCTGAATTTGGGCAGCTCTCCCCGTGAAACAGCAATTCATAAAGTGTGTTACTATATGTAAAATAGTTGTGAGTTAAATTTTATTTTGGGCTGTACCGCCCCTTTTGGAAAATTTTTGGCTTTATCGCCACTGTTTTGGTTGTTTGTATGCTGTAAACACATTTATATTTGCATTGCCACGAGGTTTTTGTTACCTTCAAGAGATCTTTTGTGTTGATCATTTTTTATTGTTTCAACTGTTTTGGAACACGTGACAGCTGTTTCAAACCATTTATTTATTGTAAAGCTATAAAGTATAAAGCTATTTATTCGGGAACACTTGCCACTGTAGCAAATCCACTTGCCACAAATGATCAAAGTAGCAAAATCTTCTTCCACATTCTATCGGGTATGTTGTTTTGGATGCTTTCTGTGATTTACAGGATTGTCCATTGATTTTCTCATTGTTTCAATTTTTTATATGCGTTAATATATTAGTTTATATAAAAGTCTATATAAGTTAATATAATTTTATATAAGAGACAATATAAGTTTATATAAGTTTATATAAGATTCAATATAAGTTTATATAAGATTCAATATAAGTCTATATAAGTTTATATAAGATTCAATATAAGTCTATATAAGATTCAATATAAGTCTATATAAGTTTATATAAGATTCAATATAAGTCTATATAATTTTATATAAGAGACAATATAAGTTTATATAAGTTTATATAAGATTCAATATAAGTTTATATAAGATTCAATATAAGTCTATATAAGTTTATATAAGATTCAATATAAGTCTATATAAGTTTGTTACCATCAAACCCCCAAATTCGTCATTCCATTGTTTACAAAACTATAGATAAAAGTTTAGATATTTCCACTTTTGCCTAAAATGAGAATTTTAAAAGGCCGAATGCCTAGTCATTACTTAGACTGTCTAGGCAAAAGACGAATAAATTGATCAGATTTCTCTTGATTTGCCTAGGCAAACCAGGAAATGACGAATTTGCGTTTGGACGGAAACATTTATATAAGATTTTATATATAAATTTATATAAGATTCAATATAAGTTTATATAAGATACTATATAAGTTTATATAAGATACTATATAAGTTTATATAAGATTCTATATAAGTTTATATAAGATACTATATGAGTTTATATATGTGTCAATATACGTATTGTTTTTTCCTGTTTTCCCCTATTGTTATCTTTCCCCCATGAAGATATGTGTGGAAGGCAATATCGGTTGTGGCAAGACCTCAATCCTGAAGTACCTATCCTCAACCCACGGTTTCACGGACTCTGATCTCGAACACTGGACCCCGAAACGAATAGTAGCGTCCAATGCTCAAGCCCTAAATCTGGTCATAAGTCCTGAGCCCGTAAACCGATGGACTTCCGTCGGATCAGATGATACGAATCTGTTGGATCGAATGTACACGAATCCGAATCGGTGGGCGCTCACATTTGAACATTTTGCTCAATTTACACGATACGAACAGATGAAGACCGTTTTTGAGGGTCATTTGAAGTTGGATGGGGATGAGGAGGGGGTGGAGAAGGTGGATTTGGATTCAGTGAAGAAGACAATGCATTTGATGGAGAGATCCATTTTCTCGAATCGATTCTGTTTTGTCGAGAATTTTTATTCAAGGTAAGGATTTTTTACTCTTCTTTATTCTAATTTTATCTAATATCAATCTAATATCAATCTAATATCAATCTAATATCAATCTAATGTCTAATCTCCATCCTCTAAACAGTAACCAAATCAGCACCGTCGAGTATCACATCCTTGACCAGTGGTTCTCCCATCTAATCACCAAACCAGAAACCCAAATCAACAAGTTCCTCTACCTTCGAACCTCACCCGAAACTGTGCACGAACGTGTGCGCATGCGTGCTCGTACCGAGGATGAAGCTATTCCTCTGGTAAGAATCCAATCACGTGATCTAATCAAATCTAACTTATCTAACCTCCCCTCAGGATTATCTAACCCAAGTACACGACCATCACGAACGACTTTTCGAACAGATCGACTCGACCGCCTGGCGTCACCTTCAAGGCTCAGGTCCACTGGCGAAGGTTGTAGTGATTGATGCAAATCAACCACTCGAAGATGTTTGCCGACAGGTGGAGAAGCACATTTTCGCAACTATTATCTGATCTGACTGTGTTACGTCATCTGTGAAGATCTCTCTATGTATTAGGAAGGAAGGAAGATTTGATACTTAAATAAATTAAAATGATCTTTGTTTATTTGTATATTGAATTTTTTTGTCTATTTGAGGGATTTGCTAGGATTTTGTGCATCTGGATTCTTTGGATTATCCTATCTATTTTTCATTAGATTATCTTGTCTATTTTTCATTGGATTATCCTGTCTATTATTCTTTGGATTATCCTATCTATTTTTCATTAGATTATCTTGTCTTTTGTTTTACTTTGGATCATCTATTCAAAGATTTTGATTTACTGATGAGTAATTTCTTGTTGTTTTTTCTATTTGCAGAATTCAATTCCAGGATTTTCTTAAGGATTTTCTCTGAAGGATTTTCTCTTCTCTTCAATTTTCTATAAAATGAATTTTCGAGCTTTTTCTGAAGAGGATATTGGTGGAGGTGATCAATATTATGAAGATCCGGAAGATTTGGATTTGGAACAGTTGGCCAACTATTTGCAGGATCAGGATGGTTTGGGTATGTTTGTTATCAGACTTGATGCGTTGAATTAACCTATTTTCTCATTTTTTTTTCACAGACGACTCATCACTCGACTTTTACGATTCCGACTCGCCATCTGCATACCTCAACCAGATGCCCTCTGACCCCTTTGACCTCACCTCCAACTGCATCCATCCAACCCTACACGATGCACTACATCACTTTTTAATACCCATCTTGGTTGCGAATCTCTCTACACGATTATTGATATTTCTCATCGATTCTCTACTGAGAAAATATCCTCAACTGATCCCAAGTTCTGGTTCACGGATCAGTAGGATTCTCGCTTTTGTGATGATTAATCTACGGAATTTTGTTTTGATTGCTGCGGGGGCTGTGCTACTTGGTTATCACTTTCGATTGGATTCACCTGGATTCAAGTTGTTCATTTCTGGTGCTGTGATTCTGACAAGTTTGTTTATTCCTACCTTGCTGCTATTACTGCCCCCTAGCGGTACTGGCAACAAACAATCAACCCAACAGAATAGCATTTCCGTTTGGATTCTCTGGGTTGTGACAATGACACTGATTTCGATGAATGAGGCAATGATTTTCGTGTTTGATCAAGAGCATTTTGTCAAGTTGCGACCAAATGTTATGTTGATTGTGATGAAGTCTGTTTCGTATTACTATGAGGAGAGTGCCAATATTGGTAAGTGGTTTTAATGGTTTCTTATCTGATCTTATCTCATTTTAATGGTTTTATCTATTGTTTCATCTCATCAATCTAGGATCCAAATCCGAATCGAAACCCTTTCTCAGTCAATTCTTCCGAACGTATCTCGACTTTCTCGCATACCTCATCCATCCCAACTCTCTAATTCTGGGAGTATGGCATCCACACGAATCTCAAAACAAGAATATTCATTCTCCTCAATCACCCGAACACTCTTCTTCTCCCAACAACAGTTCCCTCTGGATCTCAGTACCCAATTCCCTCCTTCGTTCAGCCATTTCCTTTGTTTTATGTCTACTCTTTTTGTTGGTCTCTTCCTGTTACATCGATTACTACCTTGTTGGTCACCTGTTTGATGCTGTATTTGATTTCATGGAAGCATTTGTACCCGATTCGTTTGGTCGTCCCGTGGAATTGGTTCTACTGTCGTACAGTACTGCTGTACAGTTTCATTTTTCGCATTATTTTATTTGTTTTGCGGCACAGTCAATGTTTGACTTGTGGGATATTAGGTGAGTTGATGATTTGAGATTTTGTTTTGGAGCGTGAATTATCTAATGTTTTCTTTGATATACAGAATGACCATCACTCGGCCCATTCCAATTGAACTGCCACGCTCCCTGGTGGATGTTGTCGTAGCCTGGAACATTCCAATGCACCAGTGGCTCAAGCGTTATGTATTTCAGCCCTTCAAGCGTTATTGTGGAAATAATATCTATGCGACCATCTTCTTCACCTACTTCATCTCGTCTTATCTTCATGTAAGTTTGGAAGTGAATTTTTCATTGGCTAGTGGTTAGTGCCAACTGTCTAGTGCCAAGTGCCAAGTGTCTAGTGCCAAGTGCCTAGTGCCAAGTGCCAAGTGCCAAGTGCCAAGTGCCAAGTGCCAAGTGCCAAGTGCCAAGTGCCTAGTGCCAAGTGCCAAGTGCCAAGTGCCAAGTGCCAAGTGCCTAGTGCCAACTGCCTAGTGTCTAGTGTTTAGTGCCAACTGTCTAGGGCCAAGTGAGTAGTGCCAAGTGTCTAGTGCCTAGTGTCATAGTTCATAGTGCCTAGCACCAACTGCCTAGCACCAAGTGCCTAGTGCCTAGTGTCTAGTGCCAAGTGCCTAGTGTCTAGTGCCAAGTGTTTAGTGCCAACTGCCTAGTGTCTAGTGCCAACTGCCTAGTGCCAAGTGCCTAGTGCCTAGTGTCTAGTGCCTATTTGGTATAACTGAAACAATATCTAACTCGTAAATTTTCTTCCAGGGCTTCAACTTTCAAATCTGGACCGTTCTGTTGACCTTGGGCCTCTTGACTCAGGCGGAATTCAAACTTCGACATCGACTTGCGAGTATCTTCTCAGCCTGTATTGAGAGTCGTGCCTGTAGTCATTACACCTATGATGAAGAGGAAGAAGATGAAGAAGCATCTGAATCTCCCATATCTCGAACCCAGATTCGATGTTCCAAGTCCAATCACAGTCACACTGGTAGTGGAATGTTCAGTGCGGTCAGGTTGGTCAATTTGGGTTTCACGATACTTGCGTTGGTTAATTTGGCTTTTCTGGGCTCGACTTTTGATGGAAAACCTGATGTGAGTATTCTTTTTATGGATTAATATGGGTTCGATTGAGTTAATTTATACCTCTTTTATTAATCTAGTCCTCCAATCTATCGAATGTGTGGTTCATCTGGTCGAGCCTGTACTTCTACTCGCACATTATCGCGATTGTCATGTTTGTCCTCTACAAGATTGTCTGAGGAATGTTGTGTCAAACGTGACAATTGGGACCATCTTGGGTACCATTTGAACTATGAAATGTATTATTTTTTATAAATTGATTATTATTGCGATGCTTCAGTATTGTGATTTTTTTTTGTGTTTGCACTTTATTTGATAAATAAAAATGCGAATTTTATTGTCACTTGCATTATGTTCCGATCGGAGAGCGCAATGGGCAAAGATTAGATTTGATTGGCATTGTGACCGAATGACTAGATTCAAAAATGTAAATTCTGTTAACCTTTTGGTAAATCTACTGTTCAATTTGAAAATGAATAGAATTTATCACATTTCGGCGGTAAAAGCTCACAACAATTTGTCTGTCATTGGAAAAGACGGTAATTGAATTGAATAAACTATTGAAGTAATTCGGAGAGGTTATCTTTTTGTTTTCTGATTTGTTTTCTATTGCTCCTCCTATAAGAAGAATAGAACAACCCTTACAACGATTTTGGCAGCCCTCTTGTAGAATGGGTTCTTTTTCTTTTTTTTTCTTCTGCTGAACCAATTGATTCTCCTTTTCGATTCCTTGTTCCTGGTTCATTTCGGCACTTTTGCTTTGACCAATGCCACTGCAGTAGTAGTTGTAGTAGTTGTTGTTATAGCAGTCGCGGTAGATATTTCGATTTACCGTGAGTTGACTTTTAGGTTGGTTCACTTGGTTCAGTGTCTGGCTCAGTGTGTCGGCTGGTCTAAAGGGTCAAAACAAATGTGCATCAATACATCTATGAGAAACATCGTATAATCTCTAATAAGTGCCGCCCTCTAGCTCAAAGCTATTGGCCCTTTAGAAAGCCCCTTATTGAATTTCGGCACGTGTAAACGTGATTCTGGGATAAGTCGTCAAAGACTGAAAAATGATTAGAAACTTAGACCCAAAGACCCAAAAGCAGAAGACTTAGTTTCAAGAGCCATAGAAAAGCGACCCAATTCAGCAATCTAACTTACCTTAAGTTGTTGGCATTGCCATCATTTTCATTACCATCTCCGGTCGAGGACAGACAGTTGTTCTCTTCTGACATGTTTGGTCAAAACGGGTGGAGAATTAAGAAACAGTCTAAATTGAAGTTGGAATTGTTACTGAAATGTTGGGACACAGCTTCTAGATTGGAATCTAAAATCAAAAGAATTAAAGTTAATGTTTTCTTAGTAAAAAAACAACCGGACAATTCAGGTGATTCACCTTGCAGTGTTGTTAGTGTTAATAAACTATTCAGTTTGTCGTGATATTCGAATTGTCTTTCGCCGAATGAATCTTAAAAGACTCGTGGAGCGGTTGAGTTGTAGCAAAAGTTGTTGTTTGTGTGCTTGTGTCGATGAGAATGACTCCCCGTTACAAACAAGCCATGGCCCGGTGATGCTCATGTGATGGTAATCATGCCCTTCACTCATGTCATGTCATGTTGCCGCTATTTCTATGGATACGATCTTCGCTGAGTCAAATTTTTGAGTATTGGTGGAGGCGCTGGTGACAAGAACCGTTTGTTGTTGTTGTTGTTGTTGCATTTGGAGATACTGTCTCAAAGACAGTGGAAGGGGTGACACACCACAATGTGCATTTATACGTTTGAATTGAAATGTGTATTGTAACCTTAATGCGACAAATTAGGAAGGTGGTTCAATTTTAGGTTGTGTCTGACAGTTGACTTTTCGCCGCATCATTGAGCACATGGATGCACTGCTGCTATTGATTGTGCCCACTGGCGCCACCTTCGCCGATCATGTTGTGTTGTGTTGATTATTATCATGCTCGTTGATAACAACATTGTGGGGAGAGATATTTTCTCCAAATAAAGACAATTTCAAGAAGCTTTCTCATCTTGACAATTTTGTAATATTCACTTGATTCCTGAATAATGGGAAAAGGCTGTTATGTAATGGAATGAAAACCCAGAAAACCTATACAAACCAGACAATTTAAGATTGAAGCTCACTCGTTTTTGGGGGAGCAGAATTTAGGCAAACGTTTTAAAACGCCTAGTTATGCTTTGCAATGTCCACGGATGTGTTTTCACTAGTGTATAGCTATAGTGAATCCGTTGGCACGTTATCGGGATGGTAAGTTGCGCTTAAAAACCACAATAAGTAATGCAATACATAAAGTGGAGTGGAGTGGGAATGGCTTTCTGATGGGTTTGATGCTATCTCCTATGTAAACCAACAAGATAACACTGTGCATGTGTCCCAGCAATTGGGCCACACTTTGAGGGAGAAAATGTCCTACTAACTAAGCTTAACCAATGTATTGAACTCAGTGTCAGTGTTTGTGGAGCTGTCAAGCTTCCACACTACGCCAAGTGGAGCTGAAGCCATTCTAACTTATAAACCGTAATGGATAACTACTGAAGACCAATAACTCAATTCAATGAGAGCTTAAGTAATCTCCAAGAGAGATTATCCAGGTGGGGCTTAATACTGGATACACACTTTATTGTGATTACTGCAGAGTGGTCGGCCATGGTTACATATGTCATGATATCAATCATACACTGACAGACCTGTGTACCTGTCTCATGAATCTGATCGAGGAGAACGAGTGAGCAGTTATGACGCTCTCTCGCAGCTTAGAGTGAGTCAACAATGATCATCATCACAACCACCAGCATCGAGTCAGTCACTGTAATCACAAGCCCCCCACATACCGGCACATTCGCACATTGATTTAATAGATTCAGGTATATTTGCGCGCCATTTAACACTCATGTTTAGACACAAACAGTGCTTCCAACTGGTGGTGCAGCTTCAAAGTTTAACAATTTTGTTTTTAGTATTACAAACGCGAAACGTTAGCGTACAATCAGAGCGAAATAAGTGCTATTTCCTTCATTCTCCTGAATTGCAAAATACAAATGAAATCATTTTATTGATTTTTACATTCATAAAATCCAAAATTCATTTTTAGATAATGCAAATATAACATTTTGAACATTTGAAATTTCTCTTGATGCATACACATTCAAATACTGGCTGCTGCGGCACAGCAAGGAATCCATTTGCTACAAGCTATAAAGGGCTTGCACACATAGTCCCAGGTTCACTTAAAACTAGTGGGCCCTGCGGGGGCTAAATTTGAAATTTGAACTTATAAAGTGTAATAAGTAAGACCAAGGATTATATTCGTGGTCTTTAGTCTGAACGTGTGACTGCTTGAACAGCAATTCCCTCACCAACCAAACATTTTAAACCAAAACTTGATTCAACACGGCACCTAACCTACCTAACACCAAACCTAAACCCGATCCTACACGACGCCCACACCTGCCTAACCACCTAAACCTAACCTAACCCGAACCTACATGGCACCTAACCTACCTAACACCAAACCTAAACCCGATCCTACACGACGCCCACACCTGCCTAACCACCTAAACCTAACCTAACCCGAACCTACATGGCACCTAACCTACCTAACACCAAACCTAAACCCGATCCTACACGACGCCCACACCTGCCTAACCACCTAAACCTAACCTAACCCGAACCTACATGGCACCTAACCTACCTAACACCAAACCTAAACCCGATCCTACACGACGCCCACACCTGCCTAACCACCTAAACCTAACCTAACCCACCTGTACATATCAGCAAAGAAGTTGAAAGTTCGTGTTTGTCCAATAACCGAAGAACCGATCTTTAGAATGGGAGTGGTGTACAACATGTACTTTAGAGATGGTTCCACCACACCTCGGACTCACAGAATGATCTTCCTTCCGTTCGTCGACAGACGCCAGGGCACTCAGTTCGCGATCACAAAAGCCTTGAAGTTCATCTTAAGAAACCGAATCGAATCACCGCGCAAAATCACCATCATAACGGACGAGCTCGAGTGTGCGAGATTCATCGAACAAGGTTACCTCAGGTTGGGTAAGCTCGAACACGACATACTGCACCTGGTGAAGCAACTGAACTGTGAATTGGCATTCAAGCGACCAGTTCGGGGAGATTCGCATTGGAACAAATACATCGATGTTAGAAGAATGGCTACTAAAGAGTGTTCGTCTAATCATCAGTACCAATACCAGTTCTACAACAAAAAGTACGTCCGTGGGAAGGTCAAGCAGTGGGCCAAAGAAGGGTTCGGCAATGTGTACGATGAATCTGCCAACCCAATAATGAAGTCGTTCTTTCCTCGTGCCAAATTCATCCCCGAACACGTCAAGACCGACTTCGTACAGTCCATGTTCTTCTCTCGACACGGATGCTTTCGAGCTTACCTGGACTTTGTAAACGTGAGAGATAGTGATGCCTGCATATGCGACAATCAAACCCCACAGACGGTGGACCACGTGTTGTTGAGTTGCCCTCGTTATTCGGTCATCACTGAAGCAGAATACCAACGAGCAGGTAGGCAATACAACAGCCTCATGGAGATGGTCGAAACACCACCGATGTACAAGATCTTCTTGAAAGTAATCGCACAAATCTACCCAATCCTACACAACGACAACCAATAACAAACAAAACAAAATAATCGAAATGATTCTGATTTGATTCGCATGCACAAAAAAATGAAAAAAAAATGAAAAAAAGTATGCGATCTCAACTCATGTACATAATGCACAAAGTATTATTCTCCGTAATGTATTCCTCATTTGTAAATTACCATTCCTAGTCAGATTTAATTAATGCCCACTTCCCTCTTCCCTTGTATATATTTCTTTTGAATTATTGATTTCAATAACACTCCCTTTGTAAACCAACTTTGTAAAACACTCTGTATCACAAACTTGACACTCACTCTCTGTTTAAAACACATTCACAACCTCATTTATACAACATCAACTCAGCTGTGTACACAAGACACATGCTTCTCAGTGCTTGCACTAACAAACTGTAACACATTTATAAGTCTCATTTGTAAACTTGATTTTTTAAAACGCAATAAAACATTTTCAACCTAACCTACCCCAAACCTACATGGCACCTAACCTACCTAACACCCTAACCAAAACCAAATTCTACATTTCACCTACATAATACAAACTAATTTTCTCATTGTTGCACTCATTGTTGAGTACACTGGAAAATGGCTTTACCCTCAAACAGAAGAATGACTTAGGTGAAATTTGAATGGCAGCTATACCTAAAACACAACTTTTTGACCTTTTGAGCACGTTACGCACAAATTCACATAATTTTAAGCATTTCTGCCAAATTTCATCCAAATCGGTCAAGAAACCTCGGAGCCTTATCTTGCACAAAAACGGCCAAAAGCCAAGGGATAGTCTTCACTTACGTTCAGACAACAAGACGGTTCCTTATCCTTATCTAATGTTTTTTTATATACAGAATGACCATCACCCGGCCCATTCCAATTGAACTACCACGCTTTCTGGTGGATGTTGTCGTAGCATGGAACATTCCAATGCACCAGTGGCTCAAGCGTTATGTGTTTCAGCCCTTCAAGCGCTATTTGACAAATAAAATTTCTTTTTGAACAACAATGAGCAGGGTAAATTATTTATTGCGTTAAATTAAACTTATACAAAAGTGATTACAAAACTAGGTGTTTTAAAGGGGTAGTCGTCTTCAACAACAGCAGCAACAACTCGCACATTTTGTGCAAGTTAAAATGGGCTTGACAAACTCCCAAATTCGTTCAAACCAGCCAGGCTTGTCATCATTGCCGTTGCCTTTATTAGAAATCTTCACTTTATTATTATTACCTTGCACATGAACGGGCATTTGAATATCTCCCATTTGTTTGGTGTTGACAGCAGCTGCAGCTGGGCCTTCATTGTCACCTGCAATTAGTGGATCAGTCTCCGGATCTTGTGAGGCAGATTCAGAAGTTTGAGCAACTGAGAATTTTGAAGGGCCCAAAGTGACAATTGCACGGAGAGTTCCATGAACGAAATTCATATCAAACTCCTCATTAGCCACGTGATCTAAAAGTGCACGGCTCTTGGAACAATCATCAACCGAGAGGAGGGCAGCTTGATTTAAGACGGATAGCTGAAGGGTGCTTTCATCTGGAATTGTAGAGGCAGTGGCAATAAAACCGGAAATGTGTTCTACAAAAATTGAGTTGCACTTCCCACCAGGACTGGATACGTGGGCATTGAGAATTTTGGTCAATCTTACAATAGCAAAGTGCTTGTAGGCAGGGGGAATATCCACACGGCTGGGGATCAAATTTTGTTCTCCGTTGGTAGCCACATGGAAAGGTGGATCAAAAGTGTTGGTGCCGTTAGCAGGGAAAATAGTAGACAACTTGGCAGGCGCAATTGATTTTCCATTTGGATAGTAGTTATAGTTTATGGTGGTGGTATTATGACTATTTTCAGTGTGTGTCCGATTGTTGGCGTCCTGATTTGTGTTTCTAAGTGCCAAATTTACGTGACCCATTGTCCCAGATATACCCATAGGCATTTTACTGTCAAAGCTTGTTATTCAAAATGATATAAGAAACAAAAAGGTCGAATTGAATGGCTATTTTACCTGGATTCGCCCATGTTGTCTGGATCGAGCAAACGAAGAGGATGTTCATCGTATTTGACGACATCTCGAGTTGATTTCAGTATAGTCATAGGTAACAACAACGACACACACACACACACACAAGAGAGTTGTGAACAGTTGGAGAATCTAAAGAAGCAGGATAATGGTTAAAATTATTAACCCGGATTGTGCATACAAAGATCTTACCAAAGGCGTTTTTTTGGCAGAAGCCAAATCAAAGAATCTTTGAGCTGTGATAGACAAAAGAATCTTAAATCCAAATCTTAAGTCCAATATATTGCTTTTGAGTTGCATCACATTTGATATCAATCATATATCAATCAATATGCATATGATATGCACCATGGTAATGGTATGCTGTTCACTCATATTGTAGTTTAATGAGTCAAATATATGTATTTGGGTGATGTTGGTGGAGGGAGACAAGAACAAGTTTCGGTTAGAAGAATGCTGTTTGTTGTTGGATTGGGGATATTGTCTCAAAGACAAACCAAAGCCCCTGAAGGTCATGCTGATTTTTCTTTGCATCATTTTTGGGTTACATGGATGCAAAGAAATATCATGCGCCTTCCACAACAACAGTACAACAGTATACCGTTAGTGCTGATGCCAATTAGTGCCACTTTCTATACTTGCGTGCCACTTTTGCAGATCCACTTTAAAATGTGGAGTGTCTGATTGGCATGCATGTGTACTGATGACACCATTGTGCAACAAAACGGGATACATTGTTGTATGTGGTGCATGACGCAATTTTGTCCAAAAAATGCAAATTCGCGCATCTGTTCCATTTGCCAATGTTGTGACATTCGTTTGATTCCTGAATAATGGGGGGAAAGTTAAATTATTAAATGATGAAAGGAAAAACAGCCAGAAATACAATACAAACCGTCAGATTTGAGATGAAACGCGTTCATTTTGAGAGCAAGCAGCATTTGAGGATTTGTAAATCAAAACGGTTGTGTGCTATTGACGTTTTTAAAGCGTACTCCTCGAGTTATATCCCAATTGGAAACCATGATAAAGGATCGCGCGATCGATGTTTGCAGTGAAGGAAATGGGGTGGAGTTGAACTTCTCTTCATTTCTCTTCTATGCTTCTCGGTTGGACACTATTTTGGTTTGGATATTATCTCCAGTGGAGACTAATGGTCTTAGACAATTTGTCCTTATATCAGATATATCTGTTACTGTAAATGTTTGTCTGGTAAATGTGCACATTTACCGGTAAAAGTGTCATGTTCTTCAGTGAAAATTAAAACTTTGTACTTTTACTGGTAAAAGTGCACATTTTCCAGTAAATCTGCACATTTACCAAAACGTCTTGGTAAAAGTACTTTTTGGACCTATTATTCTTGGATATTATCCTAAAAATAAAGAATTTTGGATTCTAACTAAACATTTTTAGTTCAGAAAGATATTATAATCGAAGTTTGAATTCTATCCCTCAATAAAATGACTAGGGAACTTCACCAACTAAATTTTAGGTAATATCTTAAAATGTATCCATAGGCATCCATATCCATATCCATATCCCTCTATTATAGAATCAAGATATTATTTAAATAAATGTCATGGTGCACACTTTTGGTAATATCCTGGCACAATTGGCTTTTAATTCAACATTTTTGGGTCAAAGAATGCACTTTTACCTTGACGTTTTGGTAAATGTGCAGATTTACTGGTAATTGTGCACATTTACCAGTAAATCTGTATATTGAGTTTTAAAATTTTCTTAATATTCACTTTTACCGGTAAATGTGCACATTTACCAGACTATGCACTTTTACAGTAACATATCCATCATTGTTTGCACTTGATTGTTATCACTGTTGTCACTGTATGCACAGTCGTCGGACAATGCGACTCATGTACGTTCGATGCATCATACCTAGGCCAGGTAGTGTGCCTTGGCTATGAACGATAAGGACGAGTGACTCATCAACGAAGTTTGGCAAAAGCACGTGCTGTAAACACTGCCGTAAACAGGCGACATGAGCGCTAGGTTGTTCATAGATGAGATAATCAACATTGTTTAATGAGTTAACAGTTATGCTGAAAACAGTGTTTCTCTCTGGTAGCTTGGCATTAAAGTAATGATAAGATATTGCAAAATATTGACGTCCGGTCTATAGGCAGATCTGAATTAGTTGGGCACCCGAACCTCATTAGTATTTATAAGTTCATAAAGTTCCATTTCCCTATTACTAATCTCGTTTGCATAATTTCAGAGCGAGAGTATTGTGCTTTAGTCGTTTTCCAATACATTCCAATTGCAATTTATCGCAGCTTATTATTATTTTATTAAAATCTCAAGTGATTTCTAGTGCGGATAAAAAGATTTGGACCACACACCAACCATACACAATACTCAAAGCAGAAAATGGACATAACAGAAACAAAAAACTACATACAAATTTAAACACAGGCTGCAGTTAAACAAGTACAGCAAGGAATACATTTGCTACACGCTATAAAGGGCTTGCACACATAGTCCCAAGCTCGCTTAAAACAAGACGGTTCCTTGTCCTTATCCTTCTTGGATGGGCCATCTGTGACTGTGCCAGTTGCATCCACGATTGTCTTGTTGCCATTGCCATGATTGTTAATGTTTATTTTGTTGATTGTGGTCGAAGGTTTTGCAGCTGGCAGCAATGGGCTCGATTCTTGTACATTCGATTCTTCTCCATCATCCACGGATCCGGTTTCGGGTGACGATGCGATGACAATAGCTTCGAGCAACAGTGCCCCAAATTTCTTCACCTCAAATCCACTTGAAGCAAAGTTTAGCAGAGCCTGATTTAAAAAATACAGGGTAGATGCTTGCTTGTCGGTGAGAAGGTCTGTTAGGGGTGGGCCATTTGGGTCGTTTGCACATTTTACTGCAGAAACAGTGGCAATAGCTTCGTTAATCAAGCGTACAAAGGCTTGATTTGATTTGTCTGTGGATGTAGTGTGGAAAGCTAGAAGTTGACTAAAGGCTGAAGTCACATAGTCCTTGTTGAGGGCACTGATTTTGGTTGCTTTGAAGCGTATTCCGGTTTTAATGGGTAATGGATTCTCGGGTGGGCCATCGGTGTACAGAATTTCAACTTGATCTTCATCTGAAGGGCCATCAATCTGATTAAATTTGTTGATTGACACCACAACATCCACTTGACCATCAACATCGCTCTCAAATGTGAGCGTCGAGCCATCCGAGGACAGTTTGGGTGTTGATGTCCAAGTTTGGAGTTGGTTTGGGTTATGATGATGATGATGATTGTTGATTACCACTTTACCACCATTGTCACAATCGATCACGATCGGAGGTTCTGGTTCTGTCAAATTGTTCGACTCATTCTGTAGAGCAATTTGCTGATGATCAACAGGTCTGTTTGGAAGGTGTCAAAACATTATAGGTTGTCACTTTGAATATATTATACTCAAATGTGTACTCACGGTTGTTTATCTTGCATGTCACCTTCTCAGTGCACAGTAGACAATAGCGTTTTGGTTAGGTTAGGTTAGGTTTCGGTTAGGTTTTGTTAAGTTTTGGTTGGTTTTGGTTAGGTTTTGGTTAGGTTTTGGTGAGGTTAAGTTAGTTTTTGGTTAGGTTTCGGTTAGGTTTTGTAAACTCTTGTAACTCTTAACTCTCAACCAGTTGTCTAATGTTTTGTGCAGCAATGCACCCCTATTTTATCCCACTAATAGTTGTTCTTACATTTACATTATATCATATGTCAAGTGCGTTATATGGTTGGTGACATAGACAGAGACACACCTGTAGAATCTACAGTGTAGATTGTGAGGCATATTGCGAAGTGACATGTTTGCTTTGATGAGTCACGCACTCACTCATCAAGAACGACTGAATCTATGTTCCAACAACAGTAATGGTTACCTTGACCACCGTGATTACCCTTCAAAAGCTTTATCATTTCAGGGCACATTAAAAGCAATTAAAAGACATGAGGATTTGGGTTGGTCTTGATTTGAAACTTATTGCTTTGGCCAAATGTGACGGATGTGTGTACACGTGCCTGTTTTACTGACAAGTTAACTGGTTGTTGCTGCTTCTACTTCTGTTACGGTCGGAGAAATCCAAAAAAGAAACCCTGGGAAACGAGATTAGATTAGATTTACTTGTACCTAAAACTAACTTTGACTAAGTTTATTTGTAAGTTTAGTGAACAAATTGCGCGACCAGTTGCAACTTTTTTGGGTAACGGTCCGGTTACTAAAGAGTCACTGTTATCACAAGATCCCATATCGATACATTCACACAAACGTTTATTGCTATATTCTCATGATATTTGCGCGCAATTTATAACTAAGTTAAGTTTTGATACAAACAGTGCTACCCTCTGGTGGTACAGCTTCAAATTTAAATGTAAAACCGTTTCTACATATTCAAACAATCGCGGCTGTTGCTGCACAGCAAGTAAACCATTTACCACAAGCCATAAATGGCTTACAAATATACTTCCAAATCCGTTTCAAACAGGACGGTTTCTTATCCTTCTTCTTGTCAGATCCGACATCTGCGCCAGTGGCACCAAAGTTGATCTTATTCTTATTTCCATCGATGAAATTGTAGTTGTGAATGTTTTGTTGGTTGTAGCCGGCAGAGGACGGGGCAGAATTCGCCTCACTAGGTGTCTGTGGAAGGAGTGGAACTGTGGCAGGATCGACGGAATCGGGAAATGAAGATGATCCTAGGTAGGATGATTGAGAAACAGCCGAAACAGTGACAATAGCATCGAGCATTGTACCAACAAAATCCATAATCTCAAAGCCATTGGAAGCATACAGGAGCACTGCTTGATTCAAATGAAAGACAATGGATGTTTGCTTGTCGGTGAGGCAATCCAAGGGTTGGGCATTCACTTGACTTGAGAATTGCACCGCAGAAACAGTGGCAATAGCCTGAGTAATAAAGCTTACAAATGGTCGATTAGTTTTGCCAATTGAGGTATAATTTGTCAATATCTGACTAAAGGTGTTCATCACATAGGCCTGGTTGAGGGGAGAGAGTTTTGTGGGTTTGAATGGAATGGTTCCGATAAATGGAATAGGAGGTGGTCGATTCTCTGAATGGCCATCCACATACAGAATTTCAACGGTATCATCACTAGAAGGGTCTTCATGGATAGAGGCAAGTTCTTTCTTCGAGAGCGATACCACAACATCAACTTGACCATCGCTTTCGAAGGTGAGTGTTGAGCCATCGGGGGATAGTTTTGGTTTGGATGTCCAGTTCTGGTTCAGTTCGTTGTGATGATGATTGTTCAGTACCACTTTACCACCATTGGCACAATCGATCACTATTGGGGGCTCTATTTGTAGGGCAATTTGGTCTGCAGGCCTGTTGGTGTTTAGGAAGGTGTCAAGTCATGGATAGGCATGCAAATATACTCACTGTTGTTTATCTTTCATGTTTCCGCCTCAACAAGGAAAATAGACCCAATTGACAATAGTGAACTCTTACCCCTCAAGTTTAACCAATCACTTAAAGTCTACTTCTGCGTCTTGCTGCAGAATGCACCAGGAGTTTTATACATCAACACCGCTGTTGTCCTCATCATTATGTCAGTGGATATTTTTATCATTTAGATGTAGATGTGGCTGTTTGTTGTTATGTTGGTTGATGCTGACATGGTAGGACACACCTGTGAGGATAGATGCACATGTATAATGAGCCATGTTTGCTTTGATGAGTCACACTCACTCAATAAAAACTAAATGAAACTGTTTAAGATGGTTCCAAAATGGTGATTTTAATGGTTGTCGTGGTGAACGCCCTTTTGGTACCACCATGTATTGAGAAGCACATGTTGAGGATGCTTTCTCAATTTTGATAATCAACATAGTGCATACATACTGTTAAACCAGTGCTATGCGTAACTCTAGCTGTGATCACATATATTGAGAGGATGACATGTAGTCGTAAAAGATGTATAGGTGTGCAATCGTACATAGCAATCGTTTTACATTTTGGAGCAAAAAGGGCTGTTTTAAAGACATGGATATCTTGAATTGAAACATATTGCTTTGACCGAATGAGCAACGACGGATGTGTGTAATGTGTACTGTACACGTGCTTGCATATAGATACATGTACCGGTACAGGTATATACAGGTATACTGGCAGGTTAACAGGTTGTTATTACTGATTTACGTATCCAATAAGATTTCCAAGGTAACGAGATAAGATAAGATTATGCCTAAACCCAACCTAACCTAACTTTGGCTAACAAGCTCATTCGTTTGTCTAAGTGTAATGAAGAAGTGATAAACAACACAAATTGCACCGCCAGTTGCAACTTTTGGCCTCATTTGGTCAAACAAAAATTTAGTATCCTTGAATGGTGTGTTCAATAGATTTACTTTGATCATTTTGTCTGAATCAATTCACACCGTGTACCTATTAGTCATTAACCGGGTCACCACTACTCTTGGGCTTCTCTATAAAGTTCAATCAGTTTGTTCTTTAATTGTTAGTGTTATTTTTTAGTTCTTAATGCGTTATGTTACTGACAAAGATTACTTAGTCAAATATTTCCACACCCAAAAGAGTACGTTTTAAGGGGATATCGTCCGTTGAGAGAATCTTAGATAAGACCATATCCAATAACATCGAGACACTTTACATGTCCGCGGATGCACGCATATGATTGAGATCACTGTTAGCACCTCAGTGGTTTCTGCCATGGTCACATACGTTATCATGTTCAATACATATCTGTTCCAGACAGTGTGCCATGACTCTAATCGAGGGGTGAGTTTGTAACGGTTTTCACTTATCACAGGATCTCATGCCGACACGTTCACACAATGGTTTAATAAACTCACGTAATCGGGTGCAAATCAAAACTTATGATACCAACAGTGCTTCCCTCTAGTGGTACGGCTTCAAAAATTCTGCAATTTTGTTTTCACTATTACTAAGACAGTTAAATTAATGTAAACTGCTACTCAGTGCATACAGGAACATCTTTTATAGAATCTTTTAACATCTCATAGAACATGATCAAATCATTCAAACACACCAAACAAAACACTTTGTACATACAAAAACAGGTTTAACAAACTTCCAAATCCGATTCCACAAGGAATCCTTCTTTTTACCACCACCACCACCAGTCGCAATGCCCGAAGTATCCAACTTCACCTTATGACCATTGCCTTTAATGGGAATGTGAATGTAGATCATACTGTCCTGTTTGGTGTAAGTAGGCACTGGAACTTTAGTTGACTCTATTAGTGGATCAGTAGGGGAAGCAATGGAATCGAATTCTAAGTTGGATTCCTTTGGAACAGACAACATTTGATCAACAGCATCCGGAACGCCCCATTCTTTGGAAGCAGCAATAGCAATCGCATCCAGAAGAGTACGAACAAAATTCATATTCGCATTCTTTTCTGCAACATACTTCAAAAGATTTTGATTCAACGTGTAAATCAGTGCCGTTTGATTATCCGTAGGAATGTACTCCGGCTGGGCTACTTGATCTATGGGTGCCAGTGAAGCCGTTCCAATAGCCTGGATAATAAAGCGAACAAAGGTGTGGTTAATGTTGTTCTCACTAGAAGACTTGTGAATCTCGAGTAGACGACTGAAGTTACAGATTACGAAGATCTGATTGGATGCGGTAATGGTTGTTGGTTGAAAGGGGGTCCAAATTTTTGGTTCAATTGGAACGATAGTATCCTCTGGTTTTGGTTTCGAGGACGGTATTATCATATCTATTAGTCCATCTGGGTACAGGAGACCGTCGGTTTCCGAGTCTTTACTGGTCAAGGTACTTCCGTTCTGGTTGGTGTACTGATCGATGGATACGACAACATCCGGTAAATGATGACCAGCAGCGCCACCATTATCATTTTCAAAGGCAATTCTAGATGATCCGTCCAGAATTAGCTTTGGTGACGATTCCACTGCTTGAAGATGATTGATCTGTACTTTGCCGCCATTTGTACAAAAGATCACTAGTGGACGAGTTGGTGGTTGAATTTGGTTGTTCATCAAAGGATTGCTTGTTGACTCGTTCATTTGGAGTGTTATTTGGTTGTCAGTTGGATCGGTGAGACTTCTGTTTAGAAATGGAACAGAATTCTGGGTTAGATTGTATAATTTTGTTAAAATCTTTGTTAAACTCACTCGTTATCTGATGGTTCCATTGCTGTTGGATTGTGAAAAACACTATTTTTAGATAATGGACATTTGGTAAATGGCAAAATGGCAAAATAACATTAGACATTAGACATTAGACATTAGACATTAGACATTAGACATTAGACATTAGACATTAGACATTAGACATTAGACATTAGACATTAGACATTAGACATTAGACATTAGACATTAAGCATTAGACATTAGTTACAATACCTTATTAGTTTGTCTTAAAATATCGACTTCATTGAACTAAGAAATGAATTTTGTGTAAGATTTTGTTGCGTATTGCAATCGTCTATATCTTTTTGTGCTGTTTTGGAGATGTTTTGATGATGATGATGATGATGCTGTTGTTCTCTAATCATAAAATGTCATGTAGATGAGTTTAATTGGTAGCCATAATAAGTTGTTAGTTGTTGTCATTGGATGTGCTTTGATCATCAGATCCCGTCAAGATATGAATTTTGGAATGTTACAAAACATTCATTTGAGGTGCAACCTAAGGTTGCCAACCTTTACACTTTTGGTCATTAGGTCAGTAATGACAGAAGTTACAGACATCTTTTATAAGAGTGTACCATTGTATTTTTTAAATATTTTCCATAGGTGCACCAGTGACGGATGTAAACACGTGTGCTATTTTACATACAGCTTGATGTTGTGATTGCTAACTGTGAGGTGCAACATGTCATAGATACATTTCCATGGAAACGAAAGTTACCCCTGATTTGGTATACCTAAATCTATGTTAGTCTGTCTAGTGAAGGTAATAGTAGGTTGAAGTAATCAAATTGAGCTACAATTTTTCAACGGGTTTAGCACTTTTGCATTGAGTGCAGTGTCCAATTGATTATCTCCAAGGATACAATCTTTTGGAAGTGCTCAACTACCCAAGTAATGCATAGTACATTTTGGCACCAACACAGTGATTTTAAGCGTCATTTAGTTTGTTGTAAGCTAGATTTACACAAAAACGTATATTTTTTGGTAAATATGAAGTGCACTATAGTGCACAATTTTATCGTGATTCCTAGAAAAATTTTAGCACAAAGTACTACAAATGTTTTAACGAGTGTTTTTAGTGGGAAAACAGTTGATTTAGATCATAAGGTTACAGTGTTTTGTATTTGGTTTAGGGCATACCATTAGGGTAGATATAGTAGACTCGGATAACATAGAGCCAGGATTCTAGGTTTGGGTCATTCGTATACGACGTATAAATTTTACGTTTTTTATTGGCGTTTTGGCGTTTAGGGACTTTTCTGTGACACCTCAAAAGCAAAACACACAACATTTACCACATTTGAAAATTGACTTCGTACAAGTCCAGACTTGTTTCCCAATGGAGCCTTTGTCCTTTTCAACCCCGCCACTTCCAGTGTTGATCTTCAAAGTTACTCCTTCTTGGGCTTGGATTGTATTGTTTACGGTGACATTACCAGTTTGGCTACTAACTGTAGCAACTTTTTTGGCAACTGGTTCTGAAGTAGCTGGTTTTGGAACGGATTCAGGAACGGATTCAGAAACTTTAGGTTCCGTAAGAGCAACAATTGCTTGATCCATTGCACGAACAAGATTTTGGTTAGAATTCTGATGAGTTTCACGAATCTTTTTGAGAACCGAAATTTCCTCTTCTTTTGTTTTTGGAAAATTTGTTGTTCCAGAAACAGTATTTGTATTCGCAGCAAACACTGCTCCACCATAGGAAATGTTTTTATTGATCGTTCCACCGTAAACGTTCATAGTCAAGCCAGGATAAGCAGAATTCTGGTTGGACATGGAATCACAAACGAGTGTTCCAAATTCGGGGCTACTCGTACTGAGGCTTCTCTTGTAGACAAACGATCTAACTGTAGAAGTCACTAGAAGCTGTGGCGATTCCGACTCCAAGGGAATTCCAGTTTCAATTGGAACTTGTGATTCATTTTGATTGGTGGATTGAATATCCTGGTTTGGACCAGGAATTGAATCAGATCTAAAGAAAATAGATGATAGTAATGGCCAAACCCGAATAGAATATTCATACCGTGAAAGTGATCCATTGGATCCATGAAATTCATTTGACCCATCCATATAAATCTCACATGTAATTAGTCAAGGTGTGAAAAACACATGTTGTCTCTAAAGTGATGATGATTTTGATTGAGTGTGTTTGATGTGTGGTGTCAGGCGTTTTAAGGACACAATTTAGTCTGCTCACCAGACATTATCTATCCATTGATAACAGGTAAACGAGGGAATGATAATCGCGCGATTGTAATGGCATGACAATCCACTTTGTAAAAAGGGCTACTTCCAGTGGTACTTGAAGAAATATAAACGTGACAGGAAGTGGTACTCAAAGTAGCACTAAGTCAATTGTCATATAGATCCACATCCTAAGAAAAATTCCAAAATTTGATGAAAAAATTAAAGAAACGCATTAATCAGAAATACAAGAATTTAATTCCTAACAGTAGAATAGTGTAAATAGACATTTGAGACGAAAAATCAGTTGCTTGAGGACTCTCGTTGACCTTTTGGAACTACTTATGGTAGTACTTTTCATGATTACGCTTTGGAACCTGCTTTAGGGCTGCTCTTCTTGGGGCTCGACAATTTAGGACTATGCTTGGGACTTTTCTTGTGATTCTTTTTGGGATGATTTTGAGTGCTGGTCTTTAAGTTGGAGTTGGTAGGCTTTATAGTATTGGGAGTAGGATTTCTTGAAGCGGTACTCGGAGTAGTGCTTGGTTTAGTACTTGAAGTCGCACTCGAAGTAGCCCTCGAAGTAGTTCTTGGAGTACTAGCAGCAGTCCTGATTGAATTGTCATAAACTTGAGCCTGAGAGAAGGTTCGGTATGAACATCCCTTGAATAAGAACACTAGAACCGCTGCCAAAACCATAGTGATCATCAGTGCCAGTATCCATCCGAGTACTTCGTTTGAGCCTCCGGGTGGGATAGAAGAAGTCAGAGTGGAATTATCAATTGGGATTCTTGCTTCTGGTGCAGTATCTGAAGTAAAACGTCTCACGAACCAGCTAATGCCATGATACAGGCTGTAAACCGTTGAAGACGCAATAACAACAAAACATAATTTAGGAGCCCAATCATAGCAAGATGCATTGGATGAATCATTCGTTTGGAGAATAATCGGTGGAATATTTGGTGGGCTACTCGGAGGGTCATTCGGTGGGTCATTCGGTGGGTCATTCGGTGGGTCATTCGGTGGGTCATTCGGTGGGTCATTCGGTGGGTCATTCGGTGGGTCATCTAGTACAGACGTTTGGGCTGGTACTTTATGAAAAAATAAAAAAAAAAGTTATCAAAATTTAGAATAACCAAATAGAAATGAACTTACCTCGAGGATTGATAACGCTGACCTCGTCTTTGATGAGCAAGAGACGCAACTTGATGAATAGTATCAGATGGTAAGCTTCCACCTTTTTATTACGATCCAGATAGATGCTCTCGTACTTTGCGTAATTCGCTCTAATGAGCTCAATCAGCTCGAGCACTCCCACCTCGAAGTTGCTAAGGTCAATATCAAGTTCCTGGAATAAAATTTAATAATGAAAAGTCTACAGTTCAAAATCACTTACTTTTTGGTATAAGAAATATTCCTGCAATTCAATAGGCAGTACAATCCGTTCTATCTTGATGTTACGAGCTTCGGGATTTGAAAATTTCATCTTCAGGTCAGAGACGGGAACTCTCTTGAAATGTTTCTTGTCCATTTCGTGTATAAAATGCTTGAACGCATCAAAATTCTCCCGTGGGCCTAGAATGCTGAGTAGTCTGCGCAGAAAGATTTGGCTGTCGATGCGTTCCAGAAATTGGTGAAAACTTGACTTTTCACTCGGTGTCACAGAATCGACATATAGACGAACTATAGGAAGCGAAGATGTTTTGGATCAGGTTAGGTTCAGATTAAGTTTGAGTTAGGTTTAGGTTTAGGTTAGGTTTAAGTTTAGGTTTAGGTTTAGGTTTAGGTTTAGGTTTAGGTTTAGGTTAGGTTTAGGTTAGGTTTAGGTTAGGTTTAAGTTTAGGTTTAGGTTTAGGTTTAGGTTAGGTTTAGGTTAGGTTTAGGTTAAGCAATTTTGTTACCTTTCTCGATCCAATACTTTTGCATAAATGGCTTGAAAATCAGTACATATCCTTTGAGAATGAGACCAGCGGTCACCGGTGTTCCTTTAACCCTCAATTGTTCCAGCGACTCATCAAGCTTATTAAATTTTGTACAGAACGCATTTTTCCCCACCTCAAACTCGTTTTTCAGATATTGTTTCATCACCTTTGGGTCTTGGTACTTTGGAATGGCGTTCTCTTCAATGAACTTTGCAATATCTTTCTTTGTGTATTCTTGCTTAACAGCTAGATGCTTCACCTTCACCATGGCCAATTGGGACAAAATAGAACATATCTTCAGGAGGTCGTAACCGAAAGTATCGGATTTCTTGTCACAGATTTTGTATTTCGATAGAGCGTAGTAAACTAGTTGGAACTGGTCCCCAGAGTGGGTTTTTTTGAAAGTGCTCGTACTCGTAGATGATCTTCTCCTTGTCCATGCCCTTCTGGTTGGAGTCATGAATCGAACAGACTTGAAGCACCAGTAGAAACCAGAGAGGGGCTGAAAGGGTTAGGCGAACCATTTTCGGCTTGTAGAAATGAAAAGAAGAAGTCACAAAAATAGTAGAGTAGAAGAGGACAAATAGAAATGACTCACTAAACATGGAGTTGGTCGTGTAATATAGAAAACTCTAATGATAAATAAATCGAACAAACAACCAAACAGTTCCATCAAAAGTTTAAGAATTTTATTAATCGTAATTCCAAACAGTAAAATAGTAGAGATAACACTTGAGACGAACAATCAGTTGCTTGAGGACTTTCGTTGACATTTAAGGACTACTTATGGTACTACTTCTCGCAGTTACATTTTGGAACCTCCTTTAGGGCTGCTCTTCTTGGGGCTCGACAATTTAGGACTATGCTTGGGACTTTTCTTGTGATTCTTTTTGGGATGGTTTTGAGTGCTGGTCTTTAAGTTGGAGTTGGTAGGCTTTATAGTATTGGGAGTTCTTGAAGCGGTAGTACTCGGAGTAGTGCTTGGTTTAGTACTTGAAGTCGCACTCGAAGTAGCCCTCGAAGTAGTTCTTGGAGTACTAGCAGCATTTCTGATTGAATTGTCGGAATGTTGAGCCTGAGAGAAGGTTCGGTAGGAACATCCCTTGAATAAGAACACTAGAACCGCTGCCAAAACCATAGTGATCATCAGTGCCAGTATCCATCCGAGTACTTCGTTTGAGCCTTCGGGTGGGATAGAAGAAGTCACAGTGGAATTATCAATTGGGATTCTTGCTTCTGGTGCAGTATCTGAAGTAAAACGTCTCACGAACCAGCTAATGCCATTATACAGGTTGTAAACCGTTGAAGACGCAATAACAACAAAACATAATTTAGGAGCCCAATCATAGCAAGATGCATTGGATGAATCATTCGTTTGGAGAATAATCGGTGGAATATTTGGTGGGCTACTCGGAGGGTCATTCGGTGGGTCATCTAGTACAGACGTTTGGGTTGCTGGTTCTATATGAGGATTGATAACGCTGACCTCGTCTTTGATGAGCAAGAGACGCAACTTGATGAATAGTATCAGATGGTAAGCTTCCACCTTTTTATTACGATCCAGATAGATGCTCTCGTACTTTGCGTAATTCGCTCTAATGAGCTCAATCAGCTCGAGCACTCCCACCTCGAAGTTGCTAAGGTCAATATCAAGTTCCTGGAATAAAATTTAATAATGAAAAGTCTACAGTTCAAAATCACTTACTTTTTGGTATAAGAAATATTCCTGCAATTCAATAGGCAGTACAATCCGTTCTATCTTGATGTTACGATCTTCGGGATTCGAAAATTTAATTTCCAGGTCAGCGTCGGGCACGCTCTCGAAGTGTTCCTTGTCCATTTTGTGTATAAAATGCTTGAATGCATCAAAATTCTCCAGTGGAAATAGAATGCTGAGTAGTCTGCGCAGAAAGATTTGGCTGTCGATGCGATCCAGAAATTGGTGAAAACTTTCACTCGGGTTTCCAGACTCGACATATTGACGAGCTATAGGATGAGAGGATGGTTTGGATTAGGTTTGGGTTAGGTTTGGGTTAGGTTGGGTTTAGGTTTGGGTTAGGTTTAGGTTAGGTTTAGGTTTAGGTTAGGTTTAGGTTTAGGTTTAGGTTTAGGTTTAGGTTTAGGTTTAGGTTAAGGTTAAGGTTTAGGTTTAGGTTTAGGTTAGGTTAGGTTAGGTTAGGTTAGGTTAAGTTAGGTTAGGTTAGGTTTGGGTTATTTTAAGCAATTTTGTTACCTTTCTCGATCCAATACTTTTGCATAAATGGCTTGAAAATCATTATATATCCTTTGAGAATGAGATCAGCGGTCACTGGTGTTCCTTTATCCCTCAATTGTTCCAGCAACTTATCAAGCTTATTGAATTCTTTACAGAACGCCTTTTTTTCAACCTTAAACTCGTTTTTCTGATATTGTTCCATCACCTCCGGGTCTTGGTACTTTGGAATGGCGTTCTCTTCAATGAACTTTTCCATTTCTTCCTTTGTGTATCCGTACTTCAAAGCTGGATGCTTCATCATGCCCAATTGGAACAAAATAGAACATGTCTTCTGGAGGTCGTAACCGAAAGAATGGGATTTCTTGTCACAGATTTTGAATTTCGATAGAGCGTAGTAGACTAGTTGGAACTTGTCCGCAAAGTGGGTCTTTTGAAAGTGGTGGTACTCGTAGATGATCTTCTCCTTGGTCATGTCCTGCTGGTCTGAGCCATGAATCGAACTGACTTGAAGCACCAGTAGAAACCAGAGAGGGGCTGAAAGGGTTAGGCGAACCATTTTCGGCTTGTAGAAATGAAAAGAAGAAGTCACAAAAATAGTAGAGTAGAAGAGGACAAATAGAAATGACTCACTAAACATGGAGTTGGTCGTGTAATATAGAAAACTCGAATATTTAAAAAATCGAACAAACAACCAAACAGTTCCATCAAAAGTTTAAGAATTTTATTAATCGTAATTCCAAACAGTAAAATTGTAGAGATAACACTTGAGACGAACAATCAGTTGCTTGAGAACATTTCGTTGACATTTAAGGACTACTTATGGTACTACTTTTAGCGGTTACATTTTGGAACCCCCTATAGGGCTGCTCTTTTTGGGACTCGACAATTTAGAACTATGCTTGGGACTTTTCTTGTGATTCTTTTTGGGATCGTCTTTAGTGCTGGTCTTTAAGTTGGAATTGGTAGGCTTGGTAGTAGTGGGAGTTCTTGAAGTGGTACTCGGAGTAGTGCTTGGTTTAGTACTTGAAGTGGCACTCGAAGTAGCACTCGAAGTAGTTCTTGAAGTACTAGCAGCAGTCCTGATTGAATTGTCGTAAACTTGAGCCTGAGAGAAGGTTCGGTAGGAACATCCCTTGAATAAGAACACTAGAACCGCTGCCAAAACCATAGTGATCATCAGTGCCAGTATCCATCCGAGTACTTCGTTTGAGCCTCCGGGTGAGATAGTAGAAGTCAGAGTGGAATTATCGATTGGGATTCTTGTTTCTGGTGCAGTATCTGAAGTAAAACGTCTCACGAACCAGTTAATGCCATTATACAGGTCGTAAGCCACTGAAGGCGCCATAAGAACAAAACACAATTTATGAGCCCAATCATAGCAAGATACTTTGGATGAATCATTCGTTTGGGGAATAATCGGTGGAATATTTGGTGGGCTACTCGGAGGGTCATTCGGTGGGTCATCTAGTACGAACGTTTGGGCTGGTACTTTATGAAAAATTAAAAAAATGTTATCAAAAAAATAGAAAAACCAAATATAGAAATGAACTTACCTCGAGGATTGATAACGCTGACCTCGTCTTTGATGAGCATGAGACGAAACTTGATGAATAGTATCAGATGGTAAGCTTCTACCTTTTTATTACGATCTAGATAGATGTCCTCGTACTTTGCGTAATCCGCTCTAATGAGCTCAATCAGCTCGAGCACTCCCACCTCGAAGTTGCTAAGGTCAATCTCAAGTTCCTGGAATAAAATTCTATGAATATAACCAGTCCACAGTTCAAAATCACTTACTTTTTGGTATAAGAAATATTCGTGCAATTCAATAGGCAGTACAATCCGTTCTATCTTGAGGTTACGAGCTTCGGGATTCAAAAATTTAATTTCCAGGTCAGCGTCGGGCAAGCTCTCAAAGTGTTCCTTGTCCATTTTGTGTATAAAATGCTTGAATGCTTCGAAATTCTCCAGTGGAAATAGAATGCTGAGTAGTCTGCGCAGAAAGATTTGGCTGTCGATGCGATCCAGAAATTGGTGAAAACTTTCACTCGGGTTTCCAGACTCGACATATTGACGAACTATAGGGATAGAGGTTAGTTGGGATCAGGTTAGGATAAGTTAAGGATTAGGCTAGGATTGAATTCGGATTAGTTTAAGTTTGTGTTAGGTTTAGGTTTAGGTTTAGGTTTAGGTTTAGGTTTAGGTTTAGGTTTAGGTTTAGGTTTAGGTTTAGGTTAGGTTTAGGTTTAGGTTTAGGTTTAGGTTTAGGTTTAGGTTTAGGTTTAGGTTTAGGTTTAGGTTTAGGTTTAGGTTTAGGTTTAGGTTTAGGTTTAGGTTTAGGTTTAGGTTTAGGTTTAGGTTTAGGTTTAGGTTTAGGTTTAGGTTTAGGTTTAGGTTTAGGTTTAGGTTTAGGTTTAGGTTTAGGTTTAGGTTTAGGTTTAGGTTTAGGTTTAGGTTTAGGTTTAGGTTTAGGTTTAGGTTTAGGTTAGTCTAAGAAATTTTGTTACCTTTCTCGATCCAATACTTTTGCATAAATGGTTCGAAAATTAGTCTAAATCCTTTAAGAATGGGATCAGTGACCACTGGTGTTCCTTTATCTGACTCCAGCGACTCAAAAAGACCATTCAATTCTTCACAGAAAGGCGAATTTTTATCCACCTCAAACTCGTTTTTCTTATATTGTTCCATCACCTTTGGGTCTTGGTACTTTGGAATGATATTCTCTTCATTGAACTTTGTTTCGTCTTTCTGGAAATTGTGATCCACTATTTGAGGCTTCAGCATGTCCAATTTGTACAATCTTGTACAGGTCTTCAGGATCTTGTAACGGAAAGAATGGGGTTGTCTTGGAATGGTCTTTTTGCACATTTTGTATTTCGATCGAGCATAGTAGACTAGTTGGAACTTGTCCGCAGAGTGGGCCTTTTGAAAGTGGTGGTACTCGTAGATGATCTTCTTCTTGGTCATGTTCTGCTGGTTGGAACCACTAATCGAACAGACTTGAAGCACCAGTAGAAACCAGAGAGGGGCTGAAAGGGTTAGGCGAACCATTTTCGTCTTGTAGAAATGAAAAGAAGAAGTCACAAAAATAGTAGAGTAGAAGAGGACAAATAGAAATGACTCACTAAACATGGAGTTCGTCGTGTAATATAGAAAACTCGAATATTTAAAAAATCGAACGAACAATCAAACAGTTCCCTCAAAAGTTTAAGAATTTTATTAATCGTAATTCCAAACAGTAAAATAGTAGAGATAACGCTAGAGACGAACAATCAGTTGCTTGAGGACTTTCGTTGACATTTAAGGACTACTTATGGTACTACTTCTCGCAGTTACATTTTGGAACCCCCTTTAGGGCTGCTCTTTTTGGGACTCGACAATTTAGAACTATGCTTGGGACTTTTCTTGTGATTCTTTTTGGGATCGTCTTTAGTGCTGGTCTTTAAGTTGGAATTGGTAGGCTTGGTAGTAGTGGAACTGGCATTCGGAGTAGTACTTGGGTTAGTACTCGGAGTGGTACTCGAAATAGTATTTGGGTTAGTTCTTGGAGTAGCGCTTTGAGTAGTGCTTGGTTTGGAACTCGGAGTTGTACTCGAAATAGTACTTGGGTTAGTTCTTGGAGTAGCGCTTTGAGTAGTGCTTGGTTTAGTACTCGGAGTTGTACTCGAAATAGTACTTGGGTTAGTTCTTGGAGTAGTGCTCTGAGTAGTGCTTGGTTTAGTACTCGGAGTGGTACTCGAAATAGTACTTGGGTTAGTTCTTGGAGTGGTACTCGAAATAGTATTTGGGTTAGTTCTTGGAGTAGCGCTCAGAGTAGTTCTTGGGTTAGTACTTGAAGTGACAATCGAAGTAGTTCTTGGGTTAGTTCTTGGAATGGCACTCGGAGTAGCACTCGATGTAGTTCGCGGAGTACTAACAGAAGCAGCAGTCTTGATTGGATTGTCGGAAACTTTACCCTGAGGTAAGTTTTGGTTGGAAGATTCCTTGAACACGACCACAAAGACCACAGCCACGACAATGACGAACAGTAGTCCCAGTAGCACCACCCACCAGAATATGTGGATTGAACCTCCGGGTGAGACAGTGGAAGCCACAGTGGAATTATCGATTGGGATTCTTGATTCGAGTGCTGCATCTGAATACATTAAACGTTGCGCAATCCAACTAATGCCCTTAAACAGGCCGTAACCCATTGGAGGCACAAAAATCCAACCAAAACCAACTTTACGGATCCAATTAGAGGATTTTTTGTACGGGTCTTTCGGTTTGACATTAAGTGTGTAGCTTGAATTTTGATTCTTCTTCGGTTCGACTTTCTCTGGGTCTTTCTTTGTGACATTGGACACTTTTGGTGAGCTGAAGACCGCCTCTTCGATGAGCATGAGACCCAACTTGATGAACAGCATCTGATCGTATCTGGCCACCAGTTTATCATTCTTCGAATAAATATTCTCGTACTCTGTGAAATCCTCCTTAATGAGCTTAATTAGTTTGACCACACTCGCATTGGAATAACCACCACGTAGCACAAGTACATCTGGCTGAAATGATGATTTGAAAAAGAAGATAAATGACCGACAAACAAAGCGAGCAATGACTTACCTTTTGGTATACAAAATATTTTTTAATTTCTCGGGGCAGTTCAATCAGTTCTTCCAAGAGGACAGGTGCTTCTGATTTCAAAAAGTTCTTCTTCAAAGTTTCAAAGTTTACACTCTTGAAATGTTCCTTGTCCATATTGTGCACAAAAAACTTGAATGCATTAAAATCTTTTCGTGGACCTAGGACGCTAATTAGTCTGCCCAGAAAGACTTGGACGTCTATGCGATCAAGAAATTGGCGAAATCTTGACATTCCACTCGGGTCCACAAAATCGACATATTGACGAACTATAGGGAGAAGTTGGTTTGGGTTAGGTTAGGGTTTGGTTAGGGTTTGGTTTAGTTTTGGGTTAGGTTAGGTTAGGTTAGGGTAAGAAGGTTTGGTTTAGTTTTGGGTTAGGTTAGGGTTAGGGTAAGGAGGTTTGGTTTAGTTTTGGGTTAGGTTAGGTTAGGGTAAGAAGGTTTGGTTTAGTTTTGGGTTAGGTTTGGGTTAGGGTAAGGAGG
This sequence comes from Rhizoglyphus robini, assembly GCA_023373905.1. NCBI lineage: Eukaryota > Metazoa > Arthropoda > Arachnida > Sarcoptiformes > Acaridae > Rhizoglyphus > Rhizoglyphus robini. Next base: position 1,253,073 of record JAKIJQ010000034.1, on the reverse strand, counting down.
TTTGGTTTAGTTTTGGGTTAGGTTAGGTTAGGTTAGGGTAAGAAGGTTTGGTTTAGTTTTGAGTTAGGTTAGGGTAAGGAGGTTTGGTTTAGTTTTGGGTTAGGTTAGGTTAGGGTAAGAAGGTTTGGTTTAGTTTTGGGTTAGGTTAGGTTAGGGTAAGGAGGTTTGGTTTAGTTTTGAGTTAGGTTAGGTTAGGGTAAGGAGGTTTGGTTTAGTTTTGGGTTAGGTTAGGTTAGGTTTAGATTTAGGTTTAACTTACCTTGTTCGATCCAATACACTTTCTTGAATGGCTCGAAAATAAGTCTATATCCCATGGGAATGCAAATTGCATAATCATAGAATGTAGACTTATTATCGGACCCTGGTTTCACTTCCTCATACAGGTACAGAAGCTTATCAAGCTTCACCAACTCTTTACAGAAGGATTTGTCTCCTTGCGTAGACATTTTCAGATATTGATCCATTACCGCTTTGTCTTGGTACTTTGGAATGGCGAACAGGTTACGAATAATATCTTGAATATCGTCTCTGAACACACGGCCAGAGAATATCCATCCTATATCTCTGGGCAGGGGCATGGACAATCTTTTCAGAAATTCCCACGAGAGTAGAAGCTTATCACGAAAATTAACGCGCGTATAGCCCATATACAGGTAAACAAAACCGGACAACAGGAAACGTCCGGCGCACTGTTCATGTCTCGCTATGGCATACATGAGCAGTTGGTAGGTGGACGTAGAGTCGTCGTTGGCACGGAAGTTTTGATACTCCAACAGTACTCGTGAGAACTCGGCGTCCATCTCCACCACGGATGCTGCTGGGGTCGGCTGCTTCGGGTAACCACCAGTCGGACAGACACAAAGAAGTAGAAGTAGAAACCACTGGGGGACTGAAAGGGTTAGACGAACCATCTTTGGGCTTGTAGGAAATGAGAAGAAGAAGAACGCACAATAGTAGAGTTAGAGCACAAATAGAAATGATTCACAGATTTGGGGTTCGACGTGTTAAAAGACATTCGTAAAGCAAAAGAGAACTAACAAACCAAGAAAAAGTTCCACTTGGTTTGTTCTATCTGACAACACGTCATTTATGAACAAAATTAGTTAGAAAAACCCAATCCAACACGGCACCTAACCTATTTAACACCTAACCAAAACCCATCCTAAAACGGCACCTAACCTAACCCAAAACCAAACCTAAAACGGCACCTAAACTATTTAACACCTAAACTAAAACCCAATCCTACAAGACACCTAACCTACCTAACACCTAAACCTAACGTACCCCATCAACAACACAAAAAAGCTCATCCAAACCTCTAACCTCCACACCCGCCTCTTGAAATAAAAAGACACAATTATCGAGTACTTTAAGTAGCATAAAAAGTATAACTTCAAGTCAATCTTATAAAGCTTAAGAATTTTAATCAATAAAAGTAGTGTAAAATAGTTAAATAATGAACTCTCGATATGATGAGCAATCAGTTGCTCTTGAGATCTTGACCTTCTTAAAGCTTGGTGCTTCTCATTGTACTACATATGGTACTACTCATGGTACTACTTTAGTGCTACTTTAAGTGCAAATTGCGGTACTACTGTTGGAATCCTTTTGCGAAGCGGAACTTGACTTGCTTGATTTGTTAGCCGAGTCGGTTCCAGAAGCCAAAGTCCCAGTCTCGGAGTTACCAGAAGCGCCAGTAGTGCTTGTACTCTTGGATCCATCACCAGAACCACTATTCTGGTGTTGAATGGTTGGAACACGACTGCCGTCACGTTTCTTCGAAAACGGAAATAACAGAACCATCGCTACTATCCCAACAATCAGTGCGATCACCAGTAGCAGTGCAAGCCCGAGCCCGAGCCCGAGCCACATGAAATTGCTTTGTAATTGAGGATACACAATTGGTTCAGGAACGGTTGGCGTGTCCGAGTCGTCAGAGGATTCTTTGGATACAGAGCTATTCCCAGATGGTTCTGTGGTTAGGGGATTATCCTCTGGAACCACAGAATTGTCTCCACCACTTGTAGAATCTTCATAATCTACTGGAACTGGCTTTGAGGATTCCGTATCCTGAGTTTGAGGTGATGGTGCAGTAATATCCTCCGGAATCGCTTCAGTCTCATCAGTGCGCAGCAGTACCTCTTCGAGACACATGAGATCCACCTTGAGAAACAGTAGCCGTTCAAAGGCGATTCTCTTGTGCAGTGAATCCGCATAGAATTGCTCGTAACCATCGTACTCTCGGTTGATTAGCGCAAATAGATCCGTCACCAGGACCTTGTAGCCACCGTCTGGGGTCTTGGTACAATTCTTCTTCTTGTTGAGCAGTATCTGAAAAGTGAATGCATTCTTAGTAAAAATTATCTGTAAAAATGCGCTATCTATAGTGTTACCTATGGTACTACTTATGGTACTACTTATGGTACTACTTATGGTACTACTTATGGTACTACTTATGGTACTACTTATTGTACTACTTATTGTACTACTTATGGTACTACTTATGATACTACTTATGGCATAGGTGCGGAAACTTTTTGAGAGAAAGTCCACTCTTCTACTTTAGTAGTTCAAAAAATAGTGGACTTTCTAGGGGCAAAAGTGGACCGATGTCCACGGTTTCCGCATCCTTGACTTATGGTATTAAGTATAAAATCACCTATGATACTACCTATGCTAATACAAATAGAGCAACCTATGGTACTGCAAATAGTGCTACCTTTGGTACTATCTGTAGTGATACTTATGGTACTACTTATGGTACTACTTATGGTACTACTTATGGTACTAACTATAGAATCACCTATGATGCTACTTATAGTACCTATAGTACTACCTGTCGCAATTACATAATAAATTCTACTTACATCTCGAAAGAAGAAATGTTTTTCCAATTCTTTAGGAATCAGAACACGTTCCTGTTCTTGGACTCGCAGTGGGGTCGAACTGCTGAATTGCTTCTCCAACTCAGTGCGATTATCGATAGTTCTGTGGCCAATTGTCCATACGAGCGATGCGAATGCAGCCAAATTGGTTCGAGTGCCCAGAATGTGGATGAGCTTCTGCTCGAAGGCTTCCATACCGAGCCGACCAAGGAATGCGTTGAACTTTGATGCAGAATATTTACGAACTAAGGAGATGGATTGGGATGAGAAGATTAGGAATTGTGAGATTGAGAATTTGACTATTCTACAATCTGACTATTTAACTATCCGAAATTCGAGCATTTAGCTATTCTAGTATTTTACTATTCATAAAGCATATTTGGACTATTCGGACTGGAATATTCTAAAGTTTTAATATGCTACTAGCTGAGAATTCTACCATTTGGCTATTTTACTAAATGAGATTTCTACCATTTGGCTATTCTAGTTCCTAACAATTCTACCATTTGGCTATTCTAGTACCTAACAATTTTACCATTTGGCTATTTTACTACTTAAGAATTCTGCCATTTGACTATTTTACTACCTGAGAATTCTACCATTTGGCTATTCAACAACCTAACAATTCTATAATTTGGCTATTCAACAACCTAACAATTCTACCATTTGGCTATTCTAGTACCTAACAATTCTACCATTTGGCTATTCTAGTACCTAACAATTTTACCATTTGGCTATTTTACTACCTAAGAATTCTACCATTTGGCTATTTTACTACCTGAGAATTCTACCATTTGGCTATTCTAGTACCTAACAATTCTATAATTTGGCTATTTTACTACCTGAAAATTCTACCATTTGGCTATTTTACTACCTGAGAATTCTACCATTTGGCTATTCAACAACTTAACAATTCTATCATTTGGCTATTCAACAACTTAATAATTCTATCATTTGGCTATTCAACAACCTAACAATTCTACCATTTGGCTATTCAACAACTTAATAATTCTACCATTTGGCTATTCAACAACCTAACAATTCTACCATTTGGCTATTCAACAACCTAAGAATTCTACCATTTGGCTATTCAACAACCTAACAATTTTACCATTTGGCTATTCAGCAACCTAACAATTCTACTATTTGACTATTGACCCTATTGACACTATTGCGGCATCACATTAAGATCGCAAGCACTTACCCTGTTCGGTCAAGTAAGTTCGCATGAAATTCATGAAAATGCCATGATACCCAATATTCCTGACTGCCAACTCGATGGTCGTGTTGTCCTTGTTCTGGTCCAACGCATTAATAAGCATCTTGTACTGCTCACACAGAGGTCTCCAGTCGAACTTGTTGTCGTGCACAAATTCGTCACTCATGTACTTGCTGTAGTGCTGTGCCACGTGCACGTCCTCATACCGCGGAATGGTGTACACCAGTCGGAAGTTATCCTCAGCATAGATCCACTCAGGAAGGGGCTGCTTTTCGCGCAAATCACTCGGCACCATACCGAGCTTGGCCAACAGACCGTTGATTCGGTCGATCTTGGAATGAAAGGAATGGGACAGGGCTTGCCACACGGACCGATCACCGTACACGTTGGTGATGTGCATCTTGTCGCACAGTTCAAAGCGCATCAGCACAAAGTTGATCAGCTGGTAGTTGTCCGCAGAGTGGGTGGCTTGAAAGTCCGCATACTCGGAGTCGATCTCTTCTTTGGACAAATCTTCCGGGTAGGGGCCACCATCGCCACGGATCGAGCACACAAAAAGTGGTAAAAGTAGAAACCAGAAAGGGGCTGAAAGGGTTAGACGAACCATCTTCGGCTTGTAGAAATATGAAGAAGATACAACTTAGTAGTAGAGCAAGATCACAAATAGAAATGACTCACTAAAGATGGGGTTCGACGTGTTATTAAGACATTCGTATAGTAAAAGAGAGAACGAACAAACAAAGTTCGCTTTGTTCTATGGAACTATACATCATTTATGGACAAATTCGTTTTGATTTTTTTTATTTGGAACAAACCAAAAAGCAGTCAAGGGTAACTCTAAGTACTTTGTTAGATGTACCTGCAGTACCTGCTTGAAGAAGCACTTGAAGTACTACTATGTAGGTATGTGTTCAACATTGGTACTTCATTATTGTAAGAGGTTTTCCGTATGATGGTTCTTAATGTGTTACTTAGAGTGCTACCTATGGTGCTGCTTTTGGTACAACCTATGATGCTACCTATGATGATACCTATCTTACTTACCTAAAGTGCTACCTGTGGTACTACTTATGGTACTACTTATGATTCTGCCTATGATGATACCTATCTTACTTACCTAAAGTGCTACCTATTGTTATCACATATAGTCAAATGTACTATTTATCATCCTACCAATTGTACTTATTGGCTACTATTCTTCTACTCAAGGTACTACCTTTGGCACTACTTAGGGTTCTACCTGTAGTTCTGTACTTATGGTAACACTTTGGAACCTTTTTTGTGGCAATGATAAAGCACACGTATAAAAAAGAACGAACGAACATACAAAATATTCTACTCGACTTTGTTCTATGTGCTATTTCGCTGACGTTCCATTTGGTCCATTTCGAAAATTCCATCCAACAATGACCTTCATGCGAATACAAAGCAAGACCACCCTCCCCCGTGTTCGAGTCATATTGAGTTGTAGTGTTTAGTAAGAAAAAACTGTTCGATAAGTGTCGTGTGTGTTCTACTTTTGTGTGTCTTCCCGCCAAGAGTCCTCCTCCTACTCTACCGCTTCAAGACAAGCTCAAGAGTCTCACCGTCAAGAGATCGCCAAGATGGTTACTCCACCCCCGACTCCACCTCCTTCTGGTACTGGTGCGGTCCCTACTGCCCCTGGTACGGCTCCTGCTGCTACTGGTGCAGTCCCTACTGACCCTGGTGCGGTCCCTCGTACGGCTACTACTCCGGCCTGGAGTACGGCCCGGACTCCTGCCCGTGGCCCTGCCCCTCCCCGCAAGAAGCCCGCTCCTGAGTCGTTCAGTCCGAAGGTGAATCCCAACTTCGAGCCGGCCAATCGCAACCATCCGGTCACTGTGGCTGCGCGTCTACGTGTGCGCCAAAATGTCCAAACGGGCGGTGCCTATCACATTGCCCAGTATGTGCCCAAGACCCGACTGGACGCCTGGTCCAACGTGCAAGTGCCCGTGAACGGTGTCCTGCGAGATCGCTATCCGGACCAGTTTGTGCTGTCAAGAATCACCGGATCCGTGCAGATGCCAATGGGTAGGATGACTACTACCAACGCTAACCGTGCTAGAAACGCTCGCCGTCCTGGAACCGATCGCCGTCCTGGAACCGCTGGCCGTCCTGGAACCACTGCCGGTCCTGGAACCACTGCCGGTCCTGGAACCACTGCCGATCCTGGAACCGTTGCCCAGCCTGGAAACCAGCAAACCATACCCAAGCAAGTGGACGATGGTGCTCTGAGTCTAGCTTACGATGACATGCCTAAATCAGCCGACGTGCTCGCTGAAATCATTGCGAATCCAGTGTTTGGTGAGAGAGAAAACTGGGTCGAAATGATGGATAAAGAAGAACAAGGCGCTATTACCGACGCTAACCAGAAGCCGAATCCTTCAGCTCAAGCATCCACGAGCCAGAAGCCGAATCCTTCAGCTGAAGAATCCAAGGACCCGCCGCCGAATCCTCTGGCTGCAGCATCCACGAGCGAGAAGAGTAAAGGGAACCATTCTGACTTCAAGAATCCTCCAACTCCACCTCCTCAAGGAGAAGGTCGCTAAGTGATCGACCAGACGGTCACTCCATGGGATTCACTTTCCCACCCTTTCTCTGAAACCAGTAGCCCCAATCTGGTTCAATCAAATTAACCAATAAAACCTTTTATCATTCTTAATTGTTTGTTCTATTTTTGCTTTTGATTTTGAAAGTCATATATTTTCTATTACTAAGTATATACGAATTGTAAAATAGTATGAAAAGTGTGACAAACCGCTTAAGGTAGAATTTGTAATTTCGAATTGTGATCCGTGGACTTTACTCATATCTATTTGATAGTTCTGAATAGTTTGATTGTGTGAATGCATTTAGAGAAAAATTATCAGAAAAACCTTTCATCATTCTTCTTCCATTTTTTATAGCTCTCATAATTGTGAAAATCCTGTTTCTGATTCTACTCGATTCAGCACTTCTGGTTACTATTCTGGTTTCTGGATCTGTGGTTTGCATCGAAAATCAAACTGAATAAACAGAGCTTCAATGCCTAATGCCTAATGCCTAATGCCTAATGCCTAATGCCTAATGCCTAATGCCTAATGCCTAATGCCTAATGCCTAATGCCTAATGCCTAATGCCTAATGCCTAATGCCTAATGCCTAATGCCTAATGCCTAATGCCAAATGCCAAATGCCAAATGCCAAATGCCAAATGCCAAATGCCTAATGTCTAATGTCTAATGTCTAATGTCTAATGTCTAATGTCTAATGTCTAATGTCTAATGCTTAATGCCTAATGCCTAATGCCTAATGCCTAATGCCTAATGCCTAATGCCTAATGCCTAATGCCTAATGCCTAATGCCTAATGCCTAATGCCTAATGCCTAATGCCTAATGCCTAATGCCTAATGCCTAATGCCTAATGCCTAATGCCTAATGCCTAATGCCTAATGCCTAATGTCTAATGCCTAATGTCTAATGCCAAATGCCAAATGCCAAATGCCAAATGCCAAATGCCTAATGTCTAATGTCTAATGTCTAATGTCTAATGTCTAATGTCTAATGCTTAATGCCTAATGGATAATGCCTAATGCCTAATGCCTAATGCCTAATGCCTAATGCCTAATGCCTAATGCCTAATGCCTAATGCCTAATGCCTAATGCCTAATGCCTAATGCCTAATGCCTAATGCCTAATGCCTAATGCCTAATGCCAAATGCCAAATGCCAAATGCCAAATGCCAAATGCCTAATGTCTAATGTCTAATGTCTAATGTCTAATGTCTAATGTCTAATGCTTAATGCCTAATGCCTAATGCCTAATGCTTAATGCCTAATGTCTAATGTCTAATGTCTAATGCCTAATGCCTAATGCCTAATGCCTAATGCCTAATGCCTAATGCCTAATGCCTAATGCCTAATGCCTAATGCCTAATGTCTAATGCCTAATGTCTAATGCCAAATGCCAAATGCCAAATGCCAAATGCCAAATGCCTAATGTCTAATGTCTAATGTCTAATGTCTAATGTCTAATGTCTAATGCTTAATGCCTATTGCCTAATGCCTAATGCCTAATGCCTAATGCCTAATGCCTAATGCCTAATGCCTAATGCCTAATGCCTAATGCCTAATGTCTAATGCCTAATGTCTAATGCCAAATGCCAAATGCCAAATGCCAAATGCCAAATGCCTAATGTCTAATGTCTAATGTCTAATGTCTAATGTCTAATGTCTAATGCTTAATGCCTAATGCCTAATGCCTAATGCCTAATGAAAATCAAGAATTTGGGTAATAACGGGCAATGGTTGAATCAGTTTTAATTACTGACTGATTTTGAACGTCAGTTAGTGAAACGTAAATCCATCACAAAAAACTGGACAACAGCAGAAGATTCGTTTAACGCAATCCCATGCTCGTCCCAAACAGCCAGTGGATCTATTCTGTAGCTGCTGCTGTTGATTTTCTCCCTGTGCAGTGCATTGGACCCTTACAATGAATACATTGGTTCACTGTTCCGCCGAAAGTTTGTAATCGGTTTCTAGCATCCTTAAGAGTGACTTTCACTTTATACTCATTGGTGGAGGAGGAGGAAGTATTGGCAGCAGACGACTTCACTGGACCATCACTGTTGATAAGTTGCTCTTGAGGGGAAATGAGCCGAAATGTAGAATCAGGAACAGAAGTATTTGTGAAAGTATCATATGATAGTGATTGTGGTAGTGATAGATGCTTCAAAAAGATGACATTTCACAATATTCATAAGATGGCATTGGTAGGTCCACTTCGGAGACGGGTATATCGGTACAATCTGTAGCTGTACACGATTCGGCCAAAACACTAACGATGCACTCCAAATGTTCCATATTCAATATCCAACACTGTAGTGACACAACAAGTTGGAATACAAGAATATTCTTAAGTTTAAGGTTTAGATGTTGTGACCGCGCTTTCTAAGGCTTAAGTTGAATTGACGTTAGGAAGGAACAAATGATGATGCGTCTGTTTGTGATTTTGTGATCTCTGGTTTTCAATCGATCTGTAAACGGATTCACTGGAAATAATTTTACTTTGTTGTTTTGCTGGTTTCACAATTGTTTGACAAAGTAAGTAATTCAAGGTCAGCGTTTGTGGTCCCAATTTAATTTTCCTGTGTTGAACGAATCTAGACTAGCCTACTTCTACGTAGAACCGAGCCTCGCGAGTCTAATTTTTCGAGTTTTTCTCGGAACGGATGCATTAATCAAAAGTCTTGATTGAAGAATACTAACTACTCACTCTCGCCATATGGTCACAATCATACTCGCCCCTTATCATCAACCAATGTTTGTCGGAGTACGCGCACAATATTCAAAAACACAAACATATAAGTCGGAGCAAGAGAATATATGTGAAATCAAATCTCTCTATGCAGAAAGTTTTCTGAACAGTCGCTCCAACTTTAAATCATCAACACAATTTTTTATGATCCAAATGAAACATTTTATTCGACATTTTGAAGATTACATAGGAGCCTACATCATCACAAACAACAGCTACAGCATTTTGCACATGCGCAAGTGGTCTTCATCCAACCCCATGCACGTTCTAAAATCGATTCTTCCTTCTTTCCACCACTAGTGTTATTCACAACATTACCAGCGCCGGGTACGAATGTGTTGAAGGTGTTGTGAATTGTTGTAGGAGTTGCAACAGGAAACTTGGCTTGAAGTGGTAGTGGATCACTAGTTGAGGTAGAAATTTGAGATTCAAGGGTCGTAAGAGCAGTTACTCCTTTAGTAAGTTTGTAATTAAAGTCACCTGTTGGAGCAGCTTGAGCAATAGCCTCAAGTATGGAACGGACAAAGGTCATTTTCGGATTGTTAATAGAAATGTACATCAAAAGTGCCTGACAGAGAGAATCGAGAATTTGAGTAATAACGGGAATGGTCGAATCAGTTTGAATAACGAGCTGATTTTGAACGCTACTTTGTAACTGACTTGGAACGCCATTTTGTGACGGAATTTGAACGTCTCTTTCTGAAACTTCATTAGCACTAGCTATAGCAGCAGTAAGATACCGTATATTCTCCAATAAGCGCCGCCTTCAAATAACCGCCGCATTCTAATAACCGCCGCAGCAAGAGGCAGTTAAAATTTATAAGCGCCGCATTCCAATAAGCGCCGCAGTTTTGAAATTATGTCAAATTGTTGTATATATTTTTGTTTTTTGATACATTTTAGGGTAATTTAGCGAACAAAACTTCAAAATTTATGAAAAAAATAGTAGAATGATTTGAAAAAAATTAATAACCGCCGCCTTCCAATAAGCGCCGCATTCTAATAACCGCCGCAGCTAGACATACTTAAAATCAATAAGCGCCGCGGCCCTTATTTGGGATTTTACGGTATCCAACAAACTCAGAATTCAAAACGCTATCATTCGAAATATGAGCCGTAAGGAGTTGACTAAAGATTCGAATGACACAGATCTTGTTGGCAGGAGTAATGAATGTTGGTTGGAAAGTTATGAAATTAGGTTCTGATGAGGATTCAAGTGAAGATTCTGGTAAAGGTTCTGTTGAAGATTTAGGTGATAAATTTTGAATCGTATCTGCAACGATGCTATCTGTGCAGAGAAGAGAACTTATCGCCTCATCTTCAGTTGGTTGGGGCAAATCCAAAGCATCCCCACATAGAGAATCATTATCACGAATTTGAGAAGAACGACTCGATACGACAACATCCGGTAGACCAACTTGCTCAAACACAATTTGCGAATCATTTACGGTCAGTTTAGGTGCATTTAATAATGGTGAAGTAGAAGGGGATCCGTTTGAGTATCTGTGCTGACGGAGTTCAACTCTGGTCCCATTTGAGCAATTGATCACAAGTGGAAAGATATTTGAATTAATGTGTTTAAATTTGTTTGAGATTTTCATTCTCGTGGGCTGTTGAGTTGAGTATTATGTTTGTGCATTTGTTGTTGGTGTACAAGAGTAAACACGTTACTTAAACATTGATCCCTCCTGTGTTGCCTTTTACTCACTATACATTACTCTACATGTACATCAACTCTCAATGTTCACCCGTGTCTTTTTGTGAAATCTCTCATTTCAGCAGAAGCAATGTACTAACGAAATGCTTAAATTAGAGGGAGATACGTGAAGGCGAAGTGGTGTATTTTTAGATTTTTTACCTTAGGTAAGTAGAGCACTGTGATGAGCAATTCGTATAGGTGGTGATGAACTTGATATTGAACATGAAGGATTGTCGACCAGAATATGGCCATTTACCGAGTCCGCAACACCGCCGGTCAGATACAATGTATCATGTGTATTCCCTGCATTCACAAATGCGACTTACCCATATGGGTACCCAATATTGGAGCTAGTGTATTCAAATTTATCTCAAACTTTGAGACTCAAATGATACTGCTCTGATCAAGAATGTCATCTAAATGATATAGATTGATATTATTTTTTGCTATTTTTTTTTTATTTTTTTATAAATAGAAAAGAAACAAACAAACAAACAAATTGACATAATTTTTATAGTCAATACTATAAACATTGGGTGAAGACATCAATAACATATTTTAAAATATTGTCAAACCAATTTTTCTTTTTATCCGGTACTTGTGGATGATGATTATTGGTTTTAGTTGTTTTGGTGTAATTTTCAAAATATGTATTTCCATTATTGTTATTACAATCATTATTGTTTATTATACAAGTACTATATTGATTGTTTATATATTGATTGAATATATATTGATTGAATATACATGTAGGACTTATAACAATAGTTGGAAAACTGCTGTCCGCTTTCCCATTATTATCTCTGTAAAATAGAAAATAGAAAATATTGAATTAGGAATTAATGTTTAATTGGAGGAATCAAAAAATTGTGGGGAAAACGCCATCAATATCCCACACCATGATGCTCATGCATAGAGATGAGTAGGGAAAATTGATCAAAATACAACACCCCCTACACAATCCCTTAAGGAGGGACGCGATGATGCTAACGTATGTGAACGAGCCCTATGACTTAAACGGGAAAAAGTGGGTTTCGTATTGTTCAGTTTCAAACAGAACCTATGGACCGATTTTGACATACTATAGCTTAAATTAAAGGTAAAGATGTAAACTACAAAATTGACTAACTGAATTTTTCAGTTTAGACTAAATTAACGATACACAGTTTCAAGAAGTTACAAATTTGACCAAAACAATAAGGGTTTTGTTCTTTATGATCCTCTCACTGTCAAATAAGATAAAATATTAAAAATTCAGTTAGTCAATTTTGTAGTTTACATCTTTACCTTTAATTTAAGCTATAGTATGTCAAAATCGGTCCATAGGTTCTGTTTGAAACTGAACAATACGAAACCCACTTTTTCCCGTTTAAGTCATAGGGCTCGTTCCCAGATGTTAGCATCATCGCGTCCCTCCTTAAATAATCATATGATTTTTATGAATGTTCCCTGGAACCGTGATCCATGGAAGTGTTGCCGTAAATGTATGAAAAATGAAATTGTGTACAATTACTAGTAAATCTATAGAATTAATAACCCAAGTTAGTAAATGTATGAAAAATAGTACTAATACCCGAGAAATAACACTCAAAACTGTTCCAAAATACCAATATTAGGCGCCAAGATCCATAACGCCCATTTTGTGTATCAACTAATGCCTTTACATAAGTTTCTTAACGCTGTTTCAAAAATGTCCAAAAATTGTTTTATCACTATTGATGGCAATTTTGGTACCAAATGGATCATTAAGGACCATTAAATAAATTTTTTAATTAATTAAATAAAATCAATTAATTCAACCCAATAAAATGTGAAGAAATCTATCATTTCGCATACATTTACTGATTAGGGTTAGTAATTGTATACAATTACTAGAAAATCTATACATTTCCTAGTAAATGTATGAAATTTTGGCTTCCCTGCACATTTTCATACATTTACTAGGAAATGTATACAATTACTGGATTTCATACATTTACGGCAACAGAAGCACTAAACTCTAAAATTCAAACTCAGATTTTAGTGCTTCCACGGGCCTTTCACAGTGTACGAATAATAAGGATAACAAAAATATAAAAAACTTACGAAAATTCAGCTGAAATATTAACGTTAACACCCATTATTGTAATATTAAAATATAAAAATGTATGTAATTTAAATGACACAAATGAGCATCGTTTTATAGTCGAATATTTAGAGAGGAGTTTGCTGGTTTCACCTTTTAGAGATAGATGTCAAAATGTATGGCGTTTTAATACTAAAAATATTGGAAGGAAATCCAATGCTTTTTGGGTTCAATTGCCGTACTCAACTGCTATACTTCACTGTATGATCCACAAAGTTGGTCCATTGTATGATAAAACGATCCTTTGTCAACAGTACTAGTACAGCTCAGTCAGTAAAGTCAAACATCGAAATGCTATATTTTTGAATAATTTCGCCATTTGCCTAGTCAATTCGCAATTTGACTAGTCATTTCGAGATTTGGCAAAATGCACTCAGGCAGAGCAAATTAAAGAAACAATGTGAAATTTTTTATTCACATTTTACCATGCACTATAAGAATACCAAATTGTGTTTTTGGTTGTTTAATTAAAGTTTATCAGAGCATTGAATGAAAACACCTATTTTACACACAATAAATAAAATTATCTCTTTCGGGAATTTAAATTTAAAATTAATTCACTTTGACGATTTCATTTACAATTTCCCGAAAGGACATCGTCATATTGCGAATTTTCTAGACAAATCACGAAACTTTCTATTTAAAATGTGCTCTGGGGGCGTGCATTTTCATCTCGAAATGACTAGTCAAACTGCGAATTGACTAGGCAAGTACCGAAATTGTCTTAAATTTATCAATTTCGCAGTTTGAGGGAAAATTTGTCTGGAATTTTGCGAAATAACTGGTTTTGCGAATATCCGGTGACATATATACATTGGAGTACCAAAGGAGTTGAAATGGGTGGCGATTGTCTTTTATTAGTTACACAATTTTGTTTTTAAACAGATGAACGGTTTATATATTACCATTTAGAGCGACCATATGTAGGGTAATTCTGCCTATTTGTCTATTTCAGTGTTTCACGCTACATCCAATCAGATCACAGCTTCACCTTTTCTGTATATCACATCTCGACCAATCAGATAACGACATGTCTATTTCAGTGTTTCACGCTACATCCAATCAGATCAGAGCTTCACCTTTTCTGTATATCACATCTCGACCAATCAGATAACGGTATGTCTATTTCAGTGTTTCACGCTACATCCAATCAGATCAGAGCTTCACCTTTTCTGTATATCACATCTCGACCAATCAGATAACAGCCTGTCTAAATTCTGTAATGCGAGTATTATTATACAGCATTTATGTAGAGCATTTGTTATCAATTGTTGCTTGTCAAATGTCAAATGTTTGCGTTGGTACGTTGCTCAGAACATTGATGCATCGATCCCCCCAGTGCAGTTACCACTAATTCACTACATACAACTACATTACTACTATTTTATATCTCCCGGGAGTAATCTTTGTATCTAGGATACGACGATATGTATTAATACGGTGTATACATTCTTTGCATGGGGTATATATTGCACAACTGAAGAGACATATTGGAGACAAGATGGGAGTATCTTTAAATTTTGCTTTGTATGTACTGAGCCAATTCATGTGATGCTAGTGATTTAAATAGGATCCTAGGCATGACCCTACCATGCAGAAGAGAAGCCTTCTCAAAACGCTATTTTGTGCGCTTATTGGTCAAATTATTTAAAAATGAACATACAAACAAATGAACACAATGATTTTTATTAATAAACGGAGGAGGGGAAGGGGAGTGGGGGACGTGGGGGAAGGATTATTTTTAGCTTTAGGCGGTTTGGTTAAATAAAGAATCTACTAAAAAAACATGTGAATTTTAGAATTTTTTTGTACCATTTTTTCTTTTTCTTTTTTTCTTCTGGCTGTTGCGAATAGTTGCTATTGTTATTGCTATCATTGTTAATAGTTATTTTTAGTTTTTGAATGTCTACTTTAAAATTGTTAGCTGCATTAAAATTTTGAATTGTATTTTGAATTGCATTTTGAATTAAATCGTTTGTAATATTTTTGCTGAAAAAGAAATACAAAAAATAGAAATTATTATACAAATTTAATAAAATATATTGTACTTTCTAAAATCGTGCATATGAATTGGATAATCACAAAATGTTCCCCTAAATTTTTCAAAAGCAAAAAAACAGAACAGAACTTACGTTAATTTTGATGTTTTATTTTTAGAAAAGGCCTCCATTATTAAAAAAAATTATTGTGTTAACCAAATGACTGAAATGAGCTTACTTTTATACCTTATTGAGAGTGTATGTTGAGAGAGTAATGTCGCCCTTTTTTGAGATAGTGGTCTAAGACAGTAGACTATGCTAATTCACTTACTTACTGTTTGCCGTACTATGCCACGTAATTAGAACGTGATTAGAAGATTTGTTGAGTGTTGTAGTTTTACACTGTGCTGTAACGTCCTCTGTGGACGGTCCTGTTTGTGTGTGTAGAGAGGAATAAGTATTTTTGTCAGTTAGTGTATGGCTGCTCTGCTATTGTACATGTGCTCGTCTGTGAGAATGAAATAAATCGGATTCTCTGTTCTTGTAACATCCTTAATACTGTCCAGTGTCAACACAACTTAGTTACCGATCCGATTACTTAATAATAATAATGATGGTTTGATTTGTTCATCAATATATATAAAGGTTTCACTTTCTATCCATAAATAGGTTTTTAAAAATGTTTTTCAAATAATAATTTTCTCGACGTACCACGAGACTATTAAATTCTATTGAAAACAAACATTTTCTGAACAAAAAAAATTTCGCACCAAAAAATTTAAAAATATGTCGTAACTGTGCTGCCATCTAGTGGCGGAGAAAGTAATCACTCAAACTCAAAGTGCGCATGCTCACTACACCGAACAGACATGTGTTTTGATCGTGTGTGTGTGTGTGTGTTGTACCTCGTTGCCGCTGTGTTGTACATTCGCCGACACGACCAAAAGTTGAACATCAAGTTTTGTGTGTCTCGTTCTTCACATCTCGAGGGTTGTGTCCACTATCATCTGCATCAAACACCGTGATTATCACCACTCTAATCATCACCACCATCACCATCATCATTCGAGGTCTGTCCACTACTCCTTCTCCTTATCCATATCCTAACGTACTTTTTCATACCATTTTCAGACTCGTTTCCAAACAACCGTACACAGTCGTAACCTCGTACTTACCATCATCATACGATGATCAAGCAACCCCGTCAGCGCTATCAAGCCGTGTTTGCCACCGCTCACCGTGTGTTTGTGTACGCCTCGATCGGTTTCACCGCACTGACCACCGCATTCCTAGGGGTCACCTTCTACCAGCACTTCACTAATCGTAAGGCTATTCAGGCTAATCTACAGTCGCCACCACCAGAATCTGAGCAACCCAATCCCGAGGATCTAACCGGAAAATAGTAATAAGAACAATCATGTACGCACTCAAGCAACTCCTCGTACCCAAAAGTAGTATCATCTCTAGTCTAGTTCCTATTGTATCGAGGTAAGTGCTTCAGGATTCTTAATGGCAGGACACGACCTCTCAAACATATGTGAATGGCGCCTATGATTTAAACGGGGTAAAAAGTGTGGTTTTCGTATTGTATTCCTTTTTTTTTGGAACCTATCAACCAATCAGAGCACTACTCTACACTATTCTGTACATCACGGTTAAGCCAATCAGAACACAGGTCTACCATATTCTGTATATCAAGGTTCAACCAATCAGATCACAGCTCTACCCTATTCTGTACATCACAGTTCAACTTATCAGAGTACTACTCTACACTATTTTGTACATCACGGTTCAACCAATCATATCCCAGCTCTACACTATTCTGTACATCACAGTTCAACCAATCATATCCCAGCTCTACACTATTCTGTATATCACGGTTCAACCAATCAGAACACAGGTCTACCATATTCTGTATATCAAGGTTCAACCAATCAGATCACTACTCTACTCTATTCTGTACATCACAGTTCAACCAATCAGATCACTACTCTACACTATTCTGTACATCACGGTTGAATCAATCAAATCAGTGTATCTTACCCTGTACATCAAGGATCAGCCAATCAGATCACATCTCTACACTATTCTGTATACATCACGGTTCACCTTGGAATCTGTACATTACAACCGTGAGCCAATCACGACCTACCTTTAAATCATAAGGACCCATTCACATATGTTTGAAACATTGTCTTGCCTTGAGTATATTTTCTAGTTTCTATTATTAATCCTTTTTTCTTGTATAGAAAACTGCAATCCACCTCCACCTCCTCTTCCCCCACCTGGAGAATCCTCCGTCTCAACCACATTGCCCTAGCCACCCCGTCCACCGAACCCGCAGCCGCCTTTTACCGTACCAAATTTCACCTCTCCCCCACAGCGAAACACGCCCAACCCGATCACGGAGTGAACACTGTGTTTGTGGATGTAGGCAACACTAAACTCGAATTGTTGGATCAACTCGGAGACAGTTCACCCATCAAGGCCTTTCTATCGAAGAATGCCGCCGGTGGTATTCATCATTTGTGCTTTGAGGTGGACAATATTGAGGCTGCTGTCGTGGATTTGAAGGCTCAAGGGGTGCGACTGCTGGGGGATAAGACCAAAATTGGTGCTCACGGCAAGCCGGTCATCTTTATACATCCTAAGGATTGTGGTGGTGTGCTCATTGAACTCGAACAGGCGTAGATCTACTGACTGTGACTATGATGGATACTACTTTTGAGGATACTTTGTAGGGATTGTCTTGTCTTGTTGTTATTATCTTTTCTATATTGTATCTTTTATGAATAATCCTATGTATATGTAATAATGTAAAATAATATAGTGATATTGTTATTAGTCTGATATATACACGTTCTGTGATCTGATTGGCTGTAGTGTGAAGCACTGATATAGACAGGCCGTTATCTGATTAGTCGAGATGTGATATACAGTAAAAAGTAAAGTTGTGATTTGATTGGCTGAATTGTGATGTACAGGATAAGGTACACTGTGATCTGATTGGCTGTAGTGTGAAGCACTGAAATAGACATGTCGTTATCTGATTGGTCGAGACGTACTATACAGAAATAGGTGAAGCTATGATCTGATTGGTTGAACCGTGATGTACAGGATAAGGTACACTGTGATCTGATTGGCTGTAGTGTGAAGCACTGAAATAGACAGGCCGTTATCTGATTGGTCGAGATGTGATGTACAGAAAAAGGTGAAGCTATGATCTGATTGGTTGAACCTTTGAAGCACTGACTCTGTGAAGAAGTAATATACAGAAAGTGGTAAACCGTGATCCATTTAATCAAACCGTGAAGTACAGAAATGAGTTACTGTGATCCGATTGGTCGAGAAGTGATGTACAGGAAAAAGTGAAGCTGTTATCTGATTGGTCGAACCGTTAAGCACTAAGAAAGACAAACCGTGACTTGATTGGTCTAGATGTACAGAATAAGGTATACTGTGATGTACTAAAATCGATATGTTGTTACCTGATTGGCTGTTCCTTGAAGCACTGAAATAGACAGACTATGATCTGATTGGTCGAGACGTGATATACAGAATTAGGAGAAGCTGTTACCTGATTGGCTCAACTGTGATGTACAGAATAGAGTACAGCAGTGATCTGATTGGTCGAGACATGATGCACATAAAGAATGAGGTAAACCGAATGAATGCGAACCGTGAAGCACAGAACATAGCTACACCGTAATATTAAAAAAGCAAATCATCATTTATTATTTGATAATTATTTGACAATATATAATCTAACATTAAAATATAACACATATCAATGGTACATACATTCACGACGGTAAAATGAACAAAACAAAATGTAATCAAAAGGAAAAGAAAGTAGCAATAAAATGAAAGGTGAAGAGGTGATTTAGAGAAACAAATCAAAGATGCCCTCATCATTGGCCAGGTTGAAGTTATAGTCCTGAATGGAGGGTGGAGGGGACAATCGAAGGAATGGCATGTAAATGTCGGGCACAACCAGATCGTCAATGTCGAGCTTGACTTGCACCTGTGAGAAGGGAGTACGACGGCTGGGGGCGGAGGTGCCCACACTCGAGGAGCCATTCGAAATGGACGAGTCCTGACTCGACTGAGACGATTCCGATGCGGTTGGAACAGTTGGTAGTAGTACTTCGTTGGCGGTGGTGGTCACAACCCGTGGTGGACGGCCAGGACCACGTTTCTTAGTAGTAATCGGAACAGGAATCGGTACATCCAACTGATTCTCATCGGGAATCTCCTCCTTGATCATCAAAACACTCTCCACTGTTGGTGTAGAATCCTCGGGTGGTGTGACAACCACAGTCGGGGCCGCAGTACCCCCATCCGACGATAATTCAGGCACTGAGACATTACTATTCTTGCGATTGTCCTTTCGTGAAGTACGTGACGATGAGAGGCCCGCCTGGTAGTTCTCCTGATTGTCCGAGGTGGACTTGTTCCGGTGAGTGGGCACGAAAAGATGATGTTGAGCAGCTCGACGGGGCGAGAGATGACGTGATGGCATCAAATGGGAAGTGTCCTTATGCTTACGGGGACCACCACGGCCACGTGTCGGGGCAACAGTGGGCGGTACGACACTCTTCAGAATCTCATCTACATCCGGTTTCACATCTTCATCAACCTGTGAAGGGGGGACCTTCTCCCCCGGGGCAACCCCCGTCTCCTCAAGAATCTTCTGTTCCAGAATCAAACTCTCCTGTGAATCAGCAGGACTCAACAAACCTTCAGACGCTTTCAAAATCAACTGTTCAGCCTTCTGTTCCTCAATCATCTTACTCAACGCCTCCAACTTTAACTTCTTAAACTGTGGCTGACCAGAGTGCTCATCAGGAATTGCCTCAGGAATCTGGTTGAGGATGAAAACGTTGGCGGGCACGTTGACCGAACGGAGATGGATTTGGTTGAAGCGACCCGCGGAACGGAGTGTACGAATGCGGGCACGGGATTTGGTAACTTCGGGGGAGAGTTTTAGGGTTAGGGCGCGGGGATTTTTGAGCAGAACTTCCGAAGTATCACCATCGATTTCCTCTTTGATTTCGTTGTTATTATCAACATCCATTCGATGACCTTGAAGGTGATGATGGCCTTGAAGATGATGACCTTGATGACCGTGTTGACTTTCACGACCGGCACGACCTTTCACCATAACCTCATCAAAGATAATATCATCATCCTCATCTCCACCAATAGCTTCATCATCGGACAGTTGAATCTCCTCGCCCGTTTCCTCAAATTTGATCAAATCCGACTTCAAGATCGTGTCCACACTCATGGTCGCACCAGGCGGCGCCTGAATGACCATCGTATTCTGGTCCTTCGTGCCCGCAACATTCCCTCGTACCATATCTCGATGACACACAAAACTCCCCCTCTTATTCACCGGATCGTCCACAATGTTAATGATGGACTGTCGGGCCCAGGTCAACTGTTGATCGAGTTCAATTTCCTTCGAGTCGAGATGGATCAGTTCGGTCTTGAGCTTCACCAGTCGGTCAGTCACCTCCCGAGTATTACAGCCCGGTCCACCGCCCAGCCATTGAATAGAGTTTTTGCTCTTCTTCTCAATCAGTCCAATGCCCTCGAGTACGTTTGTAATGTCATAGATTCGACGCTTCTGTCGCACTTCCAAGTAATCCGCCGCCTGCGTTGATAAAAACTAGTTGGTTAAAAGAGGGAAAGTATAAATTGATGGTGCAATTCAAAGCAAATTAGGAAAAGGAAACAAAACTAGGATTCTAGGGATAAAATTCTACAGAGGATAGTGCTACAGAAGTGATGTACAGAGAATGAGTCGTGATTATTATTCAAAGCACACAAATGAGTAACCGTGATCTAATTGGCTGAACCGTGATGTACAGAATAAGGTGTATTGTAATGTACTAAAATAGTTTCGCTGTGATCTGATTGGCTGTACCGTGAAACACTGAAATAGACAGGCCGTTATCTGATTGGTCGAGACGTGCTATACAGGAAAAGGTGAAGCTGTGATCTGATTGGCTGAACCGTGATGTACAGGATAAGATACACTGTGATCTGATTAGCTGTACCGTAAAACACTGAAATAGACAGGCCGTTATCTGATTGGTCGAGACGTGATATACAGAAAAAGGTAAAGCTGTGATCTGATTGGTTCAACCGTGATACACTAAAATAGACAACCCGTAATCTGATTGGTCGAGACGTAATATACAGAAAAAGGTGAAGCTATGATCTGATTGGCTATACCGTAAAGCACTGAAATAAACAACCAGTGATCTGATTGGTTGAGCTGTGATGCACAGAAAAAGATGAAGCTGTGATCTGATTGGTTCAACCGTGATGCACTAAGATAGACAACCAGTGATCTGATTGGTCGAGACGTAATATACAGAATAGTACTACTCTAAAAGCTCTTATTCTCTATACAGATATGAAAAGAAATATGCAGAGTAGACACGTGTCCGTGCATACAGAATAATAAATAAAGATCTACTCTAAATGTAAAATAGAAAGCAAAGGTGAGTAAAGCATCCAACAAAACATCACTTACCATCTTAAGATCCAGAACGCCATTCTTGGACTCCTGAAGCAGGGACACAAATCTCGTGGTCAACAGACCCAGACTCTTCTCATGCCGTGCAGTCATACTATTGTTGTTGTTGTTGTTATTGGCATTGATATTTTGACTATTCTGGTTTTGGCTGTTGTTGTTATTATTCTGTGAACCAGAATGTATCATGAGCGAGCCCTGACTTGAGGAACTGTGAGTACTGCGTTGACTTGAGGTCGTGGAGTGGGGTGGAGGCGTGTACGGTTCGAGTGAGGCGAGATGATCCAGAGAGCCGAGGCCAATGTGGTCTGAGTACTCGGAGTCCGTTTTGATTTGGAGCGGTTGGGCTGGTTGGGATTGTATTGGATGGGGTTGTACTTGATGGTGTGGGGGCGGTACAGCACCCGTCTGTTGTTGCTGTACAAAGGTAGATACGACAGATGATGTACCTTTTGATAGTACAGTAGAAGGTATAGCGGGCACAAACTGACCCCCAACATTACCAATCGGACCGGCTAGGGCAGCCAACCCCCCAGGGCCCGGTCCCGAATTCACATGCAAATCATCATCATCAAACGAATTCAACGAACCATCATCGTCCTCATCTTCGTATTCCATCGAAGAATTCTGTCCCGGCTGATGATGATATAACGTTGTTGATGATGGTACTGATGATGGTGTAGTAGTATTGATATTGATAACCGGGGATGGTGCATCCATAGAAGTAGTGACTGATGATGGTATTAGGGATACGGATGGAAGGGTAGTATTTGAGGCAACTCCAATACCCGTGGATACAATAGATGTGGAAGTAGATGATGAAGACGGAGCGTCGCTGGTTGGCATCATCATCATCATATGTTGTTGATTAACCTAAACAAAATAGATAATCCTTTGATTAAAGGATTATCCTATTATTCTTCTCTTCCTTATCGGTGTTAGTAAAAGAAAATCCTCGTGGAGTAGCTTCAAGAAAGAGAAGAGTACAGAAACAGAAAGTGGATTTTCCACAACACACAACAGACAGGCACACACAGGCACAAGCACAGGCTTTTTCGTTTTGAGCGCTGCTGGCCGCTGCCTGTACATTCGCATACTAAACGGCTGGATGACTGTTCACAGAGGACGTTATCGCATAACACAACACACACAACACAACGCGAAGGTCGGTTTGAATATATTTGAATTTAAGGTACCGGTAAAAATGGATTTACGTATTTACATAGTAATAGATAATCTTTTATCTGACCATTCATATAGTATGTTACATAATTGAGATAGTTACGTATTATATGAAGAGATTTCAAAAATAATCCAAATATTTTGGGATTTTCCACTCTAATATTTGAATTTGTACCCGGCATCCGTCAAAAAAAGAAAGAATTTACTTTTATATAAGATTATAATTTTATTCATATAATACGTTACATAATTAAGGTAATCTGTTACGTACTATATGAAAGGATTTCAAGATTATTTTGTTTATTAATTTTTTTATGATTTACCACTGAAAAATTTGAATTTTTAAGATAAAAAAGGATTTATTTATTTACATAGATAAAAATTTTTTTTATCGGACCGTTCATATAGTACGTTACATAAATAAGATAGTCACGTATTCTATGAAAGGATTCGAAAAATGTTTTGATAATTAAATATTTTCGGTATTTTTCCACTTTCAAGTTATTATTTTGATTTATGAAAATTTGTTTTTTATTTATTATTTTTATTAAATCAAACAGGGAAATTTTCCGGTAATTAAAGATTATTATCTTTTGGATTTATTATTTATAAAAATTTCCAGGAATTTTCATGTTTTGATATATATAATTTTACTAATTATGAATTTATTATTTATTTATGAATTTACCAAACCGAAAATGAGCAACTCCTCACCCTCCTCCACCTCCTCACCTTCCTTTTACTGTACAAAATAATAATATACACAACAACAACAGTCGTAAAGTGAGGATGAAGAGGAGGTGGAGGTAGTGGCACTGCTCAAAGTACTCTCGGACACATGTACAACTGTATTACTACTGTATTCAATACAATGTATGCGTGTGTTTAGTGTGGTTGGAGGGTGAGGAGGGTATCCTAGTGTAGTAGTGGCATAGAAATGTGTTGTTGCCGTACACTGTACAGTGTAAGTAAAAGTGAAAGTAAAAGTGAAAGAGGAGGAGGTGGAGTAGAGAATCCTGATATACTCGAGTGTATTGTACCACAAAATAACACCTTTACGATCGCGCCGTCGTGTTCAGAATATTAAATCAAAAGTGGGCGCTGCTACCCCTAAATTTAAATTTCATAACACTATTCATAAAGTATGTTACTGTTCACAAATGCGTTGTAATAATTTGATTCAAAGGGGCGGTACCGCCCCCAAAATAATTTATTGATACTTTTTGTGAAATAGCCTAGCTTTGTACCGTGTAAGTCCCACACTCCTCATGTGTGTACCCGTGCATCGTCTAAATTCCCATGTTGTTGTTTACATGCTTCTCTCCCTTTCTGACTTTTCTCTCCTCCTCCTCCACTTATGGAACCACTTTCCTCGGCAATATGTAACATATAACATTTATTTTGTGGTGGATTTCTCTTCTCTCATTTTCTCTCCTCTTTCTGAGTAAACTCGAATTTTCATCTTTTTATGATTACCGTAAAGAAGAGAAACATACGTTTGACAACACGTAAACAGTAAACTAAGAGGCACACGGCGAGTGAGAGGGGGACTCGGCCACTTTTGTGTTGTTTACCTTTTTGCACCTTTCTGTAAAATCTGTTTTCTCAAAAATTGTTACCTTGTGTAAATAATTCGTGTAATAACTCCCACCTTTACTTTCTCTTTTGCCTATTCTTCTACAATACCTTATTCATCCTCTTCTTCCTCCTCCTCTTCCACTACTAAATGCCGAAAGTTGTGTCAACACATTCAATGTATGTACTATACTCAAAACAAGCAAAGGAAAGAATCCAGAATTCTATTTTTGGGTACAGTAACATATGGATTCAACCTTTTGGATTCCCCCCTTAACTCATTCAAACTCTAAGAGTTCTGTACCTCTTAACACAAGTCATTCTCAATTCACCTTCTTCGCTTCCTTAAAAATCATAAAATCCTTCGTGGATATATTGGTACTTTGAAACCCTCGAAGAATATTCTATAAATAGAATTGTTACATTCGTCTCTTCGTTATCTTACTACTCGATCTGTGATATTTTTCGTCTCTTGCTCCTCTTCTTCTCAAGTCAATCATCCCATCTCATCATCATGATACAGCGAAAAATGTTTCCATTTGTCTTATTTCGTCTTACGTCTAATAAAAGGCCGAAAATCTGAAAACTCATTCTCAACTCAACTAAGAGATCTTCATTTTCTTTTGTGTTTTCGTGGCCTGATTGGGTTTCTGTTGTTGTGAATCGTAATTGAACCAATTTTCTGGAAAAAATATGTATTTTGTTCGGCCTTTTGAGCCATTTGGGTTTTTTGTTTGATTATTTCCATCATCCTGCCTGATTCATATGTTCCAGTTTAATTAACCCAGTCCTAAATTAATCAAATCACATATCAAGCCACAATTTTTGAATTATTAAATCCTATCGCGATCATCATTAGATTTAGCTAGTCATTTAATCATGTAATAGGTGAGTAACAAAATGCCGAATTTTCCATGATACTAATTAACCGTAATTAACGTTGCAGTAAGATGAATAAAAAGTAACAAAATGTGATCTACTGCTTCGCTCAAAAACAACGACAAAAGTAACAAAACAACGACAAAAAGTGCAAAAACTTAAAACTAAAGGCCGAAAAACTATAATGCAAATGTAAAATAGACAAATGACCGAAAATTGCCCAAACTACTAAATCCAACTATCCGAAGTGCAACATTCAAAAACGACAAAAAGGCTAAAAACAAGTAAAATATTCAAAACGTAAACTAAAGGCCGAAACTAGGTGCAATCAAAGTACATTAATCTAATCTGTACTTAATAAACCGAAACATATCGTGTATCACCAGTCAACGTATTGCCCTTTAGTCAAAGCCTAAGCTAACAACAACCTAACCTAACTTCTATTCAAACAGCAAACAGTAAGTTCGAACTTTACACTACGTATACATTTAATGTTAAACGCTACGTAATCCAAACATTATGTTCTTTTTCTGTTTCTGTTTTGTTCCTGATTATTTACCTTTAGTCACAAGTCACAAGTTTCTGTCAACTATCACTCAACTTCAACCTACATTCTCCCTAACCTAACCTACACCCGTGATACCATCTATCTATCTCTACCCGTGGTAAGTGCACCCCCGCCCATATATTCGATCAATATTTACCTTTAGTATTGTATACTAATCGATTGTATCCTAAATGTAGAAATCGAAAGTGCAAACCCAACATCATCGGGTGCTTTACCGCCCCCGCACTCTACTCTGTACCCATAGTGACGATTATTATCGTACTTCTACTACCTATTATCATCAACATCATCATCCATTGGTGCACTAAAGGCACAAGTAGTTCCCGTGGATACCTCTTCCCCCCGTTATCTCTCGTCATCATCTCGTTACTGAACGCAACTGCTGCCTCGTACAGAACAGTCTCGACTCATTTGCCTCACTCGACTCTACCTAACTCTACTCTACCTAACTCTACTCTGCACCTAACTCAGCACTACCTAACAATCCTCATCAAATCGCCATCATCATCAACCTCAACCTCAACCAGACGAACACAGTTGTACACGCGTTATTATACATTACATCCTTGTGCCTACCATTTTACCTACTTCTAATTAACCTACCTAACTTTCAACTTCAATGTGATCTTCGTCAACGCGGACCTTTATTCAGGTAACGTGTCCTTTATTTTTTGGTTATTTTTTCGGCCTTTAGTTTTGTCATATTTAGGTCATTTTGAGTGCAAATTTGCCGGTAGTGTGTAGTTGATTTGTTAAAATGGTTGTTTTTCGGCCTTTTGTGTACACGTGTTGTGTTATAACGTTTAACGTTTCTGTTCATCTGATCAGATTTTCGGCCTTTTGTGGTGTTTTCTGGTGTGTTAACACGTGTTAGTGTATTTTATCTTTTGTATATGATCTTTCGGCATTTTGTTTTAACTCTTCGGCCTTAAGTTTACCTTTCATAAAATCTTATCCATACATTAGCTACTTTAAATATTCGCATGTTTAGACGTTTATTGATATTTTACATTAGTCTTTTTACGATTTTTCGGCCTTATGTATGATTTTTCACGTGTATAAACAGTGTGTTAACCTTTCGGTCTTTAGTATGCCTTTTATACAATCGTATCATATATATTCTTTACTTGTACGGTTTAGCAATTTGTGCCTTTAGTATTTTTTTTTACTGTGCTAACCCTGTGAATTTTAATTTACCTTTTACTGTTTTTTTTCGGAATTTTGTAGTAAATCTTTATTTTTGTAAATGGTTGTGTACGTATGAATCAACACTTGCACTCTTGTGTTCAAGCTTCGGTTCTTATGTTTTGGTCTTTTAACATTTTTTAGCTTTAATATTTTATAATCGGTTTTGTTTTCTGTTCGACCTTTCGGTCTTTTGTACCTTTATAATATAACTTAGTTTATATGCTAGTTTTTAGTTTTTAATAATTTGCGTGCGCGTTCAATTGTGTATAATCGTGCATTGTGTGAAAGTTTTGATTATTTTTTTTTTGATAGATAGCTAATACTACTGACAGAATATATTTCAAATTTTCTTGTGTTCACTTTAGAACTTTTGCAGTACTTTTGAAGGTACCAACACTTCCTTCTTCAGCTCTTTTTTTTCTTTTTATTATTTTATTGTACGTACATTGTGGATGGCATGCATATATCTTGATTAATATTTTTGGTTTAAATATAAATAATTTTTAAAAACAATTTTTATTGTTTACATTAATTGTGAGTGTTCGTGTTGTTTGGTGTTTTTTATTATTTTAAATTGACATTTTGTAAATTAATTAATTAATTAAACATTTTATTAGGTAAGGTTTGTGTTTGTTAATATTTTTTTTGTCAGAAATTTTACGTATTTTTTCGTATTTAATTATTTAAAATGTTATTTTTTAAATTAGAACGTTTACTTCCAAATACTTTTTTTAAAAATGTTGTATATTCTTAAATATTTTTTTAAAATCCAGTGAATTTTTATCTGAGTTTTCTCCTCTTCTGTAGTGAAACTAGGCCTTGATACAAGATTTACGTGGTACTGGTGTATATGAATGGTGCCTTGGATTTTTTTTCTGTATTAAAAATAGACTGCGATAGTAATATTTTTTTAAATTAAGGTTAGCCTGACTTAAGTCGGAGATATTTTTTTCACTCTTTACTTGTCTTTATTAAAGGTTTCATTATTTGTTTAAACATTTTCGGCCTTTCAGGTTTATTTTTTATTTAACAGTATTTTGTTTTTCTCGTATATCTTTACATTTAAGATTTTTTTTAACAAGATTTTTAATCCTTTCATCTAATTAAAGGTCTAACCACACTCAACATGACTAAATTACGAATCATTTGTCTAATCTTTATAGTTTGGACTTTTGCAGTATTCGCATCTTATTCTATACGTACTTGTCGTTATTAAATTGTTTCGCATTTTTATTCACAATTTATATTTTTTATAACATTTTAGCACATACTTTTCCTCTTGCTTTATCAAACACAATCGGATTCGATTAGTATTAGGCCCTCAGCAAATTAAAAGGTTATATAATTTTTTTGCCTTTAGTTTTAATTTAATATATTTTAGGTTTGTCATTATTATCATTCTTTCTCTTTTTTCGGCCTTGATAACAAGTACCTAGTGATAGCGAGTGATAGAGTGTACTACCTTTATGAATGGAATGATGCCTTCAACATGCATACACAGACTTGTTCTTTATAAAAGCTTATCATCATATACTACTACATAATTCCAATACTTGTTAATTCACGCTTTATCCGAAGTTTTTTTTTGCATCTAGTACCATTTGTCTTAATAAAGGTCTCATTAGCAATTTTGTTATCTAGGTTCCAACATTTATAGCCTTTTGTTTCATTATGCATTGTTTGACTGTTCATTTATTTGTTTTTACCAGTCTTTCTTCTTCTGTTTTTTCTCAAACGGTTATCAACTTTTTTTTTGTAAACTATCACATATCAAGCTCATATACTCATAAATTTCGGCCTTTATTAGGAGGTTCATTTCTGTGTCTTTATAATGGTTTAACATTTATTCAAAATTTTGTTATATCTTTTATATAACATTTTTAGCATACTTTTTTCTCTTGCTTTATCAAACCAATACAGGATATATACTAAAGGTTAGTTGTCTGTGGGTGAAATTGATCGCGATTGGATCCTGTTGTACATATACTTGTACACGAGTGATCGCTAGGTTTCGGCCTTTTTCGGCTTTTTTGGGTTTATTTAATCATTTTTGCTATTCATTAGTAATTCGTTGAGCTTTTTATTCTCTAAGAAACATTGAATATTCATTTATAATACTAGGTAAAGGCTTTTAATTATGGGTAATTCTTTTAGTCTCTTACTATCACAGTCTTCATAAAAGGTTTACATAGTTTTGTATATGAATGGTGCCCAGGTGATTTTGGGCATTAATTAAAATAGAACTGTTCTTTTATATAAAAAGTTTTCTTAACAGGGGTTTCTTAGGTCAGGGAATGGTGCATATTGAATTTGGAATTATAAAAGGTTCAATTTTCATTCATAATTTTTAGCTATCTTTTTAGCTAATCTCTCTTTGTGTGCACGTGATTGTTAGGTCAAAACGTGTATATTTCGACATTTTGAGCTTTAACTTTATTATGGTTTATTTTCGGCATTCTGTTTATTGGATAGTTGGGTCAGGTATTGAAGATTATTTTTGGTTTAATTCTCTCAAAACTTAGCTCAACTCTACTATATAATTGATAATCATGATTTTTCACTTGAAATAAAACTCTGTCACGATTTTTTAAAGGTTTCATACAGAATTTTGCTATTCTTGGCTATTTTTCACTGGTTTTATAAAACATTTCGTATGTTATGGGGTTTTCTTTAATTTATTTTAGCTTACAATTTCTAAATTGATCCATTCTCTTATTCGGTTCTAAAAAAAGGTCATCAATAACAATTGCTATCATGAATTTCTGCTTTGAGTTGGTAAAAGTTGAATTTTTATTATCTCCGATTTGGTTCGTCTTTAAAAGGTTTTATTCATTTACGGTTTTGATATCATTTTGATAACAATCTTCGCGTTCATTTTCTTTCATTTTTTCTTCTTCGGTTAGATCCTTTTACTTACAAAATGACAAGTATTCGGCCTTTTGTTATGTCTAGCTTAAAACTTTTAGTTTCGGCCTTTTGTTATCCAGATAGACACAGGTTTTTTGATTTCGCGAACAAGATCGTTTTAAAAATGGTTATCAATTTTTTTTGTCAGTTTATAGATTTTATTTATTTATTGTGAAGGTCAATGTCTCAAGAGCTTTATTTTGCCAATTTTTTCCAAACGCTTCTCAATATAAAGGTTTCATTCAACAATTTTAATGTTTTCTCCTCATTTTATCAAGCCTTTGTCTTAGTTTTTAATATTTTAAACTTTATTCTTCTTTTTCGGCCATTTGTTTTTTAAATTTTAAATTGTAAATGAACTGTTTATTTGGAACCATGTTCAATATCATAAAAGGTTTCATTAATATTTTTGGCTATATTTTGTAGCTATTTTCCTCTCTCCTTGTGAACACGCGTACGTGATTGTTAGGTTTGAACAGTATTCTTCGGCCTTTAGCATTAATTTTTTATTATGATTTTTGACCTAACTTACATACTTTGATAATTAGGAGGGTTTTCTTTCTCTTCATTCTCTCAAAGGTCATAAACTATCAATTTTGCCTTTAGTTGCAAAGTTTACCAATATACGAGGATCGTATTTTTATAAATGTTTCATTCATTTCCTACATTCACATTCTGATCTTTTTCGGCCTTATGTACTGTTATCAGTTTTGGAAGGTTTTCCGTTGGTTTAAAAAGGTTATTTTTAAATAAATAAATATTTTTATTTTTATTTATTGTACGTACATTGTGGATGGCATACATATATCTTGATTAATATTTTTGGTTTAAATGTAAATTATTTTTAAAAACAATTTTTATTGTTTACATTAATTGTGAGTGTTCGTGTTGTTTGGTGTTTTTTATTCTTTTTATTGGCATTTTGTAAATTAATTAATTAATTAAACATTTTATTAGGTAAGGTTTCTTGTTTGTTAACTTTTTTTGTCAGATTTTTTTTAAAATTATTTAAAATTTTATTTTTAAATTAGCACGTTTACTCCCAGATACATTTTAAAGGTTATATTTTCTTATTTTTTTTTAAATCCAGTGAATTTTATCTGAGTTTTCTCCTCTTTTGTAGTGAAACTATTTTAGGCCTTGACATAAGATTTACATGGTACTGGTGTATATGAATGGTTCATATGTATTTTCTGTATTAAAAATGGAGTGCAATAATATTTTTTTTATAAAGGTTAGTCTGTCTTTAGTCGGAGATGTTTTTTTCTTTCTATACTTGTCCTTATTAAAGGTTTCATTGTTTGTTTCAACATTTTTTCGGCCTTTCAGGTTTATTTTTTATTTGACAGTATTTTAAAAATGTTATCAGCTACTATACGTACTACATAATTCTAATATATATTGTGAATTCGGCCTTTAGCAGAAGTTTTTTTTGTCACAAACAATTTGGCATAATAAAGATTTCAATCACAATTTTTGTTATTTTCTAGGTTTTAACTTTTTTCTCGGCCTTTACTTTCTTGATACGCTTTGACATTTATTGGTTTTGGGTAGTCTTTCTTTGTCTAGTTTACTCAAACGGTTATCAAATTATTTTTTTGTAATTTATATTCATAAATATTTTCGGCCTTTAGTCCAGTGTCTCTTCAAACCAGTATCTTTATAAAGGTTTAACATTTATTCAAAATTTTATTATAACTTTTTGTTATAACATTTCGCGCACACTTTCCTCGCTCTTTATCAAACATATACAGGATATGCTAAAGGTTAGTTGTCTGGTGGTGCATTGTGGATGGATCCTGTTGTAATTATCCTTGAACACCAGTGATCGCTAGGTTTCGGCCTTTTTCGGCCTTTTGGGTATATTTAATCAATTTTGCTATTCATTAGTAATTCGTTGAGCTTTTTATTCTCTAAGAAACATTGAATATTCATTTATAATACTAGGTTTTTAATTTTGGTTGATCTTTTTCTCCTTTATAAAAGGTTTACATAGTTTTGTATATGAATGGTGCCCAGGTGATTTTGGGCATTAATTAAAACTTAAGATTTAACTTTTTTTTAATAAAAAAAATGGCTTCAACAGGATTTTCTTAGGTCAGGAATTATTACATCATGAATTTTGGGATTATAAAAGGTTCAATTTTCATTCATAATTTTTAGCTATCTTTTTAGCTAATCTCTCTTTGTGTGCACGTGATTGTTAGGTCAAAACGTGTATATTTCGACATTTTGAGCTTTAATTTTATTATGGTTTATTTTCGGCATTCTGTTTATTGGATAGTTGGGTTTTAAAAATGGTTATCTACTTTTATTTGTTAGTTTATGGATTTATTTAATTATCGTAAGGAAAACGTCACTGTCTCAAGCGCTTTATTTTGCCTACTTTTTCCTACGCTTCTAAATATAAAGGTCTAATTCACAATTTTAATGTTTTCTCCTCATGTTATCAAGCCTTTGTTTTAATATTTTAGACTTTATTCTTCTTTTTCGGCCTTATGTTTTTTAAATTGTAAATGAAATGTTGAAATCATTTCAATGAAACGGAAGCATTTTCAATATCATAAACGGTTTTATTAATATTTTTTGGCTATATTTTGTAGCTATTTTTCTCTCTCCTTGTGAACACGTACATGATTGTTAGGTTTAATTAAAAGTATTTTTCGGCCTTTTGAATTAATTTTATTATGATTTTCGACCTTACTTACATACTTTGATATTGAAGTTCTTTTCTTTCTCGTCTTTCTCTCAAAGGTCATAAACTAATATTTTTGCCTTTAGTTGCAAAGTTTCAAAGAAACTAGGATCGTATAAGGATCTTTATAAAGGTCTCATTCATTTCCTGCATTCACATTCTGATCTTTTTCGGCCTTATGTACTGTTGTAAGGTTTGAAATGTCTTTGGTTATTTAATAAAGGTTATATTTAAAATAAATATATATTTTTATTTTTATTAAAAATAAAAATTTCTAAATTAAAATATGTTTTATTTATTCACTTTTTCATTAATTATTTAGTTTGTTTACTATGTATTAATTCTCTTTTATTATTATTACAGTTCATGGTCGGTTAGGTGCAGGTTCGGGTTTAATTTTGGGTCTTCAAAATGTTTCTGGTCGTTGATGATGACCATTCATAAATGTAGTATACTTTAGGGAAGGGACTTTTTGCACGATTTTCTTGAAAATGAAATTGTCGTGATTTATTTTTATTTGTTTTATGTTTTTATATTTTGGTTTGTGAGGTTTATTATTTATTTATGTTTAAATGTTTTTCCATAGTTTATTTGTTTTATTTCTTTATTAATTATTAATTAGTATTAGGGTTAGGTTTATTAATAATTTATTTGATTTAATATTTTTTGGGGATTTTTTTACAAAGGAAACTTTTGATGGAAGTTGCCATGTTAATTAACTTTCGGGTTTTAAAACAAAGGGTAAGATTTTTTCCATTGTTTTATTGAGGCATTTTCCATCTGTAGGAGTAGGAACAATTAAAAAACAATGGAATATTCTACTGTTTTATGGAATTGTTGGTTTTTATTAATTTTTATTCCATTTTATAATTACACTCATAGATGGCGCCATGTAGCTTTGTTCGTTTATTGCGCATGCGCGATCAAGAGTGATACATTATTTTTTTTAATAAGGTGTGTTCTGTTCATCTGACATCTTGCATTTAAAAATGGTTAAAATATTTTTTTAACATTTTGTTTAAAATGTTTTCCTTTGAAATAAAGTTTATTTTAGATATTTTGCCATTACACTATTTTCAAAGGAATTCAGAGGGAATTGAAAAAAGGTTACTTGACGGAATATTTTTTTCTGATGAAATATAGAAATATTTATTAATGCAAATATTATTTTAGAATTGGATTTTCCATGAATTTTTTACATAGTTTAAGTGACTTTTCAAATGTTTAGCGATTTTTCCAATTCTATATTTTGTTTACGTTTCGTTCGGAGCTTGTGTAAAAGGTTTCAACTTTTCTTTTTACAATAGGATTCACTTACTAGGATTGTCTCCCTTTGTTTATTTTTACATTGTTTTCTGTAGGCATTTTCTTAAGGAATTTTTTCTTAAAATTTCATCACTCAGTAAGAGTTAAAGATATTTTAAAAATTCAAAAATTGTTGGTACCACCTGAGACAGGAAAGAGTTGACAAAATAGAATATTCTTTTTGGTGTTTAAATTTTTTTTAACGTTTTTCTTAAATTTTTGGGTTTAAAAGGAAGTACAGAACCAATAAATTCTATCTAGTAAACTTTACTGTTGTGTTGGTTATTTTCTTAATTTAATTTGCAGTTACACACGACAGAGGGAGGGGGCAGCACCGAATATTCCTTTTGGTATTGAAGATATTATATTGGTAGATATTTTCTCGAATGGTAATGAGCACTCTGTTATGTTTGAGATCACTAGATCGTATTAAAGGTTTTTTCTTTAAAAACATTTTGTTGCCACCTGTGAGAGAATTATGACAATGTGCAGAATATTCTTGATATTGATAATTGAGGGGTTTCCAGTTTGCTTTATTCAGTTTCACTTTTCGAATTAAATAGTCGGTCCTATTAAACACAGGTTTTATCTTCTTCTTTTGTTTCAATATAGTGAAACAACAATTGTTTTGTGTCTCTTCTTATCTTTATTCTAATAGGGACAAATATTATTTTCCTATGCCGTTCCTCTGTTAACTGATTTGCATTTGCATTTTTCTCATGTCAATAATGTGCCATTCTTATATTGACATTTGTAGAAAGTGTTAAAAGGTTTTAATTTTTTTCTCTGAACGAACAAGTTTAGTCGTTCTAAGTGAGAAGCACAGCAAAGAATATTCTTCTTGTTATTTTTAAAATTGAATTTTCTTGGAATTGGCACTTTTATTTAAATTTTAATATTTGAAAGAATTTCGAAACTCAATTGTCTGTCTATTTTTAAACCATGCTTAGTTGCAAGTATCTTCTGATCAAAGGTTTTATATTATTCTTTCATTAGGGAAACAATTGTTGTTGTGTATGGCTCCTAATGTTTTGCCATATTATTTTCATTATCCACTCAGTCATTCGAATTTACTTTTTCGCTGATAGAGTCGTCATGTCAAAGGTCATCAATAGAATAGTTTCTCACAAGATCTCTATCATGTTGTACAGATAAAAATGGTTGAAATCTTTATTTTTAAACAATGCTTATTATTCTTAGTCTTAATCCTAATTGTGTTAATGCGTGCGCATGCGCATTGTCTTAGTAATTGTGATTCAATTCGTATTCCATTGAGTTTTATTAAAGTATTTTTTTTAAACTTATAAGCTATCTAAGCTGGCCATTGGACCCTTAGAAAAGGTTTTCACTTTAAAAGTTGCTGTCGTTGTTGCCACCTTAGAGAGAACTACGGAACAGCACACAGAATATTCTTCTTGGTATTGAAAATGGAATTTTCCCAGAATTTTCGCTTTTTACTCGATTTTTAAAAACGAAAATTTGTGTTATTACTTTATTTAGTTGCTTTTTGAGAAGATCGGATCATTGAACAAAGGTTATCTTTTTCTTTTGTTTCAATAATGAAACAATTAATTTTAATTTTAATTTCGCTACTCTTAATTATGTCAGAATATTCAGTTCTTTCACTGTCATTTGAGTTAATAGTTGTTCCATCATGTCAAAGGTCATCAATATTTTTCAGTCTAGTTCACTTTGCTTACGGTGAAGTGGTTTTTTCCTAATTTAAGTTGCAGTTGGCCGCGATAGATGACTTTATGTGAAAATTTTTGAATTTTTTGGTTATGTTTCTGTAAATACAAAACGATTGTTTTCTACTTCTCATCTATTTTTACAATGTTTTTGATAGTCTTAAAGCCAGAAAACATTTTCCTTAATGACTTGACGAATAACTAGTTGCAATTAAAAGGTTTTCTTAACCCTTAATTAAAAAATTATTGTAATCTTTTCTGATTTTCAATTTTTATTTTAATTTATGGAATTCGCAATTTTTCCTCAAATTTTATTATCTAAGGGATTTTCTAAACTCAATTGAGTTAGCTTTTTGGATCGTATTGTGTAACGCTTCTTATGATCACAGGTTTTATCATCTTCTTTCAATAGTGCAACAATTGTTTTTATTTATGTTTCATAAATTGTTTTATTTTATTTTTATTTTTCATTGTCCACTCACAGTCATTCTAGTTAACTTGTTCTCGCTGGAATCGCCGTGTCAAAGGTCACCAACAGAATATTTTCCCATGCTAGTTCACCTTTACTGCGTGATGGTGCTGGTGATATTTTAACTTTAGTTGCAGTCACACACTACAGATGGCACCACTTTACAGAAAGAATTTTGAACTTTTTATATTTTTTTGGTTGTGTTGTACATGGGGGTTTAGGTATTAAAAGGTCATCTATATTTTTTATATTGTGTCTCACCAACATTTTCTTACTAATAATGCTCGTACTAATAAAAATGGTGGAAATCTTTATTTCGAAACAATTCTCATTGTTTATAGTTGACTTTGTCTTAATTTTCATTGTCTTAGTAATTGTGATTCCATTGGTAGTTCCTTCAGTTGTATTGAAGAATTTTTATTGCTAAAATATTTGTAAGCTCTATTGGGACAAGTCATTTGCTGTGACACTTAGAAAAAGGTTTTTATTACAAAAAATTGTTGTTACCATCTGAGAGGGAACAGCATAGAATATTCTTCTTGGTATTGAAAATTGAATTTATCAGGAATTTTTAGAATTTTACTCGAATTTTAAGGTTTTGAAAAATGTTTTTTTGTCACTTGAATCTCTATCGTCTCTAATCAAAAGGTTTAATCATCATCTTCTTTTTTTCAATAGTGAAACATTTTTGTGTATGTTTCCTATTGTTTTTTGTCCTAAAGTTCTCGTCTCGTTCTCGTTTGGATTTTTAGTTGAGTTTATAGTTTGAGTGTTTTTTTAATGTTTCACGATTCTTTCAGCTCTACATTTTGTTTACAAATCTTGAGATGGTGATTTATAAAAGGTTTCTACTTTTCCCTTTGCAATAGGATTCACTTATTAGTATTGTTCATATTGTCTCTATTCGTTGTTTTATGTTTTATTTTTTATACGCAATGCCTAATATGTATTGTTTTAATTAACTTCCTATTAAATTTCCATCAGCTAGGACGTGTTAAAGGGGTTTTCTCTAAAAACGTAGTTATTTCCACCTGTGAGAGAATTTTGACACTGTACAGAATATTCTTGGTATTGATAATTTGGGGGTTTGCAATAATTCTTAACTTTTAACTCTTTAATTTTAAAGATTCAATATAATTTTTAAACTGTGTATATGTTTGCAAGCATAGCTCACAACGGTGCTAACAAAAGGTTTCAATTTTTTAAAAAATGTAACTGCCTTCTTAGGGAGAACAGCACATCGCAGAATATTCTTCTTCTTGGTATTGAAAATTGAATTTTCCAAGAATTCTCCCCTTTTACACGAATTTTTAAAATACAATTTTTTACATTACTATTTTTAATAAGTTTCACTTTAAGAATCGAAGCCATCGAATTGATTGGACAAAGGTTTTATCATCTTTATTTTCAATAATGAAACAATTGTTTTTGTGCACGTTTCCTATTGTTTTGTCTTAAAGTTCTCTTCTCGTTCTCCGGTTGTTTGGATTTTAGTTGCAGTTTCACACAACAGATGGTGCTACTTTACATGCAAAGATTTATTTAAAGAATTCTTTACTAAAATTCCATCACTCAGTAAGAGTTAAATATTTGTCATAACCGATAAATTCTGTCTAGTAAACTTTAATTTGTGTTTTATTCCAGCACAGGTTTCAGCAACCTTTTGCACCAATATACACTAGTCACTCACCACCCACCGTCCAACTCTAACCTGAGCAGCACTTCCTGACAAAGTTTGGTGCAAAAAATATTGAACCGGTTATTTTCTTAATTTAATTTGCAGTTACACACGACAGAGGGAGGGGACAGCACAGAATATTCCTTTTGGCATTGAAGATATTATATTGGTAGATATTTTCTCGAATGGTAATGAGCTCTCTCTTATGTTTCGGTTCACTAGATCATATTAAAGGTTTTTTTCTTTAAAACATTGCTGTTGTTCCACCTGTGAGAGAATTATGACACTGTACAGAATATTCTTTATATTGATAATTTGGGGGTTTACAGGAATTTTTAACTTTTAACTGTTTTATTTTAAAATTTGAGATAATTTGTAAACTATTTATGTGTTTGAAAATGTTGATGTTAACTGTTTTGACAAAAGTTTGTAACATGTTTTTTGTGGGTATTGGTATAATAACACATTGGTACATCATATTATAGGTTTTTTCTTACAAAAAAAAATCTGTTGCTTAGTATATTAGAGGGGCACAGCACAGAATATTCTTCTTCTTTTTCATCGTATTGGCATTGTAAATTGAATTATTCATGAATTCTCTCGTTTAACATGAATTTTTAAAATAGAAGTTTTACATTACTGTTTTATTAAGTTTCACTTTTGGAATTCGATCATAGATCCTTTTAAACACAGGTTTTATCTTCTTTTGTTTCAATATAGTGAAAAAACAATTGTTTTGTGTCTCTTCTTATCGTTTATTCTAATAGGGACAATATTATTTTCCTATGTCGTTTCACTGTTTGATTTGCATTTTCATTTTTCTCATGTTTCAATAATTTGCCATTCGTAATTTGACATTTTACAAAGTGTTAAAAGGTTTTAAAATTTTCTCTGAACAAACAATTTAGTTGTTGTTAGTAAGAAGGAGAGCAAAGAATATTCTTCTTGATTTTGTAGAAATTGAATTTTCCTGGAATTTTCACTTTTACTCGAATTTTAATATTTGAAAGAATTTCGAAACTCAATTGAGTTTCTTTTTTTTTGAGAGTTTTGCTTGAAAAATGATCAAAGGGTTTAATATTCTTTTTTCAATAGGGAAACAATTGTTGTTGTGTATGTTTCCTATTGTTTTCTCATACTATATATCGTATTTTTATCGTATCCGCCCAATTATTCAAAATTTTCAACTATTGTCGTCATGTCAAAGGTCATCCATAGAATAGTTTCTCACTAGTCTAATTTACCTTTACCGTTTGCTTTTTATTTTGGCTTTTCTTTAATTTGCAGTTACACGTGACAGATGGGTCAATTTACAGTTTGAATTTTGAACGTTTTTTTTGAATTTTATTTACGTTACTTTGGATACAATCGAGATCTCGGATTAAAATGTCATTTATAGTTTTTTTAAAATATAGAAATATGTTTATGTAATGCTTCTTATCAATGTTACGTTTTTTGGACATATGACGATAATTAAAATGGTTAAAATCTTTATTTTTAAACAATGTGCATGTTTCTTAGTCTTTATCTTAATTGTGTTAATGCGTGCGCATGCGCACTGTCTTAGTAATTGTGATTCAATTCATAGTTCATTGAGTTTTATTGAAGTATTTTTTTAAAACTTATAAGCGAATTTCCAATGACATTTAGAAAAGGTTTTCACTTTAAAAGTTGTTGCTGTTGTTGCCACCTTAGAGAGAACTACGGCACAGCACACAGAATATTCTTCTTGGTATTGAAAATGGAATTTCCCCAGAATTTTCGCTTTTTAAGCGATTTTTAAAAACGAATTTTTTTACAATGTTTTTGACAGGCTTAAAGTCAGAAAACATTTTTCTAATTAACTTGACGAATAACTAGTTGCAATTAAAAGGTTTTCTTAAAAAATTATTGTAATATTTTCTGATTTTGAATTTTAATTTTAATTTCTGGAATTCGCAATTTTTCCTCGAATTTTATTATCTAAGGGATTTTCTAAACTCAATTAACCCGTTCATCGTGCCAACTTTACCAGAGTCTAGAGGGAGTTCTACAACACATAGCGACCTGGGATTTTGCCAGGTGACCCTCCTGGTCCAGCGCACGACCGCTAGGTACCTTAGCTAGGCCTAGGATCTACTTCGAGGAATTGCATAAAATGACCAATTTTAGTGTCTAGATCGATTCTACTCGTCTTCCTGAGCATTTTGATGTATAACTTGCCTAGGTACCCAATTTGGAACCCTAGGATTCTTGGATCAAGTACCAGAAAACCCCATTTTGGAACAGATCTAATATTAAAAACGGATTCTACGTGAAAAATCATGCAGAAATGACCCCTCTTTTGTCAAAATCCATCCACTGAAAGCAAAAACACACATTTTCACAAAATGTCAATTAGGGGCCCGGGATGTCTGTCAGTCCATTCTAGGGCCAGACTTAATTCACATTTTAAGCATGTTCCCGTGAATGGATTTTCATGAAACCGGTACCATTTTCTTCAGAATAACGAGTAGAATGCAGTAGACTAATTGTCTGGTTTCAAAAATTGCTTTCATGAAACCGGATCCTAGGCCCAGGACCAAAGTCAAGCAAATAGATTAAATAGCACACAAAAATATCACAGATAAAATCAACTCAACACCCTGAGCATTTTGATATATCACTTGACTATATAATCCACAAAAATAAAATGGACCTAGAACGGACGGACAGACATCCCGGGCCCCAGATTGACATTTTGTGAAAATGTGTGTTTTTGCTTCCCTTGCATGGATGTTGACAAATGAGGGGTCATTTCTGAATGATTTTTCACGTAGAATCCGTTTTTGATATCAGATCTGTTCCAAAATAACGTTTTCCGGTACTTGATCCAAGGATCCTAGGGTTCCAAATTGGGTACCTAGGCAAGTTATACATCAAAATGCTCAGGAAGACGAGTAGAATCGATCTAGACACTAAAATTGGTCATTTTATGCAATCCCTCGAAGTAGATCCTAGACCTAGCTCAGGTACCTAGCGGTCGTGCGCCGGCCCTACTGAGTCACCTGGTAAAATCCTAGGCCGATATGTATTGTAGAACTCCCTCTGGAGTCTGGTAAAGTTGGCACGATGAACGGGTTAAGTTAGCTTTTTGGATCTTATTTGTATGTTTCTTATGATCACAGGTTTTATCATCTTCTTTCAATAGTGAAACAATTGTTTTATTGTATGTTTCATAAATTGTTTTATTTTATTTTTTTCATTTTCCACTCGGTCATTTGAGTTATCTCTTTCTCAATGGATTCGCCGTGTCAAAGGTCATCAACAGAATATTTTCCCAGGCTAGTTCACCTTTACTGTGTGCTGGTGCTGGTTATACTTTAACTTTAGTTGCAGTCACACACTACAGATGGCACCACTTTACAGAAAGAATTTTGAACTTTTTTAAATTCTTTTGATTGTATTGTACATCGTGTTTAGTATTTAAAAGGTCATCTATATTTTTTATATTGTGTCTCACCAACATTTTCTTACTCTAATAATGCTTCTAATAAAAATGGTGGAAATCTTTATTTCGAAACAATTCTCATTGTTCATAGTTGACATTGTCCTTAATTTTCATTGTCTTGGTAATTGTGATTCCATTGGTAGTTCCTTCAGCTGTAAGAATTTTTATTGCTAAAATATTTGTAAGCTCTATTCGGCTCTATCGGTTGTTGAACTTAAAAAGGGTTTTTATTTTTAAAAATTGTTGTTACCATCTGAGAGGGAACAGCGGCGCACAGCATAGAATATTCTTCTTGGTATTGAAAATTGAATTTATCAGAAATTTTTAGAATTTTACTCGAATTTTAAGGTTTTGAAAAATATTTTTGTCAACCCCTCACTTGCATTCCTAATCCAAAAGGTTTAATCATCTTCTTCTTTTCAATAATGAAACAATTGTTTTTGTATGTTTCCTAATGTTTTGTCCTAAAGTTCTCGTCTCGTTTTTCCGATTGTTTGGTTTTTAATTTCAGTTTCACACGACAGTTGATGCTACTTTACATGCAAAGATTTTTTAAATGAATTCTTTACTAAAATTCCATCACTCAGTAACAGTTAAATATTTGTCAGAACCAATAAATTCTGTCTAGTAAACTTTACTGTTGTGTTTTATTCCAGCACATGTTTCAGCAACCTTTTGGACCAATATAGTCACTCACCACCTACCGTCCAACTCTAACCTGAGCAGCACTTCCTGACAAAGTTTGGTGCAAAATATTGAACCGGTTATTTTCTTAATTTAATTTGCAGTTACAGACGACAGAGGGAGGGGGACAGCACAGAATATTCCTTTTGATATTGAAGATATTTTATTGGTAGATATTTTATCGAATGGTAATGAGCACTCTGTTATGTTTGAGATCACTAGATCGTATTAAAGGTTTTTTTCTTTAAAAACATTTTGTTGCCACCTGTGAGAGAATTATGACAATGTGCAGAATATTCTTGATATCTTTGTAAACACATTGGTATCCATCATGTTATAGGTTTTTTTCTTACAAAAAAATCTGTTGCTTAGTATATTAGAGAGGCACAGCACAGAATATTCTTCTTTTTTTATCTTCATGGTATTGTAAATTGAATTATTCAAGAATTCTCTCGTTTTACATGAATTTTTAAAATAGAAGTTTTACATTACTGTTTTATTAAGTTTCACTTTTCGAATTAAATCATCGATCCTATTAAACACGGGTTTTATCTTCTTCTTTTGTTTCAATATATAGTGAAACAATAATTGTTTTGTGTCTCTTCTTATGTTTTATTTTATCCTTTATACTAATAGGGACAATATTATTTTCTCATGTCGTTTCTCTGTAAACTGATTTGCATTTTCATTTTTCTCATGTCAATAATGTGCCATTCTTAAATTGACATTTGAACAAAGCGTTAAAAGGTTTTAAAACTTTTTTCTGAACGAACAAGTTTAGTTATTCTAAGTGAGAAGCACAACAAAGAATATTTTTCTTGATTTTGTAGAAATTGAATTTTCCTGGAATTTGTCTAGAATTTACTAGAATTTTAATATTTTAAAGAATTTCGAAACTCAATTGAGTTTTTTAGAGTATCGTTTGAAAAAGTATGATCAAAGGTTTAATATTCTTCTTTCAATAGGAAAACCATTGTTTTATGTATGTTTCCTATTGTTTTATCATATTATTCTCATTGTCCATTCAATAATTCGAGTTTCACTTTTACAACTACATTCGTCAATCGTAATGTCAAAGGTCATCAATATAATATCTTCTCACTTGTCTAATTCACCTTTACCGTTTGCTTTTATTTGACAATTCTTTAATGCAGTTACACGTGACAGATGGGGTGAATTTACAGATAGAATTTTGAACTTCTTTTGAATACTTTTACGTTAATTTGGATACAATCGAGATCTCGGATTAAAATGTAATCTATAGTTTAAAAAAATAGAAATCTGTTTATGCAATGCTTCTTGTCAATGTTGTGTTTTTAAATGTTTTACAGATAAAAATGGTTGAAATATTTATTTTATTCCTTTATTCAGCTGCCTTCTTGACAAACTCGAATCATTGAACAAAGGTTATACTTTCTTCTTGTTGTTTCAATGGTGAAACAATTAATTCTCTTCTCTTTATTATGTCAGAATATTCAGTCCTCTCACTGTCGTTCGTGTTGATTATCATTTTTCTTCATGTCAAAGGTCATCAATTGAATCAATATTGCTCAATACAATTTACTTTATTTTATGTGTACTGGTTAGTCCTAATTTAAGTTGCAGTCACACACGATAGATGACGCCACTTTTAGATAGCAATTTTTGAATTGGGCACGTTTGTGTGAATAATACAAAACGATTGTTTTTCTACTTGTCATCTATTTTTTACAATGTTTTTGATAGTCTTAGACCTGAAAACATTTTCCTGTTTGACGAATCACTATAGGCAATTAATGGGTTTTCTTTTTTAAAATTATTGTTATCTTTTCTGAATTTGCATTTTTATTTGAACTTCTGGAATTCGCACTTTTGCTTGAATTTTATTATTTAAGAGATTTTTATAAACTCAATTTAGTTTGTTTTTTTGAGTCGTGTTAGCTCGCTTCTTATGATCAAAGGTTTTATCATTAACTTTCAATAGTGAAACAATTGTTTTTATGTAAATGTATGCTAAATATATTGTTTATTTTATTCTTTTCATTGTCCACTCACAGTCATTCGAGTTAACTTTTTCCTGTTGAATTCGCCGTGTCAAAGGTCATCAACAGAGTATTTTCCCAGGCTAGTTCACCTTTACTGCGTGATGGTGCTGGTGATATTTTAACTTTAGTTGCAGTTACACGCGATAGATGGCACCACTTTACAGAAAGAATTTTGAACTTTTTATATTTTTTTGGTTGTGTTGTACATCGTGTTTAGTATTTAAAAGGTCATCTATATTTTTTTTATATTGTGTCTCACCAACATTTTCTTACTGATAATGCTTCTAATAAAAATGGTGGAAATCTTTATTTGGAAACAA
Source organism: Rhizoglyphus robini (assembly GCA_023373905.1). Taxonomy (NCBI): domain Eukaryota; kingdom Metazoa; phylum Arthropoda; class Arachnida; order Sarcoptiformes; family Acaridae; genus Rhizoglyphus; species Rhizoglyphus robini. The sequence goes on along the minus strand of JAKIJQ010000034.1, from coordinate 1,208,670 downwards.
TTCTCATTGTTTATAGTTGACTTTGTCTTAATTTTCATTGTCTTAGTAATTGTGATTCCATTGGTAGATCCTTCAGTTGTATTAAAGAATTTTTATTGCTAAAATATTTGTAAGCTCTATTGGGACAAGTCATTTGCTGTGACACTTAGAAAAAGGTTTTTATTACAAAAATTGTTGTTGCCACCTGAGAGGGAACAGCATAGAATATTCTTCTTGGTATTGAAAATTGAATTTATCAGGAATTTTTAGAATTTTACTCGAATTTTAAGGTTTTGAAAAATGTTTTTTTGTCACTTGAATCTCTATCGTCTCTAATCAAAAGGTTTAATCATCATCTTCTTTTTTTCAATAGTGAAACATTTTTGTGTATGTTTCCTATTGTTTTTTGTCCTAAAGTTCTCGTCTCGTTCTCCGATTATTTGAAGTTTAGTTGCACTTACACACGACAGATGGCGCCACTTTACATGCACAGATTTTTTAATTGGTTTAAATATTCCTGTACTATATATTCGCTTATTTGTAGTTAACGAAAAGGTCATTCTCATATTGTTAAAAACTTGCAAACATTTTATTTGTTCACTCGAAAGCACTTAGAAAATGTTTTTGAACTTTTAAATTTAAAAATGTTGTTGACTTCTTAGAAAAAACACACACACACACACGGCACCTCACAGAATATTCTTCTTTGTATTGAAAATTGAATTTTCCCGGAATTCTCATCTTTTAGAGAGTTTTTAAAACAGAATTTCTAAACTTTATATATTCAGTTTCACTTTGAACAGAGAACTAGTCGGACACAACTTTTTAACAAAGGTTTTTTTATTTTTATAATTTTATATTTTATATTTTAATATTTTATTTAAATATTTAAACAATTTTTCTTGTGTTTAATATTCTTCTGTCTATTGTTTTATTGAGCTTTTTTTATGGTATTTATGAAAGGTCCTTGAATTTTTGCTCTCCTTTTAATAATCGTTCACTTTCTCTTTTTTATTTTCTTTAAAATGAACCGGTTATCTATTTTACGATCTCTTGATCGTTGTCACCTCGAATTTCTCTCTCAGTCTACGTAATTGTCCTCAATATATCACACACAATATGACACATTTGTGAGGGGACCGTTCATAAAGTATGTTTGATTTACATTGAAAAGTGTTAGTAGTATAACTTACTTTATGAACGACCCTGACGAATCGAGACTATTAGTGGTAGTGATAGAGATATCGTCATTGTTTGAATTTTTATTTAACCCTTTGTCACCTGACGAGAACATTTATGACTTAGATATAAAGTATTTTTTTAAAATGAGAAATAAAAAGGTTAATTTATAATTTTTCTAATAATTTTTCTGTTTGTTTCTTTCTTATCTAAAAATAGATCTTTTTGTCGTCATTTTTTCTTGAAAAGAATTTCCCAAGACACGTTTCTCACGCAGCTCTCTCACCATCAGACACTCGAATCTCGCACGAACTCATCGAAGCGTGAAACTTGCTGACTTTTTGACGTGAAAAAAGTGTCTGTCATTTGCACCACCACCACTTGGGTCGAAATAGTCGGATACTGTTTCCGATTTTTTCCTCCAAGTACATCCAACAACCACAACAACACTATGTGCAATTTTGGTTCTATTTCCACCTAAGTCACTTCTTATCGTCCCACCAACCACAAGATGCCAAATCTTCAACGTTACACCTCACTTCCGGTGGACCATCGGGACGGTCGCACCCCACGCCTTTCACTCTTCAAATGGTTCTACCGGAGATATGTCCGCACCCTGTGGTTTCCGGGACCCTGGTCCGCCAACTGTCTACTCGCCCTTCTCGTAACCTTCGTGCTCTTCATGTTCCTCTCCACGCACCTGTACATGGGTCTGCAGGAGCAGGCTCAAATTGATGGAACCGGAAGTGGAACTGGTGCATTCCCCGAGCTTCGGAATGGGTCATCCAAAAGTACTGGCTACCGGTTACGTATCCCATTTATGGACTCACCCGCCAAGATGGAGGCAGCCCGACAGATTGACCGTCAGCTGGAGAAGATTGAACAGAGTCTACAGGAGAATCGTGAGATACTCAAACAGATTCGTGCCAACATTCACGAGGCCGAGTTGAAGAAGGCGGGCGGAAGGGCCTCGGCTACCGGTCACCGGAACTTGACTTCTCAGGACGATGCCTCCGACTATTTCGACTCAATTCGCCTTATGGACGCACTGTTCTATCCCACGCACAGTCCACTACACTCTACTGCTGCCTTTTGTGACAATAGTCCCGCGACTGGTCAGTACTCCCAGGGTGATGTCAACATGGGCAAGGTCTATGAGACGGTGCCCTTCGATAATCCTGATGGGGGCGTGTGGAAGCAGGGTTGGGAGCTCACTGGGCGGCAGGAGGATTTTGCTCCTGGGAGTCGAGCTAAATTAAAGGTATGTTTTGGTTTATGATCTTTTTAGTCCAGTACAATTTTTTGAAGCCCGTACAATTTTATTTAGTCAGTACAATTCCTTTAGCACAGTACATTTTCTCTTTGGCCCTGTCAATTTTTTTCATAGTCCAGTACAATTCATTTAGTCCAGCCAATTTTCGATTAAGTCTATACAATTTTATTTAGTCAGTACAATTCCTTTAGCACAGTACATTTTCTCTTTGGTCCTGTCAATTTTTTTCATAGTCCAGTACAATTCATTTAGTCCAGACATTTTTCGATTAAGTCTATACAATTTTATTTAGTCAATACAATTCCTTTAGTACATTTTCTCTTTAGTCCTGTCAATTTTGTTTACTTTAGCTTATTACAAATTAGTTATTCTTGATACGTTCTTTTAGTCCAGGTCAATTTATATTTAGTAAATTATTTTTTTGCCTACTACTATTCTGATTCCTTTAGACCAGTACAATTTTCTTTTGATCCTGTACACTTTCAGTTTAGTCCTGGATTTTTTTTGTTTTATCTATAGAATTTTCAAGTCCAGTACAATTCCTTTATTTTAGTACATTTTCATTTACTACATTACACTTTCCCTTTATTTGCAAATACAATTTTACTTTAGCCCAGCCAATTTTTTTTCTTTAGTCTATTACAATTTCTTACACTTACTTTAGTGTGTAGATAATTTTTCTCTGAGTAAATAGCTAATTCACTACCGATTGTCTTTGTCTTTTACCAGGTAAATTTTTCTTTTAGCGAATTTCTTTTTTGCAACTTCCATTCTGATTCCTTTTATTCCAGTACAATTTCCTAAACACAGTACAATTTTCCTTCAGTACACTATAGTGTAGGCAGGGAAGATCCCGTGTGGGTCCTCTTCACAATTAAGTTACGCAAGCTAGTGGTAGCAGCGACCGCTTTAACTTTTCCTTGCTAATATAACTGAATTGTGAAGAGGACCCACACGGGATCTTCTCCCTGCCTACTATAGTGTATACAGTACCTTCCTTTGAGTAAAATCCAACATACCTTTAGTCAAGATATACTTACACTTACTTTACATTTATTCCAGCAAATTTTTCGTAAACCAATACAATTTTCCCAGTTAATTCAATTTCTAGTACAAGTCCAGAACATTTTTCACTTTGTCCAGTATAATTCATTCAGTCAAATTCACTTTATCTTTATTTTCCACCAATTTTTCATTAACCCAGTACAATTTTATTTAGAAAATTTTATTAGTCAAATACAATTTATTTATCCTTGTAAAATTTTTTTAAAATCAAACCATTTTCTATTTTTTGTCTAATCACTGCAAATTGTTTTGTCCCCTCAGATCATCGTAGTACCTCACTCGCACAACGATCCCGGTTGGGTCAAAACGTTCGACACCTACTTTCGCGAACAGACCAAGTCTATTTTGACCAGCGCGGTTGAGCAGTTGAATACACATCCCGAAATGAGGTACGTTTTGTGTGACTATTTCTACCCAATTTACTAAACTTAACTTTGTTTCTAGGTTCATCTGGGCGGAAGCTAGTTACATGTCCGCCTGGTGGGAGACGGCGCCCTCCGATCAGCATCGTGATCTAATGAAACAGCTGGTCAAGGAAGGCCGACTCGAACTGGTGACCGGCGGTTGGGTGATGAACGACGAGGCCAACACTCACTACTTCTCCATGATTAGTCAAATGATTGAGGGACATGAGTGGCTGAGGGATACTTTCCCGGGCGTGAGGATGAAACATGGATGGGCCATTGATCCGTTTGGGCTGTCATCGACGATGGCTTACTTGCTCAAGAGGATGGGCTTTGAGGTAAGTTGTGCGGGGGTTGATTGTTAGTCCCGACAATTACTTTTGGATAGTTAGTCAAATCAATTTGTATAGTGAAAGTTAGTCCAGACAATTTGGGTTTTGGTAGTTCGGACAATTTGAGTTAGGATAGTTATTCTAGACAATTTCTGTGGGATAGTTTGTCCATACAATTTGTATCGGAAAAATTAGTTTATACCATTTCTGTTGGATATTAAGTCCAGACAATTTGTTTAGAAAAAGTTAATCCATACAATTTGTATAGGGAAAGATAGTCCAGACAATTTGTATAGAGATAGTTAGTTCATACAATTTGAATTGGGAAAGTTATTCCAGACAATTTGTATAGGGAAAGTTAATCCAGACAATTTGTATAAGGAAAGTTAGTCCAGACAATTTGTATAGGGAAAGTTATTCCAGACAATTTGTATAGGGATAGTTAGTCCATACAATTTGAATTGGGAAAGTTATTCCAGACAATTTGTATAGGAAAAGTTAATCCATACAATTTGAATTGGGAAAGTTATTCCAGACAATTTGTATAGGAAAAGTTAATCCATACAATTTGTATAGAGAAAGATAGTCCAGACAATTTGTGTAGGGATAGTTAGTCTATTCAATTTGTATAGAGAATGTTTGTCCAATCAATTTATGCTAGGGTAGTTAGTACAGACAATTTGAGTCTGATACTTAGTCCAAACAATTTGCTCTTTTTTCACTAAGTCCCGACAATTAACCACCACTTTCTTTTTCCCCAAGGGAATGGTCATCCAGCGCGTGCACTACTCCATCAAGAAGTACCTAGCCAAGCACAAGGAACTCGAATTCCGCTGGAGACAACACTGGGAACCCGAATCCTCTGACCGTGACATTCTATGTCACGTAGAGCCCTTCTACTCGTACGATGTACCGCACACCTGTGGACCCGACCCCGCAGTGTGTTGTCAGTTTGACTTTAAACGCCTACCTGGCACTCGGGTCAAGTGTCCCTGGAAGATTGCGCCCAAGGCGATCACGGACTCAAATGTGGAGGAGCGGGCCAAAACTTTGCTGGACCAGTACCGCAAAAAGTCACAACTCTACAAGACTAATGTGTTGATGGTGCCACTGGGCGATGACTTCCGGTTTGACAAGGTCAAGGAGTGGGAAGATCAGTTCAACAATTATAAGAAGTTGATGGACTACATGAATGGACGGGCGGACATGAATGTCGAGGTAAGTTTGTGGATTATGGGGAGTTTTCTTTTAATCAAGTACAAATTGGTTTGAGTCCAGTACAATTTTCCTTAGTACAGTGCAATTTGGTTTGAGTCCAGTACAATTTGTCTTAGCCCAGTACAATTTGTCATAGTCCAGCAACTTTCCCTTAGTTCAGTACAATTTTTTATAGTCCGGTACAATTTTCTGTTATTCCAGTACAATTTGGTTTTAGCCCGTACAATTTGTCTTAGTCCAGTTCAATTTTTTCTTAGTTCAGTGTAATTTTTTGTTAGTACAGTGCAATTTGGTTTGAGTCCAGTACAATTTGTCTTAGTCCAGTACAATTTTTCATAGTCCAGCAATTTTCCCTTAGTCCAGTACAATTTTTCATAGTCCAGGCAATTTTCCCTTAGTCCAGTACAATTTTCCTTTAGTCCAGTACAATTTGCCTTTAGTCCAGTACAATTTTTCTTAGTCCAGTACAATTTTCCGTTAGTCCAGTACAATTTGTCATAGCCCAGTACAATTTTTTTCTTAGTTCAGTACAATTAATCTTAGTCCAGTACAATTTTCCTTTAGTCCAGTACAATTTGTCTTTCATCCAGGCAGTTTTCCTTTAGCCTAGAACAATTTTTATTTTTCCCAGGCAATTTTTATTAGTTTAGCACAATTTTGTTTTATAATTTTAGACTGTCCAGTACAATTTAACCATCTGTCTAATATTATTTTCTCTACCCCTTCACAGATCAAATTCGGCACCCTAACCGACTATTTCAACACTGTCTACAACGACACTGGGGCCTTGCACCGAGTGTCCTCCTCCTTCACTTCCGGTGACACATACGAATTTGACCACACTCACCTTGCCTCAGCCTTTCCGAGTTTAGTTGGTGACTTTTTCACCTATTCCGATCGTGATGATCACTACTGGAGTGGATACTACACCTCCAAGCCTTTCTACAAACGATTCGAACGAGTGCTAGAGTCGTATCTGCGTGCTACCGAGATTCTGTTTAGTGTTGCCAATGTGGCCTTGTGGGATGCGGACACGGACGAGGATCCGTTCAAAGAAGTGATGTCGGACTTTATCTATGCGAGACAGAATTTGGCACTGTTTCAGCATCATGATGGAATCACGGGTACGGCCAAGGATTTTGTGGTCAAGGATTATGCGAAAAGGTGAGTTAGGAAGAGGGGGTGGAGTGATCCATAAAAATATTAACCCTATGAATCCATAATAGAATGTACCATGCCTTCAAGATTCTGGAACGAATCGCCTCAGCCTCAATGCTCGCAATTTCCGCCAATTTGACCGGAAATCAGTTTGCCCTTACAGCCAAGGATCCATCCTTGAATTTGGAATTTATGGATCGTTTCCCGAACGATGAGACGCCTACCCGGAAACGGATTTTCAATCTCGATTTTGGGTCTAAACAGTAAGTTTTTTGGTATTTCATATTTCCGGTACTCTATTACCAGTACTTTTTCTGGTGCTATATTTCCGGTACACTTTCTGGTACTATATTTCCGGTACTCTTTCTGGTACTATATTTCCGGTACACTTTCTGGTACTATATTTCCGGTACTCTTTCTGGTACTATATTTCCGGTACTCTATTACCAGTACTCTTTCTGGTACTATATTTCCGGTACTCTATTACCAGTACTCTTTCTGGTACTATATTTCCGGTACTCTATTACCAGTACTCTTTCTGGTACTATATTTTTGGTACTTCATTACCAGTACTCTTTCTGGTACTATATTTCCGGTATTTCATTACCAGTACTCTTTCTGGTACTATATTTCCGGTACTTCATTACCAGTACTCTTTCTGGTACTATATTTCCGGTACTCTATTACCAGTACTCTTTCTGGTACTATATTTCCGGTACTCTATTACCAGTACTCTTTCTGGTACTATATTTCCGGTACTCTATTACCAGTACTCTTTCTGGTACTATATTTCCGGTACTCTATTACCAGTACTCTTTCTGGTACTATATTTCCGGTACTCTATTACCAGTACTCTTATCTCTTGTTTTTTCCTTTCAGTTACTTTGTCCTCTACAATTCTCTTGGCTGGACCCAGGAGAGTCAAGTATTCTGTTTCGAGGTGACCTGGACCGGAAATGGTGGCCAACTGCCCACGGACTGGTGTTTGACCCAAACTGGTTCGGGCAAGATTATCGACGATCTCCAGATCAATCATGTGTGGTCAATGGATTCTCTGGTGCACGGAAGACGGGAAATTTGTTTCCAGCCCCTGCTAGGTCCCGTCTCGCTCGAACAGTACTGTGTGGGCAAGTGTGCCGGACTGGACGATTCGACCAACAACAACAATCTCGCAACCCTGTACCAGAAGAAGGAGTCCTTTGTCACACTGTACAACTATCACGAGAAGCAAGAGTCCACAGTGCCCACTGGGTCTCATATTTTGTCGATGGTGGCGCCACCGCCCAAGAATTTGACCATTGAAAATGAGAGGATTCAGTTGCGTTTCAATGCAGACACGGGACTGTTGGAGAAGGTGGCACTGCTCGATCCAACTGGAACGGAACGTTGGGTGGAAATAGACGCCAGCATGAAGGTGATGACCTATGGAACGAAGCCGGGACCCAAGAGTGTGCCCAAATCGGGCGCCTATATATTTCTGCCCGATGAGGCGGAACCCAAGTCGTGGAGTGGTTATGGTAAACCGAAGATACGTGTAATGAATGGTCGGATCGAGTCTAGGTACGAGTTGATCTACACTGAACCCCTGCCCGTCTATATCCGGTTGTCACTTTACCGGGGAAGAAGATCCGTGGATCTACAGACCGAATTCCAACTGCAGGGTCTGTATGGCGCCAACAAGGAATTGCTGCTTCGATTTACTGTGCCACAAATTGAAAACGAGGATCGATTTGTTACGGATTTGAATGGATTCCAAATGATCTCACGGAAGAGGTTCGCGAAGATACCGGTCCAAGGAAATGTGTATCCACTCAATACGTTGGCTTGGATCGAGAATGGTGACGATTCTGGTGAAGATGGCAGCGGAAACGCCCAAAGGAATCTACGCTTCAACATACTCACCGGTCAGCCACTGGGCGTCACTTCAGGTAAACCGGGCACAATGGACGTGTTTCTGGATCGACGCCTCACTCAGGATGACGCCCGAGGCCTGAATCAGGGCGTGATCGACAACAAACGGACCCGAGAGAACTTCCGGTTACTGTTCGAGTGGCCCGCACCCGCCTCGGACACTAGTCCCCGATTGACCTCGGCCGCCCTGTTCGAGTCTCAGTCTCTGTTGAATCCTATTTTTGGTCTAACCTCTTCCGGTGAGGGCTCGTCCTCGGGTACTGCTGCAATCCTACCGGAAACGCCCAACTCACTACACTTTCTCAAACATTCCCTACCATGTGATGTGCATCTGCTCAATTTACGTCGTGCCACAAAGCGAACCGAAGAGGTTGGGGTCCTACTTCACCGATTTGGCCTCTCATGTGATTCCACCTGTGCTACTACTACTTCCGGTTCTGGTGATACTATCACTTCCGGGTGGGAAATTTCCCTGGACTCAATCTTTCCGGAAACTTTCATACAGAAATTCGAACAAGACCGAGTGGTACCGCACGGAATCTCTCTACTGGATCCAACAACCGCAACCGGAAACACCAATTTCCAAGCGAACTTGACCATCGAACCAATGGAGATTGTGGCGTACAAGATGTATCTCAAGAAGGATCAACCCTAAAGCCCTTAACCCTTTCAACCCTTTCCATGTGTGTGGTTAACGAAACTTAACCCTTTCAACCCCCCAATTATTGCCGCATATCTCAAACCAGCAATCTAGTCAAATTGTGTGCGCATGTGCAAACAGTCACCCTCGATCAATCCCCGAATCTATTCTCTACCAATTGCAATGGATCATTCAAGTCATTTTTATTGTTATTCCACCGCAAGAGGACGCGCATTCTGCTCTGTCCATTTATTCCCCATACACACACACACCTTTACCCTTTTATTACTATTCTTGTCATTTTATTGTCTTTTTTATTACATTTTCGTTTTTCCCTTGTAAAGATTTTTAAGTTTTTAAATTAAAGATATTTTTAAAATAATTGTTATTTTATTTATTTTATTTTATTTTAATGAATTTATTTATAAGGTTTGTTAAAGGTAATATATTTTTTTTAATCTGACGAATTTTATCTGTTTTGTTTTCATTTTAAAGGGTTGAGACTGCCACCAAAACTTTCCGGTTTCATAGTTCCAGGTTCGAGTGCTCTTGGCCCACCACTCAGCTTGTCGAGCTCGTGTGGAGTTGGATGCCAAAGTTTGTTTGCGCAAAACAAGTAGCCATCTTTTCGCATGCGTGTCTTCAGGTGACATCTACCCTCCAGGTGATCGAGACAATAAACTGGCTCAAGTCTTTTCTTCCCAGCACCTAAAAGGTTATCAACTCTATGTATAACTTATACTCATGAATTTCTGTATTTAGTTTAGATAGCTTCAATCGGTTCACTTTATAAAAGTTTCACAATTTATTTACATTTTGATATGACAATTTTGTTATAACATTTTCGCATGTTTTTTCGAATTATCAAATGCCCACTCAAGATATTCGGAAATTGTTGGTTTCACTGACCGTGTTTAAGGTTTTTTCATTTAAGAAATGTTGTTGCCACCCGAGAGAGTGAACATGTCACACGCTTTGAAAAGGTCTCATTCTCAATTTTTAGCCCTTTTCCCATCCTTGTAAACAATAGTACGTGATTGATTAGATTCCAACATTATTTTTTCGGCCATTCGAGTGTCAATTTTATTATCAGGGTTATTTTATCTTTTGCATACTTTGATATTTAAGGTTTTTTAGCCTTTTCGTGCTTCTTTCTTTCAAAGGTAATCTAACTCTACTATATTTTTTTGCATTTAGTTGCAAAGTCTTTCATGTCAGGATCTTAGTCAAGGTTTCGTAGTGTTTTTTTTTTTAGTATAGAGGTTTCATAATTTGGCAATTTTTAGCATTTTTACTGGCTTTATCATTAACTTTCCGAATACATGTGTTTGCGTGCAATTTTGTGTAAATTCTGATATGAACTCCGAGTTCCAAAAAATGGTTTGCTCGAGGAGATCGTCAATGATCAAGTTGAAAAGGAAAGGTCACCCTGTTTGACTCCACGCTTGATGCTGATAAGGTCGCAGGTCCACTTGCCGACAGACAAAGTCGAAGCACAGTTTACATAGAGATCACGGTTCATGGTGTGTTAGATGTAGGTTTGAGGTTTCAAAAGGTTTTTAAAAAAAAGTTTCTGGTCCTTGAAGACCATTCATTCATTGCTGGTTTCAGCATTTTTCAATCTTTTTGAGCTTTATTTTAATTTAGGCTTTCGACCATTTGTTTCCTTTGATATTTTGTCATTTAAGAGTTTTTTCTTGGAATCCTATCCTCTGATTCAGTCAAACTAAAAAGGTTATTTAAACTCTATATAACTTATATAATCGTGAAGTTCTACCTTTAGTATCGTTTTTCCTCCAAATGGGCCAGGTTCTTTCCATAAAGGTTTCACAATTTATTCACAATTGAGTTATAACTTTTTGTTATAACATTTTTTGAATGCATTTTTTCTCGTATTATCAAATACCCCTTCAACATATGACACAGGATTTGTATCAATATTTGGATGGTGCACTCTGACTGGACACGATAAGATTGACAGGTTATACATTTTTTCTCATTATGTCGCACTCGAATTTGCTTTCGGGCGTGTAGTGACAAGCAAACCGTAGGAAAACATCTAAAAGGGTTATCAACTCTATGTATATAACTTATACTCATGTTTCACTGACCGTGTTAAGGGTTTTTTTTCATTTAAGAAATGTTGTTGCCACCTGAGAAAGTGAATTGCGAAACAGCACAGAATATTCTTCTAGGTATGGAAAATTCTTAAAAGAAAAGTGTTTTTTAACCGGCCCCCTTTTTGATTGATTTTATAACAGTTTCATTGATATATTAACAGCTTAGTTATACTTTTATAACGTTTTTGCTCACTTTTTCTCTTCTTATCTAAAATTCACCCACGTGAACTTGAAAGTTACAGAGAATACTTAGGGTTTGGTAGGGCAATCTTTCTCCGTACATCGGATGAATTCTTTTTTACAAAATGACAAGTATTTTGTTATCCACTTAGACACGAGGTATTTTTATTTTATTTTCAATTGTTCCTTAAGTATGAGTTTAATTTTTTCGGTGTTGCCCAATACTTGCATATCTAAAGGTTTCATTCACAATTTCGCAACAATGCTTCTAGGTTTTAATTTAATTTTTTTTTGTTTAAAAAATAGTTATCAACACTGTATACAAAAATTACTATTGTGAGTTTTGGCTTTTGGTATGGAGTTTTGTGCGACTTTAGTCAGTGCGATTTATAAAGGTATAATCTATTCACAGTTTTGTTATATTTTTTATAACGTTTTTCCAAGTTTTTTAATCATTGTTTGAATCCTACGTGAACAGACTTTTTTCTATTCTATAATTTTTCAGTGTCTTGATTAGTCAAGTTTTGTCATTCTAAAAGGATTTAGGCTTTTCTCATTACGATAGGATTCACTCAAATTTTTTTTTAATTTCATTTTCGACTATTCTCTTTGTCATAGTTCATTTTAAGTCAAAGGTACAGAAGCACTTTTGTTCAGTAAATAATTCACTTTACTATTTGTGATTGATATTTTTCAGTCCAGTTGCAGTTACTCACGACAAATGGCACCACTTTACATAAACAAATTTTTGAAAGTACTCATTCCTGTAAAAAAAATCCATTATATCCTAGGCTTTATACATAGCGATATAATATACGAGACTCGAAAATGTTTCGTCATTAGTCGGTATGCTAAAAAAGGTATTTTATTTTTAAAAAATTCTAGTTTGAATTCTTTCTTAGAGAGAAGGGCACAGAATAATCTTTTTGGTTTAAAGCCAGAATTAACAAAGAATTTTCAGCTTTTAAAATTTCTACAGTATAACTATATTCGGTTTCCCTTTGGCATTTGTTAGGATTTCAGTCGTGGCCGTACAAATGGTTTAATCTTTTTCGTTGTTTCAATATCCACTTATCCACTTAGACACAGGTTATTTTTATTTGATTTTGAATTCTGCCTTAATTATGAGTTTTACTTTTCGGTGTTGCCCAATACTTGCATATATAAAGGTTTCATTCACATTTTTGCAACAATGATTCTAGGTTTTTAATTAAATTTTTTGTTTAAATAAAATAGTTATCAACACTATATACCAATTATATATCAAGGTATACAACAATTACTATTGTGAATTTTTGCCTTTGGTTTGGAGTTTTGTGTTAATGGAGTCAGTGCAATTTATAAAGGTATAATCCATTCACAGTTTTGTTATATTTTTATAACGTTTTTCCAATTTTTTTAATCATTGTTTGAGTGCTTCGTGAATGGACTTTCTTTCTTTCTTTCCTAGAACTTTTCAGTGTCTTGATTAGTCAAGTTTTTGCTATTCTGAAGGATTTAGACATTTCTCATTGCGATAGGATTCACTTACTTATAGTATTATTGTTCTGTATTATAGAATTTTTTGTCTTAGCAAACTACAATGCTATCTACCACTTCGAGATAAAGGTTTTTTTTCTTAAAATTTTGTTGCCGCATGTAAGAAAATATTGGCACAACACAGACAATTCTTTTTAGTAGTGAAAATTGAATTTTCTTGAATTGAATAGCTTAGGGTATAATTTAAATGAACATGTAGTTTCTTTTGGTTGCACATGCTCGACACAAAGGATTCATTATTAGTCAGTATCTAATTGGCATTAAAATGGTTAATTTAAAAATTAAACAAATTGTTCCGTTCATTAAATTCAATTGCATTAGTTCTTGTTTTCCTTTAAAAATATATTTTTATTTTGCCACTTTAAGTTTTCAGTTATTTTGATTCTTTAAAAAAGGTTTTGCACCGAATAGGGTTTTCATGCTTCAATACAAATGTTGGAGTACTACCTTTCTGAATAGAATGTTTTCTCAAAATGAAAACATTAAATGTTTAATTTTTCAGGGTTTAAAAGGTTATGAACTCTACTTAACTCTAATGTCGTGAATTCTGCGTTTTGTTTGAGTTTTTTAATGGTTTCATTCACAATTTCAATTTATATATTGTACGTTTCAACAGTTTTTTGGTCTCGTAGTTCCTTCTGTCGTTTCTTTTCCGTATATAAAGGTTTCACATTTATTAACAATTTTGTCATACGTTTTTATTTAGTAAAAAAATTTCTTTTCAATAGATAAAGATGTTTTAATTTTGGGCAACTTTTCCTTAGTGATAATGAAAACGTTTACGTACTTGTGTACATGAATAGGGTCCAGGGGGGATTAGATAAAATATAATTTTTAATTCTTATTTTTATAAATGAGTTACCAGTTCTCCATAAGCAATATCCTATTTTTTTTCTTTTTAGTCGAACAATTTTCCAAAATTTTCCACTTTCCCAGTTTAGCATTATAAAAGGTTTCATCTACACACATAATTTTACCAACACTTCCTTCTTCAGCTCTTCTTTATATCTTTTATATCAGTTTATTTGTATTTATACGTACATTATGTACAGTATACATGCTGATTATCATTTTTGATTTAAATACATATTATATATGATATTTATTTAATTATTTTTGTTACATTAATCATCAATTGTGAGTATTCGTGCTATTTGGAGTTTTAAAGGGGGTTTTTAAATTAATTTTATTAGGTTTCTGTTCTTAAAACTTTTTTTGTCAAAATTTATATTAATTTATTAAAAATTTTATTACAAAATTAAAGCGTGTATGCTGGTGATCTTTTTGAAAGGTTTTATATTCTTATTATATATATATATATATATATATATATATATATATATATATATATATATATATATATATATATATATATATATATATATTATATATATCTTAAATCCAGTAAATTTTATCTTGGTTTTGTTCTCTTCAATAGTGAATCACTATTTGCGCCTTGATAAAAGTTTGTGTACGTACTTGCATATATGAATGGTTTTCGAGTTTTTCCTCCTCGTATAACTTGGAGTATATAATCGTTTATTAAAAGGGTTATAAGTTATGAGTAATGACAATTCTGTCTATAGTCGGAGCTATTTCACCTTTCCTGGCTGGTTAAACTGGTTTCATTCTTGGTTTTTGGGCCTTTTCGCCCTTTTTTTGCTTTAATTCTGTTTATTTTCAGGGTTTTGTTTCTAGAAGGTCTATTCTTTGGAAAAAATCTACTCTATGTATAACTTATATTTATTTTCTCGGTGCTATTTTATAAAGGTTTCACTATTATTCAAAATTTTGTAATAACTTTTTTGTTATAACAATTTTCGTGTACTTTTTCACTCATATTTTCAAATACCCCCTTCCCAAGATACGCATGATATGTACGAGGATATGTAGCAAGATTTAGATTTAGAAACTATTGCAAACAAACAAATTAACAGGTCATAATTTTTTTTCTACGTTTAGTTTTTTTATAGTTTAAAGAAGGAATTCAGGCTCTGTTAAAGAACCTGAACTTTTTTTAGAACATGTTTTTTTTAGAATTCTTCCTTTTCTGCATTTAAGTAAATGTTGGTACTACCTTTATGAACGGAATGTTGCCTTCAACACAGACTTTAAGTTCACCTGTTATAATCTCAACTCTTTGTTATGATAACTTAAACTCTTAGTTTTCGCCTTTTATTTCGGAGTTTCTTCAAGTCTAAATATAAAGGTTTCACAATTTATTCACAGTTTTGTTATACTTTTTATAATATTTCATCCGTATCGTAAATTCTGCCTTTAGTTGGAGTTTTTTTTGCTTAATGAATTTGCACAGAAGGTTTATTAAAGGTTATATATTTTAAATCTAGTGAATTTTATTTGTTTTTTATTCTGTAGGGTTTGAGAACGAGCGGATACATCTACTTGGTCGGCGACGTTCGAGGATAGAATTGGTGGCTAGTTCGCCAATGACGATGGTGAGGATTCGAGGGTTGAGCCAATCACAGAATGCAAAGCTTCCGTGAGCGCTGATTTCGGAGCGCTGCGCCGCGGCTGCTGAACCTCTGCTCTCGGGAGGATGATCCCTTTCGAAAATGGACTGTACACTGTACAGTGTACAGCTGTGGAACGATCACCTCGACCTCAGTACGATTCTGTCCACTTGTGCCATCAAAGCTTTCCGGTTTCATAGTTCCAGGTTCGAGTGCTCTTGGCCCACCACTCAGCTTGTCGAGCTCGTGTGGGGTTGGATGTCAAAGCTTGTTTGCGCAAAACAAGTAGCCATCTTTACGCATGCGTGTCTTCAGGTGACATCTACCCTCCAGGTGATCGAGACAATAAACTGGTTCGAATCGTTTCTTCTCAGCACCGATCAATTTCGTCACATTTGGCCCGTTAAAGTGGGGAGAGGAGTGATACGGTCTAGCTTGTATTGTTCAGCCATAATTCGATTTGAAAAGGTTTCATTCTCAATTTTTGTCTATCTTTTTAGCTATTTTCCTTTTCTTGTAAACAATCGTAAGTGATTGTTAGATTCCAACATTATTTTTTCGGCCATTCAAGTGCTAATTTTAGTATCAGGGTTATTTAGCCTTTTGTTGCATACTTTGATATTTAAGATTTTTTGAGCTTTTTCAGCTTCATTCTCTCAAAGGTAATCAACTCTACTATAATTTTTGGCATTTAGTTGCAAAGTCTTTCATGTCAGGATCTTTGTCAATGTTTCGTAGTGTTTTTTAGTATAGAGTTTTCATAATTTTTCTATTTTTATCATTTTCCAATGATTTTGATTTAATCATTTGTCGGCTTTTTGTCGGGGCTTATGAATCGATGTTGATGAATGGCTATAATAAAGGTTTTTATTAGATAAATAGACATTTTATTATAATTTGTCATAAAAATACACAAATTAAAATATAAATTATTTACTGTTATGAATAATTAATTTTTTGTTTACTACGTATTCATATTATTGTCATTATTACGGTTCATGGTGGGTTAGATGCAGGATTGAGCTTTCAAAAGGTTTCAAAAAATTGTTTCTGGTCCTTGATGACCATTCATAAATGTTGTATACTAAACTTTAGTCTAAAGGTATATGAAACTTTTGTGGCATTTTCTTGAAAATACAGATGTCGTGATTTATTTTCATTATTATTTTCATTTATTATTAAATTTTTTAAATTCAGCTATTTTTATTATCTTGATTTTATTTTAGTGAACTTTTTTCGACCTTGATAACAATTGTTGGTGTACTACCTTTATGAATGGAGGATGCTACCCTTAACATGTAGACACCGAATTTAAATTTTCACTGTTTTTAAAGGACTCAATAAAACTCTAATATTGTGTTAATTCTTCCTTTGGTTAAAAGTTTTTGGGGTTTTTCATCACTCGACATAATAAAGGTTTCATTCACAATTTCGTTTTCTAGTTTATGGGTTTTAACATTTTTCGGTCTTTTGTTTCTTTATACAATTTGACACATTTATTGTTTTTGAACGATTTTCTTCTTCAGTTTTTCGCAAAAGTTAACAACTTTTTGTAACCCACTCATAATTTCCGGCCTTTACATTGACATTTCTCCAAACCCTTTACAAAGGTTTCACATATTTAAAAATTTTGTTATATCTTTTGTTATAACATTTATCGCATACTTTTTCTCTGGCTTTATCAAACATGTACAGGATTTATTCTAAAGGTTAGTTGCCTGGTGGTGCAATCGATTGTGTTTGGATCCTGTTGTGAATATCTGAACACGTGATTACACGCACTTCTGCCTTTTGTGTCTATTAGTCATTTTTGCTAATCATTAGTGATTCGTAAAGTTTTTGATTCTCTAAGAAACACTTGAAGGTTCATATTATCAAATTGGTGAAGGTGCTTTTCTTTATTACAAACAGATGAAATTTAAAGCCTAATGTACTGCTAGTCTTGCGTAGTCCCTAATTGGCCAATTAAAATGGTCATCATTAAACAAATAAATGTTTTATTTTTACTGAAAAATGAAATCTCCAAATTAAAATATATGTTTTATTTATTCACTTTTATTGTTAATTATTTATTTTGTTTACTATGTATTCTCTTTTATTTTAATTACGGTTCATGGTCGGTTATGTGCAGGTGCACGTTCAGGTTTCAAAAGGTTTCAATATGTTTTTGGTCCTTAGGACCATTCATAAATGTAGTTTACTATAAGTTAGGGACTTTTTTGGGTATATTCTTGAAAATACAAATATCTTTATTAATTATCAATAGCATTAGGGTTGGGGTTATTATTTATTTATTTACGTGAATAATTTCATTCGGATTTTTTAAAAGGTAAATTTATATACGATAGTTAACTACTATATTTGCCATGTTAACATCCGGTTTTAAAGGGCTAATTTTACCTTTGTTTTATTGGGGAGTTTTCCAGCACCAGGAAGATAGGGATGAGTTGGTACAATTAAAAAACAACGGAAATTTCCATTCTATCTTGAACAGTTTGCAGCATACAAAAAGGTTATGTATTGTCTTGTTTTGAAACAATTCTAATTGTTTTTATTTAATATGAACTGTCTTAATGAGCACTTTGGTTATTATTATTAGTGTAATAGATGGCACCACTTTAGATGTCAATTTTTGAACTGGGTACGTTTGGGTGAATACAAAAAAACGAACGATTTATTTTTTGCTTATTTATCATTGTTTACAATGTTTTTGGATAGTTTTAAGTTATAAAACATTTTTCCATTTGGTCAATCACATGAGATTAAAGGGTTTTTACTTAAAAATTTTTGTTGCATTCAAAATTTGAATTTTCCTTGAATTCGCACTTTTACTCAAATTTTATTGTATATAAATGATTTTCTAAACGCATTTTAGTTTCTTATTTGAGACTTTCTCAGTGCGGTCCTATGAACAAAGGTTTTATATTCTTCTATCAATAGCGAAACAATTGTTTTTGTTTGTTTCCTATTAATTTAATTTTTGATTATTTAAATCGATTCGAAGAGTTTCCTACCTTAGTTTTTTTTGTTAAAATTTTGACTCATCGTTGAACACTTACGAGAAAGAAAAAGGTTTTCACTTTAAAATTATTGTTGCCACCTGAGAGGGAACAGAGCGGCACAGCACAGAATATTCTTTTTATTGAACTTTCCAAAAATTCTCAGCTTTTATTATAGAATGTTTATAAACGAGAATTTTTTAAACTTTATATTCAGTTTTGTTTTTAGAAACTGCACGGATCGTATGCGATTTGATAAAGGTTATTTCTTTTTTCATTTAATAATGAAACAATTGTTTTGTCTATTACTAGAATTTACTGCGAGCAGTATAGCTGAGCGATTTGAGATGTGTGTTGAGAAACTTATGAAACGACCTTATTTGATCCATTTGGATCGATTACATTGCCATCAATAGCAATAAGACCTAATTGTATGTTGTTTGGGAAATAGTGTTGACAAACTTATGAAACGACCTTATTTGATCCATTTGGATCGATTACATTGCCATCAATAGCAATAGGACCTAATTGTATGTTGTTTGGGAAATAGTGTTGACAAACTTATGAAACGACCTTATTTGATCCATTTGGATCGATTACATTGCCATCAATAGCAATAGGACCTAATTGTATGTTGTTTGGGAAATAGTGTTGAGAAACTTATGAAACTACCTTATTTGATGCATTTGGATCGATTACATTGCCATCAATAGCAATAGGACCTAATTGTATGTTGTTTGGGAAATAGTGTTGAGAAACTTATGAAACTACCTTATTTGATGCATTTGGATCGATTACATTGCCATCAATAGCAATAGGACCTAATTGTATGTTGTTTGGGAAATAGTGTTGACAAACTTATGAAACGACCTTATTTGATCCATTTGGATCGATTACATTGCCATCAATAGCAATAGGACCTAATTGTATGTTGTTTGGGAAATAGTGTTGACAAACTTATGAAACGACCTTATTTGATCCATTTGGATCGATTACATTGCCATCAATAGCAATAGGACCAAATTGTATGTTGTTATGGAAATAGTGTTGACAAACTTATGAAACGACCTTATTTGATCCATTTGGATCGATTACATTGCCATCAATAGCAATAGGACCTAATTGTATGTTGTTTGGGAAATAGTGTTGACAAACTTATGAAACGACCTTATTTGATCCATTTGGATCGATTACATTGCCATCAATAGCAATAGGACCTAATTGTATGTTGTTTGGGAAATAGTGTTGACAAACTTATGAAACGACCTTATTTGATCCATTTGGATCGATTACATTGCCATCAATAGCAATAGGACCTAATTGTATGTTGTTTGGGAAATAGTGTTGAGAAACTTATGAAACGACCTTATTTGATCCATTTGGATCGATTTAATCATCAAAAAACATCAATTCACTGGACACTGTTCAATCGATTTCCTACAGAAAATACAAAATATTGTTAATGCAATGTTTGTGTGTGCATATGTCCATGTACTTTTGCTATGGACACAGTCTCCATAGGAAATACATTGCATTACCGACATTAGGTCACACTCTGAATGTTTGTGTTTGACTGTAGATTGCTGTGTAGATAAGAGTTATGTCTAAGTTTTTAATGGCGGAAAATAATCTACATAGTTCAACGATTAATTTGGTGTGTTTCTCATGTCAATACTCAACAGAATCAATTCTCTACAGCCTCTGCAAATTCGACGTGAAAATAGCTATTTCCCATAGAGAATACATTAAAAACTGACATTACCTGACCGGAAGATACCTAAACATTCATGGATTTTCTCATCAAACGAACTTAGCCTCATTTATTAGTAGCTAAATCTCCTGAGACCTCATTTGTAAAATTTAGTGAATTCGTTCAATCGAAAACCACAGTTACAAGAAAAACCTGACATTTCCCCCTCTGTTACAATGCTTCCGCACTTCTCCATTGAAAAGTCGAAACGGTTTTCTCAAGTGGTAACAGAGTGCTTCGCTACGTTCACTCACTCACTCACGCACTCGCTATCGCTCGTGCGTTCGTTCGTTCGTTCACTTCGCTCAGCTAATAATATTTTGTATTTGTTTTTGACCGTTGTCTATGAAAGGTCTTTGAAAATTTAAATTTTTTTCTCTTTTCAATATCTCACTTTCTCTCTATTAAGCGAATTAATCTTGCCCAATTTAGTTTGTTGTTTACTTATGGCCATTCAAAGATCATTGAAAAAAAGCACTAAAATGTGAAGAGGGGCAATTCGTAAAAACAGTAACTCCGCGACTGTCCTTAAATTGAATATAACTAGTAGTGGCGAGATGAAAGTAAAATCCGACACATGCAAGAGCAATTGCAATTCAAATTTGAGTATAAAATGTGGACTAATCAAATGCAATTATTAATTATCTAACCGGATCCGATCGAGATGGATATATCCTTGCTAGAATGGTGTCAACCGGTTGCATATTGGCATTTCCACAAGTCGTACCAGATACAACGCATTTTCAATTATATGTGTAATCTAGATTAGGTTTTATCAACTCTTCATATCATTCGGCACAATATCAAATATACTAACTTCCTGGACACAAACTGGCCATATATAAACGGGGTTGGAGTGGACACATTGTTTATTCAACAAATGCTGATCAACCTCAAATTGAGTAAACTAAAGCCCAAACTTAACAAACCAAAACTTTCACTTCACCGCAGCCGTAAAGAGCGTCATCATGAAGTTCGCATCAAAGTTGTCTGTTCAATTTGTTTGGCTACTTCTACTGCTGGCAATGGTGGCCATGACAACTGTTCCGTCCAAAAGACTGTGTATTCAGTCTGGCCAACTGTGCACCCTCGACAGTGGTTGCTGTTCCAACAAATGTCGCCTTGTTGGAATAATTGGCGAGGGAAATAATGGTCGATGTTCCGATTTTTAAATTACCCAAAATTCCAAAAGAGACTTGTGACTTGATGTATGTCAAGTCACGCTCATTGTAATTGCAATGTTTTATAAACACTTGAAATAAAATCGATCTATCATGATACAAATCTAACTTCTGTTCATCCTGCTATCCTAGAAATATGAAAATGTAAAACAAATTAATCTTTATTTTTATCACATTGAAATTAGTGGCGATTTTAGATATTGATAACATTCACGATTAACTGTTTTCGTTTTCTTCTGACTAATCGTTTTTCTCAAATCAAAGGTCATCCACAAAACTAATACTGCTCAGTCAGTCTAATCTTTATAATATTAAAGTAAAGTCAAAATGTTTCGCCGTGGTGGGATCGCTCAAAGGTACAGAGTGGGACATGCGCAGTAGAGACATTCTTTCATATTCAGTACAGACACACACAATGCACTATTGACAGTACACAATGCCTATCTTTATAATATTAAAGTAAAGTCAAAATGTTTCGTCGTCGTGGTAGGATCGCTCAAAGGTACAGAATGGGACATGCGCAGTAGAGACATTTTTTCACTTTCAATGCAACGGGAGAAGCGGACAACGGGGGGTTTTAACAAGTCAACTACAAACGCGCAGCAGTTTGCGGAGTGAAATGCAGCAAACGCGAAGCGTTTGGGTTGACTTGTTAAAATTCACTTTACTGTGTACTAAGTATTCTTAACCCATACGTAGCCAAAGTGAGTCTTCAAGACTCGCATTTGACTTTGAAAGGCTCTAATTCAATGTCATTTAAGTTATGATGAAATCCTTTCGATAATGTGTACAGGAGAATGTTTTGAGCTCATAACATAAAAATCAAATTTCTAGCTCAAATAGGGTTTTCAAAGGGTTTTTTTTATTTAATTTGTTTATAAATTATTCCAGATTTCTTGGTTTTTTTAAAAGGTAGTCTATTTTCAAATATTTTTAATCCAGTGAATAATATCTTATTTTTTAATTTCTACTGTTCTGCATTGATAAAAGGTTTTATTAAGAAATTGCATACATTTAAGCTTTCGTAGTTTATTTCTTGTGTTAATAAATGATGTCCAGTTTTTTCAGCATTGAAAAGTTACTTTTTTTATATTAAAAGGTTATTTTTATATACACGAGTAATGATTTCTGTTTTTAGTACAGGAGATATTTCTTCGATCTCAACTCGTAAAATTTTCATTGCTGGTTTCAACATTTTAGACCTTTTGAGCTTTATTTGTATGCTTTATTTTAGTCTTTTGTAACATTGTCATTGAAATTTGTCTTGCTATTTACACCTGTATAGTCTTTCTAAATGGTAATGATCTCTACATAACTTATACTCATACTTATACTATATTTAATTTATACATTTTCGATCATTTCTCTTTATAATGGTTTCAAAATATATTCACAATATTTATGTATCTTTTTTGTTATAACATTTTTCGTATACTTTTCTCTCATATTATCAAACACCCACCCAAGATATACAAGATATTATAGCAACATTTAAATGGTACCATCGGATTTGATCCTTATCACCTTACCTCCTTACCTATTGTATAGAATATTTAATCTTTTTGTTTGTATATGTCAATACATGTATAACATGCAACAACATCGAACGAGCCAATTAATAGGTTATATACATTTTCGGCCTTTGTTTAGGTTATTACCCTAGAATAGAATGTTGGCCCAACATGAAAACATGATCTAGCATTCAAATTCAAATTCAAATGGCTGGTGGGTTTCTGAATAAAGTAAAACGTAAAATATAATTATTTTTTAATAAAAAGCTTTTTTGGCATGTTTTTCTTGAATCTGGTATTTTTACGTTCCCCATTATAAAAGGTTTTATTTTCACATATAAATAAGCTTATCTTTCTAGATATTCTCTCCCTGTGAATTGTCTAAACAGTATTTTGAGTTTTAATTTAATTTAAATTTATTTTCGGTTTTCTTGCATAATTGGGTTTGATTTTCTGAGATTCTTTTCTGTCTATTTCTCACAAAAATTAGCAGAACCCTACTATTATTGATGATCCTGATTTTGAGCTCATGAGCTTTAACTCCTAGGATCCTGTTGGTCAGTAATCTTTAAAAGGTTTCATATACAATTTTGATATTTTTTTATAGCTATTTTCAAATTGGTTTTATCAAACATTCC
This sequence comes from Rhizoglyphus robini, assembly GCA_023373905.1. NCBI lineage: Eukaryota > Metazoa > Arthropoda > Arachnida > Sarcoptiformes > Acaridae > Rhizoglyphus > Rhizoglyphus robini. The sequence goes on along the minus strand of JAKIJQ010000034.1, from coordinate 1,185,122 downwards.
GCATGTTATGAGGTTTTATATAATTTAACTTTTCATTTCACTTTAAATTCATTTTCTAAATTATCTTGTTAGTACGCTTTTTCTTGTTAAAAAAAGGCTATTCACTAATACGTATGAATTTCTGCTTTTAGTTCTTAGGTTCGTCAATTAACTTCATCCATTTAGTTTTTTTCTCCTTGTTAACCTTCCGATGACGAGGTTGGGTCGCCAAACGACCCATGAAATACATTTTGGTGTATATCTTTTAATCTACATCACATAAAAATTGGAATTTTTTTCTAGCTGACTTTTTAAACGTCTACTATCACTTGATAACACCAGTTGTTGCAAACTCGCTGTGGTTCCAGGAACAAAAAATATTTTCTTGGATTGTGTCCTAAAATGTCAAAAATATTTTTGACATAAAACTTATTGAACATTCATAAAAATTGAATATAATGACTCATTATCATTAATTTAGCTAAATATAATTGCTTAAACTGCTGATAAAAAAGAAACCCCGATAAGATATACAAAATTGAAAATTTATAGTAACTTATGTAGAAATAGCCGTGCATGCAATAACAATCGAAAATCTCAAGATTAAAGCTGTAGATCAGGGATGCGCAAAGGGTGGACATCAGTCCACTCGTGGACATTTGAAATTTTTTGAATGTCCAACAATGTCCACCAAGAAATTTTATATGTGGAAAAACGAATTTTTAAAAACAAATCTTTTATTCAAAATTCAATGCAAAAAAAACAAAAGAAATGAACCATTCTATCCGCGTGCCTTTTTATAATCAATTACTGATTCAAAATCAGGATTGTTTTAAAAATCATCTATCTCATCTTTGATTGGTTTATCTAGTGACTAGATTCTAGTCGTTCTTGTTAGGATGTTAGATAACTTTGAGAATACTTATCACAAAAATGTCCGCTAAATCAGAAGACAACTCTATTAACCAAGCTCATATTGTTTATTTGCTTGTTCAGCATTATTCTTCTATCAATTTTGAGCAATCATAATTTTTTTTACAAATTTTTATCTTGTTCTTAAAAAGCGACCATGAGTTTGAATTTAATGACCAATCGTTTTTACAGATCATGTTGAAGTTGAACAAATAAAGCAAATCTTTTTTTTCTCTTTGAATTATAGTAGTGATAATAGAGGAGATACCGGTGGCGAAAATAAATTTAATTTTAAAATAAGGGTGCTAGAGACGATTGAAAACGTCATCTTAGTTAGATAGTAATTGTCCATCATCAAAGTTTGATTTAGAGTAAATGTGGTAATTCTCAAATGAGTTAGATGGATTACTTACAGAAAAAATATTTGTAACTTTAATATTAATTTAATACTTTAAGCTGTATATATTTTTAAATTTTGGTAAAAAGCTTTTTACAACCCATTTCCAACAATTCTTATCAGGATGACAAAGTTAACGGACATGTTCGCTTCAAAATTCATTTGTGAATCAACTTTTTTTTGCACCACAACCTGAAAAATCCGCTCAGAATTCTATTTATAATAGAAGCTGAACCAGAATTTTAAGGGGTTTTGACTAACTTTAATTAAATAATTAACTATATTTAACATTTCTATCCACAATTATAATTATCTTATCTCATTATTCTCGAAACTATTATATAGAAAACTAAACTATAGAAATAGAGTGGACTTTTAGTACCATAAATGTCCACCCCAGTGGACTTGGGTTCGAAAAGTTTGCGCACGCCTGCTGTAGATTGTAGTTTCTTTTTACTTTTTAGACTTTAAATAAGCTATTTAATACTTTTTAAATAGAATATATCAATAATTGCTATAAAAAACAATATCTATGACCGAAAAAACTCATGGGTCGCACAACGACCCCACGTCGTCATCCGTGCGGCCAAAATCCACCTCGTCATCGGAAGGTTAATACGTGATTGTTTGGTTTGAACATTATTTTTTGGCCTTTCGAGCTTTAATTTAATTTAGAAGTTCTTTTAAAAAAAAGTTTATCGGTTCTACGTAATCTACGTTCTAAGTAATCTGCTTAAATGTCGTTAAATTCAGCATTTTGTCCGAGTTTTTTTTCAATCTTATTTTTCCATTAAAATGGTTTCACTTTTATTCTCAATTTTTCTTTTTCTTATTTAGCAATTTTCTCTCTCGCCTTATCAAAAACATTCCTGTTGAATATTACGTTGTTGAACTTAATTGTTTTCAAAAGGAATTTAAATAAAGAATATTGGTTTTTAAAACGGTTATCAACTCAACTCTAATATTGTGAATTCTTAGTTTTTAGCAAAACAAAGTCGAAGCCTTATAGTTTTAGTTTAGTTTAGTTTACAGGCATTGCAGAGGAAGATTTGGATACTTGTGATTATGTAATCAATGCTAGACTAAATTAACATGTTAAAAATTTTCCTTCCTTCAGTTTTTATGTATAGACTCTTGATATTTGGGCCGTTCTTCCTTTTATATTAAAATTGTTATCGGCTTTACATGAATTCTGTCTTTAGTTTGATGTTGAATTCAATGTCCTCCATTCTCTTTATAAAGGTTTCATTCACTCTTAGTATTTTTATCTTTTGTATGACATTTTTTACACAATTTTTTTCATAATACAACACGTCTTTCAAAAGGTTTCAAAATGTTTCTGGTCTTTGGGGACCATTCATAAATGTAGTACTGAAAGTTACTAGAACTTTTGGTAGGTTTCTTGAAAATAAGATTGCAGCCACGCACAACAGATGATGCACACTTTTATATGCACAGATTTATTGAATGTATTTTGAAAATTTTTGGTTCATGATTTTTGCTTGGGTTAAAAGGAAAGTTGAAAAAAAGATTTTTACACAGAATTGTTGTTTTTCTCAAGAAATATAGAAATTTATTTATTTTATTCATTGAAAATAATATTTTGAAATTCGATTTTTTTTAAATGTAGAAGGGTTTTCCCATTTGATATTTTTTTAACAGAGAACAAAGAATGTTTTTTTTCGTATTGAAAATTAAATTTTCTAGTAATTCTCACATTTTACTCAAATTTATAAAAAAAATTACATTATGCTCAGTTTCATTTCGGAAACTAAATCTCTCTCTTCAAGTTGTGTTTTCTAAAGGTTTTAATATTTTTTATTACAATATTCAATTGTTTCTTTTCTAATATGATTTTTGTTTTAAAAATTTTTGATTTATAATTAAATTAAATTATCTGATGTCCAACATTAGGGTTCTTAATAGGTTTGAACTTTTTTTTAAACTTTTTAAAAAGAAATAACTTTTTAAAAGAATTAACTTTTTAGAATATTCTTCTTCTTAGTGTTTTAAAATTGAATTTTCAAAGAAGTTTAGTTCAATTTAAGTTGCAGTTTCGCACGACAGATGACGAAAAACTTTGACTGTTTTTATTCTTACCTTATAATATTATATATGAAGAGTTGCTACATACACGTTCGGTGTGTACAGAGTGATCAATAAGTAACCTACCTCTTGGTCGAGGAAAATTATGAAAAAACCGAATGTTGCCGATTATTTTTTCGATAGTTGTTTTGAGATGCTTGACTTTTGTAATGAACTATGGTATTGAGTTTCGAATTCCTGGAACACCTACAGGGGTTTTACGGTATATCACAAAATACTAGTTTTGACTTCATCAATATTTTCATGATATCTTGTGATTTATTATTTCTAAAAATTATTTTATTGTTGCAAAATGATAGATTTAATTCAGATTTATTTTAAACTAAATTTTAAAACTCATAAATAAACATTTTTGAGGCTAAAATATTAATATATAGAAATAAATTGTTTAAAAAATAAATATAATTATTTACAAATAATTGTTCTAATTGGAACATATTAGTGATCGTAATTGATAATTATGCATTAATTCTCCAAAAAACAAAATTTTAGAAATTTTTTAGAAATAATAAATCACAAGATATGAAAATATTGATGAAGTTAAAACTAGTATTTTGTGATATACCGTAAAACCCCTGTAGGTGTTCCAGGAATTCGAAACTCAATACCATAGTTCATTACAAGGGTCAAGCATCTCAAAACAACTATCGAAAAAATAATCGGCAACATTCGGTTTTTTCATAATTTTCCTCGACCAAGAGGTAGGTTACTTATTGATCACACTGTAGATGTAAAGTGAGGTTTATTCGTTTCCTCTTCTTGCTGCGCAAGCCGTGAGGAATGTATTTACATGCGCATGCTTAAGCGTATGCGTAGTATGTTACAGATTGCGCAGGTGGTCAATATAATGACAAGATAAGCGCACGAACTCTGACCTATAGGGCGAAGGCCAAAGGGTACTGAGGCATACCGCTACAGAAGTTAATATTCTTATGTTTGAGATTTTTTTGTCCTGTATAACAAATGTTGGCGTTCTTTAAACCTTTATGAATAAAAAGCTTCCTCAACATGATTACTATGGAGATCTTATTCAGTTAAAAAAGGTTATCTGCTCTACACAACTCGAAATGTCGTGAATTCTGCCGTTAGTTCGAGTTTTTTTTTGCCCACAACCTAAAGGTTTCATTCAAAATTTCGATAACTTCTAGGTTTCAACAGCTTTTTAGGTCTCGTAGTTTAAGTGATTCTCTTTATGTATATTTTTAAAGGTTTTACATTGATTCACAATTTTGTTATAACTTTTATTTATAACATTTTTGTTTTCCCTTTGTAAAATTTTTAAGTTTTTCAATTACGATATTTTTAAGATAATTAATCTTATATTTATTATTAGGCATAGTTATCATAATCACTGTATCATTGCTGCTTTTTTATAAAGGTTTCTCAATCATTCATAGTTTTGTTTCCTTTTTATAACATTTATTGAAAACTTTTTGCTCACGCGTGTAACCAAACTTCCTAGGTTTCAACATTTTTTTCGGTCTCGTAGTTCGTTTTTTTCTTTTATAGATACTCTAAAAGGTTTCACATATTTTTAAAATCATGTTATATCTTTTTTAAAAAAATAGTATTTTGCATATTTTTTTTGCTTTATTAGACATATACAGGTAATATACTAAAGTTTAGTCGTCTGGCGGTGCAATCGATCGTGATTGGATTCTTACGAGCTTCATCACAAGAGCAAATTAACATGTTAATATTTACATTTTCGGCCTTTTAATTTTAATATTTTAGGTTTACTATTCTTCTAATTTTTCGGTCTTTATAACAAATGTTAGACTATTACCTAGAATAGAATGTTACCTCGACATGAAGGCACATGAATTGACAACTCCATTGGGCTTTAAAAAAAATTATTAACTCTACATAATTTGGATATTCTGCCTTTTGTATAGTTTTTTTTGTCATCGATACTTGACATTATAAAGGTTTCATTCATTTATAGGTTTAAACATTTTTAAGCCATTTCTTTATTTATCATTTGACACTTATTGTTTTTTATCTCGTCTTTCTTTGATGTTTTTTCTTCTGCTGACTCTCTCTAAAATGGTAGCCCAACTCTAACTGTAACTCAAACTGATAAATTTCTGCCTTTAGTTAGGTCCATGTGACACAGGGGTTTTTAGACTGGTTTCACATTTATTCACAATTTTGTTATATATTTCTATAACATTTTTGCTTATATTTTCTCTTGCATTATCAAATAAGTACAAGATATATAGAAAGGGTTAGTTGTCTGGTTGTGTAATCGATCGTGATCGTGGATGTGGATCATTGTACGTATGAAAAAAGTATCATACGTAATTTCTGCATTTATTCACTGACTGAGTAGTCAGGAACAAATTGCCCTGTCGAGTTTTGTTTTGTCAAAGGTTTTATTTAACATTTTAGGCTATCTTTTTTAGCTATTTTCTTCTCAACAAGTACAAGATTGTTAGGTTTAAACATTATTTTTAGGCTATTCGAGCTTTAATTTTATTATGCCTGTTTTCGGAGTTTGGTTTCTTGATGCATACCTTAACATTTTTACACTGTGACTTTTCCATTCTGGTTTAAAATTGTTAAATTAAGCAAATATTGGTATATTTTATCGTTAACTTCAATTCACTCGCCTCACTCGGGCCAGACTGCACATTTGGCAGTGCATGCGAACATGAACAGTGAACAGACACACGTCCTCACCACAGTGGTGCAATTATATAAACCCAATTCATACGAATTCAATCGAATAGGAATAGGTCATTAACCTTCCGATGCCCGCGTGGGGTCAAAGTGACCCCAAAGGCCACATTTAGCTCGTTTTCTCGAAAACTACTCAACCAAAAATTTTGGATTTTTTTCTAGCTGACTTTTAGAATGTTTACTTTAATCTGAACCCAACTTGTTTTTTTACGTTTTTCGGAAAATTCTAAGTCCGCCCATAGAGAATGCATTGTGGGGTCGCTTTGACCCCCACATGGGCATCTATGTAATTTTTTTCACGTGGGCATCGGAAGGTTAAGGTCACCAATGAGTCTCATCTGCAAGGTGAATTCGGACAAATTGAATGAGCACAATTGTTTGACCAGCATACAGTCCGACAGACCCGCGCTCACGATCAAAAGAGTATCAGCGATACCTGTTTATGAGATACACGAGAGATCAACTCACCCGGAGGAGAGCTTCACTGACGCACATTGACTTTTGACTCTGGGAATCACAAGAGTTTCATTTTTCGGCGTTGCCCAATACTGGCCTATATAAAGGTTTCATTTACAATTTTGCAACAATGCTTCTAGGTTTTTAATTTTATTTTTATTTTTATAAAAATAGTTATCAACAATATATACAACAATTACTATTGTGAGTATTGTGGTTTGGAGTTTTGTTTCAGAGTGATTTATAAAGGTATAATCTATTCACAGTTTTGTTTTCTATTTTTATAACGTTGTTTCAAGTTTTTTTATCATTGTTTGAGCGTTTTGTGAATGGATTTTTTCTTTCTTAACTAGAATTTTTCAGTGTCTTGACTAGTAAAGTTTTGTCGTTCTGAAAGGATTTAGACTTTTCTCATTACGATAGGATTCACTCAGTTTTATTGTTCCTTTTGTCTCTCTTTATTTTATTGTTTTATATTCTATGGGATTTTTTGTCTTAGCGAACTATCCACTAATTCGTGTTAAAGGTTTTTTCTTGAAATTTTGTTGCCGCCTGAAAGAAAATATTGGCACAACACAGACCATTCTTAGTAGAAAAAAATTAATTTTTATTAAATTGAATAGCATAGGATGTAATTTAAATGAACAAACAAATTGTGTTTATTTTTGGTTGCACATGCTCGATCACCAAGGATTCATTATTATTCAGTATCAAATATACCCATTGGCATTAAAATGGTTAATTTAAAAATTAAACAATTTGTTCCGTTCATTAAATTCCATTGCATTAGTTCTTGTTTTTCTTTTAAAAATACATGTAACTGATAAAGTTTGTATAGTACTTGCAATACGTATAATATACGAATAGTGTTCACGTTTTATCGACATTAGATGAGAATTTAGGTTCCATTTTTATAAAAGGTTATCTTCTGATTGTTCGGTTTCAACATACTTCCCTTGTTTTTAGATTTGAAGTTTATTCGGCCTTTTGATGCTTTTCATATTTTGTCATTTAAGTTCTTTTTCTTGTAGGATTTTTTGTCTTGATAAAAAATATTTGCAATTTTGTATCATTTTCATCTAGCTTCTTTTTATTCAATTGTTTTTTTTAAATTAATCGCTTCATTTTGCTGTCGTTCTCATAGGTCATCAACAGAACCAATATTGCTCATTCAGTAGTTCACTTTACTGTATGTGCTGTTTATTTCTTATCTTAGTTCAAGTTTCCAACGACAGATGGCGACAGAAGGATATTCAAATTTTTCAATATATTTGCACAACACTGTTTCTCTTGTTAACTACTGTTAAATAATTGTTTCACGTTAATTCTGATTTTTTCTGGTTGCTTTTAAAAAAGATTAAATCCTTTTGGTTTTATAACAATATTCATTGTTTTTAGTGAACATCTTCTTTGAACTTTTTAGGGTTTCCGTGTATGAAGTCGTATTAAATGGTTTTCTTTAAAAAAAATGTTGTTGCCACATGAGAGAGAACTGTGGAACGAATATTCTGTTTGGAATAAAAATTGAATTTGTCCGAGAATTGTGAATTTTGACTCGTGTTTTAAAGATTTTTAGGCAATTCAAAAACACAATTCAGTTTCCTTAAATTTAATCGTATCGAATGATTTAGTTTCAAAGGTTTTATATTTTTTTAAATAGCGAAACATTTTTGGGGTTTCCTATTGTTTATTTGTTTTTCTCGTCTTTTGATTTCTATCTATTATCTAGCAGTGCTGTTGAGTTAATTCTTATCTAGTTTTTTTTCCAAATGAGCATTTCCATGTTCCATGGAATTAACTTTTCTACTCCAGTTCCCGAAAATCTCTCAAAGAAATTTCATTTGAATCTGCATTAGTACCACCAGTGGACAAACATGGAAATTACTCAAAATTTCTGTTTGTAGCATTTAAAGTTATATCTGAATGACATACTTTTCCACTTACCAATTTGCAGCAACACAAATATAATTGTCGGAGCGGAACGTCGAGCGAGCGAAGCGAGCGAGTAAGTGAAGTGAGGACTCTCCGTCAACTCAATTGGAAAAGGCTTGTGTAGAGGGTTTCGAGTATACCCGTTCAATGGATCGGTCTGAAAATTTTACACGATGTTCTGGTTGGGGTGAAGATGTGCCTTTTGTGCCATAAGCCATAGGTCAAAGGAGCAGGGATTTTTTTCAAAAAATAATCTAATTTTGAATAGAAATGTGTAGGGACTGAGTGTCAACTGTGGATGTGGGAAACAGATAAGTACACACGCCGAGCAGCGCGCCCGCTGTGCGCAAAGAAGATGAGCAGTGACAAACGCACCCACACAGGAGTGATGTGACACATTGTGGGTGTGATTGTGTCTACCTTGGACCAAATTCCATACTATACGTTTGTGTCTGTTGCAACTCTGATGGCTCATCGATTATTGAACTGATAAGGAAAGTATTCGGGATACCGCCGCTCCGACTTCACGCCAACGGCGTCACTTATGACTAGTCATAAGCTAATTGCCATCCTGAATTTTTTTTAATTTGCGACCGCTTCACCGTCACATGACAGCATGCAAGATAATATGTTCCCGCATAGGTAACATAACTAGCATCGTGCTATTTTTGTCTTATCTGACTTAACTCACTAATGAACTGTAACCGAGATTTTCGCATATTCGAAAACGCGTTGTAAAATTAACATAATTGCACTTTTTGAAATAAAATTTTTTATAATTTTTATCGAACAAAGGTTTAATCTTAATTCTGGGTTTTTTGAAAAAAGGTCATCAATTGTTTTTATTTATTGTTTGAATATTATTAAACATTAGAGTATTTTTTAAACCTGAAAACATTTTTAATTTTGTTGTGTGTTTTGAAAAGGGTTTCAGTTTTAAAAATTTCCGTTGTTGCATTCGGATTGAGAACAACAACATAACACAGAATATTCTTTTTATTATTCAGAGTTGAATTTTCCAGGAATTTTCACTTTTAAGCGATTCAGAATTACTAAACTTTGTATTCTCAGTTTCACTTTGGAAACTGATGCGCACATCTCGTAGGCTTAACAAATGCCAATACCAATTTAAAATGACTATTTTTTTTAAATACTGACAACAAATATTGTATTTTCTCTGGATTCCAAATTTTGACACGAATTTAATGTATTTAAAAAAATTATATACAAATATCTGTTTCTTTCGATCAAGGTTTTTATAATTTCTTTTTCAATAGCGAAACAATTGTTTTATATTTCCTATTGTTGTAATTGTTTGCTCTCGCCAATTTATTTCTGTCTTAAGTCTAGCATTGTGAAGATTTTATTTTTGGAAAGTATATTTAAAAGGTCAAACTCGTAACGAATTTTAAAAATGAACAATAGACAAACCATATTGCTTCATTGTTATATAATTTTTGATAATTTGAATTTTAATGTATTTTAATAATTTTTTGTATTTACTTTTCACGACTGAATGCAATAATAAGATTGTTAAAACTATAATTTTTATTCAGTCAAAGAAATGTTTATCCAATATCGATTGCATTGGAATGTCCGAAATACGTACTTTTTGACCAGTGTCCATAAATCTCTCAAATATATTTCATTAGAATCTGCATTAGAGTGCAAACATGGAAATTACTCAAAATTGCTGGTTGTAGCATTTAAAGTTAAATCAAAAAGACATCCTTTTCCACTTTGATATAATATTAAATGTAATAATCTTAGTCGAAATTTTCATCCTAAATCATACCAATTTGCGACTGCCATACCACCACACAACAACATGAAACAAAATGGTGTTTGTTAATTAGGTGAAAAACTTAACGTTGAATTTGGGAGCAAAGCATAAGTGGGGGATTCATTTTGCTTTCATTTGGAATTATAAAAACAACTTGCCTCTCCAATTATTGAATCATTGGTCGGGCATAACGCGTAACGCGCACACACACGTTAGGCACCTGCAAATTTAGCACTAAAATGGCCAAAGTAACGCGCGTTTCAAGTCGAATGCGAATTCGCTCACCTGAACAGTATTTTACAGTGAGTCCCAAACCCAGCGTCAATGAGTCATCGACATTCTTTTGGCTTCAATTGATTCAAGTTTGCCTTCTTGTGAGCAGGTTTGTTTGTTGTTGATTATGCACACCATAAACTTAATGTTTTTTTGTTTTAAATGTTAGAATGAGTTTCTGTTTCTACAAATTAGTGTACCGCCTGAAGCTTGACCGAGCAGCTTTCGATGATGAGGTGCAAAGTTTGGTGCAGACCCTGATCTCCAAACAAAGTGACCTCTTCATGTGCATCCAAGTGGCAGTCTTGTTGTCTTACATCATCACCGCCACCGTATTTGTCTACTACGTCGTGCAGGAAACTCATCTCCCCATTCCGATGGCTATTCTTTGTGTGGATCTTGCTTTCCAATTTACCCATTCTCTTTTGGTTTGTTTGTGGATTATTGTGGAAATCGCCGGATTGGGCTCAGTTATCTATTTGATTGAACGCAAGAAAATGATTCGCAAAAATTTGTAGAATTGTTTTTTTTGCAAAAATTACCAAATCTCAAACTAAGTTAACACGTCCCCACCTTATCCCCATATTGCACCAACTTATCCACAAATAATCCACAAACAAAATTTGATGACGAAAACCCTTTTCTTAAATTTTTCCATTTATTTCCACTAAAAACAACACTATTTTAAAATCACCCTGTAATTATAGACCACACTATACCACGTTATTATTTAATTTAAAATCAAAATTATTAATTTATTTAATTAATTGAAATTCGCTAGAAAAACAAACGCATAATAAATCACTAATTAGTAAACAGTAAGTCATAAAACAGACAATTATTTAATTTATATAATTAATTAGTCACCCCGCTCCCCCAAAAACAATACATACAAAGACAGAACGACAAACCATTCGATTGCACACAACTTATGCCAATTAAAAAACGAAACATTGCAGCGTGAAATCCTATGAAATCATCAACAATATTACAACATCATTTTTAAATAATCAAACAATCAGTATAAAGGCATTATCAAAGGTAAAACGATAGACCAACGTTTTATACACAATTTCCAACTGCAACATCACTATCAAATGTGAAGAGCCAGAAGAGAGTAAAAGCCCTAGCCATTTTTATGTAAATTGTCTTTTTACCACGAGACTCTGTCAATTTTATATTGAACAACGAGTACATACAGTGTCGTGTAATTTATAATCTAAATAAAATTTCACTTTGCACATAAAAGAAATTTAAAAAATTTCATGGACCTTTAAAGAAATACAAGTAAACGAAAATGGTGAATTGAGATTGTTTGTATGGATTGGATGTTGTATTTGAATTAATAATATTCAATGTAATCAAATAATCTATAGAAGTTACTCAAATTGCAAGTAGTTACTTGGTTTGGTAGGTTTATGGTCCTTTGAAAGTTTAGGCGATGGATGCTAAATTGATTATCTTTATATTTGTTTTCAATGATTTGGTTTTGGTTTTTTTGATAGGTCAAGGAGACGCTATATTACAAAAACGATTCAACATTTTTGCGAATCATTTTCTTACGCCGAATCAAATAGAAAACCGAGCCCACTCCGATCATTTCCACAATAATCCACAGACAAACCAAAAGAGAATGGCTAAATTGGAAACCAAGATCCACACAAAGAATGGCCATCGGAATGGGGAGGTGAGTTTCTTGCACGACGTAGTAGACAAATACGGTGGCGGTGATGATGTAAGACAACAAGACTGCCACTTGGATCCACGTGAAGAGGTCACTTTGTTTGGTGATTGGTGATGGTGTCACCATTGTCTGCACCAAACTTTGCACCACATCGTCGAAAGCTGCTCGGTCAAGCTTCAGGCGGTACACTATTTTGTAGAAACAGAAGCTGATTCTGAGTTGAAATCAAACAAAAGCATTAGTTTGTGCTGTGCATAATCAACAAACAAACCTGCTCATAATAAGCAAAACTTGAATCATTTGAAGCAAAAGGAATGGTGATGATGACTCATTGTCGGGTTTGGTCACTGTGAAGTACAGATCGGGTGACCGAATTCGGTATCTCGATGAAATGCGATTTAATTCGACCATTTTGTAATGTAGTTTGTGTGAAATTTAGATGTGCCTAACGTTTGTGTGTGTGTGCGTTAAGCGTTGTTGGTCAATGACTGGCCAATCATTGGCCGGACAAGTTGTTTATAAAGTTAAATGAAAGCAGGCAAATGAAGATATACGTATTTTGTTCGCGCAAATTGAGTTCAATTAAACTTTTAACCTTTTTGACATAAACAGGAAATGAGTAACTTTTACTTCGTTTCAGTAATACATAACACTGGATATGTCATGTAAACAAATAATTTTCTATTTGATTTGACAAAATCTTCTTGCTTGTGATATCACAAAACGTTAAATATATTTTTAATGGAAACTTTAAAAAATCTGATTAATTATGATTCGTACCACAGTACAATTGAACACATTTTAAACATGCATGTGAAAAAAATGAATTTTATTATACAAAATGGATTGAATGATTCGATGATCTAACATTTCCAGTGGACATAAAAAAGATTATTAACTTCATAATTTGAATATTCTGCATTTTGTCTAATTTTTCCCTTCGCTGAAAATGTTTTTCAACTGAATTGTTTTCTCAAGAAATAAAGAAACATTTGTGTTGATTATAATTATTGATAACAATATTTAAAAAATTCGATATTCCCACAATTTTTTCAACACTTTTTGATTAAATTTTTTATGATTTTCATAGTTATAAATTACTTTAATGTAATGTAAATTAACTTATTATTTTGCGGTGGAATTCATAAAAGGTTTAAACTATTCTCTTTACAATAGGATTCACTTACTATTGTTTTTCCTATTTTCTCGCTTAATGTTTTTTTCAAAAAATAGTTATAAAGGACACAATTTTTCCACCATAATTTACATATTGCTCAGTCAATAGTCCACTTTAACATTTGTGCTGGTTATTCTTCATTATAAGTTGTATTTACACGACAGATGGCGCCACTTTTTCCAGGTAAAATTTTTTTGAACTTTTTAAAAATATATTTCTTACCTTTCTAAATATAAACTGGTTTCTCGTAAAGTTCAAAGTTTTTCTCCCTTAATTTATTATTTATGTATATATTTTCTCATCAATGTTGCGTTAATGTAATGTATGTATGATGCATTTTCTAATTAAAATGGTTAATTAATAAATTACAATGTTCATCGTTCTTAGTGGTTCTTAGTCTTATTCCGCATTGTGTTAATGCATTGCATTAGAAATTGTGATTTCAAACGTAGTTTATTTAGTATTACCAAGATTTTATAAAACTGGTTTTTACTTAAATTATTTTTCATTCAGCTTCATTTATTTAATCGGCTCACAGATTGAACAAAGGTTTAATCAGGAAATAATATTCATTTTGATATTTTTTTTAAAATTTAATTTTCCTGGAAATCACAAAATACTCGATTTTAATATTTAGCAGAATTTCGAAATCCAATTTAGTTTCAATTTTTGAACACTCTTCCTTAGATTCTCTTAAGATTAAAGGTTTAATATTCTTATTTCAATCTTGAAACAATTGTTTTTATTGAATATGTTTCCTATTGTTTTGTCATATTATTCTCATTATCTCACTCATTCGATTTGAGTTTTCATCTTTACTTATAGTCAAAGGTCATCAATAGAATATTTTCTCAGACTAGAACAACTTTACTGGGTGCTAGTTATGCCTATTAAATGCTATATAAAGGTCATCCATGGTTTTATTTTCTAATCAATTGTTTGAGCATTGTTTCTTATCAATGTTAATGTTTTTGAACGTGTTTTACTCTTAAAAAACGGTTGAAAATTTATTTTTAAAGTAGTTCATTCAGTTGTATTTAAGCTGGATGAGGAAACTTTTCGAAGCGAAATCCATCAGGGCTAATTGCATTTTTCAGATAGATTCTAAATTAGTCGAAATTTTTTTACAACTAATCACGAGTCTGTAAGATTGGCCAATTGAGCAGCTGAACCTTCTGAATCAGCTCAATTATTAAATTAATAATTAACTGGAATGTTTTTAAGGATAAAAACAAATTCCATTGGATTTTATCTGGTTTTATTTCTCTTCTATAGTGAATTCTTTTTGGCCTTGATAAAATGTTTATGTGGTAGTTATATAAAACATAAATTGGGTCGAGGGGGTTTCGGCATTAAGTAAAAACTGTACAAATCTTGAATAAAAACTGCAATACATAAGAAATTTCATTCTGCTTTTAATCAGAAATATTCTTTCCATCACAACTTTGTTTAAAGGTCGTTGTTTTGAGACCTGCAACATATTTTCTTCAACTCGTTCAATTCAATTCAACTTAGAAAAGGTTTTTTTGCTTTTAAAAATTGATTTTGTTTTGCTTTCAGAGAGTGAACAGCATACAGCACGGCACAGAATATTTTTTGTAATAATGAAAATTTTAAATTCCTTGGAATTCTCAACTTGTACTTGTCTCTCAAAGAAACTCAATTCAGTTTTTTCCTTTTATTTGAGCGGTTTTGCGTTTTAATCTCTTTATCAAATTGTCAGTTGTTTGTATTTATAAGAGGTTTAACTTTTCTCTCTTTACAATAGGATTCACTTACTTTACTTATTTATATTGTTTTTTATTTGTTTCCTATTGTTTTCTAATAATAATATTATAATAATTATTATTCACTCAGTCATTCGAGTTTCACTTTGTACCACTTGATCCATCATGTCAAAGGTCATCCATAAAAATTTTTCTCCCTAGACTAGTTCACCTTTTCTGTTTGATTTTGTTGGCTATTCCTTATTTAAGTAGAAGTTACACACGACAGATGACGAAACTTTACTGTAAAAAATTTGTTGAATGTCTTTTTGGATAACCTTTACGTTACTTTGAATATATTGATGTATAAATGATCGATATCTCGTTTTAAAAAGTCAACTACATCGTTTTTTTCTAAACATTATTATGGTTTGAACTTAGTAGTACTTGTATAAAATGGTAAAAACCTTTATTTTAAACAATGTTCATTGTTCTTAATCGTCACTGTGTTAATTGCAAGCGTATTGTCTTTGTAATTTGAATTGAGTTCCTAGTCCATTGCATTTTGTTAAAGTATTTTTTAAAATTTTGCGTGGAACACTTAGAAAAAGTTTTTACATTTCTAAAAAAATTGTTGCTGCCACCTGAGAGGGAAAAGCGATGCTGCTCATATTCTCGACATTTTTCTTGGCAGTTAAAATCTGGTTTTCTACAAATTTTTATTCTTTTTTACGCAATTTTTAAAAAGCGAAATTTTTATATCATATGTTAGAGATTTTTCTGTTTTTATAACAAATGTTGGCGTTCTTTAAACCTTTACGAATAAAATGGTTCCTCAACATGATTAAACAGGTGTAACAATCTTATTGAGTTTAAAAAAGGTTATCTGCTCTACATAAACTCAAATGTCGTGAACTCTGTCTTTAGTTGGAGTTTTGCCCAAAACCTAAAGGTTTCATGCACAATTTCGATATATTCTTGATTTCAACAGCTTTTTATGTCTGTTTGGGTCCAGGAGTTTTTGGCATTAAGTGAAAACTGTACAAATCCTGTACAACTGAATAAAAAGGTAAATGCAATACAAAAGAAATTTCATGAATTCTGCCTTTAATCAGAGATATTCTTTTCATGGCCAACTTTGTTGCAGGTTTCAACATTTTTTTGGTTCAAAGTTTTTTAAACTTGCCTCACCTTCCGGAGCTCTATCTTGTATACAGGTTTTATCTATTCACAGCTTTGTTATATTTTTATAACATTTTCTATATTTTTTTCAAATTTGTGATTTAGTCCTTTAGTCTTTTCGGTCTTCTGTATTATTTTTGAATGGTCCTATTAATAAAGTTTATTAAGAAAAGTATTTTTAGGATGATAACCTGATTAGATAGATTAGTTTCTTTGACGTACAAGTTGTGAGACATCAAGTGAAAGTTCTTTAAAATGGTTAAATTCGTCAAATAATGCTTTTGTTTATTCTTTGAAAGTTTTCGGTCTTGATAAATAAATAAAATATAGTTGATGTGTACACAACTTTTATGAATAGGCAATATTATTAATATATTATCGTATATCCGCTGGACATCAAGGTATCATTCACAATTTTGCTATCTTATTAGCTAATTTTTCCTTTTGTTATATCAAAAACACGTCTACTAGTGTGTCCATCTTGTGTATATCTATTGGATCCTTTTGTGCATAACACGTGTATACTGGATGCAAGTACCAAACTTAAGTTTTGCGGGTTATTATCGAGTTTTTATCTTTTTTGTCGTAAATTTTCCGCATTCATTGAAAAGTACCAAGTTGGTGTAAAAACATTTTGAACTATCCAACTTTTTTGCTTAATTATTGGTCAATGTGAACTGTGTCTTTTTAGATAATTAGTAACATACTCTTAGTAATATTTTTTTTTGTTTTTAATTTTTAATTTATTAATTATAGTTCACAATGTCAAGTTATTCAGAGTGGTTTTCAAAATGGTTATCTACAATTTACGGTACATCATAATTCCGAGTATTAAAACGTTATTTATATCGTCTCTTTAGTTCTGAATTGATTAAACAATCAATATGAATAAAACAAACAATATTATTAATTGGCATTGTTTTGAGACATGCAAACATATTTTCTTTAAATTTGTCTTAATGAACACTCTGCTAAGATTATCATCTACCAACATCTACCGATTTTAAGTCAAAGGTCATCTACAGAACCACTATTGCTTGGTTTATTACTTTAGTATTTGCGCAGGTTATTCTTAAATTCAATTTCAATAACTCACGACAGATGGCGCAACTTTATATGAGAAGAAGATTTTGGAATGCTTTTATGCCAGAAATTATATGCAGTTTATAAAAGGTAATCAGTCCTGCTTTTATTTTTATTAACTTTTTAATGTTTCCGTCAATCCATTCGAAGTTGTATTAAAGGTTTTTTTTCTTTAAAAAATGTTATCGCCACAGTACTGGGCAACAGAACAGAATATTCTGCTTGGTATAAAAAATGCATTTTCCGATAATTATAAATATTGACTTGTATTTTAAAGATTTTATGTAATATACAAACACAATTCAGTTTCTTTAAATTGTTTCTCGAGGACTTACAGAGCTTCAAAGGTTTTATATATATTTTTTAATCGCAAAACAATTGTTTTGTGTTTCCTGTTGTTTTGTTTTATTACTCTAGTTTATGGATTTCATATATACAGTTTAGCATTATTGGGTTAGATAGGTGTGGCCATGGGGTTAGGTTTAGGTTAGTTTTCACGCGTGATTTTCGGCATTGACAGAAGTAGTTGATGAAAACAAATTATTTGAATTACCCAGGCTTTCAACTTGATTGATTGGTCAAAATGAACTGTCTGTCTTTTTCAGCAATAAGTATTTTATATATACTGCTACTGATAGATTTTAGTTTATAATTTTATTGGTATCCCAAGTTTCTTTTCTGCAAAAAAGGTGTCAACTACTATTTAACAACTCGTACTTACACGATTTTTGCCTTAGTTTATAGATAGAAGATATTTTTGAGTATGCTAATTTTTGTAAAAGTTTCATTGATATATTCCAAAAATTTTGTTATCTTTTCATAACATTTTTTCTGCAAACTTCCCATCTCTTCTTATCTCAAAATGTGCACTTGATAGTTATCTGTCTGGGTTTGGGTCTGGTTATCTGCAATCTCGAATATATCGGCTAGATGTTTTTTGTTTAATTTATCAAGAAGACTTAGTGAACTCTGCAAAGTTATCTCCAGCCAGTTCGTTTCAAAGGTTTTTTGCTTTAAAAATTGTTGTTGCCTGTGAGTTAGTTTTTATCTGGGGTTTCTCTTCTACGTATAGCAAACTTTTTTTCTGAATTGGTTTAAGATTTATGCGTTAATTACGTAATACATGAACAGTGACAAAGTACTTTAGGCATTAGGTAAAAATTTCGTTCTTTTTGTAAAAAGGTTATACGCTATAATATTTGCAATATTATGATTTTCTACCTTCAATCGGATATTATTTTTTTTAATAGAATAAGTTATTTCATTATTATTTTTATTATCAAACATTTCGTTTATATGTGTGTACATGCAATTTTGAGTATATCAATTGGATCCTATTGCATACTTATGTTCTAATTGTTTCAATATTCTTACATTTTTAATAGACATTTTGTCGCTTTTCACAATTTGTCAATTAAAGCCAGATCACAATTAAAGTCGTTTTCAATTTCTTTCTTTGATTGCTCAAGCATCGTCAAAAGTCATTAACCCAACCACTGCTCACAGCCTAGTTGACTTAAATGCTACTTCTATGTATTACTGGCTATTCTTTAATCTAAGTTGCAGTTACACAAATGAGAGATGGCGCCACTATATACACAAACTGATTTTTGAATATATTTTACGATTAATATATTCGATTGATATAATTACTCAGTACATGAATCCAGAATGTAATAAGAAGGTCACTAATTATATGTTTTATACGTGTTATTACGAGATTCAACCTCAACTTTAATACTTTTTCCCTTTCAATTGTAAAGCAACTTTTAAACTAAATTAAGTTTCATTTTTGAATGAATACCACTTCGGATAACTGATAAAGGTTACTTTCTTCTTTGTTTCAATAGTAAAACAATTGTTTTGTGTTTCATATTGTTTTTGTAAAATTTTTCTCTTTTATTACTCTCTATTTATTGTTTAATATTGTTGATAACTTTTTGCAGGAAATTTTGTCATTTAAAAGGTCAAACGTGGTAAATTTTTTTCACAACAATAAAAAGATACTTTATTGTTTTCATTCATCGGTTGTTTCAAAACTGTAGTTTTATGCCCTCAAATGTTTTTTACAGAATCATCATTGTTCACAGTCAGTAAGTCTATTTTTACTGTTGCGCTGGTTAATTCAAATTTTATTGTTGCCATCTATCATAGCCATATTAAAGGTATTTTCTTTTTAAAAAAATTGTTTCCACCTGTAAAAGAACAAGTGAGACAGTACCAAATATGCCTCTTATTGTGTTGAATATTGATTTTTAGAAATTCTCTAATTTGGTTCGACTTTTAAAGATTTAAAAGAATTTCTAAAATCCATTCAGCTTCCCTTAATAGGAGCGTACCTCTCACTAATCAAAGGGTTTTCTTATTTTTATCAATAGTAAAGCAATTTCACTGTTTTATTGTTTTCTCTCTTATTGTTATTTGATATCTAATCCTCTTTTACCCTTTAATTTGTAAGCGACAATATCAACACAATTATCAATACAGAACCAATCGCTAGTTCACTGTGTTCAGTTTACAGTTTATTTTTAGTTTTAGTTGCAAATGACAGATGGCGCACATGTCACACAATTTTGAATATATTTTTTCGATACGTTTCTCGGATATGAAAAGAATACGTTAAAAATGTTTAGAGTTTTAAAAATTAACTAATTAACCCTTTCCGTGCCACAAATGGCACAGCTCTAGCGGTCGCATTTTTGGGTCTAGCGACTTGAAATTTTAGGACAGTACTCACCAAGGACTGCAAATTTGGGGAAGGATACTGATTTGTTCCAATTGGAACACTTAGGACAAAATATTTTTTTATCGTCGATCTGAGTAGCTAGATCGATTCTACTCGCTTTGCTGAGAATTTTGATATATAACATGCCCAAGAAAAAAATTTGTATCCCCCTTGAATCCAAGGATACAGAATCCTAGGTACCAGAAATAAGGCATTAATGTAC
Source organism: Rhizoglyphus robini (assembly GCA_023373905.1). Classification (NCBI taxonomy): domain Eukaryota; kingdom Metazoa; phylum Arthropoda; class Arachnida; order Sarcoptiformes; family Acaridae; genus Rhizoglyphus; species Rhizoglyphus robini. The sequence goes on along the minus strand of JAKIJQ010000034.1, from coordinate 1,164,822 downwards.
CAACTGAAGACGTCAAACGATTCTACAGACCTTCCTGAAAATTTTGATGTAAATTACAGCCAATTTGGTCAACGGGAAGGCAGTCAAATGGGATGTAGAAGATAAACTGATAAAAGATCCAATTTACCAGAATTAGGGCACGCGGACATCAGCTAGAGTGTCATTGTAATAAATCGATTTGAAAGGATTGGGGTGACTTAATATGGACATGGGGTATACCAAATTGATCGTATGAATGAGAAGAATAATATGGAGTGATCTGTTTTGGTGTCCAGGACCAAAATCTGGTAATATCCTAGGCCCAAAATGGATCCCAACTTAAAATTGATCAATAAAGTCATGTGATATACCAAAATGATTGTAATTATGAAGAGAATAACCCAGAGGGACTGTTTTGGTGTCCAGGACCAAAATCTGGTAATATCCTAGGCCCAAAATGGATCCCAAATTAAAATTGATCAATAAAGTCATGTGATATACCAAAATGATTGTAATCATGAAGAGAATAATCATGGACGCATGTCAAGGTATCCAGAACCAAAATCTGGTACTATCCTAGGCACGGTCTGAGAAAAAAAGTTTGTGTTTTGCAATTTGATAAAAAAAAGTCTATCCTGCTTGTTTTTTCACGCTGATTCCGAATCTGGCCTCAGAAGTGCTGAAATTTGCTAGGTTTTCCCGTTATCTGATGAAAACGAGATAAAACTCATTATAAGCCAATATGGTCAAGTGGCATATCAAAATGCTCGTATTGAACAGTAGAACAATAATACAAAGATTGAGTCGATGGAATATAACCCACAATAAGTTGGTCGGGATTATCCCATAATTGGTTCGTCGGTATTATCTCACACAATAAGTAGACGGAAGAATTTATTATTAGCAGTTAATCTTCCCACAAAAAATTAATTGTTTAAAAAAATTATAATTGATTTGCTAAATAATATCCAAAAATTATTAGGGGCAATGTCGAAAATGGATTCAATGGAAATTCAGGGAATATGGTCATGTTGTAAAACAAAATTCTTATTCAAATTTTGTAGGCATAATTTCATTTTGGCCTTTATGAATAAATTCGGAAAAATATAGGTACAAAATAGTACAAAATAACCAAGAATAAAAAAATGCGCTGCAGGGAAGCGGAATGTTTTGGAAATTGACTTTTCTTCAACATTGACTGTTTAATCTTTTCTCGATTTTTGTAAACCGTCAAGAATTTAATAAGCCAATTGAGTGCTTTTTGAAACTTGCAACTTTTGCTATAGTTTTCCTATTTCTCCAATTTTGAGATAATAAATTCGATTGATCAATTGAGAAATATTTTGACTTGCAATTTTTTTACAACTTCTACCAAGAAATTTAAGTAAATTAGTTCATATTTAATCCATATTCAAATTAAACTACTTTTCAGCAATATACGATTCTTCATAAATTTTTACTATGTTTTTATTCCTAATTTAATTTTTCCCCATTATGAATCACATCAATTAATTCTTTTCTAATAAATTGGCTACATGAAGCAAAAATAAATTAGCGCTTAGCGTTGTTGTATTCAACTCTAAGTTTATTTAATAAATTTATTGAGAACTAAAAATAATCAGAAATCTATATTTTCCTCTTTCCTGCAATGCATTTTTTGTATGATTTTGTGTTGTTATCAAATTTAGACCAAGGCAATATGGCGAAATTAGCAATCGATTCAAAATTGAAAATTTCATGTCAATTACAACGACATGATCAATGATTCGTTGATATTTGATATCATTGATCATTTTATTATGCCATATTATCATATAGCTTGATTTGAGGTATCTATTCATTTTGAATTGAACCCTTTGTTATATTTTTTTTTCTTGAAAATTCTGTACCGTATCCAGCCAACACTTTTTGAGATGTGATTCATCAATCCAATTGTGGGATAATCCCGAACAACCAATTGTGGGATAATCCCGACCAACCAATTGTGGGATAATACCGACGAACCAATTGTGGGATAATCCCGACCAACTTATTGTGGGATAATTTCGACCAACCAATTGTGGGATAATCCCGACGAACCAATTGTGAGATAATCCCGACGAACCAATTGTGGGATAATCCCGACCAACCAGATAGTACCAGATTTTGGTTCTGGATACCTTCACAGGCGTCCATGATTATTCTCTTCTTGATTACAATCATTTTGGTATATCACATGACTTTATTGATCAATTTTAATTTGGGATCTGTTTTGGGCCTAGGATAATACCAGATTTTGGTCCTGGATACCGAAACAGTCCTTCTGGGTTATTCTCTTCATGATTACAATCATTTTGGTATATCACATGACTTTATTGCTCAATTTTTAGTTGGGATCTGTTTTGGTCCTGGATACCGAAACAGTCCTTCTGGGTTATTCTCTTCATAATTACAATCATTTTGGTATATCACATGACTTTATTGCTCAATTTTTAGTTGGGATCCATTTTGGGCCTAGGATATTACCAGATTTTGGTCCTGGATACCAAAACAGATCACACCATATTATTCTTCTCATCCATACGATCAATTTGGTATACTCAATGTCCATATTGAGTCACTCTATCGATTTATTACAATGACACTCTAGCTGGTGTCCGCGTGCCCTAATTCTGGTAAATCGGATCTTTTATCAGTTTATCTTCTACACGGTATTTGACTGCCTTCCCGTTGACCAAATTGGCTGTAATTTACATCAAAATTTTCAGGAAGGTCTGTAGAATCGTTTGACGTCTTCAGTTGGTACATTAATGCCTTATTTCTGGTACCTAGGATTCTGTATCCTTGGATTCAAGGGGGATACAAATTTTTTCTTGGGCATGTTATATATCAAAATTCTCAGCAAAGCGAGGAGAATCGATCTAGCTACTCAGATCGAAGATAAAAAAATATTTTGTCCTAAGTGTTCCAATTGGAACAAGTCAGTATCCTTCCCCAAATTTGCAGTCCATGGTGAGTACTGTCCTAAAATTTCAAGCCGCTAGACCCAAAAATGCGACCGCTAGAGCTGTGCCATTTGTGGCACGGAAAGGGTTAACTAACTTAATGAAAGTTTAATCAATCAATCAAAGAAATGTCTATTCAGTTTATTTTCGAAATGTACATTGCCAAGTTCTAGACACAAACTTTTTCACTAGTTTCCAAAAATCTCTCAATTTGAGTCTCAAATATATTTCATTTAGATCTGAATTAGTTATATCAGTGCAAACATGGAATTTACTAAAAATTCCTGGTTGTTGCATTTAAAGATATAACCGAACGACATCCTTTTTCACTTTGCAATACAAAATAATAATGTAATAATCCTGGGCGAATTCTGAATATTTCTTAATAAATTAAAGTTGTTCAATTAAAGTTTAATATGTTCAAGTTCATTAATCTTTCTTAAAACCAAACAAACATCTAACTCCAACTTTAATTCATAACACATTATTGTTGCCTGTTTACTGGCAGTCTAATCAATAAAGATACCCGAACGAGATTTCCAAACAAAAAACTAAAGTTCAATGAGTTAATTATTCGCCTTTGTAGCCACGGATCTTGTCTAACTCCGATGCTGTGTGTATTTCTTCAATTCTAAATGTTACAATATCACTAGCCTCAACAAAAGTATGTCAGGACAAAGAAAATTAACCAAAATTTTATTATTGAAACTTTAGTTTTTAATCAACCCAATCGAAAGTGTCTATCCAGTTCTTTTCCAAATGCGCATTGCCATGTTCCGGGGGCGAACTTCTCCGCCAGTGCCAGAAAATCCCAAAGATGCTTGGTTTGAACTTGGATCAGTTCCACCAGTGCAAACATCTCCAATGTACCAATTGCCCACAGTACTATCCAAAGAATAAGAAGAATCACAACCTCGACCATCTTGAGTTACTTTTGTAAGCCTTGGTGAATTCCCATCCTGAATCTGTCCAAACGTTGCCGCCTCTCCACCAACAACACGAAAGAATATTCCATTATAAGCAACACTTATATCTTCCCACTTCAAAGTCGGCCAAATTTCTGACGGCGCCTTTTCACCGGGCAACTGTGCATAGATGAACCCAATCGGAAATGGATTGGATTGTATTGACTGTATTGTCTTGATGGCATTTAATAGAAGCTTCTGAACATGTGGTAGAGTCCAGGTTTGGGATTTTTGACAAACTACAAGATTCTTTTTGGTACACAGCACGTCCGACCATTTACCAAAAAAATTTTCATCAGCAATCAGTTGTACGCAATGATCTGGCTTGTTGGATGGAGCAGCAGATGCCCAATTGGTGAAAATCAGATCAGAATTGTCCAACCATTTGTACTTGCTATCCACCAACTTTATGCCCAGCCAAGCATTGTCAGCAATTTTGTTTGTCTTGAACAGATTCGTCACAAATTGTTGCTCCTCCGCGAAACCAATAGAAATCAAACTCGAACTTGAGGCGTTGTCCTGCTGGGCGCAAGCTTTCTCAGCATCGGAATAGCTGAGCAGTCCAAGTTTGTCAAATATCTTGAAGCACTTGTCCTCACGGAACGGTGTCCAATCGGCACCACAGGGCGAATCAAGCGCGTTGGATTGGCCTGGAAAATAAAATTTAAGAAATCATTTAAAAAATGTTGTTAATTACCATTTAAAATGACCAAAATTAAAAGGGCGTATAAACCTGTTTGTTGCATCATGATTTTCAACAATTTGAGTAATTGTATATTTACAATGTTAATTGTGTTGGACTTAAATACACTTTATGAGTCAAACGTTTAGGGTTAAGGAGACCAATTTGCTGTTCCGAGAATCTTGATTTGTTTAGGCAATCAAATAAAAATCTTTACTGGCAGGTAAATATCAGCTAAATTGATTGACAGGACAATGATAATACAGCTAATCTGTCACAAATAGTCGTACAATTTGACAAACGTTTATACTTTGATTTTTGCAGTCTCAATAGCAAAATAGTGTGACGTTCCACTTTGTATTGAACCTTGAGATCAATGATTAACTTAATAAACATTAATTGGACAAACAAATTGATAATCAAGACCTCCACTTCAATTACAAAGAAAATACCCAAATCCACTTTGACTCAATGGAGGTTGATGTATTTCGTTGTACTAAAATGATTTAAAACAATATTTTAAAAATTGTCTAGACAAAATAGCCTTCAGAATACACAAATTCAGATAGGGAAAGTTTACTAGTAGGAGTTTGTCTGTTTGTAATGTCTTAAATTGTTAATAGCTCTAGACAATGGTTGGGATTGTTAATAAATAAATAAAATTTGAAAATAATCAGGAAAACAATAGTAGGCTTGTTTAATTTGTTTATTTACCAGTAATAAAGTTGTGTGTATAGTTTCTACTTAATTCTATAAAATTAATTAATTGATCATAATTGAAGTTAATAAAAGTATAATTTGACAGATTGCTTGATTGACTTTAGATTGTGAAATTTATTAAAAAATAAAACATTTACTATGATTGACCTTTCACAAAAAAATATAAACATGAGTTTCTAACCAGAATCTTAATAAAAGACAAATGAAAATATATATAGAAAATTCGGTGTCAAAAATAAACGTTACATTACTAAATTATGTTCATAAAAGTAAAACTTTGTTCTGTTATTTTAATTTTGAAACCATTTATTAACAAGAAGAATGAAACAAATATTCAAATTATTTTTAAAAGCCAACTATTTCGAATGTATCTGGAATATTTGTACTGTAAGTAAATCTACAATTGTCATATAGGTAAAACTTAAAAACATAGTATTAAAAAACTGTACTAAGAGAACCTTTAAAATATCCGGATTAAGAAAAGAATTGAATTTATAATTTTTGTATAGATTGAATGCTATACCGTTATATAATGTTAATGGCATTTAAAGTGATAGTTGTTGTTGGTTTATTGAAAATTCTTTCACATGACTTTACGGATGAGGTAAAAGTCAGCGAATGACCAAGTTAGCGAAAAGACAAGTCGCCGAATGACGAAATTTCGGAAGTAAAAGTCGGCGAATGGTAAAGTCAGCGAAAGACAGCGAATGTTTTTGATAAATTTTTATGGATAAGCAGTAGTTTTTGGTGTAATCTCGCGATAATTCGAAAGATTTTGAAAATAACACAGTTTAATGTTGTTAGATTTTTTCTTGATGTTAGTAATTTTGATACTGCCTCGCTGTGCGATAAGCTCATAAAGGGCAGTACAGGTGGAAAGAGATCTTAAAGGGCTAATAGGTCAAAGGTCATCATTCCACAGCACATGCTTGCTTTGATCATTTCACTGAGCACAATCAGAGGAAACTTTTACTTTCATAACATATGGTTTTGAGTAATGAGTTTGAATTAGTGCACCATGATTATCTAACTGATCTAAAAATGATTTTTTGGCTTGTTGACTGTAAAACTAATAAATTAAAATTTTGGGAATAGTCAGCGAAAGTCAGCGAAAGTCAGCGAATTTTTGAGTTTATCTTCAATTTGTTTATTTTACTTTAGGGCAATTATTATACATAACTACATGCACAATAAGCAGCGATTTAACTTAATGCATGCATACGCGACACGTGTTTGATATTACCTTTAACCTTATCCTCTTTGCTATCCCATAAAAATATTTGAAGTTTGAAAACCAAATATTTGCAGAGATTTCACATCGCAGTTTTGCCTTACATTTACTTTTATTTTAGGAATTTGAAACTTTGACGTAAATTTGATATATTTATAAAGTTTTGTGACTACTTAAAAGTAGTCACAAAACATTAATTAATAGTCATTTACTATAATAATATGATCCCGTTTACTTCATATCCACCTACAGTTATTGGAAACAGGTAATTTAGTTTACAATTTTAGCATTAATAAAATAAATTTTTATAGTTTGAGTGCGCCTCTACTGAATTCTCATCTCATGAATGGTTACCAAGTAAATCCAAATGTGACAATTCCCACAGGTTATATGCTTGTACCAATTGTTCCTCAAAATCATCAACATCATAATCTGGTCCCACAAACTATTTGTTAGTGACACGCGTAACTTGCGTGTTTCGCTGACTTTCGCTGACTTTTCTCGAAATTTTGAAATTTGTTTTAAATGCTTTTCGAAAAGCCGATTGGGCTGAGTTGCATATCAAAATTCTTATAAAATCCAGTAGAGTATCATAAACAGATTTAGAAAATTTAGAAACCATAAATAATCAATCCACAAAGCTGGGATTTATTGAATTGTCTGGAATGTAAAATCGCCTGCTCTGTAATTGGTGTCATTGTTTTGACAAGTAAATTGAGTCATTCAATAAAAAAGGGTCTCCAAATCAGTAATCCGCCTAAACAACATTAACTTGTTTTTATATCATCAAATCGGGCTAGTAAACAATACTCTAAAAATACAAGAGTCACTAAAATCTATTAAAGTATTCATAAAAATAATTTTTGGTTCTAAAAAGCAAAAACTAACGTCAGTACTGTGAATTTTCATATTCTGTCGTGGAACAAATTATGATAAGATATATCGCTGACTTTCGCTAACTTTTCCATTCGCTGACTTTTCTTTTCGCTGACTAGGTCATTCGCTGACTTTACCGGTGCCCGACTTTACATTTGTGTGTATTACTGACATGGACACAGAAATTAATAATATTTTTTTAACCTTTAAATGTAAGTTCATAATCGAAAGTAACATATTCAGTGAACGAAACAAGAATTTAGTCTATTGTTGGATTTGTCATGAACACAATAATTAAAGGTAACCTTTTAAAAGAGATCTGGGGAAACTTCTAATCCTTTCAGAATAAATTCAACTAAACAGAATGTGCGCATTTTTTTTATCAACCTAACAAATGTTGAAGAAATTTTAATTAACTAATATTGAGTAAAGATTCGTTTATTTGAATTTTATTTAATTGAAAAATTTTAAAATGACAAAATTTATAACTATAAACCTTTTGAATGCTGATTTTTGATTTGAGATTAACTAAAATTAACAAGTTAACCCAAACGCTTCGCGTTCGCGGCGTTTCACTCCGCTCACCGCTCGCGTTTGTGGTCAACTTGTTAAAACCCGCCGCTTGCAGCGGCGGGTTGATACTGTAGAAACATTTTCTTTTCAAAAGCAAAACATTTTTCGATATTCTGGCACAATTGAAGGCTGTGGATATTTCTCTTCAAAGGATCAGACAAAATCATATGCATACTGCTATTTCCATTTATGTTAAGTTTGTCCATATCTTCAAAATCTTTTAAAAATCAATCCTCTGACTGATTTGTTCAATTTGTAGTTTATTTTTATAGTAAATAATTTGAAAATTCTTGGTTTTAAATCAGTAAATCTCACACAGAGCTCGAATAATACAATGTCTGTGTGAAATGCACTATGCAAAGTCAATTTCGTATTGAAAATATGCAATGATGTACATGAATCCACCATATACGGGATAATAATTTTAAATAGCTTACACTGCTAACTGAATTCACTTCTCGTCATTTAGACTATTGTTCATTTTAAACAATTTCTTAATTTTTCGTAAATATTCGCAAGTCAAACTCTTAGGTTTCCGAATTTGTGGTGTACATTCTGCCAAATGCAGCATTCTGTTATACCATGCAGCTGAAGATTTAGTATTTCGAAATAAGTAAATTGCGTTATTCAAGAACTTTGTAATTTATATTTCTCAGTCGAAAGCATTCACTAAGCGTCATTGTAACTCTCAAGATTTTCAAGAGATTTTTTAATTGGGTTTTCGAGAGAATGCAACCACAATTTGGTTACGTCTTGTGAGCGCTCACTCAAAAGAAATCCAAGATTTTATCATATTTAGAAAAAATATTTCAGAAAAAATGAGGAAAACATTTTGAATTAAGTGGTGGTTAATTTGTGGTCGACATATGTCAATGGGCTCATTGTATTTCAAACGCAAAATCAAATTTTGCGTTTGAACTTTTACTCCTAAACCAGTATACCGTTTTTCAAGCGATATATTAAATTAAAAGTAAATGTATGATCTTGAGAAATGACAATCTGAAATTTTTTACTTCTATATATTTTAAAACGATATGATCTCAAATGGCCAAAAGAATAAATTTTTTGTCTTTAAAAGTATTTCAGGTAGTTTCTAAAAGAAAATATCCAATCGAATGTCTATTTCTACTATACATTGTACACTGTACATCTACCATCAATCAATCAAACAGTGTACCAGTGAACACACAACCTCGCCTGAATTTGTAAACCTCTTCGTCTACTAAAAAAAAGCACATGCGCAGTAGCGACCTGCCCAACGAAACAATATACTGATGGAGTTTCACAAAACTTGGAGTTGGGAAAGTTTCCGGAAAAGTTGAGAAACTTCCCGGAAACTTTGATTTTTCAAAACGTATAAGAGAAAGTTCCCGGAAGTTTTCAAAACAATTTCCGAAAACTTTCCCAAATCCATGGATCAAGGGTCATAACCATGGATTCTATCATCTGTCTACTGCGCATGTCCGTCGTACCTTCCACCATACAATGTGCCCGACACGACGATGACAACCATGATTTTCAAAATTACTTTAATGTAGTTAGACTAGCTTAAACTTCAAATTTATTAGAATTTAAATGGAAAATTAGAAATTAGTTTTCAGAAAATGAGAATCAAAATTTGGTGTCCTGAAATTAAAAGAAAAAAGATTTTTTTAAATCCATGATGGCAAAATAATATTGAAATTGTTATGAGGCTTTAAGAATCAGTCATGCTAGCACGAGAATATGAATTGGATCTGTGGGATAACGAGACAAAAAAATGTTGATTATCTAGAATTGTGGTAAGTTAAAACCCAATTGGATTACACTATCTGTAAAACCATTTTCAAAGATTTCTGAGAAAATTTAGCAATGAGAGCTTCTTTGTTCGATTACTGTTGTTAAAAACCTCTTTAGGTTGTAATGTCAATAAACCTTTAAAAATAAGAAAAGAGAAATTTTCAATTGATTAATTGTAAATATTAGAACTAAGTTTAAAATATATAAAATCAAAATTATTTCTAGATAGATAGATTTATTTATTAAAGTAAGACCATTTCGAAAGAGGCAAAGTGATTGCAAAAAAAATAAATCTAGTGTTAAATATATGATTGTAAGTAAGACTAAAGAATAATTTTTTTCTATTGATTATAAGAAATTAAAAATTGTTCAATTAAACTTTTAAACAAATAGACAAATAAGAAAGCAATTTGATTTAGATTTAGTTTTCAAGAATTGAATGTTGCATTTGAAATAAGTAATTGAGGTAATCTACGAGTACAGAAATTTAGTATATAACAAACCCATAGGTAGGGTGCTACGGAAGGTAAGTTTTAAGGGATTGATAATGTATGCTAAGTTGATTAAGTTAATGTTTATGTTCAATGATTACATATTTATTGTTTAATGGTTAAGTTGACGCCATAAGGGAAGAGAGCGGGCTGCCCGCGGTTTAGTACACGCCTTCCAAAATGCAAAACGTTATTTTGGCGTGATTTGTTACTGCTTAATTAGTTTAAGCTTAAAGTTGCATCTTGCGTATCATTTTCTTGCGTTCAATCAAATAGTAAACCGTGCCCACTCCGATCATTTCCACAATAATCCACAAACAAACCAAAATAGAGCTGCCAAATTGGAGCCAAAGATCCACACAAAGAATGAGAAAAGGAATTGCGAGATGAGTTTCCTGAACAATGAAGTAGACAAATACGAAGGCGGTGATGATGTAAGACAACAAGACTACCATCTGGATCCATACGAAGAGGTCACTTTCCTTGGTGACGATACTCTTCACCACACTGTGCACCTCATCATCGAAAGCTTCTCGCTGAAGTTCCAGGCGGAACAGAATTTTGTAGACGCAGAAACCAATTCTGAGAATATCAAATAAAAAATTATGAGTAATAATTTTGGTTATTTCATCAACACACACTAACCTGCTCACAAGAAGCAAAACTTGAATAACTTGAAGCAAAAGGAATGGCGACGGCTCAGTGACGGATTTGGCCATGATAAATTGTCTCTTTGATGGCCGAATTCGGTGTCCCGATGAAATGCGCATTAATTTGAACACTTTTGTTCTATTTTTGGCCATTTGGACTTGGATGTGCTTAACCTCAAGCGTTGCTTGTCAATGACTGCCGAATCATCGGCAGGACAAGTTGTTTATAAAGCCAAATGAAAGCAGAAGCCATACCTGTTTTGTGTTCAATTAAATTAATTTTACATTGTTGACATAAAACGAAAATGCATGCGCAGCATTTTATTTCATTTTACAAAATAATATACGTTTCACAATAGTTTGCTTGATGTAGAGTACCCACTAAATTATTTATTGTTTTTAATTAAATTAAAAGTCATTATCACTATTAGTAAATTAATTTTATAAAAATCATTATTGACATTGTCCTGTTGTCTAAAAGTGAAAAGGTACGGTTAAATTCCCAAATATAGCCTGAGGATCATAAACCACAAAAATCCTTTTTTCAGGTTTGTAAATATTTTCAAGTTTTTCAAATAAAATATTTATAAAGTAATTGTTTTTTATTTTAAATCGAGCAATTTGTTTGAAATAATTAAATTCTGTAAACATGTTTTAAAATTGACAGAAATTACATTTTTGCATAGAGAAATCTATAAAATCAGCACAGTGAAATCAACTGTAAATATAATAATTTAACCATTTAAGCATCTACAACAATTTTTTTCTTTAATGAATTTATGAATAAGTATGATCGTTTCTAGCAACAGCAACAAAGAATATTCCAAGTTAAAATTATCGTATGTAAAACAACGAATTTGTTCTAATGTTAGATCATGAAAATTATTAATTAGATTCGAAACCTTTTTAAAATGAAAAGCGACAATTCTGTTAAGTTACTTATTTATTTTTTCTGCTTTTAAATGCATTTCATAAAATTTTCACATAGAAACTTTAAGTTTAAGAGTAGAATCAGTAAAATTTATTCTGTCATAACCTGAGTATTACTTTGAGTGACATTTTATAAAGCGAAACAAACAAATTCGATGAAACAAATTCGTTAACGATCATAACCAGAAATTTTAAGAAACGGCAATTTTTTTATAAAACTTGTAATATGTTTGTAACAGATTAAAAACTCTTAGTTATATTAAGTTTAAACCATTAAATCAACATCAAAGATGACAACCAATCTAATTGTAAATAATGAAACTTTTAATATGAAACTATTCAAGCGATTAAATATTTAAACCTCACTGTGTTAACACTTGTACTAATACTTGTGAATAAAATATAACCATCTTGTAAGTGTTCAAAAGAATTATGTTGAGATTGTCATCATTTGTAAATAAAGCTTAGAAACATAGAATTTAAAAAAAATTATATTTGATAACCTTTAAAAAAAGCAAAGTAACGGGATGACCCAATTTAAAATGTATGTAAAGATTAAATGTTGTGTTAGAAGTAACAGTTTGTGTTGGCCTATTGTAAAATTAGTCAATTTGAACTTATGTTGATTCTTTACATGGCTATAGAATACATGTCCATTGAATGAACTGCACAAAAATCAAATATTGGACGTAAACTTCAAGATACATTCTAGTAAAATGCACATTAATTTATCCGTTTTTTAATAAATATGAATGTGTGCCTAACGAGTGTGCGCGTTAAGCGTTGCAGGCCAATGATTGAGTCAATGGCCGGACAAGTTGTTTATATAGAATCAAATGAAAGTAGAAGGAAGCCGTACGAATTTTGAGCGCAAATTGAGTTTCAATTAAACTTTTTACCTTGTTGACATAAATATAATATTATTGTGCGAATTTTTCATTAATATTATAATTCACAATTATACAAGCGGTGAAAATTGACACTAATGAAAATCCGAGTGACCATATGAGTGACAGATTTGCCAAGAGGTGTCAATTAACGCAAATTGAACAACCCAGAAGATATTCAAGTGACAGATTTGCCAAGCGGTGAAAATTGACACTAATGAAAATCCGAGTGTCCATATGAGTGACAGATTTGCCAAGAGGTGTCAATTAACGCAAATTGAACAACCCAGAAGATATTCAAGTGACAGATTTGCCAAGCGGTGAAAATTGACACTAATGAAAAGCCCAGTGACCACATGAGTTACAGATTTGCCAAGAGGTGTCAATTAACGCAAATTGAACAACTCAGAAGATATTCAAGAGACAGATTTGCCAAGTGGTGAAAATTGACACTAATGAAAAGCCCAGTGACCACATGAGTTACAGATTTGCCAAGAGGTGTCAATTAACGCAAATTGAACAACTCAGAAGATATTCAAGAGACAGATTTGCCAAGTGGTGAAAATTGACACTAATGAAAAGCCCAGTGACCACATGAGTTACAGATTTGCCAAGAGGTGTCAATTAACGCAAATTGAACAACTCAGAAGATATTCAAGTGACATATTTGCCAAGTGGTGAAAATTGACACTAATGAAAATCCGAGTGTCCATATGAGTGACAGATTTGCCAAGAGGTATCAATTAACGCAAATTGAACAACCAAGAAGATATTCAAGAGACGAATTTGCCAAGAGGTGACAATTTACACTAATGAAAAGCCCAGTGTCCATATGAGTGACATATTTGCCAAGAGGTGTCAATTAACGCAAATTGAACAACCCAGAAGATATTCAAGTGACATATTTGCCAAGTGGTGAAAATTGACACTAATGAAAAGCCCAGTGTCCATATGAGTGACAGATTTGCCAAGAGGTATCAATTAACGCAAATTGAACAACCAAGAAGATATTCAAGAGACGAATTTGCCAAGAGGTGACAATTTACACTAAATGAATCACCCAGATGGGTCCCCTGTTATCTATTGCCCAAGAGGTGACAATTAACACTAAATGAATCACCCAGATGGGTCCCCTGTTATCTATTGCCCAAGAGGTGACAATTAACACTAAATGAATCACCCAGATGAGTTCCCAGTGATCTATTGCCCAAGAGGTTACAATTAACAGTAAATGAATTACCCAGATGGGTCCCCTGTTATCAATTGCCCAAGAGGTGACAATTAACACTAAATGAATCACCCAGATGAGTTCCCAGTGATCTATTGCCCAAGAGGTGACAATTAACACTAAATGAATCACCCAGATGGGTCCCCTGTTATCTATTGCCCAAGAGGTGACAATTAACAGTTAATGAATCACCCAGATGGGTCCCCTGTTATCTATTGCCCAAGAGGTGACAATTAACAGTTAATGAATCACCCAGATGGGTCCCCTGTTATCAATTGCCCAAGAGGTGACAATTAACACTAAATGAATCACCCAGATGAGTTCCCAGTGATCTATTGCCCAAGAGGTGACAATTAACACTAAATGAATCACCCAGATGGGTCCCCTGTTATCTATTGCCCAAGAGGTGACAATTAACAGTTAATGAATCACCCAGATGGGTCCCCTGTTATCAATTGCCCAAGAGGTGACAATTAACACTAAATGAATCACCCAGATGAGTTCCCAGTGATCTATTGCCCAAGAGGTGACAATTAACACTAAATGAATCACCCAGATGGGTCCCCTGTTATCTATTGCCCAAGAGGTGACAATTAACACTAAATGAATCACCCAGATGGGTCCCCTGTTATCTATTGCCCAAGAGGTGACAATTAACAGTTAATGAATCACCCAGATGGGTCCCCTGTTATCTATTGCCCAAGAGGTGACAATTAACAGTTAATGAATCACCCAGATGGGTCCCCTGTTATCAATTGCCCAAGAGGTGACAATTAACACTAAATGAATCACCCAGATGAGTTCCCAGTGATCTATTGCCCAAGAGGTGACAATTAACACTAAATGAATCACCCAGATGGGTCCCCTGTTATCTATTGCCCAAGAGGTGACAATTAACAGTTAATGAATCACCCAGATGGGTCCCCTGTTATCTATTGCCCAAGAGGTGACAATTAACAGTTAATGAATCACCCAGATGGGTCCCCTGTTATCTATTGCCCAAGAGGTGACAATTAACACTAAATGAATCATCCAGATGGGTCCCCTGTTATCTATTGCCCAAGAGGTGACAATTAACACTAAATGAATCACCCAGATGGGTCCCCTGTTATCTATTGCCCAAGAGGTGACAATTAACACTAAATTAATCACCCAGATGGGTCCCCTGTTATCTATTGCCCAAGAGGTGACAATTAACACTAAATGAATCACCCAGATGGGTCCCCTGTTATCTATTGCCCAAGAGGTGACAATTAACAGTAAATGAATCACCCAGATGGGTCCCCTGTTATCTATTGCCCAAGAGGTGACAATTAACACTAAATGAATCACCCAGATGAGTCCCCAGTGATATGAATGATCATTATGCTTGAACTAAAACGGAATTGATAGGCCATATATTATATCTTGTATCTTGTTGAACAATGTTCAATGAACATTCAACTTCAGGGCGGAAGTTGGTGCTAAGTTCAATAAAATCTCAATTTTTAACAACCTTAAATGAATTTTGTTTACTTTTGACTACAAATTTTTATAATATTAACTAATGGTGCCCAGTTTGAATAAAAGAAATGTTGAAAATGTCATGAACGACTATTACTAAGGTGTGTAGTTTGGAGAGTGCATTCTAGTGAAAAACTAGTTATGAAAACCCTTGATTAAAAACTTTTCTGCAAAAAAATAATGCTTACCTTTTTAAAGCCACAAAGAAAAGTGACTAAATATTTCAGCAAATAGTTGTTGTAGTTAGCTGAGAGTAAGTTTAGATTAGAATTGTTGGCTTATTTATTTTGCATTTTACAATGATGATAGTTTTATTTATAATAAAATGTTTGATATTCACAATTATCTTGATATAATACAAAAAATGTTCAATTTATTTATTTACCATTCAAAGAAATGAAAAATGTTTTTGAATAAATCTGCATAAATATCAGAAAAAATTTACCTGTAAACAAAGCAAACGCGATTTGAAAATTTTATGGTAAAAATTGTATTAATTTTAGAATGACACAATGAAGTAACAGAATTAATGGGAACATAGGTTGTTTTAAACAATCGCCAAACCCACCTTCAAGAATGCAATCTAGGAATAGTCAATTGCAAATAATATAATATGTCAATCATTTGTCAAAAATTATTCTTTGTTCTTTTAACCACAGAACATAAACAAATCAAAAACGTTAAAATAGAACCCATATAAGACCAGAATCGAACAAAAACACATTAAATGGACTTAACCTTCCGATTACCACGTGAAAAAACTAACATAGATTACCAGGTGGGGTCAAAATGACTCCAAAAGTAAATTTGAGGTTTATGTCCAAAATTTTTGTGTAATTATTTTAAATTGTGAATACTCTAACCAAAGCTTGCAAAAGTAACTAAAAACAATATTTCGGCTTATGTTTGCTGAAATTTCATTCAACCAAATGGGTCCTAGAATATGCTGCCCCGCAATGCATTTTTTTAATATTAGAAATCTGGGAAATAAGCAACCTTTGGATAATTCTGAGTAAATATTAGGATTTCTTGATCAAAAATACATAAGAATAAGTACCCCAAGCATCAAAATTTGTTCTGAATGCTCGTACCGGGCATTCATTATATTTTTGCAACTATGACTTTTGACCAGAAAGTATTTTTTAATTTTTTAATTACTTAATAAAATACATAGTTATTGATTTCAGCTTAAACTAAACATGTTAAAAGTCAGCTAGCAAAAAAAATCAGATTTTTTAGGTGCTTAGTTTGTTAGGAAACGAGCATAATGTGGACATTGGGGTCAGAATGACCCCACCTGGTAATCGGAAGGACCAGAATCGAACAAAAACACATTAAATGGACTTAATGTCCATACGTGAGTACAACTGTTTGTGACCTTTCATGAAACCACAACGTAATCAAAACCAAAATGCCAATAAACCTGGATTTTAGAATTTAATTTCAATATGTTCGTAATTACGAAACAATTCTTTGGAAGCTACAGTTTTATATAGTAAGATAATTAGCCTTAATTCACCGACCGTAATTTAATGTTGCTAACTAAAAATTGCTCAAGATAGAGAATTGAAATTGAAAAATTCACTTAAAACATGGTCAACCATTAAATATTCGATAGTGCAAATTTGAACTTAACATATTTTTGTTTGTAGTTGAATGAACAAAACAACAAACAGAATTTCTGGGAATTATAATACATAAAAATCTTTACTTGTAAAATGGCTAATTCCTGGTGTTTCAACACAATACTATTCAATGCTATCCTAACACAATTAAATAATCAAACAGAAGATCTGCCATTAGGTCACCCTATACATGGAGCCATACAGCTGTATTAATTCTAACAGTATTCATTTCATATATTATGGACTTATCTATAGGCGCGACTTATCTAGGAACATTGAAACTCGGAAAAATAGCTTGCTGCGACTTATCTAAAGGCGCTACTTATCTACCGTAAAAGACGGTACATATAAATTCATTAGATAAAGATTAAAGAGAGAAATGATATTCACTTTATAACTTTTAACCTGTTGAAGAAATTGTGTCGAGTAAAATGTTAGTGGTTCCACACAAATTGAGAGAATAAACAAAGACTACCTAATGGATATGTAAATGAGTATGGGATAGTTCCAAAGTTAGTTCCAGACTAATATATTGTCAATATTGTACTATAGTATCTTGTAAATGAAAATATGAAATTAAATTCGATTTTACGTAGACAGTCGTTAAGTTGTTGAAATAAAGTAACCTGTTTTTAAAGCGCGAACAAATTTATTACGAAATATGACAAAGTTACTAGATATTAGAGTTTTGTATAAAATAGTTTCTGAAAAAATGTCACTTTAAATAAAACATTAAATTTACCTGGATATGTTCTAATACAAATCCATATTCTCGAATCGACAAACATATCCTCACTTTTCATTCGATTAAGTCAAAAGCCCCAATTGGACTATTTGTAATTTATAGAACCTTTTCGAAAGAACTCAAGAACACAACCCCAATTAAGGTTTTAGGTAATAATATACACGATAGATATATTGAAATAGCTTATCTGTGTAGAAACCTTACTTTCTGGTAATATTAGTAAAAGTTGCTATTGTTGAAATTATCTATTATAAAAAATATAACGTTTTTATTAGAAGAAATAATTGAAAATAAGATTGTCTGGCAAGCCAGGCAAAGTGCGAGACTCTTAAAAAATAAAATAGAAACTTGAACTATCAACTGAGAAACTTTTAAAACGACTTTATTTGATTCATTTGGATCACTAAAGAGGTGTATTGGGACCAATATTTTTATTTAAAATGTGCAACACATTTGTTCATCATTTTCCACGTAGTGACAAAAAAATCTTTTTTTAATTTGGCGCTACCAGAATTGTTCCATGGCGCCCAAGTTAATTTTGACTATTCGATTACATATGTTCACAAGTTTATCTATCCAAAATTTTTCAATTCTAGATTGTACGGTTTTCTAAGAAATATCATTTGTTACCAGAATGGGCGTTATGATCCATGACGCCCAGTTTTGGTGTGACTATTCGATTACATATACTCCCTAGTGTATGTATGCCAAATTTGGTAATTTTAGGGTCTACGGTTCTCTCAGAATACATTTGTCACCAGAATGGGCGTCATGATCCATGGCGCCCAGTTTTGGTGTGACTATTCGATTACATATACTCCCTAGTTTATGTATGCCAAATTTGGTAATTTTAAGGTCTACGGTTCTCTCAGAATACATTTGTCACCAGAATGGGCGTCATGATCCATGGCGCCCAGTTTTGGTTTGACGGTCGATTACATTTACTCCCTAGTGTATGTATGCCAAATTTGGTAATTTTAGGGTCTACGGTTCTCTCAGAATATGAACAAAGGTTTAAAGACAGACGGACGGACGGTCAGACAGACACGATGACTATAGCATAAGCTTGCGACTCTAAAAGAGTCTCGCTAAAAATAAGAATAGTTCAATATACGATCATACATATTTTGAATACAGTTTTGCAATAATATCTTTTAATAAGATTGTCTGGCATGCCAGGCAAAGTGCGAGACTCTTAAAAATAAAATATAAACTTGAACTATCAACTGAGAAACTTTTAAAACGAATTTATTTGATCCGTTTGGATCACTAAAGAGGTGTATTGGGACCAATATTTTTATTTAAAATGTGCAACACATTTGTTCATCATTTTCCACGCTGTGACCACAAAAATCTTTTTTTTAATTTTGGCGCTACCAGAATTGTTCCTTGGCGCCCAAGTTAATTTTGACTATTCGATTACATATGTTCACAAGTTTATCTATCCAAAATCTTTCAATTCTAGATTGTACGGTTTTCTAAGAAATATCATTTGTCACCAGAATGGGCGTCATGATCTATGTCGCCCAGTTTTGGTTTGACTGGTCGATTACATATACTCCCTAGTGTATATATGCCAAATTTGGTAATTTTAGGGTCTACGGTTCTCTCAGAATACATTTGTCACCAGAATTGGGCGTCATGATCCATGGCGCCCAGTTTTGGTCTGACTAGTCGATTACATTTAAGCCCAAGTGTATGTATGCCAAATTTTATAATTTTAGGGTCTACGGTTCTCTCAGAATATGGACAAAGGTTTACAGACGGACGGACAGACACGATGACTATAGCATAAGCTTGCGACTCTAAAAGAGTCTCGCTAAAAATCGTCTATAGATGAGTTACATAATGAGAATTAACATAAGCGTTACATTACCTGATTATATTTATAGAGTAAAACCAATTTGAGTTATTTTAAATTTAGAAACCATTTTTTCTACGAGATTAAGAGATTAAGAGTTCAAGAGACAAATTTTAAAATCGCAAATAAAGTAAAGCTATTTAGAAAGGATACAAAATGTTTATTCTCTTGTAACTATTGTCATATATCTTTGTAAGTAAATCTTAAATGAATGTTACCTTTTTAAAGTCTTGGAGAGAAGTGATATCCAATAAATAATTTCTAAACAAAAATGAACAAAAAAAAACTGGCAGAGCTCTAGTGAGTAGTTTGTAATGTAAAACCGTTTTCAAAAGCAACGAGGACACATTTATTTTAAAAGAACAAACCGTTATTTAAAAAATCCTCTTTGTGACATTTAACTTGTTGAAGAAATTAACTTTGTGCAATGTGAAATGTAAGTGGATCCACACGAATTGAGAGAATACACTAAGTCGACCGAATGGATATGAGAATGAGTATAGGACAGCTCCAAATATCGTTCCTGATTAAAAGTGGCATATTCGAAACACCCCAATTTAAACTATTTCTGGGATTGTTTTGATTTTGATGTAGATTATCAATTTTACCTTTTTTAATTAATTCACTATTTAATAAATAACTTTGTTAAAACTTTCTCAGTGGGAATGGTGACATACTTTAAGACAGCTTCAGAAATATAATCCAGATTTTAAAAAAAATGCAGAATACAAAACGACTAAATTGATCTATTATTTGATTAATGACTACCTTTTGTTCTAGTAAAAAAATGAAAACTAATCAAAATATTATTACAATGCTCGTTACAGTAATAGCCCTAAATTCTGCACATATGAATTTATTTTCGATATATTTATAAATGTCTTTCAATATCGTACGTGTGTATATATTGAGTAAAGTTAGTAAATTACCATTTATGACTGAGAGAACTATTATCTTGTTAATATCTGATGGTAAATGGTGATTATTATTATTGGATTTAATATAACGATTCTTTAATACAGACGAAAACATAAAAAACGTCTATTTTTGACAAACTTCAAGAATAAATTTTTGAGAAATATATACGAGTATTAATTGAGTCTGTTAGTGGGTGTACTTATCCTAAATAGAATTTTTATCAACTATTAGATGAACTCGACTAAGCATGATACTTTGAATTAATATTAGCTCGATGTAAATAATGTGAATTAAAAGAAAAAAAGCTTATTTACAAGTGTACTCGATTAAGATTGAATTGGAATGACCTTTTAACAAACGAGTCTCTTTGGGAAAAAATTGTAATAAGATTTCAAGAGTCAATGTATTGAATGTAATGTCGAAACAATATAAACTAGTGGGCCCTGCTATATTTGAAGCATAAATTCCATTAGCTTCAATAATGTCCCCAAAATTTGAGATTATAGGGAATAGTCGAGCGTTAGCGATTTAAAATGGCACAATCCAGCATTGCATCTTAAACTAAATCCTTAACAAAACCTACCTAACCATCCAACACCTAACCGATCTAAACCTAATCCCCTAACAACGCCTGCCTAAGCACTTTGGCCAAGTTTGAGGCAAATCGGTTAAGAAATGGAGGAGAAGTTCACTGGAAACAAAATCGAATTTTTTGTCACTAAAAATCTTCGTTCACGCTTGACAATTATGATTTCATTTTTGACTTTAGATAATGAATATGAGCAGATATCTGTTTTCAAGTTTAATTTTTCGACAAATGAAGTGGTTGTCTTCAGAAATCGAGTCTATTAAATCAATCAAATTTAGATTTGAAAGGGGTGGTTTATTATTTGTTGGGATAAAATTGTTTAAAAAACTTGTGAACACATTTAATTTATTAAACCATTTAATAAGCTTTGCATCTTAAACAGTCAAAATTCCAATTACTACTACGAAAATAGTACGATCTTGTGAAAACTATTCGTCAATGGATCAAAAATCTTTCTCTTAATTGTTTATAAAAATCTTGAAAGCATTGACCATTGTTTTAAATTCGAAATCATTAGCACAATTGTTGTTCAAACCATTTATATTTTGCCGACGTTAGCACTTTAAAACAGTAAAAAATTAATTACAAATGAAAGAACTTAATTGGGAAATCCATAAGAAACATGAAAAAGGAATTGTTAATTGCTAATCGAAAAGTATTGCCAACCTTTTAAATTAACCAGAAATTTTTAAAGACAAATCTGTTAGAAGTATAAATAAACATCATTGGCTCCAAAGGAGCATAGTCTGAGCGGGCGGGTGTTACAAGATAGCAAGACCGATTTATTTCATCGTCACAGGCGAGCACATGTACACACGAGAGCGGGCGCACGCTAACTGACAAAAATACTCTTTCCTCCCTACACACAACACACACAAGCAGGACTGTCCACAGAAGACGTTACAGTACACTACCAAAACACAACACTTAACAGCGGGCACCCAGCCCTCCACAAAAAGGGTAAATGTTTATTTATTTTTATTATAATCGCACTAATATTTCAGATATACTTCCCTCCAGATAACTTTTTCTCTATCAAATTGTACAATTGTAAAATTAGAAATTAAAAGTTCCTAAATAATAGGTTCATCGTGTTTTGTCAAGCTAATACGAATCTGTAAGCATAGGTTTCAATGAAGATCACAATTTTCGATATAAAAAGATTATCTTCCGAAATGGTGCATTTTGTTGAATTCATGTGTTCAATGGAACTTCTGTTCGATGTTAACATACAACTAACACACCTTCCTACCCCACAAGTTCCACAAAAATTGCAGATTGCGATCGGGCCTCGGCCGATCGCAATTGCAATTTTTATGGCTCTTTTCTGAATTTGTTCGAGGTTATTAGTATCCCAATTCAAGGATCATGGAATCCCAGTGCTAACTATCACGTCAAAATCTTGTGTCCACGTACAGTTCAAGAATGAAAGCACGTATGTCGGTGTATGTTTGTGTACGATTTTGTGTCGTATTGAACACATGTCAGCAAATGGATTCTTAAAATAAATCAAAGCTGGTTCAATTCGATTTCGATTTGTTTTTTTTGTCTATAAAAACCTTTTAGTCGATAAATACGAACAACGGACATCCCTGGATATAAAAGATTCTCATTCTTAAACAAATTTGCAGTTCGTTGATTCGTGCAAAAAAATAAAATTGGTTTCATTGTTTAGTTTCGAGGAAAGACCGTTTGCATCTCACACAGGTGTAAGATAGCCTTCATATCCTCATCAAACTCCTTAGCGGTTTCAATCATCTCGATTGAAGTTAGTGCGTAATCCAGACACCGGATAAAACGGTTCTGGTAGAACTTGGTCAGGTTTGTTTTTATTGTCGTCGATGCTGTTGTCGTCGTCTGACGTTGTAACGGTAGAAACGTTGATTAGGACAGCTTCCTGGTCTCCTACTTCTTCCGGGTAGTCTTCATCTGGGTCTTGCATTGAATCTTCCAATCATTAAAAAACAATGCACAACTAAAAGTGATGCATTTTATAGTTTTTGGTTCACGACTGGCAACAAACCAAACACTTCTGTGTCTACACTCTCATAAAAAGTTGCACATGAGTTGTGTGTTGAAATGACAGCTGTTGTTGTCAATAGTCTCAATAGTTACAATTCTCAACACTAGGTGGCGCTAGGGGTGGGATCTTATCTTTGCATTTCTGAGATAACCACTATTTTTATGCAACTCAGACCTATCCCAAAAGATTAAGTTTAAAATTTGGTGCAATTTGATTCAGTAGTTTTGCCGGAATTTCCCGTACAACAAACACAAAATGTCATGGTAGAAGTCTTTCGCTTTGGCGAAGCTTCGCTTCGCCCCCGCTCAGACAATTACATTAATATTTAAAAAGCCATTAAAACAGATGTCATTTACATGTTTAGACAAACGAAACTTTATACTATTCTTTAAATTACAAAGTATCCAATACAGACACGATTGAATCATTTGGTAACTTTTGAAAAATAACCTAGAAGAATTATTTCTCAAAAAATAAATTTTAATTTTTTTGAACCAATCCAACAAAATTCCAACTAATCCACGAATGTGCGGAGAATAATTATTTGAACCTTTAAAGAAGTACCAGTCAAATGAATAATGGTGAATTTAGAATGTTAGCATGGACTGTTGATGAATTGATGAATTTGTTGTATTTAAGGTAAAACCAGTTGTTGGTCTGCAAAAGTTAGTTCTGTAATATTGGGTTGTGTTTATGTAGATTCCTGACGTATATACAGAATTCGTGTTTTTAATCATCTATTTAATGAATATAAAAAATTTATGAAATTTGGTAGGCATGCCAAAATGTATTTTTACTAATTCAATAATATAATAAAGTTTACCATTTAAAAATTTAAGTGGAGCTCGAGTAGGTCGTACAATGATTTATTGACGGTAGAGTATGAAATGAGCTTTAGATTTTACACTTTTCTAAAAATATATTAAGACCAGTTGTAAAGCATTATTATCCACAAATTACACTAAGATTTTTGATTAGGAAAGTTTTAATAATAAAGTTGGTGTCATTATTGAAAGTATTTTATCAAAAAAGATTTTTTAAGAGAATAAAATAATAAAGAAATTATTATTAACCTTTAAGAACCAATTAAGATAGCGCAAGAATATGAATTGGATTTGTGGATTAGTGTTTCGTGAGACAATAAATGTTGATTATATATGAGAATTTACATTAACGTTAAATTGGAAACCCATTAGGTCACTTTATTTGTAAAACCTTATTCAAAAATTTGTCAAAAGACTACGCAAACAGAGCTTTTTGTCCGATTAGAGTTGTTGCAAGTTATAAATTTCTTTTAGGTTTAAAAAATGAATTTAAAAACATCTGCGAAACATTTAGTTGAGAATTAAAAAATATTTATAAACCTTTTTACTTGCAGCAATTATTCAGGAATAAATTTCAACCTTATAAAAAAGTTAAATGAAACAAATTTGAAGAACTAGCTAAAAGCCAACAGTAAACAAATTGAAATGCATTTATGTAAATTTTGATTAATTCTCCCATTTTAATAACTTTTCAGTTCTCGTCTGAGAATTTAAACTTTTGTAAACCTTTTCACACACAAAATGGCAACCGCAAAATGAAGTAACAACTTTTGACATTACAAATTTATCATTTTTTAAATTATGGATTGAATTTCGAATCCAAAATGAAACATGAAACGCTTTAATTTATATAAATAGTAAGCTTTTATAAATAGATAATCATTTGTGGGACACCAAAATTTTTATTGAATGTGAATTTATTAAAAAGACACAATGAAAATTAAATTAACTAGTGGGTCCCTGCGGGTGCTATATTTGAAGCATTAAACTTTGTTTGCTTCAATAATGTCCCCAAAAATTCGAGATTATGGGGAATAGTCGAGCGTAAGCGATTATAAGCGACTCCCACACCTGCCTAACCACCTAAACCTAACCTAACCATATCCCTAACCGACGCCCACACCTGCCTAACCACCTAAACCTAACCTAACCCTATCCTAACCGACGCCCACACCTGCCTAACTACCTAAACCTAACCTAACCTAACCCTAAGCGACGCCCACACCTGCCTTACCACCTAAACCTAACCTAACCCTATTCTCAACCGCCGCCAACACCCGCCTAACCACCTAAACCTAACCTAACCCTATTCTAACCGCCGCCAACACCTGCCTAACCACCTAAACCTAACCTAACCCTATCCTAACCGACGCCCACACCTGCCTAACTACCTAAACCTAACCCTAACCTAACCCTAACCGACGCCCACACCTGCCTAACCACCTAAACCTAACCTAACCCTATCCTAACCGACGCCCACACCTGCCTAACCACCTAAACCTAACCTAACCCTATCCTAACCGACGCCCACACCTGCCTAACCACCTAAACCTAACCTAACCCAAACCTAACCGACGCCCACACCTGCCTAACCACCTAAACCTAACCTAACCCTATCCTAACCGCCGCCCACACCTGCCTAACCACCTAAACCTAACCTAACCCTATCCTAACCGCCGCCCACACCTGCCTAACCACCTAAACCTAACCTAACCCTATCCTAACCGACGCCCACACCTGCCTAACCACCTAAACCTAACCTAACCCTATCCTAACCGACGCCCACACCTGCCTAACCACCTAAACCTAACCTAACCCTAACCCTAACCGACGCCCACACCTGCCTAACCACCTAAACCCTAAACCTAACCCTATCCTAACCGCCGCCAACACCTGCCTAACCACCTAAACCTAACCTAACCCTATCCTAACCGACGCCCACACCTGCCTAACCACCTAAACCTAACCTAACCCTATCCTAACCGACGCCCACACCTGCCTAACCACCTAAACCTAACCTAACCCTATCCTAACCGACGCCCACACCTGCCTAACCACCTAAACCTAACCTAACCCTATCCTAACCGCCGCCAACACCTGCCTAACCACCTAAACCTAACCTAACCCTATCCTAACCGACGCCCACACCTGCCTAACCACCTAAACCTAACCTAACCCTATCCTAACCGACGCCCACACCTGCCTAACCACCTAAACCTAACCTAATCCTATCCTAACCGACCCCAACACCTGCCTAACCTTAGCTTGAAGTCACAATGTAGCCAAATTTGCCCTTGCCATTGTTGCACACATTGTTGGACATCAGACCCAACAATGAACACTCAAACAGAGATTTGACCTTGGTGAGATTTGACTGGCAGCTATACCTAAAAAACATTTTTTTGCAAAAACCAAGGTTGAACAGCACAATCGCATAGTATTCTAAGCACTTTGGCCAAGTTTGATGTAAATCGGTTAAGAAATGGAGGAGGAGTTCACTGGAAACCAAATCGGATTTCTTGTCACTGAAAGTCTTCGCTCACGCTCGACAATAATGAGTATACCTTTCATAAAGTGAATCCGTGACTGACTCACGCAAATTCGTTACACATTGCATTATGCTCGTAATTGTGAAAATTCTTTGGAAGTTACAGTTTGATTACCCAATTTAACCATAGTACAACAATCGTTAGTTAATGTTAATAATTAGAAATAACGCTACAAAGTTAATTTTCAAAAATTCAACGCAACTAATTTCCTCTCCCATAATCAAAGACTAAATCGTTGATCAATTCGGATTGACAGCATTGTTACCTTTTAAAAAACATTTTTTTCGGTTTCGTTTAATGAGGATCGAATCTAAATCTGAAAATGCAGGCCCATTGTATAAAAAACTGGTACTAAATAAACCAAAAAGACCGAAACCTTTAAGAAGCAAACTAGATTTGATATGGATGGTTGAGTGTCCAGAAAAGATGATTTGACCGATTTTTATGGGTTGTTGGAAATGTTGTCTTTACATGTAAATAAGACATTTTTAAAATTTGGTCCAAATCGGATAAAATGTTGATTATCCAGAATTTACAAATACGTTACAACTCATGATTTTAAAAAGCAAAGTAACTTTATTTGTAAACCTTTTTAAAAGATACCTGCAAAGTACTAAATTTTGAAATAATTTGAAGAAGTTCTACTGTTTGAATAGAGAAAATTTTTCACAAAACTTGTGAACAACTTAAATTTATTTCACCAATTAATTATGCACAAGATAAATCTCGAATTTAATCAAAATTATCGTCAATTAATATTGACCTTATATGCCAATTAAGAATTCAATGGAACACAACATATTGAATTATGAAATGTAAAATATAATTTAAAATGAATAGATTGGGATAATTTTTTTGTTATCACAACCGAAATACCTTTTTTAAGAAAATTGTGATTTATGTCCAAGAGGGACAATTTGAACCAAATGCAAATTTTATTGGAAAATAGACATCCATAAGAAACTCACCGTCTTACAGAAATCAATTCAGTTTCAAATGTTTGACAAAAAAAATGAGAAGAATACTGTTACAAATATTGTGAACAATTTAAGTTTTTATTACCTTTTTTACAAGACATCAAAAATTTAAATAAACACTTGTCATTTTGATCAAATAACATTAATAACAAAATATAATGATTTAAATCCACACAAAGCCAGAAATTAACCATGCTCATCAACGGACATTATGAATCTGATTATGAGTATGCTTTTCTAGGTTACAAGAGCAAATTTTGGCAAAAGCAAGAAATTGTTCACGTTTTAATTGTTATTTAACCTTTTAAAAAAATCACCAGGGTCAAATCTATTTAATACTTTTCAACTTGTTGAAAATAACATTCCATTTATAATTTATTTAATCAATTTAAAAGAATCCATATTCGCGCTTCATGAGGATAAAATCCCTGAAATGATATGTTTAAATATATATCGCTAATCGTATACAAATTCAATTAAAATTATTAACTCGTAATACAATTTAACCATTAAAAACCATTAATCCCATTTGGCTACTTGTTTGGATAGTCATACAAAAATTGAAGATTTTTGTAATAAAAAATATTTAAACTGTCCATACAGGATTAAAATTGTGAAGAAATTTAGAGTTTGGTAGTTTATTTGCTCATTTGGCCGCTTTTTAAAAAAGCAATTATTTTTATCAATTTTAGAATTACTCAAAATTTACGAGCATGCATAAACATTGAGTTTAATAATGGTTGTACCTTTCATAAAAAATTACGCACAAAGAAATTAATTTGGAAGGAAATGGTTTATAGTTTTTGTATAAAAAATTATTGAAATATTTTTTTGCAAACAATCCTTTATTTAAACTAAGAGACTACATACACATGAATAGTGTCATATATTATTATAAACATAAGATAAGATCTATGGAAGAAGTGTGTGAACAATTATTAGTGATACATTTATTAGATTAGCAGAAATCTTGTTTCTATAGTTTCCGTATGTGTTGATCGATTAGGTTGTTTTCAAAGTTCAATTAAAAATTAAATCAGCAACTTGGAGTGGAGTGACCATCGCAATCAGAAACAACACAAACGGATCAAATAGAAGTAAGCAACTCAAAGTGAAAATGCAATTGCACACACAGAAGCACATTAAAATTGACTCTATTGGCAAATTGGGATGAATTATAATCGCCAATTCATGTAGAACCACCAGCCAGTGGATTTGGGCCCAGAGGTAAAAGTGAGTAAAAGTCCACCATTTACATTTTTTCTTGTGGATACATGAGAAGCAAAACAAAATGATGAGAGACAATTGACATGGTGCCATTGTGATGAGCTAATAGTAGTAACCTTTTACAATACAAAGTACGCAAATCGCTTTACAATTTCACAATCAATTTCGTAATGCGAGAATGTGACATTGACATTGACAATAATAAATCGACTATTGAACACAAAAGAACAAGAGCAACTGACTCGTCTGATCTTTAATTATTAACTCGTTCACATGTTCGCTCAAATTGTTCGCTCTTTTGACACTCTTTCTCCATGGTAATATTTGTTTGGTTGTTCAATTCGTCAACGGAAAGAGTTGAGAAATATTGACTTTTATGGTGCTACTGACACACTGACTAACATGTTGACAGTTATACTCAATGGTTAGCCCTTGACGCGTGACAAAAAACAATAAAAATTTGGTTTAAAGGTGGAAAGGTGTGAGCAAGCTCTTAATTATGTGATTAAAAACTAAATAAATTTATATCAAATTATCAATAGAAGATATTATTAGTTGAAAATGCAACAAAACTCAATTCAGTGATATCAACTGTAACTCTCTTCTTGTGTATTTGCAATTGACTTTATTGAAAAATTCATAATACAATAAAGTTTTATTAGTACACCTTTTGAATTTCAAGATTTTAAATCAAGAATTAATGTCAACTTTATAGGAAGTTAAATGCAAATTAAAGAACTGTAGCTAAAAATGAACAAAAACATACGAAATCAGTCATATTTTTTGGCTTAAAAACCAAATTTTATTTACTTTTTGAAATAGTATTTGAAATGTCAAAGTGTTAATTCCTGTTGAATTATACCTACAGATAAAAAATTTAAAAAACGGATTTTTATTGAGCAACGATTGCACAAAAGTTTAAGAACTGCTCAATTGAGTCAAATAGTGAGTGGACCTTTCATAAATACACACACAAACAATACCGATTAACATATCAGAATAGAAAAATATATTCAAAACAATACCACTTTATTCTGGTTATTGGAAACCTCATGAGATTACTTTAGTTGTCGTCGTTTAATTTACTTTAACTCGATTTGCAAATTATAATAATGAATTGATGTAATTTTTAATTAAGCGGGAAATTTCTATTCAAATTGTAATTGAAGCAACTGTTATTGATGATGATTGAATTGAAAGTACCTTTTTTAATAATTTAACAGAAAACCCGTTAAGCCAAAGGTCCAACATAATTTTAAAAGTCAAAGAATTTCGATGTAATACCGAAATTTTAATTGCGATTTCAATTTTGACTATAGATAATGAATGTAAAAAAGCACTCTTGTTTTACCTGTAAATTAAAATTCATTTTTCGCACATTTCTAATAAAACCCCGTTGCTACTATATTACATTATTTGTAAAAACTTTTAAAGATTGTTGACGTTGAAATTAAACTTGAGTAATCTAAAGAAGAGGGTTCAATAACCTGGAAAGAGAAAAACATCACAAAACTTGTAAACAAATAAACTTACAAATGTTAATTTTACCATTTAATTATTCAAGCACCGATTTAAAATCAAGTAATAGTAAAATCATGGAAATTGAGAATTGGATTATGCTTTATTTTAGTTTATGGATTATGAAATATAAATCAATACAAAATAAAAGATTAAATTGACTGTAAAAAAAGTGTATAAATGAGGAGTACTTATGAGATTTAAGAGTAAAAATTCAATTTTACAAATTGAAAGTAATCGTTTTTTAAAATCAGATCATGAAGACAAAACAAAACAAACTTGCATTGACAGTCATGCCTTTTAAAAAAAATTACTTCAAGTATATTTGTATAATTTTTTTAAAAACCTTCAATATTTAAAAAAAATTAAAAAAAAATTAAAAAGTGTTTGTTTTATTGTTTTGTTTTACCAGTTTTTTGACAAATCAAATTGTGAAGAAAACATCAATGAATTAGTACAAAGAAAATCAATTTGTCATTTATGAGACGCTAATGCTTGTTCATTTACGATCGTTTCTATAAAAAGTCATAATAATCTGTTATTATCTTAGTGTTTTAACCATAACCAATCACACACAAAGCATCAAATACCTGTCAAATTGAATCAATGAAAAAATTTCAGTTTCCCAAAGTGAATGCAATTGGTACAAATTACCTTTCAAAAAGACACACAATTTGGGCCAGTATACTAATATATTAAAATATGTAAATACGAGATTTAATCTTTCCATGTTGTTCAATGTTTGATTGCTTCCTTTTTTAAAGTCACATGCGATCTTGATGTAATACGAAATAAATAAATAAATCGTAAAACAATTTTTCAAAGTATATTTAACAGATATAACTATCAAACAAAATTAGACATTGATTCGAAAAATAGAAAGTATTGTTTTAATTAAAGCCTACCTTTATAGACAAACGAAGTATCAAAGACTTTTTCAAAACAACAATTCTCTAGTTATTATACGTAAGTAAAGCTTTGACAAAGTATATAATTAGGCTGCCGATTAGTGAGGATTTAACCCGTTCTTGAGGATTTAAGGGAATTTATAAAGTAACCGTTTGTAATTGCATACCGATATCACAATATGTTGTAAAAAACAACAAATCAGAATTGTGTTTTTTAAGCACAGCAAAAATTGGTCTACCTGTCAACAAAAGAAAGCATTTGTGAAGTTATAATTAAATAAACAAAGATTTTAATTTCCAATATATTCTCGAAAATCTCAAAATCCCTATTATGACAGGGAATTTAGAGTAATTTGATTATAAAAGTTTTTAAAACTGTACTTCTCAGCACTTAAATTAAATGTTTAACCTGGAAAGTACATTTTCTATTTTCTACTTTGTGAACGATATTTTTGAGATAATGAGATCGTAGCTTCTTACTCTAAAAGGTTTGGAGTTTTTTACATTCACAGGACATCAAGACGAGAAAACCAAAAATATAAAAATAAACTAAAATCAATTTAATCACTGCAATAACTGAACAGAATTAACTAACTTTGAAAAATACAAAATTGATTAAATTTAAAGCAGTAGATAAGTTCGCATCGAGCCGCCGTACAGAGCGGACGTGTTTTTTGTCGCTTCGTAATGACAAAAAATTTGCATCCTAAACATCGTATTATCGCTAATATCTTCATCTACGTTCATCTGATTTTCTTTAAATTGTTATCATCGGATTCGTCTTTGCAAGAGGATTATTTTGGTGTGTGACACTCATGATGGATGGCCTTGGAAACCCTGGGGGCTCTCAGCAGTCATCACCATCCTCATCAAACTTACTTTCTTCTCTAAGAATTGACAGCCGTATTCCAACTGTTGAGAAAATTAATAAACTCCTCAATTACTTCTTTTCCCTCGAAAAGGTCAATGGAAACACTAAACTTTCAACTCTGAAAGATACCATCTTCAATAGCACCAAAGCAGTGGAAGCAGAAATGCTGAATATTGTTACCGTTTTTGACGAGATAGTAGTCGAAAACAAAGCTCGTTCTTGTCAACTAAAGCAATTGGAAGAATCGTCTAATCTAAACCAAGCAACTATTTTGAATTTAAACAAAGAAATTCTTGAACTCAAATCCAAAAAATTTGATGAAATTATCTCGACATTGGAAAGCAAGCTTACTCATCAAGCAAAAAGTTGTGTATACAACATTCCAAACATTGCATCTCCATCCGTCATTGCCGGTCGGTCGTTTGCACAGGCAGTGTCACAGACACAACAAACGCAACCAAGCAAACCAAAACATGTTGTCATCATACAACCAAAGGATGTTGCATCTGTGTCAAACAGTGAACAAACCTTGAAACTTTTCAAATTGACTGTTGACCCCAAAATATTAAAAGACAACAAAATCAGAATTAACAGCAATTACAGAATTAAAAACTTACATCTAAAAATAGAGTTGTTCTTGCCTGTGGTTCAAGGACTGAGTGTGAGGCTCTTTGTAAGGCCGTGGTGGGAAATGCTTCCATTTCAGCTGCGGTTCCGAAGAAGAGACATCCTCGTATTCAAATTCTTGGAATTGATGAGAATGTTGCCAAAGGAGACATTCTTAGCTTCATTCTTGATCAAAACCCTGGTATGGAAGAATATTCTGACTGTCAATTTGATGTCAAACATGAAAAGATTGATAGACTTGGTTCAAAATTTGTCGTGGTGGATGTTGACAATAAGTTGTATGCTAAACTGATTGAAATGAATAAGATTTGCATTGGCCATTCGTCTTGTCCAGTAAAGAAACATATTCGTGTGTTTCGGTGTTTCAAGTGCCAACGATTTGGTCATTTCAAGCAAACTTGTAGGAATTCTGTGGCATGTGCAGTTTGTGCAGGTCCACACGAAACGAAAGATTGTACTGTACAAGTAGAGAAGTGCTCCAATTGTGCTTGGGTGGATGGTAAGAGGATTCAAAGAAAACAGCAGCCATTTGGCTGTGATCATCGAGCAGACAGTAGGACATGTCGTGCCTACTTGAAAATGTACGAAATTGTCGAGAATCAGTTCGATTGTGGATGAGTATTAGTTACATCATAATTTTGACATTGATTTTGTGAACTCATTAGAATCTATGCCTGTTTAACTTTGATCATTGTAACATTTTATCTTTTTTATAACTACACCTTTGTATATCTTCATTGGATAAAGGTTACGAAATAAACTAATTAAAAAAAAGCAGTAGATACAATTTAGACAATTAACAACCTTTTTAAAAACTAACAAGAAGAACAATGTAGGACAAATAGGACCTTGGGTACTTGGTCCAATGTCCCAACGATGTATTTGGATGGAATAAGATAGTCGGGCAAGAATGTAGAAGAGTTTATTGAGAGTCGACCGCTCGGTATCGAGTCTCATCGGAAAGTGAAGTAGAGAGACAGAACGTATGTGTTACATTGAAGGAGGTGCAGTAGCAGACATGCAATGCAACTCATGAGAGAGAAAAGGATATACAGCGTAAACGAGTAAAAGGGGAGCATCAAGAGATGCGACTGTAAATACCTTTACAACAATTAAGAATTGTCAAGTAAAAAATGTAAATAAAAAAAATAAAACTTATCATTGGTCAAACTCATTTCATAAATTATTAGTTTGAGAAAAATTTAATCATGTAATTATTAAAAAAACTTATTTAATGAAGTAAAATTTTAAAAGTAAAAACCTGTGAATTAAAAAAATCACAAAAGAAATCGAAATATGTAGCAAAAATGTATGACTAAACTCAACCTAACGAAAAATAATTAACGTTCATGTTCAGATGACCTTTGGATGCGAAGCGAACACAATGAATATGCTAAAGTAGTAATTGAAAAAGAGTAGGCTTTGGTGAAATAGGCAGTAAATTGAAGCATGCAAAAATACATTAAATCTTAACGCACCATTGCAAGCTTTAGGAGAAAAAGTACGTAGAGTGGGGTTGCCCTGACAACACAACTCACTTTGTTCGACGTATGACGTGAAATACTTTAGCATTGTGCAGCGTGAGATGTATGCGCATTGTTCTAAACCACTCTAAATGATCAACAAATAGTGTAAACACAATGGATCAAGACTATTCAACATACATCGATTACTTTGAATTTCGTCAGTACAAACCTGAATCCACGGATTCGAAGCGATCATCTCACCCACCCTACACCTCACTACCCGGACCCTCAATTGTGCACACTCCAAGTCCGTCCTTCCTTGGACCCTATCGATCATCGATCCCAATTCCTGCACCGGTACACGGTTTTGGCACTAAACTAGCAACAACAAGAGAACTCTACTGCAACTCAAATTCTAGACATTCGAGTGCTCTGTTTGATCATTTCGAATCGAGCAACTTGTTGGGCGAATTGAGGGCGAAAACGGGCGTTACTAAGGATATTAATATAATCGGTAAATTTTTTTGGTTATTAACCCTTTGTTTCCTTTTTAGGCTTTTAATCCTTTTTAGGCTTTTAATATAGCCAAAAATGGTTAATATTCATTTTTTGATTAAATATTTTTTTATTTGTCATATAGCATCTCCAAATTTTGGTACTCAAAATGAAAATAAAAAATCGATACCAGCGCCACCTGTACCAAAGCAGCCACCACCTCCACCCTATCCTCAACATCCAGACCGAAGCTACAGTGCCGTGGCACAACATTCTCGTGGTCGTGAATTAGTTTCATCCAAATCTTTAATTGATAATCGACTTGATTTGGCAACAAGAAATTATTATCCAACACAAAATCAAATGAACCCTATTTCAAGAAAATCCTCCCGTGGTAGAAGTTGTTGCAGTATTAGTAGTAGCTGTAGTAAATCATCAACATGTTCACTGGATTATCATCATAATCCACATTTTGTCACAATTCCAATTATATGTAAAAGTATTTTTCCAATGAGCATGCACAACAAGAACAACAAGTCGAAACAACCAATCGAAATTGAGTTTTCGGGCATTCCTGATGCACAGGCGGTTCCTTCTAGCTCCAGTTCTGTCATTCGTGCGGGATGCGGAAGCCATATTCAGTGGAAAGTTCCAGAAAATCCAAGAGTTAGTAAAAGCCATATTAGTAAAAAAGTCAAACTATGAATGATAATTATCTATGCTTGAACTAAAACGAAAAATTGATTGACTATATCTTGTACAACATTCAACTTCGGGGCGTAAATTGGTTTTAAACCTAAACCAAACCTAAACAGAAGCAAAATTTTCGTTTCTTATTAAATTTTCAAAGTGCAAAAAAACTGATTCACTAACGTTCAGACAAATATATAAACGTAATTTGAGTAATGTAAAATGTATAGTGCTGATGCTGTTGTACGCAAATGATGCTGCTGTCGATGCTTACAATACATGTAACTCATCTAAATCATTTGGACAAGAGAAATTGTTTAATTATGCTATCTGAATGGCTTACGTGATGATACTTTTCCTTTTCATATGCCTTATCACAAGCAAATATTGAATGACAATTTGGACACAAAGCAACAGCTGCACCAGACAACAGACAACAGCATCAGTTTAAAGTATTGTTAAGTATGCAAATGTTGATGCTGCGGTACGCAAATGATGATGCTGTCGACAGTGTCGAGAGCTGTTGCCGTAACTTACTTATGGATGTAGTAACTCACTTACATAAGACAAAATTAAATAATTGAGCAATGCTTACGTGATTTTTCATCAAATTTTAATTAAGCTTTACTTACTTATCAGAGATCAATAATTTGATGATAAGCTGAGCACACTTACAACAGCTACACCAGCATAATTCAACAGCAACATCATCATAATTACAACTCTTATTTAACTTATGCTTCAGTTCAAAATGATTGACTATAATTAATTTTAATTCCATTTCCTACTTTGTCACACAGTACGTGAAAACAATCACGCATAACGTTATGATAAAATTATGATTTTTTATCCTTGACCTTTACATAAATTCACTTCTTTATATAAAAAATTCAATCAATAAAATAAAATAATTACCAAAACCTTAAAACCCAATAAATACATTTGAAATTGAAGTCAAATTTATATAGTCGAAAACCTTTTCTTAAATGCATTCAACAGATAGTCCTTGTAAAATTTAATAAAGTTGACAAACACTGAAAAGCTGTATATAATCAAGAAAGTATGCACGCGTCCATCACAAGTCGTCCATTTTTGTTATCAAACTTATCAATTATCATTGGGCACATACAACTCGTGATTGATAATAATCGTGCTTCAACGTCAATATTATTAATTTATACTAACTTATCAATGATATCACAAACCACCTGTTAAGTTATATCATCAATGTACTAAGGTAAAATAAAGGCAAACTCATTAGTTTCTACACTATGGGTCCATTCATATAGATAGTAAACAAAACATAAAACTTTCGAATCAACCTACTATTTATAAGATTAGCATTCAAAACTTTATATTATTAATCAGGTAGACCA
Source organism: Rhizoglyphus robini (assembly GCA_023373905.1). NCBI lineage: Eukaryota > Metazoa > Arthropoda > Arachnida > Sarcoptiformes > Acaridae > Rhizoglyphus > Rhizoglyphus robini. The sequence goes on along the minus strand of JAKIJQ010000034.1, from coordinate 1,128,055 downwards.
ATTCAAAGTAGAATTAACAAAGTAACCAAAGACAAACCAAAGATGTACTGCCAATGACCTAATTGACCGGGAGGTAATCTCAAGTTCTTAATTAACCTCAATTAGCGCTTAATCTTGATTAGATTATGAAGAAGAGATCCGGGTTAGAAAATGGAATATAAACACAGGCGATGCGATGGAATAGATTCATAATATAATTTATTACTATTTTAATTAGTTTAATAAACTAAAAATCAAAAGGAAAAAATGAAATTCACTTTGGTCGCAATCTTTTTGGTGACTTTGAGCCTGGCTCTCAATGGTAAGTTTGATTTCAAAATTTAACCTCACCAAAACTTAGCCTAACCTAAAACCTAACCTAAAACCTAACCTAAAACCTAACCTAAAACCTAACCTAAAACCTAACCTAAAACCTAACCTAAAACCTAACCTAAAACCTAACCTAAAACCTAACCTAAAACCTAACCTAAAACCTAACTTAAAACCTAACCTAAAACCTAACCTAAAACCTAACCTAAAACCTAACCTAAAACCCTAACCTAAAACCTAACCTCAATCTTATTTTCCCAAAACGCAGTTCAATCAGCCACCGTCCAACAACAAGAGGAGAAGGATCCACTGGAGAAGGCACTGGACAAGGGCGCAGAGGACTTGCTCGGAGGACTGTTGAAGGGAATTTTGGACATTTTCAACGAACCCAAGAAGCAGGCACCCAAGACACCAGAGGCACCAAAGACTCCAGTTGCGCCCAAGACTCCCGAGGCACCATGGGAAGAGGAGAAGCCTAAGCAGCCTTAAATTGAGAAAAGGAAAAGACTCAATGGATAAAAACATTAGTGACTGAATTGTAATGTTTTAAATAAATGAAAAATTGAAAGTTAATTTGTTTAATTTATTTATTTAACAACTAAAAATTATTATATTTATTCTAATGAAACTCAGAATTTTTATGAAATTAAACAAATATTTTTTATGACCTTTTAGTAAATCAATTTCTTTTAGTTTACTGTTAATGACACCAAAACATTATCGGTCAGAGTCTAGGTTTTAATAATTTTAGACTTTTAGATTACCTTTAAAGAAATAGAAACGACAAGTCAAGAAAGTTTAAATCTTTAACGAAAGTCAATCATGTGATTACGCAAATGAAAACGCGAAACTTTAAAAAATGTTACATAATTTGAATTTCTATTTAAAATGTATTTTAAAAATATAACCTTTTTAATCGATTAATCGAATAGAAGAATCAAATAGTGAAAAAATGTTTATAACTTTCTCATGACTCAAAATAAACTTTAAATAACCTTTATAAAAGCACAAAGATGACAATTTCACAAAATTGAATCATATTTACAATTGTGCTGGGAATCCTACAGAACCTTAAATTTAAAAATACAAAAGAATTTCCATCGGTATCAGTTTTGTAAGGTTGCAGAAAAGTGAATAGAAAAATTGTTGAGATTGTTCAATATAGTTGCAAGGGAAATTGATTTAAAACAGTAGCTTTAACCTTTAATTTAAAATCAAGAAGTGTTAACTTAAATTGAGCATATTTATAGTCTAGTTTAGTTCTCAATCAATTTATTGGAATAATCAACAAACAGAGAGTTGAATACATCTACCCTCAGGTAGATTTTTTTCTATATCTTTGTACATCAAGACTTCAATAGATCTAGTGATAGTAATTTATTCTCGAATCGATTTCAAGGCTTGTGTAATTAAATTTAAATCACTGTAAATCTAGTTAAATATAGCAACCATTTTTTAAATAAAGTTGAGAATAGCAAAAGAATGAATTTTCAAAAATTGGCTAATTTTGTTATGATTTAAAATGTGAAAATATTTGCAAAAAAATAATTACCGTGATCTTATATAACTAAGAAAGTGGGTATTTTAATAAAATCAATTTTATAACCTTTGTAAAGAAGAAGATGATGTGATAAGTGAAAAATATACAAATAGTTTAAGCCGAATGTTTCTGCAATTCCATTAATTCTAGTAAAATTTTAAATTTTAAACACTGAATAAAATTTTTTGCCCAAGAATTGACTAAAATAATTTAATAGAATAAATAAATTTAATAAAAAAACTTAGAAAAACAAATTATTAGTCGCAATTTTTGATTCTCTTTTTTTAAGAAAAACTTGATATCAAATAACCTTTATGAAATCACGCAAGGTAACTGTACAATTCTTAGTTGTTCATATATTCACAGGCGTGTTATGAATTTTGAACTATGATTAAAGCAATCGAAAAGTTGAAAATGTGTTTGAATTAAGAATTTTTAAATGAAATTTTAAAAAAAATAAATCAGATTTTTAAGCATTCAATATTAAAAATGTGAAGAATTTGTAACTCCAGTGGTATCGACTATTGTAAAACTATTTTTTGAAAATAAACTTGTAAAATGCATTCACTCGTGAAGATTGAAACCAAGTTCTTTACGATTGATGAGCAATGGAACTATGAAAAAATCGTTAAGAGTTTTATCAAAAAGTGTTGTGTATCCTAAAAACTGAATAAATCATGTGATAAAAGCATGCAAATTCTAGAAACCAACGAATACTAGTATAATACTAATAAAGAAATAATGTACAATTGTAAATTTTATAAACCTTTCTGAAACTTTAAACGTTGGACTAAAATTTCTGAGCTGAGCGCTTTGAGATGATTATAGAATTAAATCTTAGTTAAGGTACAATTAATTTTATGAGTGGATTTAAACAAACGGAATTAAAAGTGAATCACGCAATTGCTTATGGATAAGACGTTGAGAGCCAGTGTACCAATTGGTGCATTGGTTGGTTGTTCATTATGGCACTTTTCGAAATCACATCTAGGGGATCGGAACCCTGTATTGCTTCGTGAATTATATTTATGAACCTTTAAAGAAGAAGGTTATAAAAACCAAACAATTTAGATCGCTTGTGTGGATTGAATTTTGTATTGGAAGTAATAGTTGTTGGCTTATAGAAGGTTTTCAAGGGTGAGTTTGCTTTTATGGAAATGTTTTGACATAATTAAATAACTAAAAAATAAATAAAACCTTTGAAATTTAGCAATGAATACTTTACCTCGTAATATCACATTTTTATATAAAAAAGTTAATTTGACAAAACACACAAAAGGTGGAAAAACACATATTGAATGAATGATTTTTTGGACCTCGAAAAATTTTAAGAATTTCTTATATGTGTGATCAAGTATTGTTTCATAAGCAAGAGCAAATTATTGTTTTGAGGGTTAAAGAAAATTTCAAAAAATGGGCAAAATCAATGTTTTCTATGTCCTATGTGATGTATAGAAATGTTGAAACCTTTGAAATTCGCATCCATAGTGAAAAGCTAGTCAAAAGCACCACAATTGAGCTATTTGTGAATTATAGAACCTTTTCGAAAGTCCTCTCGTCTACAAAAAGTAATAATCTCCTTCCAATGTGCAAGATGGCTATATTAGATTGAAATTGCTTATCTGCTTAGAAACCTTACATTCTGGTAATATTAACAATGATATTTTTGTTGAAATTAACTATTCTTAAAAATAATGAATTTTAAAAACAACAATTTGGAAAATTTACCAATATTTCAACATATATCATCATCATATGTTAAATATAATTTTTAATATGATACCTTTTATTATCAAATCAACACGACAATTGCTAATCGATAATAAACGTTACATTACCAGATTATGCTCATAAAGTAAACCACAATTGATTTTGTTGATTTTGAAACCATTTTATGATGAACAGTTAGAGGATGTAGTATAAAACAAACATTAAAATTGTAAATAAAGTAAAACTGTACGTTTCGAAAGTAACCAAAATATTTGTGTTGTAAGTAAATCTACAATTGTCATATATCTTTGTAGGTAAAACATAAAAACAAAATTTTTATAGAACGTTTTTTAAGAACCTTTAAAGTAGTGAGAAGAGAACGATTTTGTCGTTAATTTAGAATTTTTGTATGGATAAGGGGTAAAGGGTAAGGGTAGATGTTAAACTGAAGAAAACCATTTTCTTTTACGAAAATTATGTGATTGATGTCAAAGAATCATGTCCCTATATACGTAGTTTCGAAAAAAACTATAATATTGTAACCTTTGATAAAACTCTCTATTTCAACACTTCTAAGATAAGAACCAAAAATTGGCGACATTTAAAATCAATAAAAAAATTTAAAAATACAATTAACCTTTTTATTGTCAATCATGGAAATCCATTTAACCAAGTCAACACATTAAGGATTGAAGAACATCAAAAGATCTAATGATAGTCAACAGTTGTTTCGATATTTAAGGCAGGACATGATGAAATTTTTTTGTCGCAATGGGAAAATAAATCCACACTTTTCGCTCGATTCAGTCAAAAAGCCCTAATCAAACTACTTTTAAAGTATAAAACCTTTTCGAAAAAAGTAACCAAAAGGAAAATAATAATCTACCTACGATTCTGCAAGATCGCTATATTAGATTGAAATTGTTTATCTGTGTAGAAACCTTACATTCTGCTAATATTAACAATAATCGAACAAAAACAGTTAAAAGGGTCTAATGTCCTTAAGTGAGTATTAGTATTGTTTATGACCTTTCTTATAACGAATGGCGAATTTTATCCAAAATATCAATAAACTTGAGTTTCAGAATTCATAAATGCATTATGTTCGTAATTGGATGAATTTAAAAAGAATTAAAACAGGAAATTTTTAAGAACTTTATTTAAACACTTAAACAAGTATCAGGACTAAGAAATCAACTAAACTAAGAATTTTTGCATGGATTGAATGTTTGATTCTAAGTAATAATTGTTGTTAATTTTTTAACAGGTTCATTAAGGTGACTTTGAATTCGTGTGGATTCTTGAACGTAGGTCAAATTTGTCGACTAAATCTTTGAACAAAAATGAAATAAATAGCAAGTCAATAACTTTCAACTCAAAATCACTGTCTTGTAATAATTTTGAAGTTGACTTAGTTTACTTTACGACAAGACTTTACGATTATAATGTTGGTAAAACATAAAAACATATATTTTTTATAGAATTAAAGAAATTTACCAATAGTTTATTGACCTTTACAAAAGTGCATGGAAAAAAGAACGGTTGAATTTAGTATAAAGTGCATGAATGTAAGTTGTATTCGAAGCAAAAAATATTTGGTCAAATGTTCATAGAATTACTGTAAAGAGAGTTTGAATTTAGGTGCACAAGGTGCATCCATGGATTATTGATTCTTTATTTTTAAAGTCAATAAAGCAATACGAGCAATAATTATTTGTAATGGTAACAAAATATTTATTCTGTGATTGTATCAATTGTCATGATTTATAGGTAAAGCTTTACAATATAAAATGCTTAAAGAATTATATTTGGTAACCTTTTAAAACGATAAATCCAGCAAACAATATAATTCTATAAGTAAAATTTAAAATAGCTTCAATTGAAATTTATTTAACCCTTAGAGAAAGCTGGAACCAATAGTGAAATTTTCAACGGAAAAACTTCAAATCAAAGCGATTATTTTCAAAATTTTATTATTTAACAAAAGAAATAGTTATTTACCTTTTAAAGTCTAGTGTAGCTTAAAATTCGTATTAATCCAACTGTCTGAATTGTCATATTATACTTTAAGACAGATAAAAAACAAAATTTTTAAACGTAGGTTACAAAACAAATAATTAGATTTATTGTTTGATTATGGCTACCATTTGTTAGACTGGCATCTAAACATTTCTAATGTATTTAAAGATTTTCATAGTTTGATATTCACTATTTAATGTTTATTTCGTAAAGTAGTTAAAACACCCAATTTGTCGCACATGCATTTTATTATCTGTTTGAAATAGAGAAAACTTTTTCTAAAAATTTGTGAACAGAAATTAATTTATTATGTTATTGTTAACTCTGAATGTTATTGATTTACTAAAACCAAATATTTTCTAATGACCTTTTAACAATCTCTCAAAAAACAAACTTTAATTAACAGCTAAATTTCATTTATGTGTCATTACAATGCTGTAATCAGTATCCTGCATTGGAAAAATATTCGGCTATTAAATCATTTAAAAATATAAGATCTCTATATAAGTAAAATAATTTTGAAATAAACTTGTAGAACTATGGAACTCGATTACAATCACAACAGAGCTTTACTTGTAGCTTTTAGTTGTCAGATGAAAATTGATGGTTTAAATTGATCCTTTGTAACCACTTGAAATAAATGCAACAAATTTGTTTAGATGTACTCGAAAAGGGTGCAACTATTGATTTTAAACCTTTTTGAAAATCCGACAAGTAAAACACAAACAAATAAATATAGAATATAGAATAAATAAAGAATTTTGATATATAGGTCAACCAAGTAAAAATCTATACTTGCAGGTAATCAGTTTTGTTATTAAATAAAAAAATGCTGATTTTTAGAAAAACAATATATGGTTTGTTTAATTTGTTTAATTACCTGTAAAAACACTTTCAAAATTTTTCATTTAAATTTTATAAATAAAATATATAACCAAATGTCAAGAATAAAGTTATTGAAAAATGTAAAATTAGCAAAATATATTGATTTACTTTATCTTTAAGACAAATACCGTATATAAAAGAAAGATTCAATTTTAAATATTGAAAATATGTTTTACGAAATTAAACACAAAAATTAATATCAAAGTCTCGCTGCGAAGCTTGCATGTGAAGTAAAACCTTTTTGAAAGTGCCGTAAGGTTTGTATTTAAATCTATTGTCAAAACGAGATTAGTAGATAAAACTCAACAACAATATTTGAATAGAATTTGAGAAATTAAAGAATTTTTTATTTACCGTTATAGAAGCACGTTTGACCTGATTAAATTTTAAACGTTTGAATGTTTTATTTAATGCTGTATTTGAAGTAACCGGAGATCTAATAGTAGATCACAAGCTACACAACTTACAATTATCTTCAGGTGATTAAGTAGGAGCATGTTTCTTTGGAAGGTTAGTGGCAAGGTCTTTAGGCGATTTAGCAATAAAACATCGATTTTGTTAATGTCTGTTTTCAGTGATTTTATTTGTGTTTTTGATGGATGTAATTGGAGACTATATGAGGACAGAGTGGGATGCGGCTTGCAGCTTCCTTCCAGCTGATTCGTACAAGTGCCATAAGGCAAAACTAACGTTTTTGCCGGACTTGTGCGAAATTACTGCATGTTAGCTTGCGTTTAGAGATGAAGCTCTATTTTCCGAATCATTTTCTTGCGTTCAATCAAATAGTAAACTGTGCAAACTCCAATAATTTCCACAACAAGCCACAAACAAACCAAAATAGAATGACCAAATTGGAAACAAAGATCCACACCAAGAATGGCCATTGGAATGGGGAGGTGAGTTTCCTGCACAATGTAGTAGACAAATACGGTGGCGGTGATGATGTAAGACAACAAAACTGCCACTTGGATCGATATGAAGAGGTGACTTTGTTTGGTGACCATTGTCTGCACCAAACTTTGCACCTCATCGTCGAAAGCTGCTCGCTGAAGCTTCAGGCGGTACCACATTTTGTAGCCACAGAAACCAAATCTGAGCATATCAAACAAACAAAAACATTATGATTAGCATTCAGTTTTGTTGTGTCATCAACACACACTAACCTGCTCACAAAAAGAAAAACTTGAATCAATTGAAGTAAAAGGAATGGTGATGACTCTTTGACGGGTTTGGCCACTATAATGTGTCGATTAGGTGGGCCAACTCGGTGTCCCGATGAAATGCGCGTTAATTTGAACATTTTTGGTTGTACAAAAGTTGAATGTGACTAACGTCAAGCGATGTTGGTCAATGAGTGGGCAATCATTGACCGGACAAGTTGTTTATATAAAGCCAATTGAAAGCAGAATGAAGCCGTATACGTATTTTCAATTAAACTTTTCACTTTGTTGACATAAAACAAAAATGTATGCGCAACTTTTACTTCATTTCAGTTTTATATATACATTTCTCAATGGCACTTTTAGAGTACGCAGTAAATTAATAATTTAAAATATTTTTTAATTAATTAAAAGTTATCATTAATAAATTAATTTTTGAAAATGGTTGTGGACATTGTTGTGTTGAGTTCTTGTCAAGTTGAGAAAGGTACCGTAAATTCCCTAATATAGCCTGCGGGATATTGACCGGACAATGTTTTATTGTACACAAATGTATTTGTATAAAAAATCAAATTTCAAAATTTTTCAAATAATTCAATAAATTACATAAGGAAACCATTTTAAAAAACATTCAAAAACAATCACATAATCAAAAAAACTATTAAGCATTTATTGTGAAATTTTTTGCGTAAAATCATAAGAAGGTAATCGGAAATTAAAGAACTAGCGGTTAAACCCAAACAGTAAGTAAAAGAAATTAAAAATTTTGGTTTGTTTGTTTAAATGCCTGATTTTATATTAACCTTTTGAAATCCAGACCAGTTAAATGCAAAGTAATGGTAGAATATGGAAGAAAGCAAAATAGAATTGAGTCAAGCCTTACAAATTAATGGGTTTAACCATTTCATAATAGTCAATTACATGGATATTTGTGTATGTAGAGTTTAATTTCAAATCCAATTACTGGAATAGCTTTGTTCTCAAAATATAAAACAAGCCAACCGTAGTTATGCAATGTGAAAACACAAATACGAATCTAGCTAAACGCTTTAATAGATCTGCTATAAAGTACTTAACGGGGTTTCAATTAAAACATTTTTACGTATTTTTTAAATTGAGATAATTGGAAATAAGATAGGTGATTCTCAAATTATTTAGAAAAATACATTTGAAACGAACGTGGATTAATGTACATGAAATTTACTTGAAAATTTTTATTTTATGTTTGTTTAGCTGCAATTCATGTTTTTCTTATAAAAAATATTTAGAGAATTTAAAGTTGTTATAAAACCCGTTGGTGTAAATTGGATTGGATTGAATTGGATTACTTTAAGCATTTGAAAAAATCAACACAGAAAAAATGAAACATTTGGACTTTAGGAAAACCGTTCTCTGTTAACTTATCAACAGAGACTTTTTAAAGAGTTTGCGCACATAAAAGATTTTTAAACCATTATTGAAATACATCAATCAAAAGACACTAGAAAGTTTGTATGAATAATCTAAATAGGAATTTAATTTATAAATATAATCTTAATTTGAACCAAAAATGTTTTGGAACTTTTAATATAAAAAAAAGATTTAGTGTTTAGCTTTCATAAACAGTATTTATATTCAAAATTCCAAATAGACAAACATGTTACTGGGTTACTTGTAGTTCATAAAACCTTTTAAAAAATATCTTTAGAATCCCAAAATTGAATCCGATTTAATGATTGTAAATAATAATTATATAAAAAATAAATTTATAAATATAATAATTATTTATAGACCTTTAAGAAGAGACAGGTGTTTGCAACTGTTAAAATGTTTGTATGTATTGAATTGAATTGTGTTTGAAGTAATGGCTGTTGGTTTATAGTAGGTTCAGTAAAAGCTATCAATTAAATGAATTTAAACAATTTAAAACCAAAGTTAGTAAATTTAAGAGGAGTATTATCTAATTTATGACTTTGAACCATTTAAAAATTTTGATTTAGCTTGGAGAAGTTTATCCTGAAGAGAATTAGATCCACACGAATAGAGAATTCACAAAGACAGACTTTAAAGATTGTTTCAATAAAAAAAGAATACAAATACAAGTACTAAAGACCTTTTAAGCAAATACCAAAGTTCTCCAAGCAGAACTTGGCTGAAAATTCCGGAGAACTAAAGAAAAAGATCAAGATTTATTGAATACACATTTTCAAAATTAGAGAATTCTCCACAATTCAATTGAAATCAAGTTAACCATCAATGTTTGTATCCATTCACAAGATTACTTGTTATAGTAATATTTTAAGTGCATACCTTTCAAAAAATAGAAATAAAGATTCGTTATAATCTAAAGACTTTTAACGCGATTAATGTTTACATCATGTAAATATCGAAAAAATATTAAAAAATAATCTAGATATTTTAATGGAAATTGAAGATATTAAGAGAAGTTATATCCAATCTGTAAATTTGAACCTATTAAAAAATCCGTTATTCCAAGAAAAGTAATTTAAACAGTGAAAAAATAAAATTTTTGGTTGATTAACACGAAAAGAGAATACTCAAAGACGGCTTTAATGATTGTTTCAGATCAAAAGTGTCATATAATTGAATTGTGAATGTTTATTCTTGTAGAAAATAAATTATAGTTACCTTTTTAATACAGCTAGAATATGTCCAATCAAATCAAAACAATACTCTAAAATACTTGAAAATGCACAAACCCAAAAGTTTCATATGAATTCAGTCAAGTAGTACTCAAAATGTTGTATTAGATAATGAAGCTTTAGAAGCGCGATTTAAATTGTACATTTTTGCCCATAGATTGTGTGTTTTTGCTTTAAGAGTTAGGTTGGTCAATGACGGCCAAACATCAGTGTTGTTGTTTACTATAAAGTCAAACGAACGCAGTACAAAGCCGTGTGTATTTTTTGTTCAAGGAAATTTAGTTAAATTAAATTTTCATTATTTAGATATAAATAGAAAAATACATTAAGTTGTTCAGTTCAGTTGTTATTGAATGCTTAGTGCAAATTAGTTACAAAAGGACTCAAAAAACGAGCGTGAAGGATGGCGTGAAGTGCCAGGGAGCAAACCTGTATGGCTTCGTGTGATTTAAAATTTCCACATTTTTTGAATTGAATATAATAATAAGTATACCATTCATAAACAAAATCGCCTATTGACTCTCCAGAATCGGCTAATATGCTACAATTTTACATTATAACAAACTCTAATATGCAACAATTGAGTTGACATGAATTGATCAATGTTTTGTGACCTTGTTGTATAAATAACATTGAAGTTGATTGGCTGTACCCAAAAAAAAGTGTACGAATATTAATTTTTAACCCTTTTATACTACCAAATGCGATCAAAATAAATGTTAAAGCTGAAAGAGTACATTTAAAAAAATATATAGATTATCTCTCAACGGAAATTATTTTTGCATTTAGTCGTATGAAATTAGAATAACAAAATGTTACAAAAACAAAAGGAAATATATTAATTTGTTGTAAAGACCTGTAAAATCAAAGCTTGCAAATCGTGACCTAACTAACTAATCATAGATTAGGAATATTATAAAAAGGGATATTTCAGAACTTTAATTACTTAGACATGAATTTAAAATTTTAACTAACCAAAACGGTAGAAATTATTAAACGGAAGAAAGATGAACCACGCAATTACCTTTAACAAAACATGCAATTTGTAACATTGTAATCTTGGAAGCCGAAATAAAGAGGACAAGAAATCCTTTTGATAGTAGAGACAGACTTGAACAAATTGTATTTTTTTTAAATAAAATACAAAAATCTAAGAAAAGCTATCCAATTAAAATTAAGCTGTCTAAATTTTTTTGATTAAAGTTACCTTTAATATGATTAAAATATTGTTCAATTTTAATTTATTAAAAAAACGATAAAAAGTTTCATGGTAGTTGAATGGAATTCGATTGCCACATAGAAATTTAATAAAGGCATAACAGTGAAGTCAACTGCAAATAAATTAGTTTAACCATTTATACATCAAATCATGGAATCGATTCTTAATGAATCTGTAAATAAGTATGGTCGCCTCTAGGACTGCATCAGTATGATTTAAAGCACTCTAATCTTCACCCAATGAAGACAATGTTTAATAATCTTTAGTACTAACTGGAAACTCCAGTAAAATTTGATTTACCTATAAATAAACTTCCGTAGGAAATGTACGTGATAATTTACAAGCCTTCAAATTTACATTGATTTCCATTTATCTTATCAAATTCCAATGAGGATACTTCTCGGTTTACAGTAAAAACCAAATGATGAATTCATGTTTTTTAAACTAAAAAGTCATGAAGATTTTATGAGCAACCAATTAACAGGCGGAATTCAACGAGCAAAGTAATTTTGGATAACCGCAAGACTACTTTAAGCCAATATTTTAAACAAATATTAAAAAACCCAATATGGTTTCGAAGAAATTTGAGATTGAGTTAATTTATGCAGCATTATTCTGCATATTGATTCTAGTAATATACCTTTTAACTAAGGCAAGATATTCCCAATTCTAAATTTTAAAAAATTTATTAAAACAGGCAATTATAAGTCCTCGTGCATATGAAGTTCCAAATTAATACGACAATAAATAGAAAACACCTAGAATAATCTCCAGAGTGGCCAAGGTTAAATAAAGTCTACATAATCATAATTAAAGAAAAAATTGCATTAGCGAATGAGATCTGGCTTATCAAATAAGACAAACCAAACATGTGGCGAGTTTCAAAAAATAATTGATTTTGTAAAACCAAAACAATTTTTTATTGACCTTTAATTAATTAAAACCAAACAACATTTAATGTAAACGTGCAAATTTGCTAGACGGTAATCAATATTCTGCACATGAATAATATTTATTCAAGTTATTAGGTATATTTTAAGCTAAACACGTTTTCTCAATGAGGCCAACAATCCTCAAATGTTAACTTGAGTGAATAGATTACAAATTGAATGATAATAAAATATGCGAGATTTTAAGATCATAGATCTTATTGACATTTTTCAACTGATTTAGCAACACAAAAGGGTCGTGCCCCAAAAATAGAAAATAAACCTATAATAAACCTCACGAGACGAGACTCATTAGTTTGTAGATCTCGGTAGAGATAATTCATGAACATGTTATAAAATAACACATGGAAAGCGAATTTAAATATCTATTAAAATTTGGATTCAATTTAGAATTAAAGGATTTGTGACTGAATAAAAGCTTGTAATATGAGATATATACAGTAAATATAATGCATTATCTTTTTTGTCTTCCAATGAGAACCTACGTAACGAATAAATTTGAGAAATGAACTTGAGGCATGAAAAGCTATACAAACACGAGAAAATTCAAAGATTCTTAAAATTTCAAGAAAAACAAATTCAGTTAGAATTAAGCCATCTGTCGTGATGATTTAGGTTACCTTTGAGATTTCCATTTCAAAAAGTATATCAAAATATTGATAACGTCATTTAAGCCTCAACATTGGCGTCCAACTGTACAAATGTCTTTTGTTTGATCGATATAACTCAAACCTTTAAATTTTGCAGAATGGAATAACAATTACAGCAAAGTGCCAATAATTCAAAATTTTTTGCTGTCAACTTTTGATTTTGATTTCGAATTACGAATTATGGGGGTAGGCTATTTTAACTCAAACTGTACCTTTTAGGTTAAAATAGTTAAAATCCTATTTTGCTCAATCAGTTACGGGTTTTATAATGGACAATGTTGAAATTCAATAAGGACAATCAAAAATTGAAAATTAACAAATTGAAATGACGGCCGGTGAAGGGTGGTCAACCGCCTTAGGTCGAAGGGTCATTCCCCGGATTTTTGTAGAAGATGGGACACTTACAAATTTTTTCAATTTCATTAATTTTATTTCGAATTAACTTTGTAAAATCATTTCGAAATGCGAATTATGGGAGATTTTTCGATTTATAAGCACCTTTTGTACAGTAATAGTTACCGAAATATAGGATGTTTGACTATTTTTGTTACGAATTACGAATTATGGTAGCATTCGAATTAAGGGGAGGCACAAATTATGGGCACTTTACTGTACATAGGAGTTGTACGAGAAACGATTTTGTTAAATGTGAATTGATTTTTTATTAAAATTGGGAATATATAACTTTATTATGGAATATGAGTTCTGTAATAAAATTCGTTATTTTTTATCATAGTGACCATTTTATTCAAGATTGATAAGACCCCAATGATTCGATAAGCAACTCTTGTTTCAGTATAAAAATGGACGCACGAGTTGAGTAGCCATGAGTTGTCCGGCTGTCTGTAATAATAAGCCGAGATTATCAATCCGAGTAAATCAATTCAAATCAATCCAAGATGGCTTAAAGTCGTAATTAGGATAAACCTTTTTATATTCATAGAAAGAACAAATAATTTAAAAATATCATAAAGATCGATGCAGTGAAGTTAACTGCAAATATAATCATTCGCTTATCAAGAAAAACCTTAATTAAGTGGGTAATAATTAAGTGTTAAAAGTTAAAAGTATACCGTTTAATCAATGGCTATAGTAGCAAGTTCCTAAGTTGGTTCAGATTATTGAACATTCACAAACTTGAAAAGAAATTATTTATTTATTAATTTAGTAAGCTCTTATACGAAAATTTGATTAAAATATAATTTTTTAATGAAATAAATCATGAGAATTGAAAGAACAAGAACCTTTAGCTAAAGAACCACGAGATGAGAAGTTAACGATTGTACACATGAGGCCAAATAGGCATTAGCGAAAACTGGTAGCCACCTGGTGAAAAACGTTTTTCGAGTACGACAAAGTTGTCTCAAAGCCCCGTAAGGTGTGGTGGCGCTGAGGTTTGTCAATTTAAATGTGACTGTACTGCACGCGCAAAGGCAGAGCACGTGCACGACTGAAGTGCATAAACATAAACAAAGTGTTTGGAAACGTCATCTATGAACGTTCAGTCTTAGAAAAAGATTTTTATAACTCGATTATCTGATATTCCTATGCACTGATAATTATATACTATAAATGAAAATTCTTCATAAATAACACAAGATTGCAAAACAAAAGGAATTAGACCACTAGGGGCCTTGTAACATTCGTTACAATGCTTTGTTTGTGCACTGCCTACACAAATCAATACAAAATTTCCAAACGAGTAACGACAGCGAGGCTTGCAGCAAAGTTCGCTTCAGCGCTGCAAGACATTCCGCGCATCCCTACTGTTATGAATTTACTATTTTGAAAGAGAATTTTGCCAATAATTCAATTGAAATCTAGTTATTATAATCTTTAGTAAATTAGGCTGGCGATGGGTTAGTACAAAAATATAACAGAATTAATATAACAAAATGTGGCTCCAGAAACAATGTTTAAATCTCTTCGAGATGATTACCGAAAAGCGCTTAAATAATAAAGCATTAGGTTTATTTGCTTAATTGTCAAATTTTGTTAACCTTTTAGAATATCCAGGGTAAATTTTTGCCAAAAAATGTAGAAAAATATTGATTAAAGAAAAAAAGAAACTACAGAAATTATTGTGTTTAGACTTGATGTTAATGTTAATGTCATTGAATAAATGAATGTGCCAATTACTAAACAGTTTAGTTGTTTTAAATTTATTGAATGTAAAACTTTAAAACAAGGAATTTTTTAAATTTTTATATATTTATAGACCTTTAAAACATTTCAAGATTAACAACCAACTTTAGAATTGTATGGATTAGACGTTGTATTGGATGTAATAAAATAGGAAATTACTGGACATATTGCGACTTTGTCCGACTTGAACTCATTTCCGTTGGAGTCTAGCATTATCAAAACCATTAAAATCTTGAAATTGCAAAATCATAGATAAACATAATAGTTGAGTTGAGTTGATTGATTTGAATGAGACAGTTCACTGTTACTATGAATTTCAAATATTTGCAAACTCAATCGAATCTGGTATCATGTGGTACGTAATAAAGCAATGAATTTTAAAAGAGTTTAATATTAACATTTGTTAACATTATTTTAACATTTGTTCGACCTTTAAATGAGTAGCAGTAAATATCGAGTAAATTTGGTCAAATGTTTTTTTTTCTCGAATACGAATAGAACAATTGAGTATATTGAGTGTGTATGACATTTTTAAGTTATTGAATTTGTAAATTAATATATTATGATTTTGTTTGAAAAGTAAAACAGCTGAGCTGAGAAGAAGTAACCTTTTTTGAAGTCGCATACCGGCAATTGTAAGTAAATTTATTGATTTATAAATCATAATTATGATATTATAATGTTAATAAAACAATGTCTATTATAAATTGGATATGTCAATTTTTTTTAAAAGGCGGGAAATTCATTCCAACGAATGCTAACTAGTTGGTTTGGACAAAACGATACATAATATTTGAAAATTTAGACTTTTATAAAAAATGAATCTGAGAAATTGACAATATGTTGGGTAATATCAATTAAAACCCATTTTAAGAAAAATACATTTCAGCGTTTATTCAATTAAATTAGGAATGACATGAAGGAAGTATGTTACAATTACGTTATAAATTACCTTTGCGTCAACAGGTTGCCAATCAATAAATTAGTAAATTAGTAAAAGGGAGCAAGTAATTGACAAACTCTAAAGTTATAATGCAATCAAAAAGAAAATATACACGCTTTCATCACAAGACAAATTGTGTTGTCTTATCAATTGGAACTTATCAAAGGGCACATTCAACTCGTGATTGATAATTTGTGGTACAACGTCAATATTATTAAATTGCTAACTTATCAAATTGTCACTTATCAACACTCTTGTTATGTTATCAATGTACTAATGTAAAAGAAAGGTATGCTCAATAGTTTCTACACAACGGACCCATTCATATATGTAGTGATTGTGACAACTGACTTTTAAATCAACCTACTATTTATTAGATTAGCATTCAAACTTATTGATCAGGTAGGCCAATTCAAAAGGGGGAATTAACAAAGACAAACAAAGGACAAACTTAAACGTACTGCCAATGGCCTGAATTTAAAAATTCTAGCAATCCAGGTAAAGAGCAAAACGAAATTTTAATATGATAAAATATTAGAATTTTTTTATCAATCCAGTTCGGAGAACTTTCTGAAATAACATTATTTTAATACTTGTGGGATTGGGTTTCACGGCTCTTTTTAGGAATATTCTTGGTTCCTGAATAGTGGGACAGTGAAATTGGACAGAGAAAATTCGTTGATTAGAAAATGTTAATTTGATTCTTTTAAGAAACAAAAGATATATTGAATAATCTTTATGGCTCTACACAACAAATGGATTCATAAAATCTAACATGTTCCCAAACGTATTAGCGCATTTCACAATAATCAGCGCGATTATCAAAAATCAATTGTCAAATGAATGAATTAATAAAACCTTTTTATAGAACAACAAAGGGAGGAAACGTTAAAATTACATGATGGGATCAGAAACAAAATTAATTACCAATTCACAGCAAATATCTACGTGTGTCAAAAAAATTGATTTTCATGGATTGTAGTTAGATGTTTGGATGATTGCTATTTGGGTGCGTAAATGAGAAATCAATAAATAAAGAATTATAATAAAATAAAAATAAAAACCCGTTAATTATTCTTGTTGAAGGTCAAAACTCTGGCGCAAAACAAATGAATGTAAGTTAACCATAATATCAATTCGAAACCATGACTGAAAAGTGTGAATAAATTTTGCGTTAAAATTAAAAATATAAAATTTACTATGGAGTTTGAAAAACTTGTAAAACTGTAATGTTAAAATCATTTAAATTTATGAGTTACAAGATGGATAAAATATTCGATTAATAAGAAAAGGGATAACTTAAAAGCAATAACAGAATTTAGGCTGTCTCAAAATTAACTAATTTAAAACCCTGGGTAGATAATAGATTAATTACGAAAATGACCATTTATTGAGCTGCGAAACGGGGACGTGCACTATCACGTGTGTGATATGAGAAATATTCAAATGGTTGTACGAAAAAAACTCAACATACCTGACTATAGAGACAATGAATAATTGAGAAATGAATTTTTACAAATAGAAAACGCTTTTGAATATATATATATTGCACTTTCTTTATTAAAAATTTGTTTCAATCTTGAATTGAAAGCTTTGTGGCAAAATCAAAGTTTGTGATATATATAAATAGATGATATATATTACTTGCTTTTATTACTATGGAATTTAAGTTCTGATTAAAAATCGTTATTAAAGTAACCATTTTATTCAATTGGGTTAGGGGTTGTATTAAGATTCGATGTATCACCAGTATGGGTTGTACAAAGTGTTCGTTTACAATAAGATTGTACAATAAGATTGTAAAATTTAAAAACGATATTTAAATCACATTGAAGTTGATACATTTAACCTTGATTTTGTGTAATTTGTAGAAATAATGTAAAAGTAAATTTAAAATAAAGGAAAAGCCTTTATAATGGTGGCGGCATAGTTTATTACAAACTGGTTCTATTGTATCCAAAGTACTGAAATGCCTGTTTTTATTATCATTTTATAATTGCGTGGACAAAAAAAATTTAGTTGAAAAACCTTTAAAAAAGCGCACGTTCGATTTCATTAATTTAAAATCAATAATCAAAATGTTCCAAATTATTATACTTGTACATGTCTTTTATTTTATATTCAAGATTTAATAAAACGAATAAATTAAAAACGAATAAACGAATAAACGAATAAACGAATAAACTATTGACAAAGGGAAAAAAATTTAAAATTTAAACCTTTAAAAACGACGCTGCGATTTTTCAAATCTGTTTTGTTCCTTTTTCAAAGTGTAAATAATATGAAAATTCAATATTTCTTTTTGTTCAAAGTTAATAAGAAAGCTCAGTAAATACAATAATTCCGAATAATTCACTTTCATTTTATACCTGAGCAATAGAGAATGTGACAATTCTCTAATGAAAAAAAACAAGACACCTTTTATTAAAAACTCAGTGAACGTAACTTAACAATTTTACAGTGGAAAAGAATGACCCCAATTTGATTGGAAAATTTTGTCTAGTAATTTAAGAAAATAAAACGTTTTTTATCAGAAGTTTTAAAATAACTGTTTATTTCAATTCATACCGAGTGGGCGCTGTCAAAATTATTAAAACCATAAATTGTTTGATGGATTAATCAAATAAATATCTATCGAGTTCCTTTTCAAATGTACATTGAGATGTTCGGGACACGAACTTTTCTAAAACTAAAATCAAAAATATCAAAAAGATATCTCATTTGAATCAGCATTAGTTCTACCAAAGCAACAAACATGTAAATTACTCAAAATTTCAGTTGTAGCATTTAAAGTAATATCAGAACGACATCCTTTTCCACTTTGCAATCAAATAATAATTTAAACCTGGACAAATTTCAATCCCGAACCTTTTCAATTTGCGGTCGCTTTAACACCAACACAACAACATGAAAGAATATTCTCGCATATAGGTAGCACTAACATTGACCAAATTGGTGACAGCACAATTTAACCAATCAAATATGCATCGAAATCAATCGTTCGTTCTGCTTTCATTTGGCTTTATAAAAACAACTTGTCTGGCAAAAGAATGGTCAGTCATTGGACCAACGACGCTTAACGAACACACACACGTTAAGCATTTTCAAATTTATTGCACAAACTTCAACACAAAATGGCTAAAATAACGCGCGTTGCAACGGGACATCGAATTCGATCACCTGAGCGGTACTTTACAGTGACCGAACACAGTGACAATGAGTCATCAACATTCCTATTGCTTCAAATGATTCAAGTTTTGCTTCTTGTGAGCAGGTTAGTGTGTTGATGAAACTATGAAACTTAACGATACTGTTTTATTTGTTTGATATCCCAAGACTTGGTTTCTGTTTCTACAAAATAGTGTACCGCCTGAAGCTTGACCGAGCAGCTTTCGATGATGAGGTGCAAAGTTTGGTGCAGACAGTGGTCACCAAACAAAGTGACCTCTTCATGTGGATCCAAGTGGCAGTCTTGTTGTCTTACATCATCACCGCCACCGTATTTGTCTACTACATTGTGCAGGAAACTCACCTCAACATTCCTTTGGCCATTCTTGGTGTGGATCTTTGTTTCCAAATTGGCCATTCTATTTTGGTTTGTTTGTGGCTTGTTGTGGAATTGATCGGAGTGGTCACAGTTTACTATTTGATTGAACGCAAGAATATGATTCGAAAAGCTGAAGCTTCGTCTTTGTAAATTTTAATACGCTGAATACAAAAAAAATATTCACTACTTCATTTCATAATTCACACACCTCCAAATAGCAGTGCACTAAATAAGAATGCAATAAAAAATAGATCACCACAATTAGAATTAAAAGTTTTGTCACATATAGAGAAATGAATAAAGTTCATTGAATCATAAGTAAAGTGAAGTAAACTGTAACATATTTTAATTCGACCATTTATAAATCAACAAACCTTTGGAGCTAATAGTGAATCTTTGAATAAGAATGATTTCCTCTACAACTGAACCAAATAATATATTCCAGGTTAATCGTGTCATATATTAAAACAAATTTAGTTTAATAATGGACAGTGAAGATAATTGAATTTTTAAAAATATGTGCCACACAACACAACAAAAAACAAAATATTAAATTAAAAATGCCGAAATTTTGTTTAAGAAAACGAGAAATGGAATGTTTAATTTGTTTGTTTACCAGTTAAAATCAGTATATTATTTTTTTTACAAATTTATGAAATTAAAATTAACTGTTATATGAAGTGAAATCTGTCAGATTTCGAGACTGATTTTAGATTATTAAAAAAATATATAATCATTTAAAACTATGTTAAATTTAAATCTATTTAATTTATATAACTTTCAGAGAATTAAATAATGAAACACTTGAAAGAATATGAACCTTTAGATAAGACAAATTGAGATCAAGTGTAAACGATTGTATCGATTGTACGTAGCTAGTCAGCTAATGAGACTGAATTGTTAGTTACCTTTTTGAAAAACAAGGAATTATTTTCTCAATATTTGATTAAAAAAATCAGGAAATTTCTGAATAAAATTCGCTTTCTGTGCTATATATGGAGGTTAATTTGGAATTAAACTAAATTTACTATATTTTGTAATAGAAAATGAATAAAACAAACGGGCATGTTCAAATTGCGAACACAAGGAATTTATACCGAAACAAATGGCGTAACTCAATATATGATAAGGGGTTGACTAGTAAATAAATTTGTTTTAAAAATGAAATTAATTAATTTAAAATTAAATTTATCTAATAAAAAATAATTGAGACCTTTAACAAAATCATCAACTACCGGGGGACATAATAAGCGCAATTGGCAATAACTATAGAATCCTAAGTTATCAAAAGCTGAGTAAAACTCTCAGTCTGTTTTCCAATTGCTATGTAGTGCCATTTAGATTGATTTTAATTAACTTTTAATCAAAATCGAATTGCGACAGGTGAGTTATATTCGACCAGCCAATTCGAACCTTCTGAGCTAGGTAATATTTAAGCCCACTTCTGGACAAGTCCAGGGTAGTTACAGATTCGATCCCAGGAATTTCAATTGCATTAAAAAAAATAATTAGAAAACAAAATGCTCATTTGTAAAGATTGAAACATGCAAAATATTAATATAAACCTATTAATTCTACCTATGATACTCTGTCAATTATATATCTCTTAATTGTATGGATAACCACGGGTTAATGTTTAAAAATAGTCGACAAAATTGTAAAATTAATGAATAAAAGATTGAGCTATCTGGAAGACATAAAATATATTTAAAAAAATTAAACCTTTTATAAAAGTCGGGCCAATTCTTGACAGAATTTATTTGTACTGAACTAAATAATAGAAATTAATAAGTGAATTGTATTAGTAACACAAAATGGGCGTGCCCCAAAAATGGAATAAACCTGTAATAAACTTCTGTATATGTTATAACACTTTAGCTTATATATCTCCAATATCAATTGAAATTTGGAATTAATAGTTTTGTAGCAAAATCAAAGTTTGTGACGTTTAATTTGTGGTATATCGTATTATACTTTTTGTTCAACAAGAAAAACGGATGCTACAAAGAAAAGAACGAAAGAGATTAGGCTTATAAAATAAGTCAGTTTGCTAGGCCAGACAAGTGACGTGACTCTGAAAATGATTTATTTACTTAAACCAAATTTTTAATTACCTTTATTTAATCAAAATAATTCAACTATTACATAATTAAAGTGAATTAACAGCATAATTGTGAATTCCGTATACAATATTCATGATTTTGCTTTGGATAAATATTCAATTATTTAAGTTGTTACCTTTTATTTTAAGAAATACAATTGCTTCTTAACGTTTCTTACACACCTCAAATGTAAACGGAAGTGAATGGATTAAAAGTTATAAAATAAAAGAAAATATTTTAAAAGCATTGATTTTATTGACATCATGCTAATAACAGATTACTAATGCCAAGCCAATTGAATTACTTGGAAGGGAATTTGAAATTAGAATTTAGCAAAAATTGTGCATCTGATTAATTTTAAAAAACCGAAGATTATAATGCATGTGACCTGTTGAATCGGGTTTCACTTTGTAACACCATTTAACTTCAAAAACTCTTAAATAGAATTTACAAATATAAAAATCATGGCATTTTGAGATTAAGATTCTCATTTTAAAAATATTTAAGTAACCTTTGAAAACGAACTTCAGCCGTGAAAACTTGCCAAAACCTGTATTATGTCAACAAAAGTGTATGCCGTGGCATATCTACTAGATATCAAATAGATATAAGATTTAAATCGGATTAATATAAAATTAAATAACCAAAACGTAAAGCCCAATGAGAATTATTCTTGTTACAAATGTGTATTGAGAATTGAAAAGTTAGTAAAATAATGTCAAAACAAAAGGTTTATTTTTGAATTGAAAAATATTTATGTCGTATCAAACATATCGCACTTAGAACAATCATGACTCACCATTTAATAAAAACATGTAAGATTGTTGTAAAAAAATCTAAAAAAATCTAATCAAGAACAAGATGTATTGTGGGTTAACTTAAAAGTGTATAAATGAAGACTGAATATAATAAAAACTAGTTTTTGAACCAGCAAATGGCATTTTGAAACATTATAGCTATCATCAATAAAAATAGGTAATTCTGTTTGTTCAAAAAGTTCGTAAGAACCTAAAAATGTGATAAAAGCTCTATTCTGTTAATTATAAAAATAAGCTCGAAATAGGAAAACCCCTGGTAATGAAACTTTAGTGGTTAACCTTATGAAACAGACCAAGAAAAATTAATTATATAAATATTATTAAAGACCCCCGAAAATTAATACATATATATTTAAAAAATTTTATAAAAAAAGATCGGTTCGGTGACAGTATAAAAAATATCAATATTGCAACTAAATAAAATTGTTAATTGATAAAAATGATCTAAAGATCTCACTATTTAAATGTATAGATTGACCATGTCTGCTCGCCCCTGATCAAAAGTGTCATATACAAACACGATTTGGTATACTATCTAATTGATTTGATCAAGAATATTTTATTTAGTGTCTACCTTTTAATCGACGCACAGTGAGTGAAAAAATATAATTAAGAATTTTTTAAACAAATTAATCTGATTGTTTTCCAACATTGATTTGAGATATAGATCTGCGGTTTAAATTCAAATTTATAGAAACAGAATCTATCCGGTTTTATTATTACATCCGAATTCAAGGACATGAAGTTAATCTTGATTAAACATTTGAAAAGTTTTGAGGAAGTAACCTTTTGCCAAGTCGATGAATAATGAAGAAAAGTTATTATACTGAATATTAAAACATAATCAAGTTAATTTTAAAATACATTTCGATGGACACTAAAATAATTTGGTTTGGGTTTAAATAACCAAGACAATTATGCTGAACATTGAAATCATCGTCAAGACTGTTAGTAGAATTTTGAAAATTTTGAAATTGAAATTAATAAAACAGTACCATTTTGATAAAAGCGATAAGATGCAACCACAAAATAAAAATATATAAGTAAACATAAGAATAAGTTTGCATTGAACTTAAAAATACTTTTCAAAAGTTTTGAAAAAAATAGATTACCTTTTTAATAACACAATAGGACACTTCATTAATTTAAGTGATGTGAAATTGCGTTTCGATAAGCAAAAATTCCGCGTTTTAAGAAATGCTTAAAACTCAATTCTAATTTATCGAACAAAACTCGATTAGTTTCACATAGATAAAATTATGAATAACCGTTCATAAATTCGTATAAAACACACATTGCATGTATTTTTCCAAATTTGCATTCAATTCTCGAATCGATTGTAAACTGTGCACCATTCATTAACAGAAGGAACCAAAACTATAAATGCACCTTTATATGATTGAAATTGAGAATTGAATCAGAAATTTCGATAAGTGTAAGACAAAGAATGCATTCCAAAATAGCCAAATAAGCTAAGATTAAACCATTATGATATTCTTCATCTTTGTAGTACATATATAAAATTCCGATTTTAGTTTTGAACTGTAAATGGTGTAGATAGTTTTGATAAATAAAAAAAGAAAGATTTTTGTATAGTTAAACATTGAATTACATTAACAAAAATTGGGCTAACCCAAATTGATAATTGATAACCTTTGAGAATTCTTTATGCTAAGTATTTGAAGACATATATGAAGTTGATGACTTGTTGTACTAAAAAAAAGAAGAATAGGTGTAGTACAATCTGTTTTAGGTCAATTAAAGTTACAGTCAACCCCCATAATAAGTTTCAGCTGCGTTTCGAAAGGGGGGTCTGTTTCCTGGGGTGCTGTCAAAGTTAATCAGATTAGCCGAACACTATTTCTACTCAAACAGTTCTCGTTAAGTTAAAATAGCCCGTTATCTCTACCTTCGCAGGCACCCCAAGAAACAGACCGGGTATGTTTTCTGAGGTGAAAAATTGAAAAGTGTTCGTTTTTTGAAGTGAATTTTTCAGTTGAGCACACCACCCGCTCTTATGTTTTTATTTAGTCTTTTAACTATTTTAAACCATTCAAAATACAAAATAATTTATATACAAAACAATTCTAATGCTACATTTCATCAGATTCGCTATTTTCAAAGACATTATGCAATTCACGTAACTTTAATCATGTCCAGTAGACATTTCCGATCCAAGTTGGTCATGGTGAGAGGTAGCAGATAGTCTTGTCCATTCATGTCGGTCTACCCTTTTCTTAACGTCGTCTTGAATCCTTTCCATGCCGCGAACCATTGACAACCGATCGTATTCTGTCTAGTTGTTCTCTAATTCTGGATTTCCTGATGAACATGTAGAATGCAGTCGGTTATCGGGAAAGAACCAAAACTTCTTATTTGTTCAAACATTCCGTCCAAATGAGAGGTGGAGTAACACTCTTCACTAGATAATCATCGTGGAACGAACTTGTTGCAAACGGAATTACAGGCTAAATAAATAAAAGAATTTAATATACATTCATATAAATAAATCAGAATACTCGATAAAATAATTGATTCTTTTGTTGGTGGAGGCATCTTCAGTGGATGATCATTTCGAAGGTGATCGGAAAGAAATTAAGTTTTGTCACAGTTTGGTTATATTTCAGTAGCTTGTGTTGAAGATAACAATCCGAACACTAAGAAATAATCGTTCTTCAAAAGAAAATTTCGATAATACTTAAAAAAAGATCGATCAAAAAGCAACAACAATTCTTAGTTGGTGCAGATCTGTCGACAGCCGAATGTGTTTGTTTTGATTTATCGTGCACTGCGGCGTTCGGCAACACAAACTGACCGTTCATATAAGACGTATCTAGGGGGGTATGTTTCTTGAGATGTGCGTGTTATGGGGGTTGACTGTACCTTTGACTCAACGGCCAGAGATATGTCAAGAACTTGAAGAATATGGCGCTTGTTGTGCATGTTGAAAAACTGTCGAAATTGCATGTAGATATTGGAAGTTTATTTTAAAAAATGCATTGATATGAGAAAACTATTTAATAATACAAAGTAGAAACATGAAGTGGTAAAATCAAAAATATTTTAGAATAACAATTGAATTGGCGTTAATAAGATGTCTAAGATGTATAAGAAACTTATAGAAGCGCCATTGTCCAACATTGGATTAGCTAGTGACAAGTACGCCAGAAGAAACACTGAGACAACAAATAAGTCTGTTTTCAAAAAACAACTGTTGCTAGTCTGGGGAAATAATTTATTCAGTAATAAAATTTTTTAATGACCTTTAATGCATGCACAATTGTGATAGTGGAAATCTAATTGAACCTAACTGTAAAAAATTATGAATGTATGAATTTAGAATGCAGTAATCAGGTACTCATAATATTCGGTTACTCAATGTGCTACTTTTTCTCATCAAATCTAATAATTAAAACAAAAAACCCCAAATGAAAATTATTCTTTATAAAGAGTGAATTTTGAATTGACTAGATAGTAAAATAACGTAAATAACCGTTACTTAATTCAGCACTAAAGTAAAGCTAAAAATTATTAATTTTATTTTCAAAAATATTTTAGAGCTTGAAATCCGAATGCTTGAAACAAAAATGTTGAAATTACTTTAGACATTTGTATTTAGAGTTGAGTTAAGTTGAGTTGAAAGTTACCTATAATAAATGCTTCTTAAAGTGCGAAGTCCTATTGGATCTATTTGATGGTAGGCTGACAAAATGTCTTTAATCAAAAATGAAAGGCAAAAAATTACCTTTTCGAAACACAGAAAGAATACGTAACGTAATAACTAATAGATTACTAATTTTTTATAACCTTTGCTTAGACATCCAAATATTACCTTTAATTGAACTGTCATATGTGTTCAAAGCAGCCACCGTCTAGTTAATTTAAATTTATAAAAAAATACAGAATTTTAATGAAACAAAATAAATATTTTTGAATCACCTTTGAATAGACAGCCAAAATCAAACATTAAAACTTTGTGGACAATGTGATAGTATGATAAAATCATTTTAAAATCATTTTAATTCAAAAAATTCAAAATCAACATAACTTTTAATGTTTGTTTAGAATTTATGCATTAAGTATAAATTTGTTTGAATTCGTGTTTACCTTTATAAAAGCGCCGAGCAATTCTGGATAAAACTGTAATTAAAATAAAACGTACCGTTTAGACTTGCAAGTCATGACAATTTTACTGTAGACTCGTACAAGTCCCGCAAAACTAACGTTTTGCTTCTGGGACTTGTACGAGACCGCTGGCAGCAAGCTGCCAGCGGCGCCCAAACACTCGCAAAAAAACCGAACATCTACATAACAAAAAAAACACCTAAAACCATAACCGATCTAGCCCTAACCTTAACCTACACCTAACAACGCCCAACACCCACCAAACCACCTAACCTAACCTAACCTAAACCTAACCACGCCCAACATCCACCAAACCACCTAACCAAACCTAACCTAAACCTAACCGACGCCCAACACCCACCAAACCACCTAACCTAACCTAACCTAAACCTAACCACGCCCAACACCCACCAAACCACCTAACCAAACCTAACCTAAACCTAACCGACGCCCAACACCCACCAAACCACCTAACCTAACCTAACCTAAACCTAACCACGCCCAACACCCACCAAACCACCTAACCAAACCTAACCTAAACCTAACCGACGCCCAACATCCACCAAACCACCTAACCTAACCTAACCTAAACCTAACCGACGCCCAACACCCACCAAACCACCTAACCTAACCTAACCTACGCCCAACATCCACCAAACCTCCTAACCTAACCTAAACCTAACCACACCCCAACTAAACACATACAATTCCAAAAGAACCTTACACAGAAAACTAAATGGAAAAAGATTTCTCACAACAATCAAACTGATTTCCATTGTTGAAATTTCAACAATTACTTTCATCATCAATTAATTCAAGTTGTTAGAATCGCAAGTAACAGGTATTTATCTCTTCCCAACCTACCTACGCGCCACACCACTCGATCCGGTTAAATTGGATCTTTATTTCCATGTGTGTCTCATCTCTCTACGACAAATACTTTTGAAGTTATTCGTGATTTTCTATAACTCAGACTTTGCATTGTTGACCAACGAACGTACGCCACAATTTTAAGATAAGTAGGATAGGATATGAAAGTTATAAAGTTGACAGTTGATAGAATCATAGCAAATCTTTACGAATACCTTTTTATCGATCAAGCACTGAGGAGGAAATATTATTAGTTACTGGCATTTATTTAAATTCAAACAATGAATGAATTTTTAATTATTTTTGTTGACAAAAAGAGGACAACGATTTTGTGAGAGAACCCTTTAAAACGAACCAATATTGGCAAACAGTTATTTTTGGGTAAGCATTCCCTATTATTGTTGTCTTCATTTCTTTTAAAGTGAATTACATTTTCTAGATATGAAAAAATTGAAGCACAAACGAGCATATTCAGGCCCGAAAAAAATTTAATTTTCATTACCAAGTCAATTGAATCTAACAGCAAAATTGAGGTGCACTTAGAAAGCTGTAATGCAAAACAAATATTGAAGAATTGTGCAATTGTCCAGAGAATTCATTCCATGCAATAAATAATTGGACTGCAAGCTTTTATTACCTTTGTTTAGATAGTCAAACATTTTATTTAATTGATGACTAACCAATGTTTCAAATATCAAAGCTAACACCAAAACTCTCTTCCAAAGTAATAAATATTTTAATAAAATCAAACAAATATTTTTGAATCACTTTTAAATAGCCACCATGTTGAAAACCATAATAACCTTTCTTATTTTTATATTTAGACACAGGCTAAGAAAAAAAATAATCAGATGAATTTTTAATTCAAAATTTTGGATAACCTTTATAATATTCGGAAAATTTGAACGATCTTAAATTGATATACAACTTTATGACTTTTAGTGACATAGAAAATGACTTTTGATTATCGTAGAGTAGAACACTTTAAACAAAAATTCAATAATGTAAAATGTTAGGGAGCTGTATTCAAAATAGTATTCAATTTGAACAATTTTTAAACCTTTTTGATAAACAACTAAAAAATATTAAATAAAGTCAAAAGTTACATAAAGGTATAACACAAATTTAAATTTCTATTTCATTTTACATAAAAAGATATATTTGAAAGAGTAAAAGTGGTGATTCCTGAAAGATGTCAAAGTAAACATTTTGTGATTTGGAATTGACTTATGAAACTTATGAAAAAATTAATAAACCTTTAATCAAAATAAGCGTTCATTGAATTAAATTTGTTAGTAATAATCTCAATAGTGTTATTTAAAATTTAAATGAGTTAATTAACCTACTAAAGTTGGTATGACATATTTTTTAATTTAACCATTTTAATTCCAATTCATAGAACATTTCTTTAATGCGTTTTGTTTAGAGGGATGAAATACATTAATAAATAAAATCATTTAGCATGAATAAAATTGTTCAATGCAACCATTGTGTCATCTGGTGGCGTAAAAGAGTATTTTCAATATTTTAACCTTTTAATTAAAGTATCTTTCTATGGAATACTAAATTATGAAGCCGATTCCAGGCCAGGTAATTAGAAGCACGCACAAATGCATAAAATTGTTTTATTCGGAGATTAAATTGTCAAAAATGTACGAAAAGCTTATAAAATGAACAATAAAATGTTTCGTTTTATGAAAATGTTGTCTTAATCAAGAAATTTAGCATTTGGTTCAAATTATCTTATTGTGACGTTGATTACCAGTTTGAAAACGATTTTGAAAACCTGTCAATATTTTAATTTTAAAAAAATAATATAATAATTTGTTGAATAATTAAAGAATTGTCAAATTGGCTTCGTTAAATAGTTTATTACAGGAGGGAAACCTTTTGTTTAGACGTGCTACTCGATGACTAAAAACTACAATCGAAGAAAAATCGAGAAAACATATTTTGAAAAACTAATTGAAACTTTTAACAAATGCAATTAACGCAAATTGAAGTTCACAATAAATACCAATTAATTGTCTGTAACTAAAATAGTTTAAAACCGACCAAAAAGAATTACAATAAACATTTTATAAACAGCCATTTTAAAACAAACCATCTAATTACTAAATGAATAGAAAAATTGTAAATATGTGAATTTACTAGACACTAATCATGATTCTGTGTAGTAAAAATATTAAATTATTTAAAAGATTACCTTTTCTTTAAAGTTTCGTCACGAATTCTTCGAATGTGTATTGTAAAAGCTCAAATGTCTAAGAAAGCGGGCTCATATTTTTTTTAACCTTTTTGAATGTGAGTACTGAGAATGTTGCCACTGAGAAAAATGCTAATAATTTTTACACAGATATGTCACATATTATTATATAAAAATAAATGCAAAATGGAAAAAACTATTTTAGGGCATAAAAATTGGAAATTATTTCCCAAAGTGCAATAATGTGAGTAGACCAGTAAAAAAAAATTAGAGTGTGAAACTAAGTAAACTAAAGGGCAGCTGTCTATTGAGTTACAAAGAGAACCATTAATTGTGTAAACAAATATATTTATACAAAATATGGAATTTTGGTAAAACCATACAAATATTATGGAATCACCTTTTAATTGCTGACACAATTTCAATCAAAAAACCTAATAATATTATTAATTAAAAATGGTTTAATTTATTATGAGATATATGATTTTGTAAACTTAGTTAAAATTGCCTTAAAATGTAAATGTTCCTTATTCTTAAAACAGTCATTGCTTCGCATTGGATTAGCTAGCGAGAAAGATCACTAGTAAAAGACATCGCAACATCAATTAAAACTGGTTTCATTTTTCAGTCTTGTATGATGCGAAACTCGGAAAATGATTGAATTAGTAATTTAAAACTAAACAATTTTAATTACCTTTCATGCATGCACCGTTGCAAGTGAATAAAAAACTAATTGAATCTAAAGACAAAATTCTGCATTGTTATAATATTCGGTTACTCAATTTATAACTTTTATTCCAAAGAAAACTAATGTGTCCGACAAAACCTCAAATTTCATTTTTAATTTGGAGTGAAAGATTTAATGAAATAATAATTAAAGAACACGAAATTCTATTTCAATTCAAATTTAGTCAAGAAATTGCTTAAAAGCCTAAATGAATTCAAATATCCAAAACAAAATTTGATTTGCTTTGCATTTGGAGAAGATTATTGACTAGTGGGCCCTGCGGGTGCTACACTCAAAACCATTGATATTATTTTGAAGTAATGTCCCCAAAATTGAAATTATGGGGAATAGTCGAGAGTAAGCGAAAATCTAACTCACCTAACAACCTAAACCTAACCTAACCCAATCCTAACCGACACCCACACCCGCCTAACCACCTAAACCTAACCTAACCCTATCCTAACCGACGCCCACACCTGCCTAACCACCTAAACCTAACCTAACCCTATCCTAACCGACGCCCACACCTCCCTAACCACCTAAACCTAACCTAACCCTATCCTAACCGACGCCCACACCTCCCTAACCACCTAAACCTAACCTAACCCTATCCTAACCGACGCCCACACCTCCCTAACCACCTAAACCTAACCTAACCCTATCCTAACCGACGCCCACACCCGCCTAACCACCTAAACCTAACCTAACCCTATCCTAACCGACGCCCACACCCGCCTAACCACCTAAACCTAACCTAACCCTATCCTAACCGACACCCACACCCGCCTAACCACCTAAACCTAACCTAACCCTATCCTAACCGACGCCCACACCCGCCTAACCACCTAAACCTAACCTAACCCTATCCTAACCGACGCCCACACCCGCCTAACCACCTAAACCTAACCTAACCCTATCCTAACCGACGCCCACACCTTCCTAACCACCTAAACCCTAACCTAACCCTATCCCTAACCGACGCCCACACCTCCCTAACCACCTAAACCTAACCTAACCCTATCCTAACCGACGCCCACACCTCCCTAACCACCTAAACCCTAACCTAACCCTATCCTAACCGACGCCCACACCCGCCTAACCACCTAAACCTAACCTAACCCTATCCTAACCGACGCCCACACCTCCCTAACCACCTAAACCTAACCTAACCCTATCCTAACCGACGCCCACACCTCCCTAACCACCTAAACCTAACCTAACCCTATCCTAACCGACGCCCACACCCGCCTAACCACCTAAACCTAACCTAACCCTATCCTAACCGACGCCCACACCCGCCTAACCACCTAAACCTAACCTAACCCTATCCTAACCGACGCCCACACCTCCCTAACCACCTAAACCTAACCTAACCCTATCCTAACCGACGCCCACACCCGCCCTAACCACCTAAACCTAACCTAAACCTATCCTAACCGACGCCCACACCCGCCTAACCACCTAAACCTAACCTAACCCTATCCTAACCGACGCCCACACCTCCCTAACCACCTAAACCTAACCTAATCCTATCCTAACCGACGCCCACACCTCCCTAACCACCTAAACCTAACCTAACCCTATCCTAACCGACGCCCACACCTCCCTAACCACCTAAACCCTAACCTAACCCTATCCTAACCGACGCCCACACCCGCCTAACCACCTAAACCTAACCTAACCCTATCCTAACCGACGCCCACACCCGCCTAACCACCTAAACCTAACCTAACCCTATCCTAACCGACGCCCACAGCTGCCTAACAACCTAAACCTAATCTAACCCGATCCTAACCGACACCCACGATCCTCTCTGTGACCAAATTTCCAATTTTGATTGTTGCACTCATTGTTGGACATGAGACCCAACAATGGGAAATCAAATTTTGGATTTTTCTATTAGAGATTTGTTCGGCAGGTATGCTTAAAAAACATTTTTCGCAAAAACCAAGGTCAAACTGCACATCTGCACGTTATTCTAAGCACTATGGCCAAATTTGATGCAAATCGGTTAAGAAATGTAGGAGGAGTTAGCTGGACAAGAATCGAAAAAGTTGTACCATAGTCTTCGCTTACGCTCGACAATTACAAGTTTGTAAATACAGCAAGATTTCGAACCATGAAGCCCGTTATTCAATTTAATGTTTTGTAAACAAAGGGACACGCCATAATACTTAAATAAAAACCTACAAGATCGGTCTCAATATTTTTACATTTAATTAAAACAATTGTTTTTAACCTTTCATATAAACGGACAAAAAAGTGGTGACTAAAGTTATAACGTGGAAACGGGCAGATAAGAGGTACAGTAAACAGTTTTATGTATCAAGTATAAATTTGTTTAAACTTATGTTTACCTTTATGAATGCGTCTGAAAAAAATCCTTGATAACTTTACTGTGTGGAAAATGATATCTGAAAGTTATTAAAGTTAACAGTTGATAGAAACATAGCAAATCTTTGCGTATATTTTTTTATTAATCAAGCCCTGATGAGAAGATATTAGCCGTTACTGGTTTGTATTTAAAATCAAATGATTAAGGAATTTGTATTCTTTAGTTTACAAAAAAAAGAGAGCAAAGATTTTGTAAGAAAAACCTGTAAAATGAACCAATTAGCAAACTGGTCATTAGTTTTTTAAAATTAAACCTTTAATAAAAACACTTTAAGAGAGTTATACTTAAAGTCTTATTATATAGTTTAGAATTTCCTATTAAGTAATCATGCAAGTTCAAATTGGAAATTTATATAAAATAATTTAATTTTATAAAAACCTTTAATACCATGATTCGTATACTCAGGAATATGAGTTGAAGTTAGAAGAAACAGTAAAAAAATGTTTTTAAGATTAACATGTAGATTGTGTGATAAAACGTACATGAAAACTTATACTCGTACTTACCTTTTTTGGACAAACAGACAATTCCGTTAATTTATTACTAACTAATGTTTACCAAATTTTAATATCAAAAACTTTCAAAAAAACATCTTTCAATGAAAAAAAAATTTATCAAAACCAAACAAATATGTTTAAATCACCTTTAAATAACAGGCATTCACGATACGAGCTAACTTTTCTTAAGAAATGTATGATTAAATCAAAATTTTAAATATTAAAACTTTAAGTTGATTAACCTTTAGCGAATTTGTTCGTGATTAACATCTACTAACTGTCTCAAAGATTCATAGTTTGGTACCATTGTGGTACAATTCCAATGGACTGCGTTTTTTTGCATTCCAAAATTTCTGTTTAGAAGGCAAAATGTTGTTAGCGACATCTGGCGGGGTAAGAGAACAGACTGTTGATTTCACATGTGTTTAAACAAGAATATATAATTTTACTAAATTTCTATAAGATGAAACTAATTTAATAAATTTAAAAAAAAATATACCATTTTAATAATCGACATCGAAATTCGCTTAGAGAAGTTACTTTGAAAAGGTTGTAAAGTATCGGTAAAAGGTTGGGTTAAACAAAAAGACAATAAGGTAATACTCCAGTTTTATTAATATTCATATTAATAAAAATGTGTTCAAAGTAACAATGTTTTAAACCTTTTTTATCAAGATTGAAAGAGAACGAATAACTCGTATAACCACAATTGTGGCGGTATTTAAAAGTGACAAATTCAAACTAACAGTTAGATGAGGACATGAACAATGAGTTAGTTAAAAATTCCGTTTATGTCAAGAAATAATTAAAAGTCCAATTAATTCAATAATACAACAAAAACTCAGCCCGTTTTACATTTGGTTCAAAGTATTTTTTTACCAGTTAGAAAGAATTTCTAAAATATTTTAATTTAAAAAATGAAAAGAGAAAAAATGAATTAAAAGTTTTAATCAAAAAATAAAAACAACAAAACCTTTTAATCGAAACAAAAGACAAGATATTCATCAAACTTTTCATGGAAAAGTGAAATCGAGATCTCTGTACTTAAAATAGAAAATGACCCAAAAATGCAAATATGTGAGGAATAATAAATAAATAAAATAAAATAAAAATTTGAGGAAACCAGTGCAAAAACTAAAAGGAAAAACATTGAAATATCCAAAATAGTGTGACATCTGGTGGGAAAAAAGAGAACCATCCACTGCATAAATAAATTAAAATCTTTTTAATAAAGCAATTTCTAAAAACTTGTTTTAAACAAAAATATTTAAATAAATAATTACTTTAAATCATGTTGCCCTTCAGAATAGAAATTAATTAAAATAAAATTATAAAATAAACTTCTAGTTGTTCACAAGCTATATCAACAGGTGCTGCCTGAGTGACTCGATAAGCCTGGGTATTCAGAAAATTTGGTTTGCTGTACTCCTCTCCGTGAACTAGTTATTCACATACTCAGTTATATGCCAACTTACTTTTAGTCGATAGGAATTTATTTGGGCGGGAGCGCCCACAAAAATACAACTTTCTAATAAATGCCACTGTTAATGCATGTGTGGTTCTGACTGTTGTTTTGATCCGTACTGTATACTAAATATATATTGTGTGGGTGCATTGGGGGACAAAAATATTTTTGATGGATCGAGTGACTGGTGGGATGAAGATCAAACAGGAGGATCTTGGTGATAAAAATGATTCACTCAAAAAAGCGAAACAACAACAGAAAATGGACTGTCAAGGTAAGGATTGTGTTTGTTTTTGCTGTTTTTACCTAATTGGACAACTAATTATTGGGATGTATCTAATTTGGGGAGCCTAATTGTTGAGATGTATCTAATTTGGGAAACTTAATTGTTGAGATGTATCTAATTTGGGAAACTTAATTGTTGAGATGTATCTAATTTGGGAAACTTAATTGTTGAGATGTATCTAATTTGTGGAAGGCTAATTGTTGAGATGTATCTAATTTGGGAACATAATTGTTGAAATGTATTTAATTTGGGAAACAAATTGTTGGGAAGTAACCAATTGGGAAACTAATATAAATTTTCTTGTCCCCAGGATCAACATCTCGACATGATAACGCATTTAACGTTTGCATCAAACAGGAAGAGCTCGAGGAAAAGAAAGTACATTGCACTAGAGTGAAGAAAGAAGAAGATAATGGTATAGAAATAAAAATTGAGTGGGATGGTGACGAGTGCGACTGTGACGACTGCAGAAGGGATCGTGGAACTCGATATGGAACAAGGTCTCAGAAAGGTGAGTAATTTAGGGATTGCTTTGTACTTTGTAATTTAAAAGCCACTTTTATCAGGTGAATCCCAAAACTTAGTTCGACCATGCAAAATAGTGAAAAAAGAAGAGGAATGTGGAGAATCCATACGAGTGAAAAAAGAGGAGGAATGTCAGCGTTGTACTAGAATGAAAAAAGAAGAGGATGGTGATGGAGAAATCAAAATTGAGTGGGATGGGGACGAGTGTGACTGTAACGACTGTAGAAGGGATCGGGGAGATTTGGTTATACGTAACCAAGCTCAAAGAATCGTGGATCAACAGGTCAACTCAGCTCCTGGTGATGACGATGGAGATGAAACGGAGATGGACGAGGATGTGGATGTGAATGAAGGTGAACATGTTGGGAACGATGGTAACTTGTCTGTAGATGGTGAAGATAGTGAGGATGGAGATGATTTGGACCAAGAAGATGATGATCAAGAAGGTGATGAAAGTGAAGACGATGAAACAGAAATAGATGACGAGGAATATGAAATGGATGTTGACGATGATGATGATGATGGTGATGTATCAAGTGATGCAGATGATGATACAGAAGTGGACGAGCAATCGGATTCATCATATGACTCAGAATCTAATCGAAATACAAAATCGAGAGGTC
The DNA here is from genome assembly GCA_023373905.1 of Rhizoglyphus robini. Lineage (NCBI taxonomy): Eukaryota > Metazoa > Arthropoda > Arachnida > Sarcoptiformes > Acaridae > Rhizoglyphus > Rhizoglyphus robini. The sequence continues at coordinate 1,091,697 of JAKIJQ010000034.1, read as the reverse complement.
GAATTTCAGCTAAAAAGCCTATTATAAGGAAACATGTCTGTGGAGAGTGTGGCAAAAAATGTGCGTCACCCTCTAGTTTGGCCATTCACATTCGGACCCATACTGGCGAGAAGCCGTTCGAGTGTTCTTGGGCTGATTGTGGCAAAAAATTTTCATTTCCCACTAGTTTGGCCAATCACATTCGAACCCACACTGGCGAGAAGCCGTTCAAGTGCACATGGAAGGACTGTGAGAAGGCATTTGCCAAACAATCAAATTTGAAATTGCATATTCGAACGCACACTGGCGAGAAGCCCTACAAATGTCCCAAAAAGAACTGTGGCCAAGCATACTCGGATAACTCTAGCTTGAAAAAGCATCTAAAGAGCCACAGCGGAGAGAAAGCATTCAAGTGTCCTTGGACTGGCTGTGACAAGAGTTTCGTCGAAAGAGGTCGCATGCTGCGGCATCACACCTTGCATACGCCAGAACTGTGGAATGCCAAATGTGACTATTGTGGAAAGATATTCAATTCGCCAGGAAATTTGAAACAGCACATTCGAACGCATACAGGTGAGAAGCCGTTTAAATGCACTTGGAAGGATTGTGGCAAGAGTTTTGCGCTGCCAAACAGCTTGAAAAAGCACCAACGTGTTCACACAGGAGAGAAACCAGTGAAATGTACATGGAAGGGGTGTGACATGAGATTCTCCCAACGAAGTCACATGCTGCGACATCACAAGTTGCACACTCCCGAACTGTTGCACAAGTGTGAACACTGTGGAAAGGGCTTTCAAGAAGCGTTCTATTTGGCCATTCATCTTAAAAGCCACGCGATTGAGAAAAAGTTCAAATGCACCTGGAAAGGCTGTGACAAAGCATTTGCCGATGAAAGTAGAATGCAGATACATTACAAAACTCACAAAGGAAAGCTTTTGAAATGCAAATGGAAAGGATGCGACAAGGTATTTCCCAATGAAAAATATCTGAAAAGGCATCAAAAGATTCACAGCGGAAAGAAGTCATTCAAATGTACCTGGAAGGGGTGTGACTGGACATTTGCCCAAGGCTGCAATTTGCGACGACACCAAAAGACAGCACACCAAATGGACTGATAAGAGCAAGTTGTCAAATTGTTGTTTGTCAGAAAGATTTGTAATCAAATGTAACACTTGTTCGGTACTATATAGTTTTGTTTTGAAATTTGAAAAATAGACTGTTCATAGAGGACGTGCCACTCACATTTACATGTATGAGTTTATCAATTGTGTGGAGATAAATTCTTGATATTCAAAGCCATAAGAATCAATTCGAATAATTTAATTTGAATAATCTTTAGTTTCACAATAAATAAATGAAAGACTGCGAATGACTGAAACATTCAACAATAAAAAAGTATTAACCTTTAGATAATATGAGAAGAAAAATTCCACGTTCAATTTATGTGAAAAATTCCAATTGTCGAAAAAACTTATCACAAATGTTGCAAACTTAGACTGAATAAGATTCAGATTGTTTAAAAAAGTAAGCTACCACTTATATAAAATGAAAGAATTTTTATAGAAATAAATAAAGGAACCACTTTAGTGTATAACCATTTTAAATTTGTACTACTTTTTACGATTTGAATTTTGCATTCAAAAATATTAAACTTGACAATTTTACTGCCACAAAAGAAATAAATTAAAATGTTTAGAAAAAAACCTTTAACAAAATCAAGTGAAGAAACGCGCAATGATCACAATTGTCAAAATGTGAATGTATCTAAAATTCACTCGAAAATTTAAGTTTTTGCCTATGAAGAATAAAGAAATTTTTAATTTATTAAAATTGAAATTGTGTTGACTAACTATATGAAGTTCTGTTTTGTTGTCAAAGTAACCTTTTCTTTCACGGCGATCAAATATTTTCGAAATATTCGATTAGAAACTGTCAGTTCATTTAAGCAAAAAATATATAATTATGTCAAAAGTTATCATTATTACTGGAGATATGCTCAAAATCAAATGATTTAAGGTAAAATATCGAACTGCGCTTGTTAAAATTTAGGTTGACAAAGAAATTTACTAGTCTGCAATAATAATTGAAGGAAACCTTTAAAGCGACAGTTGACATTTTTCAAAGTAATTTATTTTAATAACTTTATTAAAGCTTTTAAAAATTAAAGCTTTTGAGTTAAGGCTAAAAATTTTTATTGTTTCGACGTTACCATTAAATTACAATTTCTTTTGGGATTATTTCAAATTAACGATAAAAATGCTAAAGTTTAGAGTTTTACTTTGCGTTTGAGTGATTCAATGAGATATGCAATCAAAGTTGTGTTGTGCTTGAATTGGAAATGTAATACCTTTGTTAGACTTGATTCATCTCAAACCAATAACAAGAATTTTAATTAAATAAAGAAAAAAATTTAAATAAAAAATATTAAAAACATTTGTATATTACCTTTTAATCAATTTGTTATTTTATTGAAAAAAACATTGTTCAGAAGAATGTTTTGTAAAAGATCATTGTTCAAGAATAAAATCATTTATTCTATAACCGGTCCGACCCATGTAAACCAAAAAGCACTAAGAGAGGCACTCGGAGTATGCACTCAGAGGGTCTTTGGCACTCCGAGGGCTACTCAGAGGGGCACTGAGAGCATGCACTCTGAGTGGCAAAGACCCTCTGAGTGCCACTCAAAGGTGGGAAAAAAATTGCCAGAAAATGTTTGACACTCGGAGTGCCACTTAGAGTAGCACTCGGAGGGCATTTTGTTGATTAAAATTTGAGATGTGAAAAGTTGACCTGTTTGTCCAATAGTTGTCCTGTTGGCAGGACAGGGTATCAAATTAATTCTTATTTTTATTTGATGCCTTCCTGTACATTACCACGCTAACCAGTTGGGAAATTAGTAGGCATAATCTTCTCGCAATCGAGCTTTGATATCTTGTCCCTCAGCTGACGGGTTGAACTAGTTGACGGGTGAAGATATTCACAATATTTTAGTTGGATTATTGAATTCTTTAATTAGACTGTTTGTTTTACACAATTTGCTTATCAACCAGTTAATTGTGGGAAAAAACCCATCAACACGATTAGGATAACTGATCGGTTCACATATCCAATGGAAGAAAGAATTCATCAACGTATCATTTGCAAATTCCCCATGATTCCCTCAGTCCGCCAACTGAGAATTTTCCTGACAAATCTAATTTGTGTTCAAGATTTATGTCATAATTTCCCCATGAATTCATTGATGTCTATGAAAAATTAATAAATTGCCACTCATGGGAATAATCGAAACAAGTTCAACAAATAATAACTATTATTGAAAATCCAACTAAAATCCAACAACAGAGACTAATTAAGAGAATGTTGTGTTCAGTGGTTACAGAGATGACGAAATGCAATTTGAATTTGAATTGTCAATGTGAGCAAAGCGCCACCACTGCAGCAGACAGCTCACCCTCCAACGGACAACAGACTAACGTCGCCAGTGCACTGACATTGAAGTGGCAGTTGAAAACACTACCGCGGTGTGTTGTGTGTTGTACTGTGCCACTAGCACGCTGCTAGCAGTAGAGCGCTCTGTGCACTTTGCTCTGTCTCCTCTCACTCGTCGGTTGGCTGTTGTGTTGTTTGCTGCCTGTGCTCTACTCTTCGCGTCTAATGCCTCTAAATGATCGTTTCTTGGTCTATTTCCTCGTTCCAACTATGTTTTGATTGTTCCACCATACTTCCACTCACCAGTTGTTACTCAATTATTATCAAGTCTATTCAAATTGGCATATATTCTGTGATTTATCATTATCATCGTGCAAGTATCGAAGGCAAATCAACAAGTGATTGTCCCTTGTGAATGAATTACAACTCTGTTCGTCTGTGTCTATTTGAAACTATCTACCCGAAGCAAAATGTAATTGTAACCACTGATTTAATTTAATTTAATTAATGTGTTGCTTTTTTATTTAAATAGTAATCACCCCAATAATCATACTCGACTACAACCCGAGCGAAATCAAGATTGCCTACGCTGAATTTAAGAGAATTTGGAGAAGGACAACCGAATTGGTTTACGAGCTGAATCGTTTGCAGATGGAATAAAAGTTCAAAGAAGTCAAGAAGATACTTCAACTTGTGACTGTTTGTGCGGCTGTGGCATTTCCCGAAATCCACTCAACTAATCCACCTATCAACTTATGTTTTCATTTTATGGCATGTAATATGTTTTTGCTTATGCTATGTTCTTTGTATTTGTCTTGTACATTTTCTATAAATTGTAGACATTTATTAAAATAAACTATTTAAACGGACACAATAGTAATGTAGAAGGGAAAGGGTGGGCGTGAATAGGAACCAGAATACCAGGGATTTTAAAGCGACTTTATTGCCACTCTGAGTGCCACTTAGAGCACGCACTCTAAGGGGACACTGCGAGTGGCTCTGCAGTGGTTCCACTCTGAGAGCCCACTCAGAGGGCCTCTCTAAGTGCTTTTTGGTCTGCATGGGGGAATTAGTGTTTCTTATTACAGACTTTGAAATGTGAATTGCCAAAATGTGTCCCATTTTTTACTCAAAAAGGGAACACATTGAAAATTGTTGTAAAACCTATAAAATCATTGTGTTCCTATTATGCAACACGTTAAGAGGCAAAACGTTAGTTTTGCGGGATTTGTACGAAATACTTATTAATATCCAAGAAACCTTTATCAAAATTCGAAGTTTTTAGAAAGCATTAACAACTTGTAAGTAGCCATTATAACGCTATTTAAAGAAATTAAAACATAAAGCTAATTTGGGCTTCTAAATATGAGATAATCAATAAAACAATAAAACCCCCTAATAAATTTAAGAAAGAAGTGTGCACAATTTAATATTTAAAGGACACTTAGAAAGAAAAAAGAAGGAATTTAAAAACCTGTAAAATAATATAGAAGTAACTACCATTCAATCTAATAACCGCAATTAAATGTTTAGTTGTCCAATTGTTTGTGTGAGTCAATGAGATAAGCGATACGATTATTGACTTGGTTCATTTTTTGTAACTTTTGAAAACTTGATATAATTTATAACCTTTAAATAATCTATCTAGATAAAAAGACATCTAATTTAATTGATAGGAAAAATTGCCCAATAGAAGAATGTTGTGAGAAAGATGGTTTATCAAAAAACCTCATTGATTTATTTAACCTGGCTGAATTAGTGTTAGTGTAAAAAGTCAAGACATTTGCTGTATACAGAAATAATGCATACGATTGTTAATTTGGTTTTATAAACCTTTCTCAGACGTGCCGATAGTCAAACTAAACAACTTTTATTAAAAGGATTCGAGAATAAATTATTTAAATTTAATTATTAATAAATTTGAATTTGAATTATAAAAACTATTTTAATAAACGAATTTTGATAAAAAAAAATGTAATGTTAAAAAAGGTGTAACGTATTGGCAGAAATTCGGGTTAGACAAAAAAGACAATAAGGTAATATTCCAGTTTTTAAAAAATATGTCAATAAAAATATTTACTAAGCATAAATAATTTAAACCTTTTTTATGAAAAACAAAATACAAAAACCTGTACAGTCAATTAAATGTATAGGAAGTAATATTTAGTTAATAATTTGTTAAATATTTGAATATTTAATGAGCGTTTCATTTTATTTTAGAGAAAACCTTTACAATAATTAGATTAATTGATCCAAAAATTTAAACTTTTCACAAAAACAACTATCATGATACAAGAATGACTGTTATAGCGGCATTTGTGGCGGTATTTAAAATTACCAATTTAAACTATCATAGTATAGATAAATCAAGTGCAATGAACCGTTGTGGGAGAGTAAAAAACAATTAATAAGTGTGAAATAAAAAATGATCATAAATTAAAGAGTTTATTTTAAAGAAAATCGACCCGTAAAATTAATAAAACCATTTAAATAGGCATACGAAGTTGATCGATTCAAGATATTCAATAGCATTCGTTGAATGTGATTAATCGTAGTAGTCGTTAATTGTTTGTATCATAATAATGCAGATTAATTTAAATACGTGCCAAAAAATTGGTTCACAAATTCTAAGATTAAACCTGCAAACAGTAAACAGAAGTGAAAATTGAAATATAATGTAACATTGTACATCAGGAATGTCTATAAAAAGATTCTGTTATTCAAGTTGTTACCTTTTTAATCTACTGAGTCTGAGTCTGTAACAAAACCTTACATTCCAACAAAAGTGAAATAGGTTGAATAAATGAATAAAATGTTATAGAAAATGTTACGGTTAATGAAATTTTAAGTTTAAGTCAAGAAATACCTAAAAGCTCAATTAATTCAATTATGCAGCACAAACTTGGCTTGCTTTACATTTGGTTCAAAGTATTGTTTACCATTTAGAAAGTATGAATATCCAAGAGCAGAGCAGTTTTAAAAAATAATTTGCTAGATAATTAATTTATAAAAATTTCCGAGTGGGCAATTACCAATTGGTAGACCGTTTATGATAAGGGAAAACAAGGAATGAACGTACAAGTGATAGTTTTCAAGAATAAATTTGTCGAGAAGTTTAAATAAAAATAAATGTTAGATTTTTCTAAAACATAAAACATAAAAAATTTTAAATTGACACCAAAATGAAACAATGTGAAGAAAACAGTCCAAAAAGGAAAACATGGAAGTAAATGGGATATAAAAAACAGTGGGACATCTTGTGGGCTAAATGCGAATCATACACTGAATAAATAAAACAAATATTTTTTTTAATAAAACGATTTTTTAAAAATTATTTTAAGCAAAAATATTTAATTTAAAAAGTTTTTTAAACCATTTTATATTACAGAAACCAACATTCAGAAAAGAGTTAATTAAAATAAAAAAACTCAAGTTATTCACAGGCTATGTCAACACTTGTTAGCTCGGTGACTCGATATGCCTGAGTATTCAGAAAATGTGGTTTGGTGTACTGCTCCCCGTGAATTGGTTATTCACATACTCAGTTATATGTCAACGTACTATTAGTTGATAGGAAATTATTTGGATGGTAACGCCCATAAAAATACAAATTTCTATTAAATGTCACTGTTCAGGCTTGTGTGATTTTGACTGTTGTTTTGATATGATACTTGATGATGTGTACTGTATATTAAATATATTGTGTGGATGAATTTGGGGGCAAAATATCATTTTGATGGATCGAGTGACTGGTGGGATGAAGATCAAACAGGAGGATCTGGATGATGAAAATGATTCAGCCAAAAATGCGAAACCACAACAGAAAAAGGACTGTCAAGGTAAGGATTGTGTTTGTTTTTGTTTTTATCAAGTTGAAAAACTAATTTTGGGATGTATCTAATTGAGCGAGCTTAATTTTTGAGGTGTGGGAAACAAATCGTGCTAAAGTAACCAATTGGGGAACTAATATAAATTTTCTTATCCCCAGGATCAACATCTCGACATGATAACGCATCTAACGTTTGCATCAAACAGGAAGAGCTCGAGAAAAAGAAAGTACAGTGCACTAGAGTCAAGAAAGAAGAAGAAAAGAATGTAGAAATAAAAATTGAGTGGGATGGTGACGAGTGTGACTGTGACGACTGTAGAAGGGATCGGGGAATTCCATCGAGTAAAAAGTCCAAGAAAGGTGAGTAAATTGGGGATTGCTTTGTACTTTGTAATTTAAAAGCCACTTTTATCAGGTGAATCCCAAAACTCAGTTGGACCATGCAAAAAAATGAAAAAAGAAGAGGAATGTGGAGAATTCAAACTGGTGAAAAAAGAGGAAGAAAGTGGGGTATACAAACTGGCGAAAAAAGAGGAGGAATGTCAGCGTTGTACCAGAGTAAAAAAAGAAGAGGATGCTGATGGAGAAATCAAACTGGAATGGGATGGGGACGAGTGTGACTGTGACGAATGTAGAAGGGATCGGGGAGTTTTGGTTATACGGAACCAGGCTCATGGAACTGAGGATCAACAGGTCAACTCAACTCCTGGTGATGAAGATGGAGATGAAACGGAGGTGGACGAAGTAGTGGATGAGGAAATGGATGCGAATGAAAATGATCATGTTGGGAACGATGGTGACTTATCAGTAAATGAGGAAGATAGTGAGGATGGAGGTCAGTTGGAAGAAGAAGTTGACCAGAGTGATGATGATGGTCAGGAAAGTGATGAAAGTGAAGACAACGAAACAGAAATAGATGACGAAGAGTATGAAATGGATGTTGATGCCGATGATGATACAGAAGCGAACGACCAATCAGACTCATCAGAAGAATTGGAAGACGCATACAATCCTCGAAAGACTAAACCGAGCGGTCGAATCTCTGCTAAAAAGCCTCTTAAAAGGAGGCATGTCTGTGGAGAATGCGGCAAAAAATGTGCATCACCCTCTAGTTTGGCCCTTCACATTCGGAGCCATACTGGCGAGAAGCCGTTCGAGTGTTCTTGGGCTGATTGTGGCAGAAAATTTTCATCTCCCACTAGTTTGGGCAATCACATACGAACCCATACTGGCGAGAAGCCGTTCAAGTGCACATGGAAGGACTGTGAAAAGGCATTTGCCAAAAAATCAAATTTGAGAATGCACGTTCGGACTCACACTGGCGAGAAGCCTTACAAATGTCCCAAAAAGTACTGTGATCAGGCATATTCGAATAACACTACCTTGAAAAGGCATCTAACGATCCACACAGGAAATAAACCATTCAAATGTACATGGCCTGGCTGTGACAAGAGATACGCTGAAAGAGGTCTCATGCTGCGACATAAAACCTCGCATTCGCCTGAACTTTGGAACGCCAAGTGTGACTATTGTGGAAAGAAATTCCATTCGCTAGGCAATTTAAAACAGCATATTCGAAGGCATACTGGTGAGAAGCCATACAAATGTACCTGGAAAGATTGTGGCAAGAGTTTTGCGCTGCCAAATAGCTTGAAAAAGCACCAACGGGTTCATACAGGAGAGAAACCAGTGAAATGTACATGGAAGGGGTGTGGCAGAAGATTTTCCGAAAGAAGTCACATGCTTCGACATCACAAGTCGCACACTCCCGAACTGTTGCACAAATGTGAACACTGTGGAAAGGGCTTTCAGGAAATGTCATATTTGAATATTCATGTCAAGATTCACGAAGTTGAAAAAAAGTTTAAATGCACCTGGAAAAATTGTGACAAAGCATTTGTCGAAGATATACGACTGCAGAAACATTACAGAAACCACAAAGGAAAGCTTTTGAAATGTCGTTGGAAAGGATGCGGCAAGGTATTTCCAAATGATAAATACCTGAAAAGACACCAAAAGAATCATACAAGAAAGAAGTCATTCAAATGTACCTGGCAAGGCTGTGACTGGACATTTGCTCAAGTTGGCAATTTGAAGCGACACCAAAAGACAACACACCAAATAGATTCATAAGAATTCAACTTGTCAAAGTGTTGATTATAAGGAAGATTTGTAATCAAATGTTTAGTTACTCTTTTCCAATAGCTTTGTTTTGTATGCTTTGTATTCTTTAATATAATGGACATCTACATATACCTAATTGATTAGGCTCACTATTTAATAGTGGCTTTATTATTCTGCACGTTGCCTTTGAATACAAAACATTAAACTATTTTTATTATTCTCCACTTGTAATTCCTAAATCGAAACATATAATAACGAGGGTTTTCACATAATATTTTGACACCTTTGTCATCGTACATTTAGTTTATCAATTGCGTCGAGATTATTTCTCAATATTAAAATCCATAAGGATCAATTTGAATAGATTAATTCGAAAAATCTTTAATATCAAAATAAATAAATGAAAGACTGTGAATGACTGAAACATTCAAATAAAACATTCAAATAATATCAAACATGAAATACGTTTAATTTATACACTTTGGAACAATTTGTCGAGAAGTTTAAATAAAAATAAATGTTAGATTGTATAGAAAGTGTTTCTAAAACATAAAAATTTTAAATTGACACCAAAATGAAACAATGTGAAGAAAACAGTCCAAAAATTAAAAAGAAAAACATGGAAATAAATGGGATATAAAAAACAGTGGGACATCTTGTGGGCTAAAAGAGAATCATACACTGTATAAATAAAACAAATATTTATTTTTAATAAAACAATTTTTAAAAAATTATTTTAAACAAAAATATTTAATTTAAAAAGTTTTTAAACCATTTTATTTAACAGAAACCAACATTCAGAAAAGAGTTAATTAAAATAAAACAAAAAAACTCAAGTTATTCACAGGCTTTATTATCAACACTTGTTCGCTCGGTGACTCGATATGCCTGAGTATTCAGAAAGTGTGTTCTGGTGTACTGCTCCCCGTGAATTGGTTATTCACATACTCAGTTATATTTCAACTTACTATTAGTTGATTGGAAATTATTTGGGTGGTAGTGCCCACAAAATACAACTTTCTAATGAATGCCACTGTTTATGCTGATGGTTATTTTGACTGTTGTTTTGATATGATACTTGATGATGTGTACTGTATACTAAATATATTGTGTGTGATGAATTTGGGGTACAAAATATATTTTTGATGGATCGAGTGACTGGTGGGATGAAGATCAAACAGGAGGATCTGGATGATGAAAATGATTCAGCTCAAAAAGCGAAACAACAGCAAATGGACTGTCAAGGTAAGGATTGTGTTTGTTTTTGTTTTTATCAAGTTGAAAAACTAATTTTGGGATGTATCTAATTTGGGGAACTTAATTGTTGAGATGTATCCAATTTGGGGAACTTAATTGTTGAGATGTATCCAATTTGGGGAACTTAATTGTTGAAATGTATCTAATTTGGGGAACTTAATTGTTGAGATGTATCCAATTTGGGGAACTTAATTGTTGAAATGTATCTCATGTGGGAAACAAATCGTGCTAAAGTAACCAATTGGGGAACTAATATAAATTTTCTTATCCCCAGGATCAACATCTCGACATGATAACGCATCTAACGTTTGCATCAAACAGGAAGAGCTCGAGGAAAAGAAAGTACAGTGCACTAGAGTCAAGAAAGAAGAAGATAATGATGATGTAGAAATAAAAATTGAGTGGGATGGTGACGAGTGTGACTGTGACGACTGTAGAAGGGATCGTGGAATTCCATCGAGTAAAAAGTCCAAGAAAGGTGAGTAAATTGGGGATTGCTTTGTACTTTGATTTAAAAGTCACTTTTATCAGGTGAAGTCCAAAACTCAGTTCGACCATGCAAAAAAGAAGAGGAAGGTGGTGAATTCAAACTGGTGAAAAAAGAGGAGGAATGTCAGCGTTGTACACGAGTCAAAAAAGAGGAAGATGCTGATGGAGAAATCAAACTGGAGTGGGATGGGGACGAGTGTGACTGTAACGACTGTAGAAGGGAGGGGGAATTTTTTGTAATAAGTAATCAAGAACCTCATGGAACCGAGAATCCACAGATTAACTCAGCTCCTGGTGATGAAGACGGAGATGAAACGGAGGTGGACGAGGAAGTGGATGTGAATGAGGGTGAACATGTTGGGAACGATGGTAACTTGTCTGTAGATGGTGAGGATAGCGGGGATGGAGATGATTTGGACCAAGAAGACGATGATCCGAGTGAAGATGAAGATCATCAGGAAAGTGATGAAAGTGAAGACGATGAAACAGAAATAGATGACGAGGAATATGAAATGGATGTTGATGATGATGATGCTGACGATGTTGATGAAGATGATGATGATGATGCTAATGTATCAAGTGATGCAGACGATGATACAGAAGTGGACGAGCAATCAGATTCATCATATGACTCAGAAAATTTCGAATCTAATCGAAATACAAAATCGAGAGGTCGAATCTCAGCTAAAAAGCCTATTATAAGGAAACATGTCTGTGGACAGTGTGGTAAAAAATGTGCATCACCCTCTAGTTTGGCCACTCACATTCGGACGCATACTGGCGAGAAGCCGTTCGAGTGTTCTTGGGCTGATTGTGGCAAAAATTTTTCATTTCTCTCTAGTTTGGCCAATCACATTCGAACCCACACTGGTGAGAAGCCGTTCAAGTGCACATGGAAAGACTGTGGGAAGGCATTTACAAAAAAATCAAATTTGAAACTACATATTCGATTGCACACAGGCGAGAAACCGTACAAATGTTCCAAAAAGAATTGCGGCAAAGCATATTCGGATAATACTGCCTTGAAAAAGCATCTAAAGAGCCACACCGGAGTGAAAGCATTCAAGTGTCCATGGACTGGCTGTGACAAGAGTTTCGTCGAAAGAGGTCGCATGCTGCGACATCACACCTTGCACACGCCGGAACTGTGGAATGCCAAATGTGAACATTGTGGAAAGATGTTCAATTCGCCAGGAAATTTGAAACAGCACATTCGAACTCATACAGGTGCCGTAAATAAGGTAAATAATAATAAGGTAAAATAAGGTAAATAAATGTGTAAGGTGCAGGAAGCCATTCAAATGCACTTGGAAGGATTGTGGCAAGAGTTTTGCGCTGCCAAACAGCTTGAAAAAGCACCAACGTGTTCACACAGGAGAGAAACCAGTGAAATGTACATGGAAGGGGTGTGGCATGAGATTCTCCCAACGAAGTCACATGCTGCGACATCACAAATTGCACACTCCCGAGCTGTTGCACAAGTGTGAACACTGTGGAAAGGGCTTTCAAGAAGCGTCCTATTTGGCCATTCATCTTAAAAGCCACGCGATTGAGAAAAAATTCAAATGCACCTGGAAAGGCTGTGAGAAAGCATTTGCCGATGAAAGTAGAATGCAGATACATTACAAAACTCACAAAGGAAAGCTTTTGAAATGCAAATGGAAAGGATGTGAGAAAGTGTTTCCCAACGAAAAATATCTGAAAAGGCATCAAAAGATTCACAGCGGAAAGAAGTCATTCAAATGTACCTGGAAGGGGTGTGACTGGACATTTACCCAAGGCTGCAATTTGCGACGACACCAAAAGACAGCACACCAAATGGACTGATAAGAGCAAGTTGTCAAATTGTTGTTTGTCAGAAAGATTTGTAATAAAATGTAACACTTGTTCGGTACTATATAGTTTTGTTTTGAAATTTGAAAAATAGACTGTTCATAGAGGACGTGCTACTCACATTTACATGTATGAGTTTATCAATTGTGTGGAGATAAGTTCTTCACAGTAAGCTCTCACTTATTTAAAATGAAAGAATTTTTATAGAAATAAATAAAGGAACCACTTTAGTGTATAACCACTTTAAAGTTTAAATTAATCTTCTTACAATTTGAATTTCGCATTCTAAATTATATTAAACTTGACAAATTTACTGCCACAAAAAAAATAAATTAAAATGTTTAGAAAAACCCTTTAAGAAAATCAAGTGAAGAAACGCGCAATGATCACAATTGTCAAAATGTAAATGTATCTTAAAATCACTCCAAACTTTAAGTTTTCGTTTTTAAAAAATAAAGAAATTTTTAATTTATTAAAAATTGAAATTGTGTTAACTAACTATATATGAAGTTCTGTTTTGTTATCCAAGTAACCTTTTTGTTAACGACTATCAAATATCTCCTAAAGATTCGATTAGAAACTGTCAGTTCATTTAGGCAAAAGTACCGTATATGATTATATGAATTTTATGTCAAAAGTTATCATTATTACTTGAGATATGCTCAAAAACAAATGACACATGTATGCAAGTTTTTTAGGATGAGTTCAAACTATTAAATATAATTTATTTAGGTATTTTTAAGAATAATTAACGAAAAAACATCGATTTTTATCTATACGTTTATCAGATATTAAATTTCAAAGTTTGCAAAATGACCATTTAAGGCATACTTTGGAGCTCATTCTAATAAACATATGGCAACAATATATCACTGACAATGGTGCTACTACACAGCTAATTACCTCAATATTGCATATACAAATGATGGTTTGTATAAACCTGATAGATATCTAGATAGAGCAAATATAAAATCTTTATTTTGATGGGCTTCAGAGCCCGCTCCTTTAGTGACTGCGGTATAAATCGCCGCCTCTGACCTGAGGTCATTCTGCCTGACCATCGCAGCGCGAATCGCTACCTGTCTCGACTGTGTCTAACTGACTGACATGTGACACCTGTGTTGTCTGTCTGTCTGTCGACATGTCTACTTGGCTTACCAATTATACGCTTTTACCATGCCACTACTACCAACATGATTGGTGATTTTCACCTTTGGCCTGTTTGGCATGAACAACCCTTTGAAGAAGCATGTGCTATTCACAGACAGATATTGCACTCAATTGAGTGTTAAGTTTTTATTTTGTTTGGTTTATTTTGGCTTCTAAATTTCCACATTTCCTGGCCTTATCATGGTCTTATCATATCAGAAAGTGAACGAGGTGAATCAAGGAAGATCTCCACATAAACATTCACCAAACAAATTTTGCTATTGCTGTATGATGTTTGTTGGTACAAAAAAGAATAAATTGCTTGGGATTGAACTCAAAGAAGCACACAAGTTCAAGAAAGCTTTTGTTGAGTATTTTAAGTTTTTTGGCGGCGAAATTCATGTCACCGATCAAGACACAAATTGGGCTCCTCGTGTTGTTTGCAAAAAGTGTTTCGACAAAATCACCGCCTGGTTCAACGGAGATGCAAAATCTCATTTGGGTTTTAGTACACCTGCCCAATGGTTTGTTCCTCGGAATTGCGAAAAGGATTGCTTTTTTTGCTTGTCTGACATTACCGGATTTGACATATCTAAGCGATATTATCATTACAAACGGGATATTCCTTTGAACAAAGATGATCGAGAATTTAACGGAGTTGTTAGTGCACCAATTGATCTGTTACCAAACCAACCAACACCTCAACCACCGACCATGAAGCGACTTGAAGAACTTGAAGAAGAAGATGAATTATCTGGTAAGATATGTACCTATATGTAACTGAAACTAACTTCTTTACTAAATTAGTCCCTGACAATCCTATCAACGATCCCGACTTTGTTCCAACTGGTGAACAAGTGAAATTCAAAGAAATTAATCAAGCTGCTTTAGACGCTCTGGTCACAATCGGAGGCACGTTAAACAAGAAACTTGCTAGGAAAATAGCTGGATTTTGCAAGAAGAATAAGTGGCTGCAACATGGCGTCAAAATATCTTATCGTGATCGTGAATCAAAGTTCTCGGAGTATTTTAAAGAGGAAAAAGTGAACTTTGAATACGAGAAAGTTATCAATAAAAAGAAGCAAGTTGTCAAAGTTCAAAATCATCCGATTATATTTTGCAACGACATTGAAGGTCTTTTTAATGAATTTGGCTTTGTCTACGATGTCACACAGTGGCGTTTATTCATCGACTCAAACAAAGCAAGTTTCAAGGCGATACTTTTACACAACGAAGTCGATCTTAATTTGCGTAAACCCGGGATTATTGTTGCTTACTCGGAAGGTCTTGCAGAAGTATATCCTGCCATGAAAATTGTCCTGAATCTGATCAAATACGATAACTATGATTGGTTCGTTTCAGGGGATGTTAAGGTAATCGAAAAGAATATCAAATTTCCTGTTTATATTATGGTTAATCTTATAGGTAATCAACATACTCAGCGGCATGCTGGGTGGAGGATTCCCGACGTATGCGTGTCATCGTTGTGACTTTCAAGGGCGAAAAAGAGAGAAGCATTACGTTAAGCACAAATGGACACGTTGGACAAAAGCGAACACCAGAAAAGGCCAAAGAAGTATCGTGAATGACCCTTTGGTGCTACCTGATAAGATTTTGCTACCTGATCTGCACATTAAGCTTGGCTTGATGACTGGTTTTGTGAAAACTTTGGCACTTAATCATCCTACATCTGAAGCCTACAAACACATCTGTGAGAAGTTCAAGGGGGAAATTACAAGTATGAAAATCAAACAAGGGATCTTTAACGGCCCGGAAATGCGACAGCTAATGCAAGATCAAGCTTTCGCTGACAAGTTGAAGCAAATTCGTGGTCGTAAGGAATTTAATGCTTGGACTTCTATTATTGACGTGTGCGAAAACTTTTTGGGTAACTACAGATCGCCTGACTACAAACAAAAAAGTGGCAAAACTACTCAAGGCATTCAAGTGTATGAAAATCAACATGACTGTTAAAGTTCATTTTCTGGAGTATCATTTGGATGAATTTCCAGAACATATTGGTGCAAATAGTGACCAGCACGGAGAGCGAGAGCACCAAGAGATGACTCCAACGGAAAAAATCAATCGGGGTCCAAAAAACAAAAGAAACTATTGGTAGACATTTGTTTGCAGTTGATGCCAAAGAACGAATGAAGAGGACCCTCGAAGAAGACGGTGGAATAGGCTCCGTGCGATACTCGCCACAGCGCCATCTAAGGTGCAACTATTGCAAACTCGCATAGGTGTCGTGCTCACAACAAACACGTGCATTAGGCCTATTTTTGAGTGATTTTCATCTTGTTTTGGTGGATATCAAATCTCTAGATGGCCCAATATCAAAATTTTGGTGGTGTTACGACCATTAATATTGAGGAGAACTATCTAACAGTTGCTAGACGGCGAAAAACTATAGATGTTGGTAATATATTCAATATAATGGAAACGTAGTCTCTTGATTCGACTTGTGTGATCAGTGCCAAGGCAGTGCCAAGCTAGTGCCAACTCAGTACATCATCACAGAATTCAAGAATAGCCACATTTACTTGAATTTAATGTATTTTGACAAACATTTAGCGTTTTTATTACTTATTTTACTATTTTCTTTTAGGTAAATACAAATCGACGATTTGAAATCGTGATAGACTTGTTTATTTTCACTCTCGAATATGTACTGTTTCAGTCCTCTTAGAATTCGATGATTTACCAGTAGAACGTCTAAATTCTTGATTCTTTAGTTCGCTCAACATGGATTCATAGTCGAATTATTTTATACGCCTCATCGAATTGTCAATGGGAAATTGTGAATTTACAGCTCGATTAACCTTTGGCGGAATAACCATGATGATATCTTTGGCGTCTTAACCACTTTCATCATTTGATTCGAGAAAATTTACAAGTTCACAGATGTTTATGGTGAAAATGTCCAAACATCTTGTGGTTCGGAACAAAAAGTGACAGTTCAGTTCCAATTAGCCGCTGTGTCACTGTAAGAGGAATACATTAGATTTTGAAGTTTGAGTCGTATAGGCCTTTCAAGTTTCACCAATGTATAATCAACGATAATTCTAACATTGAGATGGTCTGACTTGAAGTATTCGGATAGAATCAATTTGACTTTCTCGAGAAAAACACTCAATTAGAGATTGGGTGCCACGGTAAATGAGATACAGCAGTGTCAAAGGTCCCCTGGACCAGTTGGTTTGCCATTCTGTTTGGTTATCCTGGGTTTGTTTTGATTATTGACCTCTCGCGGAAGAGTGTTTCGCTTTTTTGACACTAAAAATTAGATTAGATAGTACATTTCCACTGGTTTCAAAGAGATTACCATTGAAATCGTGTGGCCATTTTATCATTTTTTGCCATACGTGACAAGTTGTTGGCCATATGCGAGGTTGACATCCGTGAAATAGTTGTCTTCAACATTAATAGTCTTGGAACCACCAAAACATTGAATTTGAGCCATTTAGCGACTTAATATCCACCAAAACTAGACGAAAATCACTCAAAATAGGCCTAATGTACGTGTTTGTTGTGAGCACGACACCTATGCGAGTTTGCAATAGTTGCACCTTAGATGGCGCTGTGGCGAGTATCGCACGGAGCCTATTGGTGGAAAAAAGACGAAAACAGTAAATTGTGTAATTTAAATAAATGTAAATTTGATTTTTTGATCAAAACAATAAACACAATGCAAAGTTACTAATTTTTACCACACAGTAACTTATAACTTATACAATTGTCTTGTCAATTTAACTTTGAAGACACACAAACACACAGGATTTGTTTACATGCGTGCGGAGGCGATATCTACAGCAGTGGTGCAGAGAGCGCTTCCAATCACTGGTGGGCAGCCAACGGGTGTAGCAGTCACCATGGTATTGCAATAATAATAATCCCTGCCCACTGTTATGGGGCAAAAACGAACAAAGATTCTATTTTATTTCTAATCTAGATTGGAATGAGATATTCCGATTTTTCTTTTTTGTGTGGTTATTAGGAGTATTCAACCTAACTTTTTGGTAGTTTTAGTATGTTACTAAAATATAAAGCAAATCGTGTAGGCCAACTTGAACATAGGCTAATATGTAAATATTCCCAACTTTAAGATAACAGATCTCTGCAATGTATGGATAGATTTTCCTAATATCTCAAATATATCATCATTAGACACTATATTATTCGAAAAAATATGGTTGAACTCATCCTTTTAACAACATCATTTTTTTTGCACACATGTGTGATTTAAGGTAAAATATCGAACTGCGCTTGTTAAAATTTAGGTTGACAAAGAAATTAACTAGTCTTCAATAATAATTGGAGGAAACCTTTAAAGTGACAGTTGAAAAAAAACATTGTTCAGAAGAATGTTTTGTAAAAGATCATTGTTCAAGAATAAAATCATTGATTGTATAACCGGTCCGAATTAGTGTTTCTTATAACAGACTTTGAAATGTGAATTCCAAAAATGTGTTCCATTTTCTACTCAAAAAGGGAACACATTGAAAATTGTTGTAAGCCTATTAAATCATGATCGGGTGACAAAATTTGAATTTATTGAATGTATCTTATTAACTACCACAAAAACACACGGAAACACATTAAAAAATTATAATAAAAACCAGTAAAATCGCCCTATACGAGATAAGAATTCAATAAGTGAAGAAATTGAACTAAAATTTCTGAAGAAATTTCATTACCTAACCATCAATGATTGTCATAATGCGAATACAAATGGTAAAACAATGGATAACTCGATTAAATTCTTGTCCAATTGAAGATTAAGATACGAAAAACGTTTCTTTATATGTTTATGCAGTCTCGTACTAATTAATAATTTTAAAAAAATACTTAAAGGTAAGGAGAACAAAAGGTAGCTTCGAAGGTAACATTGATTTGTACAAGATAATCTTCGAATGTCTATCAGTCAAGCTCATTAAAATGTGCCAGAAAATTATTGTTCTAAAAAGTCAAGACATTTGCTGTATACAGAAATGATGCATACGATTGTTAAATTGTTTTTATAAACCTTTCTCAGAAGTGCCACTAGTGACAATACATAATTTTTATTTAAAGGATTCGAGAATAAATTATTTAAATATTAATAAATTTGATTTTGAATTATAAAGACTATTTTAATAAACGAATTTCGACCAAAAAGGCTATTGTTAAAAAAGTGTAACGTTTTGGTAGAAATTTGGGTTAAACCAAAAAACAATTAAGGTAATATTCCAGTTTTTAAAAAACATGTCAATAAAAATATTTATTAAGTAAACTTTTTTTTATAAAAAGAGAAATACAGTCAATTACATGTAAAAAGTAATATTTTGTTAATAATTTGTTGAATAATTGAATATTTAATGAGCGTTCCAAATAATGTAGCAGTGTACTAGTGGGCCCTGCGGGTGCTAAATTTGAAATTTGAACTTATAAAGTGTAATAAGTAAGACCAAGGATTATATCCGTGGTCTATAGTCTGAACGTGAGAACATTTGAACCATGATGCCTAAAACCCAACCCTACACGGCACCTACCCAACCTAACCTACCTAACCTACCTAACCAAAACCCAACCCTACACGGCACCTACCCAACCTAACCTACCTAACCTACCTAACCAAAACCCAATCCTACACGGCACCTACCCAACCTAACCTACCTAACCTACCTAACCAAAACCCAACCCTACACGGCACCTAACCAACCTAACCTACCTAACCAAAACCCAATCCTACACGGCACCTAACCTGCCTAACATCTAAACAAAACCCAACCCTAGACGGCACCTAACCTGCCTACGAATTTAGTCATTGAGAGGAACCAATGAATTGTTGGTCTCACTTTCACATTGTTGCACTCATTGTTGGACATGAGGAAAAACACTGGACCTTCAATCAGAAGTTTGGTCGTGGTGAAATTTGAATGGCAGCTACACATAAAAAACAATTTTTTGAGTTTTTGAGCACGTCACGCACAAATTCATGTATTTTTAAGCATCTCTGCAAAATTTCATCCAAATCGGCCCAGAAACCTCGGAGCCTTATCGTCGACAAAAACGGCCAAAAGTCAAGGGATACCTAGTAGTCTTCACTCACGTTCAGACAATCACTCACGTTCAGACAATAATAGTTAGTAAATCATAATAATCAATATTATTTCATACCTCACTGTGCCACTAGTACGCAAATAAAGTAATACCATTTTGATATCAGAAGATATAATTAAATTAATTGCTTTAAATGGCTGTAGGTATAACTTAAGAACAGAAATTAAAAAATTATTTATTTGAACCTTTAAAGTTTAAAGTTTAAAGTAACAGGTAAAATCTCCGCTTATCGTAGTAAAACCATCTGGGTGAGTTTATTTGTAAAACCCTTTGAAAAACTTTTGAAAAAAAATTATTCTTAAACTAAATTTAAGAAGATTGTTTATTGATTTGGAGAAAACTTCACAAAATCTAGTGTACGAGAATAATTAATGCATGTTGAAATATTTAAAATTATTAATTTGTAAAACCTTTTTCATTGGGAACCGCAACAGACGGTACAAGAGAAGAAGATCGTCAAGTGATATTTATTGTCAGAGTGAAGGGGTTTACATAAAGTATGTACGGAAAGCGATGACGAATAAGCAGTTATCGCTTGAGGGAGTCATCCTACATTAGTTCGACATTAAAGAGAACTTCAATTGTGCCATCTTGTTCTCATTTTAAATTTTCAAATACACGTAAAAACACTAAGAAATTTGTTTAAGGTAGGACGCGAAACTTCAAACATATGTGAATGGCCCCTTCACATATTAGTGCAAAAAAAGCGGGATTCGTAATCTTCCTTTTTCTCCGGAACCTATTGACCGATTTTTGTCTATTATAGCTCAAATTAAAGGTAAATGTATGATCTTGAAAAATGACGATCTGAATTTTTTTATTTAGAACTAACTAAGAAAATCTATCCATAAAAGTAAATGTAAACAACGTTTTTTTTGCTATTCGAGGCTGTTTGAATCACTCTCATTATTTAATGTGATAAATTATAAAAAATTCAGATCGTCATTTTTCAAGATCATACATTTACCTTTAATTTGAGCTATAATAGACAAAAATCGGCCAATAGGTTCCGGAGAAAAAGGAAGATTACGAAAACCACTTTTTTTTGCACTAATATGTGAAGGGGTCATTCACATATGTTTGAAGTTTCGCGTCCTACCTTAAAGAAGTTTGTTAAGAGTAAAATCTGTACAATTTATAAAATCACCAACGTGAGTATTACTATGACCTTTTACTAAACAAACGGAACTTTTAAAAATGGTCTTTCATTATTTAATTAAAAATCTAAACCTACTATTATGATATCAAGTAAATCTAAATAAAACAAATTTCGTACAAGTCCCGCAAAACTGACGTTTTGCCTTTGGGACTTGTACGAAACCGTTGGCAGCAAGCTGCCAACGGCACACCCACCCCCCACGTCACTCAACTCACCATCTCATCACCTTAGGAACAAAGAGAACCAACCACCAATCCAACTAACCAAACCTAAACCTAACGACGCTCAACACCTACCTAACCTCCTAACCTAACCTAAACCTAAACCTAACGACGCCCTACGCCAACCTAAAAACCTAACCTAACCTAAACCTACACATAAAGACGCCCAACACTTACCAAACCACATAACCTAACCAAACCTAAACCTAACGACGCCCAACCCCCACCTAACTACCTAACCTAACATAAACCTATCCTAACCAGCGCCAACACCCACCTAACCACCTAAACCAAACATAAACCTATCCTAACCAGCGCCAACACCCACCTAACCACCTAAACCTAACCTAACCCTATCCTAACCGACGCCCACACCCACCTAACCACCTAAACCTAACCTAACCCTATCCTAACCGACGCCAACACCCACCTAACCACCTAAACCTAACCTAACCCTATCCTAACCGACGCCCACACCAACCTAACCACCGAAACCTAACCTAACCCTATCCTAACCGACGCCAACACCCACCTAACCACCTAAACCTAACCTAACCCTATCCTAACGGACGCCAACACCCACCTAACCACCTAAACCTAACCTAACCCTATCCTAACCGACGCCCACACCCACCTAACCACCTAAACCTAACCTAACCCTATCCTAACCGACGCCAACACCCACCTAACCACCTAAACCTAACCTAACCCTATCCTAACCGACGCCAACACCCACCTAACCACCGAAACCTAACCTAACCCTATCCTAACCGACGCCAACAACCACCTAACCTCCTAAACCTAACCTAACCCTATCCTAACGGACGCCAACACTCACCTAACCACCTAAACCAAACATAAACCTATCCTAACCAACGCCAACACCCACCTAACCACCTAAACCTAACCTAACCCTATCCTAACCGACACCCACACCAACCTAACCATCTAAACCTAACCTAACCCTATCCTAACCGACGCCCACACCCACCTAACCACCTAAACCTAACCTAACCCTATCCTAACGGACGCCAACACCCACCTAACCACCTAAACCTAACCTAACCCTATCCTAACCGACGCCAACACCCACCTAACCACCTAAACCTAACCTAACCCTATCCTAACCGACGCCAACACCCACCTAACCACCTAAACCTAACCTAACCCTATCCTAACCGACGCCCACACCCACCTAACCACCGAAACCTAACCTAACCCTATCCTAACCGACGCCAACAACCACCTAACCTCCTAAACCTAACCTAACCCTATCCTAACGGACGCCAACACTCACCTAACCACCTAAACCAAACATAAACCTATCCTAACCAATGCCAACACCCACCTAACCACCTAAACCTAACCTAACCCTATCCTAACCGACACCCACACCAACCTAACCACCTAAACCTAACCTAACCCTATCCTAACCGACGCCAACACCCACCTAACCACCTAAACCTAACCTAACCCTATCCTAACCGACGCCAACACCCACCTAACCACCTAAACCTAACCTAACCCTATCCTAACCGACGCCCACACCCACCTAACCACCTAAACCTAACCTAACCCTATCCTAACCGACGCCAACACCCACCTAACCACCTAAACCTAACCTAACCCTATACTAACCGACGCCCACACCAACCTAACCACCGAAACCCTAACCTAACCCTATCCTAACCGACGCCAACACCCACCTAACCTCCTAAACCTAACCTAACCCTATCCTAACGGACGCCAACACTCACCTAACCACCTAAACCAAACATAAACCTATCCTAACCAACGCCAACACCCACCTAACCACCTAAACCTAACCTAACCCTATCCTAACCGACACCCACACCAACCTAACCACCTAAACCTAACCTAACCCTATCCTAACCGACGCCCACACCAACCTAACCACCTAAACCTAACCTAACCCTATCCTAACCGACGCCAACACCCACCTAACCACCTAAACCTAACCTAACCCTATCCTAACCGACGCCCACACCCACCTAACCACCTAAACCTAACCTAACCCTATCCTAACCGACGCCAACACCCACCTAACCACCTAAACCTAACCTAACCCTATCCTAACCGACGCCCACACCCACCTAACCACCGAAACCTAACCTAACCCTATCCTAACCGACGCCAACAACCACCTAACCTCCTAAACCTAACCTAACCCTATCCTAACGGACGCCAACACTCACCTAACCACCTAAACCAAACATAAACCTATCCTAACCAATGCCAACACCCACCTAACCACCTAAACCTAACCTAACCCTATCCTAACCGACACCCACACCAACCTAACCATCTAAACCTAACCTAACCCTATCCTAACCGACGCCAACACCCACCTAACCACCTAAACCTAACCTAACCCTATCCTAACGGACGCCAACACCCACCTAACCACCTAAACCTAACCTAACCCTATCCTAACCGACGCCCACACCAACCTAACCACCTAAACCTAACCTAACCCTATCCTAACCGACGCCCACACCAACCTAACCACCTAAACCTAACCTAACCCTATCCTAACCGACGCCAACACCCACCTAACCACCTAAACCTAACATAATCCTATCCTAACGGAAGCCCACACCAACCTAACCACCTAAACCTAACCTAACCCTATTCTAACCGACGCCCACACCAACCTAACCACCTAAACCTAACCTAACCCTATCCTAACCGACGCCAACACCCACCTAACCACCTAAACCTAACCTAACCCTATCCTAACGGACGCCAACACCCACCTAACCACCTAAACCTAACCTAACCCTATCCTAACCGACGCCCACACCCACCTAACCACCTAAACCTAACCTAACCCTATTCTAACGGAAGCCCACACCAACCTAACCACCTAAACCTAACCTAACCCTATTCTAACCGACGCCAACACTCACCTAACCACCTAAACCTAACCTAACCCTATCCTAACCGACGCCAACACTCACCTAACCACCTAAACCAAACATAAACCTATCCTAACCAACGCCAACACCCACCTAACCACCTAAACCTAACCTAACCCTATCCTAACCGACGCCCACACCCACCTAACCACCTAAACCTAACCTAACCCTATCCTAACCGACGCCCACACCCACCTAACCACCTAAACCAAACATAAACCTATCCTAACCAACGCCAACACCCACCTAACCACCTAAACCTAACCTAACCCTATCCTAACCAACGCCACACCAACCTAACCACCTAAACCTAACCTAACCCTATCCTAACCGACGCCCACACCAACCTAACCACCTAAACCTAACCTAACCCTATCCTAACCGACGCCCACACCTGCCTAACCACCTAAACCTAACCTAACCCTATCCTAACCGACGCCCACACCCACCTAACCACCTAAACCTAACCTAACCCTATCCTAACCGACGCCCACACCAACCTAACCACCTAAACCTAACCTAACCCTATCCTAACGGAAGCCCACACCTCCCTAACCACCTAAACCTAACCTAACCCTATCCTAACCGACGCCCACACCAACCTAACCACCTAAACCTAACCTAACCCTATCCTAACCGACGCCCACACCCACCTAACCACCTAAACCTAACCTAACCCTATCCTAACCAACGCCCACACCTCCCTAACCACCTAAACCTAACCTAACCCTATCCTAACCGACGCCCACACCAACCCTAACCACCTAAACCTAACCTAACCCTATCCTAACCGACGCCCACACCCACCTAACCACCTAAACCTAACCTAACCCTATCCTAACCGACGCCCACACCCACCTAACCACCTAAACCTAACCTAACCCTATCCTAACGGAAGCCCACACCTCCCTAACCCCACATAACACGCCAAAATGCATAGAAACTCCAAAATTCGAAATTTCAATTGTTGAACAAATTTAACAAATTGACATTGTTGTACGCAACAAACAGCGTGACGGACGTACGAACAACAGAATTTTAATAGAAGTGGGATTTTTACAAAAATCAAACGATTATTTTTCTTAGAACTTATATTAGATAAATCGATTGGATAGCTTTAAAAACAGAAACAAAAAAATCAGACTATAGATATTTGTACTTTCAAAATGATTTTCTTGATTAGATATAGATTAACCATTTTTATTAAGTCATATACACCGTCCATTCACATTACAATACTCTGTTTTAGGACTTTGATAGCCCCCTTAAGGGGAGACACGATGGAAATATGCTCAATTGTGAAAGATATCATTTTGACTGGGTTTATTTATCTTTTTTGAAGACACTTTTTGACCACATTTCTGGACAGATTTTGACAAACTTGGGCAAAAATTAAAGATAATTAAAAGAACTGAAAACTGAGCAGGAAAGTTTCGGCTTAATTTTAGAAATTTTTAAATTAGAGCGATTTAAATGCAAAAAATCCAAATTTTTTCTATATTTCTTATAATTTTGAAATTACAGAGCAAAAACTATCGAAACCAATCAGCTCACTTTTTTGTTCATTAAATTCTCTACAATTTAAACCCCTCACATGCCATAATTGACAAAGATTTAGATTTAATACGTATTCAAAGAATTCAAATTGAAGTTTTAACTAAATTGAGAAAAGTGAACTGTACGTAAGATTCGATATGATTGAGATACAAATGTGCATAGATTTTTAAATTTTTATTTTAAACCAATTTCTTTAATTAAAGTTGATCTTTTTTGTTTTAAATTCAAGTTCGAATCAATAAGATTGTTTTTAAAAGATTACAAAAATATAGTTATATTTAGTCAAAATTTCATCATGTCCTGCCTTAATTGGATATTTCAATATTGATCTAATAAAAACAATATTTGATTCAAACTGAAAACCCCAGTAAAGAAACATTTATCTGTCAACAAACACCATAAACCGAAAGACCACAATAAACTAATAAAAAGATTTACATTTAGTTTCAAAATGATTTTGAAAATTCACATTAAGATACACTCACAGTGTTAGATATACAAAAAAAATATACTGGAAACCTTTTCAAACTTTTCAAACTTTAATAAAAAACGCCAGTATAATCAATAATTCAATTTTAAAAAATTAAGTCAACTATTATCTACTTCGATCTGTGGCTATTTATCACAATGAATTAATAGAAATGCTGTGAAATATATAGTTCTCAATGTATTTGTGCTCTAACTAAATATATGTCAGCGGCAAACCGAAGAACTCGTGACTTCGCGAATTGCCGAAAATTTGTCTCGGCACTCCGCGAAGTCACGGCATTTAAACGATTATTCCAGTTTGCCTAGTGGGATCACGGAGTGACTAGTCACTTCGCAAAGTTGCGGAGAGCTCTTCGGCAAAGTTAAAATCTTAAGTTAATTTATTCGATTTATGATAATAAATGAGCCAAAAAGTCCAAAATGTGAACAACAATTCCTGATTCTGGATGTGGACAAAGGTAAAGCAGACTCTAACAACATTCTGGGCGTTGTCATGGAAAACAATTCTGAATCGAATTGGAACCAAACAGAGTATCCTCGGCAAATTTTACACGGTTAGGAAGCGAACACTTGTCATAATAGTTTCGATTGCATTCTTGATGTATTTGGACTCATTTATTATCAATAATATAATAAATTAACTTATATAAAATATATTGTCATAATTTAATATTGTAAGTTGAACTTAAAAAGGTGAATTTTTAAGAAATTATATTTATGAACCTTTAAAGAAGGAGGTCACAGAAAAGGAACCAATTTAGATCACTTGTATGAATTGAATGTTGTACTGGAAGTAATAGTTATTGGCTTGTAGAGGTTACATGACATCAGCGCGAAAAGACATCTGCGCGAAAAAAATATTTGTTGGAAGGCGTGGTTAGGGGAGGAGTTTCGCTATGATGTCTTTTCGCGCTGATGTCCTCCACAACGCTATTTTAAGACATCTGCGCGAAACTTTTTGATTGAGGTAATTATAAGTGTTGATCAGCCAATTGAACGTAAACCATAAAGAAATAAGTAAATACGATTATTCAATGTAAATTGCTGCATTTATTGTGTTTTTATGTGGTGAACCGCGCAGTGTTTGCAGATTAAACTTATATTTCCTAAACCACTAAATACTCATTTCACCCAAGACATCAAAACACCAAAACTTATTAACCTTTTTGTAAGCATGTAAATGCATTTTGTAATTTATTTTTGTTAAAGAATATGTTACTTAATTTTTAACGACCAATAAAAGATTTAAACAACTTACCTAAACCATTTATAATAGATTAAAAAGTTTTCATTAAACACTACTCTGTAGAGGCTACGCTTAAAACTACCGTCGAGGCAAAAATTTCATATCAATATTCCATACACAAAATAAACGTTGCATCATAATTGTTGTAAATATTGTATAATGCGTTGAATTGCATATTAGATTTTAATCCTTTTGTCACTTTGGAATGTCTCCCCAAGGGAACAACAAACAACAAAATATTTTAAATAAAATGGCTTCGGTTTGTATTTGTGTACATCTTTATAATATTTGGCCATGATATTTTATTTTGGAATCCTTGTATGATGGAACTAAGAACCAAAAAAGGCCATTTTGGATCTAATTTGACTTAAGAAATGAATTCTACGTAAAAAATCAGCTAGAAATGACATTTCTTACTTCAAAATTGATTCAATAAAAGCTGTAGATCATTAAATAATAAATTTTCGCGCAGATGTCTCAAATACATTCGTGTTCACAAAAAGGCGTGGCTCAAATGAACCATTGTTGAGCAAATGCTCAGTACACTCACTCTCACCATCTGCACACAGTAAACAAAACGCAGTTCAATACACGCTTTCGCGAGCTTTTACTGTGCGTTTTGAAGACGCACTCGCTTACTTGTGCTCACTGCTCACAACACAGTGTTGTTTTGTTTTGATTTACGGCTCGTGTTAGATTTGTTTTTAGATTGGTTGGCCACTAATTTTTGAAAATCGAATCCCGCATCTTTTCAATTTCGCCAAACAATCTCTTCACAAACACCACAACACAAGGCATTAGCGTATTGTGATGGACGGTTACATGACATCAGCGCGAAACTTTTTAATGAGGACAATATAAGTGTTAGAGATCTCAGCTTAACCACAGCGTATTCAGAAGAAAAAAGAATTTTCTGAAGTAATCGCTGAGAAATCTTCCTGAATTCGGCCTAGCCAAGAAATCGTATATTTTGATGTGGAAATAGCCGAATAAAAGGCTATTTCAACCAAACTTTGAATTTTTTAGTTTTGAAAACGAAACAGATAATTCTTAGCCAAATAAGCGCAGATTTTTTACATTACATTCCCTCAATTTATCCCGTTTTAACATCCCAAATAATTTTTAATTCTCCAATTGCTCAGTGAATTAGTAAATTAAACTCAAGTTTTACTCATAATTATACGACGAAATAAGGAGACATACAAAATAAATTATTTATTAATACTAAACGAACAACAAAAGTACCACCAATGGTGGTGAGATAACTAATCCAATCAATGGTTAGATTGATTTAGATTAGGTGAATACATTCAAATGTACAATTGTGGTAGAACCACAAAAAGAAATAACGGTTACGGTGACAGAATGGTCACTCATGTTGGCTTGAGATTTTCGTTGCTTCGAATCGGCACATTCACCCAAACAATTTTGGCACTCGGAAATGGCTTAGATGTTGAATTGGACGACTTGTTTTCTTTTTGTTGTTTGGTTGAACTTTCTTGATCTTTTCGATACCTCAACCGCTTCGAGTTGGGAGATATTTCGACGTTGGGAAAACATTTATGAATGTAGTTCTTTACAAATGCACTTGGTGTTTTAAAGTTTTCATGTGAATCTTCTTTGGTGCACCAATTGAACTGATCGTGTCGAGGGGTCGCACGACATTAGGTCCACTGGACATTACGTCCACTTTTGTCCACCGCATTTTCTTGAAAAAATAAATGGGACATTATGTCCACCAGACATTTTGTCCACAACTCTACTAGTTATAGTGCTTGTATGCTCATTGTTCATCTGCTCATTGTTTTATTATATTTCACATCATAAAATCTGATTTTAAAATATTTATTATACTTAGGTATAACTTTATGCTCGTGTCTCAGAGTTGAGTGAGTCACTGATCACTGATCAGGTCGTTATCGAAGATTCAATGGGGAATAACATGGAAGTGCTGCTGCATTAGACTAACCAATAAGATTGAGTGGACATAATCAGTGTGACAATATATAAATATTTTGCAGCAATCTTATCTCAGATTTTGCGAAAAGGAAAGTTTTTCTAGAAGATGACATTGACAAAAGAAATACCAGACTATAAACTTTTACTCTACTTTTGCACAACAAATGGTTAAAGTTGGTTTATTGAGGTGAATAGGGAGAGAAACTAGAATTTTTTCATACAAGGAAAACACAATTAAAAACTAAGTAAAGAATTTAATAAAAAACATTTTAGACTTAAAATGAATGCTGTCACCAGTTGAGTCAATTTGTGTAATGCATACAGTCATGCTATAGCATGATGATAGTATGATCTTATAAGAGACCGCAACCTGTGAGACATGACTACAGTCGGGATCGTGTAGATGATGTCAATAACTGTCACCGATTATAGTCTTGATTAGTTCGTGGCCATTAGTTACCGAACAACACAAACTATCAAAGATAGATGAATTGATCCTACAATTCAACAGATTGAAAATAACATCAAAATCACCACAAACAATTAAGTTGAGCAAGAAGGATTGCGTAAAAAGCTAAAATGTCTTTCTGCATCAAGATTGTAATAGTTTTTGTTCAAATATAATAAAAATCCACCAAAAGAAGTTGTCAATAAAAAGCAAAACAAAATACGCACAAAACGCCACTGATTTTGGGACATTACGTCCACCAATTGCGCTGTTTTGAGTAGCGGTGGACGTAATGTCCTATTTTGGCGTATTCAGAAAACTTTGGTGGACCTAATGTCCCAAAATATTTTTTTTGTATTTCCTTTTAAAAACATGTCGATATTTTCATAAAAGAAGCTTTCGCTTGTTTTTAAGTTCTTACTGATAATTTAAATCAGTTTCAGTAGCTTTATCTTCGTTTTAGAGTTGCCAGAAAACTTTTTTCATTGAACAATATATTTTTGACACGCTAAATGGCATACGCTTATTGTCCACTTGCAAATGATCACCGAGTGATGCATCACCGATGCAAATAAATCTTGATTTTATTATCATGGATTATGCTAATAGCTTCTCTTTATCTTTTCGTCTTCAGCAAAACAGTTACAAAGTTGATTTTCAAGTCAAATGATCAGGCTTAATTCATACTCATGTGGTTGCTATGTACTTTTAAGACTGCAAACATCATGAACGATGAGAGGAAAACAAAAGTATTTTCCTGGTCGAGTGGAATCAATTTATAGATATTTATTGGAATTTAAATTAATTAGTCACGACGTTAACCAAAACTATGATTCTAACAAATTTGATCTTCTTTGTTCAACAAAATTTGTTGTGATGGTTTTGTCACTGAAAAGACATAACTACTTTGCTGATAAGCTTGTCCAAGTTTTAAACAGCATTAATCATTCGATAATTTCGACTCGAAGCTTACATCGAGTTCAAGTCACTTATATTTTCCACCAATAAACAGCAGCTCAATCAACAACACTCCATGGTATCATGTTGCCTGTTAAACAGATTAATTATTAAACAGTTTATAAGATGGCAACCAGAATAGTCAATGATTTGACTCAAATTAATCCGTGTGTCAGTTTCTTGCATTTTGAGACAATCACACCTAAGCGCCCAATTTATGGTTGCACGAACATTCAGATATAGTTACAGTGAACAATTTAGTCATTGATATTATCCACCGAAACTGTCTCAACATTTCCTTTTAGATATCAATAGGTCGACAATTGCCCAATCTTATCGCTCATGTTCGTATCTATTAAAAATTTTACGCCTGTATTTACAATAGAACGTTTTCCTGAATACGCCACAAAAATGGGACATTACATCCACCGCAACTCAAAACAGTTCATTTGGTGGACCTAATGTCCCAAAAAAAACAGTGGCGTTTTTCATTTATTGAAAACTCTTTATTTTTGGGTCGATTATGGATAAAGAAACATAAAATCTTATATCTTTTTGATTTAAAAAAGTGAGATAATTCATTTTAGACATTTGGATGTACTCTTTCTAGGAAACAAACAAGATTACTTGTCTGTGTTTGTTTAACTTTTCCTGCTTCCACTCAATTGTATTCAGTCATTAGCTGTTTTTTATATCGGGTTTTCTCGTCACTTTGTTTTATTCACTTAGTCAAGCCAATGCAGATGTACTTAATTCATCTTTCATCAATCACCAGTCGATGATTAATGGCTGCACAAATTATTTCTGAAAACAAAGTATTTATAAAATGAAAAACAATCAAAGCTTTAATGGCAATATTATGCTGTTTTCAATAGGATGCAGATTCCGAACCATTTCTACATAGGCGGTGGACAAAATGAGTGGTGGACGTAATGTCCCATTTTATTTTTACAAGAAACGTGGTGGACAAAAGTGGACCTAATATCCAGTGGACCTAATGTCCTAGAACCTGTCGAGGTTTGAAAGTTGATGCTTCTTCTCGAATGTTTATATTAGTTTCCAGTACAGTGATTGATTATTCGCTGTCACTTGGACAATAAAATGAAGCATATGGATGATCGAGTCGAACTAGATCTTGATAATCAGTTAGAGGGTCGCCAGTTGAATTGTGTTTCGGAATGTTCAAGTCATCATCCAGAATAATTTCGTCCGGTTAGTACAAATCAGACGGTGGAAAATCCAAGTCATCGTCAAGTTCAACAACATTGCCAACAATTTCCAGGCAATCAAAGTAATAATCGAGTGAGTCAAATTGAACATGTTTCGGACTGTGCAAATCATCAACGAAATCGTCAACAGTCACTTCAAGTTTGTTCAATTCGACTGCAGACAAATCCGACTCATCGTCATAATTGTAATCAAACGACACATCTTCATCAATAATAGTGTCGGCATCAAAATCGTCATCAACGCCCATTTCAGTCACTTCTTCAAGATCAACATGATCAAAACTCGAAACAAAAAGAAAGTCGTCATTTTCTGGTTCGAAGTCGTCAAAAAAAGTGCTTGTCTGGTTCATCTTCGTCGACCAACTTTGCTTCCGAATATTTGTCGACGCTCCGAATCGCATCTCTCAGCGATTGGTCATCCACAAGTCCACATTCGTACGAACCATCACACGTTTCGACTTGGATATCGTTCAAGCAGTCTTGAGCATTGAAGGATTGACCATGAGCCTGAGCATGAAAAGCCATAGTACCTTGAAATAAAATGATTATAATAAAATAATTCAAAAATTAAAACGAACCTTCTCGGACAGCAGTTTTATTATCCTCAGAGAGGTCTTTAAACTTGTCTGCTTGATAACGTCGAGGTGGATTATCCAAGTCGTACTTGCATTCAACTCCCTTCGTCACATCTTGAACTCCTGCAACGAGATAGTGCTTCCTTAGCTTCCAACGAGTATCCACGAAATATCTTTATGGCAACAGATACAGTGATAGTGTTCGTGTGCTGGTCGTTTGTTGGGACTGTTCGGGCATACTTCGGTTTCGACCAAATAGAAATCATTCAGATGAAAGTATTTGCCGTCCGATCGGAGGATTCTCCCTATACGGTCCTTCATTGTGGAACAAATAGAACAGTGGTGATGGTATTAAGATGAAGATGATGCGAATGGTAATGATATAATACGAAATTTAAAATAGTAAAGTTTTTATTATGTAGTAGTATGAAAATAGTGATGATATAATGCGAATAAAACAGTGGTGAAGGTATTACTATGTAGAATTATGAGAATAGTGATGATATGATTTGAACCAAACGATGGTGATGTAATATGATGAGGATGGTGATGGTTTGATAAGATATGATGAGATGAGATAAGCAAAACTTGAATCGTTGAAGCCAAAGAATGTGCGAAAAAGCAGACAGAGGCAATATGTCAACATGCTCGAGTCGAGTGAAACCGCCACAAACACATCTCGAGGTAAACACAAATTGTAAACACTATTTACACCTAAGCAGTCTCATTTGTGTGGTTTTAGCCGTTTGAGAGAAAGCTCCTAGGAATAAATTGAGAAATATCCTGTCACCATGTCCATGAAGGGAACCATTATGCGCCACTGAATTTTCCTGAGGTTAAGCTGAGATCTCTATAAGTGTTGATCAGCCAGTTTACATAGACCATCAAGAAATATATAAATAAGATCAATGTAAATAGCTTTTTTATCGTATTTTATCTGTGATTTTCGGTAAAACTTCTATTACTTATACCATTTATAATGGCGTGAAGAGATTTAACTGAGACAAAAAATTCATTGCATTTCTGAAAAGCTAATATTCCATCCAAAAAATATATCTTACTTCATAATTGTTATACATTTTGCACAATACGTTGTATTGCTACTAACAATATTTTTTACCGTGTTAGATCTCATTTGCATTCGCATTTGGAAAGTCTCCCCAATTGAACAACAAACGACAAAATATTCTTACTGAAATAATTTCGAATTTTATTTTTGTTAACTTTATAATAATTGGTCTTGATATCTATTTTATAATCTTTGTATGATGCAACAAGGAACTGGAAAACGCCATTTTTGATCTAATCTGACCTCAAAAATGAATTCTACGTTAAAAATCAATTTGAAATGACGTTTAATACATCAAAATTAGACTCAAGATCAGAAATAGATTAATAAATAATAAAGTTTCGCGCAGATGTCCAAAATGCATTCAAGTTCATAAAAAGGCGTGTCCCAAATGAACCATTGTTGAAGCAACTGCTCAGCACAGTCACTCACACTCAGCATGTGCAATACAGCCAACAGAATGCAGTTCAATTCATGCTTTCGCGTGCTTTGTTGTGTGTCCAAAGGCGCACTCACTTTCTTGTGCTCACTGCTCACAACACAGTATTGTTTTGCTTTGAATTACTGCTCGGTTTAGATTGAGTTTTCAAAATTGGCCTTAAACTTCTTATATATGATCGAATCCCGCATCTTTTAAATTTCACCATTCAAACAACTTTTTTCGTTAACATTACTACACAAAGCATCAGCGTATTGTGATGGACATAAAGAAAATTTTTTGTAGCTGATTATCATTAAATTGATGTCCTCCACAATGGTATTTTAATAAAGCTGAGCGAATTTTTTAGGGAGTGCATTAAGTGGATCATTGATCAACCAGTTCAACGTAAACCATCAAAAAATAAGTAAATGTGATTATTCATCACTAAATTGCTTCTTTTATTGTTTTATCTGTTGTTCATATTGAACCGCACAATGGGTTTTAGTAAAATTTTTATAACCTAAACCATTTATAATTGAGCAAAAAGTTTTCACTGAAACACTTTACAAACGCTAATGTCAAGGCAAAAAATCATAGCATTTTGGATTGCTCTAATATTCTATATAAAACAAACAAACAACAAAATATTTTCACTTAAATGGCTTTGGATTGTATTTTTACATATTTATACAATAATTGACCATAATATTTTGGCATGGTTAGTATGATGGAACAAGAACTAGAAAAGATATTATTGAGCTAATTTGACTTCATAAATGAATTCTACGTAAAAAATCATTTAGAAATGACGTTTGTTAGTTCAAAATTGAATTAAGAAAAGCAATAGATCAATAAATAATAAAGTTTCGCGCAGATGTCTCAAATACGTTCATGTTCACAAAAAGGCGTGGCTCAAAGGAACCATTGTTGAACACTTACTCTCACACTGATACATGCTTTCAAAAGCGCACTCACTTTCTTGTGCTCACTGCTGAGTTGTGCAATATTACATTGCCAATGTAATGTGCATATCAAACCGCTGCTTTGTTTTGTTTTGATTTTCAACGCTTATTAAAATGATTTTAACTTTATTTTCTACAAACTTCCTATCTCTTATTTTTACAATCTCACCAACCAAACGATTTTCTTCACCATGATCACCGACTGATGCACTTGCGTGACGGGCATAAATTTCGAGACATGTCATGCATACTTTCGTATGTTTTTTTTGTTTAGTTTTTGTTTACTACTCGTGTTGGATTGAATTCCGGTTTTATTTGCCACAAACATCTCATGATTTAATCTTGATTTAAAACATCAACACCAAAACGATTTTCTTAGCCACCCAAAGCACGATTATACAACTATTATTTATTCCAATAAATTCTTTACTGAAACATTCCCAAACAACTTTTATGCTACTTCTTGACAAATTATGCTTTGACATTGATGTTCATCAACTCAAAAATATTCAAATTAGTTTATGGTAACTTATTTACATGCGAAACACAGGAATTGAATTAATTTTAGACAATCATAAAATTTTTCGCGCAGATGTCTCAAAATCATTCAAGTTCAAAAATGGGTGGAGCTTAGAGGCGGAGCTTTGGGTGGAGCTATTTTTCGCGCAGATTGGAAATAAATCTGCGCAAAACTTTTTCATTCTACTCAATCAAAAATTATCAATTCAGTTTCACATTTATGTTATAACTACAATTTCTGTAAAGTTCTGGAAAATTAACAAAAGTTAATAGAAACTATAGACACTTTAACCCGCACAGAGTTAATAAACTGATTGAGTTGTATTTATCAGGCGCTTGCTGAATCAATTCACATTTTGGAGCATTCGTTTTAAACCTTTACATTCGTCTCATCAAGCCAGTTTATCTAACTATCAATTTGAAACATTTATTGTTTTGTGAAAAATTTGATGATAAGACATGACATCATATATTGAAAGGGTTAATACTTTATGTATTCTGTAAAACAAAAAGCACAACTTTTCATTTTAGGTTAACACTGATTATTGGTCACCATGTTTTGCCTTTAGAGTTGAATGCTGACCCTCAACAAATTTGTTTTGTTTTATCTTTTGTGTATATTTATGTGATTGTTTTTTTTCGCTAATTAGTAAAATTCTTTTTATCTGTATGACTTTATAATTTATGTTCGTAGTCATTATCACTTTCACAACATTTCTTCTTCATATCTCATATCCCTAACTCAAAAGTTGAGAAAATATGTTAATATGATTGGAAACGTTACAATATAAAATCTAAGTTAAAGTTTAAAAGCAAATGATAGAATTATACAATGAAATTATATCCTGATAACAAAAAAGTTCAAATACTATACAAATAGCAAATAAATGAATTTTTAAATAAAATTAATAGTTTTCGCTCAGATGTCTCAGCAATAAAAATCTGCGCGAAAATAAGCCACTCCCTAAACTCCTCCTGCAAAAACAAAATATTTTTCGCGCAGATGTCTTTTCGCGCTGATGTCCTGCTACCATTAAAGAATATCCTATTTATATTTTAAAATACGAAATAGATACAAGATAATGTTAAAGAGATTAAGGAAGTTAAATTATTGTCGAGCGTGAGCGAAGACTCTTAGTGACAGCATTTTCAATTTCTTGTGCAGCTAACTCCTCCTCCATTTCTTAACCGATTTACATCAAACTTGGCCAAAGTGCTTAGAATACTATGCAGATGTGCAGTTCAACCTTGGTTTTTGCGAAAAATGTTTTTTAGGTATAGCTGCCAGTCAAATCTCACCTAGGTCAAATCTCTGTTTGAGTGTTCATTGTTGGGTCTGATGGCCAACAATGAGTGCAACAATGGCAAGGGGAAATTTGGTTACATTGTGACTTCAAACTTAGGTTAGGCAGGTGTGGGCGTCGGTTAGGGTTAGGTTAGGTTAGGTTTAGGTGGTTGGGCAGGTGTGGGCGTCGGTTAGGGTTAGGTTAGGTTAAGTTTAGGTGGTTGGGCAGGTGTGGGCGTCGGTTAGGGTTAGGTTAGGTTAGGTTTAGGTGGTTGGGCAGGTGTGGGCGTCGGTTAGGGTTAGGTTAGGTTAGGTTAGGTTTAGGTGGTTGGGCAGGTGTGGGCGTCGGTTAGGGTTAGGTTAGGTTAGGTTTAGGTGGTTAGGCAGGTGTGGGCGTCGGTTAGGGTTAGGTTAGGTTAGGTTTAGGTGGTTGGGCAGGTGTGGGCGTCGGTTAGGGTTAGGTTAGGTTAGGTTTAGGTGGTTGGGCAGGTGTGGGAGTCGGTTAGGGTTAGGTTAGGTTAGGTTTAGGTGGTTGGGCAGGTGTGGGCGTCGGTTAGGGTTAGGTTAGGTTAGGTTTAGGTGGTTGGGCAGGTGTGGGAGTCGGTTAGGGTTAGGTTAGGTTAGGTTTAGGTGGTTAGTCAGGTGTGGGCGTCGGTTAGGGTTAGGTTAGGTTAGGTTTAGGTGGTTGGGCAGGTGTGGGGAGTCGGTTAGGGTTAGGTTAGGTTAGGTTTAGGTGGTTGGGCAGGTGTGGGCGTCGGTTAGGGTTAGGTTAGGTTAGGTTTAGGTGGTTAGGCAGGTGTGGGCGTCGGTTAGGGTTAGGTTAGGTTAGGTTTAGGTGGTTAGTCAGGTGTGGGCGTCGGTTAGGGTTAGGTTAGGTTAGGTTTAGGTGGTTAGGTGGGTTTGGGAGACGCTTATAATCGCTTTCGCTCGACTATTCCCCATAATCTCAAATTTTGGGGACATTATTGAAGCCAACAAAGTTTAATGCTTCAAATATAGCACCCGCAGGGCACACTAGTTAATATTATATAATTTTAGGATATGTTAAAGTTCAGAATTTTGTAACCATTAAAAAAGAAGCACAAAATAAATTAATTTAATTCTGGCAAGCCAGGTAAAAAGCGAGACGAAATTTTAATATGATAAAATATTGTAATTTTATTTTCAATCCAGTTTTGAGAACTTTCTGAAATAACTTTATTATCATAGCTCATACTTGTGGGATAGGGTTTCATGGCTCGTTTAGGGAATATTAGTGGTTCCCGAATAGTGGGACAGTGAAATTGGACAGGGAAAATTCGTTGATTAGAAAATGTTAATTTGACTTTTTTTAGAATCAAAAGATATTTTGAATAACCTTTATGGCTCTACACAACAAATGGATTCATAAAATCTAACATGTTCCAAAACGAATGAGCGAATTTCACAATAATCTGCGCGATTATCAAAAATCAATTGTCAAATGAATGGTTTAATAAAACGTTTTTATCGAACAACAAAGGGAGGAAACGTTAAAGATTGCATTGAATTAGAAACAAAATAAATCGCCAATTCACTGCACAATGCAGTGCACATATATACGATTGTTCCAAAAATCGACTTCCATGGATTGTAGTTGACCATTTATTGAGCTGCAAAACATTGAAATGCACTATCATGTGTGATATGAGAAATATTCAAACGGTTCACCAAACCTGACTATAAAGAAAATAAATAATTAAGAGATAAATTTTTACAAATTTGAAACGCTTTTGAATATCTATTGCACTTTGTTTATTAAAATTTTGATTCAATCTTGAATTGATAGCTTTGTGACAGAATCAAATTTTTGTGATATATATAAATAGATGTAAATAGGTGATATATACATGCTTTTATTGCTATGGAATATTAGTTCTGATAAAAATCGTTATTAAAGTAACCATTTTACTCAAGTTGGATGCGAGTGTACCAATATTTGATGTATTCCCTGTATGGGTTGTACAAAGTGTTCGTTTACAATAAGATTAATAAAATTTAAAAATATATCGTACAAGTCCCGCAAAACTAACGTTTTGCTTTTGGGACTTGTACGAAACCGCTGACAGCAAGCTGTCAGCGGCGACCCCGCACACTAAACCGACCCCACCCAAGCACCGCCCACCTAACCCAAAACCCATCCTAACACGGCACCTAACCTAACCCAACCCAAAACCCATCCTAACACGGCACCTAACCTAACCCAACCCAAAACCCATCCTAACACGGCACCTAACCTAACCCAACCCAAAACCCATCCTAACACGGCACCTAACCTAACCTAAACCTACACCTAACGACGCCCAACACCTACCTAACCACCTAACCTAACCTAACCTACACCTAACGACGCCCAACACCCACCTAACCACCTAACCACCTAACCACCTAACCATCTAACCACCTAACCTAACCTAACCTACACCTAACGACGCCCAACACCCACCTAACCACCTAACCTAACCTAACCTACACCTAACGACGCCCAACACCCACCTAACCACCTAACCACCTAACCACCTAACCATCTAACCACCTAACCTAACCTAAAACTACACCTAACGACGCCCAACACCTACCTAACCACCTAACCTAACCTAACCTAACCTACACCTAACGACGCCCAACACCTACTTAACCACCTAACCACATAACCACCTAACCATCTAACCACCTAACCTAACCTAAACCTACTCCTAACGACGCCCAACACCTACCTAACCACCTAACCTAACCTAACCTTCACCTAACGACGCCCAACACCTACTTAACCACCTAACCACATAACCACCTAACCATCTAACCACCTAACCTAACCTAAAACTACACCTAACGACGCCCAACACCTACCTAACCACCTAACCTAACCTAACCTAACCTACACCTAACGACGCCCAACACCTACTTAACCACCTAACCACATAACCACCTAACCATCTAACCACCTAACCTAACCTAAACCTACTCCTAACGACGCCCAACACCTACCTAACCACCTAACCTAACCTAACCTTCACCTAACGACGCCCAACACCTACTTAACCACCTAACCACATAACCACATAACCATCTAACCATCTAACCACCTAACCTAACCTAAACCTACTCCTAATGACGCCCAACACCTACCTAACCACCTAACCTAACCTAACCTACACTTAACGACGCCCAACACCTACCTAACCACCTAACCTAACCTAACCTTCACCTAACGACGCCCAACACCTACTTAACCACCTAACCACCTAACCTAACCTAACCTACACTTAACGACGCCCAACACCCACCTAACCACCTAACCACCTAATCATCTAACCATCTAACCATCTAACCACTTAAACACCTAACCTAACTTAACAACTAAGACCTTCCAAAATGACTCAAAGGCCTTAACTCAAACAAAATTTCAAAGTTAATTGAATATATTGCAACAATGAAATTCATAGAAATTTTTCTTTTCAACAATGTAAAACTGTTAAAAACCACAAATTACATGTATTTTCTTCCTGTCCACCTGGCCTTAACTAAAACCATCAGATCCGGTTAAAAAATATCTTTCTTTTGTTGTGTGTCTCACCTCTCTACGGCTAATATTATTTGTGTTATTCAAGTTTTTGGTTGAACTTTGACTTGCATTGTTGACGGACGTACCGACGCCACAATTTTAAGATAAGTAGGATTTAAATCACACTGAAGTTGATACAATTAACCTTGATCTGGTGAAATTTATAGAATAGTCCAAAA
Organism: Rhizoglyphus robini; assembly: GCA_023373905.1. NCBI lineage: Eukaryota > Metazoa > Arthropoda > Arachnida > Sarcoptiformes > Acaridae > Rhizoglyphus > Rhizoglyphus robini. The sequence continues at coordinate 1,050,709 of JAKIJQ010000034.1, read as the reverse complement.
AAGTAAGTTCAAAATAAAGGAAAAGCTTTTATAATGGTGGCGGCATAGTTGATTACATACGGGTTCTATTGTATCCAAAGTATTGAATTACCTGAATTAAAAGTTTTGTCACATATAGAGAAATGAATAAAGTTCATTGAATCATAAGTACAGTGAAGTAAACTGTAACATATTTTAATTCGACCATTTATAAATCAAAAGACTTTCGGAAATTACAGTTAATCTATGAATAAGAATGATTTCCTCTACAACTGAACCAAATAATATATTCCAGGTTAATCGTGTCATATATTAAAACAAATTTAGTTTAATAATGGACAGTGAAGATAATTGAATTTTTAAAAATATGTGCCACACAACACAACAAAAAACAAAATATTAAATTAAAAATGCCGAAATTTTGTTTAAGAAAACGAGAAATGGAATGTTTAATTTGTTTGTTTACCAGTTAAAATCAGCTACATTAATTTCCTTGCAAATCTATGAAATTAAAATTAACTGTCATATGTAAAGTTAAAATAAGTAATATTTGTGAGATTTTTTAACTGATTATAGATTATTTAAAAATATTTAATCATTTAAAACTATGTTAAATTTAAATCTATTTTATTTATATAACTTTCAGAGAAGTAAATAATGAAACAATTGAAAGAATATGAACCTTTAGATAAGACAAATTGAGATTAAATGTAAACGATTGTATCGATTGTACGTAGCTATAGTCAGTCAATGTGATTTTATTGTTGGTTACCTTTTTGAAACACAAGGTATTATTTTCTCAATATTTGATTAAAAAAATCAGGAAATTTCTGAATAAAATGTGCTTTCTGTGCCGCGAGGATTAATAATTTATCAAAAGAAGAGAGTTATTTGTAATATGGATTTATTTACTGGTACAAAAATTTCACAAGAACCTACAAATGTGTTAAAAGTTCTATTTGACTAACTTTGCTAACAAGCTCGAAATAGATAAAACCCCTTGTGGGGATACTTTAATGGTAAACCTTTTAAAACGGAAACCGATATGTAGAGGTAAATTTGGAATTAAACTATATTTACTATATTTTGTAATTGAAAATGAATAAAACAAACGGCATGTTCAAATTGCGAACACAAGGAATTTATGCAGAAACAAATAGCGTAACTCAATTGATGATAAGGGGTTGACTAATAAATAAATTTGATTTTAAAAATGAAATTAATTAATTTAAAATTAAATTTATCTAATAAAAAATAATTGAGACCTTTAGAAAACAAAATGCTCATTTGTAAAGATTGAAACATGCAAAATATAAACCTATTAATTCTACCTATGATGCTCTGTCAATTATATATCTCTTAATTGTATGGATAACCACGGGTTAATGTTTAAAAATAGTCGACAAAATTGTAAAATTGATGAATAAAAGATTGAGCTTTCTGGGAGACATAAAAATATTTAAAAAATTAAACCTTTTATAAAAGTCGGGCCAATTCTTGACAGAATTTATTTGTACTGAACTAAATAATAGAAATTAATAAGTGAATTGTATTAGTAACACAAAATGGGCGTGCCCCAAAAATGGAATAAAACCTGTGATAAACTTGTGTATATGTAACACTTTAGCTTATATATCTCCAATATCGATTGAAATTTGGAATTAATAGCTTTGTAGCAAAATCAAAGTTTGTGACATTTAATTTGTGGTATCTAACTACATTAAAGTAATTTTGAAAACCGTGGTGGTCATCGTGTCGGGCACATGCATGGTGGAAGGTACGACTCATACGTGCATGCGCAGTAGAGAAATGAATCCAACAATGGAAACATATCCATGGTTATGACCCTTGACCCATGGAACTGGGAAATTTTCCGGAAATTTTTGTAAACTTACGGGAACTTTCCCAGATACGTTTTAAAAAATCAAAATTTCCGGGAAGTTTTTCAACTTTTCTGGAAACTTTCCCATGTACTATAGAAGGTACGAATTTTAACTGAGGAAATATGACACATACTAGTCGGACCCTCCTCCACATGTCACCCTAAACATGTACATACACCAACCCGCATGCTCACACACGAAGCAACCGACACATTGTACACAGAGTGCTACACACACACACGACCGTCGTCTCGCTCACATCGACTTGGCCTCTGTTTGTAATCTCGACATTGGCTTCTTCTGATATTGTGTTTATTCTATCAATAAAGACTTATTCCGATCAAAGGTCACAATAGGATACACACAATTGATTCTTATGCAACTTTTGACGCTAGATATTTTTGATATTCTCAATATTTGAAAATTGGTTTAGTTTTTGAGACATTCCTCTGGCATTGCTCTGCCATAACAGAGTACTGGTGATGAGATCGAAATGTGGCGTCAATTGTTGCTTCGCATTGGTGACGGTGTGGAAGAGTCCGATTCTGAAGGTTACATCACTTTGCCTGATGGTTTTGGTGTTGGAAGTTTGGACGAGTTGATTGAGTTTGTGTACTCGGATTATGACAATTTGGAGACAAAGGGAATTTTGATGACTAAGAACGATGACACATTTGTGGTTGGTGACCGCTGTCTTGATCGAATGCAAGGTGAGGAACGTGTGTTTGCCAGTGCTGATACGTTTGTAAGTGAAACCGGTCACGACACTTCTGTTCTGGAACGTATGATGATGGAGTTCATGAACAGCATCACCCCGAGTGGATATCCTCGTCACTTGCTTAGGTTAAAGAAAGGTTGCATTGTGATGTTGTTGCGCAACCTTGACGTACAGTGTGGTTTGACTAATGGTGCTCGGTTGATTGTCGAGGAACTTGGTGATCGCAACCGACGGCACATTCTGGTGTGCAGAATTGCCACTGGGCATTACAAAGGGCAGCGTGTACTTATACCTCGCATTCCAGTCATCTCGCGTGATGCCAACTTAGCATTGCCATTCTTATTGCGGCGCAAACAGTTCCCGCTGCGAGTCGCATTCGCCATGACCATGAATAAGAGTCAGGGTCAATCTTTTGATAAACTAGGGATCTACATAGAGAAACAAGTGTTTTCACACGGTCAGCTCTACGTAGCGCTAAGTAGGATTCGAAATCCTAAGAATTTGCGTATATTTCCTAATGGACCAATAAAGAATGTTGTTTACAAATCGATTCTTTTCTGATTCATTTGACCTTTATCGAAGCCTTTTACTTACATTACCAATGTGTACATCTGTCTCCACCATACATCACACTTTGTCATTAAACAATACATTAACATTTCCATAAACTTTATGTACGAGGACTAATCCATTTGTCTTAAATGTTAAATAATAATAAATACAACGAATTCTAACTTAATTTTACCATTTACTTCTAAAGGAACATTGTACAATTTCGTATTTGGAAAAGATGAAAACCAACCCATAAACACATGAGGTAAGACGCAACAGAGTATTTTTAACAAGTCAAAACACAAACGCGGAGTGTTGAGCGGAGCGTAGCGTAGCGAAACGCGAAGCGTTTGGGTTGACTTGTTAAAATATAGTATTGTACTTTTTTGTCTTATAAGAAAAACGGATACAACAAAGAAAATGAAATAGATTCGGTTTATCAAATAAGTCAGTTTGCTAGGCCAGACAAGTGACATGACTCTGAAAATGATTGATTTACTTAAACCAAATTTTTAATGACCTTTATTCAATCAGAATAATTCAATTGATACTTCCCAATTAAAGTGAATTAACAGCATAATTGTGAATATTCAGGATTCTGCTTTTGAAAAATATTCAGTTATTCAAGTTATTACCTTTTATTTTAAACTAAGGAATTGTATCTTGCAAACTTCAAATGTAAACAGGAGTGAACGGATTAAAAGTGACAAAAAAAGAGAAAATATTTTAAGAGCATTGAACTTATTGACATCCTGCCAGTAACAGATTACTAATAGAGATGGGTTGATATAAATAGATCTAATGATAGTCAATAGTTAGTTTAATTTAGAGATGAAGAAAGTTAAAGACAAAATACTTTATACAACAAAATATAACCTTTACCTTTTTTGTCATCCGGATGGATTGGATCCAAAGGGAACCGGTGAAATTTGAAAGAAAGAAGGCAGGAAAATGAAAGTTATGCAGACACGATATAATGAGCGAATCAGAAAAATAGCTACTAAAACACCATTCCAAGCAAAATCGTATATGATAGTTCCATAAGTGAACATTAATTGAATTTTTCACTCAAAAATTATCAAACATGCGCCTCATTTATTACCTGCTGACGGGACACATTAAAAATTTTCTAAAAACCAGTAAAATTTCTTTGTGGGTGCTTATCAAATCATGATGAATTAAATTTTCCTCCAGAACTCGAATTACTTGGAAGGGAATTTGAAATTAGAATTTAGCAAAAATTTCGAAATAACTTAAAAACCGAAGACATATAATGCATGTGACCTGTTCAATCGGTTTTCACTTTGAAACACCAAACTTCAAAAACTCTTAAATAGAATTTACAAATATCAAAATCATGGCATTTTGAGATTAAGATTCTCATTTTAAAAATATTTAAGTTACCTTTTAAAACGAACTTCAGCCGTGAAAACTTGCCAAAACCTGTATTATGTCAACAAAAGTGTATGCCGTGGCATATCTACTAGATATTAACTGAACTCTTCAGATAAGATCACCTGACTAATGTATGAGCAATAACTCTGTACACGGCATTGGCCACCAGCGCCACTACACACATATGACACACCACACATGTATATAAGCCTGTACCATCACACACACCAAATCACTTCGCTCACAGTCCTTGTAGACTAAACACCCATTGTATTGGTTACCCAAACAATAAACCTCTTGCTACACCGACTTTGGGCTTGGTCATTGTGCGGGCATCCAGCGAGGAACCGTCACAGAGATGTTCGGAACACGAACTTATTAAACCAATATCTCTCAAAGATGCCTAATTCATTTTGCATTAGTTCCACCAGTGCAAACATGTAAATTACTCAAAATTTCAGTAACTATTTAAAGTTATATCAGAACACGTATATTCTTTTCCACTTTGCAATGCAATAGGAAAAGTAATCCCGGACTGGAATTACCAATAACAATCCAGAGCCTTCTCCAATTGCTGGCAGCTTCACCGTCGCACAACAACATTCTAGAATATTCCCAACTAATTTAATTGGTGGTTTTTTATTTTTATGTTGGACAAATTTCTGACGCAGCCCTTTAACCAATCAACTGTGCATAAATAAAATCAATCGTTCATTCTGCTTTAATTTCCCTTTATAACTTGTCCGTCCAATAAGTGGCCAGTTATTGGGCTAACGTCTCTTAACGCACACACACACACTCGTTAAGCAAAATTTAGAGAGTAACCATCAACTCAAAATGTTTAAATTAACGCACATTTCAACGGGACACTTGAGCGGCGATTTACATTGACTAAACACAGTGTCAATGAACCTTCATTCATTTTACTTCAAGTGATTCAAGTTTTGCTTCTTGTAAGCAAGTTAGTGTGTTGATGATGATGTAAAAACAAAATTAATTGAAAAATAAAAATAAAACCTTTGTCAAACCTGCGAGGTAAATCTATAATATTAAAATAAACTTTCAAAATTATGTATGTAAAACGGCTCTATCAAACTGTGAAACTGTAAATGAAATTAGTAATAACCAGCACCAGCGCACACAGTAAAGTGAACTAGTCTGAGGAATTTGTTATAAAACCTTTTCTAATGATAATAGTTATTATTTAATATTCAAATGGAATCAAGTTCGATGTGAGTTTGTTAGGCTCAGTGTGAGAGGAGAAGTTGCTTTATTGAGAAGAGGCTATCTGATGTAGCTTAATGTAGCTTTAATGGTTAACCTTTTAAACACGCCAAGTTATGAAAAACTAATTATAAAAGAATTTTTAAAGAATTTCACGAAAATTAATATATATGTATTTAAAAAATTTTATAGAAAAGATCGGTTCGGTTGCATTATATGAAATAACAATATTCGAATTAAATAGAATTGTTAAATTGATAAAAATGATCTTAAGATCTCACGATTTTAAATGTTTAGATTGACCGATGGTCAATGACCATGGCTGCTCCAAAGATGGTTCCTGATCAAAAGTGTCATATACAAACACGATTTTGTGTACCATCTAATTCATTTGATCAAGAATATTTTATTTTGTGTCTACCTTTTAAACAATGGTCGATGATAGAATATAAACTTTCAAATGCAGTATATTTCCACAATAGGATTAATTAAGCAAACGATTATTGTTATGAGTTTTTATTTATTTGAGAAAGCCATTGGGTCATGCGACTTGTGAAACCTTTTTACCCAAAAATTTTATAATCATCGAAGATTCATTCAAAATTCAAACATCGAAGAACGGATTTTTGTAAGTAATAAAAGAAACATAACGTTTAAAACCCCCTGTTAAATAGCTAATTTTAACGTTTTTCATAACTTATCTTTAAACATTTTATTGTATTTTTGTTTATCTGAATGACTAATGTGTTGAAAAATTGATATACGTGAAATAGGATTGTTTTTAAAAGCTTGCAATTTTAAATTTTAAAATGTGGTTAAAATGTATTAATGAGAAAGTACTTGCAATATCTATTTACAATTTTTACGAGTGAAATTGAAAGAATTTATTATGATAGGAATTTATTAGGAAGGATAGTAAAACCTTTTAATTGATCATTTTCTTGTTGTCATCTAAAATCAACAACTTCCACGTTATTTTACCATGACTTGTATTCTTAATTTAATATACCAATTCTTAATGCTAAGTATTTGAAGACATATATAAAGATGATGACTTGTTGTACTAAAAAAAGAAGAATAGGTGTAGTACAACCTGTTTTATGTCAATTAAAGTTACCATTTACTCAACGGCCAGAGATATGTCAAGAACTTGAAGAATACGGCGCTTGTTGTGCATGTTGAAAACTGTCGAAATTGCATGTAGATATTGAAAGTTTATTAAAAAATGCATTGACGTGAGAAAATCATTTAATAAAACGAAGAAGAAACATGAAGTGGTAAAATCAAAAATATTTTAGAATAACAATTGAATTGGCGTTAATAAGATGTCTAAGATGTATAAGAAACATATAGAAGCGCCATTGTCCAACATTGGATTAGCTAGTACGCCAGAAGAAACACTGAGACATCAAATAAGTGTGTTGCTAGTCAGCGAAAATGATTTATTTAATAATAAAATTAAACAATTTCTAATAACCTTTAATGCATGCACAATTGTGATAGAGGAAATCTAATTGAACCTAACTGCAAAATAATGAATGTATGAATTTAGAATGCAGTAATCAGGTAAATATTCGGTTACTCAATGTGCTTCCATTTCTTCCAATTAGGCATATATGGTTTACAAAATCTGTTGCAAGTGAAAGTTGCCTTACCCCTATAATAAATGCTTCTTAAAGTGTGAATTGGATCTATTTGATGGTAGGCTGACAAAATGTCTTTAATCAAAAATGAAAGGCAAAACATTAAAAAAATTACCTTTTCGAAACACAGAAAGAATAATAAAGAAATAATTAATAGATTACTAATTTTTTTATAACCTTTGACATCCAAACATTACCTTTAATTGAACCTTTCATATGTGTTCAAAGCTGTCTAGTTAATTTAAATCGATTATAAGAAAAAAAAACAGAATTTTAGTAAAATCAAATCAATTGTTTTGAATTACCTTTGAATAGATAACAGTCAACAGTCAAAACTTTTTGAACAATAGTATGACAAAATCATTTTATAATCATTTTTTATTTAAAATATTCAAAATCAACATATTTTTAATGTTTGTTTAGATTTTATGCATTAAGTATAAACTCGTTTAAATTCGTGTTTACCTTTACGAATGGACCACTGGTAACTCTCGATAAAACTGTAGATAAAACGATAGAAAAAAGATTTTGTGAGAAACCCTTGTAAAAACGAACCAATTGGCAAACAGTTATTTTTTGGGTAAACACAGGGCTATCTATATGAAATAATCAAAAGGTTTATTTAAAATGTAATAAATGTAAAAAAATTGACGATATAAAATGATAAAAAATTTATTAATAACCTTTTAATTCATTATAAAGAAAGTTAAAGACAAAAAACACATGGAAAATGTTGGGAAAATCATAATTAGCAAGAGCTAAATGTAACAATACGGATAGAAATGAGAATAGAAGGAGCAGAAAGCAAACTTTCTGAAACAAATTATATGACCATTTATCAAACTCGAGCACTTTCTTCATAATCAAATCTATCACATTTAAAATATTGAAATATTGAAGAACTAAGAATTGAGGCAAATAGATTTATGCTAAATTGCTTCGTGGACAGATTCAAGATTCAACATTTATTGATCAAGACTACAACTATATTTCAAGGCAGCGATTTTTTTGTATTATAAAATAAGAAGTGGTTTGGGCAACCGATCAGTTAGGACAATTAAAGTTACCTTTGAGATCTCAGGACATATAAAACAAATTAATTGTTGAAACGCATAGAATGTACAGTTGTTGTGTTTTTTTGGAATTGCACGTTGGAATTGGTAACTGATAGAACATACTTTTATTTGAAAAAAAACCTTTGACAAGAACATTCGAGCACAAACAAATATGAGATCAAATCAGGATAAGCCATAAAAATATCTTTAACATTAACACGTGGATTGCCGTTAATAATAAGATGTACAAGAAATATTTACTTTGAGCAATCTTTGAAAATCATGGCTCAACACATTAGATTAGAAACCAAATTGAAACTAACAGAAAATTGTAATGAATTTAGAATGCTATATTGTATGTAAATGTTAATGAAGAATTGTGCAATTGTCCAGATAATACACAGAGAAACAATTGAATTACAAACTTTTATGACCTTTGTTCATGCCTTTAATTGATGATCACTAACCAATGTTTGCAATTTTAATATCCAAACTATAAGAAAAACTCTTTTCCAAAAAATCATTATTTTAGTAAACGTATTTTTAGGTAACTTGTAAATAGGCTACACAATTCGAACCAACATAACCTTCTTCAGGCAATGCAATTATATGACCATTTTTTAGATTATTTAAAGTTAATCAGGTGAAGGGAAAATTCAAAATTTTGAATAACCTTTATAATAACCGGAAAATTTGTACGCACTAATATTGATCTACAACCTTTACGACTTCTAGTGGCATGGAAAATAATTTTTTTATTGTTGTAGAGTAGAACACTTTAAACAAAAATTGAATCATATAAAATGTTAGGGAGGTGTATTCAAAAGAGTATTCAATTAGTACAATTTTTTAAACCTTTTTGACAAACTACTCAAAAGTTACAATCAAAAGTAACATATAACACAAACATTTTATAAACAGCCATTTTAAAACAAACCATCTAATTACTAAATGAATAGAAAAATTGTAAATATGTGAATTTACTAGACACTAATCATGATTCTGTGTAGTAAAAATATTAAATTATTTAAAAGATTACCTTTTCTTTAAAGTTTCGTCACGAATTCTTCGAATGTGTATTGTAAAAGCTCAAATGTCTAAGAAATCAAGCTCATGAGTGAATAATAATAAAAAGATTTGTTGAAAAACAAAATTATAATTTTTTTTAACCTTTTTGAATGTGAGTACTGAGAATGTTGCCACTGAGAAAAATGCTAATAATTTTTACACAGATATGTCACATATTATTATATAAAAATAAATGCAAAATGGAAAAAACTATTTTAGGGCATAAAAATTGGAAATTATTTCCCAAAGTGCAATAATGTGAGTAGACCAGTAAAAAAAAATTAGAGTGTGAAACTAAGTAATTTAAAGCTGTCTATTGAGTTCCAAAGAGATCCATTAATTGCGAAAACAAATATATTTATACAAAATATGGAATTTTGGTAAAATCATACAAATATTTTAGAACCTTTAATGTACCCTCGAAAGTAAAGAAACCTAATTGAATCAAAAGACAAAATTCTGCATTGTTAAAATATTTGTTTACTCAATTTGTTACTTTTTATTCCGAATAAGATATATTATGTGTCCTACAAAACCTCAAATTTCAATTTGGAGTGAAAGGTTTAATGAAAATAATAATAATAAAAACACGAAATAGTGGAAATTCTATTTCAATTCAAATTTAATCAAGAAATGCGTAAAAGGCTAAATGAATTCAAATATCCAAAACAAAATTTGATTTGATTTGCATTTGGATAACATTATTGATTACCAGTTTTTAAATGGAGTTTGAACAAACCTTTCTTTAATTTAATGTTTTGTAAACAAAGAGACACGCCATAATACTTATATAAAAACCTACAAGATCGGTCTCAATATTTTTCATTTAATTAAAACAATTGTTTTTAACCTTTCATATAAAAGGACAACAAGTGGTGACTAACGTTATAACGGGGAATCGGGCAGATAAGAGGTACAGTGAACAGTTTAGATTTTATGTATCAATTTGTTTAAACTTATGTTAACCTTTATGAATGCGTCTGAAAAAATCCTTGATAACTTTACTGTGTGGAAAATGATATCGGAAAGTTATTATAGTAGCTGACAGTCGATAGAAACATAACAAATCTTTGCTTATTTTCATTAATCAAGCCCTGATGAGGGGATATTAGTACTAACTTGTTTGTATTTAAAATGAAATGATTAAGGAATTTGTATTCTTTAGTTTACAAAAAAGAGAGCAAAGATTTTGTAAGAAAAACCTGTAAAATGAACCAATTGGCCAAATGGTCATTAGTTTTTAAATTTAAACCTTTAATGAAAACACTGCATCAACCTTTAACTCAATGGTTTATTATACTCGTATTATGCTCGTAGTAATCATGATCTGACAATGTGAATATGATTCTGTAAGTTCCATTGTTCCATTGTAAAAGAGTTTTAATTTAGTAATTGTTTAAACCTTTCTAACTTTCCTATCATCCCAATCAGACAATGTATGAAATTTAATAGCAGATATTTAAAGAAATGAAACAGTTCCAATTGGTACGATAGAGTGTAAAAAAAGTCAGATACAAAAACATATATATGGCGAGAGAATCACAATTAGTAATAACGAAATGTAGTAATACGGATGGCAAGTTCAACATTATTTAAGTAATAAATCTAAATGTAGTTTTTTATATATTAAAATTCAAAATTCACTTGTTAAATTTGGTGTTTGAAGATTATTATATATTGTCGCTGGTTTCAATGCAAAAATTAACTGTGTAACCTTTAATCAAACCCCAGACTTGAACAAGTTAAAATTTTCAAGCTTAAACATTCAAAAAGTTAAGAATCCGAACTGAAAATTGGGAAAGAATTTTATTTTTAAAAAATATCGATGGTTGTTATAATGTAAATGCAAAAGAGAAAGAGAACAAATGACTAGATATAAAAGAAACCAAATTTAACTCAAATTGTTGTTAAAAATTAAAAAAACCTTTTCTTAGAAACGCATACTGTCCAATTCGAATTACTTAATTAAGAAATTTTTGAAAACATATAGGTATGGATGACAAGTAGTTTTGAGGATCGATGAATTTAGATTATCAATTAAACCAGTGACTAACAATTATGATGATATATAAAGAAAGCCATCGTGCAAAGCTTGAAAAATTGAAAAATTGGGCTAACTTAAATTGGGAAACCAGTTATAAGAACCAAAATAATAGACTCACCAACAATGCTCAAGAGATAGCAGATTGAATTATTGTTGTAACAAGACAATTTTGATCTACAGAAATTTGCATACAATTTAAAAATTTTTTATAAACCTTTCTTAGATCCCAATAGTCGACAATAGACAATTTTTATTAAAATAATTCAAAAATAAATTAAATAGAAAATCTCTAGAAAATTCCTTTATGAAGCTACTAGAGAACAGTGCACTTGAAACAAAAATATTTAGATTACTTTAAAAATTTGTATTTTTAAGTTGATTAACCTTTAGCAAATTTGTTCGTGAAGAAGAATAAAGTCTCAAAGACTCATAGTTTTGAAACATAGGGTTACAATACTAATGAAAACGTATTTTGCATTCCAGAATTTCTTTTTAGAAGGCAATTTGCCTTAGGTAAAAATGTTGTTAGCGACATCTGACGGTGTAAGAGAACAGACCATTGAATTCACATGTGTTTAAACAAAAATATATAATTTTACTAAATTTCTATAAGATAACTAATTTAATAAATTAAAAATATATACCATTTTAATAAAATTCTAAAGAAGTACCGATGCAGATATTTGTGTCAAACAAAAAAAACACAATGAAGTAATGCTCCAGATTTAAAAAAAATATTAATGTCTATAAATTTTAATAGTCCAGCAAGCTTACTAAAATGTTGCAAACTTAGACTGAATTAGATACAGATTGTTTAAAAGAGTAAGCTACCACTTATTAGCTGAGCGAACGGAACGAACGGAACGAAGGAGCGAGCGCCAGCGAGCGACTGAGTGGAGTGAGTGGAGTGAGGTCAGCTTTTGGCCGAAGCTCAAATGCTCTTTCTACAGTGGAAGTAAGAGGTTCTGTAAGCATAGAAATGTGTGGCGTACAGTTAACAACTTATCTCAAGAACAGTACAAGCCACAGAGGCCATTGAGGACTCTATTTGTCAAGAATGAGTAGAGGAGGAAACCAATAGATGGGCATTGAAATCCATCGAGTATAAGACAGGTAAAGGTAACTGACGTTACTTTTCACGGTACGTAAATAAAAGAAAGATTCAATTGTAAATATTGAAAATAACGTGTATGTGAAGTAAAACCTTTTTGAAAGTACTGTAACGTTTGAATTTAAATCTATTGTCATAACGTGATTTGTAGATAAAACTCAACAGAAATTTTTAACAGATTTTGAGTTATTAAACTTTTTTACCTTTATAGAAGAACCTTTGGAAGTGATTAAATTTTAAACGTTTGAATGTTTTATTGAATGCTGTATTTGAAGTATCAGGAGATCTAGGAGTACACAAGCTTACAATTATCTTTAGGTGATTAAGTAGGAGCATGTTTATTTCGAAGGTTTGGGGGTAGGTCTTATGACGATTAAAAATTAGCAATGAAAAATTGATTTTGTTTGTCTGTTTTCAATGATTTTATTTTCGTTTTTGATGAATGTAATTGGAGACTATATGAGGACAGTGTGGGATGCGGCTTGCAGCTTCCTATCAGCCGATTCGTACAAGTGCCATAAAGCAAAACTAAAGTTTGGCTGGACTTGTGCAAAATTACTGCATGTTAGCTTGCACTTAGAGATGAAGCTGTATTTTCCTAATCATTTTCTTGTGTTCAATCAAATAGTAAACTGTGCAAACTCCAATAATCTCCACAACAAGCCACAAACAAACCAAAAGAGAATGACCAAATTGGAAACAAAGATCCACACCAAGAATGGCCATAGGAATGGGGAGGTGAGTTTCCTGCACAACGTAGTAGACAAATACGGTGGCGGTGATGATGTAAGACAACAAGACTGCCACTTGGATCGATATGAAGAGGTGACTTTGTTTGGTGACCATTGTCTGCACCAAACTTTGCACCTCATCGTCGAAAGCTGCTCGCTGAAGCTTCAGGCGGTACCACATTTTGTAGCCACAGAAACCAAATCTGAGCATATCAAATAAACGAAAACATTGTGATTAGCATTCAGTTTGGTTGTGTCATCAACACACACTAACCTGCTCACAAAAAGAAAAACTTGAATCAATTGAAGTAAAAGGAATGACTCTTTGACGGGTTTGGCCATTGTAATGTGTCGCTTAGGTGGCCCAACTCGGTGTCCCGATGAAATGCGAGTTAATTTGAACATTTTTGGTTGTGAATAAAAGTTGAATGTGACTAACGTCAAGCGATGTTGGTCAATGAGTGGGCAATCATTGGCCGGTCAAGTTGTTTATATAAAGCCAATTGAAAGCAGAATGAAGCCGTATACGTATTTTCAATTAAACTTTTCAGCTTGTTGACATAAAACGAAAATGCATGCGTAACTTTTACTTCATTTTAGATTTATATTTCACATTTCTCAATGGCACTTTTAGAGTACGCAGTAAATTAATAATTTAAAATATTTTTTAATTAATTAAAAATTATTATTAATTAATTAATTTTTAGAAATGTTTGTGGACATTGTCCTGTTGAGCACTTGTCAAGTTGAGAGAGGTACCGTAAATTCCCGAATATAGCCTGCGGGATATTGACCGGGCAATGTTTTATTATATTTGTATAAATTTCAAGTTTTTCAATTAATTCTATTAATTATATAAGGATACCTTTTTAAAACAGCATTTTGAATCATTTTTTAATATAGTATTATCACATAATCAAAAAAAACTATTAGGCATTTATTGTGAAATTTTTTATTTAAAATGGTTAGAAGTTAATTTGAAATTGATTGAACTAGTAGTTAAACTCTAACCAAAAGAATATGAAATTAAGCATTTAGGTTTATTTAAATGCCTGATTTTATTAACCTTTTGAAATCCAAACCAGTTAATTCAAGATAATGGTAGACAATAGAAGAAAGCAGAATAGAATTGCGTCTAACTTTACAAATTAGTGGGTTTAACCATTTCATAATTTTCAATTACATGGATGTTTGTTTATGCAGAGTTTAATTTCAAATCCAATTACTGGAATAGCTTTGTTCTCAAAATATTAAAAAAACAACAGTGGCTATGCAATGTGAAAAACACAAATACGAATCTAACTAAACGCTTCAATAGATCTGCTAGTAAGTACTTTTTTCAATGAAAACATTTTTACGTATTTTTTAATTGAGATAATTGGAAATAATATACGTAATTCCAAAAATTATTTTAAAAAATTTACCTTTGAAAAGAGCTTGAGTTTGAAATTTATTAAGTTTACACATAAAAAGATTTTTTAACTATTATTGAAACACACGATGAAAGACACTAGAAAGTTTGTATAAGTAATCTTGATAACTATTCAATTTAAAAATATAATCTTAATTTAAACCAAAAAAAATGTTTAGGAACTTTGAATTTGAATTGTCTATAAAAAAAACTATAAATTACCAGATTCTTATCAAAGTAAAACTCCAATGAGTTGTTTTAATCTTGAAACCTTTCTAAAAACGAGACTAATCGGATGATAATTTTCAAGAAAATTTATAAGGAAAAACGGAGAAATTTTTTCAAATTTTGTGAACAAATTAAAATGTGTTTCACTTTTCAATATGCAAAGCACTTCAAAACCCCAAATTCTATCCGTAAAAAATTAATTAAGATATTTAAGAGTTGACCAATATTCTAGTGTAGATGTTTTTGAATATATTTGTATATATTTTTTAATAAACTAAATTCATCACTCAGATTCAGAAGAGAATCAGTTTGCTTTAATCCAATTGCTGCACGAATTTGATTTAATCTTTGATAAAACTGGAAAATACCAATAAAAATTTATTTACCTGTGTACATAACGTTCGAACTGAAAAATAAAATATCAAAAAAACTTTAGTCAAGATATCATTGGTTTGTTATTTAAAAACCAAAATCTATTCATAACTAATGTTATCTTTAAAGATACAATTACGCAATTATAAGAAATTTTCAATATATTTAAATCAAAATCTCCAATTGTACTACATGTAAATTATAAAACATCTTTGAAATCAATCTAATAAACCGAAAATTGAATCTCATCATCGCGATTGCTGAAATTTCATAAATTGATTGGTAATATATCAAACTCTTGTCCATGTTTTAATTGTAAATTTACCTTTATTTGACAAAATTGTGCATTTATAATTGTTTTAGATAATGAAAGGAGATCATCATAATGTCATTAATTGTGAGAAAATATTGATATTGTTGACAGTCACGGAAATAAGTTTGAAATTGTTTACCTCTATAGAGCAAATTGTTTACTACTGAATTATATTTGCAGATAAATAAAAATGGATTGAATATAATATTAAGTATACCATTCATAAACAGAATCGTCTAATGACTATCCAGAATCGGCTAATATGCTACAATTTTACATTTTTTTCGTTACTGTAAAATCCAAATAAAGTACAATTAAATTCTGATGTTAATTTGACCAGAATAACTAGATGAAATCATGAACTATTAATGAAAGCTTGAAGTAATAATGACATTCAGAATAAGCGTCAAACAGTAAATATATTGGTGCGGCAAAATTTGAAGAGACAATGTAGAGGAGAAAATTAAGTACGAGTAGTTAGAAGATTAAGTCAATAACTCCAGTTGCCAAAGTATGCCAGAGCTACTTGTAAAGAAAACCCTTTTTGAGTGGATGACTCATGACTCATTGTGCTGTAGAACTGCTTCAAAGGATAATCTAGTGTTAAAATGGTAATATTGAAAACAATAATTTGGCCTATTGTTCGATTGAACATGAGCATAATAATGGCTACTTTTAAAAAACAAGACAACTGTTGAATACTTAAAGTGTATATAAATTAAAAGTTAAATCGTATTAATTTATAATTGAATATGACATAAAACATTATGTATAATTGAATGTGAATAAAATCAATGCAGTGAAGTCAACTGCAAATATAATCACTCAACCATTTATCAAAAACTGTTTCCACTTGCACAGTCTGAGTACCAAAGGCGATAGCAAGAAATGTTAAATTAGAAAAAGTACATTGAAAAAATATATAGATTATCTCTCAACGGAATTTATTTTTGCATTTAGACTTATGAAATTAGAATAACAAAGTGTTACAAAAACAAAAGGAAATATATTAATTTGTTGTAAAGACCTGTAAAATCAAAGCTTGCAAATCGTGACCTAACTAACTAATCATTGTATAGGAATATTATAAAAATGATCTTTCAGAACTTTAATTACTTAGACATGAATTTAAAATTTGAACTAACCAAAACGCGCATTTATTAAACGGCAGAAAGATGAACCACGCAATTACCTTTAAGAAAACATGCAATTTGTAACATTGTAATCTTGGAAGCCGAAATAAAGTGGACAAGAAATCCTTTTGATAGTAAAGACAGACTTAAACAAACTGTATTTTTTTAAAAATAAAATTCAAGATTCTAAGAAAAGCTATTCAATTAAAATTAAGTTGTCTAAATTTTTGATTAAAGTTACCTTTGATATAGGCAACCAAATTGATTAAAATATTGTTCAATTTTGATTTATTAAAAAAAAATGATAAAAAGTTTTATGGTAGTTGAATAGAATTCGAGTGTTATAAATTATAATGTTTTGTCAATTGTCATTGTGCAACATAGAAATTTAATAAATGAAGTCAACTTCAAATAAATTAGTTTAACCATTTATACATCAACTCATGGAATCGATTCTTAATGAATCTATGAATAAGTATGGTCGCCTCTAGGACTGCATCAGTATGATTTAAAGCACTTTGATCTTCGCCCAATGAAGAAATGTTTAATGGTCTTGAATACTAACTGGAAAACCCAGTAAATGTTGATTTACCTATAAATAAGCTCAAGTATGTACGTGAGAATTTATCAAATCTACATTGATCTTTTTTTATCTCATCAAATTCCAATGAGTATAGTTCTCGGTTTACAGTAAAAACCAAATGATGAATTCATGTTTTTTAAACTAAAAAAAGTCATGAAGATTTTATGAGCAAAAACCAATTAACAGGTGGAAGCCGGAATGCAACGAGCAAAGTAATTTTGGATAACCGCAGGACTACTTTAGATAAATGATTTAAACAAATATTTTCAAAAAAAACTTATATGGTTTTGAAGAAATTCGAGATTGAGTTAATTTATGCAGCATTATTCTGCATATTGATTCTAGTAATATACCTTTTAACTAAAGAAGATATTCACACTTTTAAATTAAAAAAATATTCATTAAAAAACAACCAATTAGAAGCTCGTCGTGTATATAAAGTTCTAAATTAGATTATTGAACGACACTAAATACAAAATATAAAACTCCGAGAATATTTTTTCAGATTTATCTAGGTTAAATAATAAATAAATTTAAATAAGAATAATTAAAGAAAAAATTTGAATCAGCTAATGAGATCTGGCTTATCAAATAAAACAAACCTGACATTTTGCGAGTTTCTGAAAATGATTGATTTTGTAAAACCAAACAATTTTTTATTGACCTTTAATTAATTAAAGTTAAACCCAATTACATTCTAACTTCTAATTGTAAATGTGCGAATTTGCAAGGCGGTAATCAAGATTCTGCACATGAATAATATTTAATTATTCAAGTTATTAGGTATTTTTTAAGCTAAACATGTTTTAATGTGTGCAACAATCCTCAAATGTCAGCGAGAGTGAATAGATTAAAAAGTGAATAATAATAAAAGATTAGGGATTTTAAGATCATAGATCTTATTGACATTTTTTTAAACTGATTTAGCAACACAAAAGGGTAGTGCCCCAAAAATAGAAAATAAACCTATAATAAACCTTTATTAAGAGGAGACTCATTAGTTTGTAGATCTCGGTAGAGATCATTCATCAACATATTATTAAATAACATATGGAAAGCGAATTTGAATATCTATTGAAATTTGGAATCAATTTTGAATTGAAAGATTTGGGACCGAATCAAAGCTTGTGACATGAAATATCTATTGTATATATTTCATTATCTTTTTTGTCTTCCAATGAGAACTTACGTAACGAATAAATTTGAGAAATGAACTTAGGCATGAAAAGCTATACAGACACGAGAAAATTCAAAGATTCTTAAAATTCAATTCAAGAAAAACTAATTCAATTAGAATTAAGCCACCTGTCGTGATGATTTAGGTTACCTTTGAGATTTCTATTTCAGTATATCAAAATATTGATAACGTCATTTAAGCCTCAACATTGGCGTCCAACTGTACAAATGTCTTTTGCTTGATCGATATAACTCAAACCTTTAAATTTTGCATAATGGAATAACAATTACATTGGAGTTGTACGAGAAAGAATTATGTTAAATGTGAATTGATTTTTTTTATTAAAATTGGAAATATATAACTTTATTATGGAATATGAATTCTGTAAAAAAAATTATTTTTTATCATAGTGACCATTTTATTCAAGACAACAAAGATTCGATTAATAATTCTTGTTTCATTATAAAAAGGGACGCACGGGTTGAGTTGCCATGAGTTGTCCGGTTGTCTGTAATAATATGCCGATATTTATCAATTCGAGTAAATCAATCCAAGATGGCTTATAGTGGTAATTAGGAAAAACATTTTTATATTTGTAAAAAGAATTAAGAATTTTCCAGTTTGAAAAATCCTTAAGATCAATGCAGTGAAGTTAACGGCAAATATAATCATTCGCTTATTAAATTACTTATTACTCTAACTTCCTTTAAGTTAATCTAACTTAACGTAAATCGCTTAAAACAGACCTTAGTGGGAAAAAATTAAGTTTTAAAAGTTAAAAGTTTACCGTTTAATCAATGGCTATAGTAGCAAGTTCCTAAGTTGATTCAGATTATTGAACATTCACAAATTTGTGTAGAAATCATTTATTTATTTATTTAGTAAGCTCTTATACAAAAATTTGATTAAAATATAATTTTTTAATGAAATAAATCATGAGAATTGAAAGAACAAAAACCTTTAGATAAAGAACCCCGAAATGAGAAGTGAACGATTGCAGACATGAGACCGAATTGTTATGAATTTACTACTTTGAAAAGAATTTTGACAATAATTCAATTGAAATCTAGTTATTATCATCATTAGTATGTTACACAAAAAGTTACCGAATTGATATAACAAAACGGTGGCTCCAGAAATAACGTTTAAATCTCTTCCAGATGATTACCGAAAGGCGCTTAAGTAATAAAGCAAATGACCCTTAAACAGTCGAAGCACAACTACGAGAAGCGTTAACTAGTATAGAACCAGCTGCTGGAATTATGAAATCTTTTAACTATCGTAAATCAAAATAAGTAATGCCATTGGCATAAAAGTCGGAGCGAGAGTATATAAACCATTTGTTTCTCGTTTGATCAGTTGTGTTCCAAATCAGTTCAATACAATAAAGTTGGACAACTATTATCTGCACATGGCCACAAAATAACCATTGCGTTTGAAAAATAAGCACCTAGATTTATACACATCCGAACAATTTCATGATCTTTAATTACCAATTGACATGGGATTTTAAAAATCCGGTTAAAGGGTAAATAAAAAATGCAGATAAATTTATTTTAAAATACTTTCAGTTATGCACCAAAAACAGTGCTCTATAATAATTCGGTAAGTTAGATGTGTTTTAATTGAAAATGTATTAGATGGTAGGGGAAGTAAGCTCGAATTGTGTTGACTCGATTTAATAGACCACATTTGCAAAGTATATGTCTTGATCGTTGTTCAATGTTCATGAACAGATACAGTCAACAGTATTCAATTTGGTCCAAAGTTAACACAAACACACCTACTGTGAATCACAGCACTCCTGTGTGGGTGTGTTTGTCACTGCGCATCCTCTTTGCTCACAGCGGGCTGGCTGCTCGGCGAGTGTGCTTGTCTGTGACCCACACAGTGTTTTGTACTTCTACTGTAGACTCTCGGTCCTTACACATTTTTATGCAAAATTTGATTTATTTTTTGAAAAATCGCTGCTTCGTTGACCTTTGACTTATTTGCCAAAAGGCACAACTTTACCCCAACCAGAACATTGTGTAAAATTTTCAGACCGATCCATTGAACCATATAGCCACAATTCTCTGCACAAGCCTTTTCCTAACAAGCGGCGCCAGAGGACTCGTTCACTCACAAACTCACACCCTCGCTTCGCTCGGGCGTGAGTTTGTTCGTTCGCTCCTCCAATTACTCGAGTATTACGTGAAGAGTAAAACTCAACCGACAATAACGAACAAGTACGAACAAGTACACTCAATTACTTGGCCCATGTGGTACTTCGTAACCAAAAAGTAGTAGTTGACCGAGCAAGGGCTGACACTAGAGGGAGCTCGCTTTCGTTCAGTTCATTTTACAGGGTTCTGCAATGTTGTTGTTGTTGCGCGGAATCTCAAGGAGAGGACTGCATTATGTTTGTCTATATTATTGCTCATACTACTCAGGGCCCGAGTAAATGAGTGATTTAGTGGCAGACGCAGTCTAGAGGTTGACCGTCGTTCGGCCGGACACTGTCATACTTCCTCCATGTAAGCCAGTTGGTCAGGCACGCGGAAAAGGCTCACGAGAAGCGGATTGTACATTGTTATGGTATCTGCCATCAATTGACCATTGGTGTGTGAGTGCTCGATGCGTACTTTCGTTATCTCTTGACCTCTGATCGAATGCATCTAAGCTCACTCGATGCGTGTGTTGGCTCGTTATGCAGTTTGTCTGTTTGCTTGGTTTGCGATGCCGTGCCACAAGTGGTCGTTTCAGTGGAAGAGACAATTCAAGGACATATGTAATGAGTTGGTGCATTGCCGCTTTCATATGATTTTGTCGCCCGACTCGAGTTGCTGTCCGCGTCTCACCACCGACCATAAAGCCCATTTGAGCGCGCAATCGTTGTTGTTTCGTTTCTTTTCTTTTCGTTACAAAATAGACTTGATCTCGATCTTTCTCGAGCGCTCCGCGTCCTTGGAACGTTTGCCTAACGAAACTCATCTTCTCATCATGTGTACACAGCCTACTCATCGCCTAGCCCCCGAGCTCACCCTTTAGCCGCACTCAACGACGACAGGATAATTCCGCGTATTGCAGCCCTCTCCCGCTCTCTGTTGTAATCTAACCTTTGCACCCATTTGTCATTTTTAATTGCTTCCATACACACTCGCCCTCTATGCAAATAGTGTGTGTGCTCTTATATATTCACGTTCATCCTCTTTTTGTAATTCACTTGTCCACTGAGTGTCCGTGCATAAAGTTCACTCTCAGTGGCCCAATTCCTATTGATTAGCGAACCAAACAGTCATTGTAAGTTTGTGTTCGCATTTTGCTGTCATTTACTCTTGTGAAGGTTTTTACCGTGGTTTTGCTCTGGCCACGGGTTTTCCCTGGACCGGTCCACTAGTACCGTTCCGAATTTCATCATTAATATAAAGAGCTAAAAACTAAACTTGAAGTGTGTGATTTATTTGGTCCGTAGATGTCGTGTGTAGTTTGCCCGTAGAGTACCACATTTTGGCGTCCGTGACAGGATCCGACTGAACTGCATTCTGATTGGTAAGTCGTACAATTTGTTTGCCTGATTTCTCCTTTTCGTTTCTCGTTCGTTTCTCTGCATTTGTGTTGTATTTCGCCTCATTTGTTGTCTGCTCTTTTATGACTCATCTCTCATGATGGCAGGTCGTGGCAAAAATTCTAATCCCTTAATTCTTACCCGAGCTGCTGCTAGGCGAGGTAAGAGAGCCATACTGTCAGGTTTACCTGATCCAAACAGTGCCGCTCTCCAACTCGTGAATCGAGACAGTCCCGAGCTTATTCTCGCAAGAGATATTCAGCGTAGTTTGAATGTTGCCAGTTTGGCTATTACTACTTATGATCCTTCTGTTGAACAAATGGTGTCTTCTGCTTTGAAAGTGCTTTGTCAGCATCATAGTGCCTTGTCCTCGAGAGTAGACGATCAAACTGAGTCCGATTTGATGAATGCGATTACTAAATTGCTTACTCTTAAGCAAACTATCAAGGACTCACAAGCATCGGATACTAGATCTGATGCCGGATCGGTCAGTACAGCCTCTCAGCCAGGAACATCTTCTGCTGAGGAACCGAGGATCAAGTTTTCTGATTTGCCTAAATTTAAGGGCAATTGTCTCGATTGGGTTAGCTTTTGGGGCAACTTTACCCGACTGGTGATTAATCGTAGAGGTTTATCTAAATCCTCTCAGTACCAGTATCTTTGTCAGTGCCTCACAGATGAGCCAATTGCTCGTCAAGTTAATCATTTTGACCCATTCGACGATTCATCTTTTGACAAAGCGGTTGATATATTACGGAAATTGTTTGAATATGGTCCTTTGGTTCGACAATCATTCGAGTCAGGTATTTCAGGTATTCCTCAGTTAACTGTCGAATCATCCCCGGATCAGTGGGCCAAGTTGCATGCTATATGCAACAATGCGGTCCAAAGAGGTTCCAAACTTGAGCCTCACGATCAAAGTGCATTGAGAGTTGCTCTCGAACTCAAAATGCCTGATGACGATCGGCGATTGTATCACAATCTTAGTACCGAGCGTTCATTGGCAAATTTGGCCCATTTTATCTCGGGTCGAGTTGAGAATGCACGACAAGATCTTTATGATCGCGCTTACCGCCCAACTAGTGAGCACTCAGCCCAATCTAAAGAAACCAGTGCTCAGAAACCTAGTACATCTGAATCATCAAAACAGCGCGGGTCTAAGAAGCCTCCTAGGCGCCCAGGTCGTTCGAAGTCTTTCTTTACGAAAGGCACTGGCGGTAATTGTCCCTTCTGCGGAGGTGGACACGAGCCAACTAGGTGTAATCTCAGTGTTCGTCAACGAATCGTAATTTGTGAAACTAGACCGCGGCGCTGCAAACGTTGTCTTGTATCATTTGTCCCAGGGGTCACACATCAATGTAATAAAACCTGTGCAAAGTGTGGAGGCACCCATCACATAGCTTTATGCTACCATGACGAGAAAAAGTCCGGTGGTCCTTCTGGGGGCCCCGCTGGTGGCCCTGGTGGTCCTGGCGGTCCACCTGGACCAAGTTCGGGTGGTGCTGGCGCTGGAGCAGGTGGCTCTGGCTCAGGAGGCTTTCCGTCCAACAAGTGGCCCAATAATGGCGCCAACAGTAACAACGATGGTAATGGACGGAGCGCTCCGAATGAATCAAAAGAAGCGATTGTCGTTCGGTCTTACGCAACTGTGGACCTTGGGAACGATAGTACCTTTTTACCAGTAGTGGAGCTATGTGCTAGGGCTACCCCTGGCAGTGAATGGATAAAATTGATTGCAATGATTGATAATTGTTCAACAGAATCGTTTATAGCTCAGGCAGCGGCACAGCAGTTGAATGCCGTACGTAATCGGTCACCGTTAAAACCAATTGAATCACTAGGTGGGCGATTGAATTTCAGCGTCAAGGAACAGTCCTCAATCTTTGTTCGATCAAATCGATCGGACTACGAAACTGTTTGTTCGTTTTTGGTGATGCCCACTTCAATATTGACTGATTTGCCCGTGCCCGGAGTTGAGTTGCGTCAGTTAGCTAAGGAACGGGGCATTGACCTAGCCACTCCCCCCTCATTCAATGGCATGGCCAAAATTGATATGTTGATAGGAATGGATTTATTTGTCGATCATTTCATGTCTGTTCCCCCAGATGCGGTCATACTTAGACCGGGCCTTGCTGCTTTTAACACTAGATTGGGGTGGATCATTGAGGGTCGAGAAGTGAAGGAGCGGACTGTTAAGGCGTTCCATTTGTCAACATCTGGAGCGCCGGCCAAGTGCGAATGTTGTTTGAATATGAAGAGATTGTACGATGATCCGTTGACGGGTCAAGAGAGCGATCGGGACGAGATTGGCGAGGAGTGGGGGGCTCGTTATGAGTCTTCACTTGAGTACGACTCGAATGGCAAGCGGTTCACGGCGAGACTGCCTTGGTTGTCGAATGAACGACCCCTGTGTAATTACCACGTCGCGAAAGCCCAATGCAAATCACTTCGATCGAAGCTACTGCGAGAAAAGAAGTTTGCCGCTTACGATGACGTGATCCAAACTCTCATCAAGGAGGGTTCCGCTGAGCCAGTTGACCCGAGTACTTCGCTTGGTGGGTACTACTTGCCTCACCACCCGATCTACAAAGAAAGCTCATCCACCGCAATTCGTCCTGTCTTCAACGCCAGTTCGAAAATGCGGCAACTGAAATCTCTTAACGAATGCATCTTCAAGGGCACTTGGGAACAGACCCAATTGCTGGATTTGCTGGTCCGTTGGAGATTGAATCATTATGTCGTCTTTGCAGATATCAAGAAAGCCTTCTTACAAATTCGAGTCCATCCAGACGACAGAAAATATCTTCGATTCTTGTGGTTCGAAGACGACCAACTAAGAACGTACCAGATGACTTCAGTTCTGTTTGGAAACAACGCGAGCCCGTTCATGCTTCACGCCACTCTACATCGCCTGTTCGCTGATCAAGCCGAGGGAAATGTTCGTGAGTTTCCTCGGTACATCTACATGGACGATGCATTGCCCTGTGCTTCTTCCGTTGATGAACTTTCGGAGACTATTGTGGCAATTCGTGATGTGTTTGCGCTCGGTTCCTTTGAACTGCACAAGTGGGCTGCGCCTAAATGGCTCCAAACTGAACTTCCGAAGGACTTGAAAATTTCATTTGATGGATCCAGTCAACACAAAGCGCTTGGAGTCTTGTGGGACCTTGAGGACGATTCAATAAAGTTTGCTGTTCCATCTATGGAGGTTGTTGGATCGTCTGCCGATGAAGTGGAGTTGACCAGACGTCAACTGGCCTCATTCTTCGGTATGTTGTTTGATCCTATGGGTCTCCTCGGCGCTTTCCACACTCGTGTGAAAATCTTCATGCGAAAAGTACTGGAAATCTCTCCCAACTGGGACGACCCCCTAACTCAAGACCTGAAGAAAGAAGCAATGGGAATTATCAAGCAATTCTCACTACTCCCGAATTTCTCCATCCCAAGGTCTTGTGCCCGAGGCGAGTATGACATCTTTCTATTCGCAGATGCCTCCGCAGCCGCTTACGGCATTTGCGTCTATGTCTATCCTCGAGGTGCAGAGCACGGGGTCCTCCTACTTTCCCGAAGCAAGTTGTCTCAACCGAGTCGCACTATGCCGCAGTTGGAGTTGTGTGCCGCGGTCTTATCCGCGGAAACGTACGGTGCTTTGCGACAGGAATTTGATTCGGCAAGCAAAATTTGCTTTTTCTCGGATTCAACTATCACCATCTGTCGAATTCAATCGAACCCGAACAAGCACGAACCATTTGTCGCAAACCGCATTCGAATCATTCAATCACACTCGACTCCAACTCAATGGCACCATGTCGATACAAAGAAGAATCCGGCGGATTTGATTTCCCGCGGAGTTTCTATTGAAGATCTTTACCGGAATCCGCTCTGGTTGCATGGACCTGATCCAGCGTGTCTCTCGTACGATCATCCAATCATTACGATGTTCGGACGCAGCAAGACCTTCGACAGTAAGCCGATTGACGATCGAATTGCCAATACTTCATTTGATGTGCTGCAAATCACATTTACAAGAATACTCGAATGCATACAGCAGCGAGTGGATGTGTTGAGCCGAGTGAACGAGAACAAGGAAGTGAAGCTCAGTCTCTCGCAATTGGCTGTTTTGCATATTTGGCGATTTGTTCAGTCAAAAACATTGTCGAAGGTTGTCAAAGCAGTCACAAACAAGCAACCAGTGGTATCGACAGAACACTCGAAATTGAACTCAATGAAGCTGTTCGTCGACGAGCATGGCCTCTTGCGTTTGGATCGCCGACTTGAAAATGCAGACATAGAAGTCGAAGTGAAAAACCCCATTGTTGTAGTTGATCATCCATTGGTGCGCAGCTATGTCCAAATGTTGCACTCCCGTCGCCTCTTTCATGCGGGAGCGACAACAACCGGTGCTTTTTTGAATCGCTGCATTCGTTTCGTTGATGGTTCCAGAATCATCAGTACGATTGTTCGAAATTGCCTCCACTGCAATCGGAGAGGTGGACCTGCTTACGATCCCCCGCGTGGACCACTGCCAAGAGGAAGAGTCGATGCAAAACGAGCTTTCCAAACAATCGGTATTGACATCTTTGGTCCGATTTATGATGCTCCGAAACCGAAACGAGGCAAGAAGCGGAAGGAAGTAAGGCCACAGAAGTATTATGGTCTGTTGTTTGTTTGTGCCGCTTCTCGAGCAATCCACATCGAATTGATTCTTTCACGATCGTATGAAAGTGTTCGAAACGCAATTCACCGATTCATCAGTCGTCGTGGTGTGCCTGCAGAAATCTTTTCGGATAATGAGAAATCATTTCTCAAAGTTAAATTGGCCACCTATTATCATTTGAGACGTTGCCGCAAGTTTCTTGGCCAAGAATATCCGGAAATGGAATGGCACCTGAATCCACCAGCAGCACCATGGTGGGGTGGCTTCTATGAACGTTTGGTCGGTACAGTGAAGCGCGCAATTTTTGGCTTCAAACCGACTCGGCCATACTCAGTCGATGAACTTCAAACTACCTTCTCAATCGTTGAGGCCATGATCAACTCAAGACCATTGATGCGTGGGAGTGTTTCCGAACCAGCCATTACACCATCGCATTTAGTGTTGGGACACTGTTTGCTTTTGTTGCCTCCCATTCACTTAGATGGTGCTGGAGATGATTCACTCATCAACTACACTGGCCTCAAGGATAAGCTGAATCGATTTTGGCGTGTCTGGTCCTATGATTACCTTACTCAACTTCGTGACTATAACAAACCGAATCCACGGCAACCGAAAGAGGGTGAGTTAGTCATAGTTCGTCGTCCTGGAGCTGCACGTGGTGAATGGCCCTTGGCTGTAATCGATGACGTGATCTTGGGACCGGACAACGTGGCGCGCTTGGCTAAGGTTCGTTATCAGAATGGCAGCATTGAGACCAAAGCCGCGCACCTAATGTTTCCATTGGAAGCAGAAAACCCGAATTGATTCAAAAGTAAGTTTATTTTATGCTATTGCTGTGGGCGGCCCCCCTCGGGGGGCAATATGTGGTACTTCGTAACCAAAAAGTAGTAGTTGACCGAGCAAGGGCTGACACTAGAGGGAGCTCGCTTTCGTTCAGTTCATTTTACAGGGTTCTGCAATGTTGTTGTTGTTGCGCGGAATCTCAAGGAGAGGACTGCATTATGTTTGTCTATATTATTGCTCATACTACTCAGGGCCCGAGTAAATGAGTGATTTAGTGGCAGACGCAGTCTAGAGGTTGACCGTCGTTCGGCCGGACACTGTCATACTTCCTCCATGTAAGCCAGTTGGTCAGGCACGCGGAAAAGGCTCACGAGAAGCGGATTGTACATTGTTATGGTATCTGCCATCAATTGACCATTGGTGTGTGAGTGCTCGATGCGTACTTTCGTTATCTCTTGACCTCTGATCGAATGCATCTAAGCTCACTCGATGCGTGTGTTGGCTCGTTATGCAGTTTGTCTGTTTGCTTGGTTTGCGATGCCGTGCCACAAGTGGTCGTTTCAGTGGAAGAGACAATTCAAGGACATATGTAATGAGTTGGTGCATTGCCGCTTTCATATGATTTTGTCGCCCGACTCGAGTTGCTGTCCGCGTCTCACCACCGACCATAAAGCCCATTTGAGCGCGCAATCGTTGTTGTTTCGTTTCTTTTCTTTTCGTTACAAAATAGACTTGATCTCGATCTTTCTCGAGCGCTCCGCGTCCTTGGAACGTTTGCCTAACGAAACTCATCTTCTCATCATGTGTACACAGCCTACTCATCGCCTAGCCCCCCGAGCTCACCCTTTAGCCGCACTCAACGACGACAGGATAATTCCGCGTATTGCAGCCCTCTCCCGCTCTCTGTTGTAATCTAACCTTTGCACCCATTTGTCATTTTTAATTGCTTCCATACACACTCGCCCTCTATGCAAATAGTGTGTGTGCTCTTATATATTCACGTTCATCCTCTTTTTGTAATTCACTTGTCCACTGAGTGTCCGTGCATAAAGTTCACTCTCAGTGGCCCAATTCCTATTGATTAGCGAACCAAACAGTCATTGTAAGTTTGTGTTCGCATTTTGCTGTCATTTACTCTTGTGAAGGTTTTTACCGTGGTTTTGCTCTGGCCACGGGTTTTCCCTGGACCGGTCCACTAGTACCGTTCCGAATTTCATCATTAATATAAAGAGCTAAAAACTAAACTTGAAGTGTGTGATTTATTTGGTCCGTAGATGTCGTGTGTAGTTTGCCCGTAGAGTACCACAGCCCAATTGAAATAAAACTTTATTGCAATCTCGATTAAATGTATGTTGATATTGTTATTTGTGCAAATAAAATAATCGAACAATATTGATCCGAATTAAAACTTGTAAAACAATCTCAATAGAATGACCACTATGTAGATCATATCGAGCATAAGCCTACAATTTAGCATAAAAGTTCCATCTCGGTTGTTGATCGCTCCTACACCATCCACATTGATGACTATGGCTTGGTCTGTAGCAGCAGGTGCGAAGCATTGCTTTATGGATCACGAATTTCAATTGGACCATTTCTGACCAATGGAACAGCGGAAACAAACATAGCGACATCATCAGTCGGGTTAGGATGTCTAAAAAGAAAAAAATCAAATGAACCATGTTTCAAGAAAATCCTTTTCTGATGGCCGTTGTAGCAGTAGTAGCTGTAGTAAATCAACAACATCTTCCCCATTTTATCATCATAATCCACATTTTGTTACATGGAATTACATGTAAAAGTATTAGCAGTGTTTTGCCCAAGAGAAAGCTCAACAACAACAAGAAACAAAAAATAGAAATTGAGTTTTCGGGCATTCCTGGTGCACAAGCGGTTCCTTCCAGCTCCAGTTCTATGGGACATGGAAATGCGTTTCAGTGGGTAGTTCCAGAAAAACCAAGAGTTAGTAAAAGTAAAATTAGTAAAAAACCCAAACTATGAATGATAATTATATATGTTTGAATTAAACGGATTTGATTGGCCATATTTTGTTGAACATACAACTTCCGGTGGAAGTTGGTTCCAAATTCTAAAAGAAGTTTTGTATACTTTTGTCATAAGCAGTACGTGAGAACATTCACACATAATTATCATATTCAAAATTATGACTCTTTATCCTTGGCATTCACATTTTTTAATAATAAATTTTTAATAAAAAAAAAGATAAATAGATTTGACATCCAGATTTGAGTCAAAAATATAATTAGTAAAAAATACCTTTTTATCCTGGTTTAGAGAGAGAGAGAGAGAGAGAGAGAGAGAGAGAGAGAGAGAGAGAGAGAGAGAGAGAGAGAGAGAGAGAGTCAAAATTGTATTCACAAATTTTAACAAGCAAGTCTTGCAAAATTTAATTAGATTCACTGAAAATGTACACGCGTCCATCTCAAGACATATTTTGTTTGTCTTATCAATTATGAATTATCATTGAGCACATGCAACTCGTGATGAATAATAAATCGTGTGATAAAAAATGTATTTGACTATCTAATGTGTCAAAATAAATTTTTAGAAAACCTTTAGGTCATCATACAACTTATCTACATTTCTAAACACTGACATAAACATCTTTACTTAAAATCAATAATTCAAAATATTAAATCTTCTAAATACTTTTGAAAATATTTTTAGCTCAAAATTTGAAGATAATTCATGAAATATTATACTGCATTTGGATTCTATTATAGACCTTTTAATTTAAGTGGAAGATCAAAACCCGTTAAGTACAAGTTATTAAAAGCAAGAACATTTGCAGTTTCAAATAAAACTACAAATGAGAAACAAAATAAAATAGTTATTGTAAGTTATTAAATTCAGAATGCAAAGAGGGTCAAATAAAACTGTCTGTCAAGCCTGGAAAGTGGCGACACTCTGAATGTGATTGATTTACTAAAACCAAATATTTTCTAATGACCTTTTAACATCTTGACAAAAAACCAACTAAACTAATTTAATTAACAGAAAAATTGAAATTCTGTGTTATTACAATGCAGTAATCAGCATATTGCATTGGAAAAATATTCGGCAAGTAATATAAAAGTATAATATCTTTATATAAGTAAAATAATTTCGAGAAAAACTTGTAGAACTATGGAACTCGATCATTACAGATTACTGCTTGTAGTATTTAATTGTCACATAAAAAAAGATTTTTAAATTGATCCTTTGTAACCACTTGAAATAAATGCAACAAAGTTGTTTAGATGTGCTCGAAAAAGGTGCAACTATTGATTTTAAACCTTTTTGAAAATTCGACACACAAACAAATAAATGTATATAAAGAATTTTGATATATAGGTCAACCAAGTAAAAATCTATACTTGCAGGTAATCAGTTTTGTTATTAAATAAACAAATATCGTTGATTTTTAGAAAAACAATATATGGTTTGTTTAATTTGTTTAATTACCTGTAAAAAACACTTTCAAAATTTTTCATTTAAATTCTATAAATAAAATATATAACTAAATGTCAAGAATAAAGTTATTGAAAGATGTAAAATTAGCAAAATATATTGATTTACTTTAAATTAAGAAAAAAATCAATAAAATAGTTACTATGAGAATGACGTTACATAAAACGAAACTGACGAAAGTTGAAGCAGAATCTTAAGAAACGCTAAACAAGATACAAAATATCTGCACTATTAAATTTAAATCTTTAAATCTGCTGTATTTCTCGTTCTTCTAAAAAAATCTTTAAGACAAATACCGCAAATAAAAGAAAGATTCAATTGTAAATATTGAAAATAGTTTTACAAAATTAAACACAAAAATTAATATCAAAGTCTCGCTGCGAAGCTTGCATGTGAAGTAAACCTTTTTGAAAGTGCCGTAAGGTTTGTATTTAAATCTATTGTCAAAACGAGATTAGTAGATAAAACTCAACAACAATTTTTGAATAGAATTTGGGAAATTTAAATTTTTTATTTACCTTTATAGAAGAAGACAGAAGAAGAACGTTTGGAAAGATTAAATTTTAAACGTTTGAATGTTTTAATGAATGCTGTATTTGAAGTAACAGGAGATCTAAGATTACATAAGTTACACAAATTACAATTATCTTCAGGTGATTAAGTAAAAGTGTGTTTCTTTGGAAGGTTAGGGGCTAGGTCTTAAGGCGATTAAAATTTAGCAATAAAAAATTGATTTTATCTTTGTTTTTGATGGGTTTGATTGGAGACTATATGATGACAGAGTGGGATGCGGCTTGCAGCTTCCTTCCAGCTGATTCGTAAAAGTCCCATAAAGCAAAAATTAACGTTTGGCCGGACTTGTGCAAAATTACTGCATGTTAGCTTGCGTTTAGAGATGAAGCTGTATTTTCCTAATCATTTTCTTGCGTTCAATCAAATAGTAAACTGTGCAAACTCCAATAATTTCCACAACAAGCCACAAACAAACCAAAATAGAATGACCAAATTGGAAACAAAGATCCACACCAAGAATGGCCATAGGAATGGGGAGGTGAGTTTCCTGCACAATGTAGTAGACAAATACGGTGGCGGTGATGATGTAAGACAACAAGACTGCCACTTGGATCGATATGAAGAGGTGACTTTGTTTGGTGACCATTGTCTGCACCACACTTTGCACCTCATCATCGAAAGCTGCTCGCTCAAGCTTCAGGCGGTACCACATTTTGTAGCCACAGAAACCAAATCTGAGCATATCAAATAAACAAAAACATTATGATTAGCATTCGGTTTGGTTGTGTCATCAACACACTAACCTGCTCACAAAAAGAAAAACTTGAATCAATTGAAGTAAAAGGAATGACTCTTTGACGGGTTTGGCCACTATAATGTGTCGATTAGGTGGCCCAACTCGGTGTCCCGATGAAATGCGAGTTAATTTGAACATTTTTGGTTGTGCAAAAGTTGAATGTGACTAACGTCAAGCGATGTTGGTCAATGAGTGGGCAATCATTGGCCGGACAAGTTGTTTATATAAAGCCAATTGAAAGCAGAATGAAGCCGTACGTATTTTCAATTAAACTTTTCATTTTGTTGACATAAAACGAAAATGTATGCGCAACTTTTACTTCATTTCAGTTTTATATATACATTTCTCAATGGCACTTTTAGAGTACGCAGTAAATTAATAATTTAAAATATTTTTTAATTAATTAAAAATTATCATTAATAAATTAATTTTTGAAAATGGTTGTGGACATTGTTGTGTTGAGCACTTGTCAAGTTGAGAGAGGTACCGTAAATTCCCGAATATAGCCTGCGGGATATTGACCGGGCAATGTTTTATTATATTTGTATTAATTTCAAGTTTTAAAATAATTCAATAAATTACCTAAGGATACCATTGAACAGCCAATTGAATCATTTTTAATATATTAATCACATAATCAAAAAACTGACAGGCATTTATTGTGAAATTTTTTTATTTAAATCCATTATTAGAAGTTAATTGAAAATTGATTGAACTAGCGGTTAAACCCAAACAGAAAGTAAAAGAAATTAAAAATTTTGGTTTGTTTGTTTAAATGCCTGATTTTATTAACCTTTTGATATTCAAACCAGTTAATTCAAGCTAATGGTAGACAATGGAAGAAAGCAGAAAAGAATTGAGTCTGATTGTACAAATTAATGGATTTAACCATTTCATAATTGTCAATTACATGAATATTTTCTGTAGAGTTTAATTTCAAATCCAATTACTGGAATAGTTTTGTTCTCAAAATATAAATCAAACCAACAGTGGATATGCACAATAGGAAAGCACAAATACAAATCTAACTAAAGGCTTCAATAGATCTGCTTGAAAATACTTAACGTTTTTTCAAGGAAAACATTTTTACGCATTTTCAATTCAGATAATTGGAAATAATATACGTAATTCCTAAATTATTTGGAAAAAATTACCTTTGAAAAGAGCTTGGATTATGAAATTTATTAAATTTACACATAAAAGGTTTTTTAACCATTATTGAAATACATCAATCGAAAGACACTAGAAAGTTTGTATGAATAATCTAAATAGTAATTTATTTTATAAATATAATAATTATTTATAGACCTTTAAAAAGAAACAGGTGTTTGTACGAGTTCGAATGTTTGTATCTATTGAATTGAATTGTGTTTGAATAAATAGCTGTTGGTTATATTAGGTTCAGTAAAAACCTATCAATAAAATGAATTTAAACAATTTAAAACCAAATTTAGTAAATTTATGAGGAGTATTATCTAATCTATGACTTTGAACCACTTAAAAATTTTGATTTAGCTTGGAGAGGTTTATCCTGAAGAGAACTAGATCCACACGAATAGAGAATTTACAAAGACAGACTATAAAGATTGTTTCAATCAAAATAGAATACAAATACAAATACTAAAGACCTTTTAAGCAAATACTAAAGCCCTCCAAAAAAAACTTGACTGAAAATAAACTAAAGAAAAAGATCAAATTTATTGAATACACAGTTCCAAAATTAGAGAATTGTCCACAATTCAATTAAAATCAAGTTAACCATCAATGTTTAAATCCATTCTCCAGATTACTCAGGGTGATATTTTAAGTGTATACCTTTCAAGCAAATAGAAATAAAGATTCGTTATAATCTAAAGACTTTTAATGAGATTAATATTTATAACATGTAAATATCGAATAAAAATGTTCAAAAAAATAATCTAGATAATTTAACAGAAATTGAAGATGTTAAGAGAAGCAGTATCCAATTTGTAACTATAAACCTATTTAAAAATCAGTTCTTCCAGGAAAAGTAATTTGAACAGCGAAAAAAGAAAATTTTAGGTTGATTAACACGAAAAGAGAATACTCAAAGACGGCTTTAATGATTGTTTCAGATCAAAAGTGTCATACAATTGAATTTTGAATGTTTATTCTTGTAGAAAATAAATGATAGTTACCTTTTCAATACAGCTATACAATACGTCAAATCCAATCTAAACAATACTCTAAAATACTTGAAAATGCCCAAACCCAAAAAGTTTCATATTAATTCAGTCAAGTAGTACTCAAAATGTTGTATTAGATAATCATTTATGAAGCTTTAGAAGCGCGATTGTACATTTTTGCCAATAGATTGTGTGTTTTTGCTTTAAGAGTGGTTAGTCAATGACGGCCAAGCATCAGTGTTGTTGTTTATAAAGTCAAACGAACGCAGTACAAAGCCGTGTGTATTTTGTTCAAGGAAATTTAGTTAAATTAAATTTTCATTATTTAGATATAAATAGAAAAATACATTAAGTTGTTCAGTTCAGTTATTATTGAATGCTTAGTGCGCCGTAAAATTAGTTACAAAAGGACTCAAAAAACGAGCGTGAAGGATGGCGTGAAGTGCCGGGGAGCAAACCTGTAAGGCTTCGTGTGATTTGAAATTTCCACATTTTTTGAATTGAATATAATATTAAGTATACCATTCATAAACAGAATCGTCTAATGACTATCCAGAATCGGCTAATATGCTACAATTTTACATTTTTTTTCGTTACAGTGAAATCCCAATAAAGTAAAAATAAATTCTGATGTTAATTTGACCAGAATAACTAGATGAAATCATGAACTATTAATGAAAGCTTGAAGTAATTATGACATTCAGAATAAGCGTCAAACAGTAAATATATTGGTGCGGCAAAATTTGAAGAGACAATGTAGAGGAGAAAATTAAGTACGAGTAGTTAGAATATTAAGTCAATAAATCCAGTTGCCAAAGTATGCCAGAGCTACTTGTAAAGAAAAACCTTTTTGAGTGGATGACTCATGACTCATTGTGCTGTAGAACTGCTTCAAAGGATAATCTAGTTTTAAAATGGTATAATATTGAAAACAATAATTTGACCTATTGTTTGATTGAACATGAGCATAATAATACTTTTAAAAAACAAAGCAACTGTTCAATACTTAAAATATAAATGAATAGTTAAATCGTGTTAATTTAGAATTGAATATGACATAAAACATTATGTATAATTGAATGTGAATAAAATCAATGCAGTGAAGTCAACTGCAAATATAATCACTCAAACCATTTACCAAAAACTGTTTCCACTTGCACAGTCTTGTGAGTACCATTGTGCTATATTTAGAGCCAATGATAAAAGCATCCATCCCGTTATCCGTTCCACTACAGCATTCCGTTTCTTACTGAAATCTTTTCTAAAGCTTTGTGATTTTATAACAAACTCGAATATGCCACAATTGAGTTGACATGAATTGATCAAAGTTTTGTGACCTTGTTGTATAAATACAACATTAAAGTTGATTGGCTGTACCCCAAAAAAATGTGTACGAATATTAATTTTTAAACCTTTTATACTACCAAAGGCGATAGCAAGAAATGTTAAATTAGAAAATGTACTTTGAAAAAATATATAGATTATGTCTCAATGGAATTTATTTTTGCATTTTGACTTATGAAATTAGAATAACAAAGTGTTACAAAAACAAAAGGAAATATATTAATTTTTTGTAAAGACCTGTAAAATCAAAGCTTGCTAATCGTGACCTAACTAACTAATCATAGAATAGGAATATTATAAAAAGGATCTTTCAGAACTCGAATCACTTAGACATGAATTTAAAATTTGAACTAACCAAAACAAGAAATCCTTTTTGATAGTATAGACAGACTTGAATAAATTGTATTTTTTTAAAATAAAATTCAAGATTCTAAGAAAAAGCTATTCAATTAAAATTAAGCTGTCTAAATTTTTTGATTAAAGTTACTTTTGATATGGGCAACTGAATTGATTAAAATATTGTTCAAGTTTGATTTATTAAAAAAAATGATAAAAAGCTTTATGGTAGTTGAATGGAATTCGAGTGTTATAAATAACAATTTATAATGGCGACCCGTAATCTAGTGCGGCCAAAATCCACCTCGTCATCAGAAGGTTGAAAACAAAACAGACAGACAGACAACAATACAAAATAGTTTACATGAGAAAACAAATTAATAAAGTTGAAACCTTTTAAAATCCGAAATGATACTACAATAATTTCTATAATATACACAATAAATAATATTATTTATTTGATAAAGACAAAAAATGATTCTACGTTCTCAATCGCAGCAAAAAATGAAAATCTGTTCATGTTCTGTTCAAATAATGTTTTGTCAATTGTCATTGTGACACATAGAAATTTAATAAAGGTCGAACAGTGAAATGAACTACTAATATATTAGTTTAACCATTTAAGCATCAAGCATCAATTCTACTTTGTCACAAATGAATCTATGAATAAGTATGTTCGCCTCTAGGACTGCATCAGTATGATTTAAAGCACTCTAGTCTTGACTCAATAAAGACAATGTTTAATAATCTTTAAAACTAACCGGAAAACCCAGTAAATGTTGATTTACCTATAAATAAACTTGAGTTGTCAATATTTAAACCTTTCAGCAATGCGGAAAAAAGGATTGCACACTATTAACCACAAGATTTTACTTGATCTTTTCATCAAATTCCAATGAATATAGTTCTCGGTTTACATTTAAAATCAAAAAATTAATTCATGTTTTTTAAACTAAAAAGTCATGAAGATTTTATGAGCAACCAATTAACAGGTGGAAGCCGAAATGATTCGAGCAAAGTAATTTTGGCTAACCGCAGGACTCACTTTAAACCAATAATTTAAACAAATATTAAAAAACCAATATGGTTTCGAAAAATGTGAGATTAAGTTAATTTATGCAGCATTATTCTGCATATTGATTCTAGTAATATACCTTTTAACTAAAGCAGGATATTCGCAATTTTAAATTAAAAATATTCATTAAAAAACAGCCAATTAAAAGCTCGTCGTGTATATGAAGTTCTAAATTAGATTAGTGAACGATAATAAATAGAAAGCACCGTGAATAACTTTCTGACTGATCTAGGCTAAAGGATAAATAAATCTAAATCGGAATAATTAAAGAAAAAAATTGCATTAGCGAATGAGATCTGGCCTATCAAATAAGACAAACAAGACATGTGGCGAGTTTCTGAAAATAATTGATTTTGTAAAACCCTAACAATTTTTTATTGACCTTTAATTAATTGAACCTAATTGCATTGTAACATCTAATTGTAAATGTGCCAATTTGCAAGGCGGTAATCAAGATTCTGCACAGGAATAATATTTAATTATTCAAGTTATTAGATATTTTTTAAGCTAAACGTGTTTTAATGCGTGCAACAATCCTCAAATGTCAGGTAGAGTCAATAGATTAAAAAGTGAATAATAAAAAAATATTAGGTATTTTAAGATCATAGATCTTATTGACATTTTAGTTTTAGTTTTTAGTAACACAAATGGCATGCCACCAAAAAAGAAAATAACCCTGCTATAACCCTCTAGAAAAACGTGACACATTAGTTTGTAGATCTCGGTTGAGATAACTGATGAACATGAGATATAAAAAAGCAAATTTGAATATCTATTAAAATTTGGATTTAATTTAGAATTAACGGATTTGTGACTGAATAAAAGCTTGTGACATGAGATATATCGTTAATATAATGCATTATCGTTTTAGTCTTCCAATGAGAACCGAAGTAAAGAATAAATTTGAGAGATGAATTTAGTCATGAAAAGCTATACAATGCTATTCGTAAAGACTCGACAAAATTCAAGGATTGTTAAAATTACAATTTAAGCCAAACAATTCAATTAGAATTAAGCGGCTTGTCGTCATGATTAAAGTTACCTTTGAGATGTACATTCCAACGATCCAAAAGTTTACCAAAACATCAATATCGTCATTTAATTCCTCAATATTGTCCTTCAACTGTACCAATGTATTTTACTTGTTTATTTTGGGAACAAACCTTTGTTTTATAACAAAAACTTATGTATCTTATATTTAAATGATTTTTAAATTTATCTCAAAAAATCAATTACTAACTCACAACACCGGAAGGTTAGATTAAAAAATTAGTTTTCAAGTTACCTTTAAATTTTCGGAAACATTCAAGCTGATCAAAGAGTGGTGTTCAGGGAATAATGCTTAAATCAAGAAATCGATATTTGAATAAATATAATTTTTACAGAAATAAACAAATATATGTGCAACCTTATGTATAGCAAGATGTGTACAATCAGAAAATGGACACAATATTTTTTTAAAATAAAAAACATCTAAAATAGAGTCAAAGTACAGTTTCCTAACTAACTGGCCTCAGTTATATTATAAAAAAATTTTTGCCAGAACTTAAATTACTTGATTAAAAATGAGAACTAGAACTAACAATATTTCTGATCTCAATAATGAGAAACCGATTTGAATAACCACAGTTTAGTAACCATAAATTTTAATAAAAACAGATTTATTTCAATGAGGCTGTTAAAAGCTTGAAATAAATCAACAAGAATTAGGCAAAAGTTGATCAATCGATCAAAGATTAAATTACACGGGTAGAAATTGGATAAAGTCAAATTGATTGTCGGTAACCTGTGAAAAAGGGTCAAGTTAAAACGCATAAAAATGTTTTGCTCGTTGACAGCTTAAATATTGATTCACTCACAATTGAGACAATAATTGATAAAATTTGATATTTTTCTATTGAGTAATCGTATATGATTCAGTAATTTTAATGTACCATTTATAAATTTTCGATTTTTATTTGGCTCGTTATTGTCAAAAATTCTTGGTTGAAACACTATGAGTTTAAACCTTTCGTTATTGTGGAAACTCATTTGATTACTTTATATTCAAAACCTTTTTAAAAAATCATACTCTTTGGAACGGATGTAATCTTGATTGCAAAACTTGTGAAAAAATTGTTTATTTATTTATTTTGTATACGTAGTTTATATACGTTAATTTGATTAATATATAAGGAATTTTAAATAAAATTAATTATGAAATTATTGAAAGAACAAGAACCTTTAGATAAAGATGATATGCTACCGATTGTAAATATGAAACTGAATAGTTGAGAATTTATTATTTTGAAAGAGAATTGCCCATAATTCAATTGAATACCAGTTCTTAATTATTATTATCAAATTGTATTTTTAAATTGTATTGATGGCATAACAAAAGCAACAGAATCGATATAACGTAAAGGTGGCTCCGGAAACAATTTTTAATCCCCTACCAGATGATTACCGAAAAAAGTTTAATTAATAAAGCATTAAGTATTTCTTTTTCTAAAAAAAATGCAGGAGAATATGGATTAAAACAAAATCAAATCTTTATAAGTTTAAAATTTTTACTATTTACATAATGCTAAGTTATCTAATCATCTGGATTGAAAATGAATTTCCTGGAACCATGAAATACTTTGCAAGAATAAGGCGAATCACTAGTGGAAATACTTAAAGTGCTGACCTGTAAAATTGCTATATCTGAAGTCTCAATTAATTATTCTATTGTCATGATTTGAAGTATGGTTAAATAAAACAAAATTTTATACACTCACACGAACATTAAATATAGTTTGTATAAGAACTTTAATTGTCATATATTATTGAAAGCAAAATTTTAAAATAAGAAATTTTTTTAAAATTATATATTTATCTGAACGAACGGAACGAACGAAACGAAAGAGCGAGCGTCAGCGAGCGATTGAGTGGAGTGAGTGGAGTGAGTGAAGATTTTGGCCACAGCTCAAATGCTCTTTCTACAGTGAACGTTAGAGAATTTCGTACATAGAAATGTGTTACAAGTACAGTTACCAAATTATCTCGAGAACGGAACTAGCCATAGAGTTCAATTAAGCCTCTATCGACCAGATATGTATTATGGCAGAAACCTATCGAAGGACATTAAAATCCATCAACAATTAGACAGATAAAGGTATGTCAGTTTTTAAATTAGCGCAAAAAATGGAATTTTGAGTTGAACAAGTCAATTTACTGGTGCTTATAGTTGCCAACAAGAGTGTTCAATAAATTTGCAAAAACAGAAAGCATTTGTGTCGAAGGCTACAGCTGATTGTATTGTTTGAGTATTGGTATGAATGACACATCGATATTATTCTAATGAAATGTACATTCTTATCTATAGGTTATCTATTTATTCAAAACAATCTACATTGTTAAAAATGAATTCAACATGACCAATGTTTAGTAAAGAAAGTTCATTTTCCCGCTCTCAAGTGTAAGGTAACATGATACTTTTAATTGCCTCACTCTCCGAGACTGTCTGCTCAGACGACTTCATTGAGCGACAGAGGAACAAGAGCGAGAAGACAGTTGCACTATAGACGGTACATAAATCAACTCTCCTCAACCAATTAAAGTCAGACAAACAATTTAAAAAAGAAACGGTGCGGTGAAGATAGTAAATTAAAATTACATTCATCGAGGGTGATCATTGCGGGGTGGTTGTTTGCACACATTTACTGTGGGCATGTCACTGTGAGCCCACTTACTAACATTCATGCTTCACTTGATTTAATCACAATTTATAATTCTCAACTAATTTTTATGCTATTTTTCAAGTTAGTGCAAAAAATGGAATTATTAGGCGAAAAATTAATTGATCGAAACAGTATTTGATGAATTTTCCAAAAATAAAGTATTTAGGCCAATGGCTATTGGTGGGTGCAATGCTTGAGCAATTCTATGAAGCACTAATATTATTTTATGTAAAATCAAATCGATTATCTATTTGTTGATAACTTTAATTTTTTGAGAGTGGGCGCCGTCTAATGGACTTAAAACAATATTTTTTTATTGCTCCACTTTCCTGTGTGTGCACACATGGTTTTACTATTGAGTCTCACTCTGCAGTGAGAAGTCGCGGTCAGACAGGTCATAAATTACACCAATAGAAGGTCGCAACATATAGGTCAGAAGCAATAAGTTATGTGTCCTATACAAAATGTGACACAGAGGCAAACACTGATCTGCAAAGGATAAGAGAGAGAGAGAGAGAGAGAAGAAATAACAAAAAACAATAAAGTGTTTTGTGCAATATAATATTCTATCCGATTTATTTTCATTTGATATCTCAATTTGTCGTTCAGATATACACTGCCTGCAGTAATCTAGTCATAAACCTTTAAAAAATTTGATGATTAACAACGAAATTTAGAATTGTATTGATTGAATGTTGTATTGGAAGTAAAGAGTACGAAAACAAATCATGTCAATTAATCTAATAATAAATGTAAAAATGTAATATCCAGAATGATTTTTAAAACCAGCAGAGTGAAAATGAGCCTAATTTTAAAGAAATGATAAATGTAAATCATTTGTATTACTACGATTATTTCTGGATAAAACCCCTCTTATTAGCCAATTCCACTGGGCATACTGTAAATGCAAACTTTTCAAAATATTGGAAGACTCAAAACATTTTAGTTTACGAATATCATAGAATTTTTTAAATATACAGGTATTTTGATTGAATAAAATAGTATTGACATTCATACCTTAAAAACAGCCACCACAAAGCACACAACTCTTCTATCTTTATCTCCGAATCGACAAACATATTCACACTTTCTATTCGATTTTAGTCAAATTAGCCACAGTTGGGCTATTAATGAATTATTAAACCTTTTCGAACATAGAAAATTGTCATCAATTAATTTGGTAAATTAAAAAAACAATAAGTAAAAATTTAAGGTAATAATTTTCATGTTAATTTGACCTTTGAACAAGCAATTAATGAGTGACAATCCATTTAGGATGAATCCGGTTAATAAAATAAAATATAAACACACACGCGATGGAATAGATTTTTAATATATTTTATTAATAATATTATTTTTTTAAATTAGTTTAATAAACTAAAAATAAACAAAAATGAAATTCACTTTGGTCGCAATTTTTTTTGGTGACTTTGAGCCTGGCTCTTAATGGTAAGTTTAAATACAACAACCTAACCTAACCTAGCCTAACCTAAGCAAAACATAAACCTCAACCAGAAACCTAACCCAATTCGAAACCTAACCTAACTCAATTTTATCTTCCACAACACAGTCCAATCTGCCACCGTCCAACAACAAGAGGAGAAGGATCCACTGGAGAAGGCACAAGGGCGCCGAGGACTTGCTCGGAGGACTGTTGAAGGGAATTTTAGACATTTTCAACGAACCCAAGAAGGAGGCACCCAAGACACCTGAGGCACCAAAGACTCCAGTTGCGCCCAAGACTCCCGAGGCACCAAAGACTCCAGTTGCGCCCAAGACTCCCGAGGCACCATGGGAAGAGGAGAAGCCTAAGCAGCCTTAAATTGAGAAAAAAAACTCAATGGATTAGAACATTAGTGACAAAATCGTAACGATTTAAATAAATCAAAATTTTAAACATTTATTTAAGAGTATTCTTGTATTTATTAATTTATACAAAAAGACACAAGATAATGTCAAAGAGATTGAGCGGGTTAAATTAATAAAATTATTTAATTTTGGGGAAAATGTTAAAGTTGAGACTTTTTGTAATCATTCAAAAAGAAGCAGAAAAATTTATCTCAAAAATTTAAGAATCGTTGTTTATGAAAATTATGCGCGAATAATATGGAAAATTATAACACTCATGGAAAATAGAAATCTAGATTAGTAAATAGATCTAAAATATCTAGACCTGTAACCTGAATAACCTGTAAAATAACATTATTGACAATAATATTGTGAATTATGGGTAACCACAGGACTATCTAAAATCAGTAATTCAAAAAGTGGTTCCAAAGAATTTAGAGCGAAATTAAAAGTTAATTTATGTAGCATGATTGGCCATATTGATTCTATAGTTAATTTTTTATTCAAACATGATCTGAGTCTATTTAAATATCCGTTCAAGTCCTTGAAATTTATAAGAATTTGACTTGAAAATTATAAGTGAAAGAACTGTAATGATTTTATAGATATAAAGTTAAGAGGATTTTATTATAAACAAAACAAATTTTTAATTGCCTTTGAAGAACCAATCCTAAAAAGAATTCTCATTAACCGCAAAATTGTAAATGTTTGAATTTGCTTGACAAAACAGAAAATGTTAACGGGAGTGAAAGGGATTATGAGGGAGCAAAGATTCAATTAAAATTGAAAATTGAATAATTTTTAACCTTTAATAACAATGCAAAGTTTTACACAGGAATTCTGTTTCACTTTTGAAATATTACACAACTTGAACCCTTTCAACAGAATTTATTCTTCAACAAGACATGTTCGAATCGTTTTAAGGAAATCATATGGAACCGAAACAAAAGGCCATCCACCCCTAATTGATTCGAAAAGAATCTAGCATGTTCTCAAACGTATTAGCGCATTTCACAATAATCAGCGCGATTATCAAAAATCAATTTTCAAATGAATGAATTAATAAAACCTTTTACAAAAGGAAGAGACGA
This sequence comes from Rhizoglyphus robini, assembly GCA_023373905.1. NCBI lineage: Eukaryota > Metazoa > Arthropoda > Arachnida > Sarcoptiformes > Acaridae > Rhizoglyphus > Rhizoglyphus robini. The sequence continues at coordinate 1,006,780 of JAKIJQ010000034.1, read as the reverse complement.
AAGTGACTTAATTGGATTGGATCAGAAACAAAATTCATTACCAATTCACAACACATATATACGATTGTTCCAAAAATTGACTTCTGTGGATTATAGTTAGATGTTTGGAGAATTGCTATTTGCGTGCGTAAATGAGAAATCAATAAATAAAAGAATTATAATAAAATATAAATTAAACCCAGTTGATTGTTCTTGTTGAAGGTCAAAACTCTGGCGCTAAACAAATAAATGTAAGTTTAGCATAATATCAATTCAAAACCATGACTGAAAAGTGTGAATAAAATTTCCGTTAAAATTGAAAATATAAAATTTACTGTGGAGTTTAAAAACCATACAAATTGAAATATTACACAACTTGAACTCTTTCAATAGAATTTATTCTTTAACAAGACATATTTTGAAATGACAGACTTAAAGTGACTTACATGATTTGATCTGAAAGAAAATTAATTAACAAGTCACGGCACATATATACGATTGTACACAAACAAAATAATTTCTATGGATTGTAGTTAGATGTTTGGAGGACTGATATTTGCGTGGGTAAATTAGAAACAATAAATTAAGGATAATGATAAAATAAAAATAAAAACTCTCTGATTATTTTTGATGAAGGTTAAAACTCTGATAAAAATCGTTATTAAAGTAACAATTTTATTCACGTTGGTTGCAGGTGTACCAATATTCGATGTATTCCCTGTACGGGTTGTTCAAAGTGTTCGTTTAAAATATGATTAATTAAATTTAAAAACTATATTTAAATCACATTGAAGTTGATACAATTAACCTTGATCTTGTGTAATTTGTAGAAATAATCTGAAATAAGATTGTCTGGCAAGCCAGGCAAAGTGCGTGACTCTTAAAAAATAAAATAGAAACTTGAACTATCAACTGAGAAACTTTTAAAACGACTTTATTTGATCCATTTGGATCACTAAAGAGGTGTATTGGGACCAATATTTTTATTTAAAATGTGCAACACATTTGTTCATCATTTTCTACGTAGTGACCACAAAAAATCTTTTTTAAACTTTACTAAAGTTACCAGAATTAAGCGTAATGTTCCATGGAGCCCGAATTAATTTTGACTATTCGATTACATATGCTAACAAGTTTATCTATGCAAATTCTTTCAATTCTAGGTCGTACGGTTTTCTAAGAAATATCATTTGTCACCAGAATTGGGCGTCATGATCCATGACGCCCAGTTTTGGTCTGACTGTTCGATTACATATACTCCCTAGTGTTTGTATGCCAAATTTGGTAATTTTAGGGTATTTGGTTCTCTCAGAATACATTTGTCACCAGAATGGGCGTCATGATCCATGACGCCCAGTTTTGGTCTGACTGTTCGATTACATATACTCCCTAGTGTTTGTATGCCAAATTTGGTAATTTTAGGGTCTACGGTTCTCTCAGAATACATTTGTCACCAGAATGGGCGTCATGATCCATGACGCCCAGTTTTGGTCTGACTGTTCGATTACATATACTCCCTAGTGTTTGTATGCCAAATTTGGTAATTTTAGGGTCTACGGTTCTCTCAGAATACATTTGTCACCAGAATGGGCGTCATGATCCATGACGCCCAGTTTTGGGTCTGACTGTTCGATTACATATACTCCCTAGTGTTTGTATGCCAAATTTGGTAATTTTAGGGTCTACGGTTCTCTCAGAATATGGACAAAGGTTTACAGACAGACAGACGGTCAGACAGACAGACACGATGGCAATAGCATAAGCTTACGACTCTAAAAGAGTCTCGCTAAAAATAATATCAAAATAATGGAAAAGGATTTTACAATTGTGGCAACATAGTTGATTACAAACGGATTTTATAGAATTCAAAATATTGAAATACCTGTTTTTATTATCATTTTATAATTGCGTGGACAAAAAAAACTAGTTGGAAAACCTTTAAAAAACGCGCATTCGATTTCCTTGTAAAAATTAATTTAAAATCCACAATCAAAATGTTCCAAATTATTAAACATGTCTTTTATTTTATATTCAAGATTCAATAAAACAATAAAATACGAATAAACTATTGATAAATGAAAATGAAAGGAAAAAGTTAATAAATTTAAACCTTTAAAAACGACTAAGTAATTTTTCAAATTTGTTTTGCTCTTTTGTCAACGTGTGAATAATATGAAAATTCTATATAGTTGAAAAAACTTTAGACATTTTCTAAAAACATTTTTGATAGATTGAAGACCATATAATTAAATCATCAGCAAAAAGTGAAAATTGTTTTGAATTCACTATAACAGCAAAAAAATTTGATTATTACCCTTTTTATACAAGTAAAAATATATCTTGGAAACGGGTTATTCTTGTTAACCATTATAGAATTTAACAGTGAATGAAATCGCGTTATTTGGCTAACCACAAGAGCACAAAAGTTTTTTAAATAAAAAATTAACTTGTGAATTGACGGGCAGGCGGATCGCTAGTAACCAAGTTGTATTAGGCAACCACCTAAAATTAAAAATTATTTACATTTTTCAAAATTTATTATTTGTACAATAGAGAATATTCTCTAATGAAAGACAGTAGAAACCTTTCAATACTTCCAAGATTGACGAAAAAGATGCAAAGTAAATGCTCAATAGTTTGTGATACGAATAAAAGAAAAGAGATCGTTTGTTAACATGGAATGGTCCAGACCATTTAAAAATGTAATTAATCAACAAAATAATATTCTTTTCCGACTAAAACAACAGATTTACCAACTAATATTGAGAATAAGAAAAATTCTCTCTATTATAATTAAAAACTATAGTTACCTTTTTATTGCCAACTGAAAGCTATGTTTTGTAAGTTTACATTGGCAAAAATCACAACAATTTGATAAGACAATCACGAATAAAGTTTACTTCTCAGATAATGAACAGAATGTACTAATTGGGTGTAATTGAATTCAAATTTAATTTCAAAAGCAGAATTCCAGAATTTCCAATTTAGGAATTGACCTTATCTGTGCTCCAGATATGGTGTAGTCATTAGTCATACTATTAAACTCGAAATTGATAAAGCTTCGAAAGAGATACTATCAAAAAATGTATACCATTAAACATTCACCGAATCCTCAAGAGATAATTAAATGTTTAAATCAATTGTCATAATTTTAAGGAAATTTACATAACAATGATGCTGTAGCATTAAAAACAAAGTTTGAATTAGACAATTCAATGTAATTCACAATATCGAAAAAATACAAGTTTTAAAACAATTGTTTATTTTTATTTAACCTGAGTGGGCGCTGTCAAAATTATTAAAGCCATAAATTGTTTGATGGATTAATCAAATAAATATCTATCGAGTTCCTTTTCCAATGTACATTGAGATGTTTGGGACACGAACTTTTCTAAAAGTAAAACCAAAAATATCTCAAAGATATTTCATTTGAATCTGCATTAGTTCTACCAGTACAACAAACATATAAATTACTCAAAATTTCAGTTGTAGCATTTAAAGCAATATCAGAACGACATCCTTTTCCACTTTGCAATCAAATAATAATTTAAACCTGGACAAATTTCAATCCTGAACCTTTTCAATTTGCGGTCGCTTTAACACCAACACAACAACATGAAAGAATATTCTTGCATATAGGCAGCACTAACATTGACCAAATTTGTGACAACGCAATTTAACCAATCAAAATATGCATCGAAATCAATCGTTCGTTCTGCTTTGATTTGGCTTTATAAAAACAACTTGTCCGGCAAAGGAATGGCCAGTCATTGGACCAACGACGCTTAACGAACACACACACGTTAGGCATTTTCAAATTTATTGCACAAACTACAAAATGGCCAAAATAACTCGCGTTGCAACGGGACATCGAATTCGTTCACCTGAACGGTATTTTACAGTGAGTCCCAAACCCGTCAATGAGTCATCAACATTCTTTTGGCTTCAATTGATTCAAGTTTTGCTTCTTGTGAGCAGGTTTGTTTGTTGATTATGCACACCACAAACTTGAACTAATGTTTTTGTTTGATTTGAACTCAGACTTGGCTTCTGTTTCTACAAAATAGTGTACCGCCTGAAGCTTGACCGAACAGCTTTCGACGATGAGGTGCAAAGTTTGGTGCAGACAGTGATCACCAAACAAAGTGACCTCTTCATGTGGATCCAAGTGGCAGTCTTGTTTTCTTACATCATCACCGCCACCGTATTTGTCTACTACGTCGTGCAGGAGACTCACCTCCCCATTCCTATGGCCATTCTTGGTATGGATCTTGCTTTCCAAATTGGTCATTCTATTTTGGTTTGTTTGTGGCTTGTTGTGGAAATTATTGGAGTGGTCACAGTTTACTATTTGATTGAACGCAAGAAAATGATTCGAAAAGCTGAAGCTTCGTCTTTGTAAATTTGTTTGAAAATTACAAATATTATTAACAATTAATTCAAATCTACCAAAGCACATTTCGTGCAACCAAAAAAGAAGAGGGTTATTTGTAATGGATAAGAGTAACAGAAATTGTGTGACAAGTGATGCATTGAAACAATGCTTAACTTCTTCCTATAGAATTCTAGGATGTAGTCAAGTCAACTGTAAATACAAATTCTACCACATGTCTTTATTATCTTTAAACATCAACCAATCTTGAAGGTTACTGATAATTTTACACAAAAACCAGATCGAATAAAACTTATAACTGGTGTTGATTTTTTAAATGAAAATATTACTGTTATTGACCTTTCATACAAAGACAGTATCTACAGTACAATCATAAGAACCATGTGGCAAACATTAAGCGAAATTATAAACATTAAAACAAAACAAAAAAGATGTTATTGTACACATTGAACTCAGTTATAAAATAGTATGACTTACTAAGGGGCCATACTTTAATTACGTGATCAACTGGGTGGATGGGAGGTGTCTAAGGTGTGATCACGCTTTGATCACGGAAATTTTGGAGGGGTCTAAAGTTCAGACAAAACAAAGAATCCCGAATTATCTGATCTTTAGTTATCAAAATAATCGAAATACATGTAAATAGTTTGTTGCCATACACTACTAACCATATTACTTTGTGCAAGGAAGGGTTAGCAAGTACACGTTATCAAATTTTGGCGGTATGGGTGGGGGTCACGCCCTGATCACGGATTGATCACACATGGTACCAGGGGGTCGAAAACCTTGATTTTTTGATCACGTAATTAAAGTATGGCCCCTAAGTACTAGACTGTTCCAATATAACAGTAAGTTACCTTTCATATGAATTTCTTTTCTATTTGTGCAAAAATTTCACGAGAACCTACAAATGTGTTAAAAGTTCTAACTTTGCTAACAAGCTCGAAATAGATAAAACCCTTTGTGGAGATACTTTAATGGTAAACCTTTTAAAAACTGAAACCAATAAGACCGCAGGTAAATTTGGAATTAAACTATATTTACTATATTTTGTAATAGAAAATGAATAAAACAAACGGGCATGTTCAAATTGCAAACACAAGGAATTTATACAGAAACAAATGGCGTAACTCAATATATGATATGTGGTTGACTAATAAATAAATCTGTTTCAAAAATGAAATTAATTAATTTAAAAATAAATTTATCTAATAAAAAAATAATTGAGACCTTTAACGAACTCATCAACAACAAAGACCACAATAAACACAGTTGGCTATAACTATAGAATCAAAAGTAATCAAAAGCAGAATAAAATTTTTAGTTTGTTTGCCAGTAGGTAAATAGTACCATGTACTAGTAGTATGATTTTTTATTAACCTTTAATCAAAAACGAATTGCGACAGGTGAGTTATATTCGACCAGCTAATTCGAATCTTCTGAACCAGGTAATATTTAAGCCCACTTCTGGACAAGTCCAGGGTAGTTGTAGATTCGATCCCAGGAATTTCAATAGCATTAAAAAAAATTAATTAGAAACCAAAATGCTCACAAGTAAAGAATGAAACATGCAAAATATTAATATAAACCTATTAATTCGGGCTACGATACTCTATCAATTAAATCTCTTAATTGTATGAATAACCACGGGTTAATATTTAAAATTAGTAAACAAAATTGTTCAATTGTTCAATTAATGAATAAAAGATTGAGCTATCTGGAAAACATAAATTTATTTAAAAAATTTAAACGAAGTTTAAGTCAATGAGATTAGGTTTATAAAATAAGTCAGTTTGCTAGCCCAGACAAGTGACGTGACTCTGAAAATGATTTATTTACTAAAATTTTTAAATATAAATAATTAAAGTGAATTAACAGCATAATTGGGAATTTAGTATGCAGTATTCATGATTCTGTTTTGGAAAAATATTCAGTTATTTAAGTTATTACCTTTTATTTTATGCTATACAATTGTTACTTAGCGTTTGTTACAAACCTCAAATGTAAACTGGAGTGCCCGAATTAAAAGTGAAATCTTGGATCACCCTGATGTTAGAATTTTTTTTATAAAACTTTGTAAAACCTGCTAAGCTTTTATTAAATTAAATTTTTTTCCAGAACTTGAATTACTTGGAAGGAAATTTGATATTTTTTATAAATTAACAAAAATCGTGCATCTCCTTAATGATAAAACGATGTTTTTAACGGCTGTGATCGGTTCAATCGGCTTTCACTTTGAAACACCAAACTTCAAAAACTATTAAATAGAATTTACAAATATCAATATCATGGCATTTTGAGATTAAGATTCTCATTTAAAACATTGAAGTAACCTTTCAAAACCAGTATTAAGTGAGCAAAAATTAGTTGGAGGAGCGAACGAACAAACTCACGCCCGAGCCAAGCGACTCGTAGTAGTAAGAGCCAGTTTGGGCCACAAAATTATTTAAATTTGTTCTGATTTGGTAATGTTTGATATAAATTGGAAAAACTTGTTAAAAATTGATTAACCTGTCATCTAACTGGATCGATTTTAAGAAAATAAAACGCATAAAGATCCCATATCATATCAATAGTCCTTAGAAAACCTTTGCCTATAAAACATATTTTAAACGATTTTTTTAAAAGCAGTGTTTCGGTAGTATTGTAAAACTGCAAATTAAGTAAGTGAACGCCAACGAATATCGCATAAACATTTGAACAAAACTGGAATAACCATTTCTATGACACCATACAGATTGAAAATCTAATCATTTAATAAAGTCAATAAAAAAAGAAATATAGTATATCAACTTGCAAATACAGTATATTTCCACAATAGGATTAATTAAGCAAACGATTATTGTTTATTTGAGAAACCCATTGGGTCACGCGACTTGTGAAACCTTTTTACCGAAAAATTTTATAATCATCAAAGATTCATTCAAAATTCAAACATAGAAGAAAGGATTTTTTAGTAATAAACGAAACATAACGATTGAAACCACCTGTTACAATTTGCATCAAAAAGCAAAAATTCCGCGTTTTAAATAATGTTTAAAACTCAATTCTAAATTATATAACAAAACTCGAATAGATTCGTAAAGATAAAATTATGGATAACCATTTAAAAATTCGCATAAAACACATATTTCATTTATTTTCCGAATTTGCATTCAATTCTCGAATTGATTGTAAACTGTGCGTCATTCATTAACAAAAGAAACCAAAAACTATAAATGTACTTTTATAAATTGTGAATTGTAGAGCCCATCAATCTAAAAAACAATACAATTAACAAGTTTTAGAATTAGTAAACATGTTTTGTATAACTTCAAGTGAAACATCAATAAAACATTAAATGAAGTTTGTTTTAGTAAGATAGACCACACATAGAGTCGATTTTTAAAAGAAAATTCATGTGCAATGAAGGAGGATTGAATCAGAAATTTCGATAAGTGTAAGACAGAGAATACATTCCAAAATAGGCAAATATGCTCAGATTAAACCATTATGATATTCTTCATCTTAGTAGTACATATATAGAATTTTGATTTTTGTTTTGAACTGTAAATGGTGTAGATAGTTTTGCTAAATCAAAAAAGAAACATTTTTGTATCGTTCAAAATTTGAATTACATGAGCAAAAATTGGGTTAACCCAAATTGATAATTGATAACCTTTGAGAATAATGTGTCAGGTTTCATTTGATTGTGATAGAAAATATTTTATAGCTTGAAATCAGAATTCTTGAAACCAAATTGTTGAGTTGAGTTGAGTTGAGTTAGGTTGAGTTGAAAGTTGCCTTACCTATAATAAATGCTTCTTAAAGTGTGAAGTCATATTAGATCTATTTGATGGTAGGCTGACAAAATGTCTTTAATCAAAAATGAAAGACAAAACATTAAAAAAATTACCTTTTCGAAACACAGAAAGAATAATAAAGAAATAATTAATAGATTACTAATTTTTTATAACCTTTGACATCCAAACATTACCTTTAATTGAACCTTTCATATGTGTTCAAAACTTTCACCGTCTAGTTAATTTAAATCGATTATAAGAAAAAACAGAACTTTAGTAAAATCAAATCAATTGTTTTGAATTACCTTTGAATAGATAACAGTCAACAGTCAAAACTTTTTGAACAATAGTATGACAAAATCATTTTATAATCATTTTTTATTTAAAATATTCAAAATCAACATATTTTTAATGTTTGTTTAGATTTTATGCATTAAGTATAAACTCGTTTAAATTCGTGTTTACCTTTACGAATGGACCTGGTTACTCTCAATACAACTGTAATTAAAATACGGTATTAACCTTTTAATTCATTATAATGGAAACCTGGACAACTATAGGCACATATAAAGAAAGTTAAAGACAAAAAACACATGAAACCCTGTTGGGAAAAATCATAATTAGCAAGAGCAAAATGTAATAACACGGATAGAAATGAAAATAGAAGGATTAGAAAGCAAACTTTCTGAAACAAATTATATGACCATTTATCAAACTCAAGTACGCTTTCTTTATAATCAAATCTATGACATTGAAAATATTGAAATATTAAGGAACAAAGAATTGTGACAAATAGATTTGTGAAACTTTGCTTCGTTGACAGATTCAAGATTCAACATTTATTGATTAAGACTACAACTATATTTCAAGAGAGAGATTTTTTTGTATTATAAAAGAAGAAATAGTTGGCGAAATTGATCAGCTATGTCAATTAAAGTTACCTTTGAGATCTCAGGACATATAAAACAAATTAATTGTTGTAACGCATAGAATGTACAGTTATTGCGCTTTTCGGTATTGCACGTTGGAATTGATAACTGATAGAACATACTTTAATTTGAGAAAACCTTTTTGAAGATTCGTTAATTCATCAATATGAGATCAAATCAGGATAAGCCATAAAAAATATCTTTAACATTGACACGTGGATTGCCGTTAATAATAAAATGTACAATAAATATTTACTTTGAGCAATTATGGCTCAACATTTGATTAGAAACCAAATTGAAACCAACAAAAATTGTGATGAATTTGGAATTCTGTATTGTATGTAAATGTTAATGAAGAATTGTGCAATTGTCCAGATAATACACAGAGAAATAATTACAAACTTTTATTACCTTTGTTTATGCCTCTAGTTGATGACTTGATAACCAATGTTTAAAATTTTAATATTAAAACTATCAGAAAAAATTCTTTGCCAAATAATAAATGTTTGAGTAAACGTACTTTTAAGTCACATTTAAATAAGCTACACGATTCGAACCAACATAACCTTCTTCAGGGCATGCAAAAATATGACTATTTTTTAGATTATCGTTATTAATTAAACCTTTTAATGCTATCTAAGTACATGGTGAAATGAATTGAATATCTGACATTAACAAAAAAGGAATGTATTCTCTGATTGTGATTATAATCATAGAAAGAGACGAAGAAATAGTTAATCAGATGAAGGGAAAATTCAAAATTTTAGATAACCTTTACAATAACCTGAAAATTTGTACGAACTAATATTGATCTACAACCTTTACGACTTCTAGTGGCATAGAAAATAACTTTTGATAGTTGAAGAGTCGAATAGATTAAACAAAAATTCAATTATACACAATGTTAGGAAGTTGTATTCAAAAAAGTATTCAATTAGTACAGTTTTTAAACCTTTTTGATAGACACTCAAAAATTACAACCAAAAAGTAACATATGACCAAAATTTAAATTTCTATTTCATTTTACAAAAGATTTTAAGCTCGAGATTATTTGAAAGAGTAAAAGTGGCAATTGTGGAAATGTGTAAAATTAAAGTGATAAAAGTGAACAATAAAATGTTTCGTTTTATGAAAATGTTGTCTTAATCAAGAAATTTAGCATTTGGTTCAAATTATCTTATTCTGACGTTGATTATCAGTTTGAAAACGATTTTGAAAACCTGTAAATATTTTAATTTTAAAAAAAAATATATAATAATTTCTTGAATAATTAAAGAATTGTCAAATTGGCTTCGTTAAATAGTTTATTACAGGAGGGAAACCTTTTCTTTAGATGTACTACTCGATGACTAAAAACTACAATCGAAGAAAAATCGAGAAAACATATTTTGAAAAACTAATTGAAACCTTTAACAAATGCAATTAACGCAAATCAAAGTTCACAATGAATACCAATAAATTGACTGTAACTAAAATAGTTTAAAACTGATCAAAAAGAATTACGATAAACACTTTGTAAAAAGGCATTCTAAAACAAGCCATCTAAGTTAATGAATAGAAAATGTTTAAATGTGTGAATTTACTAGACAATAATCTTGATTCTGTTTAGTAAAAAATATTCAGTTATTCAAATGATCACATTTTCTTTAAAGTTGGGCCAGGAATTCTATGAATGTGTATTGTAAAAGCTCAAATGTCTAAGAAAGCACGCTCATGAGTGAATAAAAAAAAATTGCTAAAAACCCAAATTATAATTTTTTTAACCTTTTTATTCTCCCCAATAAATGTCGAAAGAACTGAGAATGTTGCCACTGAGAAAAATGCTAATAATTTTTACACAGATACGTCACATATTATTACATAAAAATAAATGTTAAATGCAATGGGAAAAACGATTTTAGGCCATAAAAATTGGAAATTATTTCCCAAAGTGCAATAAAGTGAGTAGACCAGTGAAAAAATTAGTGTGGGAAACTAAATAAACCAAAGGACAGCTGTTTAGTGGATGCAAAAGAGAACCATTAATTGTGTAAGCAAATATATTTATTATAGAAAATATGGAATTTTGGTAAAACCATACAAATATTTTGGAATCACCTTTTAATTGCCGACACGATTGCAATCAAAAAACATAATAATATTATAAATTAAAAATGGTTTAATTTATTATGAGATATATGATTTTGTAAACTTACTTAAAATTACCTTAAAATGTAAATGTTCCTTATACTTAAAACAGTCATTGGATTAGCTAGCGAGAAAGATCACTAGTAAAAGACATCGCAACATCAAATCAAACTGTTTTCAAGTCTTGTATGTTGCGAAACTCGGAAAATGATTGATTTAGTAATTTAAAACTAAACAATTTTTTAATTACCTTTTAATGCATGCATCGTTGATGAAATTCTATTTCAATTCAAATTTAATCAAGAAATTGCGTAGAAGCCTAAATGAATTCAAATATCCAAAACAAAATTTGATTTTGCATTTAGATAAATTTATTGACTACCAGTTTGTAAATGGAGTAAGAACAAACCTTTCTTTAATTTAATGTTTTGTAAACAAAGAGACACGCCATAATACTTAAATAAAAACCTACAAGATCGGTCTCAATATTTTTCATTTAATTAATACAATTGTTTTTAACCTTTCATATTAACGGACAAAAAAGTGTTTACTAACATTATAACGGGGAAAAGGGCAGATAAAAGGTTCAGTAAACAGTTTAGATTTTATGTATCAAGAATAAATTTGTTTAAACTTATGTTTACCTTTATGAATGCGTCTGAAAAAATCCTTGATAACTTTACTGTGTGGAAAATGATATCGGAAAGTTATTATAGTAGCTGACAGTCGATAGAAACATAACAAATCTTTGCTTATTTTCATTAATCAAGCCCTGATGAGGGGATATTAGTACTAACTTGTTTGTATTTAAAATGAAATGATTAAGGAATTTGTATTCTTTAGTTTACAAAAAAGAGAGCAAAGATTTTGTAAGAAAAACCTGTAAAATGAACCAATTGGCCAAATGGTCATTAGTTTTTAAATTTAAACCTTTAATGAAAACACTGCATCAACCTTTAACTCAATGGTTTATTATACTCGTATTATGCTCGTAGTAATCATGATCTGACAATGTGAATATGATTCTGTAAGTTCCATTGTTCCATTGTAAAAGAGTTTTAATTTAGTAATTGTTTAAACCTTTCTAACTTTCCTATCATCCCAATCAGACAATGTATGAAATTTAATAGCAGATATTTAAAGAAATGAAACAGTTCCAATTGGTACGATAGAGTGTAAAAAAAAAGTCAGATACAAAAACATATATATGGCGAGAGAATCACAATTAGTAATAACGAAATGTAGTAATACGGATGGCAAGTTCAACATTATTTAAGTAATAAATCTAAATGTAGTTTTTTATATATTAAAATTCAAAATTCACTTGTTAAATTTGGTGTTTGAAGATTATTATATATTGTCGCTGGTTTCAATGCAAAAATTAACTGTGTAACCTTTAATCAAACCCCAGACTTGAACAAGTTAAAATTTTCAAGCTTAAACATTCAAAAAGTTAAGAATCCGAACTGAAAATTGGGAAAGAATTTTATTTTTAAAAAATATCGATGGTTGTTATAATGTAAATGCAAAAGAGAAAGAGAACAAATGACTAGATATAAAAGAAACCAAATTTAACTCAAATTGTTGTTAAAAATTAAAAAAACCTTTTCTTAGAAACGCATACTGTCCAATTCGAATTACTTAATTAAGAAATTTTTGAAAACATATAGGTATGGATGACAAGTAGTTTTGAGGATCGATGAATTTAGATTATCAATTAAACCAGTGACTAACAATTATGATGATATATAAAGAAAGCCATCGTGCAAAGCTTGAAAAATTGAAAAATTGGGCTAACTTAAATTGGGAAACCAGTTATAAGAACCAAAATAATAGACTCACCAACAATGCTCAAGAGATAGCAGATTGAATTATTGTTGTAACAAGACAATTTTGATCTACAGAAATTTGCATGCAGTTTTAAAAAATTTATAAACCTTTTTCATGTCAGAATAGTCAATTAATCATAATAAACAATTTTTATTAAAAGAATTCAAAAATAAATTAAATTTAAAAATCTCTAAAAAATTCCTTTATGGAGTTACTAGGAAAGAAAAATATTACTTTAAAAATTTGTATTTCAAGTTGATTAACCTTTAACGAATTTATTCGTGGACACCAATAACTGTCTAAAAGATTCGTAGTTTAGTACCATTGTGGTACAATTCCAATGGACTGCGTTTTTTTTGCATTCTAGAGTTTCTGTTTAGAAGGTAAAATGTTGTCAGCGACATCTGGTGGGGTAAGAGAACAGACCGTTGATTTGACATTTGTTTAAACAAGAATATATAATTTTGCTAAATTTCTATAGGATAAAAATAATTTATTTAAAATTTAAAAAATAAACCATTTTAATAATCGATATCGAAATTCTCTTAGTATCGGTAAAAGGTTGGGTTAAACAAAAAGACAATAAGGTAATACTCCAGTTTTATTAATATTCATATTAATAAAAATGTGTTCAAAGTAACAATGTTTTAAACCTTTTTTATCAAGATTGAAAGAGAACGAATAACTCGTATAACCACAATTGTGGCGGTATTTAAAAGTGACAAATTCAAACTAACAGTTAGATGAGGACATGAACAATAAACCGTGGTGAGAGGGTCATAAACAATTAATATGAGCCTAAATATTAAAAAAATGTTATAGCTAAAGGAATGAAAGGGTTTATTTTAAATGAAATGGACCCATAAAATCGATAAAATCATTTAATCTAGGGATAGAAGTTGATCGATTCAAAACATTCAATCGAATTAATTAATATGTAATAGTTAGTTTCATAATAATGTAAATAAAAGTTCAAATAAAAAAATTCAAGTTTTTACCTTTTTATCAACTTTTCGACCTACGACTAAGAAAATCGAATTCCAACGAGAGTGACAATTTTAAAAATAAAGAAAATAATGAATTTAAAAAAATAATCAAAAATAAAAACAATAAACCCTTTTAATCGAGTATAAAACAAGATCCATTTTCATAAAAACTTAAAAAATGAAACCAATATCTGTGCATTTAATATTTAAAATATGAAAAATATTAATTTAGGATTTTGAGTAATAATGTTAAACCTGTAATGATAGCAATCTGAGCAGTGAATGAATATTTTCCAAAAAAATATGACATCAGAAAATAACTAAATCATACTATTTCAAAAATGAATTTTCTGAAATCAGTGGGACCATCTGGTGGACAAAAAGTGAACCATCCACTATATAAAAATAAAACTAATAGATTTTTAATAATGCAATTTTTTAAAATCAATTTGAAACAAATATTTTTTTTAATTAAAAAATCATTTTAAACCATTTTACTTTTCAGGATACAATTTTGAATAAAATAAAATTTAATATAAATAAACTCAGTTATTTATATCAACACGTGTTGCATTGGTGACTCGATACGTCTGAGTATTCAGAAAATGTAGTCTGAGTGTACTGATCCCCGCGAATTAGCTATTCACACACTCAGTTATATGTCAATTTGCTATAAGTTGATAAAAATTTATTTGGGCAGCAGCGCCCACAAAATACAACTTTCTAATAAATGCCACTGTTAAGGCATGTGTGGTTCTGACTGTTGTTTTGATGCGTACTGTATACTAAATATATTGGGTGGGTGAATTTGGGGGAACAAAAATATTTTTGATGGGTCGAGTGATTGGTGGGATGAATATCAAACAGGAGGATCTGGGCGATGAAAATGATTCAGCTCAAAAAGCGAAACAACAACAGCAAATGGACTGTCAAGGTAAGGATAGTGTTTGTTTTTGCTGTTTTTATCCAATTGAAAAACTAATTTTGAGATGTATCTAATTTCGCAACTTATTCGTTGAGATGTATCTAATTTGGGAACTTAATTTTTGAGATGTATCTAATTGGGAACTTAATCGTTGAGATTTATCTAATTTGGAACTTATTTGTTGAGATGTATCTAATTGGGAACTTAATTTTTGAGATGTATCTAATTTCGCAACTTATTCGTTGAGATGTATCTAATTTGGGAACTTAATTTTTGAGATGTATCTAATTTGGGAAACAAATTGTTCGGAAGTAACCAATTGGAAAACTAATTGACTTTTTCTTGTCCCCAGGATCATCATCTCGACATGACAATGCATCTAATGTTTGTGTCAAACAAGAAGAGCTCGAGGAAAAGAAAGTACAGTGCACTAGAGTCAAGAAAGAAGAAGAAAAGGATGCAGAAATCAAAATTGAGTGGGATGGTGATGAGTGTGACTGTGACGACTGTAGAAGGGATCGTGGGACTCCATATGGGACAAGGTCTCAGAAAGGTGAGTAATTTCGGGATTGCTTTGTATGCTAAACTAAAATTCACTTTTATCAGGTGAATCCCAAAACCCAGTTAGAGCATGTAAAATAGTGAAAAAAGAAGAGCAAGGTGGTGAATTCAAACTGGTGAAAAAAGAGGAGGAATGTCAGCGTTGTACACGAGTCAAAAAAGAGGAAGATGCTGATGGAGAAATCAAACTGGAGTGGGATGGGGACGAGTGTGACTGTGACGACTGTAGAAGGGAGGGGGAATTTTTTGTAATACACAATCAAGCTCATGGAACCGAGAATCCACAGATTAACTCAGCTCCTGGTGATGAAGACGGAGATGAAACGGAGGTGGACGAGGAAGTGGATGTGAATGAAGGTGAACATGTTGGGAACGATGGTAACTTGTCTGTAGATGGTGAAGATAGTGAGGATGGAGATGATTTGGACCAAGAAGATGATCCGAGTGAAGATGAAGATCATCAGG
The DNA here is from genome assembly GCA_023373905.1 of Rhizoglyphus robini. NCBI lineage: Eukaryota > Metazoa > Arthropoda > Arachnida > Sarcoptiformes > Acaridae > Rhizoglyphus > Rhizoglyphus robini. The sequence continues at coordinate 990,803 of JAKIJQ010000034.1, read as the reverse complement.
AAAGTGATGAAAGTGAAGACGATGAAACAGAAATAGATGACGAGGAATATGAAATGGATGTTGACGATGATGATGATGTATCAAGTGATGCAGATGATGATACAGAAGTGGACGAGCAATCAGATTCATCATATGACTCAGAATCTAACCGAAATACAAAACCCAGCGATCGAATCTCTACTAAAAATCCTCTTAAAAGACATGTCTGTGGAGAGTGCGGCAAAAAATGTGCATCACCCTCTAGTTTGGCCCTTCATATACGGTCCCATACTGGCGAGAAGCCGTTCGAGTGTTCTTGGGCTGATTGTGGCAAAAAATTTTCATCACCATATAATTTGGGCAATCACATTCGAACCCACACTGGTGAGAAGCCGTTCAAGTGCACATGGAAGGACTGTGAGAAGGCATTTGCCAAACAATCAAATTTGAAATTGCATATTCGAACGCACACTGGCGAGAAGCCCTACAAATGTCCCAAAAAGAACTGTGGCCAAGCATATTCGGATAACTCTACCTTGAAAAGGCATCTAACGATCCACACAGGAAATAAACCATTCAAATGTACATGGACTGGCTGTGACAAGAGATACGCTGAAAGAGCTCTCATGCTGAAACATAAAACCTCGCATTCGCCTGAACTTTGGAACGCCAAGTGTGACTATTGTGGAAAGAAATTCCATTCGCTTAGCAATTTGAAACAGCATATTCGAAGGCATTCTGGTGAGAAGCCATACAAATGTACTTGGAAGGATTGTGGCAAGAGTTTTGCGCTGTCAAATGGCTTGAAAAAACACCAACGGGTTCACACCGGAAAGAAGCTAATTAAATGTACCTGGAAAAGGTGTGACAAAAGTTTTACTGAAAGAAGTCACATGCTGCGACATCACAAGTCGCACACTCCCGAACTGTTGCACAAGTGTGAACACTGTGGAAAGGGATTCCCGGAAATGTCATATTTGACTTTTCATGTCAAGATTCACGCAGTTGAGAAAAAGTTCAAATGCACCTGGAAAGATTGTGACAAAGCATTTGTCGATGAAACGAGACTGCAGAAACATTACAAAAGTCACAAAGGAAAGCTTTTGAAATGCAAATGGAAAGGATGCGACAAGGTATTTCCCAATGAAAAATATCTGAAAAGGCATCAAAAGATTCACACCGGAAAGAAGCCATTCAAATGTACCTGGCAAGGCTGTGACTGGGCATTTGCTCAAGGCTGCAACTTGCGACGACATCAAAAGACAGCACATCAAATGGACTGATAAAAGCAAGTTATCAAATTGTTGTTTGTCAGAAAGATTTGTAATCAAATGTAACACTTGTTCGGTACTATATAGCTTTGTTTTGAAATTTGAAAAATAGACTGTTCATAGAGGACGTGCCACTCACATTTACATGTATGAGTTTATCAATTGTGTGGAGATATGTACTTGATATTCAAAGACATAAGGTTCAATTCGAATAGTTTAATTCAAAAAGTTTTTAATATCACAATAAATGAATGAAAGACTGTGAATGACTGAAGCATTCATAAATAAAAAGCATTAACCTTTAGGTAAATTGAGTTCAAAATTCAAGTTGAAAGTTTTCGACTGTTTCATACATTTAAATTGATGATTCAATTCCAACGAATACATTTAAACCTTTAAAATTAATAGCTTTTTGCCAAAAATTTTAATAGTCCAGCAAGCTTATCACAAATGTTGCAAACTTTGACTGAATCTAAGATACAGATTGTTTAAAAAAGTAAACTATTACTTATTTAAAATGAAAGAATTTCTATAGAAATAAATAAAGGAACCACTTTAGTGTATAACCATTTTAAATTAGGGGTTTTCTTACTATTTGAATTTCGCATTCAAATATAAAACTTTAAAAATTTACTGCCACAAAAGAAACGAATTAAAATGTTTAGAAAAACCCTTTAACAAAATCAAGTGGAGAAACGCACAATGATCACAATTGTCAAAATGTAAATGTATCTAAAAATCACTCCAAACTTTAAGTTTTCGCCATTAAAGAATAAAGAAATTTTCAATTTATTAAAATTGAAATTGTTAACTAACTATGTAGTATGAGTTCTGTAAACAAAATTTGTTTTTAAGGTAACCCTTTTGATCATGCAGGTGCTGGCACGAGAGTTAAATTGGAAATTTAAAAATATAAAATCTAATAACCAAGTAAGACTAAGGATGTATATTCGTGGCCTTTAGTCTTAACGTGAGACCAATTGAATCATGACGTCCATGCTACCACTACATGCATAACTACCTAAACCTAACCTGAAGTTTTGGATTTGTGTTTGAGTGAATTCAATGAGACAAGCAATCAGTTGTGTTGTGCTGAAATTGGAATTGTAATATTTTTATGAGTCTGACAACTCAAGCTGAACCAAAGAACATTCAAATTATAAACATAAATTTAAATAGAAGATATGAAAAACATTTGCAAATAACCTTTACATTAATTGCTTTGATAATTTAAAAAATTAAAGTAGATTCTAATGATAATCTTAATTTAATAATAGCCCTGCATACCAGAAATAGTTTTAAGCATGATGATTTTATTAATAAAATTTGAAAACTAAAACAAAACCCCAATTCCTTATTATTAATTAAGTAATAAACAAAAATGTCTTTTTTTAATTTTTTTTGTATTAAAATAAAAATAAAAATTCACCTGTTATATAGCTTTCGAAAATTGTTGTTGTAAAAAGTTAAGACATTTGTGGTATACAGAAATAATGCATACTATTGTTCATTTGTTTTTATAAACCTTTATCAGATCAGAAGAGTCAATAGTCACAATAAACAATTTTTATTAAAAAGGATTGGAGAATATATTTTTAATTAAACTATATTTTAATAAACGAATTCTGAGCACAAAAAGGTAATGTTAAAAAGGTATAACGTATTGGCAGAAATTCGGGTTAGACAAAAAGACAATAAGGTAATATTCCAGTTTTTAAAAAATATGTCAATAAAAATATTTACTAAGCATAAATAATTTAAACCTTTTTTATGAAGAGAGAAACACAGTCTATTACAGGAAGTAATATTTGTAGAATGAGATGTTCTCATTCTGTTGTCGTTGCTAGATGTCGCTGTCCAATGATTATTGACTATTGAGTTAGTTTGCACTTTGCCCTTTTGACCGCGTGTGCTGCTCCTCGAATGAGTCGTTGAGTCCGCCTTGCATTGCCATTGATTGCTTGTGGGTTGTGGTTGGAACTAGCGTTGCTAGGGTCCACTGTGCCTCTGCTTCTTTGCCTTGACCGTGGCCTAATGTCTGCCGTATAAAAGCACGGAGTTTGCGCTTGAAAGAGGAAACTCTCGTTTGGAGGACTTGTTTTGAGTGACTCGCTTTTTGACTGGTTTTGACTTTGGTCTCGATTTGACTTGCTGGTGCCATGAGGACAGAACTTTAGCCGACATCTTGCTGACCCGATCTTTCCGTTTCCTCTCATACCCTTTGGCCTGTCTGATTTCCTCTTCTGCATTTCCTTTACCTTGTGTTTCGCCATTGAACAATCATGAATCCATCAATAAAATCCATTTCCGTAACCCGAATGTGTTGTCCTACTTCATATTTAGTTAATAATTTGTTAAATATTTGAATATTTAATGAGCGTTTCATTTTATTTTAGAGAAAACCTTTACAAGAATTTGATTTATTGATCCAAAAATTTAAACTTTTCACAAAAACAACTATCATGATACAAGAATGACTGTTATAGCGGCATTTGTGGCGGTATTTAAAATTACCAATTTAAACTATCAGGTGGATGAAGACATGTACAATGAATCGTTTGTGGGAGAGTCATAAACAATTAATAAGAGTGAAATAAAAAATGATCATAAATTAAAGGGTTTATTTTAAAGAAAATTGACCCCTAAAATTAGTAAAACCATTTAACCAGGCATACAAAATTGACTCAATCGATTCAAGATATTCAATAGCATTCGTTGAATGTGATTAATCGTAATAGTCGTTAATTGTTAGTATCACAATAAAGCAAACAAGACTTCAAATATGTGTCGAAAAATAGGTTTAAAAATTCTAAGATTAAACCTGCAAACAGCAAACAGAAGTGAAAATTGAAATATAATGTTACATTGTTCATCAGGAATGTCCGTAAAAACATTCTGTTATTTAAATTGTTACCTTTTTTATCAAGCCAATTGATACTGCTGTTGCAGAACTTCAAATTCCAACAAAAGTGAAATAGGTTGAATAAATGAATAAAATGTAAATACAAAGATACGCTTAATGAAAAATTCCGTTTAAGTCAAGAAATAAATGATTAATTAATACAATTATGCAACACAAACTCGGCTTGCTTTACATTTGGTTCAAAGTATTGTTTACCATTTAGAAAGCACGAACTAAACGATTTAATTTTAAAAAATAATTTGCTAGATAATTAATTTATAAAAATTTCTGATTGGGCAATTAAATAGTTTATGATAAGGGAAAACAATGGTTGAGCATTCAAGTAAAAGTTTTCGTATTCAAGAATAAATAGCTGAAAATGTCATTTAGTAAATAAACGAAAAAAGCAATAATTTAAATATTTAAATAATGTTAAACCTGTAATAATAACCCTGTGACAGAGAAGTTAAAATTTTAGCTTAAAGCAGAATTTCAACATAATCAAATAAACATGAATATATACAATAAAATTTCTAAACCATTTCAAAAAATGCATTTTATATTCAAATAATATCAAACATGAAATACGTTAAATTGATACACTTTGGGACAATTTGTCGAGAAGTTTAAGTAAAAATAAATGTTAGATCGAATAGAATAGCTTTTTAAAAATATAAAAATTTTAAATTGACACCAAAAGTGAAACAATGTGAATAAACCAGTGCAAAAATTAATGGAAATACATTGAATTACATGGGATATTTTTAAATATGAGACATTTTGTGGGCTAAATGAGAACCATACAATGAATAAATAAAACAAATATTTATTTTTAATTAAACGATTTCTAAAAAATTATTTTAAACGAAAATATTTAATTTAATAAGTTTTTAAACCATTTTATCTTACAGAAACCAACATTCAGAAAAGAGTTAATTAAAAAAACTAAAAAACTCAAGTTATTCACAGGCTCTATCAACACTTGTTAGCTCGGTGACTCGATATGCTTGAGTATTCAGAAAATGTCGTCTGGTGTACTGCTCCCCGTGAAATGGTTATTCACATACTCAGTTATATGCCAACTTACTATTAGTTGATCGGAAATTATTTGAGTGGTAACGCCCATAAAAAACAACTTTCTTATGAATGCCACTGTTCATTTTTGTGTGATTTTGACAGTTGTATTGATATGATACTTGATGATGTGTACTGTATATTAAAAATATATTGCGTGATGAATTTGGGGGACAAAATATATTTTTGATGGATCGAGAGACTCGTGGGATGAAGATCAAACAGGAGGATCTTGGTGTTGAAATTGATTCACTCAAAAAAGCAAAACAACAACAGAAAAAGGATTGTCAAGGTAAGGATTGTGTTTTTTTTGCCGTTTTTATCCAATTGGAAAATTAATTTTGGGATGTACCTAATTTGGCGAGCTTAATTGTTGAAATGTATCAAATTGGGCGAGCTTAATTGTTGAGATGTGGAAAACAAATGGTGCTAAAGTAACCAATTGGGAAACTAATATAAATTTTCTTGTCCCCAGGATCAACATCTCGACATGATAACGCATTTAACGTTTGCATCAAACAGGAAGAGCTCGAGGAAAAGAAAGTACAGTGCACTAGAGTGAAGAAAGAAGCAGATAATGATGATGATGTAGAAGTCAAAATTGAGTGGGATGGTGACGAGTGTGACTGTGATGACTGCAGAAGGGATCGTGGAATTCCATCGAGTAAAAAGTCCAAGAAATGTGAGTAAATTGGGGATTGCTTTGTACTTTGTAATTTAAAAGTCACATTTATCAGGTGAATCCCAAAACTTAGTTCGACCATGCAAAATAGTGAAAAAAGAAGAGGAATGTGGAGAATCCATACGAGTGAAAAAAGAAGAGGAATGTGGAGAATCCATACGAGTGAAAAAAGAGGAGGAATGTCAGCGTTGTACTAGAATGAAAAAAGAAGAGGATGCTGATGGAGAAATCAAAATTGAGTGGGATGGGGACGAGTGTGACTGTAACGACTGTAGAAAGGATCGGGGAGATTTGGTTATACGTAATCAAGCTCATGGAACCGAGAATCCACAGGTCAACTCAGCTCCTGGTGATGACGATGGAGATGAAACGGAAGTGGAAGAAAATGTGGACGAGGAAGTGGACGTGAATGAAGGTGAACATGTTGGGAACGATGGTAACTTGTCTGTAGATGGTGAAGATAGTGAAGATGGAGATGATTTGGACCAAGAAGATGATGATCAAGAAGGTGATGAAAGTGAAGACGATGAAACAGAAATAGATGACGAGGAATATGAAATGGATGTTGACGACGACGACGACGACGACGACGACGACGACGACGACGACGACGACGACGACGACGACGACGACGACGACGACGACGACGACGACGACGACGACGACGATGATGATGATGATGATGATGGTAATGCATCAAGTGATGCAGATGATGATACAGAAGTGGACGACCAATCAGATTCATCATATGACTCTGTAAATTCGAAATCTAATCGAAATACAAAATCGAGAGTTCGAATCTCTGCTAAAAAGTCTATTGTAAGGAAACATGTCTGTGGAGAGTGCGGCAAGCGATTTCCATCGCCCTCTGCTTTAGGAAATCACATTCGAACCCACACTGGTGAGAAGCCGTTCAAGTGCACATGGAAAAACTGTGGGAAGGCATTTGCCAAACAATCAAATTTGAAAATGCATATTCGAACGCACACTGGCGAGAAGCCCTACAAATGTCCCAAAAAGAACTGTGATCAGGCATATTCGGATAACTCTACCTTGAAAAGGCATCTAACGATCCACACAGGAAATAAACCATTCAAATGTACATGGACTGGCTGTGACAAGAGATACGCTGAAAGAGCTCTCATGCTGCAACATAAAACCTCGCATTCGCCTGAACTTTGGAACGCCAAGTGTGACTATTGTGGAAAGAAATTCCATTCGCTTAGCAATTTGAAACAGCATATTCGAAGGCATTCTGGTGAGAAGCCATACAAATGTACTTGGAAGGATTGTGGTAAGAGTTTTGCGCTGTCAAATGGCTTGAAAAAACACCAACTGGTTCACACCGGAAAGAAGCTAATTAAATGTACCTGGAAAATGTGTAACAAAAGTTTTACTGAAAGAAGTCACATGCTGCGACATCACAAGTCGCACACTCCCGAACTGTTGCACAAGTGTGAACACTGTGGAAAGGGATTCCCGGAAATGTCATATTTGACTTTTCATGTCAAGATTCACGCCGTTGAGAAAAAGTTCAAATGCACCTGGAAAGATTGTGACAAAGCATTTGTGGATGAAACGAGACTGCAGAAACATTACAAAAGCCACAAAGGAAAGCTTTTGAAATGCAAGTGGAAAGGATGCGACAAGGTATTTCCCAATGATAAATATCTGAGAAGGCATCAAAAGAATCATGCAGGAAAGAAGCCATTCAAATGTACCTGGCAAGGCTGTGACTGGGCATTTGCTCAAGGCTGCAACTTGCGACGACATCAAAAGACAGCACATCAAATGGACTGATAACAGCAAGTTGTCAAATTGTTGATTATTAGCAAGATTTGTAATCAAATGTAACACTTGTTCGGTACTATATAGCTTTGTAAAGACTGTTCATAGAGGACGTGCCACTCACATTTACATGTATGAGTTTATCAATTGTGTGGAGATAAGTTCTTGATATTCAAAGTCATAAGAATCAATTCGAATAATTTAATTTGAATAATCTTTAGTTTCACAATAAATAAATGAAAGACTGCGAATGACTGAAACATTCAACAATAAAAAAGTATTAACCTTTAGGTAAATTGAGTTCAAAATTCAAGTTGAAAGTTTTCGACTGTTTCATACATTTAAATTGATGATTCAATTCCAACGAATACATTTAAACCTTTAAAATTAATAGCTTTTTGCCAAAAAAAATCTAATAGTCCAGCAAGCTTATCACAAATGTTGCAAACTGAATAAGATACAGATTGTTTAAAAAAGTAAACCGCCACTAATATAAAATAAAAGAATTTCTACAGAAATAAATAAATAAAGGAACAACTTTAGTGTATAACCATTTTAAATTAGTGATGACGTCTTACAATTTGAATTTCGCATTCAAAAATATATTAAACTTGACAAATTTACTACCATGGTATGTGCACAAGAGAAATAAATTAAAATGTTTAGCAAAAACCTGTAAAATCATTTCCTATAAAATGTCTAGCCAATCATGTTTCAGTATTAAAAGAATTATTCATAAATTGAATTACTTTGATAGGTGATGAGATTTGAAACTATACCAAAATTAATGTTCTGAATATTTAATTTAATTAAATAAGCAAAAAATATATAATTATAATAAATATTGATGTATTAAGTTAAGATTAATGGAGTTACAATCAAAAGAAAATCATTTAAGGTAATATATCGAACAACATTCGTTGAAATTAAGGTTGACCAAGAAATTAACTAGTCTGCAATAATACTTGAAAGAAACCTTTAAAGCGACAGTTTAAAATTTTCATGCATTTTTGAATGAAAATTCATTGTACACAATTATACACTCGTTTTAATCGTTTCTAAAAAATGTGTCCCAACTACTGCCACAAAAGGGAGCACATTGAAAATTATAGTAAAACCTATAAAACTAGTTTGTGATAATTACTTAATAATGCACCTAGTAAAAGAACACTTTGACCATGTTGTATTTTCTAGTAGGATTTGGAAGAAAGTAAATTTAAATTTTCTATTAAAGTTTACCTTTATCTTAAAATTGTCCTTATCGAAATCGAGATCGATCTTACTTGTCTGTGAATGTATTAAGCATGTGAAAGTAGACTCTAATGATAATCTTAATTTAATAATACCAGAAATAGTTTTAAGAATGATGATTTTATTAATAAAATTTGAAACCTAAAACAAACCCCCAATTCCATATTATTTAAATAATAAACCAAAATGTCATTTTTAAATTTTTTGTATTAAAATAAAAATAAAAATTCACCTGTTAATTAGCTTTCGAAAATTGTTGTTGTAAAAAGTTAAGACATTTGTGGTATACAGAAATAATGCATTGTTAATTTGTTTTTATAAACCTTTATCAGATCAGAAGAATAGTCACAATAGACTTTTTTATTATTAAAAGGATTCGAGAATATATTTTTAAATAGACTATTTTAATAAACTAATTTTGATCAAAAAGGCTATTGTTAAAAAGGTGTAACGTATTGGCAGAAATTTGGGTTAGACAAAATAGACAATAAGGTAATATTGGAGTTTTTAAAAAACATGTCAATAAAAATATTTACTAAGTTTAAATAATTTATACCTTTTTTATGAAAAACAAAATACAGTCAATTAAATGTACTAGTTTTTGAACCAGCTGCTGGCATTTTGAAACATTATATCTATCATAAATAAAAATAGGTAACGCCATTGGCGTGAAAGTCGGAGCGAGAGTGTTTGAAACATCGAAGTCATTTAGTCACATTCAATGCAAATATGATCAAAGATTCATTCCCGCCCAAATCGGTTGCGATACATTTAAACTTTTGTTTGACAATTAAAAATTTAACGAATCAATCAAATTTAGCCCTCTCATAAAGCAAAAGTAACCTTTCAAAAACTTCGGTTTGATTTGAATTGTTAAAGTAAAGAAAGTGTTATTCATGAGAGATAAGGATTGAACTGCTCAGCTTTGCTAATTCTAACAAATCGTCATTTTTGAAAGTTTACTTTTGCTTTATGAGAGCACTAATTTGTCTTAATCTAGTTTAATCTAATTTGTTTCTTCATCATCAATCAGAAATTCAAACAATGTATCTACTTATGTACGCAGATCATCGCATTTAGTTAAGACCAATTGAGATAACATAAAAATTCTCGATTAACATCATAGAATGTGGATCGTGAACATCGCCTTCTTCAAATATGACCACTGTCTAACTCTAATTGTTTCTCCATCCATATGTTCTTGAATCACCATATTTCCATGTACAGCAACAGTATTTGTTCAGAAAACCTATGATGACATTGCAAGACAAAGAAAGAACTCAACAAAAAGCCTAATAAAAAATCGAAAATTGGAACTTGGTTCACAAATCCAACTCAAAATTCAACCATCGGCAAGGCGGAGTTTAAATATAAGAAGATAGATAGATTACGATTATTTAGAATCTACATTTTATCATTGCCATGGGTTTATCTTAATGTTCCGTCTAATTGTTAAGTGTAGTGGCCCATCCAGGAGGTTTATTATGGAACAATTTCCATAAATCTAATACAATATCAAAGTAGTTCAGCAAGACATTTTGGTCTGCAAATGGAATTGCCTTTGCTCCTAAACACGTCAATAATTATTTGAGCATCACCGCATTATTTGAAATAAATTGTTTTAGGTTTAAAATTTTGGACAAATTATTTGTGGCGAAAATTGTCGAATATGCCTAAAAATGTAAACAAACACTAACAGACACCTGCACTCAAGTCAAATGGTCCGCATACGACCATTAGAGTCACATTTAAGTGTGCTCGCTACTGCGCATCTTTAATGCGCACAGCGGGCGTGAGGGGGAAAGCGTGTGCTTGGGTGTGTCACACAGGAACACACACAATGATGACTCTCGGTCTCAACACATTTCAATACAAAATTTTGCATTTTTCTCAAAATCACTACTCCTTTGACCTTTGACCTATATGGCCCCAAAACTATACAGCACATCTAGACCCCAACCAGAACACTGTGTTAAATTTTCAGACCGATCCATGTGGTAGTTTTCCCGGATTTTTGTTCACAAGAAATGACTGAAGTTACATTTTTCTCGGGTATATATCGTCGCTCCCGCAATCACTCACACCTCGCTCGCTTCGCTCGCTCAGCGTGAGTGATTGCGGTCGCTCCTCCAATAAGAAGTAATATTTAGTTAATAATTTGTTAAATATTTGAATATTTAATGAGCGTTTCATTTTATTTTAGAGAAAACCTTTACAATAATTAGATTAATTGATCCAAAAATTTAAACTTTTCATAAAAACAACTATCATGATACAAGAATGACTGTAATAACCGCATTTGTGGCGGTATTTAAAAGTGACCAATTTAAACTAACAAGTTGGGGAAGACATGTACAATGAATCGTTTGTAGGAGGTTGAGTTGAAGAAAATTGATAAAACCATTTAAACGAGAATACGAAGGCAGCCTAATAGATTCCAGATATTCAATAGCATTCATTGAATTTGATTTATTGTAAGAGTCGTTAGTTGTTAGTTTCATAATAATGCAAACAAAATTTCAAATATGTGCCCAAAAATTGGTTCAAAAATTCTAAGACTAGTTTTAGAACCAGCCTGCGTTATGAAGCCCTCTTGCTTTCTTATTTTTTGAAGATAAATAACGCCGTTGGCGTAAAGTCGGAGCGAACGGTATAGAGATATAAAATGTATCCTTAGAAATCACTTGCTTCAAGTGATAGTAACCTCAAGTATTTTAAGTGCACATTATTTTGTAACAAAATCATCGACAAAAATCTTTTAAAGTTTATGTATTAAGCCTTTTGAAAATGTTTCATAACTTTTAATATAATAATTATTATATTATAATACAAAGACAGTTTTCATTGTTTTGGAAAAACTATTCATACTTTCACAATCAAGTACAATCAAAAGATTTTCAGAAAACAGATCACATCTCGTATTGAGTTTGGATAGTTTCAAGGTCCAAATCTGTAAAAGCCAAATACAATAATATGACATGTTATGCCACCACAACCAAAAACTGAGGTTATGAATTTGTTTCAAATTCAAAAAAGATAAGTGATCATGTTGGCATTATTCGGAGCTAGCGGAATTAAAACATGAAAAATGCTTTAGAATCTAAACTGATTTAAAAGCATCTTTTGAAGTTTAAAATTTAAACTGAAAAACTGTTTTTACTCTAAAGCTCTAAAAATTAGAGTGAATTTTCGTTCGTTTATTCGTGAAGTACAAATCATTCAAAAAATTCTTTAAAGACAGCAGAAATAGTGCATTCTGAACATTACCATAAAGATAAAACAAATAACGCTTACTTAATCTTCCATCTCATGAGCTGCAGCTTTATAATTACAATCGGTCTATCAAAAATATATATTTAGAAAATACTAAATATTCTACATAATTTAATTCGTATTATCCTTAAAAACACATAGATGAAATAATATAGATGAAAACAATATTGCCCTGTAGTTGACAATTGTGCTGTGACACTACTCGAATGACTTCGTAAAAACACGTTACAAACAAATATACTTTAAAAAGTAATTGTGTTTAATATTACTTTGAGTTATGCACCAAAACAGTGCTGTGCCAAGAATTTGGTAAATTAAACGTGCTTTAATTGTAAGTGTATTAGATAGTCGGGAGATGAATGCTCCAATTGTATTGATTCTATTTAATAGATCACACAGACCTTGTAAATGTTTTGATATCTACAAAAACAGTTACGGTCAACATGATGAAATTCGGTCCAATGTAAGCACAATTACACCTACAATCACAGCACTCCAGTGTGGGTGTGTTTGTCACTGCGCATCCTTTTTGCGCACAGCGGGCGTGCGGCTCGGCGTGTGTGTTTGTCTGTGTCACACAGCCACTGTTGACACTCGGGCCCTACACATTTCAATGCAAAATTTGGGATTTTCAATAAATCATAACTCCGTTGCCCTTTGACCTACAGTGATCTATTTTCGCTCTGCACATCTACACCCCAACCAGAACATTGTATTAAATTTTTAGACCGATCCATGCAGTGGTTTCGGAGGAGTTATCCGGACAAGAAATCCAATTCTCCTAAATTTTTGGGGTAGACTCGTCACTCACTATCTCTCTCACACCCTCGCTACGCTCGGGTGTTCGTTCGTCAGTTCGCTCCTCTAATTAAATCTGCATACAGCAAACAGAAGTGAAAATTGAAATATAATGTAACATTGTACATAAGGAATGTCTGTAAAAACATTCTGTTATTCAAAGTTACCTTTTTAATCAACTTTTTCGTTCTGTGTCTGTAACAGAACCTCAAATTCCAACAAAATTAAAATAGGTTGAATAATTGAATAAAATGTTATAGAAAATGTTACGGTCAATGAAAATTCCGTTTAAACCAAGAAATACCTTAAAGCTCAATTAATTCAATTATGCAGCACAAACTCGGCTTGCTTTACATTTGGTTCAAAGTATTGTTTACCATTTGGAAAGTATAAACATCCAAGAGCAGAGCAATAATTTAATTTTAAAAAATAATTTGCTATATAATTAATTTATAAAAATTTCTGAGTGGGCAATTAAATAGTTTATGATAAAGGAAAACAAAGAATGAACATACAAATAAAGGTTTTCATATTCAAGAATAAATTTGTATAGTAGTTTAAATAAAAATAAATGTTATATTGTATATAATTTGATTTTAAAACATAAAAATTTTAAATTGACACCAAAATGAAACAATTTGAAGAAACCAGTGCAAATATTAAATGGAAATACATTGAATTACATGGGATTTAAAAAACAGTGAGACATCTTGTGTGCTATAGCACAATTTTATAAAAGAGAATCACACAATGTACGATAAATAAAACAAATATTTATTTTTAATAAAGATTTTTTTAATAAAGATTTCTAAAAAATTATTTTAAGCAAAAATATTTAATTAAAGAAATTTTTAAAAACTATTTTATCTTACAGAAACCAACATTCAGAAAAGAGTTAATTGAAATAAAACAAAACAAAAAAAAACTCAAGTTATTCACAGGCTATATCAACACTTGTTAGCTCGGTGACTCGATATGGCTGAGTATTCAGAAAATGTGATCTGATGTACTGCTCCCCCATAAAATGGCTATTCACATACTCAGTTATATGCCAACATACTATTAATTGATAGGAAATTATTTGGATAGTAGCGCCCACAAAACACAACTTTCTTATAAATGCCACTGTTAAGGCTTGTATGATTTTGACTGTTGTTTTGATATGATACTTGATGATGATGTGTACTGTATATTAAATACTAAATATATTGTGTGGATGAATTTGGGGGACAAAATACAGTTTTGATGGATCGAGTGACTGGTGGGATGAAGATCAAACAGGAGGATCTGGATGATGAAAATGATTTAGCCAAAAATGCGAAACCACAACAGCAAAAAAGACTGTCAAGGTAAGGATTGTGTTTTTGTTTTGTTTTCATCCAATTGAAAAACTAATTTTGGGATGTATCTAATTTGGGGAACTTAATTTTTGAAAGATATCTCACGTGGGAAACAAATTGTTGGGAAAGTAACCAATTGGGGAACTAATATAGCAGTGTGGCAGAAGATTTGCCGAAAGAAGTCACATGCTGCGACATCACAAGTCGCACACTCCCGAACTGTTGCACAAGTGTGAACACTGTGGAAAGAGCTTTCAGGAAATGTCATATTTGAATATTCATGTCAAGCTTCACGAAGTTGAGAAAAAGTTCAAATGCACCTGGAAAGATTGTGACAAAGCATTTGTCGAAGAAATACGACTGCAGAAACATTACAGAAATCACAAAGGAAAGCTTTTGAAGTGTCGTTGGAAAGGATGCGACAAGGTATTTCCGAATGATAAGTACTTGAGAAGGCACCAACAGAATCACACAGGAAAGAAGCCATTCAAATGTACCTGGCAAGGCTGTGACTGGGCATTTGCTCAAGTTGGCAACTTGAAGCGACACCAAAAGACAGTACACCAAATAGACTCTTGAGAATTCAATTTGGCGATGAGTTGTGAACCGGAAATTTTTTTAATTAAATTCTATAGAATTTGTTCTGTGCCAAAGTTTAGTTTATATAACTAGTAGTTATTCAATAACTGTAAAAGCGATTATTCTGTACTTTAATTTTGTTTACAAAACAATAAACAATTTTTTAAAATTATGACTTTTTTTATTGATTAAGCTAAGTAAACCTTTCAGTTATCCCACGAGGGATTGGTGCAACTTGAAGTAGCTCTTCGATTCCAAATGTCAATGCTACACCATTGGTCCATTTGAATGCAACCACTTGTAGGAATGTACAGCTCATGATGCCACTCGACACAATCACCTGTTGAAGTGAAGTTCTAGAATTGAGGCCTTGTGTTTGTCGAATTCTTGCGCTTGACTCCAACCACATTGAAATGACCAGCACCCGGAGTCCAGGGAAAGCACTTGCAATAGGTGACAAATCCAGTGTGGGAGTTATCCCATAGAAAATGCCCAGAGATATGTACTTTAGTGACTGGTTCGAGTGAGCAACTTGAAAACGAGCCATCATTGCCATATCTTGTCTGTCGGGATGACAATCGATCGTCAGATCTCGGAAAGATTGTCTGAGCGTAAATCATGTACTGCCTGAAGTAGGGCAATTGAATCGCTTGACTGGCTATTAACGTATAAGATTAGGAAAACTACTGCATATATTCAGATCCGTTGTATGTTGTACAGTCAACGCCAATTGGAACAACCTTCCACGCATAGTCTCTGGGTCAAGTCGTCCAGGGCCCGAGCCAAACTGTTCTCGTAGTAGATGAGTGCCAAGTTGGATACTCGCGAGTCTTGCCGCCGCTTGAACATTCACTAAACTGCGAAGCACAAGACAGGACGATCCGTCACTTGAGCCGAATGCGAAGCTTTCCAAATGATCCAATAGAGACAGATTGACAGTGTACTGGTGTTTCGGGTCTTTGGTCAGTGCTGTACAGTGGTGACACGCCATGATGGTACTGCTGTATCTCTAGGGATAGTTTCCGTAGTTGAGTCAGAGAATCGATAGCTGGCCAGACATTGCTCACTCGGGAAACTTGCACACCATTTAGAGTTGCTTCTTGCACACGGATCCATATCGAGAGTTCTGTGAGTCTTTGAGCCCAGGCCCTCAAAAGTGCCACCAGATGAGCCTCATCGAATGGCCCGCTTCCAACACAGATCCAACCAGTCGTAGATCTCGAATCGATCTAAAGTAGCGAATCAACTTTCGTACGGAGTTCCCACACAGACTGGGAAGATAAAGGCGGTCCTGTCGGTTCATCAGGTCAGTCTGAGTCTGTTCACGGAAGTAGCGGTCAATCTGGGCTTGAGTTGTGGATTCGACTACCAGCTTTGAGGCGGACTGCATCTGGCAGTGGTGCGAGACCACCAAGCACAAGGACGTGCGATCTTTTAGAATATCGCCCACCAGACGTCTCATTGGTGTAGAGACCATAGAACTCCAAAGTTCTTGGGTCGTTCTGGCTCGCATACGGTCAAGTATCTCGCGATCAGTAACCAGCGCCCCTTGATGAGTCATTGGTAGAAAGTCTTGACAGAAGTAGAAATAGAAGCGGAGTAGTACCAGTAAACCTGTAGCTTGAACACACAAATTGAAACTTATTCACAAAATCAAAATCTTTTCTCAAACAATAATTCGAATAAAGCAAAAGTGTAACTCAAAGTATCGCCCAAAAAAATCAATTGTTGATCAGATAATTCATCATTCTAAAAGTAATTCGAAAATTTGCATTTTCCAACAACCGACCAATGAGCTGAGCCAGAGCCAATCTTGTCACAGCTCAGTGGGACACCATATCGAATTGTGGTAAGATGGAGACTCGCTTGTGCATTAACCAGACTAGATAGGACACACGTGGACTGATCACGAGATCCAAAGGCAAAGTTCTGGAGCAGGTACCGTCAGGTTGACTTGATACGGGTCTTGTCTTTGATCACAAAAGATCCTTGATGACTCGTTACCGAACTGTTATACCTCTAAAGTGAGATTGCGCAGTTTGTTGAAGATTGAAGATTGAAGATGCTCGATGACATCATCGCCCTCACAAAGAACTAAGCGAACTTGCTGGACTGCAAAGTGGCGCATCACTTTCCTGAGAGTGCTTTGGCATATGCTAAGAAGTAGAAGTCGGTGAGCTCGGTTCAACTCTTCTTCAATGCCATCGAGGTGGTCCGGTCCGTCACGTCCGGTGGCAAGTCTAAAGCGACTGAGCTGAGCCACAATTGAGGAGTTAACCAGGAGGAGAAAGAGCACAAGACCAGACTTGTAGAGTCATGAACTCGGCCATGAAGAGCCACCACCAGAGTGAGCGATGTCTGCTCCTTGAGTACAATCGAGACAATTCTTCTCATCCGACTAGCCAGACTAGACAAGTGTTTCTGTTGAAATTAGTGTTGTGGCTCGGTCTCGTACCCGTCGGTACTCAAATACACACAATAAATTGAGTGTTTCTGTTGAAATTAGTGTTGTGGCTCGGTCTCGTACCCGTCGGTACTCAAATACACACAATAAATTGAGTGTTTCTGTTGAAATTAGTGTTGTGGCTCGGTCTCGTACCCGTCGGTACTCAAATACACACAATAAATTGAGTGTTTCTGTTGAAATTAGTGTTGTGGCTCGGTCTCGTACTCGTTAGCACTCAAATACACACAAATAATTGAGTGTTTCTGTTGAAATTAGTGTTGTGGCTCGGTCTCGTACTCGTTAGTACTCAAATACACACAAATAATTGAGTGTTTCTGTTGAAATTAGTGTTGTGGCTCGGTCTCGTACTCGTTAGTACTCAAATACACACAAATAATTGAGTGTTTCTGTTGAAATTAGTGTTGTGGCTCGGTCTCGTACTCGTTAGTACTCAAATACACACAAATAATTGAGTGTTTCTGTTGAAATTAGTGTTGTGGCTCGGTCTCGTACCCGTCGGTACTCAAATACACACAATAAATTGAGTGTTTCTGTTGAAATTAGTGTTGTGGCTCGGTCTCGTACTCGTTAGTACTCAAATACACACAAATAATTGAGTGTTTCTGTTGAAATTAGTGTTGTGGCTCGGTCTCGTACCCGTCGGTACTCAAATACACACAATAAATTGAGTGTTTCTGTTGAAATTAGTGTTGTGGCTCGGTCTCGTACCCGTCGGTACTCAAATACACACAATAAATTGAGTGTTTCTGTTGAAATTAGTGTTGTGGCTCGGTCTCGTACTCGTTAGCACTCAAATACACACAAATAATTGAGTGTTTCTGTTGAAATTAGTGTTGTGGCTCGGTCTCGTACTCGTTAGTACTCAAATACACACAAATAATTGAGTGTTTCTGTTGAAATTAGTGTTGTGGCTCGGTCTCGTACTCGTTAGTACTCAAATACACACAAATAATTGAGTGTTTCTGTTGAAATTAGTGTTGTGGCTCGGTCTCGTACTCGTTAGTACTCAAATACACACAAATAATTGAGTGTTTCTGTTGAAATTAGTGTTGTGGCTCGGTCTCGTACCCGTCGGTACTCAAATACACACAATAAATTGAGTGTTTCTGTAGAAATTAGTGTTGTGGCTCGGTCTCGTACCCGTCGGTACTCAAATACACACAAATAATTGAGTGTTTCTGTTGAAATTAGTGTTGTGGCTCGGTCTCGTACCCGTCGGTACTCAAATACACACAATAAAATGAGTGTTTCTGTAGAAATTAGTGTTGTGGCTCGGTCTCGTACCCGTCGGTACTCAAATACACACAATAAATTGAGTGTTTCTGTAGAAATTAGTGTTGTGGCTCGGTCTCGTACCCGTCGGTACTCAAATACACACAATAAATTGAGTGTTTCTGTTGAAATTAGTGTTGTGGCTCGGTCTCGTACTCGTTAGTACTCAAATACACACAAATAATTGAGTGTTTCTGTTGAAATTAGTGTTGTGGCTCGGTCTCGTACTCGTTAGTACTCAAATACACACAAATAATTGAGTGTTTCTGTTGAAATTAGTGTTGTGGCTCGGTCTCGTACCCGTCGGTACTCAAATACACACAATAAATTGAGTGTTTCTGTAGAAATTAGTGTTGTGGCTCGGTCTCGTACCCGTCGGTACTCAAATACACACAATAAATTGAGTGTTTCTGTTGAAATTAGTGTTGTGGCTCGGTCTCGTACCCGTCGGTACTCAAATACACACAATAAATTGAGTGTTTCTGTTGAAATTAGTGTTGTGGCTCGGTCTCGTACCCGTCGGTACTCAAATACACACAATAAATTGAGTGTTTCTGTAGAAATTAGTGTTGTGGCTCGGTCTCGTACCCGTCGGTACTCAAATACACACAATAAATTGAGTGTTTCTGTTGAAATTAGTGTTGTGGCTCGGTCTCGTACCCGTCGGTACTCAAATACACACAATAAATTGAGTGTTTCTGTTGAAATTAGTGTTGTGGCTCGGTCTCGTACCCGTCGGTACTCAAATACACACAATAAATTGAGTGTTTCTGTTGAAATTAGTGTTGTGGCTCGGTCTCGTACCCGTCGGTACTCAAATACACACAATAAATTGAGTGTTTCTGTTGAAATTAGTGTTGTGGCTCGGTCTCGTACCCGTCGGTACTCAAATACACACAATAAATTGAGTGTTTCTGTTGAAATTAGTGTTGTGGCTCGGTCTCGTACCCGTCGGTACTCAAATACACACAATAAATTGAGTGTTTCTGTTGAAATTAGTGTTGTGGCTCGGTCTCGTACCCGTCGGTACTCAAATACACACAATAAATTGAGTGTTTCTGTTGAAATTAGTGTTGTGGCTCGGTCTCGTACCCGTCGGTACTCAAATACACACAATAAATTGAGTGTTTCTGTTGAAATTAGTGTTGTGGCTCGGTCTCGTACCCGTCGGTACTCAAATACACACAATAAATTGAGTGTTTCTGTAGAAATTAGTGTTGTGGCTCGGTCTCGTACCCGTCGGTACTCAAATACACACAATAAATTGAGTGTTTCTGTTGAAATTAGTGTTGTGGCTCGGTCTCGTACCCGTCGGTACTCAAATACACACAATAAATTGAGTGTTTCTGTTGAAATTAGTGTTGTGGCTCGGTCTCGTACCCGTCGGTACTCAAATACACACAATAAATTGAGTGTTTCTGTTGAAATTAGTGTTGTGGCTCGGTCTCGTACCCGTCGGTACTCAAATACACACAATAAATTGAGTGTTTCTGTTGAAATTAGTGTTGTGGCTCGGTCTCGTACCCGTCGGTACTCAAATACACACAATAAATTGAGTGTTTCTGTTGAAATTAGTGTTGTGGCTCGGTCTCGTACTCGTTAGCACTCAAATACACACAAATAATTGAGTGTTTCTGTTGAAATTAGTGTTGTGGCTCGGTCTCGTACTCGTTAGTACTCAAATACACACAAATAATTGAGTGTTTCTGTTGAAATTAGTGTTGTGGCTCGGTCTCGTACTCGTTAGTACTCAAATACACACAAATAATTGAGTGTTTCTGTTGAAATTAGTGTTGTGGCTCGGTCTCGTACTCGTTAGTACTCAAATACACACAAATAATTGAGTGTTTCTGTTGAAATTAGTGTTGTGGCTCGGTCTCGTACCCGTCGGTACTCAAATACACACAATAAATTGAGTGTTTCTGTAGAAATTAGTGTTGTGGCTCGGTCTCGTACCCGTCGGTACTCAAATACACACAATAAATTGAGTGTTTCTGTAGAAATTAGTGTTGTGGCTCGGTCTCGTACCCGTCGGTACTCAAATACACACAATAAATTGAGTGTTTCTGTTGAAATTAGTGTTGTGGCTCGGTCTCGTACTCGTTAGTACTCAAATACACACAAATAATTGAGTGTTTCTGTTGAAATTAGTGTTGTGGCTCGGTCTCGTACTCGTTAGTACTCAAATACACACAAATAATTGAGTGTTTCTGTTGAAATTAGTGTTGTGGCTCGGTCTCGTACTCGTTAGTACTCAAATACACACAAATAATTGAGTGTTTCTGTTGAAATTAGTGTTGTGGCTCGGTCTCATACTCGTTAGTACTCAAATACACACAAATAATTGAGTGTTTCTGTTGAAATTAGTGTTGTGGCTCGGTCTCGTACTCGTTAGTACTCAAATACACACAAATAATTGAGTGTTTCTGTTGAAATTAGTGTTGTGGCTCGGTCTCATACTCGTTAGTACTCAAATACACACAAATAATTGAGTGTTTCTGTTGAAATTAGTGTTGTGGCTCGGTCTCGTACTCGTTAGTACTCAAATACACACAAATAATTGAGTGTTTCTGTTGAAATTAGTGTTGTGGCTCGGTCTCATACTCGTTAGTACTCAAATACACACAAATAATTGAGTGTTTCTGTTGAAATTAGTGTTGTGGCTCGGTCTCATACTCGTTAGTACTCAAATACACACAATAAATTGAGTGTTTCTGTTGAAATTAGTGTTGTGGCTCGGTCTCGTACTCGTTAGTACTCAAATACACACAATAAATTGAGTGTTTCTGTTGAAATTAGTGTTGTGGCTCGGTCTCATACTCGTTAGTACTCAAATACACACAATAAATTGAGTGTTTCTGTTGAAATTAGTGTTGTGGCTCGGTCTCGTACTCGTTAGTACTCAAATACACACAATAAATTGAGTGTTTCTGTTGAAATTAGTGTTGTGGCTCGGTCTCGTACTCGTTAGTACTCAAATACACACAAATAATTGAGTGTTTCTGTTGAAATTAGTGTTGTGGCTCGGTCTCATACTCGTTAGTACTCAAATACACACAATAAATTGAGTGTTTCTGTTGAAATTAGTGTTGTGGCTCGGTCTCGTACTCGTTAGTACTCAAATACACACAAATAATTGAGTGTTTCTGTTGAAATTAGTGTTGTGGCTCGGTCTCATACTCGTTAGTACTCAAATACACACAAATAATTGAGTGTTTCTGTTGAAATTAGTGTTGTGGCTCGGTCTCGTACTCGTTAGTACTCAAATACACACAATAAATTGAGTGTTTCTGTTGAAATTAGTGTTGTGGCTCGGTCTCGTACCCGTCGGTACTCAAATACACACAATAAATTGAGTGTTTCTGTTGAAATTAGTGTTGTGGCTCGGTCTCGTACTCGTTAGTACTCAAATACACACAATAAATTGAGTGTTTCTGTTGAAATTAGTGTTGTGGCTCGGTCTCGTACTCGTTAGTACTCAAATACACACAAATAATTGAGTGTTTCTGTTGAAATTAGTGTTGTGGCTCGGTCTCGTACTCGTTAGTACTCAAATACACACAAATAATTGAGTGTTTCTGTTGAAATTAGTGTTGTGGCTCGGTCTCGTACTCGTTAGTACTCAAATACACACAATAAATTGAGTGTTTCTGTTGAAATTAGTGTTGTGGCTCGGTCTCATACTCGTTAGTACTCAAATACACACAATAAATTGAGTGTTTCTGTTGAAATTAGTGTTGTGGCTCGGTCTCGTACTCGTTAGTACTCAAATACACACAATAAATTGAGTGTTTCTGTTGAAATTAGTGTTGTGGCTCGGTCTCGTACTCGTTAGTACTCAAATACACACAAATAATTGAGTGTTTCTGTTGAAATTAGTGTTGTGGCTCGGTCTCATACTCGTTAGTACTCAAATACACACAATAAATTGAGTGTTTCTGTTGAAATTAGTGTTGTGGCTCGGTCTCGTACTCGTTAGTACTCAAATACACACAAATAATTGAGTGTTTCTGTTGAAATTAGTGTTGTGGCTCGGTCTCATACTCGTTAGTACTCAAATACACACAAATAATTGAGTGTTTCTGTTGAAATTAGTGTTGTGGCTCGGTCTCGTACTCGTTAGTACTCAAATACACACAATAAATTGAGTGTTTCTGTTGAAATTAGTGTTGTGGCTCGGTCTCATACTCGTTAGTACTCAAATACACACAATAAATTGAGTGTTTCTGTTGAAATTAGTGTTGTGGCTCGGTCTCGTACTCGTTAGTACTCAAATACACACAATAAATTGAGTGTTTCTGTTGAAATTAGTGTTGTGGCTCGGTCTCGTACTCGTTAGTACTCAAATACACACAAATAATTGAGTGTTTCTGTTGAAATTAGTGTTGTGGCTCGGTCTCATACTCGTTAGTACTCAAATACACACAATAAATTGAGTGTTTCTGTTGAAATTAGTGTTGTGGCTCGGTCTCGTACTCGTTAGTACTCAAATACACACAAATAATTGAGTGTTTCTGTTGAAATTAGTGTTGTGGCTCGGTCTCATACTCGTTAGTACTCAAATACACACAAATAATTGAGTGTTTCTGTTGAAATTAGTGTTGTGGCTCGGTCTCGTACTCGTTAGTACTCAAATACACACAAATAATTGAGTGTTTCTGTTGAAATTAGTGTTGTGGCTCGGTCTCATACTCGTTAGTACTCAAATACACACAAATAATTGAGTGTTTCTGTTGAAATTAGTGTTGTGGCTCGGTCTCGTACTCGTTAGTACTCAAATACACACAAATAATTGAGTGTTTCTGTTGAAATTAGTGTTGTGGCTCGGTCTCATACTCGTTAGTACTCAAATACACACAATAAATTGAGTGTTTCTGTTGAAATTAGTGTTGTGGCTCGGTCTCGTACTCGTTAGTACTCAAATACACACAAATAATTGAGTGTTTCTGTTGAAATTAGTGTTGTGGCTCGGTCTCATACTCGTTAGTACTCAAATACACACAAATAATTGAGTGTTTCTGTTGAAATTAGTGTTGTGGCTCGGTCTCGTACTCGTTAGTACTCAAATACACACAATAAATTGAGTGTTTCTGTTGAAATTAGTGTTGTGGCTCGGTCTCGTACTCGTTAGTACTCAAATACACACAAATAATTGAGTGTTTCTAGTGAAATTAGTGTTGTGGCTCGGTCTCATACTCGTTAGTACTCAAATACACACAAATAATTGAGTGTTTCTGTTGAAATTAGTGTTGTGGCTCGGTCTCGTACTCGTTAGTACTCAAATACACACAAATAATTGAGTGTTTCTGTTGAAATTAGTGTTGTGGCTCGGTCTCATACTCGTTAGTACTCAAATACACACAAATAATTGAGTGTTTCTGTTGAAATTAGTGTTGTGGCTCGGTCTCGTACTCGTTAGTACTCAAATACACACAATAAATTGAGTGTTTCTGTTGAAATTAGTGTTGTGGCTCGGTCTCGTACTCGTTAGTACTCAAATACACACAATAAATTGAGTGTTTCTGTTGAAATTAGTGTTGTGGCTCGGTCTCGTACTCGTTAGTACTCAAATACACACAAATAATTGAGTGTTTCTGTTGAAATTAGTGTTGTGGCTCGGTCTCATACTCGTTAGTACTCAAATACACACAATAAATTGAGTGTTTCTGTTGAAATTAGTGTTGTGGCTCGGTCTCGTACTCGTTAGTACTCAAATACACACAAATAATTGAGTGTTTCTGTTGAAATTAGTGTTGTGGCTCGGTCTCATACTCGTTAGTACTCAAATACACACAATAAATTGAGTGTTTCTGTTGAAATTAGTGTTGTGGCTCGGTCTCGTACTCGTTAGTACTCAAATACACACAAATAATTGAGTGTTTCTGTTGAAATTAGTGTTGTGGCTCGGTCTCATACTCGTTAGTACTCAAATACACACAAATAATTGAGTGTTTCTGTTGAAATTAGTGTTGTGGCTCGGTCTCGTAACCGTCGGTACTCAAATACACACAATAAATGCTAGTGAATAATTGATGCATAATGTTTTCAGTCTTATCAGACAGGTGAAAACTGACAAAAATTATAATGCCATTGCAGAATGTTGAACTGGTTCGATCGATTAGTCGCTGAGTCGAATATTGGAAATTCCAAAATAATGGTTTCGATTATTATCTTGATGCGCAATCGTTAAATCATTTCCCACAATTGGTTGGTTGCGGCGTACTTCCCAAAGGATGGAAGGATTCTCTAAAGGCGTATTTCATGCAATAAAATAACAGATTTTTACAATAGTAAAAAATAGTTTTGTGCGAAAATTATTCTGCAATAGAGAGTTTTTCAATAATTCTCAGGGTTAGTTACCCTATTTTCTCAGGTAATCAGTGGTTAGTTGGGTAATTAGATGGTTAGTTAGTGGATTTGTTGTGTATTCAGTTGGTTAGTTTGTAAAAGGGGGTTATTGCAAAAATCTATTTTATTATTGCAAGAAAAAATGCCATCCTTCTCTAAATGAGTTTAAAAAAATTTTTATTCTGAATAAGTTGAATTTGGGGGCTTTAAATATCTCAAATGATAATTTACTCGAGATTTTTCATTTTATCTACAAATTAGTGTTTGGGGACTTTCTGATTGAGTTGGTTAGTTTTATCGAATTAGACTTATCTTATAATTGACAAATTTGAGGTCAAATCGATTATTCAATCTCTTATGTTATTATCCAATTGTGTCATTGTGCCTCATAAGCGCGCCACGTTGAATCAATTGGGTAATAAAATCTACTACTTCTACTATGCAATCAACATTCAACCAACACTAACAACCATTTTGATCACAATCTAATATCGTCTTTTTGCTTCGTCAACAGGTTAGTGTACTCACAATCAAATCTACCCGAAAACCGTGCCTATTACTCTCGATGGTATTTGTCGGTAAATCCCAATTACCGGCTATTGGATCTATTTTGTCGAAAACCCCCAATTGTGGAAATTCCCGAACTTCATTTGTGGAATATGATTTTACGGTTCATTTGAGGAATTCTCACGCCGGGTCATTTGAGTTCTATGTTCTAATATGTTGAATCCAACTGCCAGAACAATTTGAAGATAAGATTTTACAAACTCATTCGGAGAATCCTCCTCACCAATTAAATTGAGAGAAAAGGTCTAACGATCAAAAGATTGCGGGAAAAACAAATTTTATCAGATAAAAAATTATATTATGTATTCGAATAAATGTAGAATATTCGAATATATTATTAGCGAATATTCGAATACTAAATTTTGAAATTTGGGTAATATTCGAATACTGAGTGAAAATCTTAAATTCGAATATTTGAAAATAACATCACTAACTATGCGGTAACTAACAAATTCGGTTATGGGGAAATCAAAGAAAATACAAGATAATACATTTATTGTAAATTAATTCGCATTGCGGCAGCCTCAGTGTCCGCGTACAGTTGCAGTTGCTCAATGGTACAGGAGATTCGCACACCATTAGTGCACCCGACCACAACCAGCTTGAGCGAAATAGAGTTAGCCAGTCCTGAGGTGGCCAATACTTGTACCAGGTTGTTGCGGTTGAGTTGGTCTCTGACCAATCGGTTAGCGGCCGGCGATTCACTCCAAATTCCGATTTCCAACACTACGAGTGAAGGAAACATCTCCACCAAGCAAGCCAGATCGAGTAAGGCTGAGAAACCATAGTAGAATCCGAGAAACAGATACTTTACAGGAGTCAATGATAAACGCACTTGCAGCTGTCTTAAGTTGAGCATTTCTTAGACATCTGGGCGGCTGCTGATCACCATCTCATTGAGCGAATCCAACCGGATAGTCTGGGCGTGGTGCAGAAGGTCGATCACATTGATAGTAGTGGATCTTATCACCAAGGACTCGAGTTGGGCAAATTGATTGCACCTTGGTATGTCTTGTAGATCCTCAATGACCATAGCCAACTGAGTCAACTTGACACCTGTTACAAGTGGATTCAGCTGTTGAGTGCCAGTGCCAATCTTGTCACAGCTCAGTGGGACACCATAACGAATTGTGTTAAGCTGGGGACTCCCTTGTGCAGTAACCAGACTTGTTAGAACACAGGTAGAGTGGTCACGAGAACCAAATGCAAAGTACTGCAGCCGGGCGATTACGGTCAGATTGACTTGATAGGGGTCTTGTCTTTGGCCACCAAATATCCTCGATGACTCGTATCCAAATTGCTGTACTTCTAATGTGAGATTGCGCAAACTTTCCATAGAATTGATCACAGGCCAGAGTTCGCTCAGTCGGGATACTGGTACACCATTGTCCACTCGTTGGTACACCCGAATCCAACATGATAGGGTAACGATCCTTGGGGCCCAGGCCCTCAGTAGCGTCACAAGATTGCACTGCTCGAACATCATCGCCCACACAAAGAACTAAGCGAACTTGCTGGAGTGCACCAAAGTGACGCATCACTTTCCTAAGAGTGCTTTGGCAAATGCTTGGGAGTAGTAGTCGGTCAGTTCGATTCAACTCTGCTTCAATGCCATCGAGGTGGTCCTGTCCGGTGCCAAGTCTAAAGCGCATAAGCTGAGCCACAGTTGAGGACTCAAAGACCAGGCTTGTAGAGTTATGAACTCGGCCATGATGAGCGACCACCAGAGTGAGCGATACCTGCTCCTTGAGTACCAGACAGAGACCATTCGTCTCATCCGACTAGACACCATCGAGCTCCATAGGTCTTGAACAGTTCGTTGACGAAGCAGTGCCAACATCACGTCATCATCGGTCAAGGCTTGGATGGTGGTCATGACGATCTTGAAGAAGTAGAACTAGGAAAACTTGAATATGGCACAAATAGGAAAGAACTTATTTCGAAACAAAAATCTTTTTCACTCTAATAGAACAAACCAAAAGTGAACCCCCCAAAGTATCGCCAAAAGATCAATTGTTGATCAGATAATCTCTTTTCTGCAATCGAACTTTTAGAATCTAAAAGTAGTCGGACTTTATCCAACAATTGGCATCGCACTCTGGAGAAGCAAAAACGAACTAATTTTAGGGTAAAAATTTTAATAAAAATAAAATCCTTAAGAATAATTGTAAAAGAGCAAAACAAGAAAAAATTACATTAAAAATCAAAAATACAAAAGAATTCCGTAAATAGTAGTACACGCATGCGCAGTACTAACGAGCCCAAATCAGGCCTCCTCAATGACATACTTAGCGATGGACTCCTGGTCCTGTTGGGCCTTCCTGTTGACTCTCAGCTGGCGCAACTTGATGATCGCCGCCAGTGCCTCGTAGAAGTTCTGTGGATCCAAATTGCGACCAACATTGCTCAGCACAAACCAGTCGGCCACCTGAATGTCACGCACCAGTAGGGCCAAGTCTCGCTTGAAGATGCCCTTTGTGTCCGGCTCGTAGGTCACCCGATCCTTGATGGCCTTGACACGCATGCGCACAATGCTGTACTGCAGTACACGGAAGAGACAGGTGGTCACAAAGAGACAGAGGAGCAGGTACATCCACAGCCACAGGACAAGGAAGAATTTGTCGTTGAAGTTGTTCATTGTGAGGATGCACAGAGAGTCGAGTAGGTCCATTTGGCCAGAGGGTCCGAAACGACGGTAGGCACATTTCGTTTGCTTCGGGAATAACTAGATTGGGAAAGGGAGAGAAGAATTACAATGAGACATAACTGATAGCTATCTAACCATCTAACTTTCTATCTACCTAACCATCTAACCATCTAACCATCTAACCATCTAACATCTTTCTAATTATCTAACCATTTAACTTTTTATCTATCTATCTAACATTCTAACCATCTAACCACCTAACTTTCTATCTATCTAACTATCTAACCTTCTAACTACCTAACTTTCTATCTATCTCACCTTCTAACCAACTAACCACCTAACCAACTAACCATCTAACCAACTAACATCTTTCTAATTATCTAACCACCTAACTTTCTATCTATCTAACTATCTAACTATCTAACCATCTAACTATCTAACCATCTAACCATCTAACCATCTAACCATCTAACCATCTAACTATCTAACCATCTAACATTCTAACTATCTAACCATCTAACCATCTAACCATCTAACCATCTAACCATCTAACCATCTAACCATCTAACCATCTAACCATCTAACCATCTAACCATCTAACTATCTAACCATCTAACTTTCTAACCATCTAACCATCTAACCATCTAACTTACTATCTATCTAACATTCTAACTATCTAACCATCTAACCATCTAACTTACTATCTGTCTAACCTTCTACCCATCTAACCACCTAACGCTCTATCTATCTAACCATCTAAATTTCTATCTACCTAACCATCTAGCTAACTATCGTGACTCTTGACTAACTATAGTTCATAGACCAAATAGCTCAAAGTTCAACAGTAGAATCATAATCAACTCACCAGCGTCATTGGATTAATATCCTCTCCAAGAATGGCATCATTAGCAAACAGGTCCACCTTCCAGTAGAGTTCAGCCACATCTAAGCCATAGGTGAGCCATCGTCCATGGAACATTCGATTGAGCAGGAACATCTGCAGCAGTACATTGCACACGGCCATCAGTTCACAGCCAAAGTAGGCACGCATGTAGGAGCCATTCGAGCCAAAGGAGTGATCCATGTACAGGGCAAACAGTTCGAGACGGGACTTGTCACAAGAGGGCACGGCTTTGTCAGCCTATAAAGCAGGGTCATAGGTTAAGTGGGGGAAGGCCATAAGTGATAGGTCAAGTCAATAAGGTCAAAATGCGTATCCGTACCTCAAGCTTAGTGCACTTCTTTTTGGACTCGAACAGATCGATCTTGTCGACGAGTGACTTCATTCGATTGCTCTCCAACTGTTTCCAGCACCAGTTGGGACAGTAGAATGCAATGGCCTGCATGAGATACACCACCCAGATCCACTGGTAGTACGTGTACGTGATCCGTTCGGTCCGTTGGATGCCGAGCTGCTGGGGCAGGCCACCGTGAACACCTATCAAAGGAGAAAGACGGGGAAAGATATTAAACTCGATAAACAATATCCAATGCATCTAATATCCGAAGCACATTCTATCAAAGCTATCTAAAGTTAAATCGCCTAAGACAAACATCATAATCAAGAGCTATCTAATTACTTGGCCTAATTAATTAATTGCCAATCTAACTACTTAACAGAAATAATAGCAAGGCCTATATCACCTAACCACAGCTATCCATCAACCTAAGCACCTATCGCATAAGAAAAAGCCCATCACCATAACAACATTTACCTCTACCTAATCACGTCCCTAATCTTCTAACTAATCGTTTAAGAAAAAACCCACAAAAAACCTTTCTAATGACTTATCTAACCACCTAACATTATGCATTACAACAGCTATCTAATTACCAACGTAATCACCTAACCAATAACAACCGCCACACAAACCTAATCGCTTAGCTAACTACCTAGAATACAAAACATTGTACCTACAAATTACAAATCACTTACCTAACACTTACAAATCACTTAGCTAATCACCTAACGCAAAACGTAACAACTCCTAAACCAATCAAATGACTTATCCAATGACCCAACATAAAGTATAAAGTCATATTGTCTTTTACCTTTATCTACCTACCAAATATCCTAAAATCCTAATATAAATCCTAACAACTCTTAAATCTAATAACTTAACTACATCTAATCATGTAATCACCTGACATAATACATTAGAACTGTTACACCTATCTAATAATCCATCTAATCTCTCAAGATAAAGCATAACAAGAGTTACACCTGTCTAATCGCCTACCAAAATACCTAAACCTAAATCCTTACAATACCTACTTTATCACCTAACTAATAGCATACATAACTACTTAACAAAAGGTACAATACTCAGCTACATTTTGCTAACAACTTAGCTAATCACCTAACATAAACGGTAACGTCTTCATATCTACAATGTAGATTCTACATATAACCACCTATCTAACAACCAACCTAATCACCTAACATAAACGGTAACGTCTTCATATCTACAATGTAGATTCTACATATAACCACCTATCTAATGACCTATCTAATCACCTACCAACCTAACCTAACCCCAAAACATCAACCCAAATCCTATGCTACCACCATCATCACCCACAACCCAAACCTCATCACCCCCTCCCCTCTACTCACCGGGAAAAGCAGCCATCCTAAAGTTGTCCATCCGCGAGTCATTATCCCGATGTCGGATGACCGTATCCAAATCGCCCACCTCGAGATAGTACCACTTGACCAGTCGATAGGTGGAATGCATATAGCAGTGAGCGTTGAGCATCTCGTGATCAACACTCAAACTGGTGGGGTCACAGTAGATGGGCTTGGACACAAACTGAGTGGTACACACGATGAACAGGGCCACACACAGGGCAATGGTGGTCAGCCGACAGTGGAGGCGGAACACCAGAGAGTCGATGTGCAGGTGGCGGGACTGGAAGACCGAAGCTAGCGCCTTTACCTCGTCCAACATGATGTGGTAGCGTTCAAAGGCGGTTGGCGTGAGGGAGGCGAACCAAAAGTTGGACAGAGAGTAGTGGTGCTCGTTCAGGAGGAGTTCACTCGGCAGTTGGTGGGCGTGCTCATGTAGGTGATCCGTGATGTAGGGTGGAAGGTGGATCACGGAGGTGGATCACGACGGCGTACCAGAAACCAGAGATTTACAGAGGGAGAAAGTCAGACAAACAAACGAGAAGTAGAAACGAGGTGACACGACTGACGTGTGCTACTTCTGTTGGAGAAGGCGAATTCGAATGTGCGTACGCCAGCAACAGCAACTTTAGTTTTCGAACATTTTCGTGTATAGTCATTTCAGTAGTAATAGCCGACTTGGGTGTGTTATGTGTTTTTGATCGTGAAATTCGCGGGCTTAAATGATTAGGTTGACGATTAGATTAGTAGGTGTGTATGATTAGTGTTAGGCGATTAGTTTGATGTAAATGACATTATTATGGTTTGTGTTTGGTGATTGGCTAAGTCATTAGATAGGTACTAACTGTTGTTATGCATTATGTTAGGTGATTTGGTAAGCCATTAGATGTAAGTCTGGGAGTTGTTATGGTTTATGTTTATGATGTTAGATAGGCGATTAGTTAGAGGTAGATGACAATATATGACATTAGGTAAGCCATTAGATAAATTTAAATTTTGGTATGATTAATGTTGTTAGGCGATTAGATGTTGGTGTAGAATCTGTAGATTCACTGTAGAAGACATTGATGGTTTGTGTTAGTTGTTTAGGTAAGTCATTAGATAGGTGTGAGTGTTTTATGTTAGGTGATTAGGTAGTGGATTAGATGACATAAGCCCTTATATAATCTGCTATGTTAGGATGTTAGATAGGTGATTAGGTAAAGGTGCATATCAATACTTCATGTTGAGTGATTAAAAAAGTCATTAAGAAGATGTAGATGCATGTATTTTTATGGTTTTAGCTTTAAGCCATTAGGTAAGTCATTAGGTAGATGTTGATGGCTATATAATATAGATGGTTAGATAAGCCATTATGGTTGTTGTTGCTGTTTATGGTTTAGGTTTAGCAGTTAGGTAAAAGGCGATTGTGTTTGGTAAGTAGATAAATCGTTTTGAATTATGTTATTCTGCTATTACCTAAGTGATTAGATAGGTTGTTACTATGACATAGTAACAAAGGCTTAGGATATTAGATTTTTTATACACAATCACAGATTCTCCTTCTAAATTTAAACCACGTAGTACCAATCCTCACCACCAGATGGCGCCACCATCGCATTCACAGAAAAAATGTCAACAACCTCGTGTTGTGTGTTTACATCATATGTACGTCTGTTTTGATGTACCTAATGACAGCTTTTGTGTCCACTTTTCGAGGTACTAATTGCTCAACAGCGTTTCCCCATCGATCCCTTATCTTATCTATATATTGTGTGTGCATTTTTCCTCGTAAAGAAATAAAGAAAGAAGACACTTTTTGAGGCAGTGTACTTTTGATATTACTCGTTGAATCTGGTTATGATTTTTTTTCACCTTAAAGTTCACTCTTTCAAAAATGTCTAATTGTCTTCGGTTGATTCGAGGCTCACCTTTGTGGAATAACGCAAGGTTCGTGTTATTATGTACGTTGTATACTAATTGTCCCTTTTTAATCAGGTTGACAACCCCCAAATTTGGGAACATCACAACATTACCGGTTCGGACACTCACTTTCACACCACAGCACGATGAACTGAGGGATACGGTTCGAAAGGTGATTATGATGGAGATTATATTTTACATCTTTATGTTCCCAAATCCGTGTATTTACGTTCCCCTCGATTCAAAATTACCCAAATCCACGATTCCATATCCCCAAACCTCAATCCCCTGAACTTCTCTTTTCCATTTCCAAAATCACGTTTCCAATTTTCCCCAAAATCCCCATTATTATACCTAATCACCCTTTCTTCATTTACCCCAAACACTAGATAATCGACAAGGACATCAACCCGCACGTGGACCAGTGGGAAGCGGAAGGCATCTTCCCGGGTCACCAGGTATTCAAAACCCTAGGAAACGCCGGCCTCCTGGGCATAACCCGTGACCCCGAGTACAATGGACTCGGTCTGGACTATTCGTATGCGATTGCATTCTTTGAGGAACTGTCACGCATCAGAAGTGGTGGTGTACAGGGCGCGATTGAGGTACAGACGGACATGGCACTGCCTGCACTGGCTCGATTCGGGTCGGATGAGTTGAAGAGGAACTATCTCGCTCCGACTGTGGCCGGGGACTATGTTGCCTGTGTGGGCGTGTCCGAGATTAGTGGGGGCTCGGATGTGGCTGCGTTGAAGACTACTGCCAAGAGGGAAGGCGATGATTTGGTTATTAATGGTAAGGGATTGTTGGGATTCTGGGATACCTTTACTACTTTCATCAATACCTAGGCATGAAAATGTGGATCACCAACGGATGCCAGGCGGACTGGATGTGCATGCTTGCAAATACCCGACAAGGACCCGTCCACAAGAACAAGTCCCTCATCATTGTGCCCATGAAGACCCCAGGAGTTCACGTGGCCCGTAAAATCGACAAACTAGGCCTCAGATCTTCGGACACTGGTGAGATCTACTTCGATAACGTTCGAGTACCAGCAAAGAATATCGTCGGAGACGAGGGCATGGGCTTCATGTACCAGATGATGCAGTTTCAGGATGAGAGACTATCTGCTGCTACTACAAGTATGTGTATTCTTAGGTTCTTAAGATTATTAACCCGTTCAACCCCATATAGCTATGGAGAATATGAATCTGAACATTCTCGAAACGATCGAATACTGTCGGAATAGACAAACTTTCGATAAACCGCTCATCGACAACCAGTACATTCACTTTCGATTGGCGGAGTTGCAGTCGGAGGTGGAATTATTACGGTCATTGATTTACCGTGCTGCAGGTAGGTTATTTTATATTTGAGAACCTAAAATTAACCCGTTCACTCCCTTTCTAGACGGATACATTGAGGGCGAGGATGTGACCTATCTAGCATCGATTGCTAAACTCAAAGCTGGACGACTGGCACGTGAGGTGGCGGATTCGTGTCTGCAGTTCTATGGTGGCATGGGTTACACCTCCGAGATGCCTATTTCGAGAGCATTTCGTGATGCAAGGATTGTGTCCATTGCTGGGGGGACGGATGAGATGATGTTGGGTATTGTTGCGGGCATGATGGGAATACTGCCTAAGAAGGTGAGGAAGGCTGATGGAAAGGTTGAGGGGAAGAACTGATAAAGGGAGATGATGGATTCTGATGAGGGATGGATTCGATTTGGATTTATGTTTCACCGAAGATCGTTAATTGCCAATACGAAGATATGTTCCCATAAAATACTATACAATAAGTTTCCGAATTCATCATCAAGTTCCGAGTTGCTTTCCCGAAAGCGCCAATTACCAATCTCGAAAATAAGTTCCCATAGATATCTGTTACCGAATATTCATCATCAAGTTCCGTAACGAATTATGTTCCTCAACATTATCCTAAGTAACCGTGACGCTTTATGTTTCCGAAGATAATCATTTACCATTTCTTTAAGAGAATAAGTTCCCATACTCTGCATTAAGTTTCCAACGAGCTTCATCAAATTCCGAAGGCATTATATTCCCGAAAATCAAATCCAGAAAATATATATCTCCAAGATAAGTTCCCGTAATTCAAAATCGCATTTATTTTTAATATTTGAGTAATATTTAATAACTTTCCGAGAACATAAAGATCCAACATTTCTGTATTTACACGAATCCATTTCCATCAGAAGGTGATCCAAAATAATATCCCGAATATTTATTTCAACTCCCAAATTCCTTTAAACAAATTAAAATCCTGTAAATAAAAAAAATAAATAAAAATATATAAATAAATAATTTATTAATTATTACTAAAAAATGTCGCTCACCATTATTTCAAGAATATTCCAGGAATAACAACAACAAAAATTACCGTTTAAGCAAAAAAATCAAAACAAACCGAAACTGTGTAACGTCCTCTCAGGACGGCTCCATTCATTTTGTGCAGTGGCGTTTATTTTGGTCATTTAAATCGATGGGCGGTAGAGCCCATGAATAAAGTTATAAAGTGGGTAGTATTTGGAGTGCACTTTATGGAAAGCTCATTTATGGGTGGTAGGGACCATAGGTATCAAATAGTGCACTATTCTGAATACGTGTTTAACCGGTGCGTTGTGTGTTATGTTTTGCCTCTACTTCTAAGTACAACGAACACAGTCGACTGCCTTCGTCAGCCTCACTCGCCTCTGTGCTCGCTCACTCGTTTGTTTGCAGTCCATCCAACTGTCCAACCGTCCCTTCCTTTCCTTGGGACGTTGTTACCTTCTCTTATTTTGGTACGTTATTATTTGTATTATTTCATCATCATCATCACCCGTTGGGACTCGTTCTTTGCTGGTTTGAATACGTTCTCGCGAATAACGAAGAATACGTTATCTGGAGACGTTATTATTTGGCGTTCTACACCACAAGATCTGTCTTTTAACCGAACACGCCTGGTGCCTGCACTCTCGACACTACATAGTGCAAATCACGTTCCAACAAGACAACCTTATCTCGACTATTTCCACCCTAGTGTCTCTCTCTGTGAGTGTATGTACCCCATCCCTTATCAGATCATATATTGTGGTATTGTGTGTGTATGAGTAGAAGAAGAAGTAATAGCATCATCATCCTCATCCTCCCTCCTCTCGTACTTTTGTACTACAACACAACACAACACTAGTCGTGGTCGTCGTATTCACTACCTTCTCACCTGACTTTAAACATCTTCTCGTACCTTCTACTGTGCTCCTCACTTGATCTATTCACAAAGTCTGTTATCTATTGATCGATCGACCTTATCTCAAGCTATTCAATCATCTATCTACATCTTATTAATTTTGAGGAAATAACGAAGAATATAACGAATCTCACAACACCAGCGCACTACTATTTTATTATAATTTATCTGTATTAAAAGGTATGTTATCTATTGTTTAATCTATTATATAATCTTAATCTTATATAGTCTCCTTTTGTATTTATTAGTATTATCAAAATGTTAACTCTGTCTTTTGTTTATACGAACAAAGAGAGAGCTGATGTGGAAGTGTGTGTACTTTCTTTTGTGTGTGTGAACTCGTTTTATTACGTCATGCACCAAACAACCAGTTTTACTAGATACTCTGTATTTAATGTAGTGTAGGGTTCTTACTGTTTTATCTATTGTATATTGACAATCCTCGTATTGTTCATCGAAAGGATTAGCTATTTGAGTACCTTTTGTTTTGTATGTAACATTTTTTTAGTCGGCATTTCTCTTTGAGTCAAGACTTTGACTGTGAGTCTAGACTGTGTATAATGAGCGAACTATGAATAGCCGGAAATAATATCCTGCCTACTCATTCTATTCACTCTTACTACGAATATTAGTCATGAGTTATTTTTGTTTTATATTGTTTAGATGTTATCTATTTGGGTTTTAGTAAAGAAGTAGATGAGGAGGAGGAGGGATATCTTTTGTCTAATATCATGTTTTAGTTCATATTAGGAAGAGGTCTCTCTATCTTTTGGACAGTGTCCATCTTGACATTCTTTTGGTTATTGTCAATCACTCTACCCTCCCTTCCATATTCTTTGTAGTACAAAGTTTGTACTAATAAGGCTATCTATTGTTTAAATAAGGAGTAGATGAGGAGGAGGGATATCTTTTGATAAGAGATTATATTCTATACATTCCTATACGGATTATATTGTGTTTTAGAAAAAGGCGAAATGTATGCAGCTTATCGTATCGAGGATCTTTTGTATAAAGATGTTCTATTGATGAGATTTTTTATTTCGACCGATTTGATGATGATCTATTGTTTTTATGTTGAAGAAGAGGAGGTGGAGGTGGATGACTTATTAATATCGCTACATATTGTCTCTAATTCTTATTAAAGATGATCGTATTAATAGCTTATCTATTGTTTATGGACATGTACTTTCGTCTATTTAGAGTACATTTCCGTGAATAGATCTTCTCGACATTCCAGAATAGTCTCTGTACCCTCCTCCCCCGCTCTCGTGAACTATCACTTTCGGTAATCAGTCTTTGATGATGATGTTGTTTTAATTATTCAACAGAATTCGTCATATACTTAGTGTTAGTGTATTAGTGAGAGTGATGTAGTTTATGTTAGTCGAGTGATGTTGACTTTAGTCATCATGATGATCATTAGCATTAGCAATAGGCACTGTAATATATGACATGTACGACAGTGTCTATATACGGACAGAAGTGTATCTGTCTCTGTATATCTCTGTTATATGTTTTGCATTGTACTGCCGCAATACTCGACACTACTTACTAGACACAACACACACAACTATGTCACTGTCGTATGTTTTAATATGCAGCACCGGTATTGCATTGCATGTACTCGGTAACCACCTTGCACTGATGTAGGAATGCTGTGCATTGTGCAATACACTGACAATGTGACGTACCGTACATAGTGCTCTGCTGTGCTGTACATTATACATTGTATACAGTAGTGAGATTGTACGAGACTGATTGATGTGACACTGTGATTTGTTCTTGTGATGATTTTACCTTGTTGCAAATGGTGATGATTTATATTTGATTGAGTGCATGTGTAGGTGTGCTAGTTTGTCGGAGTAGTGTCATTTTTATGATTTTGATCATGTGACACTGTACAATGTTGTACTGTACATTGTATTTGAGTACCGTACATTGTACATTTCAATACCGTACATTATATTTCAGTACCGAACATTGTAGAGTACCGTACATTATACATTTCAGTACCTTACATTACATTTCAGTATACCGTACATTGTAGAGTACCGTACATTATACATTTCAGTACCTTACATTACATTTCAGTATACCGTACATTGTACATTTCAGTACCGTACATTACATTTCAGTATACCGTACATTGTAGAGTACCGTACATTGTACATTTCAGTACCTTACATTGTAGAGTACCGTACATTACATTTCAGTATACCGTACATTGTAGAGTACCGTACATTATATTTGAGTTGTTGTACAGTCTTGTACAGTACAGGGTATTCTCATCTAATAGTGTAAGGGATTGATCGATTGTAAGCTCTGACTACTGATTGGTTGGTTGGTTGGATCTTAATCTGTTGAGTGTGTTCTTGACTTGGCTTATTGACCTTTACTACGATAAAGATTTGCTGTATACGATGCGTCATATCAACAACAGCACATGCACGGATACTTGTGAAGCAATATACCCAAAGCTTACAAGCAATACTACGTAGACGTACTTGTAACCTTTCATTAACTCTGCAGGAGAGAGTGTCTTTTGATGATTGATTGATTGATTGGTTTGGTTCTTTCTTAGTGTTGTTTTTCCTTTTGTATGTGCGTGCTTGTTGTTGTTGGTCTATTGCGACTTTTCTTCTTACTTGTGTTTTGATCGTGTATTTTTTAATTGACTTTTTTCGTTGCTATTGGGCAACTTGTTTTCGTGTGAGTGTTTTACTTGGAATGCGCTTTGACATTCACTGAGTTTGTCACAAGTCGGTCAATATTTTTGTACTATGAGGTTGAAGAGAGAGAGGGGGGACATTTTTTGATGAATGTAAGTGTTGTTGTTGTGCATATTTTAGTGTCTGTTCTGGACTTTTCTGTACAAACGGATGCGTTATCTTATCGCTTTTATAAATGTTTGCGTTTATATTTTCGTTTTGATTTGATTTGGCGAGAAGTGTCAAATGTTTTTTGTTTAGTTTCTGACGCAGGCGTTTAATTTGTTTTGGAAGCCAATTTTGAATGTTTTTTGGAAGCCAATTTGGAATGTTTTTTGCTGCTGTTGGAACGGAATTTTTAATGATTTTGATGGAATTATTCTATATTTAACTTGTTTTGGCGAAGGTACTCGGAGGGTTTAAATCCGTTTGGTTCTGTATAGTTAGGTTTTGGTTTTGTTATTTGAGCGTAGTAGGGATTAGTTTTGACCTTTTGATTTATAGGGAGTGAAGGGGTTAACTGGAAAAATATGTTTTGTGAGTTTAATTGGTGAGTTTGTGTGTGTGCGTTTTGAGTTTAGGAGTTCAGTTTGGGTTGGCGCTCTTCTTCTTATTGTTGAAGTAGTAGGGTACGACTTGTGAAGCACTTTTTGTGTATTTGAGACACTTTTGGAGTGCAAAATTTGGACGTACTTGTACGGCTTCCTACGTTTTTTATTACGTTTTGTTGTGTAGTTTCTGTTAAGTGGGCCACACTTTCTCGGAAATCGACATTTGTGTGATATTACTATTTGGTAAACTACACACTATGATTTGATTTTAGTGTAATCTAATTTAGTATTGGGAAATACATGTGTGGACACTTTTGGGTTGTTTGACGGAAATGGTGATGGTTTGTGATTGGTTGGGTATTGAAATATTTTTATGTGATAGGTTGGGAAACTTTTGAGATTGGTAGTGGAATGTTTTTGTATGTTTTTGTAGAGAACACGTTGATAGGTGGATAATTTGTGTTTTGATGGGTAGAGATTTGTTGACAGATTGGTAGAGTGATAGGTGGTGATTGGTTGAGAAACTTTTGGGATAGGTGCGTTTCGTGATATGTAGTGAATAGTAGGTGATGGAACGATAGTGTCGTTCATTACTGGTTCTTGTCGGGTGAATTCAAATACAATCAATTGTATTACAGAATGTAAATAGATTGTGTGCATTCGGAACGATATTCTCGTTCATCACTGATATGAATAAGAATCGAATTCTCACTATAGATTGTATTACAGAATGTAAATAGGTGATGTGTTGAGAAACTTTTGAGATGCTTTTTGATATATAGAGAATACGTTGATAGGTATAGGAATACATTGATAGTTAGAGATGTACATTTTTTAATGTTTTATTAACCCTTTCAACCCTTGTTATTAATGTTGTGCTTTGTTTGCTTACAGAATTGTGTGCATCTCTCTGTGTGGTCGTTCATCAACTAAACCCAACTAGCCCCTGCACATCTACACCACAACCCACAAACTGTCAAAATGAGTAAACGCGAGCAAGCGCTTCGTATTGAGCCCAAAAATGAGATTCATTTTAAAGGTATTGTGTTTGGTTTGTTGAGATTATTATTAACCCTTTCGCTCCTTTGTCTTATAGGACCATACAACCGTGTGGTGACTGAGTACTTTCACCTGGCGAACCCGACGGACAAGTCAATAGCGTTCAAGGTGAAGACGACCGCACCGAAGCGATACTGTGTCCGACCGAACAATGGCACCATTGCGCCGGGCAAGTCTGTGAATGTGGCGGTGATGCTACAGCCACTGACCACTGGCGATCAGGCCACACCTGCCGCAGCGATCGAGAAGAACAAACACAAGTTCATGATTCAGTCTGTGTTTGCTGCTGCTGATTCCACTGCTAATCCTGATGATCTGGTGAGTGAACTAGCCGTAAGTTGTAGGGATTTGAGCTTGATGACGATTTGTGATGTTGAGTGGGGGTCTCCAGCCGTTTTGGATTGGTTGTCTTTAGGTTCTCACTGTTTAGTTCGGACCATTGTCTGGGAAGTTAGTCTGGACAATTTGGATGTTGGGAAGAACAATCTGATTGGTGGTTAGCTATGTTTTGGACAGTTAGTTTTGACTATTTATGGGATAGTTTTTGTATGAAGAGTTATTTTGGGTAGTTTGTCCGGACAATTGTTTTGGCCTTTTAGTAAGACGCAATTTGTGGGTATTTATTCTAGTCAGTTGTATGGATAGTTAGTTATGTAATTTGTCTGGACAATTGGTTTTTGGGTAGTTATTTTCGGCTATTTATAGAATAGTTAGCTTTTGGATTATTAGTCCAGACAATTTGTTGTGTACTTATATTGGAGATCTGTTTGGGTAGGTTTGAACAAATGTTTGGATGGTTAATTTGATTTTGAATAGTTAGACCCTACAATTTGTGGGATAGTTCGGACAATCTTTGGGTTGTTATTCTTAACAATTTGAGGGATAGTTATTCCTAACATTTGTTTGACGATTCTTTTTGGGTAGTTAGTTCGAGCCATTTGTAGAATATATTTAGTAATTACAATTGTTTGGATTGTTAGTAATTTATGGGAGAGTTAGTAAGGTAGCAAGTTCAGACAATTTTGTTGGGTCTAGTTTAGGATTTAGGACACAGGCTCAAAGAACAGTTTGTCGGACAGTTACTACAGACAATTGTTTGGGAAGTTAATCTCTCATATAATTTGTAGGATGGTTATTCGGGACAATTTGTAGAATATTCAGTAAAAGCAATGGGTGAGTCAGTATGACTGTTGGCTAGTTCAGACAGTGTGGGTAGTTATTCTGGACAATTGTTTGGATAGTTAGTCCGGACAATTTGTGGATTAGTTGAGTCTCAACCTTTTGGATAGTTTGTGTCAGGCAATTTGTGATAGTTATGTTTAGGATAGAGGGTAGTCCAGACAATTTGTGGATACTTATTCTGGACAATTGTTTGGGTAGTTAGTTTGAGCAATTGTTTGGATAGTTAGTTAGTTAGGATAATTTTTTAAATTGTTAGTCCAGACAATTTGGGGGTACTTATTCTGGACAATTGGTTGGATACTTATTCTGGACAATTGTTTGGGTAGTTAGTCTCGACAATCTATTCGATAGTAAGTCCGGACAATTTGTGTTGTCACACGGTTGGAGACCCCTAAATCTACCTTAGATAGATTATCTATCTATATGTTGATTTGACTTATTTACTAATTAACCCTTTCAACCCCCCTTTCTAGTTCAAAACGGTCTCCACTGAGGACATAATGGACTCGAAGTTTCGATGTGTTTTTGACGAGAACGTGTCCACTACTGGAGGATCCTTGACGAACAACAGTCTCTCGGTGGTGAACAGTAGTGGCAACAGTAGCAACAAGTTGACCACCGCTGGATCCGACTCTGACAATGAGACTAATGCTGATCAGAAGTATCTGGCGGAGGACCTGACCTCGACCTCGAGTGCCAAGTATGGCTCACTGAGCAATGATCACGGTGGTCTGCTGGGCAGTGATATTTCATCCTCAATTGGTGGTGGACCTGGTGGTGCCTCCTCGACCTATGTCACCTCGATGGCCGACTCGACACTACTCACCAATGGGGGCGATGAGGATGCGCGTGGATACTCGTCGGCTTCGACTGTCGTGGAAGCGGTTGCGAGCTCTACCGGAACTTTGACCACTTCCGCCGCCGCCCCTACATCT
The DNA here is from genome assembly GCA_023373905.1 of Rhizoglyphus robini. NCBI lineage: Eukaryota > Metazoa > Arthropoda > Arachnida > Sarcoptiformes > Acaridae > Rhizoglyphus > Rhizoglyphus robini. The sequence goes on along the minus strand of JAKIJQ010000034.1, from coordinate 948,350 downwards.
TCGTCCAGTACTGTCAGTGGAGGGGCTGTGGTGCCCACTGCTGCCGATCTGAAGAGAGTGCTCGACGAGAATTATCAATTGCGCGCAAAGATTCAAGACTTGGAACGGGTGGCTCGAGCTGCTGGTGGTGGAGCGTACAATCGACTCGGTACCGGAACTGGATCATCGACAGGATCGCCCAAAAGTCAGACCCAAACGACTACCGCTACCACGTCCTCCTCTATACTAGATCAGCCACTGTCGGGCCAGGTCATCCTCACGGTTCTCATTTCGCTGCTCATTGGCTTCATTCTGGGCAAAATTGATTTGGGCCTGTTTTAGAGAAGGAAGGAAGATTTGAGGGAAAAGATTTGAGGATGAAGAAGATGAAGATTTGAAGACGCTCCGACACTTTTCCCCTGCTATTTTTATTACTACGTGTGTTAGTTCTCTATTATTACGCTCCTAAGGTGTTGTATTATTAACCCCTTCAACCCCCAACACAATTCTCTTTTCTCTTTCTCTCCATCAGCGCGTTCAAATGTGTCAATCAAATCAATCAGCCAACCAACCGAAACCAAAATCTTTATATAGAATCTATTACTATTTTGTGCAAGGCGACACCACCAACACACCACAATACATGCTACTACACACATTAATCAATTAATTAACCCGTTCAGTCCCAACTTTTATTTTTTGGGTTTATTACTACAAGATTGTTGTTATAATTTATAATTTATTATTAATATTTTTCACGTACACACCGACACACTCACTTAAGTTATTATTTATCTGTTAATATCTGTTGTTACATACACACACCTGTGGGTAGTAAAGGGTTAATTTGTGTGTGTTTTCTGTACGTCCTATACGTACGGCCCCTCTCTTTATCTATTAACTCGAAAACGCCAATCTGTCCTTTATCGTTTGTATTATCAGCAAGGCTCTTCAGTCACGTTGTTTACGAATTGCTCTTCTTCTCTTTATCTGGCTCTAATCTACACACACACAGTACACCACACACAAACAATGTAATCTAACCTTGTTTATGAAATGCTCTCTGCTGCTATGCGTTTTGTGTCTCTCTCTCTCTCATTCATAATTAATTCTTTTTGGTGTCGTCTTTGTTCTCTTCTTTTGTGTTGTGTTGTGTTTCGAAATTATTGTTCATTATTATTATTATTCTGATATGACCCTAATGTGAAAGTAAAATGTCAAATTTATGATGATTTATATATAAAAACAAATTCCCATAATAAATAAGATTATTATTATTATTACTATGATTGGTGATGAAACGATAGTGTCGTTCATTAGGTTCTTGTTGGATGAATTCGAATACAATCGATTGTATTACAGAGTGCAAATAGATTGTGTGCATTCGAACGATATTCTCGTTCCTCACTCATATGAATAAGAATCTGAATCGAATTCTCACTATCGATTGTATTACAGAGTGCAAATAGATTGTGTGCATTCGAACGATATTATCGTCCATCACTTTATTTATTTACAAGATTGAGCATTTACTAGTGGATGTAATCTTGATTTAGTATTCAAGATCTATTTCTTATCAGCATCAGCTTTTCGTTGACGTCTGGGCAGTATTCCCATCATGCCCGCAATGATTCCCAGCATCATTTCGTCCGAACCACCAGCAATGGAAGCGACCCGACTGTCACGAAATGCTCGTGAGATGGGCAGCTCGGCAGTGTATCCCATGCCACCGAAGAATTGAAGACACTGATCAACCACCACCCGAACCAGACGACCTGCCTTGAGTTTGCCGATTGAGGCCAAATAGGTGACATTGTCGCCGGCGATGTAACCGTCTGTTTGGGGGATTGTTGGTGGTTAGTACAGAATATAGTAAACGATATTCTCGTTCATTACTCTTAAGAATTCGAATGCAGACTATCGATTATCACTATAGAATGAAGATAATTCTAGTATCTTATTGTTGCGATATTCTCGTTCATTACTACACAAGATTTCAAATCTAAATCATACCATCGATTCTCAATATAGAATGCCTATCTAGCCTAACTAATCGATTACTAAACAATACTTTCGTTCATCACTGATTCTCATAATGTCAATATAGAATCCCCAAAACAGATCCTACCTGCAGCTCTGTAAAGCAGTGATTTGAGCAACTCCACCTCCGACTGCAATTCCGCCAACTTGAAGTGAATGTATTGGTTGTCAATGAGTGGTTTATCGAATGTATGTCTCTCTCGACAGTAAGCGATGGTACCCTCGATCATTTTGTTCATTGCTTCAACACCTAAAGATCACAGAGATTAGATAGATCCTATCAAGAATCCACAACCAAAATCCTTGTACCTGTAATCGCAGCACAGAGTCTCTCATCCTGGAACTGCATCATCTGATACATGAAACCCATGTTCTCCTCACCGATGATATTCTTTGCGGGCACTCGAACATTGTCAAAGTAGATCTCGGCAGTGTCCGATGAGAGGAGACCTAGTTTGTCGATTTTACGGGCAACGTGCACTCCTGGGGTCTTCATGGGCACGATGATGAGGGACTTGTTCTTGTGGACAGGGAGATCGGGAGAGGTGTTCGCTAGCATGCACATCCAGTCCGCTTGGGCACCGTTCGTGATCCACATTTTCATGCCTAGATATTGATGAAAGTATTGGTATAAAGGTATTCTAAGAATCCCAACAATCCCTTACCATTAATAACCAAATCATCGCCTTCCCTCTTGGCAGTAGTCTTCAGCGCAGCCACATCCGAGCCCCCACTAATCTCGGACACGCCCACACAGGCAACCATGTCCCCAGCAATGGCCGGTGCCAGATAGTTCCTCTTCAACTCATCGGAACCGAATCGAACCAGTGCAGGCAGTGCCATGTCTGTCTGTACCTCAATCGCCGCATGTAGACCACCCGCAGGAATGTTGGCCAGTTCCTCAAAGAATGCCACCGAGTATGAGTAGTCGAGTCCGAGTCCATTGTACTCGGGTTCGCGTGTTATGCCGAGTAGACCTGCGTTACCGAGTTTCTTGAATACTTCATGAGCGGGAAAGCCGCCCGCTGCTTCCCAATCGTCCACATACGGATTGATGTCCTTTTCGATTACCTAGATTCATAAAAATCATCGAATTAGTAATAAAATCTAGTAAAATAAGACAAAAAAGATACCTTTCTGACTGTCTCCCGAAGTTCGTCATGTTGAGGCGTAAAAGTGAGCGTACGACTTTGTATTTGGAATTTTGGGTAATGATTCTTCAGTAAACTTGTTGAACTTGATCGAGTCGATGTTCGTAGAAGTCGTAAAGTGGTCGACATGATTCTTTGGCATAAAGTTGTTCATAAAATCACATGTACAAGTAGGGTTTTCACTGTAAATATTAGGATTCACTCTGAGGATACTTTTGAGGATACTACTGAGGATACTGTTAGGATTCACTCTAAAGATATAAACAAATGTACAGAGTCAACGTACGAGCCTCTGTACATCTGTACCCATGGAAATCATCCGTGACCACTACAACCCAACACCATCAACACTCGAGTGTGCGGTATAAGAGGAAAACTCTAAAGGTTATCCCCAACATTGAAGAGGATACACAACCGATCGAGATAACACACACTCGACAGATTATCGATGATGTAAACAACATTCAAAACCTGTTTGCCGGCTAACATCAACACAACTACACAACGTAGTAGTAGAGATATTATATGATCTTTCAGGGTAGAAATAGTTGACTGGTGGCGGGATATCGGGATTCTTTCATTTTTAGGTTCAATATTAAGTGGTATAAATGTGAATGTTAACCCTTTGCTTCACCTATCTGGATCATCTATGACCCATATAAACTTTGACCTTTCCCTTAAAAATTATCCCAGTCAAAAAACCTTTGTACCTAAAACGGGTAAAAAATCCGGGTTCCAAAAATCCAACTCTCCCAAGTCGGCTATTTTTACCTCTAAAGTACTACTTTTTACTTTTACATAAGAAATGGAATATTTTTCTCTTGTTTGTGTTATTTTCCATATGCTTTCCTTTGATATATTTGAGATTACATAATCAATCACTGACAAGTCGAGATATCGAATATGTTTTGGCATTGATGACTCGATGTACTCGCGTACATTTTCCTATTAGACATAAACATTTAGTGATCATATAACGGTTTGAACCTAAAACTTGAGACTAGAAAAACAACACAAAATTCGACAAAATGTCCTCTCTTTTGAGGATTGTTACAAAACGTACAAAAATCCTCGAATTCTGGGGAAATCATCATCAATCGATTCGATATTTGACATTCACGGCAGAACATGAACAACTTCGTGAGACACTTCGAAAGGTATAGGATACTTCTTTTTTGGATACTTAATTTGAGATATTTTTAGGTCATCGAAAAAGATATCAACCCATTCGTGGATCAGTGGGAAGAAGAAGGAATCTTCCCAGCAAGGGAGTTGTTCAAAAAGTTGGGAAATGCTGGCCTAATGGGAATTACCCGACCTGTTGAATACGGTGGCCTCGGATTGGATTACTCATACTCGATGGCATTCTTCGAAGAACTTGGCACCATCAACTGTGGCGGTCTACCGAGTGCGATTATGGTACAGACGGAGGTGGCGCTACCTGCGCTGGTTTCCTTTGGATCGGATCAATTGAAGCGGGAGTATCTGGAACCGACTATCAAAGGAGATGTTGTGGCTTGTATTGGCATTTCGGAGATTAGTGGGGGCTCGGATGTGGCTGCACTGAAGACTACTGCCAAGAGGGAAGGGGATGATTTGGTTATTAACGGTAAGGGATTGTTGGGATTCTTAGAATACCTTTATACCTTCATCAATACCTAGGCATGAAAATGTGGATCACAAACGGTGTCCAAGCGGACTGGATGGCTATGTTAGCAAACACATCCCAAGGTCCACTCCACAAGAACAAGTCCCTCATCATTGTGCCCATGAAGAGCCCCGGAGTACACGTTGCCCGTAAAATCGACAAACTAGGCATCCATTCATCGGACACTGCCGAGATCTACTTTGACAATGTTCGAGTGCCCGCAGCGAATATCATCGGTGAGGAGGGCATGGGCTTCATGTACCAGATGATGCAGTTCCAGGATGAACGTATTAGTTTGGCTTCTGTTGGTAAATTCTTTGGATTCATGTATCCCTAGAGAGTAAAGAATATTCTTTCAGCTGTGGCTCAAATGGATCGAGTGATCCAACAGACTATAGAGTACTGTAAACAGAGGCACACTTTTGACTTACCTCTTATCGACAATCAGATTGTTCATTTCAAGTTAGCGGAATTGCAGTCTGAGGCGGAACTATTGCGATCGTTGCTGTATCGTGCTTGCGGTAAGATCTAATATCTATCTATTCTAATGGCTAATCTAATCTCTATTTCAAATAGATCTAATCTTGCAAGATGAGAAAGTTCCCTACCTGGCAGCAATCGCCAAACTTAAAGCAGGTCTAAACAACTTTCTACTATTCATGACCATTTTCTGTTATTCATGACCTCAATCCTATTCAGGTCGTCTGATTCGTCAAGTTTCTGACGAGTGCCTCCAGTTCTACGGTGGAATGGGATACACAAAAGAGATGGCTATTTCGAGGGTTTTTAGGGATTGTCGGATATTGTCGATTGCGGGTGGATCAGATGAGATGATGCTCAGCATTATTGCTCAGAAGATGGGCATTCTGCCGAAGAAGGAGAGGAAGGCTAATGTTGGGAAATGAAATCAGTGTCAAATTCGAATGCAATAAAAATTTGGATAACTAATATTCTATCGATTGTCAATTACATCTATTCATATTCATGAATTCAAAGAGCGATACATTCGTTCATTACATTTTCGCTCAATTTTTATGTTATCGAATCGAATAGTATCCTTCGTAGTATCCTTCTGTGCAGGTTCTTTAGAGTTTTGCCTGTATACTCGATGTTGATGCTTTTGTCGAGGTCACTGATGATTTCCATCAATACAGATGTAGATATGCGGTCGTTGACTGACTCTGTTTACATCATCGCTGTATGAATCTGTTTATATCTCTAGAACGTATCCTCTTACAATCCTTGGTAGTATCCTCAGAATTGCATCCTAAAGTATCCTTGTTTTATGAACATGAAAATCGATAATGCGATTTTATGAACAACGACTTTTTAAAGTCAAAAGTAATCATGTCGACCACTTTACGATTTCTCCAAACATCGACTCGACCAAGTTCAACAAATTTACTGAAGAATCATTCTAAATTCCAAACTAGAATCCAAAGTCGTACTCTCACCTTTACGCCTCAACATGATGAACTTCGGGAGACTACCAGAAAAGTTTCTTTTTGTATTATTTTTTTACTAGATTTTACATTTTTTTCAATAAATCCCAAGGTAATCGAAAAGGACATCAATCCGTATGTAGACGATTGGGAAGCAGCAGGCGGCTTTCCCGCTCATGAAGTATTCAAGAAACTCGGTAACGCAGGTCTACTCGGTATAACACGCGAACCCGAGTACAATGGACTCGGACTCGACTACTCATACTCGGTGGCATTCTTTGAGGAGTTGGCCAACATTCCTGCGGGTGGACTGCATGCCGCGATTTCGGCACAAACGGACATGGCACTGCCTGCACTGGTTCGATTCGGTTCGGATGAGTTGAAGAGGAACTATCTGGCTCCGTCTGTGGCTGGGGACATGGTTGCGTGTATTGGAGTGTCCGAGATTAGTGGGGGCTCGGATGTGGCTGCGTTGAAGACTACTGCCAAGAGGGAAGGGGATGATTTGGTTATTAATGGTAAGGGATTGTTGGGATTCTTAGAATTTTTAGATACCTTTATACCAATACTTTCATCAATACCTAGGCATGAAAATGTGGATCACGAACGGTGCCCAAGCGGACTGGATGTGCATGCTAGCGAACACCTCTCCCTCCCTGCCCGTCCACAAGAACAAGTCCCTCATCATAGTGCCCATGAAGACCCCAGGAGTGCACGTTGCCCGTAAAATCGACAAACTAGGTCTCCTCTCATCGGACACTGCCGAGATATACTTTGACAATGTTCGAGTGCCCGCAAAGAATATCATCGGTGAGGAGAACATGGGTTTCATGTACCAGATGATGCAGTTCCAGGATGAGAGACTCTGTGCGGCGATTACAGGTTTGAGGATTGTGATGGGATTCTAGATAGGATCTATCTAATCTGTGTGATCTTTAGGTGTTGAAGCAATGAACAAAATGATCGAGGGTACCATTGCTTACTGTCGAGAGAGACATACATTCGATAAACCACTCATTGACAACCAGTACATTCACTTCAAGTTGGCTGAATTGCAGTCGGAGGTGGAGTTGCTCAAATCACTGCTTTACAGAGCTGCAGGTAGGATCTTTTTGGGATACTATATTGACATTATGGGAATCAGTGATGAACGAGAATATCGTTTACTATATTCTGTACTAACCCCCAACAATCCCCCATACAGACGGTTACATCGCCGGCGACAATGTCACCTATTTGGCCTCAATCGGCAAACTCAAGGCAGGTCGTCTGGTTCGGGTGGTGGTTGATCAGTGTCTTCAATTCTTCGGTGGCATGGGATACACTGCCGAGCTGCCCATTTCCCGAGCTTACCGTGACACTCGCTTGGCATCCATCGCTGGTGGAACGGACGAAATGATGTTGAGCATTATTGCGGGCAAGATGGGAATACTTCCCAAACGTAAACGAAAAGCCGATGCAGATAAGAAAGAATAATCTTGAATACTAAACCATGATTAGACTTCACTATAGATAATACTCAATCTTGTAAATAAATAATGTGATGAACGAGAATATTGCTTCGAATTCTGAATTGCATTCTTTTGAAATTGTTTACAATCGATTGGAAAGTTGGAAAGTTTGGTTTTCGAAATTTTGATCCAAAATTCGAAACACTTCGAATTTGAACTTTTTGTTATATTAACCTTTTCGCACCCTTCTACGCTTTGGTTTTCTGTTTCGGTCTTTGTGTTTTGTTCGTTCAACATGACCCAACCGGAGACCACCACCCAGCAGGGGCTCATCATTCATCCCACTGATGAGATCAAGTTTAAAGGTAAGAATGTTGATTAACTACTTAACCCTTTCACTCCCATCTTCTCCTCTCCCCACTACACAGGACCATACACCCAGCCGGTGACCGAGTATCTGTACCTGCAGAATCCCAGCCCCGACCGGTTGATTGTGTTCAAGGTGAAGACCACCGCTCCGACTCGGTACAATGTGCGGCCCGTGAGTGGTATAGTCCAGGCAGAAGCAGCGGTCACCATCAGCATTGCCCTACTACCACTCGACGGACCCGGGGACGGGACTCGCTTTGACCCGAGAAGACAAAAGTTCATGATACAGTGGGCTATGTATCCCAACGAGACCGATACTAGTAATCTGAGTGACTTGGTAAGTGAATACTCGGTATCCGTAACTGCATTTGCTAATGACCCAATGACCCTGATGGTTGATCATAACCTAAACCTACTATTTCCTCTTCCCCATATAGTTGTCCACCGCCCAATCCTCTGGACAGTTAGAGCAAGTCCTCTTCATGTGCACCTTTGACCAGTTGGAGCAGTATCATCTGCCCATAACCGAGAATCCCACCAACCGCTACAACACTCCCAACCAGGTGGAACCTAATCCCCGCGAGCACTACGCCTCCCTGGTGACCGGTCCAAACCACAGTCACGGATATCGAGTCTGGCTTCAGAATCAACAGCAACGGGTGGCGCACCTTCTGGCGGACAATCACGAGGACGACGAACCAGAGAATCCACTGTACGTGTTCCTCTCTCCTGGAGTGGTGGTGGCCGTTCTGCTCATGATTCTCGCTATTATACTCGTCAATGGACTCTTCTAGGTCCCTGTAGAATTTAACACTTTATCACTAATTAAACTATGAACATTGTAAATATATTCGAATACTGAATAATGAATTCGTTCATTACTGATTCCTTGGAATTCGAGTAGAATGCATACTATCGATTGTCTATATAGAATGCAGATAATTTAAAGAATCGAATCCTTAACGATATTCTCGTTCATTACTGATTCAATCACACACACACACACACACACACACACACACACACACACACACACACACACACACACACACACACAATCGATTATAAATATAGAATGCCCAAAAAATCTAGCATCCAATTCGAAATGGTATTGATATCGTTCATTACTGGTTCGCAAAAATTCGAAAGCATATTGTCAATAATAATCTAAAGAACGTTATCCTAAACGATATTATCGTTCATTACCGGTTCTTGAAAAATCGAATCAAATACTAAACAAAATTCTCGTTCATCACAGATTCTTACAAATTCGAATCGAATTGATGTGATATTATTCACAGAGAGCAGAAATATCTAAAGAATCGCTATTCTCGTAAATTACTGATTAGCAAAAATTAGAATTCATACAATCGATTGTCAAATAAAGTCGTAATCTAATTTAGATTATCTAAAGAACGTTATCCTAAACGATATTCTCGTTCATCACCGATTCTTACAGATTCCCTTATTCAAACAAATAACAGATACTATGACATGTTAACTATGTCCAACATCCAAAATTAAGAGGGAAACAAATATTTTATTACAGTAAAATATTAATATTTATACAGTGATGATGGGAAAATGCTATAATCCTGTCCAGTATAATCCTGTTCACGCTCCGATTACGTCATTTACGAGAGGAAATCTTCATTACGCAAATACTCGCCACTGTCCGCCTGATGGAATGCCACAATAGTCATGGGATCGCATGACTTGATCTCGAGTGCCGACTTGGCCGCCACCCCAAAGCCCAGTGGCAGCTCATTCATCGAGTACACAATCACGCCCTGATACTGGCCCGTCTGGTCCGTGATGCGGCCCAGGCCCGACTTGAGAATGTGATTGCCATACAGGAATTGCTGCTCGGCGTTCGGCTTGAGCCAGATTTTGTGCTAAAGGGGGAAGGGGAATCGAAAATTAGAGGAACTCAAATTACTCAGGATACACATACCTTAGCATAGGGAGCGAGAAATTCGAGCGCAGTAATGTGCAGTCGAAATTTGTGTGATTTAGTGAACTTGCCAATGCAGGTGCCAAAGGACATCAACTGGTCAAAGGAAATGGTGGAGGCGAGCTTGATGATACGTTCCGAGGCGTAGAATACACGATCCTTTTGGAGGCGGAAACAGTAGACACCGTCGGGACGGTCTAGAAGTAGGCGTACATTGTCACCGATACTAAATTAATATATTAATTAATTAATTTAAAAAAAATTCGGTTAAAAAAACTTACTATTTAGACAACTTTTCAAACACCGCACGGGTCTCCTCATCGGTCAGTGGTCTCATCTTCTTGTTGATAAGTTCTTTTTATAAAAAAAAATCCAGAAACGATATCCAAAAATAACGAAAAACAGGGACAGAAAATCACAAAAAGGTATTATTTTGACAAACAAACACGAGAGCACGCCTGAGAGAGCCAACAAAACATGTGAGAATTATTCCCGGGAAAACGAACAGAAAAAACAAAAACTTTCCAGAAAAATACAAATCAACGTATTCAGAACATTTAAAATTTTGGGTAATAGCGCCCTAAAACACTTTTCATAAAGTAGGTTACTTACTTAAATTGTGTTATTCGTAAAAAATACTAAAGGGCTGTACCGCCCAAAATTTATGCGTTTACTTAAAAACGCCACTGCACTAACCTCGTGTGTGTTTGTGTTTTGATGTTGTTTTGTTTCGGTAATTTTGTTTTCGGTAATTTGTTGTTTCGGTAATTCTTGTTTATTGATTTACCGAAAATTATTTAAATATTTAAAGTAATAATTACCGAATGTTATTTTTATTTATTCATTTTTTTATTGAAGATATTATTAAATTATGGCTTCTATGATAGCAAGACAGGTTTGTTTTGATTTTTGAGGTTTGATGTTTTTCCTAACTTTTATGTTCGTTTTTTAGTTTCTTCAACGAACCCTCAATTCTGGTTCTTCTTCTTCGGCTTCAAGACTTATTATCTGTAGAGATTATCCTTTCTGTAATTATGGTTTATTCTTGAAGCATTCGGGTATTCGAGGTTTATCCTCATCCTCATCGCCCTCTTCAAAGGTTTGGTTATTTTTTTGGATAGTTAACGATTCGATTTGTCGATTTTATATTATTTTAGCCAATCTACGACTACTCCTCACTGGACAGTGGCGACCGTACCATCATTAGGGCCCGTGGCCTGTTGGGCATCAAGGCGATTCCTTCCTATGTGAGTTCCTGTTCTGTTTGAGAATTTGTCAACATTCTATTTGATTCGTTTTGATTTTAGATTTTACGAAAGTCGAGCATCTTTCTGTATGAGTCCTGCACGGATAAGGTGGAGATTGAGCGATTTATGAAGCGTATGTTGTATTTCTATTTTGTATTTTCTAATTTGGATCTAATCGAAATGCTGTTCTAGGTCTAAATCTCGAGGATACTCTCTCGATGTGGTTCTGTGTTACGAGGCTGCATGTTTGGTATGTTTCCGGATTCTTATCTACTGTTTTCGTCTAATTTGATATCTAGGATCTATCTTGGATCTATTTGCTATCTAGGATTTAACTAGGAACTACCTAGCGTCTAACTAGGACATATCTAGGATTTAACTAGGATCTATTTGCTATCTAGGAACTACCTAGGATCTATCTAGGACCTAATTAGGAACTATTTGCTATCTAGGATCTATCTAGGATCTAACTAGGAACTATTTGCTATCTAGGAACTACCTAGGATCTAACTAGGAACTATTTGCTATCTAGGAACTACCTAGGACCTATCTAGGACCTAACTAGGAACTATTTGCTATCTAGGATCTAACTAGGAACTATTTAGTATCTATCTACTATCTAATCTATATATTCGTATATCCTTTAGGATGGTGTCCGTTCGGTGTATGAAGGAAGGCAAACCAAACGGTGAAATACTGCGCAATGAGCTGATTGCACGAATGTGGGATGACACTAGTGCGAGGGTGGATAAATTGGGGGTAAGTGTTATCTAGATTTAGCGTAAAATCTAATAATCTGTTATCTCTTTTATGTAGGGCATCAAGACCAAACTGAAGAACACTGCCATGAAGACTTATTACGATGAATTCAATGCGACACTGCTCGCTTTGGATGAGGTAATGACGATGATGGCGATGAACGAGAATATCGTTTAGGGTTTGATTCTTTAGATTATCTGTATTCTTGGTAGATACAATCGTTTCGATTGCATTCTATTCAAATAGTTGAAATTTGTAATGGACGAGAATATCTTTCGGAATTAGATGCTTTATCATGTGCATTCTATGTATTCTTTGTGGATAATCGAATGTATATTCATATTTATCGATATTCTGTATTCGTATATTAATCAGTAATGAACGAGACTATCGTTTCGGGTAAGATGCTAGATTATTCTACATTATATATTGCCTATCGATAGTTCTGAACGATTATATCGATTTGAATTTCTGTGTTTGTTTTCTAATGTTGATCTTTTTGTCCCCCCACCAGGGAATGCTGACCGATGACCAGACCCTAGCCAGTGCCCTGTGGCGCACCCTATTTGGCATGAACAAGGATCCCAATGCGGAGCATCTCAGCCTAATGGTCGACTATGTCCGTGCCCAGTTGGAGCATCTGCACCGTTCCGTCCGATCTGATCAACTACTCTTCCAGGGACTGATCACCTGGAAACTGTATCCTCCATTGATGTGGCCCTAGGTCACATTCATTCATTCACACCCCTTTCTATTGTTGTAATTTACATTTTGTTTTAGTCATTTAATAAATACAGATACAGTTTTATTGGGTGGTTAAGTTCGAAGGTATCAAGAGAGCCTAGGCTTTACCAGGAACCTAGAATGCTGAGGTTTGACCAGGGAATTCAATAAGAAATTGAAAATTTCGCATAACATTTTATCGATTAGATCTAAAATGACCGGATCTTTTGCACTATCAATTACATGATCACTCTTTTGTACCTAACAGCCACTGGTCCCCATAACATTTATTTGAATTATCCATTAACACGAGACCTATTATCCATTAAGTCGAATATGTGTGCGACGGATATATTTAAAAAAGCTTGCTATAAAAAAGGTTGAACACAACTGGACTCAACTTGCTGACTGTCTGTCTTGGAAGCCTTCATCTGGTGACTCACCACTAAAGCACGTCATCTACGTAGGAACCTCGCCTTTCATCGTTTCATTTCCACTCTGACCCACTGGTGAGCTGTCCAGCCGATACATTTGGTTGCGGCAATGGAAATAAGATGAATCTAACCTATTTCCATGACCGAGATAAGCTTGTTCATCAAATTGCTGATACATTTGGTTGCGGCAATGGAAATAGGATGATTTGATGAACAAGCTTATCTCGGCAATGGAAATAGGTTAGATTCATCCTATTTCCATTGCCGCAACTCCGCAATAGCCGATACCAAATGTATCGGCTATGTGATGAACAAGCTTATCTCGGCAATGGAAATAGGTTAGATTCATCCTATTTCCATTGCCGCAACCAAATGTATCGGTTGTTTGATGAACAAGCTTATCTCGTACATGGAAATAGGTTAGATTCATCCTATTTCCATTGCCGCAACCAAATGTATCGGATGTTTTGATGAACAAGATTATCTCGTACATGGAAATAGGTTAGATTCATCCTATTTCCATTGCCGCAACCAAATGTATCGGCTGTTTGATGAACAAGTTTATCTCGTACATGGAAATAGGTTAGATTCATCCTATTTCCATTGCCGCAACCAAATGTATCGGCTGTTTGATGAACACGCTTATCTCGCTAATGGAAATAGGTTAGATTCATCCTATTTCCATTGCCGCAACCAAATGTATCGGCTGTTTGATGAACAAGTTTATCTCGTACATGGAAATAGGTTAGATTCATCCTATATCCATTGCCGCAAACAAATGTATCATATGTTTTGATGAACAAGCTTATCTCGTACATGGAAATAGGTTAGATTCATCCTATTTCCATTGCCGCAACCAAATGTATCGGCTGTTTGATGAACACGCTTATCTCGGCAATGGAAATAGGTTAGATTCATCCTATTTCCATTGCCGCAACCAAATGTATCGGATGTTTTGATTAAAAAACGATTATCTCGTACATGGAAATAGATAAGATTCATCCTATTTCCATTGCCGCAACCAAATGTATCATATGTTTTGATGAACAAGTTTATCTCGTACATGGAAATAGGTTAGATTCATCCTATTTCCATTGCCGCAACCAAATGTATCGGATGTTTGATGAACAAGTTTATCTCGTACATGGAAATAGGTTAGATTCATCCTATTTCCATTGCCGCAACCAAATGTATCTGTTGTTTGATGAACAAGCTTATCTCGTACATGGAAATAGGTTAGATTCATCCTATTTCCATTGCCGCAACCAAATGTATCGGCTGTTTGATGAACAAGCTTATCTCGGCAATGGAAATAGGTTAGATTCATCCTATTTCCATTGCCGCAACCAAATGTATCGGCTGTTTGATGAACAAGCTTATCTCGTACATGAATATAGGTTAGATTCATCATATTTCCATTGCCGCAACCAAATGTATCGGCTGTTTGATGAACAAGTTTATCTCGTACATGAATATAGGTTAGATTCATCATATTTCCATTGCCGAAACCAAATGTATCGGATGTTTGATGAACAAGTTTATCTCGTACATGGAAATAGGTTAGATTCATCCTATTTCCATTGCCGCAACCAAATGTATCTGCTGTTTGATGAACAAGCTTATCTCAAACATGGAAATAGGTTAGATTCATTCTATTTCCATTGCCGTAACCAAATGTATCGGCTGTTTTGATGAACAAGCTTATCTCGTACATGGAAATAGGTTAGATTCATCCTATTTCCATTGCCGCAACCAAATGTGTCGGCTGTTTTGATGAACAAGCTTATCTCGTACATGGAATTAGGTTAGATTCATCCTATTTCCATTGCCGCAACCAAATGTATCTGCTGTTTGATGAACAAGCTTATCTCAAACATGGAAATAGGTTAGATTCATCCTATTTCCATTGCCGCAACCAAATGTATCTGCTATGTGATGAACAAGCTTATCTCGGCAATGAAAATAGGTTAGATTCATTCTATTTCCATTGCCGCAACCAAATGTATCGGAAGTTTTGATGAACAAGCTTATCTCGTACATGGAAATAGGTTAGATTCATCCTATTTCCATTGCCGCAACCAAATGTATCGGCTATGTGATGAACAAGCTTATCTCGGCAATGGAAATAGGTTAGAATCATCCTATTTCCATTGCCGCAACCAAATGTATTGGCTGTTTTGATGAACAAGCTTATCTCGTACATGGAAATAGGTTAGATTCATCCTATTTCCATTGCCGCAACCAAATGTATCGGCTATGTGATGAACAAGCTTATCTCGCTAATGGAAATAGGTTAGATTCATCCTATTTCCATTGCCGCAACCAAATGTATCGGCTGTTTTGATGAACAAGCTTATCTCGAACATGGAAATAGGTTAGATTCATCCTATTTCCATTGCCGCAACTAAATGTATCTTATGTTTTGATAAACAAGCTTATCTCGTTAATGGAAATAGATTATATTCAGCCTATTTCCATTGCCGCAACCAAATGTATCTGCTGTTTGATGAACAAAGCTTATCTCGACAATGGAAATAGATTAGGTTCATCATATGTCCATTGCCGCAAACAAATGTATCGGTTATTTGATGAACAAGCTTATCTCGACAATGGGAATAGATTAGATTCATCTTATTTCCATTGCCGCAACCAAATGTATCGGCTGTTTTGATGAACAAGCTTATCTCGAACATGGAAATAGGTTAGATTCATCTTATTTCCATTGCCGCAACTCCGCAATAGCCGATACCAAATCTATCGGCATTGGCCGATACCAAATGTATCGGCTATGTGATGAACAAGCTTATCTCGCTAATGGAAATAGGTTAGATTCATCCTATTTCCATTGCCGCAACCAAATGTATCGGCTGTTTGATGAACAAGTTTATCTCGTACATGGAAATAGGTTAGATTCATCCTATTTCCATTGCCGCAACCAAATGTATCGGCTGTTTTGATGAACAAGTTTATCTCGTACATGGAAATAGGTTAGATTCATCCTATTTCCATTGCCGCAACCAAATGTATCGGCTGTTTGATGAACAAGTTTATCTCGTACATGAATATAGGTTAGATTCATCATATTTCCATTGCCGCAACCAAATGTATCGGCTGTTTGATGAACAAGTTTATCTCGTACATGAATATAGGTTAGATTCATCCTATTTCCATTGCCGCAACCAAATGTATTGGCTGTTTGATGAACAAGTTTATCTCGTACATGGAAATAGGTTAGGTTCATCCTATTTCCATTGCCGCAACCAAATGTATCGGATGTTTTGATGAACAAGCATATCTCGCTAATGGAAATAGGTTAGATTCATCCTATTTCCTTTGCCGCAACCAAATGTATCGGCTGTTTGATGAACAAGCTTATCTCGTACATGGAAATAGGTTAGATTCATCCTATTTCCATTGCCGCAACCAAATGTATCGGATGTTTGATGAACAAGCTTATCTCAAACATGGAAATAGGTTAGATTCATTCTATTTCCATTGCCGTAACCAAATGTATCGGCTGTTTTGATGAACAAGCTTATCTCGTACATGGAAATAGGTTAGGTTCATCCTATTTCCATTGCCGCAACCAAATGTATCGGATGTTTTGATGAACAAGCTTATCTCGTACATGGAAATAGGTTAGATTCATCCTATTTCCATTGCCGCAACCAAATGTATCTGCTGTTTGATGAACAAGCTTATCTCAAACATGGAAATAGGTTAGATTCATCCTATTTCCATTGCCGAAACCAAATGTATCGGCTATGTGATGAACAAGCTTATCTCGACAATGGAAATAGGTTAGATTCATCCTATTTCCATTGCCGCAACCAAATGTATCGGATGTTTTGATGAACAAGCATATCTCGCTAATGGAAATAGGTTAGATTCATCCTATTTCCTTTGCCGATACCAAATGTATCGGTTATTTGATGAACAAGCTTATCTCGGCAATGAAAATAGGTTAGATTCATTCTATTTCCATTGCCGCAACCAAATGTATCGGATGTTTTGATGAACAAGCTTATCTCGTACATGGAAATAGGTTAGATTCATCCTATTTCCATTGCCGCAACCAAATGTATCGGCTATGTGATGAACAAGCTTATCTCGGCAATGAAAATAGGTTAGATTCATTCTATTTCCATTGCCGCAACCAAATGTATCGGCTGTTTTGATGAACAAGCTTATCTCGTACATGGAAATAGGTTAGATTCATCCTATTTCCATTGCCGCAACCAAATGTGTCGGCTGTTTTGATGAAGACGCTTATCTCGCTAATGGAAATAGATTAGATTCATCCTATTTCCATTGCCGCAACCAAATGTATCTGCTGTTTGATGAACAAGCTTATCTCGACAATGGAAATAGATTAGATTCATCCTATTTCCATTGCCGCAACCAAATGTATCTGTTGTTTGATGAACAAGCTTATCTCGACAATGAAAATATGTTAGATTCATCCTATTTCCATTGCCGCAACCAAATGTATCGGAAATTTTGATGAACAAGCTTATCTCGACAATGAAAATATGTTAGATTCATCTTATTTCCATTGCCGCTACTCCGCAATAGCCGATACCAAATCTATCGGCTTTGGCCGATACCAAATGTATCGGCTATGTGATGAACAAGCTTATCTCGACAATGGAAATAGGTTAGATTCATCCTATTTCCATTGCCGCAACCAAATGTCTCGGCTATTTGATGAACAAGCTTATCTCGACAATGGAAATAGGTTAGATTCATCCTATTTCCATTGCCGCAACCAAATGTATCGGCTGTTTGATGAACAAGCTTATCTCGGCAATGGAAATAGGTTAGATTCATCCTATTTCCATTGCCGCAACCAAATGTATCGGCTGTTTTGATGAACACGCTTATCTCGCTAATGGAAATAGATTAGATTCATCCTATTTCCATTGCCGCAACCAAATGTATCTGCTGTTTGATGAACAAGCTTTATCTCAAACATGGAAATAGGTTAGATTCATTCTATTTCCATTGCCGTAACCAAATGTATCGGCTGTTTTTGATGAACAAGCTTATCTCAAACATGGAAATAGGTTAGATTCATCCTATTTCCATTGCCGCAACCAAATGTCTCGGCTGTTTGATGAACAAGCTTATCTCGACAATGGGAATAGGTTAGATTCATCCTATTTCCATTGCCGCAACCAAATGTCTCGGCTGTTTTGATGAACAAGCTTATCTCGTACATGGAAATAGGTTAGATTCATCCTATTTCCATTGCCGCAACCAAATGTCTCGGCAATGTGATGAACAAGCTTATCTCGACAATGGAAATAGGTTAGATTCATCCTATTTCCATTGCCGCAACCAAATGTATCGGCTGTTTGATGAACAAGCTTATCTCGACAATGGAAATAGGTTAGATTCATCCTATTTCCATTGCCGCAACCAAATGTTTCGGCTGTTTTGATGAACACGCTTATCTCGCTAATGGAAATAGGTTAGATTCATCCTATTTCCATTGCCGCAACCAAATGTTTCGGCTGTTTTGATGAACACGCTTATCTCGCTAATGGAAATAGATTAGATTCATCCTATTTCCATTGCCGCAACCAAATGTATTGGCTGTTTGATGAACAAGCTTATCTCGACAATGGAAATAGGTTAGATTCATCCTATTTCCATTGCCGCAACTAAATGTATCGGCTATGTGATGAACACGTTTATCTCGCTAATGGAAATAGATTAGATTCATCCTATTTCCATTGCCGCCACCAAATGTATTGGCTGTTTGATGAACAAGCTTATCTCGCTAATGGAAATAGATTAGATTCATCCTATTTCCATTGCCGCCACCAAATGTATTGGCTGTTTGATGAACAAGCTTATCTCGACAATGGAAATAGGTTAGATTCATCCTATTTCCATTGCCGCAACCAAATGTATTGGCTGTTTGATGAACAAGCTTATCTCGACAATGGAAATAGGTTAGATTCATCCTATTTCCATTGCCGCAACCAAATGTATCGGCTGTTTGATGAACAAGCTTATCTCGTACATGGAAATAGGTTAGATTCATCCTATTTCCATTGCCGCAACCAAATGTATCGGATGTTTTGATGAACAAGCTTATCTCGACAATGGAAATAGGTTAGATTCATCCTATTTCCATTGCCGCAACCAAATGTATCGGCTGTTTGATGAACAAGCTTATCTCGAACATGGAAATAGGTTAGATTCATCCTATTTCCATTGCCGCAACCAAATGTATTGGTTATTTGATAAACAAGTTTATCTCGTACATGGAAATAGGTTAGATTCATCCTATTTCCATTGCCGCAACTAAATGTATCGGATGTTTTGATGAACACGCTTATCTCGCTAATGGAAATAGATTAGGTTCATCCTATTTCCA
This sequence comes from Rhizoglyphus robini, assembly GCA_023373905.1. Lineage (NCBI taxonomy): Eukaryota > Metazoa > Arthropoda > Arachnida > Sarcoptiformes > Acaridae > Rhizoglyphus > Rhizoglyphus robini. The sequence continues at coordinate 928,765 of JAKIJQ010000034.1, read as the reverse complement.
TTGCCGCAACTAAATGTATCGGCTGTTTGATGAACAAGCTTATCTCGGCAATGGAAATAGGTTAGATTCATCCTATTTCCATTGCCGCAACTAAATGTATCAGATGTTTTGATGAACACGCTTATCTCGCTAATGGAAATAGATTAGGTTCATCCTATTTCCATTGCCGCAACTAAATGTATCGGATGTTTTGATGAACACGCTTATCTCGCTAATGGAAATAGATTAGATTCATCCTATTTCCATTGCCGCAACCAAATGTATTGGCTGTTTGATGAACAAGCTTATCTCGACAATGGAAATAGGTTAGATTCATCCTATTTCCATTGCCGCAACCAAATGTATCGGCTATTTGATGAACAAGCTTATCTCGACAATGGAAATAGGTTAGATTCATCCTATTTCCATTGCCGCAACCAAATGTATTGGCTGTTTGATAAACAAGTTTATCTCGTACATGGAAATAGGTTAGATTCATCCTATTTCCATTGCCGCAACCAAATGTATCGGTTATTTGATGAACAAGCTTATCTCGTACATGGAAATAGGTTAGATTCATCCTATTTCCATTGCCGCAACCAAATGTATCGGAAGTTTTGATGAACAAGCTTATCTCGCTAATGGAAATAGGTTAGATTCATCCTATTTCCATTGCCGCAACTAAATGTATCGGATGTTTTGATGAACACGCTTATCTCGCTAATAGAAATAAAATAGATTCATCCTATTTCCATTGCCGCCACCAAATGTATTGGCTGTTTGATGAACAAGCTTATCTCGGCAATGGAAATAGGTTAGATTCATCCTATTTCCATTGCCGCAACCAAATGTATCGGCTGTTTGATGAACAAGCTTATCTCGGCAATGGAAATAGGTTAGATTCATCCTATTTCCATTGCCGCAACCAAATGTATCTGCTGTTTGATGAACAAGCTTATCTCGGCCATGGAAATAGGTTAGATTCATCCTATTTCCATTGCAGCAACCAAATGTATCGGCTTTTTGATGACCTAGCTTATCTCGGCCATGGAAATAGGTTAGATTCATCCTATTTCCATTGCAGCAACCAAATGTATCGGCTGTTTTGATGAACAAGCTTATCTCGTACATGGAAATAGGTTAGATTCATCCTATTTCCATTGCCGCAACCAAATGTATCGGATGTTTTGATGAACACGCTTATCTCGCTAATGGAAATAGGTTAGATTCATCCTATTTCCATTGCCGCAACCAAATGTATCGGCTATTTGATGAACAAGCTTATCTCGACAATGGAAATAGGTTAGATTCATCCTATTTCCATTGCCGCAACCAAATGTATCGGCTGTTTGATGAACAAGCTTATCTCGTACATGGAAATAGGTTAGATTCATCCTATTTCCTTTGCCGATACCAAATGTATCGGCTATGGCCGATACCAAATGTATCGGCTATTTGATGAACAAGCTTATCTCGGCAATGGAAATAGGTTAGATTCATCCTATTTCCATTGACGCATCCAAATGTATCTGCTATTTGATGAACAAGCTTATCTCGGCCATGGAAATAGGTTAGATTCATCCTATTTCCATTGCAGCAACCAAATGTATCGGCTTTTTGATGACCTAGCTTATCTCGGCCATGGAAATAGGTTAGATTCATCCTATTTCCATTGCCGCAACCAAATGTATCGGCTGTTTTGATGAACAAGCTTATCTCGGCAATGGAAATAGGTTAGATTCATCCTATTTCCATTGCCGCAACCAAATGTATCTGCTATTTGATGAACAAGCTTATCTCAGCCATGGAAATAGGTTAGATTCATCCTATTTCCTTTGCCGTAACCAAATGTATCGGCTGTTTTGATGAACAAGCTTATCTCGTACATGGAAATAGGTTAGATTCATCCTAATTCCATTGCCGCAACCAAATGTAACGGCTGTTTTGATGAACAAGCTTATCTCGTACATGGAATTAGGTTCGATTCATCCTATTTCCATTGCAGCAACCAAATGTATCGGCTATTTTGATGAACAAGCTTATCTCGGCCATGGAAATAGGTTAGATTCATCCTATTTCCATTGCCGCAACTCCGCAATGGCCGATACCAAATGTATCGGCTGTTTGATGAACAAGCTTATCTCGGCCATGGAAATAGGTTAGATTCATCCTATTTCCATTGCCGCAACCAAATGTATCTGCTATTTGATGAACAAGCTTATCTCGGCCATGGAAATAGGTTAGATTCATCCTATTTCCATTGCCGCAACCAAATGTATCTGCTATTTGATGAACAAGCTTATCTCAAACATGGAAATAGGTTAGATTCATCCTATTTAAATTGCCGCAACCAAATGTATCTGCTGTTTGATGAACAAGCTTATCTCAAACATGGAAATAGGTTAGATTCATCCTATTTCCATTGCCGCAACCAAATGTATCTGCTGTTTGATGAACAAGCTTATCTCAAACATGGAAATAGGTTAGAGTCATCCTATTTCCATTGCCGCAACCAAATGTGTCGGCTGTTTTGATGAACAAGCTTATCTCGTACATGGAATTAGGTTAGATTCATCCTATTTCCATTGCCGCAACCAAATGTATCTGCTGTTTGATGAACAAGCTTATCTCAAACATGGAAATAGGTTAGATTCATCCTATTTCCATTGCCGCAACCAAATGTATCTGCTGTTTGATGAACAAGCTTATCTCAAACATGGAAATAGGTTAGATTCATCCTATTTCCATTGCCGCAACCAAATGTATCTGCTGTTTGATGAACAAGCTTATCTCAAACATGGAAATAGGTTAGATTCATCCTATTTCCATTGCCGCAACCAAATGTGTCTGCTGTTTTGATGAACAAGCTTATCTCGTACATGGAATTAGGTTAGATTCATCCTATTTCCATTGCCGCAACCAAATGTATCTGCTGTTTGATGAACAAGCTTATCTCAAACATGGAAATAGGTTAGATTCATCCTATTTCCATTGCCGCAACCAAATGTATCTGCTGTTTGATGAACAAGTTTATCTCGTACATGGAAATAAGTTAGATTCATCCTATTTCCATTGCCGCAACCAAATGTATCGGCTGTTTGATGAACAAGTTTATCTCGTACATGGAAATAGGTTAGATTCATCCTATTTCCATTGCCGCAACCAAATGTATCGGCTGATTTGATGAACAAGCTTATCTCGTACATGGAAATAGGTTAGATTCATCCTATTTCCATTGCCGCAACCAAATGTGTCGGCTGTTTTGATGAACAAGCTTATCTCGTACATGGAATTAGGTTAGATTCATCCTATTTCCATTGCCGCAACCAAATGTATCTGCTGTTTGATGAACAAGCTTATCTCAAACATGGAAATAGGTTAGATTCATCCTATTTCCATTGCCGCAACCAAATGTCTCGGCTGTTTTGATGAACACGCTTATCTCGCTAATGGAAATAGATTAGATTCATCCTATTTCCATTGCCGCAACCAAATGTATCTGCTGTTTGATGAACAAGCTTATCTCGACAATGGAAATAGGTTAGATTCATCCTATTTCCATTGCCGCAACTAAATGTATCTGCTGTTTGATGAACAAGCTTATCTCGCTAATGGAAATAGATTAGATTCATCATATTTCCATTGCCGCAACCAAATGTATCGGAAGTTTTGATGAACAAGCTTATCTCAAACATGGAAATAGGTTAGATTCATCCTATTTCCATTGCCGCAACCAAATGTATCTGCTGTTTGATGAACAAGCTTATCTCAAACATGGAAATAGGTTAGATTCATCCTATTTCCATTGCCGCAACCAAATGTATCTGCTGTTTGATGAACAAGCTTATCTCAAACATGGAAATAGGTTAGATTCATCCTATTTCCATTGCCGCAACCAAATGTGTCTGCTGTTTTGATGAACAAGCTTATCTCGTACATGGAATTAGGTTAGATTCATCCTATTTCCATTGCCGCAACCAAATGTATCTGCTGTTTGATGAACAGGCTTATCTCAAACATGGAAATAGGTTAGATTCATCCTATTTCCATTGCCGCAACCAAATGTATCTGCTGTTTGATGAACAAGTTTATCTCGTACATGGAAATAAGTTAGATTCATCCTATTTCCATTGCCGCAACCAAATGTATCTGCTGTTTGATGAACAAGCTTATCTCGTACATGGAATTAGGTTAGATTCATCCTATTTCCATTGCCGCAACCAAATGTATCTGCTGTTTGATGAACAAGCTTATCTCAAACATGGAAATAGGTTAGATTCATCCTATTTCCATTGCCGCAACCAAATGTATCTGCTGTTTGATGAACAAGTTTATCTCGTACATGGAAATAAGTTAGATTCATCCTATTTCCATTGCCGCAACCAAATGTATCGGCTGTTTGATGAACAAGTTTATCTCGTACATGGAAATAGGTTAGATTCATCCTATTTCCATTGCCGCAACCAAATGTATCTGCTGTTTGATGAACAAGCTTATCTCGACAATGGAAATAGGTTAGATTCATCATATTTCCATTGCCGCAACTAAATGTATCTGCTGTTTGATGAACAAGCTTATCTCGCTAATGGAAATAGATTAGATTCATCATATTTCCATTGCCGCAACCAAATGTATCGGAAGTTTTGATGAACAAGCTTATCTCGACAATGGAAATAGGTTAGATTCATCCTATTTCCATTGCCGCAACTAAATGTATCGGCTGTTTGATGAACAAGCTTATCTCGACAATGGAAATAGGTTAGATTCATCCTATTTCCATTGCCGCAACTAAATGTATCTGCTGTTTGATGAACAAGCTTATCTCGCTAATGGAAATAGATTAGATTCATCATATTTCCATTGCCGCAACCAAATGTATCGGAAGTTTTGATGAACAAGCTTATCTCGACAATGGAAATAGGTTAGATTCATCCTATTTCCATTGCCGCAACTAAATGTATCGGCTATGTGATGAACAAGCTTATCTCGTACATGGAAATAAGTTAGATTCATCCTATTTCCATTGCCGCAACTAAATGTATCGGCTATGTGATGAACAAGCTTATCTCGGCAATGGAAATAAGTTAGATTCATCCTATTTCCATTGCCGCAACCAAATGTATCGGCTGTTTGATGAACAAGCTTATCTCGTACATGGAAATAGGTTAGATTCATCCTATTTCCATTGCCGCAACCAAATGTATCGGAAGTTTTGATGAACAAGCTTATCTCGACAATGGAAATAGGTTAGATTCATCTTATTTCCATTGCCGCAACTCCGCAATAGCCGATACCAAATCTATCGGCTTTGGCCGATACCAAATGTATCGGCTATGGCCGATACCAAATGTATCGGCTATGTGATGAACAAGCTTATCTCGGCAATGGAAATAAGTTAGATTCATCCTATTTCCATTGCCGCAACCAAATGTATCGGAAGTTTTGATGAACAAGCTTATCTCGACAATGGAAATAGGTTAGATTCATCCTATTTCCATTGCCGCAACTAAATGTATCTGCTGTTTGATGAACAAGCTTATCTCGCTAATGGAAATAGATTAGATTCATCATATTTCCATTGCCGCAACCAAATGTATCTGCTGTTTGATGAACAAGCTTATCTCAAACATGGAAATAGGTTAGATTCATCCTATTTCCATTGCCGCAACCAAATGTGTCGGCTGTTTTGATGAACAAGCTTATCTCGTACATGGAAATAGGTTAGATTCATCCTATTTCCATTGCCGCAACCAAATGTCTCGGCTGTTTTGATGAACACGCTTATCTCGCTAATGGAAATAGATTAGATTCATCCTATTTCCATTGCCGCAACCAAATGTATCTGCTGTTTGATGAACAAGCTTATCTCAAACATGGAAATAGGTTAGATTCATTCTATTTCCATTGCCGTAACCAAATGTATCGGCTGTTTTGATGAACAAGCTTATCTCGTACATGGAAATAGGTTAGATTCATCCTAATTCCATTGCCGCAACCAAATGTAACGGCTGTTTTGATGAACAAGCTTATCTCGTACATGGAAATAGGTTAGATTCATCCTATTTCCATTGCCGCAACCAAATGTGTCGGCTGTTTTGATGAACAAGCTTATCTCGTACATGGAATTAGGTTAGATTCATCCTATTTCCATTGCCGCAACCAAATGTATCTGCTGTTTGATGAACAAGCTTATCTCAAACATGGAAATAGGTTAGATTCATCCTATTTCCATTGCCGCAACCAAATGTATCTGCTGTTTGATGAACAAGCTTATCTCAAACATGGAAATAGGTTAGATTCATCCTATTTCCATTGCCGCAACCAAATGTATCTGCTGTTTGATGAACAAGCTTATCTCAAACATGGAAATAGGTTAGATTCATCCTATTTAAATTGCCGCAACCAAATGTATCTGCTGTTTGATGAACAAGCTTATCTCAAACATGGAAATAGGTTAGATTCATCCTATTTCCATTGCCGCAACCAAATGTATCTGCTGTTTGATGAACAAGCTTATCTCAAACATGGAAATAGGTTAGAGTCATCCTATTTCCATTGCCGCAACCAAATGTGTCGGCTGTTTTGATGAACAAGCTTATCTCGTACATGGAATTAGGTTAGATTCATCCTATTTCCATTGCCGCAACCAAATGTATCTGCTGTTTGATGAACAAGCTTATCTCAAACATGGAAATAGGTTAGATTCATCCTATTTCCATTGCCGCAACCAAATGTATCTGCTGTTTGATGAACAAGCTTATCTCAAACATGGAAATAGGTTAGATTCATCCTATTTCCATTGCCGCAACCAAATGTATCTGCTGTTTGATGAACAAGCTTATCTCAAACATGGAAATAGGTTAGATTCATCCTATTTCCATTGCCGCAACCAAATGTGTCTGCTGTTTTGATGAACAAGCTTATCTCGTACATGGAATTAGGTTAGATTCATCCTATTTCCATTGCCGCAACCAAATGTATCTGCTGTTTGATGAACAAGCTTATCTCAAACATGGAAATAGGTTAGATTCATCCTATTTCCATTGCCGCAACCAAATGTGTCTGCTGTTTTGATGAACAAGCTTATCTCGTACATGGAATTAGGTTAGATTCATCCTATTTCCATTGCCGCAACCAAATGTATCTGCTGTTTGATGAACAAGCTTATCTCAAACATGGAAATAGGTTAGATTCATCCTATTTCCATTGCCGCAACCAAATGTATCTGCTGTTTGATGAACAAGTTTATCTCGTACATGGAAATAAGTTAGATTCATCCTATTTCCATTGCCGCAACCAAATGTATCTGCTGTTTGATGAACAAGCTTATCTCGTACATGGAATTAGGTTAGATTCATCCTATTTCCATTGCCGCAACCAAATGTATCTGCTGTTTGATGAACAAGCTTATCTCAAACATGGAAATAGGTTAGATTCATCCTATTTCCATTGCCGCAACCAAATGTATCTGCTGTTTGATGAACAAGTTTATCTCGTACATGGAAATAAGTTAGATTCATCCTATTTCCATTGCCGCAACCAAATGTATCGGCTGTTTGATGAACAAGTTTATCTCGTACATGGAAATAGGTTAGATTCATCCTATTTCCATTGCCGCAACCAAATGTATCTGCTGTTTGATGAACAAGCTTATCTCGACAATGGAAATAGGTTAGATTCATCATATTTCCATTGCCGCAACTAAATGTATCTGCTGTTTGATGAACAAGCTTATCTCGCTAATGGAAATAGATTAGATTCATCATATTTCCATTGCCGCAACCAAATGTATCGGAAGTTTTGATGAACAAGCTTATCTCGACAATGGAAATAGGTTAGATTCATCCTATTTCCATTGCCGCAACTAAATGTATCGGCTGTTTGATGAACAAGCTTATCTCGACAATGGAAATAGGTTAGATTCATCCTATTTCCATTGCCGCAACTAAATGTATCTGCTGTTTGATGAACAAGCTTATCTCGCTAATGGAAATAGATTAGATTCATCATATTTCCATTGCCGCAACCAAATGTATCGGAAGTTTTGATGAACAAGCTTATCTCGACAATGGAAATAGGTTAGATTCATCCTATTTCCATTGCCGCAACTAAATGTATCGGCTATGTGATGAACAAGCTTATCTCGTACATGGAAATAAGTTAGATTCATCCTATTTCCATTGCCGCAACTAAATGTATCGGCTATGTGATGAACAAGCTTATCTCGGCAATGGAAATAAGTTAGATTCATCCTATTTCCATTGCCGCAACCAAATGTATCGGCTGTTTGATGAACAAGCTTATCTCGTACATGGAAATAGGTTAGATTCATCCTATTTCCATTGCCGCAACCAAATGTATCGGAAGTTTTGATGAACAAGCTTATCTCGACAATGGAAATAGGTTAGATTCATCTTATTTCCATTGCCGCAACTCCGCAATAGCCGATACCAAATCTATCGGCTTTGGCCGATACCAAATGTATCGGCTATGGCCGATACCAAATGTATCGGCTATGTGATGAACAAGCTTATCTCGGCAATGGAAATAAGTTAGATTCATCCTATTTCCATTGCCGCAACCAAATGTATCGGCTGTTTGATGAACAAGTTTATCTCGTACATGGAAATAGGTTAGATTCATCCTATTTCCATTGCCGCAACCAAATGTATCTGCTGTTTGATGAACAAGCTTATCTCGACAATGGAAATAGGTTAGATTCATCATATTTCCATTGCCGCAACTAAATGTATCTGCTGTTTGATGAACAAGCTTATCTCGCTAATGGAAATAGATTAGATTCATCATATTTCCATTGCCGCAACCAAATGTATCGGAAGTTTTGATGAACAAGCTTATCTCGACAATGGAAATAGGTTAGATTCATCCTATTTCCATTGCCGCAACTAAATGTATCGGCTGTTTGATGAACAAGCTTATCTCGACAATGGAAATAGGTTAGATTCATCCTATTTCCATTGCCGCAACTAAATGTATCTGCTGTTTGATGAACAAGCTTATCTCGCTAATGGAAATAGATTAGATTCATCATATTTCCATTGCCGCAACCAAATGTATCGGAAGTTTTGATGAACAAGCTTATCTCGACAATGGAAATAGGTTAGATTCATCCTATTTCCATTGCCGCAACTAAATGTATCGGCTATGTGATGAACAAGCTTATCTCGTACATGGAAATAAGTTAGATTCATCCTATTTCCATTGCCGCAACTAAATGTATCGGCTATGTGATGAACAAGCTTATCTCGGCAATGGAAATAAGTTAGATTCATCCTATTTCCATTGCCGCAACCAAATGTATCGGCTGTTTGATGAACAAGCTTATCTCGTACATGGAAATAGGTTAGATTCATCCTATTTCCATTGCCGCAACCAAATGTATCGGAAGTTTTGATGAACAAGCTTATCTCGACAATGGAAATAGGTTAGATTCATCTTATTTCCATTGCCGCAACTCCGCAATAGCCGATACCAAATCTATCGGCTTTGGCCGATACCAAATGTATCGGCTATGGCCGATACCAAATGTATCGGCTATGTGATGAACAAGCTTATCTCGGCAATGGAAATAAGTTAGATTCATCCTATTTCCATTGCCGCAACCAAATGTATCGGAAGTTTTGATGAACAAGCTTATCTCGACAATGGAAATAGGTTAGATTCATCCTATTTCCATTGCCGCAACTAAATGTATCTGCTGTTTGATGAACAAGCTTATCTCGCTAATGGAAATAGATTAGATTCATCATATTTCCATTGCCGCAACCAAATGTATCTGCTGTTTGATGAACAAGCTTATCTCAAACATGGAAATAGGTTAGATTCATCCTATTTCCATTGCCGCAACCAAATGTGTCGGCTGTTTTGATGAACAAGCTTATCTCGTACATGGAAATAGGTTAGATTCATCCTATTTCCATTGCCGCAACCAAATGTCTCGGCTGTTTTGATGAACACGCTTATCTCGCTAATGGAAATAGATTAGATTCATCCTATTTCCATTGCCGCAACCAAATGTATCTGCTGTTTGATGAACAAGCTTATCTCAAACATGGAAATAGGTTAGATTCATTCTATTTCCATTGCCGTAACCAAATGTATCGGCTGTTTTGATGAACAAGCTTATCTCGTACATGGAAATAGGTTAGATTCATCCTAATTCCATTGCCGCAACCAAATGTAACGGCTGTTTTGATGAACAAGCTTATCTCGTACATGGAAATAGGTTAGATTCATCCTATTTCCATTGCCGCTACCAAATGTGTCGGCTGTTTTGATGAACAAGCTTATCTCGTACATGGAAATAGGTTAGATTCATCCTATTTCCATTGCCGCAACCAAATGTATCTGCTGTTTGATGAACAAGCTTATCTCAAACATGGAAATAAGTTAGAGTCATCCTATTTCCATTGCCGCAACCAAATGTGTCGGCTGTTTTGATGAACAAGCTTATCTCGTACATGGAATTAGGTTAGATTCATCCTATTTCCATTGCCGCAACCAAATGTATCTGCTGTTTGATGAACAAGCTTATCTCAAACATGGAAATAGGTTAGATTCATCCTATTTCCATTGCCGCAACCAAATGTATCTGCTGTTTGATGAACAAGCTTATCTCAAACATGGAAATAGGTTAGATTCATCCTATTTCCATTGCCGCAACCAAATGTATCTGCTGTTTGATGAACAAGCTTATCTCAAACATGGAAATAGGTTAGATTCATCCTATTTCCATTGCCGCAACCAAATGTGTCTGCTGTTTTGATGAACAAGCTTATCTCGTACATGGAATTAGGTTAGATTCATCCTATTTCCATTGCCGCAACCAAATGTATCTGCTGTTTGATGAACAAGCTTATCTCAAACATGGAAATAGGTTAGATTCATCCTATTTCCATTGCCGCAACCAAATGTATCTGCTGTTTGATGAACAAGTTTATCTCGTACATGGAAATAAGTTAGATTCATCCTATTTCCATTGCCGCAACCAAATGTATCGGCTGTTTGATGAACAAGTTTATCTCGTACATGGAAATAGGTTAGATTCATCCTATTTCCATTGCCGCAACCAAATGTGTCGGCTGTTTTGATGAACAAGCTTATCTCGTACATGGAATTAGGTTAGATTCATCCTATTTCCATTGCCGCAACCAAATGTATCTGCTGTTTGATGAACAAGCTTATCTCAAACATGGAAATAGGTTAGATTCATCCTATTTCCATTGCCGCAACCAAATGTCTCGGCTGTTTTGATGAACACGCTTATCTCGCTAATGGAAATAGATTAGATTCATCCTATTTCCATTGCCGCAACCAAATGTATCTGCTGTTTGATGAACAAGCTTATCTCGACAATGGAAATAGGTTAGATTCATCCTATTTCCATTGCCGCAACTAAATGTATCTGCTGTTTGATGAACAAGCTTATCTCGCTAATGGAAATAGATTAGATTCATCATATTTCCATTGCCGCAACCAAATGTATCGGAAGTTTTGATGAACAAGCTTATCTCAAACATGGAAATAGGTTAGATTCATCCTATTTCCATTGCCGCAACCAAATGTATCTGCTGTTTGATGAACAAGCTTATCTCAAACATGGAAATAGGTTAGATTCATCCTATTTCCATTGCCGCAACCAAATGTATCTGCTGTTTGATGAACAAGCTTATCTCAAACATGGAAATAGGTTAGATTCATCCTATTTCCATTGCCGCAACCAAATGTGTCTGCTGTTTTGATGAACAAGCTTATCTCGTACATGGAATTAGGTTAGATTCATCCTATTTCCATTGCCGCAACCAAATGTATCTGCTGTTTGATGAACAAGCTTATCTCAAACATGGAAATAGGTTAGATTCATCCTATTTCCATTGCCGCAACCAAATGTATCTGCTGTTTGATGAACAAGTTTATCTCGTACATGGAAATAAGTTAGATTCATCCTATTTCCATTGCCGCAACCAAATGTATCTGCTGTTTGATGAACAAGCTTATCTCGTACATGGAATTAGGTTAGATTCATCCTATTTCCATTGCCGCAACCAAATGTATCTGCTGTTTGATGAACAAGCTTATCTCAAACATGGAAATAGGTTAGATTCATCCTATTTCCATTGCCGCAACCAAATGTATCTGCTGTTTGATGAACAAGTTTATCTCGTACATGGAAATAAGTTAGATTCATCCTATTTCCATTGCCGCAACCAAATGTATCGGCTGTTTGATGAACAAGTTTATCTCGTACATGGAAATAGGTTAGATTCATCCTATTTCCATTGCCGCAACCAAATGTATCTGCTGTTTGATGAACAAGCTTATCTCGACAATGGAAATAGGTTAGATTCATCATATTTCCATTGCCGCAACTAAATGTATCTGCTGTTTGATGAACAAGCTTATCTCGCTAATGGAAATAGATTAGATTCATCATATTTCCATTGCCGCAACCAAATGTATCGGAAGTTTTGATGAACAAGCTTATCTCGACAATGGAAATAGGTTAGATTCATCCTATTTCCATTGCCGCAACTAAATGTATCGGCTGTTTGATGAACAAGCTTATCTCGACAATGGAAATAGGTTAGATTCATCCTATTTCCATTGCCGCAACTAAATGTATCTGCTGTTTGATGAACAAGCTTATCTAGCTAATGGAAATAGATTAGATTCATCATATTTCCATTGCCGCAACCAAATGTATCGGAAGTTTTGATGAACAAGCTTATCTCGACAATGGAAATAGGTTAGATTCATCCTATTTCCATTGCCGCAACTAAATGTATCGGCTATGTGATGAACAAGCTTATCTCGTACATGGAAATAAGTTAGATTCATCCTATTTCCATTGCCGCAACTAAATGTATCGGCTATGTGATGAACAAGCTTATCTCGGCAATGGAAATAAGTTAGATTCATCCTATTTCCATTGCCGCAACCAAATGTATCGGCTGTTTGATGAACAAGCTTATCTCGTACATGGAAATAGGTTAGATTCATCCTATTTCCATTGCCGCAACCAAATGTATCGGAAGTTTTGATGAACAAGCTTATCTCGACAATGGAAATAGGTTAGATTCATCTTATTTCCATTGCCGCAACTCCGCAATAGCCGATACCAAATCTATCGGCTTTGGCCGATACCAAATGTATCGGCTATGGCCGATACCAAATGTATCGGCTATGTGATGAACAAGCTTATCTCGGCAATGGAAATAAGTTAGATTCATCCTATTTCCATTGCCGCAACCAAATGTATCGGAAGTTTTGATGAACAAGCTTATCTCGACAATGGAAATAGGTTAGATTCATCCTATTTCCATTGCCGCAACTAAATGTATCTGCTGTTTGATGAACAAGCTTATCTCGCTAATGGAAATAGATTAGATTCATCATATTTCCATTGCCGCAACCAAATGTATCGGAAGTTTTGATGAACAAGCTTATCTCAAACATGGAAATAGGTTAGATTCATCCTATTTCCATTGCCGCAACCAAATGTATCTGCTGTTTGATGAACAAGCTTATCTCAAACATGGAAATAGGTTAGATTCATCCTATTTCCATTGCCGCAACCAAATGTATCTGCTGTTTGATGAACAAGCTTATCTCAAACATGGAAATAGGTTAGATTCATCCTATTTCCATTGCCGCAACCAAATGTGTCTGCTGTTTTGATGAACAAGCTTATCTCGTACATGGAATTAGGTTAGATTCATCCTATTTCCATTGCCGCAACCAAATGTATCTGCTGTTTGATGAACAAGCTTATCTCAAACATGGAAATAGGTTAGATTCATCCTATTTCCATTGCCGCAACCAAATGTATCTGCTGTTTGATGAACAAGTTTATCTCGTACATGGAAATAAGTTAGATTCATCCTATTTCCATTGCCGCAACCAAATGTATCTGCTGTTTGATGAACAAGCTTATCTCGTACATGGAATTAGGTTAGATTCATCCTATTTCCATTGCCGCAACCAAATGTATCTGCTGTTTGATGAACAAGCTTATCTCAAACATGGAAATAGGTTAGATTCATCCTATTTCCATTGCCGCAACCAAATGTATCTGCTGTTTGATGAACAAGTTTATCTCGTACATGGAAATAAGTTAGATTCATCCTATTTCCATTGCCGCAACCAAATGTATCGGCTGTTTGATGAACAAGTTTATCTCGTACATGGAAATAGGTTAGATTCATCCTATTTCCATTGCCGCAACCAAATGTATCTGCTGTTTGATGAACAAGCTTATCTCGACAATGGAAATAGGTTAGATTCATCCTATTTCCATTGCCGCAACTAAATGTATCTGCTGTTTGATGAACAAGCTTATCTCGCTAATGGAAATAGATTAGATTCATCATATTTCCATTGCCGCAACCAAATGTATCGGAAGTTTTGATGAACAAGCTTATCTCGACAATGGGAATAGGTTAGATTCATCCTATTTCCATTGCCGCAACCAAATGTCTCGGCTGTTTTGATGAACACGCTTATCTCGCTAATGGAAATAGATTAGATTCATCCTATTTCCATTGCCGCAACCAAATGTATCTGCTGTTTGATGAACAAGCTTATCTCAAACATGGAAATAGGTTAGATTCATTCTATTTCCATTGCCGTAACCAAATGTATCGGCTGTTTTGATGAACAAGCTTATCTCGTACATGGAAATAGGTTAGATTCATCCTAATTCCATTGCCGCAACCAAATGTAACGGCTGTTTTGATGAACAAGCTTATCTCGTACATGGAAATAGGTTAGATTCATCCTATTTCCATTGCCGCAACCAAATGTGTCGGCTGTTTTGATGAACAAGCTTATCTCGTACATGGAATTAGGTTAGATTCATCCTATTTCCATTGCCGCAACCAAATGTATCTGCTGTTTGATGAACAAGCTTATCTCAAACATGGAAATAGGTTAGATTCATCCTATTTCCATTGCCGCAACCAAATGTATCTGCTGTTTGATGAACAAGCTTATCTCAAACATGGAAATAGGTTAGATTCATCCTATTTCCATTGCCGCAACCAAATGTATCTGCTGTTTGATGAACAAGCTTATCTCAAACATGGAAATAGGTTAGATTCATCCTATTTAAATTGCCGCAACCAAATGTATCTGCTGTTTGATGAACAAGCTTATCTCAAACATGGAAATAGGTTAGATTCATCCTATTTCCATTGCCGCAACCAAATGTATCTGCTGTTTGATGAACAAGCTTATCTCAAACATGGAAATAGGTTAGAGTCATCCTATTTCCATTGCCGCAACCAAATGTGTCGGCTGTTTTGATGAACAAGCTTATCTCGTACATGGAATTAGGTTAGATTCATCCTATTTCCATTGCCGCAACCAAATGTATCTGCTGTTTGATGAACAAGCTTATCTCAAACATGGAAATAGGTTAGATTCATCCTATTTCCATTGCCGCAACCAAATGTATCTGCTGTTTGATGAACAAGCTTATCTCAAACATGGAAATAGGTTAGATTCATCCTATTTCCATTGCCGCAACCAAATGTATCTGCTGTTTGATGAACAAGCTTATCTCAAACATGGAAATAGGTTAGATTCATCCTATTTCCATTGCCGCAACCAAATGTGTCTGCTGTTTTGATGAACAAGCTTATCTCGTACATGGAATTAGGTTAGATTCATCCTATTTCCATTGCCGCAACCAAATGTATCTGCTGTTTGATGAACAAGCTTATCTCAAACATGGAAATAGGTTAGATTCATCCTATTTCCATTGCCGCAACCAAATGTGTCTGCTGTTTTGATGAACAAGCTTATCTCGTACATGGAATTAGGTTAGATTCATCCTATTTCCATTGCCGCAACCAAATGTATCTGCTGTTTGATGAACAAGCTTATCTCAAACATGGAAATAGGTTAGATTCATCCTATTTCCATTGCCGCAACCAAATGTATCTGCTGTTTGATGAACAAGTTTATCTCGTACATGGAAATAAGTTAGATTCATCCTATTTCCATTGCCGCAACCAAATGTATCTGCTGTTTGATGAACAAGCTTATCTCGTACATGGAATTAGGTTAGATTCATCCTATTTCCATTGCCGCAACCAAATGTATCTGCTGTTTGATGAACAAGCTTATCTCAAACATGGAAATAGGTTAGATTCATCCTATTTCCATTGCCGCAACCAAATGTATCTGCTGTTTGATGAACAAGTTTATCTCGTACATGGAAATAAGTTAGATTCATCCTATTTCCATTGCCGCAACCAAATGTATCGGCTGTTTGATGAACAAGTTTATCTCGTACATGGAAATAGGTTAGATTCATCCTATTTCCATTGCCGCAACCAAATGTATCTGCTGTTTGATGAACAAGCTTATCTCGACAATGGAAATAGGTTAGATTCATCATATTTCCATTGCCGCAACTAAATGTATCTGCTGTTTGATGAACAAGCTTATCTCGCTAATGGAAATAGATTAGATTCATCATATTTCCATTGCCGCAACCAAATGTATCGGAAGTTTTGATGAACAAGCTTATCTCGACAATGGAAATAGGTTAGATTCATCCTATTTCCATTGCCGCAACTAAATGTATCGGCTGTTTGATGAACAAGCTTATCTCGACAATGGAAATAGGTTAGATTCATCCTATTTCCATTGCCGCAACTAAATGTATCTGCTGTTTGATGAACAAGCTTATCTCGCTAATGGAAATAGATTAGATTCATCATATTTCCATTGCCGCAACCAAATGTATCGGAAGTTTTGATGAACAAGCTTATCTCGACAATGGAAATAGGTTAGATTCATCCTATTTCCATTGCCGCAACTAAATGTATCGGCTATGTGATGAACAAGCTTATCTCGTACATGGAAATAAGTTAGATTCATCCTATTTCCATTGCCGCAACTAAATGTATCGGCTATGTGATGAACAAGCTTATCTCGGCAATGGAAATAAGTTAGATTCATCCTATTTCCATTGCCGCAACCAAATGTATCGGCTGTTTGATGAACAAGCTTATCTCGTACATGGAAATAGGTTAGATTCATCCTATTTCCATTGCCGCAACCAAATGTATCGGAAGTTTTGATGAACAAGCTTATCTCGACAATGGAAATAGGTTAGATTCATCTTATTTCCATTGCCGCAACTCCGCAATAGCCGATACCAAATCTATCGGCTTTGGCCGATACCAAATGTATCGGCTATGGCCGATACCAAATGTATCGGCTATGTGATGAACAAGCTTATCTCGGCAATGGAAATAAGTTAGATTCATCCTATTTCCATTGCCGCAACCAAATGTATCGGCTGTTTGATGAACAAGTTTATCTCGTACATGGAAATAGGTTAGATTCATCCTATTTCCATTGCCGCAACCAAATGTATCTGCTGTTTGATGAACAAGCTTATCTCGACAATGGAAATAGGTTAGATTCATCATATTTCCATTGCCGCAACTAAATGTATCTGCTGTTTGATGAACAAGCTTATCTCGCTAATGGAAATAGATTAGATTCATCATATTTCCATTGCCGCAACCAAATGTATCGGAAGTTTTGATGAACAAGCTTATCTCGACAATGGAAATAGGTTAGATTCATCCTATTTCCATTGCCGCAACTAAATGTATCGGCTGTTTGATGAACAAGCTTATCTCGACAATGGAAATAGGTTAGATTCATCCTATTTCCATTGCCGCAACTAAATGTATCTGCTGTTTGATGAACAAGCTTATCTCGCTAATGGAAATAGATTAGATTCATCATATTTCCATTGCCGCAACCAAATGTATCGGAAGTTTTGATGAACAAGCTTATCTCGACAATGGAAATAGGTTAGATTCATCCTATTTCCATTGCCGCAACTAAATGTATCGGCTATGTGATGAACAAGCTTATCTCGTACATGGAAATAAGTTAGATTCATCCTATTTCCATTGCCGCAACTAAATGTATCGGCTATGTGATGAACAAGCTTATCTCGGCAATGGAAATAAGTTAGATTCATCCTATTTCCATTGCCGCAACCAAATGTATCGGCTGTTTGATGAACAAGCTTATCTCGTACATGGAAATAGGTTAGATTCATCCTATTTCCATTGCCGCAACCAAATGTATCGGAAGTTTTGATGAACAAGCTTATCTCGACAATGGAAATAGGTTAGATTCATCTTATTTCCATTGCCGCAACTCCGCAATAGCCGATACCAAATCTATCGGCTTTGGCCGATACCAAATGTATCGGCTATGGCCGATACCAAATGTATCGGCTATGTGATGAACAAGCTTATCTCGGCAATGGAAATAAGTTAGATTCATCCTATTTCCATTGCCGCAACCAAATGTATCGGAAGTTTTGATGAACAAGCTTATCTCGACAATGGAAATAGGTTAGATTCATCCTATTTCCATTGCCGCAACTAAATGTATCTGCTGTTTGATGAACAAGCTTATCTCGCTAATGGAAATAGATTAGATTCATCATATTTCCATTGCCGCAACCAAATGTATCTGCTGTTTGATGAACAAGCTTATCTCAAACATGGAAATAGGTTAGATTCATCCTATTTCCATTGCCGCAACCAAATGTGTCGGCTGTTTTGATGAACAAGCTTATCTCGTACATGGAAATAGGTTAGATTCATCCTATTTCCATTGCCGCAACCAAATGTCTCGGCTGTTTTGATGAACACGCTTATCTCGCTAATGGAAATAGATTAGATTCATCCTATTTCCATTGCCGCAACCAAATGTATCTGCTGTTTGATGAACAAGCTTATCTCAAACATGGAAATAGGTTAGATTCATTCTATTTCCATTGCCGTAACCAAATGTATCGGCTGTTTTGATGAACAAGCTTATCTCGTACATGGAAATAGGTTAGATTCATCCTAATTCCATTGCCGCAACCAAATGTAACGGCTGTTTTGATGAACAAGCTTATCTCGTACATGGAAATAGGTTAGATTCATCCTATTTCCATTGCCGCAACCAAATGTGTCGGCTGTTTTGATGAACAAGCTTATCTCGTACATGGAATTAGGTTAGATTCATCCTATTTCCATTGCCGCAACCAAATGTATCTGCTGTTTGATGAACAAGCTTATCTCAAACATGGAAATAGGTTAGATTCATCCTATTTCCATTGCCGCAACCAAATGTATCTGCTGTTTGATGAACAAGCTTATCTCAAACATGGAAATAGGTTAGATTCATCCTATTTCCATTGCCGCAACCAAATGTATCTGCTGTTTGATGAACAAGCTTATCTCAAACATGGAAATAGGTTAGATTCATCCTATTTAAATTGCCGCAACCAAATGTATCTGCTGTTTGATGAACAAGCTTATCTCAAACATGGAAATAGGTTAGATTCATCCTATTTCCATTGCCGCAACCAAATGTATCTGCTGTTTGATGAACAAGCTTATCTCAAACATGGAAATAAGTTAGAGTCATCCTATTTCCATTGCCGCAACCAAATGTGTCGGCTGTTTTGATGAACAAGCTTATCTCGTACATGGAATTAGGTTAGATTCATCCTATTTCCATTGCCGCAACCAAATGTATCTGCTGTTTGATGAACAAGCTTATCTCAAACATGGAAATAGGTTAGATTCATCCTATTTCCATTGCCGCAACCAAATGTATCTGCTGTTTGATGAACAAGCTTATCTCAAACATGGAAATAGGTTAGATTCATCCTATTTCCATTGCCGCAACCAAATGTATCTGCTGTTTGATGAACAAGCTTATCTCAAACATGGAAATAGGTTAGATTCATCCTATTTCCATTGCCGCAACCAAATGTGTCTGCTGTTTTGATGAACAAGCTTATCTCGTACATGGAATTAGGTTAGATTCATCCTATTTCCATTGCCGCAACCAAATGTATCTGCTGTTTGATGAACAAGCTTATCTCAAACATGGAAATAGGTTAGATTCATCCTATTTCCATTGCCGCAACCAAATGTATCTGCTGTTTGATGAACAAGTTTATCTCGTACATGGAAATAAGTTAGATTCATCCTATTTCCATTGCCGCAACCAAATGTATCGGCTGTTTGATGAACAAGTTTATCTCGTACATGGAAATAGGTTAGATTCATCCTATTTCCATTGCCGCAACCAAATGTATCGGCTGATTTGATGAACAAGCTTATCTCGTACATGGAAATAGGTTAGATTCATCCTATTTCCATTGCCGCAACCAAATGTGTCGGCTGTTTTGATGAACAAGCTTATCTCGTACATGGAATTAGGTTAGATTCATCCTATTTCCATTGCCGCAACCAAATGTATCTGCTGTTTGATGAACAAGCTTATCTCAAACATGGAAATAGGTTAGATTCATCCTATTTCCATTGCCGCAACCAAATGTCTCGGCTGTTTTGATGAACACGCTTATCTCGCTAATGGAAATAGATTAGATTCATCCTATTTCCATTGCCGCAACCAAATGTATCTGCTGTTTGATGAACAAGCTTATCTCGACAATGGAAATAGGTTAGATTCATCCTATTTCCATTGCCGCAACTAAATGTATCTGCTGTTTGATGAACAAGCTTATCTCGCTAATGGAAATAGATTAGATTCATCATATTTCCATTGCCGCAACCAAATGTATCGGAAGTTTTGATGAACAAGCTTATCTCAAACATGGAAATAGGTTAGATTCATCCTATTTCCATTGCCGCAACCAAATGTATCTGCTGTTTGATGAACAAGCTTATCTCAAACATGGAAATAGGTTAGATTCATCCTATTTCCATTGCCGCAACCAAATGTATCTGCTGTTTGATGAACAAGCTTATCTCAAACATGGAAATAGGTTAGATTCATCCTATTTCCATTGCCGCAACCAAATGTGTCTGCTGTTTTGATGAACAAGCTTATCTCGTACATGGAATTAGGTTAGATTCATCCTATTTCCATTGCCGCAACCAAATGTATCTGCTGTTTGATGAACAAGCTTATCTCAAACATGGAAATAGGTTAGATTCATCCTATTTCCATTGCCGCAACCAAATGTATCTGCTGTTTGATGAACAAGTTTATCTCGTACATGGAAATAAGTTAGATTCATCCTATTTCCATTGCCGCAACCAAATGTATCTGCTGTTTGATGAACAAGCTTATCTCGTACATGGAATTAGGTTAGATTCATCCTATTTCCATTGCCGCAACCAAATGTATCTGCTGTTTGATGAACAAGCTTATCTCAAACATGGAAATAGGTTAGATTCATCCTATTTCCATTGCCGCAACCAAATGTATCTGCTGTTTGATGAACAAGTTTATCTCGTACATGGAAATAAGTTAGATTCATCCTATTTCCATTGCCGCAACCAAATGTATCGGCTGTTTGATGAACAAGTTTATCTCGTACATGGAAATAGGTTAGATTCATCCTATTTCCATTGCCGCAACCAAATGTATCTGCTGTTTGATGAACAAGCTTATCTCGACAATGGAAATAGGTTAGATTCATCATATTTCCATTGCCGCAACTAAATGTATCTGCTGTTTGATGAACAAGCTTATCTCGCTAATGGAAATAGATTAGATTCATCATATTTCCATTGCCGCAACCAAATGTATCGGAAGTTTTGATGAACAAGCTTATCTCGACAATGGAAATAGGTTAGATTCATCCTATTTCCATTGCCGCAACTAAATGTATCGGCTGTTTGATGAACAAGCTTATCTCGACAATGGAAATAGGTTAGATTCATCCTATTTCCATTGCCGCAACTAAATGTATCTGCTGTTTGATGAACAAGCTTATCTAGCTAATGGAAATAGATTAGATTCATCATATTTCCATTGCCGCAACCAAATGTATCGGAAGTTTTGATGAACAAGCTTATCTCGACAATGGAAATAGGTTAGATTCATCCTATTTCCATTGCCGCAACTAAATGTATCGGCTATGTGATGAACAAGCTTATCTCGTACATGGAAATAAGTTAGATTCATCCTATTTCCATTGCCGCAACTAAATGTATCGGCTATGTGATGAACAAGCTTATCTCGGCAATGGAAATAAGTTAGATTCATCCTATTTCCATTGCCGCAACCAAATGTATCGGCTGTTTGATGAACAAGCTTATCTCGTACATGGAAATAGGTTAGATTCATCCTATTTCCATTGCCGCAACCAAATGTATCGGAAGTTTTGATGAACAAGCTTATCTCGACAATGGAAATAGGTTAGATTCATCTTATTTCCATTGCCGCAACTCCGCAATAGCCGATACCAAATCTATCGGCTTTGGCCGATACCAAATGTATCGGCTATGGCCGATACCAAATGTATCGGCTATGTGATGAACAAGCTTATCTCGGCAATGGAAATAAGTTAGATTCATCCTATTTCCATTGCCGCAACCAAATGTATCGGAAGTTTTGATGAACAAGCTTATCTCGACAATGGAAATAGGTTAGATTCATCCTATTTCCATTGCCGCAACTAAATGTATCTGCTGTTTGATGAACAAGCTTATCTCGCTAATGGAAATAGATTAGATTCATCATATTTCCATTGCCGCAACCAAATGTATCGGAAGTTTTGATGAACAAGCTTATCTCAAACATGGAAATAGGTTAGATTCATCCTATTTCCATTGCCGCAACCAAATGTATCTGCTGTTTGATGAACAAGCTTATCTCATACATGGAAATAGGTTAGATTCATCCTATTTCCATTGCCGCAACCAAATGTATCTGCTGTTTGATGAACAAGCTTATCTCAAACATGGAAATAGGTTAGATTCATCCTATTTCCATTGCCGCAACCAAATGTGTCTGCTGTTTTGATGAACAAGCTTATCTCGTACATGGAATTAGGTTAGATTCATCCTATTTCCATTGCCGCAACCAAATGTATCTGCTGTTTGATGAACAAGCTTATCTCGTACATGGAAATAGGTTAGATTCATCCTATTTCCATTGCCGCAACCAAATGTATCGGTTGTTTGATGAACAAGCTTATCTCGTACATGGAAATAGGTTAGATTCATCCTATTTCCATTGCCGCAACCAAATGTATCTGCTGTTTGATGAACAAGCTTATCTCGTACATGGAAATAGGTTAGATTCATCCTATTTCCATTGCCGCAACCAAATGTATCGGCTGTTTGATGAACAAGCTTATCTCAGCAATGGAAATAGGTTAGATTCATCCTATTTCCATTGCCGCAACCAAATGTATCTGTTATTTGATGAACAAGCTTATCTCAGCAATAGAAATAGGTTAGATTCATCCTATTTCCATTGCCGCAACCAAATGTATCGGCTATTTGATGAACAAGCTTATCTCGTACATGGAAATAGGTTAGATTCATCCTATTTCCATTGCCGCAACCAAATGTATCTGTTATTTGATGAACAAGCTTATCTCGGCAATAGAAATAGGTTAGATTCATCCTATTTCCATTGCCGCAACTAAATGTATCGTATGTTTTGATTAACAAGCTTATCTCGCTAATGGAAATAGGTTAGATTCATCCTATTTCCATTGCCGCAACCAAATGTATCGGATGTTTTGATGAACAAGCTTATCTCGGCAATGGAAATAGGTTAGATTCATCCTATTTCCATTGCCGCAACCAAATGTATCGGTTATTTGATGAACAAGCTTATCTCAGCAATAGAAATAGGTTAGATTCATCCTATTTCCATTGCCGCAACCAAATGTATCTGTTATTTGATGAACAAGCTTATCTCGCTAATGGAAATAGGTTAGATTCATCCTATTTCCATTGCCGCAACCAAATGTATCGGATGTTTTGATGAACAAGCTTATCTCGCTAATGGAAATAGGTTAGATTCATCCTATTTCCATTGCCGCAACCAAATGTATCGGCTATGTGATGAACAAGCTTATCTCGTACATGGAAATAGGTTAGATTCATCCTATTTCCATTGCCGCAACCAAATGTATCGGTTATTTGATGAACAAGCTTATCTCAGCAATAGAAATAGGTTAGATTCATCCTATTTCCATTGCCGCAACCAAATGTATCGGTTATTTGAAGAACAAGCTTATCTCGCTAATTGAAATAGGTTAAAATCACCCTATTTCCATTGCCGCAACCAAATGTATTGGCTGTTTGATGAACAAGCTTATCTCGGCGACGGAAATAGGTTAGATTCATCCTATTTCCATTGCCGCAACCAAATGTATCGGTTATTTGATGAACAAGCTTATCTCGCTAATGGAAATAGGTTAGATTCATCCTATTTCCATTGCCGCAACCAAATGTATCGGTTATTTGATGAACAAGCTTATCTCAGCAATAGAAATAGGTTAGATTCATCCTATTTCCATTGCCGCAACCAAATGTATCGGTTATTTGATGAACAAGCTTATCTCAGCAATAGAAATAGGTTAGATTCATCCTATTTCCATTGCCGCAACCAAATGTATCGGATGTTTTGATGAACAAGCTTATCTCGCTAATGGAAATAGGTTGCCTCCTGTCTACTGTCGAGTAAACATTTCATGATTTTCTTGTCTTTTTACGGTTCTTTTTCTTGCATTCGCCTTTAGCAAGTTTTTTTTTGATTTGATTTCCGTTTTGGCAAGTTTATCTCATTCACCCAATTCTGTGGGACACTCTGGGAATCACGATTCGTGTACCAGTGAGTAACACTACGCTATTCCCATGTGTTGCCTGTATGCAAACACATTTGCTTATTATTTTATGTGTCACCACTCGTTTGATTCATCACCTGAATCATTGCCTACTACCTCAACGCAACCGCTCCACAATCGTCACCTCAACCACCTCAAGAATCAACCGAATTCAAGCCAACATGCTCCTCTTCTTTTCCCACGCCATCCGCAGCCAACCACAAGCAAACACCAACCACGAGTCGATTCTAGGAAAACCTTGAACACATCTGCTCTCTCGACCTTTGATCTCAGTTATATGCAAACCACTCTACGCATGTGTGCTGTAGTTTCACACGACCAAAACAGCACACCACCACTCGACTTCCACTCGCCTCCTGTCTACTGTCGAGTAAACATTTCATGATTTTCTTGTCTTTTTACGGTTCTTTTTCTTGCACTCGCCTTTAGCAAGTTTTTTTTTGATTTGATTTCCGTTTTGGCAAGTTTATCTCATTCACCCAATTCTGTGGGACACTCTGGGAATCACGATTCGTGTACCAGTGAGTAACACTACGCTATTCCCATGTGTTGCCTGGGTGCAAACACATTTGCTTATTATTTTATGTGTCACCACTCGTTTGATTCATCACCTGAATCAATGCCTACTACCTCAACGCAACCGATCCACAATCGTCACCTCAACCACCTCAAGAATCAACCGAATTCAAGCCAACATGCTCCTCTTCTTTTCCCACGCCATCCGCAGCCAACCACAAGCAAACACCAACCACGAGTCGATTCTAGGAAAACCTTGAACACATCTGCTCTCTCGACCTTTGATCTCAGTTATATGCAAACCACTCTACGCATGTGTGCTGTACTTTCACACGACCAAAACAGCACACCACCACTCGACTTCCACTCGCCTCCTGTCTACTGTCGAGTAAACATTTCATGATTTTCTTGTCTTTTTACGGTTCTTTTTCTTGCACTCGCCTTTAGCAAGTTTTTTTTTTGATTTGATTTCCGTTTTGGCAAGTTTATCTCATTCACCCAATTCTGTGGGACACTCTGGGAATCACGATTCGTGTACCAGTGAGTAACACTACGCTATTCCCATGTGTTGCCTGGGTGCAAACACATTTGCTTATTATTTTATGTGTCACCACTCGTTTGATTCATCACCTGAATCAATGCCTACTACCTCAACGCAACCGCTCCACAATCGTCACCTCAACCACCTCAAGAATCAACCGAATTCAAGCCAACATGCTCCTCTTCTTTTCCCACGCCATCCGCAGCCAACCACAAGCAAACACCAACCACGAGCTGATTCTAGGAAAACCTTGAACACATCTGCTCTCTCGACCTTTGATCTCAGTTATATGCAAACCACTCTACGCATGTGTGCTGTAGTTTCACACGACCAAAACAGCACACCACCACTCGACTTACACTCGCCTCCTGTCTACTGTCGAGTAAACATTTCATGATTTTCTTGTCTTTTTACGGTTCTTTTTCTTGCACTCGCCTTTAGCAAGTTTTTTTTTTGATTTGATTTCCGTTTTGGCAAGTTTATCTCATTCACCCAATTCTGTGGGACACTCTGGGAATCACGATTCGTGTACCAGTGAGTAACACTACGCTATTCCCATGTGTTGCCTGAGTGCAAACACATTTGCTTATTATTTTATGTGTCACCACTCGTTTGATTCATCACCTGAATCAATGCCTACTACCTCAACGCAACCGATCCACAATCGTCACCTCAACCACCTCAAGAATCAACCGAATTCAAGCCAACATGCTCCTCTTCTTTTCCCACGCCATCCGCAGCCAACCACAAGCAAACACCAACCACGAGCTGATTCTCGGAAAACCTTGAACACATCTGCTCTCTCGACCTTTGATCTCAGTTATATGCAAACCACTCTACGCATGTGTGCTGTAGTTTCACACGACCAAAACAGCACACCACCACTCGACTTACACTCGCCTCCTGTCTACTGTCGAGTAAACATTTCATGATTTTCTTGTCTTTTTACGGTTCTTTTTCTTGCACTCGCCTTTAGCAAGTTTTTTTTTTTGATTTGATTTCCGTTTTGGCAAGTTTATCTCATTCACCCAATTCTGTGGGACACTCTGGGAATCACGATTCGTGTACCAGTGAGTAACACTACGCTATTCCCATGTGTTGCCTGAGTGCAAACACATTTGCTTATTATTTTATGTGTCACCACTCGTTTGATTCATCACCTGAATCAATGCCTACTACCTCAACGCAACCGATCCACAATCGTCACCTCAACCACCTCAAGAATCAACCGAATTCAAGCCAACATGCTCCTCTTCTTTTCCCACGCCATCCGCAGCCAACCACAAGCAAACACCAACCACGAGTTGATTCTAGGAAAACCTTGAACACATCTGCTCTCTCGACCTTTGATCTCAGTTATATGCAAACCACTCTACGCATGTGTGCTGTAGTTTCACACGACCAAAACAGCACACCACCACTCGACTTACACTCGCCTCCTGTCTACTGTCGAGTAAACATTTCATGATTTTCTTGTCTTTTTTACGGTTCTTTTTCTTGCACTCGCCTTTAGCAAGTTTTTTTTTTTTGATTTGATTTCCGTTTTGGCAAGTTTATCTCATTCACCCAATTCTGTGGGACACTCTGGGAATCACGATTCGTGTACCAGTGAGTAACACTACGCTATTCCCATGTGTTGCCTGAGTGCAAACACATTTGCTTATTATTTTATGTGTCACCACTCGTTTGATTCATCACCTGAATCAATGCCTACTACCTCAACGCAACCGCTCCACAATCGTCACCTCAACCACCTCAAGAATCAACCGAATTCAAGCCAACATGCTCCTCTTCTTTTCCCACGCCATCCGCAGCCAACCACAAGCAAACACCAACCACGAGTCGATTCTAGGAAAACCTTGAACACATCTGCTCTCTCGACCTTTGATCTCAGTTATATGCAAACCACTCTACGCATGTGTGCTGTAGTTTCACACGACCAAAACAGCACACCACCACTCGACTTCCACTTGCCTCCTGTCTACTGTCGAGTAAACATTTCATGATTTTCTTGTCTTTTTACGGTTCTTTTTCTTGCACTCGCCTTTAGCAAGTTTTTTTTTTTTTTTTGATTTGATTTCCGTTTTGGCAAGTTTATCTCATTCACCCAATTCTGTGGGACACTCTGGGAATCACGATTCGTGTACCAGTGAGTAACACTACG
The DNA here is from genome assembly GCA_023373905.1 of Rhizoglyphus robini. NCBI lineage: Eukaryota > Metazoa > Arthropoda > Arachnida > Sarcoptiformes > Acaridae > Rhizoglyphus > Rhizoglyphus robini. The sequence goes on along the minus strand of JAKIJQ010000034.1, from coordinate 900,883 downwards.
CTATTCCCATGTGTTGCCTGTGTGCAAACACATTTGTTTATTATTTTATGTGTCACCACTCGTTTGATTCATCACCTGAATCAATGCCTACTACCTCAACGCAACCGCTCCACAATCGTCACCTCAACCACCTCAAGAATCAACCGAATTCAAGCCAACATGCTCCTCTTCTTTTCCCACGCCATCCGCAGCCAACCACAAAAAAACCCCTCCCACCCGCCCGAAATCCTCACTATTTCCACTACACTGTTCAACACAACTCCACTCAACCACTCACAAATATCGTTCACCTGTCCACCTGAAGCCAACTTTTGCTGTTTCGCTGATGTATTTACGAAGAAAGAAACAAGTGGCACCCCATTCCTTTTAACCCTCTATTCCCTTTCCCGTCTTCGCGATCTTGTTATTTCAGATTCAATTAGTAATGTTTTCAGTCTTTATCATAGTGTTTATAAGGCTAATACTGTTTTGAATTTAATCAATTTGAGTCTTTTCATGACTCTCGGTCCATTTTCATTAGTCATATGGACCTGATTACATAATATTTTGTTTGATTTATTTGATTTACAGATATTTTGATCAATTTGAGTCTTTTCATGACTCTCGGTCCATTTTGATTGGTCATTTGGACTTGATTACATAATATTTTGTTTGATTTATTTGATTTACAGATATTTTGATCAATTTGAGTCTTTTCATGACTCTCGGTCCATTTTGATTAGTCATATGGACATGATTTCATAATATTTTGTTTGATTTATTTGATTTACAGATATTTTGATCAATTTGAGTCTTTTCATGACTCTCGGTCCATTTTGATTAGTCATATGGACTTGATTAAATAATATTTTGTTTGATTTATTTGATTTACAGATATTTTGATCAATTTGAGTCTTTTCATGACTCTCGGTCCATTTTGATTAGTCATATGGACCTGATTACATAATATTTTGTTTGATTTATTTGATTTACATAATTATTGATCAATTTGAGTCTTTTCATGACTCTCGGTCCATTTTGATTAGTCATATGGACCTGATTACATAATATTTTGTTTGGTTTACTAGATTTACAGATATTTTGATCAATTTGAGTCTTTTCATGACTCTCGGTCCATTTTGATTAGTCTTATGGACTTGATTACATAATATTTTGTTTGATTTATTTGATTTACAGATATTTTGATCAATTTGAGTCTTTTCATGACTCTCGGTCCATTTTGATTAGTCATATGGACTTGATTACATAATATTTTGTTTGATTTATTTGATTTACAGATATTTTGATCAATTTGAGTCTTTTCATGACTCTCGGTCCATTTTGATTAGTCATATGGACTTGATTACATAATATTTTGTTTGGTTTATTTGATTTACAGATATTTTGTTCAATTTCAGTTTTTTTATGACTCTCGGTTCATTTTGATTAGTCATATGGACTTGATTACATAATATTTTGTTTGATTTATTTGATTTACATAATTATTGATCAATTTGAGTCTTTTCATGACTCTCGGTCCATTTTGATTGGTCATTTGGACCTGATCATATAATATTTTGTTTGGTTTATTAGATTTACAGATATTTTGATCAATTTGAGTCTTTTTATGGCTCTCGGTCCATTTTGATTAGTCATATGGACTTGATTACATAATATTTTGTTTGATTTATTTGATTTACATAATTATTGATCAATTTGAGTCTTTTCATGACTCTCGGTCCATTTTGATTGGTCATTTGGACCTGATCATATAATATTTTGTTTTGTTTACTAGATTTACAGATATTTTGATCAATTTGAGTCTTTTTATGGCTCTCGGTCCTTTTGTTTAATCATCTGGACTTGATTATATAATATTTTGTTTGGTTTATTTGATTTACAGATATTTTGACCAATTTTGAGTCTATACACGACTCTGTACTTATTGGCTAGTTTTTTATGTCAGATTTTCCGTTTTACTCTTGATTGATTTGATCCAGAAGCAGTTCCCCTTCCATCTCCCCTTTTGCCACCAATTTCACATCATTTTCGCAATCAATCTCTCATGAAGTCGCGCCTGCATATTAAAGTTAATTTCTGTAATTCAAGCCTCAAGCCACTCTATTGTTAACTTCCACAATTTGTAAACTGTCACACACGAAGCCATCAGAAGCCATCAACCATCAAGCATATGACAGATCTTATAAATCTGTTAAAACAGTTATTATATACATTGATATATTATAACTGATCACTCAATTTAGTCTCTCATTTTAGTCTCTCAATTTAGTCTCTCATTCACTCTCCATTTAGTCTCTCATTTTAGTCTCTCACTTTATACGCTCTGGTACGGTAAGCTGTACCTGCGCAACACTAGATTGTTGTGTAATGTCGTCTAGTGCTTAGTCTCTCACTTTAGACTCTCATTTTAGTCTCTCAATTGTATTATAAACGACAACCCGCATGAGAAGTTTGTTTTATTTTTTTACAAATTTTAAATGCAATAAATAAATAAATACATGGAAATAGGTTAGATTCATCCTATTTCCATTGCCGCAACCAAATGTATCGGCTATTTGATGAACAAGCTTATCTCGGCAATGGAAATAGGTTAGATTCATCCTATTTCCATTGCCGCAACCAAATGTATCGGCTGTTTGATGAACAAGCTTATCTCGGCCATGGAAATAGGTTAGATTCATCCTATTTCCATTGCCGCAACCAAATGTATCGGATGTTTTGATGAACAAGCTTATCTCGCTAATGGAAATAGATTAGATTCATCCTATTTCCATTGCCGCAACCAAATGTATTGGCTGTTTGATGAACAAGCTTATCTCGGCAATGGAAATAGGTTAGATTCATCCTATTTCCATTGCCGCAACCAAATGTATTGGCTATTTGATGAACAAGCTTATCTCGGCAATGGAAATAGGTTAGATTCATCCTATTTCCATTGCCGCAACCAAATGTATTGGCTATTTGATGAACAAGCTTATCTCGCTAATGGAAATAGGTTAGATTCATCCTATTTCCATTGCCGCAACCAAATGTATTGGCTATTTGATGAACAAGCTTATCTCGGCAATGGAAATAGGTTAGATTCATCCTATTTCCATTGCCGCAACCAAATGTATCGGTTATTTGATGAACAAGCTTATCTCGTACATGGAAATAGATTAGATTCATCCTATTTCCATTGCCGCAACCAAATGTATCGGAAGTTTTGATGAACAAGCTTATCTCGAAAATGGAAATAGGTTAGATTCATCCTATTTCCATTGCCGCAACTCCGCAATAGCCGATACCAAATCTATCGGCATTGGCCGATACCAAATGTATCGGCTATGTGATGAACAAGCTTATCTCGACAATGGAAATAGGTTAGATTCATCCTATTTCCATTGCCGCAACTCCGCAATAGCCGATACCAAATCTATCGGCTTTGGCCGATACCAAATCTATCGGCTATGGCCGATACCAAATGTATCGGCTATGTGATGAACAAGCTTATCTCGCTAATGGAAATAGGTTAGATTCATCCTATTTCCATTGCCGCAACCAAATGTATCGGCTATGTGATGAACAAGCTTATCTCGTACATGGAAATAGGTTAGATTCATCCTATTTCCATTGCCGCAACCAAATGTATCGGATGTTTTGATGAACAAGCTTATCTCGCTAATGGAAATAGGTTAGATTCATCCTATTTCCATTGCCGCAACCAAATGTATCGGCTATGTGATGAACACGCTTATCTCGTACATGGAAATAGGTTAGATTCATCCTATTTCCATTGCCGCAACCAAATGTATCGGTTATTTGATGAACAAGCTTATCTCGTACATGGAAATAGGTTAGATTCATCCTATTTCCATTGCCGCAACCAAATGTATCGGTTATTTGATGAACAAGCTTATCTCGGCAATGGAAATAGGTTAGATTCATCCTATTTCCATTGCCGCAACCAAATGTATCGGTTATTTGATGAACACGCTTATCTCGTACATGGAAATAGGTTAGATTCATCCTATTTCCATTGCCGCAACCAAATGTATCGGTTATTTGATGAACACGCTTATCTCGTACATGGAAATAGGTTAGATTCATCCTATTTCCATTGCCGCAACCAAATGTATCGGCTATGTGATGAACAAGCTTATCTCGGCAATGGAAATAGGTTAGATTCATCCTATTTCCATTGCCGCAACCAAATGTATCGGCTATTTGATGAACAAGCTTATCTCGGCAATGGAAATAGGTTAGATTCATCCTATTTCCATTGCCGCAACTAAATGTATCGGATGTTTTGATGAACACGCTTATCTCGCTAATGGAAATAGATTAGATTCATCCTATTTCCATTGCCGCAACCAAATGTATCGGCTGTTTGATGAACACGCTTATCTCGTACATGGAAATAGGTTAGATTCATCCTATTTCCATTGCCGCAACCAAATGTATCGGCTGTTTGATGAACACGCTTATCTCGTACATGGAAATAGGTTAGATTCATCCTATTTCCATTGCCGCAACTAAATGTATCGGATGTTTTGATGAACACGCTTATCTCGCTAATGGAAATAGATTAGATTCATCCTATTTCCATTGCCGCCACCAAATGTATTGGCTGTTTGATGAACAAGCTTATCTCGGCAATGGAAATAGGTTAGATTCATCCTATTTCCATTGCCGCAACCAAATGTATTGGCTGTTTGATGAACAAGCTTATCTCGGCAATGGAAATAGATTAGATTCATCCTATTTCCATTGCCGCAACCAAATGTATTGGCTGTTTGATGAACACGCTTATCTCGGCAATGGAAATAGGTTAGATTCATTCTATTTCCATTGCCGCAACCAAATGTATTGGCTGTTTGATGAACAAGCTTATCTCGGCAATGGAAATAGATTAGATTCATCCTATTTCCATTGCCGCAACCAAATGTATTGGCTGTTTGATGAACAAGCTTATCTCGGCAATGGAAATAGGTTAGATTCATCCTATTTCCATTGCCGCAACCAAATGTATCGGCTGTTTGATGAACAAGCTTATCTCGTACATGGAAATAGGTTAGATTCATCCTATTTCCATTGCCGCAACCAAATGTATCGGCTGTTTGATGAACACGCTTATCTCGTACATGGAAATAGGTTAGATTCATCCTATTTCCATTGCCGCAACTAAATGTATCGGCTATGTGATGAACAAGCTTATCTCGCTAATGGAAATAGGTTAGATTCATCCTATTTCCATTGCCGCAACCAAATGTATCGGTTATTTGATGAACAAGCTTATCTCGTACATGGAAATAGGTTAGATTCATCCTATTTCCATTGCCGCAACCAAATGTCTCGGCTGTTTTGATGAACAAGCTTATCTCGTACATGGAAATAGGTTAGATTCATCCTATTTCCATTGCCGCAACCAAATGTATCGGTTATTTGATGAACAAGCTTATCTCGGCAATGGAAATAGGTTAGATTCATCCTATTTCCATTGCCGCAACCAAATGTATCGGCTGTTTGATGAACAAGCTTATCTCGCTAATGGAAATAGGTTAGATTCATCCTATTTCCATTGCCGCAACCAAATGTATCGGTTATTTGATGAACAAGCTTATCTCGCTAATGGAAATAGGTTAGATTCATCCTATTTCCATTGCCGCAACCAAATGTATCGGCTATTTGATGAACAAGCTTATCTCGTAACTGTAAACTGTCAAGTAAAGACACAACAGTTTACACAAGGTGAAATGGAAGTTACTGAACTCAACCACAACAATAGGCTTTACTAGCACTGAACACAGTCAGCGAGATTGATCGTCACTATACTGAATAGTTACGTCCACGCAAGGTGAAGTGGAATGTACTGAACATATCCACAACAACAAGCTTGACCGGTATTGAACACAGTCAGCGAGATTGATCGTCACTATACTGAACAGTTACGCTCACGCAAGGTGAAATGGAAGTTACTGAACTCAACCACAAATTTAGACTTGACTGGTGCTGAACACAGTGACCCGTCCCTATCGGAGCTATCCGCTATCACCACTTCCGCCCTTTTCTGATACACATCTATTCTGTCACTTTGTCAACCCTGATTTACCAGGTGTCCGCGTCTTCTCGAGTTTAATGCAAATCTGCAGGCTCGTGCCTCCAGAAGACGAACTTGGGTGAGGGCAGATCACTCAAGGCTAAATCTTCGGGGACTTGAAGCTTTTCAGTAATAGTGATTCAACCTCGGGTCTTGAAAGTTTCTGGCAATAGTTTCAGATACTAGCGAAGGGTCGGCCATATGTAACCAGTTTTGTTTTTTCAGTTTCGGACTGAATTCCGTTTAATGTTGAGTTTGTAGGGAGACACGTGATCGAACTTGCGATATCCAAGTCGATTTAGCACCGTGCTCGCGATGTCACAGTGTTACGGATGATCCGTAGCGGATTAAGGTAGGCGGGATAATTGCTTTATTAGCGGCGAGCACGTGGTAGAGCAATCAGCTCCGTGTCGCTTAGCAATCTCTGGCTCCGCGCACCGTTCGTTAGTTGAATTTTCACTATTTCGGGATTTACATATTTGCTATTTGTTTTTGAACATATTCGTTCACTTGGCGAGAAGGTAGCTAGTGTTTTTCACTCTTCTTATCTTTTTAATCGATAAGCTAGTGAGACGAGACTGTTGATTGCGTCCACTGAGTGTCGAGTGGCTTTGATAAGATACGTTCTGTCGACGTTCCGACCACGTGTTTTGGCACTTGTGTGGCGGCGTCGCTTTTGGTTTGCCTAATTTGGCGTTTATGCTAGTTTCTGGCTTAGCCAGTGATCCTAATTAAGGTCTAGATTCTATAGACCTACTGTTCGTTATGGCATCATTCGAGCCTTACGATTCCTACCATCATTATGCATCTATGCACTAATGGTTACGCTATGAGGTGGAAGGTGCTGAACACAGCCCCAAAATTTTCCGTTGCCGGAATCGACTGATTTTGACCCAGTCGTTGTCTAATAGTGACCGGTTCGTCAAGGACTGGTCACGGCACCAATGTTACGGGTCTACTCCAGAACCGTAGCGATATGAGGGGAATTAGGTACGCGAGGTTACGAGTAACGGATTTATTGTCTCGGCGCTATGTCCGTACACTCGGCTCGCGCCGCATTACATCGAAGTGGTGTCGTTGGTACAAGAGATCAGTGGTGATCATGTGCGTGTGTTGTGTGTAAGGTAACAGATAGTAAGATGGATGGAGTGTGTGTGTGCGAGTCGCCTTATATGTCTCTGTAGGGCGATCTAGTAGCATAGAATCCCTCCAGATGGAACCACCAAATGATACCACTGTGTTGTGTGCACAACAGGTTAGATTCATCCTATTTCCATTGCCGCAACCAAATGTATCGGAAGTTTTGATGAACAAGCTTATCTCGTACATGGAAATAGGTTAGATTCATCCTATTTCCATTGCCGCAACCAAATGTATCGGTTATTTGATGAACAAGCTTATCTCGCCAATGGAAATAGGTTAGATTCATCCTATTTCCATTGCCGCAACCAAATGTATCGGCTATGTGATGAACAAGCTTATCTCGCTAATGGAAATAGGTTAGATTCATCCTATTTCCATTGCCGCAACCAAATGTATCGGCTGTTTGATGAACACGCTTATCTCGCTAATGGAAATAGGTTAGATTCATCCTATTTCCATTGCCGCAACCAAATGTATCGGCTGTTTGATGAACACGCTTATCTCGTACATGGAAATTGGTTAGAATTATCCTATTTCCATTGCCGCAACCAATTGTATTGGCTGTTTGATGAACACGATTATCTCGGCAATGGAAATTGGTTAGAATTATCCTATTTCCATTGCCGCAACCAAATGTATTGGCTGTTTGATGAACACGCTTATCTCGTACATGGAAATAGGTTAGATTCATCCTATTTCCATTGCCGCAACCAAATGTATCGGCTGTTTGATGAACACGCTTATCTCGTACATGGAAATAGGTTAGATTCATCCTATTTCCATTGCCGCAACCAAATGTATCGGAAGTTTTGATGAACAAGCTTATCTCGCTAATGGAAATAGGTTAGATTCATCCTATTTCCATTGCCGCAACCAAATGTATCGGCTGTTTGATGAACAAGCTTATCTCGACAATGGAAATAGGTTAGATTCATCCTATTTCCATTGCCGCAACCAAATGTATCGGCTATTTGATGAACAAGCTTATCTCGTACATGGAAATAGGTTAGATTCATCCTATTTCCATTGCCGCAACCAAATGTATCGGCTGTTTGATGAACAAGCTTATCTCGTAAATGGAAATAGGTTAGATTCATCTTATTTCCATTGCCGCAACTCCGCAATAGCCGATACCAAATCTATCGGCTTTGGCCGATACCAAATCTATCGGCTATGGCCGATACCAAATGTATCGGCTATGTGATGAACAAGCTTATCTCGAACATGGAAATAGGTTAGATTCATCCTATTTCCATTGCCGCAACCAAATGTATCGGCTGTTTGATGAACAAGCTTATCTCGACAATGGAAATAGGTTAGATTCATCCTATTTCCATTGCCGCAACCAAATGTATTGGCTGTTTGATGAACACGCTTATCTCGCTAATGGAAATTGGCTAGATTCAGCCAATTTCTATGGCCGATACCAATTGTATCGGCTATTTTGATGAACAAGCTTATCTCGCCAATGGAAATAGGTTAGATTCATCCTATTTCCATTGCCGCAACCAAATGTATCGGCTATTTGATGAACAAGCTTATCTCGTACATGGAAATAGGTTAGATTCATCCTATTTCCATTGCCGCAACCAAATGTATCGGCTATGTGATGAACAAGCTTATCTCGTACATGGAAATAGGTTCGATTCATCTTATTTCCAATGCTGCAACCAAATGTATCGGCTGTTTAATGAACAAGCTTATCTCGGCCATGGAAATAGGTTCGATTCTTCTTATTTCCATTGCCGATACCAAATGTATCGGCTATGTGATGAACAAGCTTATCTCGTACATGGAAATAGGTTAGATTCATCCTATTTCCATTGCCGCAACCAAATGTATCGGAAGTTTTGATGAACAAGCTTATCTCGACAATGGAAATAGGTTAGATTCATCCTATTTCCATTGCCGCAACCAAATGTATTGGCTGTTTGATGAACACGCTTATCTCGGCAATGGAAATAGGTTAGATTCATCCTATTTCCATTGCCGCAACCAAATGTATCGGAAGTTTTGATGAACAAGCTTATCTCGGCAATGGAAATAGGTTAGATTCATCCTATTTCCATTGCCGCAACCAAATGTATCGGCTGTTTGATGAACAAGCTTATCTCGCTAATGGAAATAGGTTAGATTCATCCTATTTCCATTGCCGCAACCAAATGTATCGGCTGTTTGATGAACACGCTTATCTCGCTAATGGAAATAGATTAGATTCATCCTATTTCCATTGCCGCAACTAAATGTATCGGATGTTTTGATGAACACGCTTATCTCGCTAATGGAAATAGATTAGATTCATCCTATTTCCATTGCCGCAACCAAATGTATCGGAAGTTTTGATGAACAAGCTTATCTCGACAATGGAAATAGGTTAGATTCATCCTATTTCCATTGCCGCAACCAAATGTATCGGCTGTTTGATGAACAAGCTTATCTCGTACATGGAAATAGGTTAGATTCATCCTATTTCCATTGCCGCAACCAAATGTATCGGCTGTTTGATGAACAAGCTTATCTCGTACATGGAAATAGGTTCGATTCATCCTATTTCCAATGCCGCAACCAAATGTATCGGCTGTTTTGATGAACAAGTTTATCTCGTACATGGAAATAGGTTCGATTCATCCTATTTCCAATGCCGCAACCAAATGTATCGGCTGTTTGATGAACAAGCTTATCTCGGCCATGGAAATAGGTTCGATTCATCTTATTTCCATTGACGCAACCAAATGTATCGGCTGTTTGATGAACAAGCTTATCTCGGCCATGGAAATAACTTAGATTCAGCCAATTTCCAATGCCGCAACCAAATGTATCGGCTGTTTTGATGAACAAGTTTATCTCGTACATGGAAATAGGTTCGATTCATCCTATTTCCATTGTCGCAACCAAATGTATCGGCTGTTTGATGAACAAGCTTATCTCGGCCATGGAAATAGGTTAGATTCATCCTATTTCCATTGCTGCAACTCCGCAATGGCCGATACCTAATGTATCGGCTGTTTGATGAACAAGCTTATCTCGTACATGGAAATAGGTTCGATTCATCCTATTTCCAATGCCGCAACCAAATGTATCGTCTGTTTGATGAACAAGCTTATCTCGGCCATGGAAATAGGTTCGATTCATCCTATTTCCAATGCCGCAACCAAATGTATCGGCTGTTTGATGAACAAGCTTATCTCGGCAATGGAAATAGGTTCGATTCATCCTATTTCCAATGCCGCAACCAAATGTATCGGCTGTTTGATGAACAAGCTTATCTCGGCCATGGAAATAGGTTCGATTCATCCTATTTCCAATGCCGCAACCAAATGTATCGGCTGTTTTGATGAACAAGTTTATCTCGGCAATGGAAATAGGTTCGATTCATCCTATTTCCATTGCCGCAACCAAATGTATCGGCTGTTTTGATGAACAAGCTTATCTCGTACATGGAAATAGATTAGATTCATCCTATTTCCATTGCCGCAACCAAATGAATCGGCTGTTTGATGAACACGCTAATCTCGCTAATGGAAATAGGTTTGATTCATCCTATTTCCAATGCCGCAACCAAATGTATCGGCTGTTTGATGAACAAGCTTATCTCGGCCATGGAAATAGGTTCGATTCATCCTATTTCCAATGCCGCAACCAAATGTATCGGCTGTTTAGATGAACAAGCTTATCTCGGCCATGGAAATAGGTTCGATTCATCCTATTTCCAATGCCGCAACCAAATGTATCGGCTGTTTTGATGAACAAGTTTATCTCGGCAATGGAAATAGGTTAGATTCATCCTATTTCCATTGCCGCAACCAAATGTATCGGTTATTTGATGAACAAGCTTATCTCGTACATGGAAATAGGTTAGATTCATCCTATTTCCATTGCCGCAACCAAATGTATCGGCTGTTTGATGAACAAGCTTATCTCGGCCATGGAAATAGGTTCGATTCATCTTATTTCCATTGACGCAACCAAATGTATCGGCTATTTCGATGAACAACCTTATCTCGGCCATGGAAATAGGTTAGATTCATCCTATTTCCAATGCCGCAACCAAATGTATCGGCTGTTTGATGAACAAGCTTATCTCGGCCATGGAAATAACTTAGATTCAGCCAATTTCCAATGCCGCAACCAAATGTATCGGCTGTTTTGATGAACAAGTTTATCTCGTACATGGAAATAGGTTCGATTCATCCTATTTCCAATGCCGCAACCAAATGTATCGGCTGTTTTGATGAACAAGTTTATCTCGTACATGGAAATAGGTTCGATTCATCCTATTTCCATTGCCGCAACTCCGCAATGGCCGATACCAAATGTATCGGCTGTTTGATGAACAAGCTTATCTCGTACATGGAAATAGGTTAGATTCATCCTATTTCCATTGCCGCAACCAAATGTATCGGCTATTTGATGAACAAGCTTATCTCGGCCATGGAAATAGGTTAGATTCATCCTATTTCCATTGCCGCAACCAAATGTATCGGCTATTTTGATGAACAAGCTTATCTCGGCCATGGAAATAGGTTCGATTCATCTTATTTCCAATGCCGCAACCAAATGTATCGGCTGTTTGATGAACAAGCTTATCTCGGCCATGGAAATAGGTTCGATTCATCCTATTTCCAATGCCGCAACCAAATGTATCGGCTGTTTTGATGAACAAGTTTATCTCGTACATGGAAATAGGTTCGATTCATCCTATTTCCATTGCCGCAACCAAATGTATCGGCTATTTGATGAACAAGCTTATCTCGTACATGGAAATAGGTTAGATTCATCCTATTTCCATTGCCGCAACCAAATGTATCGGCTGTTTGATGAACAAGCTTATCTCGTCCATGGAAATAGGTTAGATTCATCCTATTTCCATTGCCGCAACCAAATGTATCGGCTGTTTGATGAACAAGCTTATCTCGGCAATGGAAATAGGTTAGATTCATCCTATTTCCATTGCCGCAACCAAATGTATCGGCTATTTTGAAGAACAAGCTTATCTCGGCCATGGAAATAGGTTAGATTCATCCTATTTCCATTGCCGCAACCAAATGTATCGGCTATTTTGATGAACAAGCTTATCTCGGCCATGGAAATAGGTTAGATTCATCCTATTTCCATTGCCGCAACTCCGCAATGGCCGATACCAAATGTATCGGCTGTTTGATGAACAAGCTTATCTCGTACATGGAAATAGGTTAGATTCATCCTATTTCCATTGCCGCAACTAAATGTATCGGATGTTTTGATGAACACGCTTATCTCGCTAATGGAAATAGATTAGGTTCATCCTATTTCCATTGCCGCAACCAAATGTATCGGATGTTTTGATGAACACGCTTATCTCGCTAATGGAAATAGATTAGGTTCATCCTATTTCCATTGCCGCAACTAAATGTATCGGATGTTTTGATGAACACGCTTATCTCGCTAATGGAAATAGGTTAGATTCATCCTATTTCCATTGCCGCAACCAAATGTATCGGCTATTTGATGAACAAGCTTATCTCGGCCATGGAAATAGGTTAGATTCATCCTATTTCCATTGCCGCAACCAAATGTATCGGCTGTTTGATGAACAAGCTTATCTCGGCAATGGAAATAGGTTAGATTCATCCTATTTCCATTGCCGCAACTCCGCAATGGCCGATACCTAATGTATCGGCTATGGCCGATACCAAATGTATCGGCTATTTGATGAACAAGCTTATCTCGGCCATGGAAATTGGTTAGATTCATCCAATTTCCTTTGCCGCAACTCCGCAATGGCCGATACCAAATGTATCGGCTATTTGATGAACAAGTTTATCTCGGCCATGGAAATAGGTTAGATTCATCCTATTTCCATTGCCGCAACCAAATGTATCGGCTATTTGATGAACAAGCTTATCTCGGCAATGGAAATAGGTTAGATTCATCCTTAATTAAAAGATTAGGAATATTCAAATCGGATTTTAATTTTGTTAATATCAATTTTCATCATTTGGTATCATATATTTCTGATATTCCAAACATGTCTTATCCAATTGACGAGTTGGTATTTTCGACCCCCAAAAATTGAGCCTCGAAAACTCTCCAATTTGGTAGCTGGATTTCATTCTCCAATTGTTGGTCAGGAAAAATTCCCAATTGAGTTTAGGAAAGGGTATTTTTAAGGGATAAGATCGGAATTTCGGAATGTTTGTGAAAATAAATTGTTTGGATCTTTTAAGTAAACCTATTTCGTTGACATTCGAATATCTGGATCAGATATTCGAATGTTCGAACCCTCAAAAATCTGAAAAATTCAAATGTACCGATTGATATCTCTAGTTAATCATATAGATTATGACCGAAATGATAAAAGCCTAAAAATAGTGGAAAAAAGCAATCAATAACCAGAAAATAGATGCTTGTTTCTCTGTATTCACCTAAATTCAACATTGAAAGAATTCTTTCTACACTTGTGTAAAAGAGAGAACTTTGCTCAAGATTTCTTTTTTTAGACATTCTGCGAACACGGATCTATTGGAGAATATCTGAATCATTTCAAGGTACTCCAAATAGTTAAATCAACAGCTCGTTTTGTTTTCTTGATGAGCAAAAAACCAAGAAGTATTGAGCACACCATTATCCAAAATCACTATTCGAATGTAAGATTGGATGGCTAATAGGGAAAACTGATTTGCAAAATTGGAAACATTCAGTGTGGTTCTTTTTAGTACCACTGATAAAACGTTTTTATCAACCAAAAGTTTTATAATCATTTATAATGACGAACAGCGACAACTCGACTTACGAGATTCAGTTATCTTTGAACAACCAAACCATTACCACTAGGAACCTTTGATCAATTAATTCATGCCGTAATCTATACGATTCATGACAAATCAATTTCACATATCATTATTTTCCAGATCTATTTCCAACGACCATTTGGTGTATAAAATCCACTAACTCAATTGAACATCATTCGGATTCATCAATTGAGGGATTAAAAGCCTTCAAGTCAATTTAATAAATAAAAAAATAAAATAAAAAGTTTGTCAATTTGAAGGCTCGAACCACCGACTTGGTTTATATGAGGCATCCATCTGGACCGTACTGAAACACCCCCTGCCCTTACTACATTATATGACCAACTAATGAACTATTTAAAGTCCACCAGTGAATTCTACTAGTGTCCAATTCCACCAGCTAAAACAGTTCTCTTTAACTAAAAAGCCCATTGTCATCTCTGTTGTGTTCCTAATTTATCCGAATCCTAGGGAATCCATCATCACCAGTGCCAGAACCACCTAACAAATCTATTCTCTAATTTTTTACGCATCCAACCATATATCGCTTGTTATCGTACTCGTTCCAGAACGGACAGAGTAACGCAGCGCTCTCTTCGCGCTCTTTGACCCCTCACCATCACGTCCAAGCCCCGTTGTATTCAACTTTTTTTTATAGCAAGCTTTTTTTAAATATATCCGTCGCACACATATTCGACTTAATAGATAATAGGTCTCGTGTTAATGGATAATCCAAATAAATGTTATGGGGATAAAGTGGTTGTTAGGTACAAAAGAGTGATCATGTAATTGATAGTGCAAAAGATCCGGTCTTTGGAAATTGGTTCTGAAATAGGTTAGATTCATCCTATTTCCATTGCCGCAACCAAATGTCTCGGCTATGTGATGAACAAGCTTATCTCGGACATGGAAAACCAGCCAATTCACTAGTTGAAAAACCAGTAACAAGCACATCCTCAAAGTTGGTCACATTGAAACTGAATATATCGTCTTTAGCGGTAATAGTCAACGATCCTGGTCATGAAGACAGACCATTGGACATGTTTCGATTTGTTGCCTTCCGTCCCTCCATCAAGCTTAGATCAATCAAACATCTTAAATTGTCCTTGGACGCCCCATCCCACGAAAGCTATCAACAGCTACACTTGGAATTACTTTTTCCAAATCTCCAAACAATTCATTTCGAAAGTACTCTTTTCCTTTGTTCCATTTGTAATTTTGGATATTCCGATTATTACAGACATGGCCGGTCCAAGTGCATCAACTTGATAGTACAACATTTAATGCAAATGCGACCTAAACCAGACATTGTCTTCACATATACTACACGACCGACATATCAAAATGTTGATTTACACTTTTGAAAGTATTTGAGAATTTTGGTTTATTCAGATTTTTGTTGATTTCAAATATTTGTAATAAATTATGTGATTTTGTAGATAAAAATTTTTTAATAAACAAACACAACTTAACCATGACCATAAATCAAAAGCATTATCACTCTAGGATTGGTCAACTTGGTATCTCATTTGGAACATTATAGTAAAATCGGGCTTAATTTAGATTTAATGCAGATTTGAAGATAAGGTAAACTCAAATAAATTCTTCAAGTTTTTTTGCGTGCATAAGTAATTTTGAAAACTGCTCAAAACTGAAACTGTTTGTCATCAAATTAAGTTAAAAACAATCGCAACTAGAGCTTAAAAACGCATTTGAGCTTTCTCTTACTCTTGTCAAGTTCCCTGATTAATTGAAGCTTTCTGTTTCGGCATAAACAAATTTCATTTCCAAGCTAACTCATTTCCACTCACAATGTTGCAAACTTTATTTCGATCCATTTGGTCAAACATATGTTTTGGCCTGTTTTGGCTTCTAGGAATTGTTCGTTTGCTATGGTAAGTGTTTCTTTGTATTTTTAATGAATATTGTTTTTACAAATTATTTTTTTTTCTAATAAAAGCGAATCCAAAAGCCCGAGATCCAGAATCACTCTCACCAGTTTACCAAATGAATTACTTTTCAACATTTTCGACCGTGTCCCAGTGAAAGATCTAATTTGTAAGCTTCCAAGGATTTGCTCTCAATTCGACAAAATCAGCAAAATCACTTGTAATTGACGTCGAGTTTTGAATGTCATATGTTGGAATTCAAAGTGCTTAATCACAGCTAAACAAAACAGTACCATCTGTGATACACTCAAAATTGGTAAAATTTCCCAACTAAATGTTAAAAATTGTCAGAAGATTATTTCCATCTTTCCAAATATTCTCTCACTGCAACTGATTGCATCTGGTGTTACGGTTTCTCAGCTCAATGAGTCCATCATTGACATTCTACTGTCGTGCCTGTATGACCAACTGGAAGCATTGCATTTAGAATTGACTTTTGAGGATCTAATTAGGAACGATAAAATTGAACGAAAACATGCACTTGAACGTGCATTCAAACTGATTAATCGAATGAGCAGGCTTAGACGACTTGTACTGTACAGCAGCAGTGAACTTCCTCAACTCAAACTGACAATCATTGGCCAATTGAGGGAGTTTTATCTTTTTTCGCACTGTGCAATCAGTAATGCCAATTTTGAACTGTTGCTCAAATATGTCTTATTTAAAAATTTACTTTATTCAAATCTCCGGACGATTCATTTTCACAACATCATTTCTAGTTGTTATATATGTAAATTTGAATATGCCGATTATTACAATGAGAATGGCTGGTACAGACATATGAGGTCAAAGTGCATCAACTTTATGGTACAAGATGTGATACGAATGCGACCAAAACCAGAGATCACCTTTACATATACTTCACGAAAGGCATATAAAACTGTGGATTTGCACTTTTGAAAATGTGTTTTACAATGTTGGTTTATTCAAATTTTTTGTTGATTTTAAAAATGTATGATACAATTTTGTAAATATTTTTTTTTAATAAATATGTTACCGTCCAAACGCGAAATTTGTCATTCCATGGATTGCTTAGGCAAATCAGAAGAAAAATGATCAATTTTCAAATTCGGTCTTTTTTTCCTAGGCAGTCTAAGGATTGACTAGGCATTCCGCGTTTGAAAATACTCACTTTAGGCAAAAGTGGAAATATCTAGTTTTGCCTAGGCAAACCACGGAATGAAGAATTTCACATTTGGACGGTATATGATACCGGCAAAGTGGAAAAGTCGTCATTTCATGTTTTGCCTAGGCAAAAGGCAAAATAATCCCATCCCACTTCTATTAAAATTCTCGTCTGCGTGTGTCCGTCACGCTGATTGTTGCGTCGAATAATGCCATAATTTCATTTAATAGAAAAATGCCTTTAACAATTGAAAATTCGAATTTTGAAAAATTTCAGACTCAAATGTAGAGTTATGTGGTTAGCAAATACGCTAGGGTAGGCTTCTTTGGGTGGTTTGGCATGGGTGTTTGGCGTCGTTACGTGTACTTTTAGGTTAGGTTGTTTTGGGTTAGGTTAGGTGCCGTGTTAGGATGGGTTTTTGGTTAGGTTAGGTTTTGGTGGTTAGGTGTGTGTTGGTGGTCGTTAGGAGTAGGTTTAGGTTAGGTTGGTGCCGTGTTAGGATGGGTTTTGGGTTTGGTTAGGTTTAGGTGGGTAGGTGGTTGTTACACATTTTACACAACCTTCAATGTCAGGTTGACAGAGGAAGAGCAGAGTGTGTGCTTTCGTTTTTTGTATCCTATTGGTCGAGGATTTGATCATTTTGGCTAATTAAAGTGTCGAATCAGTAGATACCGATCCCATGGAGGTAACCCATCATGCTCTACCAACTTTTGCATCCGTTTTCTAATGCTCTACAATCTTTTTTGTTTTCCCCACTCACTGTGTGTTGACAGAGGGAGAGCAGAGTGTGTGTTTGGTCTAGTGTTTTCAACCCGGGTCTTGGACCCGGGTACAAACCCGGGTACCCGCCAATTTTTGTCGGACTCGTTACCCGGGTTTACGCTAGCCGGGTACCCGGTTAAAAAGTTACCTTACTACCCCCTTATAAGTTTTTTGTTTCATCAATCGTATGGAAATTTTTTCCTAAAAAAACTTGACAATTGTATTGCTTAACATTTGTTTTGATGTTCTGCTTTACAAATTAACCTATCTTTCAACATTAACTAATGTAATTGCCAAACTAATTGCTTTAAATCAACTTTCATGTAGCGATAAACCCTAAAATCAACGATTTTTAAATACCCTAATTACCCGGGTATACTCGGGTCCGAGATCTTCTAAGTACCCGAAACCCGGGTATTAGTTTGGGGCGGGTATTTGAAAACACTAGTTTGGTCAATACTGTATAGAGTCAAGTATGATTAGGTGACATTTTGATTCGATGTTCAATTTTGTAGTGCAAATGTTGACCTAAATTGTTCATTTTCGTTTGAATTAAAAGATCCACTCTCTAAATTGGGTGTTGGTGGCGTGGATCCACGTTGTCCAAAGTGTTCTACACCCAGGGCACCGTGTATGATTAGGTGACAAAGTTTTTAACTGTCAAATGCTAGTATTTTGATTCGATGTTCACTTTTGTAGTGCAAATTTCCATTGCCGATACCATGGAAATTGGTTTGATTCGGCCAATTTCCATTGCCGATACCATGGAAATTGGTTTGATTCGGCCAATTTCCATTGCCGATACCATGGAAATTGGTTTGATTCGGCCAATTTCCATTGCCGATACCAAGGAAATTGGTTTGATTCGGCCAATTTCCATTGCCGATACCATGGAAATTGGTTTGATTCGGCCAATTTCCATTGCCGATACCATGGAAATTGGTTTGATTCGGCCAATTTCCATTGCCGATACCATGGAAATAGGTTAGATTCGGCCAATTTCCATTGCCGATACCATGGAAATAGGTTAGATTCATCATATTTCCATTGCCGATACCAAAAGTATCGGCTGTTTGATGAACAAGCTTATCTCAAACATGGAAATTGGCTAGATTCAGCCAATTTCCATTGCCACAACTCCGCAAAGGCCGATACCAAATGTATCGGCTGTTTTGATGAACAAGTTTATCTATTCCATGGAAATAGGTTTGATTCGGCCAATTTCCATTGCCGATACCATGGAAATTGGCTTGATTCGGCCAATTTCTATTGCCGATACCAAAAGTATCGGCTATGTGATGAACGAGCTTATCTATTCCATGGAAATAGGTTTGATTCGGCCAATTTCCATTGCCGATGCCATGGAAATTGGCTTGATTCGGCCAATTTCTATTGCCGATACCAAAAGTATCGGCTATGTGATGAACGAGCTTATCTATTCCATGGAAATAGGTTTGATTCGGCCAATTTCCATTGCCGATGCCATGGAAATTGGCTTGATTCGGCCAATTTCTATGGCCGATACCATAAGTATCGGCTATGTGATGAACGAGCTTATCTATTCCATGGAAATAGGTTTGATTCGGCCAATTTCCATTGCCGATACCATGGAAATAGGTTTGATTCATCCTATTTCCATTGCCGATACCAAAAGTATCGGCTGTTTGATGAACAAGCTTATCTCAACCATGGAAATTGGTTTGATTCACCCTTTTTCTAATGCTGTACAATCTTTTTGTCTTCCCCACTCTCTGTGTGTTGACTGAGGGAGAACACATTGTGTTTTTGGTCAATTTGTTTTTTAAATCACATTGGTCGAGGGTATGAACATTTTGATGACTTGCATTGTTTGAAAGTCCGCAAAACTTAAGTTTTGCCTTTTGGGACTTGTACGAAACCGCTGGCAGAAAACTGCCAGCGGCGCCCCCAGCCTGCTCCGCCCTACTCCTACCCCACAAATAGATTACGACTTTACCAACGAACCGCCACTACACTAAACCGGCACCTAATCCAAAACGCGTCCTAACACGGCACCTAACCTTACCATAGGATAGAAGCAGCTTCCAGAATCACCCAATAACGAAAACTCAAACCAAATTTTGAAGTTAATTGAATATCTTGCAACTATGAAATTCATAATAATTGTTCTTTTCAACAATGAAAAAGTTTTTAAAACCCAACTTACAGGTATTTCCTTTGTGTCCGCCTACCCAGAACTAAAATCATCAGTTCCGGTTAAAATAGATGTTTAATTTACTGTTTATCTCTTGTTTCTACGACCAAAACTTTTAAAGTTATTCAAGTTTTCCTATTTCTTTTACTTTGCATTGTTGACAAACGAACCGACGCCACAATTTTAAGATAAGTAGGATTTTAGAACTTTCATCCCCATTATCAGAAAAAGATTCCGAAAATCTTACTGGATTACAATTTGAGATCACTAATCCTCAACAAGTGAACATGTCCTGCCTTCGAAAAATCAACTCTAAGACCAACTCAATATGTCTCGTTTTATTTAAAAGAGACACAACTGGCAAATTCGTTTATATGAATTCTTCCAACTACTGGAAAGAAGATTCCGTTTGGATCGATTGTCCAAAGAAAGAATACGAACCTTTTATCACATATTTTGATAAAAGACATGATAATGACATTTCCAACCGATTTATGGTTCACAAATGATCTTAACCGAAAAAAAATCTGCTAGAATTATTTTTTCAAGATATTCGTCAAGTATTGAAGATATAAATACTCACCTTCAAATCTGATTTTTATATTCAATTGTTTCTGGAATATCTAACTTTTTCATCATCTGATCGTGAATTTATCAAAATAATGCCAACCACTTCAAAATGTAATCACGCTAATATCAAAAAGCAATCATGTCCAAATTGCTGTCTTTTGGTGCGTTCTGAAAAAAACGACCTTGACTTTTATTTGCTTTATAACGGCACATCAAAAAAAAGTGCAAGTCTCTGCAACAATTAAGGAAGAAGAAACAACTCATTTTTCATCTTCTGGTCGTAAGGACTATAATACTATTGATATTATAGAACCACATAATTTGTAAGTATTTATTAGACAGACAATTATCAAACACCCCCCCCCTAAAATTAATCTAAGGGGGATAATAGACGGAGGAAATAAATTCTTTTCATAATCGGACTGAGTTGTTAACATATTTCTAATAACTTTATATCTAGCTGGATGACCGCCACTCAAATAACGAAGAGCACGAAAGGCGTGGTTGGTTTCTATTATAGGATAACATCCAAACAATTTTGCGGTGGCCTTCTCAATTAAAATAGGGGTATACATCGTTATAATATGTCTGTAAGAAAAGATAATTTATTACAATTTATTAGACAAATATTACTAATACATAAAATTGGCACATAAAATTAGTAATTACCTGGCAAAAGATCGGTTGATAACGATCATTAATTTTTTACCATCGGCACATAATCGTCGATAATTTGGTATACAATTTTGCCATCAATGAAAAATCTAAAAAGAAAAACACCTTTGTTGGATTTCTCGGCATCCAATCCTAGTTCAATCCACAACAGAATTTCAACCCAAACTTCCGACGAATTTCGCTTATATTTCGTTAAAGGTAAAGGTAGTCTCTGACAAAATTGCTTTAGCCATTTCGAGATGGTCAGTAATGTAGGTGATTCCATTACCAACCAAAATTCGATAGTCATCTTTTATTGCAGCAGCGTTGATGGGACAAAAGCTCAGAGTGCACCAGGAATCACTGTACTAGACAAACAAATGTATGGACAAGACATGAGGCATAAACTTACCTTGTGAAGCAGCTGTAGGTTGCCCTCCTTGTCGACATTCGGCCCATGACATGGCCCATTCACGATTGCACGAGAGACAAATGGCTTCATTAATGGATGAGTAGACGTCATTAAATAATTTCCAATCAGTTGAGACCGAGATAAACTTGAATAGGCACTTTAAAATATAAAATATAAAAATATAAGCAAACAATAGAGACGAGGAGTTGGATATAATTTACCTTACGTACCTTGTGAATGGTTATCTCAGAAAGCTGGGAATTATCGAGTGCAGTAATACCCAGACTTGACACTTTCCGGAAACAGGCGTTACCAGGAGCAATTGTAGTTACGTCGTAACCAGGTCCATGCACAATCATCAAACCCTTGAATGGTTTGATAATCTTTATGCAGTCATGGAGAACACCAAAATCGGTCCAATCGACGGAAAGCATGATGTAATCAAAGTGGCGCTAAAAAAAAGTACACAATTAATTGGCAGTAAAACAGATTCTATATCACATTATTTTTGAAAAGCCCAATTTAACGAAAAATACATTGAAAATACTTATCATACTGATATATACTATCTCTTCAAATCAGGTCTTCAATTTATAGCACATTTTTTATGAAGGTTAATCTTACCTTAGCATTGGCCCAGTCGGAAAACAGCGACGGGTAGTAAAGGACCGCCATGATTTCAGGCCAAATGACACGATACAGCTGTAGAGCACGCACTGAATGAAACCACAACAGTAATGTTATATCCAGCCAGATGACTTTTCATCGCAGTCAACATTCCAGTGGCACTTTCACCGTGTACAACGAGCACAGTAGCAGGGCCAGTAGATGGGGCTCCAATACTGTCCAGCATAAGTTTAGCAGTGATCCAGGGCCCCCACCATAAGGTAGCGATTCGAAATCTCTGGAACTTGATAGATCCACTTGAAAGGAATATCCTGTAATAGAATTTTTATATAAATTATGTAATAACAAATACAACAATCCATACCATAACAGGTCCAAATGAAGAAGCGTTTGGGCGTAAGACCAATACAGGAGCGCCTGAAGCGACCAGGTTCCACTGGTGGCTAGTAATACCTGCGTTCACAAATGTTACGGTTGCCTGGCAAAAAAAATAATTTGGTTAGCTAATACTCGTAATAATAGCTCGTACATTGATGCCTAAAATCTCCAAATCAGACTGTACAGTAACGAACCGAACCGAACAGTATCGATAATAACCGAACACTTATCAGGTAGCCAATTTGTACATCTATACCTGTGACCGCCCAGAACCATCAGTTCAGTTCCAGGACATTGAGTCCCATGGGAAGTTCTTCCAAAATCATGAAGGTATATGAATGCATACCTTCGAAACTTGAATCTTACTGTACCGAGAGGAGATGAGATGACGGTCCATACACGACCAAAGATGACTCAAATCTTTTGCAAAGTTTGAGAGCAGTTGTGATGTTAGTAAAAGTGGACCAGTCCGTACTTGTGACCACATTGGTAAACTTTCCCTAAACAAATGAAAAGAATAACATCAAATTGAGCATCTGAAACAGATTCTACCCATCACAACCAGGACCGAGGACCCAGGACCGATTGGTAGTAGTAGTATTAGTATGGTGACAACTTACCACCATGCCAGAAGAGAATGGAAGGAGGTCCCCTCGGTTAGGTGCAATGGCCGGGTATGTCAGACGGGCGATGTCGCATATGTTCAAGGTGACGAAGGACAACTGCACTCGGACCAGGCCAGGGGCCAATGTAGGCGCCACCACAAGGGGCATCGTGTTTAGAACCAGGGCGGGGCCAATGTTGAAGGACGCTGCTGAGAGCTCTAAGCGGAAAGCAGACTCTTGAAGTGGTGGGGGCGCAACTTGTGGTGGCCGAACACGCGGGGATGTTGGGCGCTGGGTTTGCTTCCCGGCAGTTTCTCGAGGGCTCACTGGCATAGGCTTGAGAGTATAAAAGACCACTTGAGACGAAAGAACAGACAAAAACTTGACGTGTGGTCGACTTGGTCACACTTGAGAGCACAACTACAACAAAATCAGAAACGACAAAATCGAAAAGAAATTTACTTTCGATTAAATAGTAAGTAAAGATGTGATTTCGAAAATGAATTTCGAAATTTTTTAGAAACTTGAAATATTTGATACTTTTCGAAATCTGGAAAAATCCTTAAATAATTTCTATATTCGAAGGTTATTGACTCAAAAGAAGAAGAAATTTTACGAATATATCATAATAATATTGATAATTATTGTTCACGCAACCACGCAAGCACATTTACGATTAGTATTAATTAGTTGTGTATGTTAAAACATTGCGGCAAAAAGATGATCTACCAGAATTATTTTGTGCACTGGAAATTTTTACAACGTGGTGCTTGTGAACTTTGTTTTCGAAATTCGAAACTATCACGTATAGACGAAAGATAGTCTACTTTTGGTTGTTGTAGTTGAAATTTTTGTTAGAAAATATTTATCTTTGTGTGATAATGCCAATCTCGCCCAAGGTTGTGACCAAGCAGCGCCCCTGTGCCCCCCTAGAGCATCTGAGCGAGTTTGTTTGTTTGTTTGTTTGTTATTATTTGGATGATCCTACTTGTGCTTCTATTGCTCGGGTTTATGATGCCGAACTACCAGCCACTGTGGCTCCTGGATTCCTTCGTGTAAAGGTCATCAGTCTCACCGTCGGCCTTGGCGATGTGTTCCAACATGGAACTACCCTCAACAGGGCCGATACCTTTCCTCTGGGATCTGGCATCACGGTAAGTACCACCTCCTACTCCTACCAGTAGGTCCTAGGTTGGCTGTGAGGACTGGAAGTGTTTGTGTTGTTTTGATAAATAACTAAATGTCAATCTTTTACAGGCAATTGGTCGATTAGTGTCAGCTGGTCCACACAGTGGAAATTGGAACTTTCTTCCCGAGGGAATCACTGTTCTGGTTGTGCGTCCATTCAGCACCAAAGTGGAGTCCATGATGGTATGTTGAATTGCAACTTTGGTTATTGATATACTTTTTGCATTTCTTCAAAACTTGTAGGATCTACATGTTAAATTTGTGCATAATATCCCCTATCAAGACATGGTGCATCTTTTGGTTGGCCCAGTTATAACAGCATCCATGATCGAGAAGAGTTTGGTCTTTCGTGCACCTGCTCCTACGGGCCAACAGCAGACGGTTCTCATTGCCAATGGTGATTCGGCCACTGAGATGGTCATCACACTCAAACTGGTCCAACTCGCATATTCTGTGACCGTGGTTGTATCGAATGTTGCTTCTCGTTAAATGTATTCAGCAGTCCAAGGCATTTCACTTCATGATGGATTTCAAATCCTCAAGACCTGGGCCGATGAGTCAGTAAGTTTCCCAAACTTCACACGTCACGTGATGTGTAGAATCCATTTCGACGGCTCATTAATTCTCTCTTGTTTTAGCGAACATTCAATGTTATCTTCGACCGATTGGAGCTCCTTCTCAAACGTGTACTTCCTGCTGAAGCTATGTAAACCATTCGCTTCCTTTTTTGGTGATTCATGGACCTAACAACTTGCTGAACCGTGCATATTCAACTCGAATTCAGTTGGTATGTATTCCCCATCTTTATGCATTGGTCATTCATAATGATTTTTGCAATCTTTCTCTTGTTAGTTTGGCAACTACTGCGTTCCGATTTTGTGGTGCTCACCGCAATCGGATAAACAAAGAGACTATCCCAATATGCTGCAATCTGCCATTCGATACCTGTTGGATAACAAGTTGGTTTGCACTCGCTTTCTTAGCGATGTACGCTATCATGGTATCGAATCCGTGCGCCAATACGTCAAAGACTCGGTCGAGTCACCTGCACCTTTCAAGGTTCAAGTTCGACAAGAGAAAGTGACTAGCTTTTTACTTTTGTGACGCCACCCTCACCGAAGAACGTCATCAAGCTGAATCGACCAGCATCACCACATGGCAAACAGGCTGGCCACCGTAACACCGAGGGTTCGTGCAACCTTCAGTTGTACTCTTCGTACTTCGTGCTCGACCCGACTGGCTCCACTGTGGCTCCCACCTGCCTCCTAATATCGCAGCTAACCCTGCCAGCGGGATACCTCCGTGTCCGGATCTCACATGTTCACATTGGAATGGCAGATATCTTTCGATACTCGCCTACTTTGGAAAGGGGTGACACTTTTCTCCCTAAGCGCGGGTTATCTGGTAAGTGCACCTTCTTCTATAGGTTTAGGTAGTTGGACTGATCATACCAAGACAGGGTTCTTGTGGTTAACTAACCAAATGATGATCTTTTTGCAGGTCACCTGTACTTTCGTGGCTTAATGGCAATGAGATGTATTGAGCGTGATTTAGGTTCTATTGCTGTATGTTCCGTGTTGATTGATAACGGCGATTCCGTCAACTCAATGATCATCGCCCTGATGTGCTTGCAAAAGGGCATGTCGGTTCACGTGATCTTGAACTCTCAGTTATCAATTTCACGTTTGGCCAGATTGAGTGATAAAATTTGGTAGTACCCACGCACCATCTTGGAGAACTGGGCAGAAGAAGGTGTAAGTATCCCAACTAGCACTTCATGTGTAGGAATGCGCCCCCAATTTGGAGAAGGAGGGAAACTCCAGATTGAGGGCGAAATTCCGAACATGATGTGATATGTAGAATCTGTTTGAGTGCCCAATTATTTATCTACTTCTTTTAGCGAACCTTTGATTTTCTTATTGGTTCAACTGATTGGGACAAGTTCTCAAATCTAAAGGAACTTTGCTCTCTGGCGAAGCGTTCAAAAGCTGCGTCATCATACACGGCCCAACGTTGAACCTTCCAAGCCACCACAATGCTCCCGTCGCACTGGTATGTATTCTTGGGCCTTTATGTTTGTGGTCACCCCCATACCATGAAGGTGCAGTGTACAAATTCATTCATATAATTTTTCCAATCTCGTTTCACTGTCAATGTCTCTAGTTCACCAATCAGTGTATCCCAGTGGTCCTACTCCTAGATTCTAGTCACTTGGTTCTCGGTAATCGTGGTTTCTTGTGGTTGGAATGGACTGATCCTAATATGGTAATAAGCTAAACTAACCGAATGATATTTTTTTTATCTTTTATAGGCCACTGGAAAATTTGTCGCTGCGGGCACCAGCACTGACTTATGGAACCAGGTTTCCGTCGATACCTGTGTGATCGTATTCCGCGTACGAGCCACCAAATTTGAGTCGGTTATAGTAAGTTCGGTAATGTTTTGTCATTTTTTAAATAATGTTTTTTATCACCCATTTTAGGACGTTCCCTATCGTAACGTGTTTTTGTGCCCCGAGGATTCTAAGGAACAATGCATGGTGGCAGCCTCTTTTACTGGATCACTAGTTCTGAAAGCAATTACCCGTGGCATCGAGAATCCTGTCACTACTGGAGACATATCAGTGCTGGTTCTGAATGCGGATAGTGGCACTGGTATGATGGTCGCTTTGAAGATACAACAGCAAGGGTTTAACGTCCGAGTCTGCATTAACAATACTGTTGCAATCCCCCTATATGGGCGTTTCACCGCCGGTATCAACGTGTTTAATATGAACGCAATCGACAACTGGATCAATGAGCATGTAAGTAGTGTCCCCCATTCTAGTACCCATCCATAAATGGAGTAACCCAATTTGGAGAGTGAAAAATGGAGACAGTTGGAATTGTCTCTCATTTCAAATTGGCGGGCATTCCAAACACGATGTGATGGGTAGAATCTGTTTTATATGCTCAATTTAATGTTCTTCTTTTTTTATTTAGCGCAAGTTTACCTATGTGGTAACCAGCACTGATTGGTCTACTTTTGCAAACATCACCACTGCTCTCAAACTGTGCAAACGATTTGAGTCCACTTTGGTTGTCTACGGACCGTCCTCTCATCTTCCTCGTTTCAGTAAGGTCCAAGTGTCAAAGGTATGCATTTCTATACCTTCATGGTTTTGGGTGTTCCCTCCATGCCATGAAGTTCATTTTTGATTGTGCAATCTTTTTTGTTTTTTTTCTATGTATCTAGTTCGCTGACTCAATGGTGCCTATCACCTGGGTTAGCATCCAGTCTGATGATCTGTCCCAGGAGGAGGTGTCCCAGTATGTTCGCGAGAGCATTCTGCACGTGAATGCACACAAGGCCGCTGCACAGGTGATGATAAATCCGGCACGATACACTGGCATCTCTTCTATTGGCCAGTACGTCCGAGGAATGGTGGACGATCTGCCCATGGGACTCAAGGTCCTCGAACTGCGCTGAATGGTCCCGTGCGTGAGGACATCTCCCTTATGCTTTCTGACCAGTTCGATATTGATCAAAAACTTATTGATTAAAACTTTATTAGTTCATTAGTTATAGTGTTCAAGTATGACGTTAGTACTTCTATACCTTGAAGTACTGGAATGTGAAGTAATAGTTTGACTATAGCTAGGATTTTCGATTTATTGAACTTAGAATTCAACCAAGTAAATAATGTAGAATAGATTAGATTAGGTAAAAAATGTTTGATCTCAGATTTCGAAATCTTCGAATTTTGATTATCAGTTAAGATTTTACACTATAGATAATGGATAAATATTAAACACGATGCCACTTGTGGTCGCGCCGACAGTGGCCCCTGGTCTGGTCCGAGTACAACTGTCCTTCGTCAGCTTGAACATCTGCGATATATCCCGTCTGACGTACCCGGCTGTGTCACTTAACCGAGGTGACCTACTCCCATTCTCTTCTGGCATGGTGGTAAGTTGTCACCCTACTGCTACTACTACTACCACTCGGTCCTGGGTCCTCGGTCCTATGTCCTCGGCCCTGGTTCTTTGGTCCTGGGTCCTGGGTGGTGGTGGTAGTGGTGCGGGTGAACTGATCTGTGGTTTGAGCGAACTAACCCGAATGATATTATTGTCTTTTATAGGCCGTTGGCAAATTTTTGGCTGCAGGAACTGGGTGCGACTTCTGGAACCGACTCTCAGTCAACACGTGCGTGCTGGTATTTCGCCAACGTGCGACTCGATTAGAATCAACGCTTGTATGTAGAGTAAAGTTTTGTTGTTGTTATTGTTATAAAATATTTTATCTTTATCGCCATATTAGGATGTGCCCTATCGTCATGTGTTCTTGAGTCCAGAAGATTCAAAAGTACAGTTGTTGGTTTCTGCTGCCTTCACTGGTGCCCTCACGGTCAAGGCACTCACTCGAGGACTGGATGTTGGTCCACCATTGGCTGGAGCGGACTCGGTGCTCATTCTGAATGCGGACACCTCTAACATGATGATGATTGCCTATATGCTCAAGTCAAAAGCTTTTCAGGTGCGCGTTTGCGTTCACAACAATGTCAATCTTCCCTTGTACGGACGCATTGCCCTTGGCATTGCCGCCTCAAACTCTGGCATGCTGGATCAGTGGGTCAATGAGCAGGTAAGTAGGCTCCTACCAATACTACCCATCCATAAATGTAATACCCCCAATTTGGAGATTGAGAAACAGAGATAATTTGAAGTTTTTTTTTCTCTCTCTCTCTCTCTCTTTCTCTCTCTCTCTCTCTCTCTCTCTCTCTCTCTCTCTCTCTCTCTCTCTCTCTCTCTCTCCAAATTGAGGTGCATTTCAAACATGATGTGATGGGCAGAATCTGTTTTATGTGCGCAATTTAATATTTTTCTTTTTTTTGAATAGCGCAAATTTGCGTATGTCATTACGAGTACGAATTGGTCGACTTTTGCAAACGTCACTCAGGCACTCAAGTTGTGCAGCAAATTCTCCTCGACACTTGTAGTGGTTGGTCCATCAAGCCACTTACCACGCTATGGCAAACTTCAACTGTCTAAGGTATGTGTTTATATAGCTTCATGGTTTGGGGTGTCTTCTTCATACCATGAAGTTCATTCATGATTGGACATTTTTTTCATCTTTCCAGTTTGCCGATTCTATGGTACCCATCATCTTTATCAGCATTCAATCAGAAGATCTTAGTCAGGAAGAAGTGTCTGAGTTTGTTCGCCAAGGAATCCTCTTTGTTAACTCTCACAAGGAAGTGTCTAGTTTGATGTTGAATCCGACCAGATTCTCTGCTCCAAGTGATGTTGGAGCGTATGTGCGACACTCGGTCCAAGAAATTCCTCAGGGACTAAATGTGCTGGAGCTTCGCTGATGGCCCCATGGCGTGAGGATATCTCCCTCGTACCAATTGGCCAATTCAGTTCCTCAATCATTTTTAAATTAAATCTTTATTATCCTATTAGTTAGAATGTTCAAGTATGACGTTAGTACTTCTATACCTTGAAGTACATGAATGTGAAGTATCAGTTTGACTTTAGCTAGAATTTTCGATTTATTGAACTTTGTTCAACCAAGAAAATAATGTAGAATAGATTAGATTAGGTAAAATATGTTCGATCTCAGATTTCGAAATCTTTGAATATCGATTATCAGTTAAGATTTTACACTATAGATAATGGCTAGATAATTTTTTTTCGATTTTATATTTTTAATTGAATTAGTAAGAACGGTTTATTATTTAATTGGGAGTAATTCTAAGTTCTATAGTGAAATAGAATAGTCTAGCGAAAGGGGGTAATTGTATAGGCTAAAATGACCACTATTGGAGTCCAAATGTAAAGGGTTCTCTGGTTTGGCATTCGCATCCTCGTGATTGTCTTCCACCAAAAGATGAATCCGTTTCTGGTGATTCTGTCTTGGAACCCGTGATTGTGATTCTGTCAGTACAGGATAAAGTAGCGATCATAGGTACTAGGTCCCACTTGGTTGGGTGAGATGAAGCGATTGGTAGGATTCTTGGGAGAGAAGTAGCGATCAGTTAGATTCTCTAACAAGGCCCGGAGATGATAATTGAAAACAAAATTTGATGCTAATTCGAACAGTTTTTATCGCTTTTTGGGGCAAAACCTGATCCTAATTTCAAAATTGACCATCAAAGGACAGTAAACAAATTTTTTTAAAATTCAGTTGATTGTTTAAGTCAAGCAAATAGTCTTCAATTCAGAAACGCTATGCATTAAAAGTTCATTTTACCAAATTTGGAGCCGCATGTACCTAAAATCTGTATTCTGAAAACGTAGGTTTTTGACAAAATCATAATTAACGCTAGATTTTTGCCTTTTCACATTTTGAAACATTCAAATTGTTTAAATTATTTTGCAACTAACGATTTACAGATTCCATTCTGATCTAATTCAATCAAATATATTAATTTTCAAATAGTCTCGATAATTGGTAATTCGAAAAATTTTTAGGATTTGGGGTCACACAAATTTCGAATTAACGAAACTTTACTGTAATGTATACAAAGGAAAAAAAATAAACACATGTGAATATACAAAGCAAAATGTCTCTCAATAAAGCAACATAAAGAAAGCTGGCATAGTAGTGGTGACAGCTTATAAATATTTTTACCTATATGTTCCCCAAAACAAATTTTCAATGTAAAAAATTAACCAAAAATCAATAGAAAACTTTCTTTTCGATTAACATTTTATTTTATTTTTATTAAAAAATAATATAAAAACGAAACTATTATGAAAAATGTTGCAATTATTAGCTGAGCGAAGTGAACGAACGAACGAACGCACGAGCGATAGCGAGTGCGTGAGTGAGAGAGTGAACGTAGCGAAGCACTTCTGCATCAACTTGAGAAAACCGTTTCGACTTTTCAATGGGAGAAAACGGCAGCATTGTAACAGAGGGGGAAATGTCACGCTGTTTTTGTGGATATGGTTATCTCTCGAACGAGTTCACTAAATTTTACAATCGAGGCCTCTGGAGATCAAACTACTAATAAATGGGGTCAAGTTCGTTTTTGTGTGAAAATCCATGAATGTTTAGGTAACTTCCGGCCAGGTAATGTAAGTTTTTAATGTATTCTCTATGGGAAATAGCTATTTTCACGTCGAATTTGCAGAGGCTGTAGAGAATTGATTCTATTGAGCATTGACATGAGCGACACACCAAATTAATCGTTGAAATATGTAGATTATTTCCCGCCATTAAAAATTTGAGAATAACCTTTATCTAACTGGCAATCTACAATCAAACACAAACATTCAGAATACAAATTTGTTATTGTAAAATTAAAAATTGAGTTGAACAACCTAATTTTCTCGTGTTCATAGTAGAAGTTCATAAAGTTCGCGTAACTAGAGAGCATTTCTTGAAATGCCTCCCATACATTGCATAGTTTGAGCATTGCTATGTGTGGCACATCGAAATAATTCTAAGAATGTGTATTTTCTTGTCAAGTAGATCATCTATTTATCAAAAATTATTCTTATTGTTTCCAATTGCATTCAATTTGACCAATGTTTTGATCTAAATTCGTACAAGTCCCGCAAAACTAACGTTTTGCCTCTGGGACTTGTACGAAACCGTTGGCAGCAAGCTGCCAACGGCACTCCCACCCCCTCAACTCACCATCTCATCACCTTAGGAACAACGACAACCAACCACCAATCCACCTAACCTAACCTAACCTAAACTTACTCTAAACGACACCAACCACCCACCCAACCATTTAACCTTGCCTAACCCTATCCTAACCGACGCCCACACCCGCCTAACCACCTAAACCTAACCTAACCCTATCCTAACCGACGCCCACACCCGCCTAACCACCTAAACCTAACCTAACCCTATCCTAACCGACGCCCACACCTGCCTAACCACCTAAACCTAACCTAACCCTATCCTAACCGACGCCCACACCTGCCTAACCACCTAAACCTACCCTAACCCAATCCTAACCGACGCCCACACCTGCCTAACCAAAATGAAATGAAAACTAACAAAAAAATTGAAAAAAAATGAAAAAAAAGTATGCGATTTCAACTCATGTACATAATGCACAAAGTATTATTCTCCGTAATGTATTCCTCATTTGTAAATTACCATTCCTAGTCAGATTTAATTAATGCCCACTTCCCTCTTCTCTGGTATATATTTCTTTTGAATTATTGATTTCAATCACACTCCCTTTGTAAACCAACTTTGTAAAACACTCTGTATCACAAACTTGACACTAACTTTCTGTTTAAAACTCATTCACAACCTCATTTATACAACATCAACTCAGCTGTGTACACAAGACACATGCTTCTCAGTGCTTGCACTAACAAACTGTAACACATTTATAAGTCTCATTTGTAAACTTGATTTTTAAAACGCAATAAAACATTTTCAACCTGCCTAACCACCTAAACCTAACCTAACCCAATCCTAACCGACGCCCACACCTGCCTAACCACCTAAACCTACCCTAACCCAATCCTAACCGACGCCCACACCCGCCTAACCACCTAAACCTAACCTAACCCAATCCTAACCGACGCCCACACCTGCCTAACCACCTAAACCTAACCTAACCCAATCCTAACCGACGCCCACACCTGCCTAACCACCTAAACCTAACCTAACCCAATCCTAACCGACGCCCACACCTGCCTAACCACCTAAACCTAACCTAACCCAATCCTAACCGACGCCCACACCTGCCTAACCACCTAAACCTACCCTAACCCTATCCTAACCGACGCCCACACCTGCCTAACCACCTAAACCTACCCTAACCCTATCCTAACCGACGCCCACACCTGCCTAACCACCTAAACCTACCCTAACCCTATCCTAACCGACACCCACACTTGCCTCAACTACCTAAACCTAACCTAACCCTATCCTAACCGACGCCCACACCTGCCTAACTACCTAAACCCTAACCTAACCCTATCCTAACCGACGCCCACACCTGCCCTAACTACCTAAAGCCTAACCTAACCCTATCCTAACCGACGCCCACACCTGCCCTAACTACCTAAACCTAACCTAACCCTATCCTAACCGACGCCCACACCTGCCTAACTACCTAAACCCTAACCTAACCCTATCCTAACCGACGCCCACACCTGCCTAACCACCTAAACCTAACCTAACCCTATCCTAACCGACGCCCACACCTGCCTAACCACCTAAACCTAACCTAACCCTATCCTAACCGACGCCCACACCTGCCTAACCACCTAAACCTACCCTAACCCAATCCTAACCGACGCCCACACCTGCCTAACCAAAATGAAATGAAAACTAACAAAAAAAATGAAAAAAAAATGAAAAAAAGTATGCGATCTCAACTCATGTACATAATGCACAAAGTATTATTCTCCGTAATGTATTCCTCATTTGTAAATTACCATTCCTAGTCAGATTTAATTAATGCCCACTTCCCTCTTCCCTTGTATATATTTCTTTTGAATTATTGATTTCAATAACACTCCCTTTGTAAACCAACTTTGTAAAACACTCTGTATCACAAACTTGACACTCACTCTCTGTTTAAAACTCATTCACAACCTCATTTGTACAACATCAATTCAGCTGTGTACACAAGACACATGCTTCTCAGTGCTGGCACTAACAAACTGTAACACATTTATAAGTCTCATTTGTAAACTTGAATTTTTTTAAAACGCAATAAAACATTTTCAACCTGCCTAACCACCTAAACCCTAACCTAACTCAATCCTAACCAACGCCCACGCCTGCCTAACCACCTAAACCTAACCTAACCCAATCCTAACCGACGCCCACACCCGCCTAACCACCTAAACCTAACCTAACCCAATCCTAACCGACGCCCACACCTGCCTAACTACCTAAACCTAACCTAACCCAATCCTAACCGACGCCCACACCTGCCTAACCACCTAAACCTAACCTAACCCAATCCTAACCGACGCCCACACCTGCCTAACCACCTAAACCTAACCTAACCCAATCCTAACCGACGCCCACACCTGCCTAACCACCTAAACCTACCCTAACCCTATCCTAACCGACGCCCACACCTGCCTAACCACCTAAACCTAACCTAACCCTACCCTAACCGACGCCCACACCTGCCTAACCACCTAAACCTAACCTAACCCTATCCCTAACCGACGCCCACACCTGCCAAACCACCTAAACCTACCCTAAACCTACCCTAACAGACGCCCACACCTGCCAAACCACCTAAACCCTACCCTAAACCTACCCTAACCGACGCCCACACCTGCCTAACCACCTAAACCTACCCTAACCGACGCCCACACCTCCCTAACCACCTAAACCTAACCTAACCCTATCCCTAACCGACGCCCACACCTGCCTAACCACCTAAACCTAACCTAACCCAATCCTAACCGACGCCCACACCTGCCTAACCACCTAAACCTAACCTAACCCAATCCTAACCGACGCCCACACCCTGCTAAACCACCTAAACCTACCCTAAACCTACCCTAACCGACGCCCACACCTGCCAAACCACCTAAACCTACCATAAACCTACCCTAACCGACGCCCACACCTGCCTAACCACCCTAAACCTACCCTAACCCAATCCCTATCCGACGCCCACACCTGCCTAACCACCTAAACCTACCCTAACCCTATCCCTAACCGACGCCCACACCTGCCTAACCACCTAAACCTAACCTAACCCAATCCTAACCGACGCCCACACCTGCCTAACCACCTAAACCTAACCTAACCCTATCCTAACCGACGCCCACACCTGCCTAACCACCTAAACCTAACCTAACCCAATCCTAACCGACGCCCACACCTGCCAAACCACCTAAACCTACCCTAAACCTACCCTAACCGACGCCCACACCTGCCAAACCACCTAAACCCTACCATAAACCTACCTAACCGACGCCCACACCTGCCTAACCACCTAAACCTAACCTAACCCAATCCTAACCGACGCCCACACCTGCCTAACCACCTAAACCTACCCTAACCCAATCCTAACCGACTCCCTCAACCCACCCAACAACCTATCCTAACCTAAACCTACTCCTAACGACGCCCGCAACCCACCCAACAACCTAACCTAACCTAAACCTACTCCTAACGACGCCAACCACCCACCCAACCACCTAACCCAATACAACTCAGCAAAGAGAAGAAACACAAAAATTTAGAATTTCAATTGTTGCAATAACAATAACAACATTTCCAGATTACCATTGTTGGTCCTCCACTATGACATTGTTGAACGCAACAAACAGCGTGACACACACACCGACACCAGAATTTTAATAGAAGTGGGATTTCTTTCTTATTTGCATTGAAACAGTGTGACACCGATTGCTGCAAATTACACTAACTGAACACATTTTCATCTCACAATGCAAAAGCCAATACATGTCACAATACACACACAAATCAAATATACATTCAAAAATATGAATAATTTATCAAATCACCAAATATAACGAAATTCTTGTGTTTGGTCAAATACGAAGATTGAACGTAGCTTTAGTAACGTGATATTTTTAATTACCCTATAGTGCACCCTCGTAGCATGTCCGCACATGTTTGCATGACAGTCGCGCACCTCCAACACGACTCCCCAAGTGTGTGTGCACACATGCGACATGAGAAACATATGGCTTTCCCATTCACTCGCACTTTATCATGAGGCGACGAGAAGAGGAGAAAATCATAAATTACACGAGTAGAGGGTCACTGTGACATGCATTGCATGCAACAAATAGACAATCTCAGCAGAGAAGAGAAAAGAGGGAAAAACATATCTTTAAAAAATTCTGCAAGATTAACGCGTTCAATTTATTGAGATCAATTTCACATTTAATTTTTAATTTTTGAAACTTTGTGAAATAATCGCTCAGCTTAACTGCTCGCAGTCCCTCTAGTTTAAATTTATACCTGTTTTCACAAAATACAAAACTTACTTTTAACCATTTACTAGTCAAAGCATCTATCATTATTATGCAGATTTGATCATGTCGTAACATGAAATTTCAAGTTTGAAAATTTCTATAAAAAAATTACTAACAAGTAAAAAGTTGTAAAAAGTTTCACCTTTTGGAATATTTCGTTCTTGATGAAATCATATAAACAAGATCTTTACATAAATCTACTTAGCGATAGTAAAAAATATTTTTTAAAATTCAAAATCTCCATGTAACGCGGTGCTATATGTTGAGTGTTAAAAATCTCTAAAAAATGTTAACATATCAAACTCAATACAAATACAACTTTTACTTAAAACGATGGGTTTAACCTTTTTGAGAGAACACTCAAATTTAAGTTCATCACACTGATGGTATGCTAAGTTAAATTTTTTTTAAATTAAAAAACTATATTTCATTTAAACCTTTTACAATGGTGGCGACTGGTAAATTCTTACAACAACAACATAACAATGAAACCAAATATTCTAAGATTTAGAAACAAAGTTCACTTAATGAGAAGAAAAACAGTCGAGTTAAAAGATATTCACAAATACCGCTTGTGATGTTAAGGTTATGGACCTGTAAATACAAGGAAAAGAAGAAATTTTACGTAATTAATAAAAAAATAAAGAAAAAGAAAAAACAAAAGATTAAATTATTTTATAACGATAAAAATAAAAGCAATTTTTTAGTATTCTTGAACATTTATTGGAAAATTTAAATAAGTGTCATACCACACAAATACAGTTTTAGTTGAACACGGAATATACCTGTGATTTTAATCTGTGTAATGAGCTAATGACAACTTAAAATGTTTGTCATATAAAATAAAAGTTTAAGATGGAGAACTAAGATTGAGATTAAATTAGTTTGAATATCAAAAATAACTGCAGATGAAAGATTTTAAAAATTTAAGTTTTTAACTTTTAAATTCGAGCAAGCAAGTTCGGAAGAAAGTCAAATTTAATCACTCGGCGTCTTGATCACTCTTTAAAGCGAGTAACTTTGTCATTAAATAATCTTGAAGCTTAACCAATCTCGCCTCTTTGAGTGAATCCTTCTTGACAGTTTGTGAACTCCAACAGTCCCGCAGTTAACTGTTTAAGTGGAACCAATAGATGTAAAAGCGATTGCATGTCAGAACCAGCGTAATAGTCCACATATTTGCGTGCATAATAGATCGATCGATCAGCACAAGTGAACAAAGTTGAGTGAAACAGTTTTTGTAAGATAGCGGTTGCGTGAGATGATTTTTACGATTCGGGTCACTGAAGTGATGAGTCAACCGTAAGTGCTTGAGCTTGATTGAATTGTCACGCATGCGCTCAATCAGTGCGCAGTTGTTTGCAAGGTTGACACAATGTAGGCGGAGTGATGTACAGAGGGGCCCGAGATGGGCCACAATTTGCTGTTCAAAGTTGGATGTTTTAAAGCAAAATGTGAGATGTGACAGGCGAGGAATAACGCAATCGAGTTTCGCAGTCAATATTTTCTTATCAAACATGAGCTGGTCTCCAATGTAGGTTTCAAACTCGTATTCGAATAGATTTTCTAAACAAATATTAAAAAAAACAATTAGAAACCTTGATATTACAAAATCATCTCAAAAAGTTTGGTTTAAAAATGTCGAAACTAACCCAAACACATGTCAAGATGCTTCAATGTAGCGAACCTATTGATAGCTTCGCCCATTGCTTCACGTGATCCTGAATCATTCTGACGCTCCACAGCTATAGAATGGTTGAATTTGCCAAACAGCGACAGTCCAGTCAGCTGGCTGGACAGTTTTCTGAACATGTGACACAGAATCAAATAGTCCGGAAAACATTTCTGGTGGTGTGTAAAGAAAATTGTCAAATGTTTAAGTCTGGGAAGCAGTCGAATCAGCAGATCACATGTAGCCTTACAAAATTTGCGCCCATTCAACAGTAGATCATCGTTGCGCGAGCTGCCAATCTCCTTGAGTTTGATCTCGGGCACATCTTCTAGCCCTAAATGATACAAATCGAAACTGTAGCGTTTGATGTCATCGAATGTCCAAAAGAGTTTGAGAGTAGTACGACGACCTATGCAGTGGCGAGATTCAATCAAGTGACAGACATCACGACTAATGGACCGTAGGTGGAAAAGTTCTTGTAAAGAGAATTGAGTGTTGAGCAAATGAAGAAGGATATCTGGATGGAGGGTTAGCAGTTTCATGGTTGGATTGTGTGAAGATATGGATAGTTGATTATGGTTTCGAGTAGTTTTAAAGTTGGCTTTAAGATGGTTGGATTGATCTACATAAGAAATTACAACATTGAAATCAACTTCAAACTGTAAGTGTAACCTCAAAAGAAATATTTGGATCTACTTAAATGTGCTTTAATGCGCTTCAAGTTCATCACTCAACCACTCGCCCCCGCTTAAACCAACTCAAACGCACTGATGGAACTAAAGAAAGACTTTTATAAAAAGCACACTATTGAAAATTACTCTTAGAAAATAGAGAGTGCCTAAATTAAATGGACACACGTTGAAGATTTTTACCTTTTAAATGACAAACACTTGAAGTGGTAACAATTATTATTGTGGTAGTATTTATAAAGAAATGCATTCAGAAATTAAGAATACTTAAAATTTAAATAAAGTAAATTCAAATTAAAAAGTCCTAAAACCAAAGAAAGTCAATTTAACTGCTAATTGGATAGTGAATAGTAATAAATGTAAACTTACTTACGAATATTCGATTCGATTAGCACAATTGTCCCACTACGAAATGATCAATTTTGGATCGAAGTTCATTCTTCATAAGTGTTTGTTTATGATTTTTATTATATAACCTTTAGATAATATGAGAGACGAATCAAATTTAAGTTCATGACACTGATGGTGGCAAACACACAAAATTTTTAAAAATAAATATGAGATATGTTATTTGATTTAATGTTTATGTTACCTTTGCAATGCCAATTTGAATTATTATTAAATCAAAACATTTTGTCATGACTCATAAAGATAACATTTATTGGAGACGATCATAAGAAATTATTGTTGCATTTACATTTTTGAACTGAAGTATTTAATTTTTTAATGTCTAACCTTTTAAATGCCCGAAACCGACACGAAAGAACTAGAAAATATAAACAGTCCGAATAATTTTTTGAATTAAATATATTAAATTACCTTGTTAAAAGTATCCAAAAGGCATGTTGATAACCTTTTATTAGCCTTTTTAGAGCCATACATCATGTAAAAATTATAAATATAATTTATTTTAGATTATAGTTTAATCACAAACCAATTCGCTAGCTCATTATATTTCAGGCTACATATTCATTCTGGAAGCATTTTTCAGTGTATTTAATCGTAATGGCCGTTTCTCTTGGAAGTCAATTGAAACCTAAATTAACTTAGATATTATAAGTCTGAAGCTCTAAAAACCAGATTGTATTATCTGAAAAGTGTCAAATCTATAGCGGAATTCTTTCAAAAATGATTCAAA
The DNA here is from genome assembly GCA_023373905.1 of Rhizoglyphus robini. Taxonomy (NCBI): domain Eukaryota; kingdom Metazoa; phylum Arthropoda; class Arachnida; order Sarcoptiformes; family Acaridae; genus Rhizoglyphus; species Rhizoglyphus robini. The sequence goes on along the minus strand of JAKIJQ010000034.1, from coordinate 861,006 downwards.
ACAGACATAATAAATGTTGGAGGTTTGCCAAAAAATACGGCGACCAAATCTTTTGGGAACCGGTGCTTCATGTTAAGGGAACTCGATGATTATTTCTTAAGACTGGTAGTTCTTGATTCCCATATTCCTTATTTATTTTTTCCATCAACAAATGCTTTTAATCAAACACATTTCAATTGAATAGCTCAATTTGATTAACTAGTTTATTAAAAATTTAAGGAGAAGGGCTAATAGGGATTTAAATATTGTTTATTGACCTGTTTTATAGAGACATCATAATCAGATATTTTTTAGTTATGATATATTCAGTCTTTTTAAACCATTTTTAATGAAAGAAAAACACAAACGCAATACAACTAAAGGTTGGAAATAGAAGAAATAGTGTGAGCAATCATATAATAGTTAATAAATAATAAATCAATAATTATTTAAAAAAAGACACGACCCGAATTTTAGGAACAGAGGACATATCGTTCGAGTTGGAATTGAATTGAGTTTGATAATCTTTTCTATTTAAGGGCGGGAATTTCAAAGTAAATAAACCTTGCCTTGTCTGTGAATTCGAACTAGAATTTTTTGTGAAATTTAAGTTTTGTTCACCAATCAACACTTGAATTAGAAAAAGTAAAGTAAAGATTGCATGTTAACTACAAATTACAATTGTAACTTTAGAGAGTGATTAAATAGATTTTTTGAAAACATTTCAAGATGCGATATAGCCTATTACAAAAGGGCTGGTCATAAATAAAAGTTGATTATTTTTAGGTTAAAAAATAAAGAACAGAAAACCCCACAATTGAACATACTTTGAATATTTAAAAAAAAGTTAACAAATTTTTAAAAAACACCAAATAGAAACAATTGATCAAAATATATGAGACCTTTGTTAAAAACAATCGTGAATTGCTGTAAAAATGAGAATTTTCAAATTAAATGGACACACGTTAAAGATATTAACTTTTTAAATAAGTAAAGGAGAATGTGGTAACATAATATTTGTAAAGAAATGCTTTCAGAAATTTAAAATATGTAAAATCTAAGTTCTTCTTACTAACATTCTATCTAACATTCTTTGTCAGTAAAACTTGAAAACCAATAAAGCATCACGAATTATTTAAATAAATTAAAATAAAAAGATTAGTAATCATAAAATATTTTCTAATACTTGATAGTTAGATGAATAGCTGGGATATAAAGAAAGATTTTTGAAAAGAAACCATTTTGTAAAAAGAAGCAATAAATTTATATGAATTTTTGTTAATTCAATTAATTTTTTCAGTTAATTTGAAAAATAAATTATCCACTAAGTAACGTTAACGTAACGAGTACTCGTCAATAATAGTTTTACCTTTAAATTACCTATTTAGATAGAGCAAATAAACTATTTAGGAATGTCACCTTATAAGGAAGAGAATATGAATGATTATTGCTACAATCACTATCTTTAAACCTTTTGAGAAAAAGAAGAATTGGACTCAAGTTAACCTGTAAGAGTTGAGAAAGATAACGAGCCAAAATATTTTGGAAATTAAAAACAATTTCATCAATAATTTTTTACCTTTAAAAATTTCCCACCCAAATTACCTTTTAAATAATAGGCATTGTTTTATTATCCCTCTGTGCAAAGTGAGCAGATTAGTCTTATGATAATCCTGTAATACAACCAGATTCACATATTCTTATACTGGAACTGCCTTGACCGTCTATGTATGTCAAACCAGAATTTGCGTTCATTTGATGGTGAATATCGTTTAAATGTTTTAAAAATTATATGGGGAATTGCTTAGAAAATTAGAAAATGAAATCTTTTTAAAACCACACACACCGGAGAACGTATAGTTAGTGATTTTTAATTCGTACCACAGCCAATCAATGTTTAATAAAAAAAACATTTTAAGACGAAAACGAGAAATGACGAAGCGAGTTTAATAAAAGAAATAATTGAGTCAATAAAGTGAGTTAGAGTTCTCTAATAAAATTTGCTTTAACTTTGAAAAACACCAAGAAAAATACCCAAAAAATAGTAAGAAATTCTGCATCATAATAAATTAAAAAAACTAAAAAAACGCACTTTAATGAAAGTCGTTTAGTAATGATTATAGTAAAAAATCAAATTGGATATTATAAAGAAGATTTGTTTCGAACATTTGACGATTACCATTTTGGATAGTGCATCTTTAAATGGTACTAAATGCGTAAGGATAAGTTGAGTAGTTGTATGTCATCATTGATAAAGTTTGGACCACTAAATGCCTATTAGAGTAGTGACAAATTAGTTAACAATAAAGTGGGACATTTGATTTTAATTGAAAATAAAGTAAATCAAATTTGGAAATCCTAATGTTTGTACAATGTTGCAACCTTAAACCCCTTAAAACCAATAAAGCATAACGAATTATTTAAATAAAAAAAAATAAAATAAAAACTTTTAACCATAAAATATTTTCCAAGACTTGATAGTTAAATAAATAGCTGAGATATAAAGAAAGATTTTTGTAAAGAAACCATTTTGTAAATATGCCCATTTGTTATTTTGTTGTTATTGGGCGACTTTAGATTACAAGTTAAGATTATAAAAAAAATATTTTCAAATTAAAATTTAAATAAATTTCGTATTTTTGTAAATTCAGATTAAAAAGTCGTATAAACCATTTTAAAGAAAGTTAATTCAACTTACTGCAAACTTACATACGAATATTCGATTCGATTTTTACAATCGTCCTACTACGAAATGACCAATTTTGGATCGAATCCCACAAAATTTCAGAAATATATTAGCAAATATCGCATAAAATAAAACTCTATTTAAATAAACTTAGAGAAAACTAAAATACAATGAGAAACAACCATTAAAATTAGGAGTTTAAATGAATGTTTTAATTTTTTCAATTTAAACAGAAAAATTTTGATCGATCAGATATTTTGCTCGATTCTTATCTAAGAGTATATAAAGGCCTCGTTACGTAGGGCTCGTTCCCTTCAGTCTGTTTTCGTCCTCTGTCACGAACAGTTCTCTCTCGCGAACCTCTCAGCTTTTTTCAATTAAATATTTTCGTAAGTTTCTAACTTATTTTCCCAACTACAATGGAGCCTATGCCTCCACCTCCCCTTCTCCCATCTACCTCTGTAGATCCTTCTCCCTTGATGGCCTTTTTTGAGCGTCTTGAGCTCAAGAAATTGTTGGTCAAGGAGAAACTGAACGATCTGGTGGACGGACTGTATGGTTGTATCAAAACCGAGTTTCAATCACTCATTCCCACCAATCGTGCCAACCAGCAACAGCAACCGCCCTCTGGTGTGGGTTGTGCTGGTCCAACCGGTTCGGTTCTGTCTCAACTAGACCAAACACTGACGGACTTTTCTAATGTTCTCATTGTTGAAACGTCTGACTTTGTGCGGTCTGAAGTTCAGGGCCTTGCCGTTCCTCCCCCACCCGACTCCACCGAACCGAATGCCGTCTCGGCTTCAACCTCGGTGGTTTATTCCCCCAGCGCTATTCCCCACACTCCTCGTGGGGTGAAACGGCCCTCGCTTGGTCCGTCTCTTCTTCCTTCGAAGAGACTTAAACTCGATCAAGCAAGCATTGACGCACTCAATGTTTCAACGGCCGCGTTGGGTTTCGCTCTATCTGCGGTCTTGCCGGATAGTTTTGACTTTCAAGTCGACGCGTGTACGGCAATTGATACCGAATATGATCAATTTTGCCTGCTCCCTGCAGAAATGGACAATTTTCCCGATCTTGGGACGATTGAACTTTTTGGCAACGCGTACGGTAATTCATTATCAACTCCACTCGCCGATAACTTTCCGGCGAGTGATGAACGTCAATCTTCTGGGCACCTTCATGTGGAAGTCCCAGAAGTACCTCCTAATCGGACCCGTAAACGCAAATTTGTTAAAAAACAGGTTCGCAACCGCAACCGCACCCACAAGTGCACCATCTGCTGCAAAGACTACGCATCTGCTGCGTCACTCTACCAGCACAACTACCACTTTCATCAAGAAGGTGTGTATAGGTGCACTGTGTTGGGTTGTGATTTTACTGGACGTCTTCGTAATGATGTACGTGTCATTTTGGAATAATAATAATTGGTTAAATATCAACAAAGATTAACTGATTGAATCTTCATGCGCAAAACTGTGAATTATCCAAGTAATAAGATGATGTTGCAAAGTAAATTAGTACAAAGCGAAACTCATTGCGTGCGTCCGCTCTCCCTCTCTCTCTTTTCCTTGCCAAAATTATTCAATGCAGTCAGAAATAGCTCAATGTGAGTGAACAGTAGGAAAGTGTCTTGTCATTCTGCGTGTGTCATTAGCCGAGACTGTTGATTCGTGTCAATCGTCGGTGCCTGTTGCCGAGAGCCTTCATTGGCTGATTCTTGTAACCGGGTGCGAAGTAAAACACATTTGAGAGACATGATCCGGCACAAACCGGTCATGAATGTACTAATTGAACAGTAATCTTGCAACAAAGTCAAAATGTGACTTTGCATGAATTCTTTTATTATTTTTATTGACAACTGATGAACAAATATGGTTTATCATGAAAAGAGTTACATTCTATCTAACACCACACTTTCAACCACACATCATACAAATAAACATCTACTCACACAAAATATTCGCACATAATTGCTATCCTCCATGATCTCTTGTCCGATCGGTTCTATAAAGGCCAGATTCCGTAATGTATTCGGATTCGGTCATACCCCGCTACAGTTCACACGTTTGTCAAGATCAAATGTGTAGTGCAACGTCTTTGTCTATCATCATCAAACCTCAAATTTGGACATAGACGATTCTCAACCACCATTTCATTTGTCACCCAGTTCTTGTCTAGTTCATGTCTGCATCTTTATATCTAGACAAGTTCTAACCGATTCTTGTGAATAACCATTTGTTTGAATTAACACTATTTGTGTATTCAGTGTGTGACCTTTTTATATAAAAACTCATGTTTAGACTTTTAAAATGATTAACGAAATAAAAACTCATCAAGACACCCCCAAAAATATTGTTTGAATTACTGCGCGTGTCCCAGAGACCTAGGATACGTACATACGCACGCACGTCCGCCATAATCACCGGGAACGAGTAGGAGGAGGAGGATGAACACGGGCAAGTTCCTACTGACGGCGGCGGCAGTAGAGGTAGCCTGTTGTAATGTGTCAACCGCGGCCCCGGTCATGAGGTCAAAGTATGGTTATGCTACCATGATATAAAAAGCAATCCAACAGCGCATGCGCGCATATCCTTCTTGAATGATACCACCGCATTATTTGTTTTTAACTTTTTTTTATTAAAAAATATTTTTATTTATTAAATGTTATTAACTCAGATGGCAGGTTTTTTGATTAAATATATATTTTTTCTCATGTTTCTCATGAGTTTTAGTTTAAAGTTTTTTAGGTCAATTTTATAAATTCTATATTAAAAATTTAACTAACACTGCCGTAAAGGCGATTTTTGGTTACAAAATTTTCTGCTCATATTCAACATGAGCTTTTCTTCTTATTTGTTTAATCTTTATTGATTTAATTTAGCAATTTTTATTAAAAATTTACTATTCTCATGTAATTTAATCGTGTTTTATCATCAGTGTAATAGTTAATTCAGAATATTAATTTAAATATCACGTGCTTTAATTGCACATTTTCCTGTTATTAAACTTTCTGCTCATGTTTATCATGAGCATTTTTTAAAAATTCCAATTAGTATTTCAACTATCTTGTTTATCAAGTTAATTTATATTTTGGAGTAAAAGATCTATATGAAAGTCTTACTCAAGGCATAACTCAAAAGGTATTTCTTTTAATAAATTTGTTTATCCAAGTTTATTACATCAATTATTTTTATTTATTTATCCAAGTTTTAGTCATACGATAATTCTCTCACATTGGTATATTTAAAAGGTTTTCTTATTAAAATATTATAGTAGTAAGGTTTTTTTTATAAAAAATGAATTTAAAATGTGTTAACTAAAAAATTGTCATTTCAAAATCTCAATTTGAGAATTTCCAAATTAAATATATTCCAATCCTGCGATTAAATTCGTTTTCTACTCTCTTCGTGGTGCATCTAAAATGGTTTAACAAATTTTTAACTTTTTTTTAAAATCATATCTGCTTTCATAAAATTGTAAAATTTTCGGCTTAATAAAGTTATTATAAATTTTCATTTCATTTCAAAAAGGTAACAAGTTAATCAATGTAAAATTTAATAAAAAAATGTTTAAATGAAACTCGATTTAGATTCGAATGGGTGTTTTTATTGATTTAAACAAGATTGCAGCTCACTTGATTGATAAGATTTAACCGATTTTAACGCGATAACCGTAAATGTGTTTAAAAACGCAAGTGAATATTGCTAATTAAATGCTAATTGTTACTATCGAATAACTTAATTTAAGATTATAAGATATATAAGATTGCATATAAGATTATAACCTTAGCTCAAGTGTTATCTCTCACTCTAATCTATTGTACACTCTATTATTAATTGTTAAATCTCCATTGCTAAAATCAACTAATCGAGTCAAGCGTAATAAAGTCACTTGATAGTCAATAAATTTGAGACTTTGCTAAGTTATTTAGCTTTTTGTCTTTCATAAATTGCCAACATATCAAAATGGTTCGTGTATTTGTCAGCTTCTCTTTGGCCCTGTTTCTGGTCTATCATGGTAACCTTTGACAGTTTAAACTTGAACTTTACTTATTTTCCTTTCTCTCATAAAGTTTTTGCCCAAAAAACTACACCTCATTTCCCAAGAGTGTCCACAGTGATCCATCCCTCGCTCTGTAAGGGTTAAAACACAGGAAAGTTGATCGCGGATTCGACCTGTACTTCATGTTTTTATGAGTGTGACAATGAACTGGCCAATCGGTTCCACTGTCCATCGCATTTGATTTTCAGCGAAAGCCGTCAACGTTGTATTGCCGATCCTACAATTCCGGAGGCGTTTCCTTGTTTGGGCACATCCAAGTTTGACTGTCGTGGTAATCCTGATGGATTCTATCCGGATCCATCGTCTCGAACCATTTTCCATAGTTGTAAATTTGCCTGTGGCTCGGATTTTACCTGTCCGCCGTCAAGTTACTTTGATTCGAGTAGAAGTGTCTGTGTTTATGATGATAATGCGCACTCTCTGAACCTCAGCTCAACCTGGTGACTTGTATTCTAAAGTGACACAAAAAATGTGAATTTTAAGAATTAATAAATGACTTACTGTTTTATGGTTTATCTCTGTTTGGCAAACTTGAACAATGATTAACACACAAAATTCTTAATCAACAAACCAACTGTTTCCAATTTACTTCTCCATTTGTACCAAAAGGTTTAATTTTCTGATAAAATTTTAACTCATATTTTTTAAATACTTCATATTAAATTTGATTAATTGAGGCGGTTTAAAACCCTTTTTTATCAAACAGGTACATCTTTTCTAATGCGCTCATTTCAACTATTTCAACTTGAGTGCTACTTTCATTAACGTGTTAGCTTTCAAATTGAATTGTACAAATGTTTTATTTTCAAAGGTAAAAACAAACACAATTTATTCATGAGTTTGATTGCATGTTGATTTAATTTAAAACTTTAATTTGGCGCTTTTTCTGGCCTCGAATTTCTTGATTATATTTCACTCAACAAGGTTCATTTTACATTATAACTTATTCTAAACACAGCAATTGAAAACGCCATACGTCAATACTTGGAAGCATTCAACTCTCATTTACAAATTCTTACGTTTTATTAAAATTACATTAATTTTCATAATCACGTTCAATTTAGCTAATTCCAAGTCAATCTAAGCATTGTTTAAATTTACATAAAAGAGTATTTAATGTTTTTGGATTTTTCAATTTAACAAGTGTCGGTATGTGATCTATTTTTAATTTATTTGTTTCATAAATTTTTGATGTAGTGCTTTTATCTTTCTAAATTTACACAAAATCAAAACAAGTCCTAGGATTAATCAGCACCGTTTGGTCTTACTTCTAGTCACTCATGGAATTTGACCGTTTGATTTTGAACTTTAATTTACATTTTCCCTCTCTCACCTTTATTTCTGTTTTAATGATTATTCTATTAACAATTTCATAATAGCTAAAAATCTACAAAAATAATTGTGTTGATCTTTTATACGTAATATAATTAATGGTAAAAAATAGTTTCAAATTATAATAACTCACTGTAGTGTTAAAATGCACTTTCACTTTTTTAGTTTATTTGTCTCTTCATTTTCTATGATTTCTAAGAATCGCTTTTCAATTAGAATATCTGACTAAGTGAGTTGAAAAGCAATTTCCCTGGTCGTTTTTGAAAAGGTATAATTAAAAATTCTTTCAGCTTTGTCTGGCGAGCAAAATTGAAATATTCTTGCTAGCTAGTTTGTGCCTATTTCTTCACTTTTTAAGTCATCTCTTCTATGGATGACACGTATTAGTTTAATTGTAAGTTAGGTTTCTTTTTCTTTTATATAAATAAAACATTTTATTGTGTTCTCATTATATCTAATTTTTTTCATTTATTAAAAATTAGATTAATCTGGAATATTAGATAAATGTTTTTATTGAAAGTTATTAACTCTGCCATGTTGGCAGATTTTTTTTTGTTAAACAAATTTTCTTTATGTTTATTGTGAGTTTTATTTTAGTTAGATTAAAGTATTTTTTAAAATTAATTTTAGGAATATTATATTAAAAATTTATATCAACTCAGCCTTACTGGCGCTTTCTGGTTACAAATTTTTTGCTAATGTTCAACATGAGCTTTTCCTCTAATTTGTGTAATCATTATTGACTTAATTAATTATTGTTATTATATAATACACCAGGCGTGGGGAAACTCTGGCCAAATGGCCACTCTGGCCATTCAGGATATGTCAATGGCCAGAAGTGGCCATTTGACTCAATGATTGTCATAAAAAATAAATAGGTAATTGTAATGTAAATACTATTTATTGAATACAGAAATTTGTTTTAAACTGCAAACAGTTATAATTATAGTGCGTGTTTAATCTAAAGGACAAGCTTTAAGAATGTTTCTACCTTTTGTTTTTACTCTTCCCAACTCAAGTAGTTAACAACTGTTTTAATAATTTCACAATAAAGTTATTAAATGATTTTATTTTGTTAGTGAGGATTCTTCTCAATAGTGCAATGTGTCAATTATGCAGAAGAAGATTTTTCCGAACATATGAACGCTCAACTGATTGTTGTGTTCTGTCTCAGGACTGCTGTACATTGAAGGCTGCCAGTACGCCCAGTATTTGAGTGATTTTACTGTCTAATGGCTGGAAGCAACTGGAGCATAGGTGGAATATGTTTGACTGGCCACTATATTATTCGACATTGAGCATTGACATTTTCATGTCAATTTTAACCAATCAACCCAATAGTTACTACCCATATCTCTTGGATCGCATCAATGGCGTGATATTTTCTAGTGAAGGTTTATCTCATTTAACCTCTAGTTATGCTAAAGCGGAAAATATAATTCTTGATATTGCAATTTTATGCATGATCGTGGAATTCATTTTCCCGTGTGAGATTGATGGGTAGTGAGTGCAATAAGTAGTTTCTAGAGTTTAAGAGTATTCTATTAAATTTGGTTAGAAAGAATTTCTTATTGAGTTATCGGATTTGGGATTCGAGTTGGGATTGGAATTAGAACTGTCTCCAGTCAATATCAAGACCAATATCCAATATTGGCAACGACAACTGCTCGAACATGACTGATTGATAGATTTTAAGGACCAATTATTAATTACATTTATCCATTTACACATCAACAAGCTTTCGTAGTAGAAAAAGTAGGCAAATACAAATCAGTAGCAAGCAAGCACCGAAACTACAACTAAACGAAACCCCATGCTTGACCAATTCCAGTTTGGGAGTTTTGTCAAACTAACCTTTTCTTTTCGTGTGTTACTTTTATGTGAAATCAAACAACATTTATCAATACTGTTACGTTTAAGTTAATCGCAAAGTAATTAAATCATTACTCCAGTTGTAAGTAACTTTGCGCAAACGTTAATGCCACAGGAACCAATTGGAGAATGCGAAATTTCCAAAATAGACCATTTATGAAAACAAAACTACCTCTGTAATCCTCTAACTCCAACTGTAATTCGTTACACATTTTTGTAACCTGTTTGCTGGTTACTCAATTAAGATACCCAGTTAAATTTTGGTGGCCATTTGGATCATTCGATGGCCACCTTTGTGGCCATCGCATCCAAAAGTTTCCCCACACCTGTAATACACTCACTTCATGTAAATAGTAGTTTTTTCTTCAGTGTAATATGGGTTTCAGATTTTAAAATTATGTATATCACGTGCTTTAATGGCAAATTATAGGTCATCCAACTCTCTGTTCATGTTTATTATGAGCTTTTAAACTTATTCAAATTATTACATTAACTTACTTTGTTTATCAAGTTTATTCATTACTTGGAGTAAACTGTCACGATGATGGCTCCCTCACACTGACCACTCAGAGCCTTTCTTAGTCAGGTCGAAGTCATCGTTCACCGCTTGTTACTAGTGTGAACATAGCCACTTTACTGGCTATATAAGCGTGTATGCTGAAGCACTCAATCATCGCATGTCTCGTATGTGTGCCGATCAGCTGTCTTTGTGACTTGTGCTAACTCGTTTCTTTCTTTGATAGACTTTGTGTTCTACTACCTTTTATTGGATCTCGATCCTCAAGGTCTGGTGACATCTACTCGTAACGGGCGATCAATCCTCTCTAACAGGTGGCCTCTCTCTCTCTCTCTCTCTCTCTCTCTCTCTCTCTCTCTCTCTCTCTCTCTCTCTCTCTCTCTCTCTCTCTCTCTCTCTCAATTGGGTCTCGACCCTCACCCTCCTGAACTGGTGGCTCTTATCTCCACTGATTGGACTTTGCCACTATTGTCATTCTGTATTTATTTCATCACGAATAAAGCTTTTAACTTAACATAAACGATCTGTATGAAAGTCTTAGTTAAAAAAAAATATTTCTAAAAGGTATTTCTGTCAATCACTTTTCCTAATTTTATGGCAACAATCTTTTTCTTATGTTTATAAAAAAAATTAAAATGACCTCCTGTTGCCCACGTCTAATTGACAAGTTTAGCTAGTATTTCTCCATCTTTTCCACATTAAAATTTAATTATAATATTTTTTTATAAATCTTAGAATAAAGTAAAACCAGAGGAGTTGCTTTATGTAAAATACTACGAGAACAATTCTCTGAATCTTTGTCGCACTATTTATATCCCACACTACAATATAATTTACCATGTTAAAGTATAGTAACTTTTTATATTAACTTTTTAAAATGGTAATCAGGAATTTACATTCTTTTGTACTGTTGGATATATTGTTGAAATAATCTTCAACATTTGATATAACGGTAAAATCGATAATAAGCCTAAGCCTAATAATACTAACTAAGCTTATTCCTGGCACTATATTTACCAACATTTCTTTTCAAATCAAAATGCACAAGCTCACCATACATCACGTGATTATTGTTCATTAAATTTATAAACATTCCAACACATAAACGATTATAATGTTTGGTAGATCAGACGAATTTTGAAAAATCAAAACAACTTAATTATTGAACATTTCAACTTTTTCTTCACATAATTCAATAGAATGTTTCTTGCTACACAATCTGTGCATTTTAAAACTTAATGTAATATTCCCACCATAGCATATCCTTCTTTATAAAAGGTTTCATGATTTTAATCATATTCTAAATTTAAAGAAAATGCTCTGTTCGCAGTCTCGGAGACTCACCTTGAATGGTCTAGGAATAATACATGGGGATCGGAACCTAACTTTACAAACAACATAAACAGGATATTTCATTTCTAGAGTTGGTTTCTGTCCCAATCTCTCAATACATTTTCACAATTCAATTCATTCAATGATAAGATCTAGATACAGTATACTTTCTCACAACGGTATTTCAAAAAAATGTTTAGAATAATATTGCGAAAATTCATGAATTTTCGAAAATCGGTTTATCAATTTTACAATTTCTTTGTTACTTTTTCGAAGACACTTGTACATTGTCTAAGATCAAAGCTTGTACAGCAGGTTAAATCATTAAACATAATTCAGAATCTAAAGGGGTTTTTGTTTATATTAGTTTCATTGTCCGCGAGTATTCATTGATTTAAGTTATGAAGTTCCCCCCACTTGGATTTACAAATGGTAAACACAATAAATGTTTTTTAAATCACAAATATTAAGATATTTCGATACAACTGGAAATGACACATGACATAAATGAAGAAGAGCACGTGCGTTTGTGTTTTATTAATAAAATATCAACAACAGGTTCTTTGTTGTATTACGTTGTTATTATGTTGTATGTTGAAGCAAAGTGCCGTATTTGTATTGCTTTTAGTCAATTATGCTATTTATCCGTTTGATGTTTATCTTTAATTAACTGGTAATTGAATTCATTAAATAGGGTTTTAATAATTCATATAAAAAAGTTATTTTCTGACTCGTGCACGAATATACTCGAATTGTTTTGAATTTCTCTATTTCCAACGTTTGTTTATGTTTCTATCTAAATGCATCTGTCAACCAAATCACCACGAATGAGATCAATTCATCAAATTGCATCAAACTCACCCAAATCATATTCACATCATCGAAGAACGCACATCTACTTTGTGATGTTATTTGTGTATGTGCTTCACATTGTTGTCATTGTTATTGGCCACAAGAGTGGAACACATTTCTCAATGAACAGGTGCTTTTTGAAATCATCTAGATTTGTGTCTTTTTATTACTGTTTGCATACCGAGCGAGTGTCACTCAGCTTGCTTCCTCCTGTCAGCTTTAAATTGTCAACAGATCAAGATGGTTCGTGTATTAACCTCGGTGTATTCGTGTATGGTCAGCATCGTTCTGGCACTGATTCTAGTTAATCATGGTAACCTTTGACCGTTCATCAGTTCATCTGTTTCTCTCAATTGTTTCAAAGGTAACAATACAAAATTTGCCGCTGATGGTTTTGGTGTAATCATTTGTATTGCACAGTATTGTATTTGCATTCGGAATTCGACAGTAGTACACACCGATTGAAAACACTATCTCTGTTTGATAAACTTGAACAGTGATTAATACCCAAAATTCCTATACCACAAACCAACTGTTTTCAATTTAGTTAGTTCTCCATTTGTGCCAAAAGGTTTAATTTTCTGATAAAATTTTAACTCACTTTACATCATATGAAAATTAATTGTTTCAAACCTTTTTTTATCCTACAGGTACGTCTTGTCCAGTCTGCTCACTTCAATTATTCCTACTTGAGTGCTACTTTCATTAACTTGTTTGCTTTCATATTGATCTGTATTCAAATGTTTTCGCTCAAAATTAAATTGATTAGTAGGTCAAGTTGTTGATTATTCCCAAATCCAAATTTTTAATTAAATTTTTATATTTAAATCTGTAATAGTAGTTCAATCAAATGGTTTCGTAATTTTAATTTAATGGTTTATTTTATTAAAAAAAATTATGAATTTATTGATTGATTTATTATTATTTGCGAATTGATTGGAATAATATCGAAATTAAAAAGCACACTGCCTCCAACAATCAACGGTTAACTACTGAATTTGTGTATTCATTCATTGACAATCTCCTATTTTTTCTTCAGAATCTCTCATTTTTGGAAAGAATTTATAGATTAAAAGGCCAAAGTTACTAGAAGTCTGGTCAATCACAATCTAAGCCAAAAAATCTAGAGTTACAGTTCACGCCGAAAAGAGTTGTGTAACAATGTTATCAAATGCTATTTTATAATTTGTTTAACGTTAAAGAGAATATTCATATGATGGTAAAATGGTTTTTTCTTTATTAAGATATCCTCTAATTTTGGGATTGGTTTCTATTCTTGGTTTAATTAAAAGGTTCTAACAAAAATTTCTCCATGAATAAATGGATATGCATTCTTTTCAAAAAAATTTCAAATTTCCCAATTAATAGAAAGTGGTTGTTTCGCTTCTGTGAAGCATATGCTTGATGCTTATTTTAAAAAACTATAATATTTTTTCTATTCTTTAAAATCGCTATGATTTGTATTTGTAAATGTAAACAGAGCCAAACAGATGTACATTTCCAAAATTTCGGGTTTAGGTTTAACATTGAACATTTAACATAACACTAAATTGGTTAAGATGTTGCATCAGTTGGAATTAATTTTGTTGAGCAAATAAAAAGTTTAAAAGCAAAATAAATTATATTGACTTGGGAAATTATTTTAAGGTTTCCAATCAAAAATATCAACTATCTTGTTTATCAATTTATATTTTGTAGTAAACGATCTGTATGAAAGTCTTAGACAACGCATATTTCAAAAAGCTATTTCTTTTAATCAATTTGTTCATTTTTATGGCAACAATCATTTTTATTTGTTTATCTAAGTTTTAGTCATACGAGAATTGAACATCTACATTGATATATTTAAAAAGGTTTTCTTAAAATATTACAAGAAAATGCTCGGGTCGCAAGCGACCCTCGCAAGGCGCTTGTTCGAATGTCACTCAATCTATTCATTTTAAAATTTAATATGATGTTTTCAAAACAAACAGCGATATAAAAATTCGGTATATAATAATGTGATTTTAAAATAGGAAATTAGTTCCATACTCCTTTCATACTAAATGGTAAACAAAATAAAACTCTACAATCGAATGTACTTTAATTATACATGTTTAGTAACATTTCCACTGACATTATGTATTAGTTACTAATATCTAGTGAGTTTCAGTGAGATTATACTCCTTGTGAGACCAATTTTCTGAAAGGTAAATTTAATTTGTTGTGTGGTTTATCTTAAAAATCTTTCTCAAGATGGAAATACTTCAAAGTGTTGGTGAAACAAATTGGTTTGTTCAACATTGTCCGTCATCAAAAAATGGTTACTGATTTCAATTTTGTTTTTTTCTTATAAATACATTCTTTATATATTCAAGTATTTATTTCTATGTGCTTAAATCAATCATAACGCTTTATTTTCTGAAATATTTTGATGCTGGAGATGTCGGGTATATTTAGACTCGATGTGAAAAAGAGTGATGCTAGGACAGTTAGTTAACCATACACTCGACTTGAGAATGAAAGTAGGTCTTGTGTAAATTTCAAACTTAAATTTTGTCAAACAAGCCCATCTTAAGAATTTGAATTCGTTTTACTTGTTTTGTTGTTTAATGCTAATTTGCAATTTTATTTTATGAATGATAATTTGGTTTATTCAAAGGTAACAATCAATTAAACTTTTTAATTCATTTTTAAGTTTAAACTAAATTCTGTTTTCATTAGTTTGAAAAATTGAAAATTTTATTAAACAAAATAATAGAAGACAATTCAACTCCAACAATACTCCGCCTCGCCCTACACGCCCAATTAACAGGTTTAGCTAGTATTTCTCTATTTCCCCCATTAAAATTCAATTATAATATATTTCTTATAAATCTTTAAACAAAGTGGAACCTGAGGAGTTGCTTTATGTAACATTCTATGATAGCATTCCTATGAATCTTCGTCTTGCTACTTATCTCCGACACTCGAATATAATTTACAATGTTAAACTATTTATACTTCATCATGCAATTGCAGGTTTAATTAACAGGTTCTAACAAAAATTTCTCCATGATTAAATGGGTATTAATTGCTTTCAAAATTTTCAAATGATAGAAAGTTGTTGCTTCGCTTCTGTGAAGTTTGTGCTTAATTCTTCTCTTAAACATTTTTACAATAATTTTTTATTTGTTTGAAATCAATATGATTTGTAAATGTAAGCAGAGCAAAAAAAATCTTCATTTCCAAAATTAATGTTTGATGTTTAACATAAAACTAAATTGGTTTAAATGTTGCGTCTGTTGAAATTAATTTAATTTGCTTAACTAATTGAATTTAGCTTAAAAACAAAAAAAAATACTTTGCAAATTATTTTAAAAGGTTAACTTATACTACTTATAGAATGAATGAATGATCTACAGAAGATTCACGGTTCAATTAACAAGTTTAAAGTTTGTAAGTCAAGTCGTATGCTCGACAAATGTGTCGTTGTTAGTTAGAAATTTCAAATTTAAATTGCAATTACTCAATTCTTTTCTAATCTTTTCTAACCATTTATTTTGCTTTATGAATTACTAGGTCGATCTCTGTGTTTATTAAAGGTAAAAACACTATAAAAACGATCTACATTTACCGAGTGAGAATTTAATTGATTCTTTGTAGGAAGGGAATTATTGTCTTTGTACTGGATTACATTTAAAGGTTTTTTAATTAATCATTTAAATTTACGAACTCAGCCACCAGTAGTTCTACACTTGCCCAGAATTATTATTGTGAACCTAACTTTAATATATTTTTTTATAAATAAAACCGAACTTTCTAGAAGGAATGTATTTCTAAGTCACGCTTTTTTCATCGTAATGATTTCAATTTTTTTAGGTATTAAACTTGCTGTATTGTTTTAATTTAATATTTTTGAAAATAAAATTCGATTAATATATTTCTTATCCATCAGCATTTATATAAAAATGTACGGTACATTTTGCATTGGCAAAGTAAAGAGTTCAAACTCTTATCTCTTATGCTAATCAATGCTTTCTCTCTTCTACAATACAAAATGTTACGTCCTGTTTGAAAGGTGACTTAAGAATTATAAAAGGACTAATGTAAATGTCTTATTTGATTTTAAAAGTTAGGCTGAAAGAATCTCTTTCTGATAAAATGGTTATATAATAAACTTTACAAATGTAAATAGCTAAATAATTTAAAGATTTTTTTGATAATCCACAATTATGATTACTATTACCAACATTAATTTATTTTAACTTAGTGTGTGTAGAGGAATAATTTAATAAAGGGGAATTTTAATGGTATAATTAAAATGATTTGATTATTTTAAATGTGACAATGTCTACAAAATTGCAACGAAGTCACTCAATCTGAAAAAGATTATATTTTTTTAAATTCTTCATTTCTATTTGTTCCATATTTTTTGATTCATCAACACGAGTGCTGTATCAAGTATTCAAGATAATGATTCACCGATCATTTGTAACTTGTATTTAACATTGGATTGTAAAAACGGTCAATTTAACAATCATTGCAAACTGAAATAAATCCAACATTTTAACTCATAAGAGAATTCAAGATATAATAGTTCAACAAAACGAATTCTTTAATTTTTGTTTAAATATGAATCGTGAATTGAATTACTTAAAAAGATTTCCTTACATTGTAATGTTATTTTTTTGTCTCATAATGTTTGTTTTAATTAAAAATGGTTAGAATTAACTTACTTGTTCATAGCTCAATATATAAAAGAATGACATTAATAAGTGTCGATGATTTTTTATTGTAAACGGTCTCCTATAATCTAAGTTTGAGTAATTTTGACTAAAAAATATAATCATGAGTTTTATTTAAGTTAGTTTAAAGTATTTTTTTAAAATTAATTTTTGGAGTTTTTACTAAAAATTTATTTCAACACCGCCTTTAAGGCGCTTTCTGGTTTCAAAATTTTTTGCTCACGTTCAACATGAGCTTTTCCTCTTATTTGTGTAATTATTATTGACTTTAATTATTGTTATTATATAATACACTCTTTTCATGTAAATAATAGTTATTTCTTCAGTGTAATAGGGGTTTCAGATATTCAAGTTATGTATATCACCCACCTTGAATGGTCTAGGAATAATAAATGGGGATAGGAACCTAACTTTACAAACAACATAAACAGGATAATTCATTTCTATGGATGGTTTCTGTCTCTGCTACACTTTTTCACAATTCAATTCATTCAATGGTAGGACTTTCGACGGTTCGCGGTATAATCATAGTTTGGACTAATTTACTGTGGTCAATTGTTTGAAAGGTAATTCAGTTGAAGTCCAACCTTTTGTATTAAACCTTCAAATTTTATAAAATTCAATTAATATTCTTTAAATAAGCAAAAATAATATATCATAAAATTGTTTTATGTAATCTACAGTATTCTTTCTCTCAGTTTAGAATAATATTGCAAAAATTAATAAATTTTTCGAAAATCGGTTTATCATATAACTCAATTCTAATATTTCTTTGTTACTTTTTTCGAAGACATTTGTACATTTTCTAAGATCAAAGTTTGTACAGCAGGTTGAATTATTAAACAAAATTTAGAATCTAATGGGTTTTTGTTTATATTAATTTCATTGTCCGGGAGTATTCATTGATTTAAGTTATGTTTCTTTCCTGCACTTGGATTTACAAATGGTAAACACAATAAATGTTTTCTTATTCACAATATTCAAATATTTCGATACAACTGGAAATGAGACATGACATAAATGGAGAAGAGCACGTGCGTTTGTGTTTGTGGCACTTTTCGAAATCATTCGAAATATCTAGGGGATCGGAATTGTGTTTGGTAAATACGAATCAATTCTTTTCTACTCACATTTACAAACATGCATTCAAAACTCAATGAAATAAAAGACTTACAATCGCGGAGTTTTTTATTTTTTAATATTTTTACTCTGTTTCTTTCATTCTATGGAAATTACGTTAAAAAGGTTATTGCAAGTTGGCAAATATCACGTGCTTTAATGGCACATTTTCCGGTTACTGTATTAAACTTTCTGCTCATGTTTATAATGAGCATTTTTCAATAATTCAAATTAGTATTTCAACTATATTGTTTGTCAAGTTAATTTATATTTTCTAGTAAACGATCTGAATGATAGTCTAAGTCAACGCATATTTCAAAAAGGTATTATTTTTAATCAATTTTTTTATTTTTATGACAACAATCATTGATATTTCTCTAAGTTTTAGTCATATGAGTATTCTGTCTTTACATTGATATATTAAAAAGGTTATTATTGTCAAAATATTGTAGTTCTAAGGTATCTTTTTTACAATAAGAATTTTAAATGTCTAACTTATCGATTGTCACTTAATCTATTCATTTGAAGATTTAATATACCAATTAAACAGAACGAAAAGTTGTCTTTATCAAAGGTTTTATGATTTTTCAATATCCTTAATCGATATTGATCCATTAGTTGTCTTTAATTGTTTTAATTAATCAAGATTGCAGCTCAATTAATTGATGAGTCTATCCATACACATTTTTAAACACGTTAACCGGGTATGTGGTTAAAACAAAAGAGTATTTTGCTTATTAAATTCCAATTGTTATATTATCGAATAACTTAATTTAGGATTATAAGATATAAGTTTGCATATAAGATTATAACCTTAGCTCAAGTGTTATCTCTAACTCTAATCTATTGCACACTCTATTATTAATTGTTTAATCTCCAATCAACCAATCGAATCAAGCGTAATAAAGGCACTTGACAGTCAATAAATTTGAGTCTTTGCTAATCTATTTAGCTTTTTGTCTTTCTTAAATTGCCAACATATCAAAATGGTTCGTGTATTTGTCAGCTCCGCTTTGGCATTGCTTCTACTCAATCATGGTAACCTTTGACCTTTGACCTTGAACTTTACTTATTTTCCCTTCTCATATATAGTATTTGCCCAAGAAACTACATCCCATTTTTCTAGTGTATCTCCAGTGATCCATCCCTCGCCCTGTAAGGGTCAAACCACAGGAAAACTGATCGCTGACTCGACCTGTAATTCATGTTTTTATGAGTGTGACAATGGACTGGCCAATCGGTTCCACTGTCCATCACATTTGATTTTCAGCGAAGGGTGTCAACGTTGTATTGTCAATCCTGCAATTCCGGTTGCGGGGCCTTGTTTGGGCACATCCAAGTTTGACTGTCGTGGTTATCCTGATGGATTCTATCCGGATCCATCGTCTCGAACCATTTTCCATAGTTGTAAATTTGCCTGTGGCTCGGACTTTACCTGTCCGCCCTCAACTTACTTTGATCCAACTCGAAGTGTCTGTGTTTATGAGGATAATGAGTATCTTGATACCCCCAGGCTCCCTAGACTCCAACTGAAAAACTCTATGACACCACAGCCCCACATTTTTATCACTTCACCAAACACGGTCCACCAGACTCCACCACACTGACTAATTATGTCATAGAAATTGTTTAACTCATTTTTTAGAGCAAGTTTTATAACCTTTTAATTATTATCCAATGGTCAGTTAATTCATTTAATTTAATTAAAAATATGAAAATTATGATTTCATACCATAATTACAAAATTTTAAATTTATTAAATTAGAAAATTTTGAAAAAATACAAATATTTGTTATCCCAGAGGTAGTTGTAGTGTTAAAGGTCAAAATAAAAATTCAATATTAAATTAATTTAACTTTAATTCAAGGAACTGTTCAATACTTAATCACTTTAATTCTCAACCAGTTACGTCTTAATTCTATGTTGATATTCTAAACTCATGCAATTTTTTATGTACTTTAAATTTCAAATTTAACTCCTGCATTAATTCACAATCTTAACTCTCAACTTGATATTGGCCGTTTGTCGTTTTCTCAACATTCATATGAAATTGAACAGAATGGTTATTTTGGTTTATTTAAAGGTAAACAGATTAAACCTCGAGATTTTATTCTCACAATATAAGACATTTTAAATTAAAATTAAAGTTTTAATGGCACTATTCAAAAGGTATTTTTATTATATTATATTATTTATCTTAAACCAAACAAATAAATTCCATTTAAATAGTTGTTATAATGGAAAATTTAGCTTATAAAAATTTAAAACTTTTTTACATTCAACTGTATTGCAATCAGGTATTTTAATCTAATTATTTTTACTTCGTTTAAAATAGTATCTTTCTGTAAGCTCAATTAATTGGTCTATTGTGTTAATTATTGGTCAATTTGATTAAAATTCTTAAACTTCATATTTCTCAAATAAAATTCGACTTTGCAGCACATTTAAATAAATCTAAAGTGATTTTATACCAATCGTCAATTTGTTTTCACTCTGTTTGCGTATGTTAAAGAGTAGCCATTTTTTGTTTTAAATTAAAAGGTTAATAATTAAGGTTTACTTTGTAAATAAATCTTTATATAAAATTTTACTGTCGCGTTTTGAGTTCACGCGCACACTACTTAAGTCACTCCTCTGTTATGGTCATTGTGAAGTGTCGAATCACTATCGAGGACACGGTTTAACTCGGAAAAGTGTCTCTTCACACACATTGGGATCAGTAAAGTCAAGTTGATTGTAGACAGATTTAAAAATTTTTTGTTCCATGTATTTCGTTGTGCTATTTCACAGGTAATCTATTAAAAATGCTAAATAGACATCATTGGCGGTATCTTTTGTCAATAGAATGATCTTTACTAGAATTTGCTAGAATTACTTATATTTTTGCGTTAAAAATATAACTAAATAACTTAAATTTTATTAAACAATGTACTCAAATTAAGCAATTTTTAATTTTACTAAAACCCCCACCAATTTAATTGTTGTGCTAACTTTATATTTTTAAAATATACAAGTCATATGGCATTTAATATATGCGTCCAGCTTCGAAAAACTCTGCTGTTTTTAAACTGGTCATCTCTATTCATTTAAGTGATGTTTTGTTTCAATAAATTCCTGTTCAAAATTATTCGTTTCATCTTGTTTTCTCTATAAAGTTCATTCACAAGTTAGATCGGTAACCATCTTGTCTCCGTAAAAGGTAAGCCAAGTAAAACATATTTTTATATTATTGTACAATTTTTATCAGAATCAATCTAAGATGTGTTTAATTGTTTAATTTAATTTATGTTTTTCCATTTGCCTGATGTTTTATTTCCTAATAACGATCTTTTTTCTTACTGTTCAAAATAATCTGATTTCTAAATAAATATAATAGGTAAGAGGTAATAGAATCGCACCAGAGAAGTAGAAAATTTTATTTTAAAACCGCTTTTTTTTATTAAGATAAACACTCTTCTTTTCTATCAACTTCCATTGGCATTTACTAATGTTTTGTTATATTTTAAAAGAAAAGTTTGTAATTTTCTTAAATTATCTACAAAGGTTATAACTTAAACTTATTTCGCATGATCCAATATTTGTCATCCAATTAAGGCTTTGGCTAATTAGCAAGAATTTGAACATTAGTGTTGTAAAAAAGATTTGCGGCTTGTTATAAGGTGGAATTCCTCAAGAAGCTACCTAAATGCAAATTCATTTTACTGGATTCTATTTATTGACAGTTTTTTTTATTTGCTTGTTTTAGCTTTGTTATTGGTTACAAAATAACAAATTATTTATATAAATACTTACATAACAAAACATACATACATTACAAAAAAAGCATATGAGTTCAACTCTCACTAAACATTATTGAATTTAATCTACCTTTACATACATTGTCCAATGGACAATGTCCATTGCGAATAACTTAGATAAACAAACCACATCAATAAAAATGTTCAATTCTTGGGAAGGAATATTAAAGTAAATGCATAAGTTTCGGAACCAAAACTAACAAGTACTAGCTGCCATTTTGATTTAATAAAGGTCATGCGTTTATTTACTTATTTTTGTACTTCTACGTACATAATATTATTACTTGGAAGGGTCCATACACTTGTAAACTGACTGTGAGCTTATGCACATGATAAAACAATTGTGAGTTTGGTCTTACAACAATTCCTATAAAACGTCTTTCTTATTTGTAATCTATTTCTTAAGTTAAACAAACTCTAGAAATGCATTTCTTCAATCTACCAATTCCAAACCATCTGTTTGAAATGTTAATTTAAATCATAACAGAATCGTTATACGATTGAACATTGATACATTATATAAAAAAGGTCACAAAAAATAATGAAAAGAACATTGAAATTTTCTTGTGAAACACTCTCACTTCCATTCTTTTGATCAGTTTTTTATCATAGAGCACAAATAGAGCACAATTTTCCAGAGAACAAAATTTATTGAGCACAAAAATGTAGAGCACAAAATTCACGAGCTCAACTTTCCTGGGGCACAAAAGTCTCGGGCACAAAATTTGGGGCACAAGTTAGTAGAGCACAACTTTCTCAGAGCACAAGTACCCCCAGAACCTACAAATAATACATCTATTTTCCTTTCAATTTTGTGAATTTGTTACTATAGTATACAGGTAAATCTATTAATAACATTAATATTCATGCATGTTTGATCATGCCTTAAAAATTTACTTCCTTTGCTTGCAGTCATTCGTTACTTAGTGTTGCCTTACTGGTAAAACTATTTAAAAATTAATAATTCAATTGAAAATACCTGTAAATTGGATAAGAATTTTTCTTTTGCAATTTCGAATTCGAATGCCTTATTCGATTTATTTTAATAAAGCAAAAAAGCAATTTACAAAAATGGATGATACATTGTTTAAAAGGTCTAACAAACTAAATGTGTCTAAAAAACACAATTGTGATGAAGTATTTTTCATGAATGTCTACAAGCTGAGTAAACAAGGTAAAAAATATTTACTATTTCATTAGCTTAATTGTCATTAATGATTTTGATTTTAAAAATGGTTTTTAATTAAAGTATTCACAGTTGTTGCTTTTCACTATAATGCTGATCTGTATAGTAGAAGATCTGATTTAGTCAATGGTAACTTCATTTTATAATTTTATTTTGTTATGTTATCTGCTTTTTCTTGTTTTTACTTATTAAAAATTCTGGCAAGCCAGGAAAGTAGCTCGACGAAGTTTGACTGTACTAACAAAAAATCCACAGACTGAAAAATAATTTTGTTATGACACAATATTATTTTAAAAATCATAAAATATACTAGGAAATTATAAAATAGCAAACATAATTATAATAAAAGTTGCGTTCTCGTATAGATTTACTTGTCAAAAACACCATTTTGAGGGAATACTGGATCTTGACTATGGACTACTGCTTGATGAATTTACTTTGAGGTTCAGTCAAACAAAAATATTACAAAAGAAATCAAATACCAACTCTTTGTCAAATACAAAACATGTGATCCGCGATTATGCTGTTCTGGGTGACTATCAATTGCTGGAAACAGGCAATTTTGTGATGCAATTTTACTTGTGAAAATATTTCCAGTGCACAAAGCTTTCCTGGTTGCCCGATCATTTTTTGCATAATTGCTATCAATGTTTAAACAGTAAAAATCAGAAAAGTCAAGATAATATGGTTAAGATCGATATGCATATTGAAGTGTTTGCACAAGTATTGAGGTTTATCTATACTGGTTCAGTACAAGACTTAGACTTATGTACTCCTTCGAACTGATGAAAGTGCCTGATAAAGTAAGTTGATTTCATTTCAGCGAAATACAGTAATACACAATTTTCACGATTTTCATATATTATTCAGTATCAGCTGGACAATCAAAATGCATCTGTAAACATTATCTATCTAGTCTTTGCATGTGTAAATTTCTCAATCGATTCGGTGGCCAACATTCTAGAGGTAGCGGTGATGCATCAAGCCTGGAACATTAAAAAATGCGTTGATAAAAAACGACACAAACAGACAGCCAGAGTGAGTGTCACTAACGCACTGAGTGACTGTATCGACTATTTCCACACCAAAACAGAGTAGAAACAGGGGCCCACACACCACACTCACGTGAGTAGAAATAGTCGCATCTGTTTACACACAGCAAAATCTGGACCTTTTTGTCTCATATCTCAGCAACCAGATAACCTAAAAGGCTGATTTTTGGAATCCTACGGTTTTAGATGGAGTGGAAAGGGTGTGCCAAGTTTGGTTGCTGGGGGTGCAGTGGTTTCTTCTCCCAAGCCTGCAACAGACAGACAGACAGACAGACAGACAGGGTGAAACTATAAGTCTTCGACTTCGTCTCGCTAAAAACATGCTAATTTTGAAATTTTTCATGCTGAAACATGTAGACGACAAGTAGTCGACCAAAATAGTCATTATCATCGTTATTGTTGGTTGTATACAAAGTTGTACAAAAAGTCTGCCAAAAAGTAAATGAGTACACTGTAAATAAGATTTGAGTTTGTCTACCTTTACATGTGTCCATTGCGTGTATATAAAAATAATGACAATAAAAAATGGTCTGTTCCGGGCAATAATAATTTTAGAGGTAAATGCATAAGTTTCTTAATCTAAACTAATGATTTAATTTATTAAAAGTTACAAACTAATTTTTGTACCTCTACCTACCTTTTTTATTAGCCAATGCGTTCTTTTTGGAAACAAGGCAATTGTGAGTTTTATTTTACGATCCTTTCTATGCAACACCTCATATATAACTCTTAGACAAAGGACAAAAAGGACAAAGACATTTGTGAGTTTACTAATTGTGCATTTTAGATTTGATTTAATAAACCGTTATTTTTGATTTGTGTACCCAATAGGGGACAGTGTCACAGGGGATACTAAAAATACTCTATCTACTCATTTAAAATAATTAACGAATCAGTGAATTCTCAATTGAAAAGGTAAAAATATTTTGATTGCACAACCTGCAATTGTGCAACATAAGCAACTTTATTTTGTTCTTTTCGGAATTAAAAAAACAAAATTATTTAACAACATTTGCCAAACTAATAAAGAACAATTTACCAACTGTAACTCGATTCGATTGTTATTCAATCTGTGCATTTAGAAATATAATACGGCGTTGATTTAAAACTTGTCAGGTCTTCAAGTTATTATTGCTTAAGCTTAATTCCACATCTTTATGACTAAATAATACTCGCTCCCAAAGTTGGTGTAACATGAAGTGTATGTGTTTGACATCTTCTATTCAAAAGGTTATATGTTTATGTTGTTTATAAATTATCAATCTAAATTTATTAAAATTAATTATATACAGTAGTTATTGATGAAAGGTAAAATTCTTTTTGAACTGTTAGTTGACATTCATAATGGTCATTTAAACTTTGCATTGCAAGAACATGATTAACGTAGCTAAAAGAGTGCGTATTTTAATACATTTTTAGCTTTATCTGCCTGTTAAACTTTGGATCTAAGAAGACCGTATCGAGAATTAGGTGCCCAAGAAGAGGAATAACCCAACTATATACGAGAATGAGGTGAAATTTCTTTATATTGCTTCTTAGATTTCATAAAAGGTGGCCCCACAATTGTTTATCCTTGCATTGCCATCTTGATGCTTCACATTCTTAACTCATTTTTGCAAATCAGATTTTGAAATATTTTTTACAATTTATACAGCTAATCTATTCAAACACAATAAAACCCAACCAACAAGCTATTTATACTGCAAAGCGCTAACTTCCGTTCAATTAACAGGTTCTAACAATAATTTCTCCATGAATGGATGTGTATTTATTTCAAAAATTTTTCAATTGATAGAAATTTGTTGTTTCGCTTCTGTGAATCTTGCGCTTAATGGTTATTTTAACAATTTTTTATAATAATATTTCAATTGCTTGAAATCACCATGATTTGTATTTGTAAATGTAAATAGAGACAAGAAGACCTCCAAAATTTAGGTTTGAGGTTTAACATAAGACTAAATTTGTTTAGATGCTATGAAAAATAATTTAATAACCAAATTTGATAACCAAATAGTTAAAAAGCAAAATAAATTATATTGACTTTGGATTTTTTTAAAAAGGTTATTTTAAGCAAAATTTGGTTTTGAATAATTCTTTCATTGCTACTATTCTATATTTGTGTAAGTAAGTTAATTTATTGCACACACTTTTTTTACAATGGAACATTCAACATAAAGAATCATGTATCATTGTTTCCTTCACTGTAAATTTATTTCTTTGATTCTACACCTGATTCTTTTATGATCCATCGTATAAATGGTCAAATATTATTTAATCTTTTCAAGTATAAAACCTCATTACATTGAAACATGTATTTTCAATATTTTTCAATCAATACAAATGAAGCTTGTCGGAAGTGAAAATCAAAATCACGTGTTCAGAAGAGAACGAGTAGAACAACCATAAATTACGTTTTCCATCCACAAATTGAGATACATTTAAAGTCTATAGCCTAGATATTTCAAAATGAAAACACTTTTATTAATTTGACTCTTGTTGTGTGTTGCGTATTTCACAGCATATTAAAAAGGTTATTTTATTTTTTAAAAAATTGAAAATTGGAAGTATCTTATTTTTGAAAATATTATTTTTGTCTGTAATTTTGTTGGCACGAACCTCTTAATCTTGTATTTTGAAGGAAGGCTATAAAAAGCTTCAATGTTTAAAATACATTTAAAAAGCCGGTGATTGAACACTTAGTTTTCTGAACTCAGCGCAGTTACATAAGTGTTGATTAGATATGAATAGTATGACAAGTAAAAAAATATCTAAAGATTGTCATTGCATTCTAGCAACATCTTCGTGCAAATGTCACTATTATTGACTGAACAATTTAGTCATACAAAAGGTCAAACCATCAACTAAACATGTGTATCAAAAACGTCATTTAAATTGAGTATAATTTTCATTTCAGATTAAATTCAAGTTTCATTATTTTCATGGCTAATTTAAAAGGTTTAAATTCTTTTATAAGAACTCTGTAATATCAAAAAGTGTTGCCACTGTTTTAAGCAAACTCTTTTTTTTAAGTCTATGGCTTTATACTAGATAATTTTTTTTAAATGATCATCACAATTTTAAACCTTTAGTAAGGTATGTGTACCGCCCTAACAACTGATTCAACAAATGAGAAACAACTATCAATTTTAATATCTTACCTAATATTTTATTACTGTTCTCATTTTATTTATAATATTATATAATAATTTACTTGTATTGATTTACATTTATTTTTTATTTTGCAAGCAACACACATTCTTTGTTTTTGTAAAAGGTGTTTTAAATTTTTTATTTTTTCACATGCAAATTGTAAAGTGGATCTCATAAACCAATTTTACATATTGTCGTATAAGCTCCTTAACTCTTTTGTTTTATCTCATATCTTATAGCTTTGTCAGAGTTTCGTTGCAAGTCTATAGTAGAATACTTATAATTTTTAAATAGTTTTCCAATTTTGAAATTTAAGTTGCTTAAATTACGTAGTATTTTTCATATTCTGTTTCGTACTCTCCGGTATTATAAAGGTTTTCAAACTAATCACTTTGCAGAAATTTTATTCTAGTTACACTAAATTTACCAGAAGAAGTTTATGCAGAAATTAGCACAATTTATATTTTTTGCTTTGGTTTCTTGTGCTATAAGAAGAATAATGAAAAAATGAGCTAGAACTTATAAATGGACTCGAGTGTTGAATGTTGAACAATCTGTGAATTGTAGGCCTTTGGCTAATTAGCAAGAGTTTGAACACTACTGTTGTAAAAATCTTTGCGGCTTGGTATAAGGTAGAATTAATCAAGAAGCCACCTAAATGTAAAGTCACCTTACTGGATCAAGTCATCAAAGACCAACAACAACTTTTATTCTCTAGGTCCTTAAATTTATTGACTGATTTTTCGATTTGCAGCTTTGTTAATGGTTACAAAATAACAAATTATTAATATAAACTAAACTTATGCACATGATAAAACAATTGTAAGTTTGGTCTTACAACAATTCCTATAAAACGTCTTGCTTATTTGCAATCTATTTCTTAAGTTAAACAAACTCTGGAAATTCATTTCTTCAATCTACCAATCCCAAATCATCTTTTTAAAATGTTAATTTAAATCATAACAGAATGGTTATAAGATTGAACGATATAAATAATATAAAAAGGTCACAAAATTCATCAAAAGAACATTGAAATTTTATTGCGAAACACTCTCACTTCAATTCTTTTGATCGGGTTTTATCTCAAAAAATTCTAACTATTAATTCAATATTTCTTGGTAATGCTCACATAATTCTTTGGTTAAAAAGGTAACACAATCACAAAATGATCTCTTCTCCGGTCTTAAGTTAGAACTAATTATCTTGTCACTCATGTTTCATCTTTTCTGTGAATATTTACTCAAGTTGTTTTTTTTATTTTTCAAGAAACAGGTTACACAAAAATTGGTTATTAAAATTTTTTTTAACTTCAAATATTTTTTCAAAGATAAATCAAATGATATCAACTTGAATCGCAACTATAACGATTTTCAAAAGGTTTCGATTAATCTATTTTCTTTTAAAATTCCATTTCTGGAAACAAACTTTTGACCCTGGGTTGACGTGCACTCCAAGATTTGTGCCGAAAACATTTATTTCCACTGCATTGATCTGTACCGTTTCGAGAATACAAAGAATGAGACAAATATTACCTCAGCATTGTTGAGGGATAACAACATAGATGTCATACATAAAAGGTCGTTTGAAAAACATTTTGACTTTTGCAAAAGTCAAATTAACATTTACTTTATTTTATTGCATGGTATATTGCAGAATACATCAATCAAATTTTCCTTGTAAAAGTTTAGAAGTTTAATTTCTCGTGTTTGGTTTAAGGTTTCATTAGATTTTTTTGATTAGAAGTCAACTTAATTTTTAGTCAACACAAAAAAACCTTTAGAAGGTAGCAAATTAAACTTATTTAATTAAACGTTTTTTTATTCTGAAAGTTTTTTTTATGTGGTTCTTTTGATTAAATTAGTTCAATATTTTATCTAAAAAAAATAGAAAATCTTTGGACGTTCGAGATTGAATAGGTTAAAAAGGTTTTTTCTGCTTAATATATTCGTTCTTGTATTTTCGTTAAACCTGAGACAATTTTGGTTTCCCTTTGCAACAATAAACACTAATTTCGATTTCTGCAAACGTATTCTATCAAACAGGTAACAGATAATTCAAATCAATAAAAATCTTATTTAAAAGTAAAATTCGCCATTTTTATTCACTATTTCTTCCATTTTCCGTTTTTATTCTTTAAAAAATTTAACTTGTAACTTAACTTCTTCATATTTGAAGTAGCGTGACTTTAATTTAAAGGTTAAAACGAGATTTTTTCACGCGAGTTATTTTAAAGGTTTTTATGAACTTTTTCTGTACCTAATTGAACACTTTTCTTTAAATTCAATATGAAATAATCTTCAATTTCTACACAATTGCCATATTCCTATGATATTTGACAGAAATAAATCTGTGTTTTGTTTAATTCAATGGAATTTAGTGGATAAAATCAGTTCTTTAGGCCATACCCTTTTGCATAAAAAGTTAGGCTTTGGTAAGGTTGAAAATTTTTTAAAGGTAAACAATAGTTACATTCATTATTTGCACATTTCTACTAATTACGCAAAGAAAAGGTGAAATATTTATTAAATTTATCATAATTACCATTTTTTCATAGATATTTTAAAACAACAAATTGTATTCTTACATTTCTATATACAATTCTCACATAGTACTATCAGGTATTCGCATAAGTTTTTCCGCAGCGCCATCTGATTTTTATAAAGGCAACTGTAGGATGTCTGTCCGTCTATGTGATTAACTTATGCCTTTGTCTTATACATTGTAGTGTTGGGCAGAAGGAGACACGAAAAGGTGATTTGGGAAAAGCAACATCAACAACAGCAATTCGACAAACATGTAAAGTCGTGTAGGTTTCTTTTTTAATGATTTTCACTTCATTAAAACAATTCCAATTAGAAACCAACAAATTAGTAAATTTCTTATCATTTCTTATAAAAAGGTTATAACTTAAACTTTTATAATTATCAGAAGCAAGATATTTCTTGTGACTTCATTATGTCAATCTCCGATTCACTCGTGCTATAAATTCTTTATATGAGATAGCATAAATATTTTTTGTAACTTTCCTCGAATTATTTTAATTTATATATGTAATATTTATGGGAATTAAGAGAAAGTAGAGGTGTTATTTGACCAGTGTTGAAAAGCTTTTTGAATAGATAAAATTTCCAGAGCACATTGGTATATAATTATCGCTTTAAAAGAAAGTGCTTTAAGTTGGAAATGCTTGATTGTCAATTGGAAGAATTCTAGATGGTTCAATTTGAGCAAAGGTTTCTATCTTCAAGTTTTGTATTGTGAACTCCACAATCTTATTCAATTATCTCATTGTCTATTGTTTATCATCTCTGTTTTGTTTCATTAGAGCTATTGTGTCTTGGTAAATTGTTACTTTAGAAGCCTACGACTACAGTAGGCAGACATGAACATGTTTATTTGAAATAAGCTCCACCAATAAAAGGTTTCTATTTTTCATTTGAAAATTCTTTCATTCTTTAACTTAAATGTCTCAATTCGGATCCAAAATTTGCAAAAAAAATAGTAATAGTTCGTTGTTTTAAAGAATGCCATATGGTTGTAAAAATGGGTTTGTAATAATGTTATTTATGGATTTTCCTGTGAAGTAATTCATCGGTTTTATATTATATCTTTTTCTTGTGTCAATATTTGATTTTTATAATTCCTGATAGGATGATCACTCACGAAAAGTTTGCAGAACTCGTCTCTCAGTTTGTTGAGAGGACGATTGTTACTCAAAATATAGCAGGTGTGGCAATACGGCTCGGTGGAAATGAAACTATCACAACTAAATGCTGTCTAGGTGCTTGTGTAAACACTCCGGCGAAAGTAAAATTAAAAAATGAAGACCGGTGGGATAAAGCACAAAATAAAGTTTATTGCAAAGGATAACATAATAATCATTCGAATCAATTGTGCTTTATCGATGTTGTAATTTGACTATTCTTGGTTGACATTACAGGTAATCTTAATATTTGCAAACAATTGATTTTATTTCTTACAGAATGACTTTATGGAAGTTATCTAATAGATTTGTTTCGCTAGTAACGATTCCAAAAAACAAGTGTGATCACAAGTTGTAAAATGTTACAAGGTTTTCAGTTAACGATTTCATTTTTTAAATGTGAATTAAAAATATTCAGTTTGTCAAAGTGGATTATCATGGTAATCGTTCAGCGATTTCTTTTATGTTTCGTTTTTGTTACATTTACAAAATGTAACCAGACGAGTTACATTGTTCACTTTATGTTTTTTGATTATCAAGGTAGTAGATATATCGTTCTCCATTTTTCTTAATCGCAAGTACATCCAATTTCTGTTAAATTCTAAGAATAAACAATTTTCTGAACTTAGAGTAAGTGCTTATTTTGATTTGTTTAAAGGTAAACCACTAAATTACTAAATTCAATTTAATTTCAAGATTAAATTATATCCTAAACAAAATTTAAAAAATAAAAGAAAAAGCAATTCTTTAGCACATTTTTTTATATTAAAAATATTTTTAATGGTTTTCCAAGCCTCTCTATGAATGGTTACAAAATTATTTAGTAGTTAGATTTTTAGTTTCGATTTCGATAACCATAATTGTTTTTTTAATACCCGTTTACTCAGTTTGACATTTTTAAATAAGTAACTTGTTTAATTCTTTGGATCAGGGCTATTGCCGGGATTAAATGATCCAAAGCTTTTATTAAAATTGTGATCTATTCAAATCAATCAGTTTATCTTTCTCAAAAAATACATATATACAAGTTGAGTTGCACATTGTGCATTGCCCAAGTGAAATTGAACCCAGTTACTACTTATTGGTTGCTCTTGTTGTGCGTATTAAAAATGGCTTTTGAGAACACCTCTTACAATTCTGGTTTTTAAAAGATCAACACAAACATATACATTTATCATGTTCGCTGTCCTTAATGTCAACATGATAATCATTGTAAATTGACAAGGGATTAAATCTTTAATTATTAGTTTAACCAAATTTTGAATTAGATTTGAAGTAGACTTTTAATATTTTTTACAATTCACATAAAAACATTTAGACTTAATGGTTTTTTGTATAATATTGTCCAGCAAAAA
The DNA here is from genome assembly GCA_023373905.1 of Rhizoglyphus robini. Taxonomy (NCBI): domain Eukaryota; kingdom Metazoa; phylum Arthropoda; class Arachnida; order Sarcoptiformes; family Acaridae; genus Rhizoglyphus; species Rhizoglyphus robini. The sequence continues at coordinate 828,306 of JAKIJQ010000034.1, read as the reverse complement.
AGCTAAACGTGACAGAACATCTAACAGAGCATTAACCTCTAACAGTACTGTTTTGAGTAAGTAAGAGGTATGTTACTTTTTTGGACGCACTATAGCATGGCTAACCGGCTTGATCAAGTAATTGATCGATGTTATGCTATTAATGATGAACTTATAAGTTATCTAACCAAGTTAAACTTTGATATTGAAATTTCTTACAATTGTTAATGCTTTCCTCTTTCGGTTGGTATTCAAAAAGGTTAAATTGTAAATTTTTTAAACCTTTCCAAGTCAAAGTGTAAACAACTTTTATTATATCATGTTGTACAGTGACATTCACTGTGTGCTTTACTAACTCAACTGTACCTATTGTTGTCTTCACTGTAAAGAACACACACGATTGTAAACATTTGCGATAGTTGGAATGTACTGACTAATGAGTGAATGACAAATTAGGACTCTCGGTCGTTTGGTTTTTTGTTTGTTTTTGAATTGTTTAAAAGGGTCAAAAGTTTAACTGCCCTTTAGAACAAAGCTGCTCTTTCCCATTACTTATTCACATATGACTGACAAACTTTGTTCAATTAGTTGCATTTGCAAACCAACTTTTCAAGAGGTCAACATAATCAATCAAATATAGTAAGATACAATTGATATTATTTTGATTACATAAATTTGAATTGGATTCTTTTCTGAGAAATAAATCAGTGTTTTGCTTAATTTAATGAAATTTAGTGGATAAAATCATTTCTTTAGTTTAATCCTTTTAGCATAGAAAGTTAGCTATTTGGAAGGAAGTGATTTTTAAGGTAAACAATAGTTACATTTTATTATTTGCACATATGAGTACACTGTATAGTAATTATTGTTATATTAAACAAAAACTACATTAACACAAATTAATAATTTCAGAAATAGAACTTCATCAAAACGGGTTCATTAGGTACAATGCCTCGACAGTTTTAAAAGGTCTTTATGTTTTGAATCAATTTCATTAATTCAATAATGCTGGCAATGAGGTGTTAATTTATGCGAAATCCTTAAAAACAAAATTTAAAATATATATGTAAGTGGCGTCCCCTCTGGTCACTTTTTGATTTGAAATTTATTAGTTGTTTTGACCTGCCTTTTTGTGAACAGTCCCGTAGTTTAGTTATTTCACACACACTCAATACCTTATTACCTGTACAACTAGCTTACCGGTACGACTTAACTAGGCATGCGACTTATCACCCGAAAATTACGGTAATAACTGTCGGGGAAGAAACTCATTGATCAATTGAGTGATGGTAGTGAAAATCAATTTATGTCTCCCATTTCAATAAAATTATTGTGTTTGTTTGTGTGTTCGTTTCTGAATTGAAATATAAAATTATTAAGTTCTGTGAGCAATTGAAAGGAATTGTGCATGGGTTTTGAATTTTTTTAGTATGTTTTATTTTAAATAATAATTTAACAAGATTAATTCTGGTTTCCGAAATCAAAACACGAAATTAAAAGATAATTTTTTAACCATTTGTGAAAGAAAGAACCGGAAACTCGCCCAACATTTTCAATTAAAAAATTGTATTTCAAAATGGTTTGTTGTTTGTTGGCCAATTGTTTATATTTAATTTCATATTAACATAGTAAAAATTCGTTAGTTTTCTCAAGAAGTCAGCTTTAAATTAAATATATCTTTTCTCCTAAATAGTTCAACATTTCCCTTCAATAGATTCGACTTTGACGTGGTTTTATTTGCGCATATCAACTGGTCACATTAACAAATAACATTCAACTTTAGAACTTATAACTCACTTTTTATATATTTTATGATAATTATTTTCTTTAGATGGAAATCGATGTTGCCATAATAAAAGGTCAAACTTTTTTTACCTGGATTCACAGGGAATCTAATTTGCTTTGAACTCAGCTCAAGTCAGATTGATATCTAAAAGCCAATACGACTAAACAATAGTTTAGCAGAGCAGCAGTGATTTGTCTATTAAAGACAGTTCAAATTAATCGAGTATTCAAAAAATTTATTGAATTCAATATGTAATAAATGTATATTTATGTCCAGTTTCCATTAATTTAAAAGATTTATCGGAACCCTGTATTTCTTCGTGGTCTGGAGCAAAAACGTTTTTATAATTTATTGGCCAGAGTTTAGAGAATTAAGTTGGTTGTCCATTATGGCACTTTCGAAATCATATGAACTTAAAAAATATTTTTAAAACATTCGATTTTTTCTTCTGTGAAGTTTATCCAAAGGTTTCACTAAAAAATTGTGTTCCATCAGTTGATTTCTCAATCAATCTACTAGTTTGTTTTGTACATGTAAATGTAACAAGTTTACTACTCATTGGTTTTTCCTGTTGGGCATGTATTTTTTCTTCGTATTAACTTCTTCAGTTATCTTTTCAATCAAAAATATACTTCTCTCAAACAACCAAACAAAATGATCTGGAATGGAAATTGTTATGGTATTTTATGATAAAGTATAGGCACGAACACGAAAATAATGGAAAGATTCTCTTTAGTGCAGATTTTGTATTTTCAAAATAATTATGCGTTTTCCTTCCTCTCTACGTTTTCAATGGTTATTAAATATGACATTTTTAGCAAATTTAATTCTTTTACATATTCTTTACATTTGCAAGTTTTACTTTGAATATATCATGATTACACTTAGAATCCTATTGTTTAATGATTTTTAATCAATTATTTTTACTGATTTTTTAAATGCACAGATCTATGAACAAAAAATAAGAAATGTTAATCCAAATTGTCAATTTTCGTACATTGGAAGAAAGTCTGTGTTATCTAACTTTAAAGTTAATTCGCATCTAATCAATATAGATTTAACTAACGGAGGTATCTCATTTGCATTCGACAATCTTAGAATACATGAAATTTTTGATTATTAATTCACGAGTCTCTTGATTCGCATTTTTAAAGGTAATATCTATTTTTGTCATGTTAATGTCAAAAGTAAATGAGTTCAGTACACTGTAAATAAGATTTGATTTGTCTACCTTTACATGTGTCCATTGCGTATATATTAAAATAATGATAATTCAAATGGTCTGTTCCGGGCAATAAATATTGAGGTAAATGCAAAAAGTTTCTGAATCTATACTAATGATCTGATTTATTAAAGGTTACAAACAAACTAGTTTTTGTACCTCTATCTACCTTTATACTGGTGTTATTGTCTGGGAGTCCAAATGCTTGTTAATGAGCCAATGCGTCCTGTTGGACAATAACAAGGTAATTGTGTGTTTTTTTACTATCCTTTCTATGCAACTCCTCATTTATAACTTTTATAAACAATATTGTTTGATACGAAATGGACTGTTTTAAAAGGTTAAAATTTTCCATTCATAAAACAACGATAATTATCATTGGTTGGCATCCTACTCTGTGAACAGATGCTTTTCATTCACTTTATGCATTAAAATTAATCTAATCTTTTTTATTGTTCATTTGCTGTAAATCTATGAATGATGAGTTCAACTAACTGTAGATGTACTATTTTTATATACTCACATTGCGAATCATATATTAGATACGAAGTAATAATAAAAATAATAATGATACAAAGTGTTTTATATTCATTGCAATAAATGTACAGGTAAACGCATAATTTTTTGTATCAAAAATAATGAAGGCGTACATACAAATCTGGATTGATTAAAATTTAGAAACACACTACCTTCTTCTAGTCGTCTCTAGACAGTTGTAAAATGAGCCAATGCGCCCTTTTGAATCTAATAAAACAATCACAAGTTTTATTTTATGACTTTTCCTATGCAATACATCCTGCTAGTAACTTATATAAACTCTGTTTAGTTGAGATGAATTCGCTCCTCAAAAAAAGGTTACAAATTTTCCATTCCCTAAACAACAACAATGCTCATCATTCTACTATCAATTGGCATTTTGTTCATTGTTCTAGGAACAATTCTCACATGGTACTACATTGTAGTGTTGTGCAGAAGAAGACACGAAAAGGTGATTTGGGAAAAGCAACATCAACAACAGCAATTTGACAAACATGTAATTCTGGTTTAATTGTTTTGAAAAATTTGTTTCTGTAAATATTAAATTTTTTTAATAAAATTTTTAATTCTATTACTATTTCAAGTCATGTAATTTGAAATGACTATTTGATCAGGTAACATTAGAATGCACGAAAACTCGCTTTGTGTTGTGAGAATAAGTGTAAGAATAAGTGGGAGTTTCTTTGAGCAAAAAAGTCTTTTTGAATTTTTGTTTTGAAATAAATTTTTAAAGCGAAGTGGCTTGATGTTGTTTAGCTCATATTTTGGAAAGGTTCTAAAAATTCTCATGGGAACAGGTCGCCTAATATTTTAGATACTGGTTCTATACTTTTAAATACAAAAACATTATTTCACAAGCAGTTACATTTGAAGGTTAACATTGACAATGTTTTTATAGTTAGATCGATTTTTGAAATTGGAATCTTTATAATCGGTTAAATAAATAAATAAAAAACTTATTCAATAAATTCAATATTTAAACTGTTTTAAAAACAACTATTGATCATAAATAACTAAATTTCATTGCGTTTATTCTATAAAAAAAATTAAATGATCTACTAATTATTTATAAATTATTACGTATTGGCTTAATTTATATGAAAATTACATTGAAGGATCGTCCTGTGTCGATAACTTTATTTACCCACAAGTTGGTACATAAACAATAATATTGTTACGTACTTATTGAACGTCTCTTTTAGAATTATCATTATGATTATTATTGCCCAGCAACAGTAGAAGTAGTGACTCAAGTCATGTGTGTAAACAACTTTTTATTATATCACGTCAATGCATTTATTTCGGTGCATTTAGCTATAAGTACTGGTGAGTGTTGTACAGTGACATTCACTGAGTGCTTTACTAACTCTACTGTACGGTTGTCTTCACTGTACAGTGCAAACACGATTGTAAACACTTGGGATTGTTGAGAGTTGGAATGTACTGACAAATGAGTGAATGACGAATTAGGACTCTCGGGCGTATGTTCAGTTTGTGGAAAATTGTTATTAGTTGCGTATATATAATGACAACAAAAATGATCTGTTCCTTGTAATAATAATTTTCGAGGTAAATGCAAAAAGTTTCTGAATCTATACTAATGATCTGATTTATTAAAGGTTACAAACAAACTAGTTTTTGTACCTCTATCTACCTTTATACTGGTGTTATTGTCTGGGAGTCCAAATGCTTGTTAATGAGCCAATGCGTCCTGTTGGACAATAACAAGGTAATTGTGTGTTTTTTTACTATCCTTTCTATGCAACTCCTCATTTATAACTTTTATAAACAATATTGTTTGATACGAAATGGACTGTTTTAAAAGGTTAAAATTTTCCATTCATAAAACAACGATAATTATCATTGGTTGGCATCCTACTCTGTGAACAGATGCTTTTCATTCACTTTATGCATTAAAATTAATCTAATCTTTTTTATTGTTCATTTGCTGTAAATCTATGAATGATGAGTTCAACTAACTGTAGATGTACTATTTTTATATACTCACATTGCGAATCATATATTAGATACGAAGTAATAATAAAAATAATAATGATACAAAGTGTTTTATATTCATTGCAATAAATGTACAGGTAAACGCATAATTTTTTGTATCAAAAATAATGAAGGCGTACATACAAATCTGGATTGATTAAAATTTAGAAACACACTACCTTCTTCTAGTCGTCTCTAGACAGTTGTAAAATGAGCCAATGCGCCCTTTTGAATCTAATAAAACAATCACAAGTTTTATTTTATGACTTTTCCTATGCAACATCCTGCTTTGAGTAACTTATATAAACTCTGTTTAGTTGATATGCCTTTGAGAATTAATAAAGGTTAAAAAAATCCACTCTATGGACAACAACATCAAAACAACAACAATGCTCATCGTTCTACTCTCAATTGGCATTTTTGTTCATTGTTCTAGGAACAATTCTCACATGGTACTACATTGTAGTGTTGTGCAGAAGAAGACACGAAAAGGTGATTTGGGAAAAGCAACAACATCAACAACAACAGCAATTTGACAAACATGTAATTCTGGTTTAATTGTCTTGAAAAATTTGTTTCTGTAAATACCATTTATTAATAAAATTTTTAATTCGTATATTTAATTATTTTCTGATTGCCTAATCAAATAGGTAAACCTTTTTCGCTGTTTATAGACAGCTTAATTGCATCAATTCAAATTTAAATTAATTCAACATTCCAAAACTCTTAGAAGTTAATTATCACCAGAATCATTTCGTTTGTAATGAAACAAAGGTATCTTTTCGGGTTTACAACTCGACAGAATTCTCTGGGAGGCCATCATCAGTTCGGCTTACAGTGGCTCAATGTACAACAGTTCATCAATTGTGCGTGTGAGTTGTTCCTTTCAAATACCTGAAATAATCGTCTCAGTACTAATATTCCGGATCCACGATATTTGTTTACGAAATAGCCGGAACAAGTGCACGATAATCCCAATAAAACAAATCCGGCTTATACAGCTCAATTGCCTCCTTCACTGCCTGATTATACCTCATGTACATGATCCAATCCCACAAAAAAATGTTTTTTATGTTATCTAACCAAGTTGTATAATGTAAGAGGATATACATTGGATTTTCTTATGAAAATGTAATCATCTCAATCATATGTTCTAGATTTAAAAGGTTAAATGTTTATTTTACTGTTTCTTGTTATGAAGAAACATTTCAGATTTCACATATTAATAATTTTTATTTAGACGAATTCGATTCATTTCTTAATAAGTGGTAAATAATTTATATATGCATTATCTTAATAAGTAGTAAAATTATGTTGGAAGCGAAATTTCTCAATAGACGGTTAATATTTGCTACCCACAAGTTGGGAAATTTTGAGATTTTCACTCCAAACTAATAAGACGGCAATCTAGTCTATCATTTAAAATTAATTTAAAAAAATTTAAATAAGCCATTAAATTAAATATTTTAAAATTGTTTTTTTATTTTTAGATCTTACCATAATGGAATGAGTTTATTATTATTGCACAACAACAGTAGAAGTAGACTCAATTCGTAGTGTAAACAACTTTTATTATATCACGTCAATGCATTTATTTCGTTGCATTTTGCATATAAGTTTTGTACAGTGACATTTACTTTGCTTTACTGTACTTTACTCTACTGTACAGTACAAACACGATTGTAAACACTTGTTGAGAGTTGGAATATAGTGAGTGATGAGTGAATGAAGAATTATGACTTTCGATTCAACTGTTCAATTTGGAAAAATTGTTATTAATTTGAATTATTCACATTTTTTGATTGGCTTGTTGGTTTTCTTGCATTTTTATGTCTTTTCGGGTAGTAAGTTTGGTTTATAAAAGGTTAAAATTAAATTTTTATTTTGAATATCTTTATTTCTTATAAAATAATTTTTTCTTGGACATCATACAAAAATGGTTTTAATCTTGAATAATTGTTAACATAGTTAACTCGAGTAATTCACAAAAAAAGGTTTTACATTTACAACCAGACTACTTTTATGCGGACTCTCAGATCACTATGAATATTTTACAGGATGTTTCTGACAACGTGTAGAGTATTGAATTTAATTTTCATGAATGAATGCCCATAGGTTCTCGAGTTATAAAATTCCAAAGTTCATTAGGCGGGCTCTTCTGGGCGCGAGTCGTCAAACGGAAGTATGGATATGCAGACATTCAAGATGCACTCTTGACCCCACAAATGAACAAAACGTTCACAGAACCGTTGAAACATCAAAAAACGGAATGAATTGATAAATTCTGATTTTTATTAACCAATTCCAACATTTAGGATTAATAAAATCGCCTTTTGTTTTAAAACTAAACTGCCTTTTTCACGGACTTGATGACTTTATGATATATCATTGGATTCTGTTGGATATTTAAAATGTAAAGGGAGGATATTTTGGATTTTCAATCATAATACGTATTCGATGATATCGTGTGACCAAATTAACGAAAAAACTTAGGCTTGTGAACGCTTTTGGGCCCGCACTTACAGCCTCACAGAGTCACTCACTGCAGCTTTGACACAATCGGGCCAAATAACGCACATATCGTGAACTTTGGAATTTTATAACTCGAGAACCTATGGGCATTCATTCATGAAAATTAAATTCAATACTCTACACGTTGTCAGAAACATCCTGTAAAATATTCATAGTGATCTGAGAGTCCGCATAAAAGTAGTCTGGTTGTAAACTTATTTGAGCATTTATTTATTTAGAAAATTCTCCAACAGGTGGCGCTGTTTTTTTAGTTTTGTACAAATTCGGTTTAGAAAAGGTAATAATTTTTATTTTTAAAAATATAAATTGTGTTCCAACAAATAGCTTCAATTTGTCTTTTATATGCTGATTGGACCGAACTGATTGGGTTGTATGAGTTGTGTGTAGATTGTAATGGACGAATTAGTTACAACTATCGATATAATAGTATATTAATAATTATATTTAATTAAAGTTTTTTAGGATTACAATTTGGATTTGTAGGTATCTTGTTACGATAAACAAGGTGTGCTTAAAAAAGGTTTTTACTTCTTAATATTATTCGTTATTCTATTTTAGTTTGTACTTGAACTTGAACTTATAGTTAATTTTGATTTATGTACCCAACAGGGTACAGTGTCCCGTTTAATTAAAAAATTACATATCTACTCATTTAAAACAATTAATGAATCATCTATTTGCGCCATGCTGTTGAAAAGGTAAAAATATTTTAATTGCACAATCGACAATTGTGCAACATACGCAACTTTATTTTGCCATTTTTTTGAAATTTACAAAACAAAATTATTTAACAACATTTGGGAAAAACATTATGCATCTGGTGGGAAAATGCAGACTTTCTTGACAGGATCAAACACGAGTCGACCCTGGAGGGCCGACTCGGGACAGGTGAACTTGATGGCATGACTGCGCATGCACTGATAGTACACGTGATGGTCCAGGGGATCGATTATGTATTCACCATCGGGATGGCCCTTGCACAGTTGGACAACTGGGGCTGAAGTGGGGGCTGGGGTGGGTGGTGGGGTTGGGGCTTGAGTGGGTGGTGGAGTGGGGGCTTGAGTAACTGGGTCTACTACGGGGTGGGCTGGGTCCACTGGATGGGCTGGGTCCACTGGATGAGCTGGGTCCGCTGGATGGGCTGGGGCCACAGCTGGGGTTGGGTCAACTGGATTGGAAGATCCTTGTAAAAAATTCGATTATTAGTAAATCATTTATACAAGAAAATCTTTTAAAATTTCCTTGTAAAAACTGTACCACAAGATACCCAAGTTAACCAGGCCAATTACAACAAACAAAGAGATAAATTTAAAATTCTTGGAATTCATGATTTCTGTTCGTAATTTGTTTTCAAATTATTTAATAGTAACTTTTAATGCACTTGTATTTTAATATACGTCTCCGCCAACTAATTATTACTATCTATACTTTATACCCTTAAATCTAATCACTAATATTGGCTGACGAAATGGAAATGTTTTGTACCGACTAATCTCGTAAAGTAATTGTATTAGTTTTGCAATTTTCTATTAGATGTTAGACGTTGGAGATTAGTTGGGAAATTTTTTGCATTGCCTAGTCAATGTACGATATATTGCATTTGATTTGAGTGTGATTAGACGTTGGATTGGTCTGCTAATTAGCCAATTACACATCCGGCTTTAATATTAATAACTTATTTACGATCATCATACGAGGCTTCATGATCAAGGGCAACTCTGGTTGATATCACTTGATAGGTTTGATGTTGGTAAACTAATGGCTTACTTGGGTTTATTAGGTATATTGAATTTATATATTTTTGTAAATTGTTCGGATGATTCTTTTACCCTTCTTACAATTTAACGGTTACCCATTTCCAAACCCCTTAGATCCTTAGGTACCAAAGAATGTATTTGGTACTCTAAGTGAATTTTTCTTAAGTTTTTTTTAAATATAAAGTTCATATTTTTACTTTAATTATTTTATTAACTAATAAGACAATTGAATGATATAATTTGATTAATATAGACAGTGTTTTAATTATGTGTTCTTAAACGTTTCCCTCTATTAAAAGGTTTTACATATATAGGAATTTTCACTCATTCCAAATGTAGCAAAAAATGTTTCCGAATTTTGTTTTGGTTTTCACTTTTATACAATTCTGATTTTGTATTTTCATTCAAATGCAAAACAACTTTTCAATTTAGTTTTGGAATTATTAACTATGTATATAATTTAGTGCGAGAAAAAAAACTTGCTTAGTTAACTCAAAGGTTTCAACATTTAAAAGGTCAAAACAATTCAATTTAAAAGATTTTTTATATTTTTGATTTTTAATATGCTGAGAAATCTTTGTTTAGAAGTATATTTAAAAGGTTTCATTCAAACGTTTCTTCTTCAATTCATATTTGCGGGGGTTTTCTTCCTACTATCAGCAGTTTGAACTTTGTTCCACTAAATTTTAAAATTAATTTTTTTTAAATGAACACATAAAGATAAGTAATTTTTTTTATTGAATCGTTCATAAATACGGCACAATAATTCAAGTATTCGCCACAAGACTATACCACAAATCCACTCATTTGTAATTGAATTTCTATTGCAGCCAACATTATATGAAAGGTAAACCCTAAAATAAATTGTTTAAATATACAATCTTAATTTTTAAAAAAATGAACTATGCGCAATATTTTTTGTAATAACTTTACTAAATTTAAATTAAACATATGTTTGGAGCTTTATTTGACAACTTTTTCATGGCTTTTGTCAAGTCTTAATTGATTTTGGAAATGAAATATGGCTTTTCTAAGTCGACTGTTTTGCTATTAATATTTTCAGGCTCTTTTCTTTTGTTTCATTTTAATGACCATTTCTTGCAATGTAACCAACCGAAAACCACTAATCTAGATTAGTTTGTTTAAAAAAATGTTTTATCATTTTCCAAAGGCGAAAGTGAATATTGAGAGTGCTTGACAAAGTTTCTTATTAAAATTCAATCATAAATTCATGTTTCCAAATTTATATCAATTTGTTTTGGTTTCCCATTGCAACTCCACTTCTTTAAGCTTTTCTTCACGTCACTACTCAACATGATTAAAAGATTTTAATCGAAAGTTTTTTACATCTATTTATTATCAAGTATGGACTTTTTGTTAATTTAAAGGTAATCCACTCAATAAGTTTTAAATTTTTCCATGAATGTATTCAAAAAGTAAACTAACATTGACTTTATTTGTTTTAAATTACCCTGCCACAAGAATGGTTAACGCAAATATGACAAACACAATTAAATATAATAGAAATAAGTTTCAAAAATATTAAAATTTTTCTTTATGTTCTACATTTTATTCAATCACATTCATTTTAATCGTTGCTTAAAAGTTATCAAGCACCAATCGTTACCACAAGAATAGTAAGTTATGTTAGTTAAAAGCAGTTTATTTGAATAAATAAAAGCACTGAATAAGATAGAGAAGGGCTTGGGATTGCTGATCACCAAGGATTCTTCGAGGGTACGAGCCACCAATAGTTCCACCAGAGGATGACCAGAACGAGGTACCAACGAATAGACTTGTAGAGAGACCAACGGAGAGAGAGGGAACACAATCTAGCAAATAGAAGGAGAGGTGCATAAGCACAAGTCAAACAGACAACCGATCGGTACACATACAAAGCATACGATGATGAAGCACATCAGCAACACGTGCTTATAAAGGCAGTGAAGGTCGGCTATGTTCACACTGAGTGACTGCAGACATAGTGACTTCAGCATGACTAAGCACAATATGACAAATGGTCATACAGAGAGGGAGCCACTTCTTAACAAGTTAAATGTAGTATTCCACACGTCTTAAATGGTTTTTACTTTATTACCAATTACCAAGAATTGGTTTGTTTAACTGTTAAATTTTTTAAAACCAAACTTCTCTCAATTTAATCAACTTAGATCCAATAATCAAACTTCAACATTAAACATATCCCTCAAAGAAATTGTAAATAGATTTGAATTACAATTTTAACAAGAAGATGGGTTAATTCTTTTTGGAATTGTTCATGAATAAAACTCATTAGTTCATATTTTTACAAGCTTTTCAACACTTCTGTCTATTATGAGCATTTCTATCCACTGTTTTATGAAAGGTAAACAAAAAAATCAATGATTGATATTTCGGTTTCATTTTAAAATATATTTTTCTACTGTGAATAGTATTGAGGCTACTTTGTGTTTAAGTTTCCTGAAATGTCAACCCAAAATTCACATTTGCATTAAATCAATTTTAACTTAAAATTTTTTTTCAATACTTGACCACTTCTTGAGTTCTCTTTCTTTCACTGATTTAAATGGTTTAAATATCTACAAATTCTACAATTAAAATACGTTTTCTATTTTTTAATTTCGACAAAATCATTTATTTATGTTAATTTAAAGGTAATCCGCATAAACATGAAACGTGAGTCCAACATTTAATTTTAACTCACATGTTTCAATTATTTTAAATATTCTAAAAAATATTGTCCCAGTTTTTTGGCAACGTTTTTAAAGGTAACCTCCTTATTCGAACAATTTACCAATTCTCAAACCAGTTTACCAAACAGTTTCTCTATGCTTAATGGCTATTCACTAATTGTTTTTGCCAAGCGAATTTACACTTTAGTTTAAGAAAATATATTTTTATTGGTGAACAATATTTAATATTTAAAAATTAAATTCTATTTATATATTGATTTGCATCCTTTTCATTCAAAATACAAGAAACATGGTCGTAATAAAAGGTTAAAAATTTAAAAATTGTATTAATTAACTTTTATTTGTTTATATTTATTTGAATACCATTTAATTGTTTTATTAAATTAATGTTTAGCAAAATTTTGTTATGTAAATTCAAATTAAGTAGTCTCACAGCTTTTCCTAATTAGAGGTAACAATTTTATAAATGCAAAGTTCAATCTTGCACCTAACAAGTTGTATAAATATTTCACAACAAATATTTTCATTACCAATAGGATTTTAAATTATGTCAATCCATCGTTTGTGTCTTTAATTGTCTTAATGAGTATTGCAACCCAAACTAAAGCTTATTGATAAGCGTTTATCAACACACATTTTTGAGCGCACTAACAGTGTGGTCTTTATACTCGAGTGTATTTGCTCACCTGTCGAAATTGAGTGCGCTATTTTTGTATAATCACGAGATTAAATACCAACCGTAACTATCTTACAAATGGTTTAACCCTAACCCAATTGCTCTCTCACTCTAATCTATTGTACACTGTACATTATAAATTGCTTAATCCCCCCAATGCATACAAAAATGTGATCAATCAATCGAGTCATAATCAAGTCACTTGATCAATAGTTTTAGTCAATGTCTCTCATTTAAGGTTTTTGTCTTTCTTAGTTTGCTTAAACCAAAACCAGAGAATCAAGATGGTTCGTGTATTTGTCAGCGCCTTTTTGGCACTGCTTTTAGTCAATCATGGTATTATAACCTTTGACCTTGAACTTTACTTATATTTTTTCTCTTTTCTATATAGTTTTTACCCAAGAAACCCATCCCCCAAGTGTAACCCCAGTGACCCACCCTTCCCTGTGTAAGGGTCAAACCACTGGAACACTTATCCCGGACTCGACCTGTACTTCCTGTTTTTACGAGTGTGACAATGGACTCGCCTATCGGTTCCACTGTCCGTCGCATTTGATTTTTAATGATGGTGCTCACCGTTGTATTGCTGACCCGGCCAATCCGGTTGTGGTACCTTGTTTGGGTACTTCGAAATTCGATTGTCATGGTAAGGCTGATGGTTTCTATCCGGATCCTTCTTCGAGGACTAGTTTCCATGGTTGTGATCATGGCTGTGGCTCGGACTTTGTCTGTTCGCCTTCGACTTATTGGGATTCGAGTCGAAATGTTTGCGCTTATGATGATAATGCGCATCATGATACTCCGGCGCCCTGGACTCCAGCCCCAACTGTGCCTCATGATACCCCAGCACCATGGACCCCAGCTCCAACAGTGCCTCATGATACCCCCGCTCCATGGACCCAGCCCCCAACTGTACACCACGAGGAGACACCAACACCCACTCACTGGACCCCAGAGCCATGGACCCAGCCAAACGAACATCACGATACCCCAGCTCCCTGGACACCGCCCCCAACTGTGCACCAAGACACTCCAGCTCCATGGACCCAACCACCAACTGTACATCACGAGGACACAACTGTAACCCCACCCGTTGTAACTCCACCAAACAGCGGAGAACAGTCCACCAGAGGTCGCCACACTGACTAATTTTACTGTTATGTTATTATTTTAATTACTATAATAAATCTTGAACATATATAAAAATCCTAAAATGCAGTTGTCTATAAAAATTTTTGTTTTGAAATTTCTTTCTTGATATTTAAAATGGTTAACTTAATATTTTATTTTAAAAATTTTCTTTTAAATTTAAAATTTACAGAATATAACAAATTTTTAGCACTATGAATTTAATTTAATATATTGTTATCGCCTGGTTTATAAAAAGGTTAAAAATGCGTCGTAAATTGTGCGCACAAACTATTTCTATTCTTCTGTAAATTTTCTTTAAAATTTAAAATTTATAGAATATCACAAATTTTTAGTTTTATTAATTTATTTTGAATTTCCATCAACTGACAATCAATTTATAAAAAGGTTAAAATGCGCCGTAAATTGTGCGCACAAACTATTTCTATTCTTCTGTAAATTTTCTTTAAAATTTAAAATTTATAGAATATCACAAATTTTTAGTTTTATTAATTTATTTTGAATTTCCATCAACTGACAATCAATTTATAAAAAGGTTAAAAATGCGCCGTAAATTGTGCGCACAAACTATTTCTATTCTTCTGTAAATTTTCTTTAAAATTTAAAATTTATAGAATATCACAAATTTTTAGTTTTATTAATTTATTTTGAATTTCCATCAACTGACAATCAATTTATAAAAAGGTTAAAAATGCGCCGTAAATTGTGCGCACAAACTATTTCTATTCTTCTGTAAATTTTCTTTAAAATTTAAAATTTATAGAATATCACAAATTTTTAGTTTTATTAATATACTTGAACACGTTTCCGTTTGCTGAATTTATAAAAAGGTTAAAATGCGCTGTAAAATATGCGCACAAACAATTCCTTCTAAAAATTTTCTTTTAAATTTAAAATTAATGAAATATAACAAATTTTTAGATTAATAATATACGTGGATACGTTTCGATTTGCTAAATTTATTAAAAGGTTAAAAATGCGCCGTAAATTGTGCGCACAAACAATTTCTATTCTTCAATAAATTTTCTTTAAAATTTAAAATTCATGAACTATAACAAATTTTTAGTTATACCAATTTACTGTCTAGTTCTAGTTCCTCTTTCATTTATTAAAAGGTTAAAAATGCGCAGTAAAATATGCGCACAAAATATTATTTCTATTATTATTTGTATTTCATGACATTTTGACCTTTGGAATCAATATATACAATATAGAATGCAATTGATATATACATTTGTCTTATCAACTCAAAAGTATGTTGAGTGTCTTTTAAGGTTGATTAGGGTTTGATTAGACAAATTAGTCCGTATACGATTAGTAGTTTAAAAAAAGATAAAAATATCAACATATTTTTTAATATAATTTTCAAATACTATTTTCTGAACCACCTTATACCCCTATACTGATATATGTACAAAATTGTTGGAGACCTTTGCAAAGGGGTGATAACATGTGAAGTAGGTAGATACATTGATACTTCTAACTAACCAACTTCTCAATAGCACGTATAAAGGTGTCACAGTCAAAGTTAGTCGTTTTGGAGGGCATTTTATGTGACCTAATTTTTTTAGCAAACATGGCTAGGAATTTTGTTGGATTTTCAGTAGCAATTCTGCTACTTTGTGTAGCTTCTCAGTCTGGTAAGTTGTTTTAAATTTGAATTTTCATTTGGTTTTATTTCTTACTGACATCAGCTTGTTCTTAAATGGTTTTGTTTTTAACAATTTTAAAAAATTGCTTATTTATTTTATTTTTAGATTTTATTATACATGTTTTTTAATTATTTAAAATATTTTCCTTGAATAGTATTATCCCTTCCTCTCTCGGACGACTTGGAATGGTTTGCCGATGAAGTGAACGCCACCACAATTGCGCCCGTCAAACCCGCGAACACAACCGTCTGTAAGGGTCAAAAGGAGGGTACCTTCATTCCGGACGCTCATAACCATTCGATTTACTATGAATGCACCTCACACGGCCTGGCCTACGAGTTTGTCTGCCCGCATGGACTGATCTTTGTGTTGGACAAGAAGGCCTGTCAGTTTGATCCAAACGGAGTGACCATTCGTCCACCCGATCACGGCACTTCCAAGTTTGACTGTACCGGCAAGAAGGACGGTTATTATGCTGATCCGGCAAATCGACACAAGTTCCATCGGTGCACTGCTGGCTATCCGTCTGACTTTGACTGTCCACCGACCACAGCTTTTGATCCTGTGTCGAATAGTTGTATTTTTGATACTCACACAGGACCCGATCCAACACAGCCACCTACGGTTCCACCAACTCAGCCACCAACTCAGCCACCAACTACGCATGCTCCAGCTACAGCTGCGCCAGCAACTACAGTTCCACCAACTCAGCCACCTACTACGCATGCTCCAGCTACAGCTGCGCCAGCAACTACTGTTGCCACACCTGCTACGCATGCGCCAGGACCAGTCACAGCACACGCACCAGCAATTATAACGATAACAAGAACATCGACTACAGAATTCATTTGGGATTACACTCCTGAGACAACAACTTTGAATCCACCAAGGGCTTGAAGAATCGAGATATATGGAATTTGAAACTTTAATTTTTGTATCATTTGCTTTATGAATGGCCCTTCAATAAATATTATATAAAAACGTTTTATTTGAATCCTCTCTTTGGTTAACTGGTTAAACTTTATTTATTTACAAAACAAGTGAAATTAGATTTTTAATGATTATTTTTTAGAGTTTGGTAAAACAAATTTTTGGGTTAATTCTTTTTTTTGGTTAATTATTTTTGAGCAAATTATTTGGAAATTTATTTGTATATAAATTAAATAATTTTGAATGATTTTGGTCTGTGTACTTTTAGTTGGTCTTCAAAAAGGTTTGAAACTCATTTTAAAATTGGCGAATTTAATTCTTTGAAATTGTTTTTAGCGCTAACTTTTAGTAATACGTAAATTTGCTTTATTATTAGAGGTTTTAGCATATTTTGAAAATCCAATATGATCAATTAGGTTAATATTATATATTTATTAAAATAAATATATTCTCTTAAGTGTGATTTTTGGTTCCAACGTTTTATAAATGGTTATCTACTTTATAAAGTTCTCGAGTCATTTTAACTTTTGATCAATCCATGCATAATGTTTTGTTTTTCTCAATAAAATTTAGTCTTTTGGCTGCCTCTAAATAATTCTTTTTACAACAGTATTTCTGGGTTTTGTCACTCTTTAAGAAGACTCTGTTCACTCAATCTAATCCGCCACGCTATTTACAATCTTTTAAATCTCAATGTTTTTTTAACTTTTACAAAACAATTTTCATTTTTGTCTTTACTACTTGAAAAATAGTTCTTTGTTATTTTTTATTTCATTGATAAATCTTTGAAGTTTAATATCAAAAAGACAACTTTGTCTAAAAAAACAGTGACATGGATTAATTTGAGACAGATACAACAAGAACAGAGACAATTTGAGTTATTTTTCATTTGATTATCTAAAGATCTCTGTTTGATCAAACAGTTGTAGCAAGTTGGGTTCAAAAAGGGTATCTTTTATTGGATCAGTTGGTTCTGTCTTGCATTTCTTAACGGGCAATTCTTTTTAAATCGCAGTCGTTTTTCCTAAACTTTCAAAAACTATTTTCATGTTTGTTTTGTATATCCAAATGATTTGATTTAATGAAAGAATTTCTTGGGTATAATCATTGTTTTTAGGATTCGATCTATGTCCACAAAAAGGTTTCTAAAAATGTCTTTTGCATTGTCAACCACCTATATATTGCTATCTGTCTAACTTTGACTGTCCTCCGACCACAGCTTTCGATCCTGTGTCGAATAGTTGTATTTTTGATACTCACACAGAACCCGATCCAACACAGCCACCTACGGTTCCACCAACTCAGCCACCAACACAAGCTCCTACTACGCATGCTCCAACTACACCAGCACCCGTTACTACAGTTGCACCCGCAACCCCTGCTACGCATGCGCCAGGACCAGTTACGGCACACGCACCGGCAATTATAACCATAACAAGAACATCGACTACAGAATTCATTTGGGATTACACTCCTGAGATAACAACTTTAAATCCGCCAAGGAATTGAAGATTCGACATATTGAATTTGAAACATATATTTTGTATCATTAAATGATTGACTTTTCAATAAATACATAATATATACAATAAATACATAATATATACGTTATTCATTTAAACCTTCATTTGCTTAACTGGTTATTCTTAGTTTATTTACAAAACAAGTCTCAATCAATTTTAAATTTTGATACTTTGCTTGGTCCAATTTTTTATAGGTTAATTATTTTAAAATTTACTACTATAAATTAAATAAACAGAATATATTGATCTTATCTCGTTGTGTACAAAAAGGTCTTAAACTAATCATTTATTACAAATTATAAAATTTAATTCTTTAAAATTGTGTTTAACTCTTCTTATGTCATTTAGATGCAAATTTAAAATTTAATATGACTTTTCTTGTTTTGTCTACTTGCGAATTCTTAATAAAGGTATATATTTACAAATTAATAAATAATATAATAATAATAAAATTGTATTTTCTTTTTTACAATGACTTTTAGATCACATGATGTTGACTGGTTTTACCAAATATTGTTGAATAACTTGCTTTTGTATTAATTTCTGTTTAAAAAAAAATCTATTTTTTAGCCTTTTCACATTTTCTCTGGAATCCATTTCCGTTTCTTTTAACATTAACTAATCAGTTAATCATTTAAATCATTATCTCTTTTTCCAGACTTTCATAAACAATTTTCATGTTTGCTTTGTGTATGAATGCTTTGATTCAATAAAAAGAATTTATTTGGTATAATCACTGTTTTAATGTTCGTTTTTGCATGTTTACAAAAAGGTTTCTGAAAAATGTTTTTTGTATTGTCAATTCAATACAACGAAAAAAATCGTCTGATTGATTTAAATATTTTTCATTTCCTAATCATCTTCATTAAATTTCTTGTATTTTCAAAAACATTATTAACTTTTTCTTCTATATTTTTTGGTCTTGATTAACTGGTTTTTTCTAATAATTATCTGGAAACAATCCAATTGACTTTCTACCATTAGTTTTTTAATAATTAGATGGTTTCACTTCAAATGATTTTACCAGGTACTTAATTACTTTAAGTACCGTATTTTTTTTTGAATATAACCCTAATTTTGACTGCCTTTTTAAGGTTAAATAAGTTTCCTTTATCAAATTAAATTTTCAATTTTGTTTGATTTTAAAAAATTAGTTAAAACCCCATATTTAATTGGAATAACTGTTTATTCTTAATAAATTCAGAAATAAATCTTAATAGATGTTATAGCATTAATTTTATACCATAAATTCATTAAGATTTAAGTCCAATTTTTTGAATTTAAAAAGGTGTTTTTATATTGGGTTTGCTCAACTCAGACCCTTCAAACTTACACGTTCACTTAATTCATTTACATTAATTTTAAAACAAGGTTAAACGTATGAAAAGTTTCATAGAAAGCAGAAAATTTCAAACAATTTTTCATAAAACTTTTACCATTTTAGGAAAACGATCTTCAGATTTGTGCCAATTTTTATTTTTCGATATTCGAGTCTAATTCTTTGTTGATGAATTTTGGCAACAGGCCACACATAATTTGTACAAGTTTCAATGGAGTAACGAAAAGTTGTTTCTTACAGACATTCACTTGAAAACTATCTTTTAAAGCTCATTTAAAGGTAACAATATATTTCTGATACAATACCTCGAAATATTATAATAAGTTTGTTCCAGTGTTGTTTTTTGTCCAACTCCAATTAATAAGGTTTTATTGACAATTTTAAAGGTGGGCTTGTGCTGTAAGGACAACGACACAAACTAACTTTACTTCAATGACGTTTTATTTATGCAAAACAACCCAAAATATCATTTTATGTTTTATTAAAATATTTTTATTGAATTTTACATTTGACTTGCCCCTTGCAAAAAAGGTTGGCCCTATACATCAGTCAGAATTTATACACAATTTGCACATCCACGGAAATCAAAGATTTTAAATCATTTCTCAAACTTTAATTTTCTTGGTCAAATCTTGTTTTCAATTATTTGTTTATTCAACAGTTATCGAAAGCTTAGTCAAACATAAATCGAAAACGTTTAGCCTCGTATTTACAGGTAATAATTATATATCTGATTATTATTTTTACTTATTCAAACAAATATACTCTTTATAATGTGATGCAGTGTAAAATGTTTAAGCAAATTTTGTGACTTTTGCATTTGATTTTTTAAAAGGTGATTTTATTTTGTTTATCTTAATTTTATAGCTAGATCTTTGACTTTTGTCATTGAAATGGTTTATTGAATATTTTCTGCTATGAATTTTCATTTATGAAATTATAATTTAATTTAAAATTCATAAAGTATTTAAATTTTTTATTATTGACAATTTGCTTAGGCTGGGCTGATCTATTAAAAGGTTAAAGGTTTTGCGATGTAAAATGTGAAAAAACTATTTCTATTATTAGTTCATATTACTTTTGCCACTTTGACGTTTAGAATCAATAAAATTCAATTGATGAAATTACAAATACACTTGAAGTACTTCAATTTTGAGTGATAAGGTTGCGTAAGATATAATTGACAAAAATTAAATTAATAATTCTGATTTGGGGTTAAAAAAGGTAAAAATTATGCTGATCCGACCAATCGACACAAGTTCCAAGTGCACTGCTGGCTATCCGTCTGACTTTGAATGTCCTCCCACGACTGCTTTCGATCCTGTATCGAATAGTTGTATTTTTGATACTCACACAGGACCCGATCAGACACAGCCACCTACGGTTCCACCAACTCAGCCACCAACTCAAGCTCCTACTACGCATGCTCCAACTACACCAGAACCCGCTACTACAGTTGAACCCGCAACCCCTGCACCGCATGGCATCAGGGCCAGTTACGGCACACGCACCGGTAATTATAACCATTACATCTACCTTTAAGACTACAGAACTCATTTGGGATTTCACCCAGAGACAACAACTCTGACTCCACCAATTGAAAAATCAAGATATTGATTTCGAAACATATATTTTGTATCATTTGCTTTATGAATGACTCTTCAATAAATTTTAATCTTTCCGAGTGCCCTATTTTATTGACTGGTAATTCTTAATTTGTTTAATGAAACAATAGCTTTCCATTTTGTTTTAAATATTTAATAAATAATTAATATTTGGCTCGGTCCAATTTCTTATACATTTATTAATTTCGACTATTTTTTAAATTTATTGTCGGAGCGTGCGTAGCAGCGGAGACTTTACCACAGCTTTTGGCACTCTTTCCAGAATTATTACTCAAAAACGACTCAACCGATTTGCATAAGATTTTGGGAATAGTCTTATAATGCTTTTGAGCTGTGTCATAAATACCTGGCGTTTTCCAAAACTCCAAGATAAGATAAGACCCCTAGCGCCACCTAGTGACAAAAAGTGTGACTAACTCAAGAGTTATTTCTGTTGTTGCTGTTGTCAGCTGTGCGTCTGAGCGTAGCAGTTCTGCTTTGTTTACATCGTTGCGTTGCCAGCTTTTGCTTCTGTGACCACAGTTCGTGATCGCATCGATGTTTTGAGCAATTTTTATTTGTTTGTTTGTTTGCTCTTTTTGCTAACCAGATTGGATTGTGAAACTTAAATCTCTTCATTTCAAGCTATATTTTGCTTTAATTTTGTTTTCATCAATCTGTTAAAGCCAACTAAAACACGCAATTTGCATCTGTTTCAAATATAACAATGTGACTTTGAAGATATTTCCAGAGTTATACTGAACTTCGACAATGTCTTCGTCACCAGGTCCTAAACGCACTGCTGAAGATCACCACCGATTCAACAGTTCGTGGACAATGTAAATCGTATTCCAAATCGTATAAGTTAATTATGCAGCGCCGAAAGACAAGCTAAAGTTTTAAGTGAAAATTTGGTTCGATGAAAATTCGGTTGAACACAATTCGGCCGATCGCAATTTTCCCGAATAATGACATCAAATAAGGCTTTTTATCTTTATACGTACAACCAACAAGGATTGAACTGTTGAGAACAATAAACAACTTGCCAAATTAGGAGTTTAGTCTGCAAGTATTTATTTCATCAATATTCTGGGAAACCATTGGACAAAAATAAATACAAAATGGATTATGTCATGTGCTAATTCTAGTAATTTAGTGACATTAAGTCAGGTTAAAAGATATTATCGAAGATAGTGATATGTTTCAAAGGCACAAGATGAACCCATCAACCGCATTTCTAACAATTCTATTTGATAATTTTCAGTCAAACAAAATTATCTCGATGTAAATCCCAAGTAGAAAATGTAGCCAGATATGCTCGCCGACCTCGAGGAAGATTACCAGGAATGGGTTGATATCATGGTGGAATTACAAGAAGAATAGATCGAGAAGATAATCGAAACTTAAGGCGAGATGAACATCGTCACGAAGCTCAACAAGAAGAGCCAGTGCCACCACCACCGAATTTCAGACAAAATATCTATGAGTACTCAAAAGTATTCTTAAGACATACCGTACAAACATGCAACAGCGGAAACTCTATATGCGATGATCGAGAAATTGGACTGCACGTGGATTTTGACGAGATAGCTAGCACTGGGATTCATTGATTTGGGTTTTTAATAACCTTGAACAAATTCAGAAAAAGACCACAAAAATTGTAACTGCGATCGGCCGATTCATGAGGGTCATTTTTGTGTGGATATTTGTGAGATATGAAGGTATGTAATAATAAAAATAATAATAATATTAAAGGTGTTGATAACCTAAGAAAGTTGTGCTTATCCAAACACATGTGGTATGATTATATTTTTACATTACAATCAGTGAATAAAATCTTTTTTGGTGGAGATTTGACACAATTTATAGCGCACGCTCCGACTACATCTAAATGGCATGAAATTCAATGCCATTGGGATCATTATGATATTTATTACTAAATAGAATATCTTGCGAAGTGCTGCACTGTCTTCTAAATGGTTTCAATCTTTCTCATATCCAATTGGGATATATCAATTATTTAAAATTGTATACAAGCTTACTTATTGTACCACTTTATTTTCTTTTATTGCATGAGTTGAATTGAACGGGAGGTTTTATCGTATTAATATTTAAAAAGCTATTAATGTTTAAAGAATGTTTCATAAGAAGGTACTTATTTTTATGCTTCACACCATTTTTTATTACAAGGTAAATTTAAAATTATCAATCTGTAGCTTCACAGAACAAGTATGGTTATACTTTGTTTTTTTTGCATGAATTTACAGAGGTTTCACTTGAACCAATTGTTTTCTTATGTCTTTTGCTTGCATATTAACAAGTTTTTGATTAATTTTGAAATTAAGCAAACATTTTAATTTCATGCATTTAATTTTTTGAAATAATGCCCTTTTTTCCAAACCTTCCTAAACAATTTTGGTTCTTTATCTTCGCCGTAATAAATTTTATATTTTTTTCTTTGTCAAAAATTCTTATAAGGAACTATTCGCAGGTACCTAGGTGTGACTTAAGGGTTCGTGCAAAAAAGCTATTACATTATTTGACTTATTTTATTTTCAATTGTAACCTTCATAAAACACAAAACAATTTCTTTAGATTTTGTTAAGATAAATTTTCGGTGTTTGTTTATTATTCTTTTAAATCGAAAAAAAATTAAATAAAGGTAAACCAATTGACATCAATGGACGCTGAATCTATCGGAAAACATGACGTCCTCAACAAATATGCAAGTAACAATCTGAATTCTCGCCTCAAATACGCTATCCCTTTGTGACCGTTGTTTCGCGCTTGACTTTTTAAAAAAGGTTGTTTTAAATATTTTTAAAACTAAAAACGTCATTGTTATTTTTAAATTTTTAATAAATTAATGCAATATACGACACTCACTTGATTTATCAAATCTGGTCACACTTTACAAACATAAACTGGACCTTGAACGGTGGAGGGTTTATAATAAAAGGTTTAATAATATTTTCATTAGAAAATTTGTAAAAGATTTTAATTTTTAATTTATTTGAAAATAATTTACTTAATTGAATTCAATTCAAAGATACTTTTACTTTAGTTTTGGATAAATCATACATAAACTTTTTCATGTTTGTTTTTTATGTGGGATATAATCGGAATATTCTTGGACCCAAAACTCTTTTTTGTATCCATTGTTTTGTTGTTTGAGTTGAGCAAGAAGAATTGTTAATTGGTTTCAACAATCTTCAATTAGCATAATTTGCAATCGAATTGTTTGCATATTTAAAAGGTTTCATATTATCTTTATTGATCTTATGATCATTTATATCTTCTATCTATAATATAGATTTTATAACTGCATTCAACTATTATATTCAATTATTATGGTGACCATCTTTACAAAAAGGTAAGTATTGCTTTAATTAGAGAATTTTCTCGTTCAGTCGAAACTGTTCAAATAACCGATTTCACACTTTTCCGGGGAGTTCAGTGATGACGTATAAATTATACTGTATAATGACGCATGATTGGACAAAGTTTAGATTTTATTATTTTCAATGATCTATGTTTGGTCTCAATAAATTTTATTGTAAAACTTAGAGTTGAACATGTTTTTTGGATCTTATTGAAATATTTTTTGGACGCAACACCAACTGTAATCATTTTCAAATCAAAATCCAATTAGTTCCATGTTTGCCTAGTTGTGTAACGCATCCCAACTTGTATCATCAAACTGGTTACTCACATTTTTTTTCATCCAAAGATACAGTTACCTTATCTGTGGATGAACATTTGAAGTGTTACTTATGAATGATTCTTTGATTTTGGTCTGATTGACCTAAAACGCAATCAGCAAATCAAACTTCGTCTTGTTCGTCGAAATTGTGCGATGTGGCTTACATGGGTTTAATTAAAATGTAAAAAACGTTCAGGAATATTAAAAATAACTTACATTTAAATTATGGTCATCCCTAAAATGTGTAATAAAATGGTTAACATTGTTTTTCAATTGAGATCATGAGAATATTATCTCTTTTGCACATCACAGATCGCATCTGGTTTAGCATTTTATCTAAAAATGATTTTTTTGTACATAATCATTCAATCAAAAAATACAAAATATAACATTACTAATAAATGATGATTTAATTGGTTTTTTAATTTTAATCTCAAAATTGTCAACAAACTGTGAAGCCATGAATTGACCAACTTGATTCATCACATCATTCGTAATGTATGTGACAAGCAATTCGAGTGTGACACTCGTTACACATTAATTTTGTATAAAAGATTTCAATATTTCTATGACCAAAGTTTAAGATAAGAGTAGGGTCATGAGGTTGGTACCAGGGCAAGGTAATGTGTTTGCAAAGTGTGGTAGAGTGTGAAAATAATAATTTTTTTGAGACTCAAGTTTGAGCACAAATCCAAAATTGCTTTTCATGATTATTCTCGAAACCAAGACATGGACAGAAAGCACGTCTACTGAGTCGTCTGAGTGAATCAAATTTATTAATCTAGTATTTAGATTAAGTATTGAAAATTTGAAAACGAATTCAATAGTCAATTATTGTGGATACACGTCTTCTGTTTGACTGTGTGAGAGATGGCAATGAAATTATAAACGAATTAAAACATTTTGAAAATTAAATTTGATTTACACTTGTTTATTCGCTTTATAAAATGGTAATACGGTTCATTCAAAAGGTACGTTACTTTACACTATCTTACAAATAAGTAGACTATTTTTTTCTATTTTTTTTCAAATGTCTATTTGTTATTATACAATTATATTGTTTGTCTCAAAATAAATTTCTTCAGTACGACAATTATTCACAATTTAATCTGAATCATTGCATTATCATGATGAAGTCAGATTTTCGAAATGGTTTTGAACTTAAAATAATACTGTCAATAAGGAAATTAATACCGCCAATTAATTAAAAATATTTCCCCAAAATGAATTTATTATTGCTCAAAAATTACTGATTTTTAAATAACAAATGAATTGCCAATATAGTAAAATTACTTCCAAAAGAATTTTTGTCAAATCTTTGTATTCGCAAGGCAACAAAGACAACAACATTGACACCAGCACATTGAATCCGATATTATTACCATGTTCGCACCAGATTCAGTTACGGTACCGGTAATTATAACAATAAAAAATAATTTCAATATTTTTTCTTGAATTTTCACATTATTAGAATTGTATCTTTTTTGCTATAGCATAATAAAACTTTTGAATTACAATTTCTTTTTTGCAAACTTTCGAAAACTATTTTTATGTTTTGTATTATGCATGAATGCTGTGAATCCAATAAAGGAATTTCTTATGTATAATCACTGTTACTTGGTTTCTTAAACCACGCGTACAAAAAGGTTTCTAAAATTCTACTTGTCATTGTCATTCTATACTATGAAAATACTTCATTGACTAATTGATTTAAATATTTTTCATTTTAACAGCATCCTTGACTTCTTTAGAAAAGTTAAAATATCATCTCCCATAAAAGGTAAATTAAATTCATGTTGTGTCTGTTTTAAAAGGAAAATCTTCGTTTCAATTTTTAAAATTTAATTTCTTTGGAACCGTTTTCTAACTAATCACATTCGTTTGTAATAATGTTTTTGTTTTATCTAATTCGTTTTGATAAAATTACGACATGCAAGTTGCTTTCTGTATAAAAGGTTAAAAACTAATTTAGAACAATTTTAGTTCTTTAACTCGTAAATATAAATTCCATCGAGAATTGATTTATTAACAAGTGCTTTACTTATATTACTTACTTACTTGATATTCTTCTCTATAGAATAGGATATATCCCTGCTAAAAATGATTTTTTTATTTTCTAAATTTCTTCGCTATAATATACTGCAAATATAGGCTTCGTGGAAAGACAATAACATTGACACCATCATGACAAATTTGTCGAAGAATGCACAAGAATTTGTTTTTAAGTTGCTTATAAATGCATTCATTCAGTTGTTTACCAAACAGTTTATACTCTGTATATTATTTTTTACAAATTTTTTAGTTTTATAAATTTAATGACTCAGGTTTGTCAGGTTTATCCACTTATCTATTATTAAAAGGTTAAATATGCGCCGTAAAATGTGCGCACAAACTAATTTTAAAATTTTTATAACACTCTGACCTTTGGAATATATGTAGAATCGACTCAGGGAACGGGTCGGGTCGCGGGTCAGTCTTGTCGCCTAAACTCACCTCTAATTTATAATAGCGTTTTGAAAAATTATCACATGCTTTTCTTTAATGATTTTAAAGGTTTTTTAGAATTTAAACACTGACAAGAACACAAGAGTTCTTGTCAGTTTCTTTCGGTTTATCAAAATAGATTTTGCAATAAACAATTACGATTTGTTATGCCATTAGAATCGTCTTTCAAAATGGCTGAAAATCGGCATATATAAAAAGTGATGCACAATAGTTTACACTAGTGGATTACGTACGTTGTACATTGAGTTGCCAATATAGCAAAAGAAAAGAATAATTAGAAAGTTCGCCTTAAAATTATTTCAAAGGTTTTTCCATTATCAATTTTAAAAAAATAAAATTCAATAAATAGAAGATGTTGCTTGAAGAGATGACTTGGTTTCATAAAGGTTTCAATCAATCTCATTTGCAATTTTGAGATTTTATTCTTTGAAATTGCTTTAAATCTTTCATATGTTTATGTTTAATTACAATTAATTACGTAGAAAAGAATTAACTAGTCCTGATTAAAACAAGCCCGCACAATGAATGTCAAAAAGGCCACTAAGAACGAAAATTATACTCAAGTTTGGTAGCTCAAGTTTTGCTCTTTTTAAAAAGGTTATAAAAATGCGTTTGTTACTTTGTTTAGCTTCTCAAAGAAAGTTTTTATGGCTTTATGAATTGTTCGTTTGAATTTACGTTGTTTAAAATCTTTTAATAATAAGTTAATAATCTTTTTAAATCGAAATCATTTTTAAACAATTTTCATGCCTGTAACTTCTTCTATACATGTAATAAATGGTTAATCTTATTTTTGTCAAATTGTTAAGGTAACAAAGACAACAACATTGACACTTTTAAGCACATTAAAACCGACATTTGCTCGTATATCTGACATTTCAAAGGTGACATAATTTCTTTAAACAATTTATTGTTTTATTTAATCCCTAACATTTGATTTAATGTGTTTAACGGGTTTAAAAAATGTTTTTTTATTTACACGATTTCCCCCTAATATTCACGCAGAATCTAGGCATTTTTGGCAATCAAAATTTTTTTTTGCGAAATTTTGCTTTTCTACAAGGTCACACAAATTAACCAGAAATTCACATAGAAATCGATTAAAAAATTATATTTAAATTTCTGTTCATTACATTCATTCATTTGTTTATTCAACATTTCCGTGCAATACTCGATTAAATATTACAAAGTATTCATTCGTAATAATTATCACATATTTTACACACAATTTATCAAGATAAATTTGACGTTCTACTATAACTCTGCCAAAAATGGTTTCTTGATTTTCTTAATTTCTTTGCTATAGTACACTGAAAAGATATACTTCGTGACTTTACTAAAATACAAAACATTTTCCCAAATTAAAATTTATTTACATAGAATTTCAAGTGTGACATTTTGTGCATTGTCAGTGCATTCTTAATTTGCTATAATTTGTGAATCTAAATCCCACTGCATAACCTGTAAAATATCACTTAATCGAGTTAATTTTTATAGAAATTATCACATCAATCATTTCCGTTTTTAAAGGTAACAAAAATTAACCATAATTCAAACAGACTTCAATTGATCACGGAAAAATCTGTTTTTAAAGTTGACTATTACATGCATTCGTTTGTTGTTTGAACAAACAGTTCAGCGTTATATTTTTAAAGTAATCATAGTTACATCGCATATTTACAGGTTACCATGTGTGTACGGAGATTGAATTTATAAAGGTTTCTGAATATTTTCAAAAAATATATTATTTTAATTTGCATTTTTCAATGTGAATTCATTTATATTCACACTCTACGATTAGTCACAATATGAATTAGAGTGTTAACGTTTAACTGTCTATTCAAAATGGTAATCACCTTTTAAAAACATTCTGTACTTATATTTTCCTATTTATTTGAAAATTAATTGGTTCAACCTTATTAAGCCTGGACTTCTAAATTGAGTCAGTTCAGCTTTTGTCTTCTTTGAATTAAAGTCATTATTTAAATAAAAGGTTATTTCTATTATGTCATGTCATTGTGAGATTTGTAGTCATTAGAATGCAATTGAAATAACTATACTAATATTTGTCTTATCATCTCGAAAGTATTTCAAGTACCTTTTAAAGTTGATTCAGTCTGATTTGAAAAATCCATGATTTGACTCTCAAAAAAGGTAAAAACAATATATTTTTTGAAAGCAATTTTAAAACACATTTTCCGAGTTAACAAATATACTCAAACTTATATACAAAATTGTTGGAAACCATTGCATGGGTGATAACATGTTAAATAGATAGATACACTGATACTTCTAAATAACTTCCACTGGAAAGTATAAAGGTATAAACGTATAAAGGAAGGACGGTTATTATGCTGATCAGGCAAATCGACACAAGTTCCATCGGTGCACTGCTGGCTATCCGTCTGACATTGACTGTCCTCCCACGACTGCTTTCGATCCAGTTTCGAATGGATGTATTCTTGATACTCAAACGGGACCCGATCCTACCAAGCCACCTACTACTGTTGCACCGACTCAGCCACCAACACATGCTCCTACTACGCATGCTCCAACTACACCAGCACCCGTTACAACAGTAGCCCCCCGCAACCACAGCTGTCCCAGTTACGCATGCGCCAGGACCAATTATGGCACATGCACCGGTAATTATAACCATAACATCTACCTTTAAGACCACAGAATTCATTTGGGATTACACTCCAGAGACAACAACTTTAAATCCACCAAGAAATTGAAGAATCGAGATATTGAATTTGAAACATATATTGTATCATTAAATGATTGACTCTTCAATAAATACATAATATATACAAGAACGTTATTCATTAAACCTTCATTTGCTTAACTGGTTATTCTTAGTTTATTTGCAAAACAAGTCTCAATAGATTTTCAATTTTAATACTTTGCTTGGTCCAATTTTTATAGGTTAATTATTTTTAAATTTACAATAAATTAAATAAACAGAATATTTTGATACTATTTTGTTAGAGTTCTAAAAAGGTTTCAAACTAATAATTTATTTCAAATTTGAGAATTTAATTCTTTAAAATTGTGTTTAACTCTTCTTATGTCATTTAGATGCAAATTTAAAATTTAATATGACTTTTCTTGTCTTGTCTACTTGCGAATTCTTAATAAAGGTATATATTTACAAATTAATAAATAATATAATAATAATAAAATTGTATTTTTTTAATCATTTAAATCCTTATCTCTTTTCCAGGCTTTCATAAAAACAATTTTCATGTTTGCTTTGTGAATGAATGCTTTGATTCAATAAAAGAATTTATTTGGTATAATCACTGTTTTAATATTCGTTTTTGCATGTTTACAAAAAGGTTTCTGAAAAATGTTTTTTGTATTGTCAATTCAATACAACGAAAAAATCGACAAATTGATTTAAATATTTTTCTTTTTCTAATCATCTTCATTAAATTTCTTGAATTTGCAAAAAAACATTATTAACATTTTCTCTCGACTTATTTGTTGTATTTTCGACACAAATTCAACGGTTAATCTATTTGAATCGCAAATTTTTTTACAACCAAATACGATTTTATATTTGGATTTAATTTCCCATTTAATATTTGTCTTAATGTCTGAAATTACTCTGATAAACGAATTACATGTATATAATCACCATCAGAGGCATTGAAATAGATATTGACACGTTTGCTTTAATATGTTTTACAATTACTATTCAGTTACCTGATTAATTTCTCAAAAATGGTTTATGAAAGACTCTTCAATAAATATTATGTAAAAAACGTTTCATACTACTTTTTTGTCTTGATTAACTGGTTTTTTCTAATAATTATCTGGAAACAATCCAATTGACTTTCTACCATTAGCTTTTTTATAATCAGATGGTTTCACTTCATATGATTATACCAGGTACTTAATTACTTTAAGTACCGTATTTTTCGAATATAACCCTAATTTTGACTGCCTTTTAAGGTTAAATAAGTTTCATTTAACAAATTAAATTTTCAATATTGTTTGATTAGCTGAGCGAACGAAACGAACGGAACGAATGAGCGAGCGCCAGCGAGCGAATGAGTGGAGTGAGTGGAGTGAGGTCAGCTTTTGGCCGAAGCTCAAATGCTCTTTCTACAGTGAAAGTAGAAGGAAATGTTAGCATAGAAATGTGTGGAGAATTGTGAACAAATTATCTCTAGAACGTGACCAGCCACTGAGGTAAATTAGGGCTCTACTGACAAGATATTTATCAGGGAAGAAGCCAATCAAAGGGCTTTAAAAACCTATCAATAATATGCAGGTAAAAGTGATTTAATGTAATTAATTAAATTAAACTATTACTGATTTCGTTAACTAACACTCACAGTGGCAAGGAACGGGTATTTAATTGATGCAATATTTCTCTATTTATATGTAAACTCCATTGAGGAACAAGAACAGAAAGATAATTTACAAAAACGAATAAAACGAAAGAGAGGCAAAATAAAGAAGGAAAGTGGGGAGAAGGTCATAAATTAGAATTACATTCGTACATTCGAGGGTGATTATGCTGTTTTGAGGTGCCGCTCTTGACACGCATTTACTTGTGACATATGTCACTCGTATGTCACTGTAAAAGCACTGACAAACACGCAGGACCCACTTGACTTCAACCATTTTCAAAAAGAAAGTTTTCGTCAGAGAAAAAAATTACTAATTGATATAAGGTAACATTTTATTGACTATTGTATTTGAACACGCAATTTTATTTGAATTTTTTTTTATTCAAGTAATTCCCACTATGTTCTTGGTTAAGTCTAAAAAATATTTGTTTTAAGTGAAAGTATTAATTTATTTTATTGGAGACTCATTAAAATGTGAGATCATTACGCAAAACAATTTGTTGCGCACCCCGCACCCACATATGGCATAAGGCAAAAGGAAAGCGTATCGAATTACACCCTTTTCGCCTTAAGCCTAACGCGCTTGGACAAGTGAGAGAAGAGGAGAGACAACCAATTGGTAACATATGTGGCCTGCGAGGAGACATTTTGCGCATTAGTCACTGTGTGTGCACACAAGTGCAATGGTCATTTAGTATTAACACATTCAATGTCATGTAAAAAAACATACATTTGAAAGCCAAAACTATTTTATTTCGAGGGTTAACTTAAAAAAGCAAACAGTTCGCCCAATGAAATAGTCAAACACACAGCAGTGCAAAGTAAAATCATTTCAATGTAAAGTTAACTTCAGTGAAATTTCCCCTCAATGTGAACCTTTTTCCCCACAATAAGACTCAAATTGTTGATTTCAATGATTATATATATATATATATCAATGCACGCAACTTTACTCACTTAAATGAGCAAGCGTGTGATTTCAATTATTGATTTGATTTAAATTGAGATTATTTTATTTTATTTTATTTTGTATGAGAATTTATTACTCGTAATAAAAACATGTTTTCATTAGAATTGATTTACAAGATGATAATAACTGCCTGCCATCGAATTGATTTAATTTATCTTTTGTGAATTCACTCTACCAGAGACTTCATTGCTTTAATTCATCCGAAATCCGAAAATGTTTGTGTGCACAAACTTTATAAACTTAAATTCAAAGTTATCCATCGCTCAACTCAAAATGGCATTGGGCTACCCGGGATTTTGTAGATTTCGTTAGTGGAGGCGAACTGAGAAGAGGGAAGGGAGAGAAGTAAGAATGATATATTCTTTTTAATAAGTTTAATTTCATATTTTGCATCTCATTTGGACCCGAATTACCGAACATGAATTATCGCTCAGCTGAACTGCTTGCAGTAAATCTAGTTTTAAAAATTGTTTAAACCCCCGTATTTAATTGGAATAACTGTTCATTCTTAATAAATTCAGAAATAAATCTTAATAGATGTTCTAGTATTAATTTTATACCATAAATTTGTTACGATTTAGGTAATCCAATTTTTTGAATTTAAAAAGGTGTTTTATTTTGGGTTTGCTCAACTCAGACCCTTCAACTTACACGTTCACTTAATTCATTTACATTGATTTTAAAACACTTTAAAACGAATGAAAAGTTTCATAGAAACCAGAAAATGTCAAACAATTTCTCATAAAACTTTTTACCATTTTTGAAGAACGACCCTCAGATTTATGCCAACTTTTATTTTTCGAAATTCGAGTCTGATTCTTTGTATATGAATTTTGGCAGCAAGAGACACAGAATTCGCATCAGTTTTAATGGAGTAACGCAAATTTGTTTCTTACAGACATTCACTTGTTTGTCCGACAGTTCGATACAATTGCAATTAATACTTAGAGAGAAAACAGGGTTAGCATATTTACAGGTAACTATATATTTCTGATACATTACCTCGAAATATTATAATAAGTTTGTTTCAGTGATGTCCAACTCCAATTGAAAAGGTTTTATTGTCAATTTTAAAAGTGTGTTTGTGCTGTAATGACAACGACACAAACTAACTTTACTTCAATGACGCTTTATTTATGCAAAACAAACCAAACTCAAATCGGTTAGGGATCTGATTGACACAAATTAAATCAAAAATTCTGTTTGGTGTTTAAAAAAGGTAAAAATATCAATATATTTTTGAAAGTAATTGCTAAATATTTTTCTAAACCACCTTATATACACAAATTGATATTCAAAATCGTTAGAGACCGTTGCATTGACGATAACATGCCAAGTATGTAAATACATAGACAATTCTAACTAACTAACTCAATTGCATCTATAAAGGTGTCACACAGTTAAAGTGTGTAGTTTTAGAGGGCATTTTTGTGACCCAATTTTTTTTTAGCAAACATGACTCGGAATTTTGTTGGTTTTTCCATAGCAATTCTGCTACTTAGCAAGTGTCTCAGTGTAAGTCGTTATTGGTATTTTAATTTTAATTTTAAATTGGTAATTTGAATTTACATTTTGTTTTATTCATTTTATGGACTGATCTTTGTGTTGGACAAGAAGGCCTGTCAGTTTGATCCAGTTTCGAATGGTTGTATTCTTGATACTCACACAGCTTACCAACGGTTCCACCAACACAGATACCAACACAAGCTCCTACTACGCATGCTCCAACTACACCAGCACCCGCTACTACAGTTGCACCCGCAACCCCAGTTACGCATGCGCCAAGACCAGTTACGGCACACGCACCGGCAATTATAACCATAACATCAACCTTTAAGACTACAGAATTCATTTGGGATTACACTCCAGAGACAACAACTTTAAATCCACCAAGGACTTGAAAAATCAAGATATTTAATTTGAAACATATATTTTGTATCTTTAAAATGAATGACCCTTCAATAAATTATAATCTTCCCGAGTCCCCTATTTTATTGACTGGTTATTCTTAATTTGTTTATGAAACAATGGTTTTTAAATTTTTTGAATATTAAATAAATAATAAATGTTTGGCTCGGTCCAATTTCTTATGAGTTTATATTTTACTAATTACTTTTAAATTTATTATAATAATAAAAAGAATATTTTGTTTTAGTAGGTGCAAATGTTTTCAAAATTGTTTCAATCTATCTCATATGCAATTTGGACATATCAATTGTTTAAAATAGTTTTCCAGCTTACTTATTGTTTAACGTTATTTGCTTTATTGTTTTAATTGAATTGAAAGGGAGGTTTGATCTTATTGATATTTTTAAAAACTATTATCCTATTGAACCAATTGCATATTAACAGGTTTTTAATTAATTTTTAATTAAACAAACATTTTAATTTCAAGCATTTAATTTTTTGCTATCTTTTTTCAAACCTTCATAAGCAATTTTTTGGTTTCCTTTTCTTTTTCCCGTAATAAATGGTATATTTATTTTCTTTGCCAAAATTCTTATATGGCAGTAAAGACAACAATATTGGAGCCATTCGCAGGTGCAGTGACTTTTTGAGAGAAAGTTTATCCTATTACCTTGGTAGTTTCAAAATAGTTGACTTGCAGGAGCAAAAATGGACCTAGGTTCACAGTCTTCGCAATCATGACATTAGGGACATTGAAATAAAAGTTGAAAAGTTTATTTTATTAATCTATTGTTTAAACAAATAAAGTTGTAAAATATTTTTGCTTTACTAGAATTGTCACTTTTTCTGTGAAATTCACTCCAATTTACTGTGGAATTATTTAACAGGTTAATCCTTTAAATCGGTATTTCTTTTGCCACACTCTCAAAAGCAATTTTCATGTTTACATTATGCATGAATGCAATGACTCCATAAAAGAATTTCTTAGGTATAATCACTGTTGCATGGTCTATACTACCATTCTGTTACTGCCATTTAACAAAAAAAGACTTCTAAAACATGTTCTTTGTTTTGTCATTCAATACAACAAATTTCAGTTACCAATTTTGCATAAAGGTTAAAAAATTAAATAAATGTCCGACAAGAGATTTTTGGATAGTTGTTAACTTTCGTATAGCATAAAATTCCACCGATGCACTGCCTTTTTGAATTGTTCCCGTACTTTATACCAGGTTAATCTTTTAAATCGCAATCTCTTTTGCTAAACTTTCAAAAAATATGCTTGGATTTTTGGGTTTTCTTTAAATGTTCAATTTCCATTTACATCTCTTACTGTCAAGAAAATAGTATAACATATTTTTATGTTTCATTGTTAAATTTTTGCAATTCAATGTGACGCAGATATACAACTTTGACACAATCAGTTAGGCACGATAAAACAGAAACATTGTCGTGTTTGTTATTCAACAAATTACTTAGTATGATCACTATTAACAACTCACTGTTGACTTACCTTTTCACAAAAAAATACCTCAATAATTTTTTTATGTTTATATTTTACTGACTTTAGATTATTTCAACAGATATCCGTTTAGATTAACTAGTATAAAACCAGCAGCATGCCATTTTAAAACCATTTTAATTTATTAAGAATAAGTAACGCCGTTGGCGTGAAGTCGGAGCCGGTGTATAACAGACAATAAGTCAGACAATCAATCACACAACCATCAGTTATACTATTTTGATGACTGGATACTTTTAAAATGCCTTTTGCCTGGTTGTAAATATTAAATTAAATGTAAAGAATTCTTATAGAGAATTTGTTTTGAATGACAAAATTAAATGAAACAAATGTAAACCTTATATTGAGTATTAATATATTGATCGTATGTTTATTAATATTATTCTTAGTGTTAAAAATCTCAATTGAAACTAATTGGTTATTAATTATGAATAATATATGAATAAAAATGAATAGATTAATATGGAAGTTATTAAATATTTATATAATTAAATTCAGATAATTAAATTAAGATTGTGACCATTTAAATTAAATTGTTATAATATAAGTTATCTGTTTGCACATCCACTGTTGACACTCAGTCCCTACACATTTCTATTCAAAATTAGATTATTTTTTGAAAAAATTCCTGCTCCTTTGACCTATGGCTTATGGCACAAAAGGCACATCTTCACCCCAACCAGAACATTGTGTAAAATTTTCAGACCGATCCATTGAAGGGGTATAGGCGAAACCCTCTACACAAGCGTTTTCCAATTGAGTTGACGGAGAGTCCTCACTTCACTTACTCGCTCGCTTCGCTCGCTCGACGTTTCGCTCCGACAATTAACTCAAATATGATAATTTTTGCTTTGTAAATGGTTATTAAATTTGACGAGTGCACTCGAGTTACATGTCAATCATTTTTTGCTCGCACTTGAACATTCAATCCTGCCATCCGATTATATTTTTAAGATTCTCCCATTGAAAATTGGTATCTCAAACTAGACTGCTTTTTAATCACACTGTTAATCAAAAGTTATTTAGTTATTAATCATCGTTCCAGTCCATATTAGTTATAGGTAAAACTATTTAAATACTTTATAAAATATTTAAAACTTAAATATAAAATCAATTAATGCCTCAGTATTATTCAAGCGCTTATCTAGTCAACATATTCACTATCTGTCTAATCTGTAAAGCATACTAAAATTGATCCTCAGCACTTGAATCGGTTTCATTATAATTATAGTTGAATAATAAATTTTATATAAATCCAATCTTACACACTTTAAATTGAGGCGTTCTGATGTGTCATTTATTAAAGGTAACATTGAACAATTGATCATCACTTGTCTCTCATTGTGTCTCCTCCGACCACAGCTTTCGATCCAGTTTCGAATGGTTGTATTCTTGATACTCACACGGGACCCGATCCGACACTGCCATCTACTGTTGCACCTACTCAGCCTGCTCCGGCTTTAACTACATTTGCACCCCCCAACCACAGCTGTCCCAGCTACGCATGCGCCAGGACCAGTTACGGCACACGCACCGGTAATTATAACCATAACATCAACCTATAAGACTACAGAACTCATTTGGGATTACACTCCAGAGACAACAACTTTAAATCCACCAAAGACTTGAAAAATTAAGATATTGATTTCGAAAAATATATTTAGTATCATTTGCT
Organism: Rhizoglyphus robini; assembly: GCA_023373905.1. Taxonomy (NCBI): domain Eukaryota; kingdom Metazoa; phylum Arthropoda; class Arachnida; order Sarcoptiformes; family Acaridae; genus Rhizoglyphus; species Rhizoglyphus robini. Next base: position 790,285 of record JAKIJQ010000034.1, on the reverse strand, counting down.
TTATGAACGACTTTCACAGATAGACATCCAAATTCATATTAGATGAACAAAAAGCGCACATATCCTATCTTATATATTTTTTAATGCTGATTTCGAATCTGTACTCAAAATTTCAAAGTTGGCTTATTTTTCAAGGTTTTTAGACGTTTTCAACATATTTTTAGCCAAATCTATTCCAAAACCTACGAAATATCAATTTTTTATTTCAAAATCAAATTATTTGAGTTTTTCTGAAAATTTTGAGCTTAATAACGCCCAAATCGGTAAATATTTAGTATTTTAATTCGATATTAAAAGATTACATTTTACAGGTAGAGGTTCAAATTTTAACATAGTCGAAGGTAAAAAGGCTTTGTTTTCTATTTGAGATGTTATCTTTAAAAAAACGAATCAAAATACTAAATATTGACCGATTTGGAAGTTATTGTGTTCAAAATTTTCAGAAAAAATTCAGAGAATTTGATTTTAGAACAAAAGCTTTATATTTCGAAGCAGAAATACTAATTTTTTGCCAAAAACAAGTTTGAATTTTCAAAATACCCTAAAAAATGAACCAAACTTGAAATTCTGAGTAGAAATTCGAAATCAGCGTTAAAAAATACATAAGATAGGATATGTGCGCCTTTTTTTTCATCTAATATGAATTTGGATGTCTATCTGTGTTTTCAATAAATTAAATTTTGATTGATCCTCCATTTGATTAACTGGTTATTCAAATTTGTTTATAAAACAGTAGCTTTCAATTTTTTAAATATTTAATAAATAATAAGTGTTTGGCTCAGTCCAATTTCTTATGGGTTTATTGTTTTCGAATAATTATTTTTAATTTTATTATTGCTAAATAAAATATATTGTCTTTGGAGCTGTAATTGTCTTCTAAATTGTTTCAATTTATCTCATATGGAATTGGGATATATAAATTATTTAAAATTGTTTTCAAGCTTACTTATTGTATAACGTCATTTGCTTTAGTGTTTGACTTTAATTGAAGTGGAGGTTTTTATCATATTATAATATTTGTTTAAAACTATTAATGTTTAAAGAATGTTTTAAAAGAAGGTAGTTTATTCTCCTGATTAACATCATTTTTTATTACAAAGTAAATCTAAAATTATCATTAACAGAGCAAGCTTCGGTATGGTTGTGCTTATGTTTTTGGCATGAATTTACAGTTTAATTTGAACCAATTGTTTTCGTATTTCCTTTGCTTGCATATTAACAGGTTTTTTGGTTAATTTTGAAATTAAGCAAACATTTTAATTTCAAACATAACAAAGTGAAAACAAGAGTGAATCATAGACAATAGTGAAAGGAATTTACTTTTATCAATAGTCTCCTAATCCTAAATTAGAATTCTCTGTAGTTCCTTAAGTTCAAATTAAGATTTTCATTTACTAATTTCACTTATTTGTGTATTAAGGGGGACAGGATTTTGCCTTTATATGTGAATGACCCCCCGATATATGATGGGAAAAAGTGGTCTCCGAAGGGTACAGTTTTAACCGAGTAAATATTATCCGATTTTTGTTTTCAATATACCAAATTAAAGGTAATGACACGAACTTTAACGACGATTGGACGTTTGGGCTTTATTTTTAAATAATTTGTATATTTTTTAGTAAATAATGAAAAGAGACTAAGATCTAAGACTCTTTTAAGTTATTTCCTTTTTTGAGATTAAATTTACAGATAAAATGACTAAACGTCCAATCGTCGTTAAAGTGCGTGTCATTACCTTTAATTTGATATATTGAAAACCAAAATCGGATAATATGTACTCGGTTAAAACTGTACCCTTCGGAGACCACTTTTCCCATCATATATCGGGGGGTCATTCACATATAAAGGCAAAATCCTGTCCCCCCTTAAACCGAATTTAGTCAGAATCAAAACATATTTACTGATTTTACTTTAATTTCAAACATTGACAAATTAAGATTAATGCGATTTATACTTTATATAGAAAAAGCTTTATTTACAGTTGACATTCAGAATTTAAAAGGTTTATATAAATTAAAAAACTCTGGATTTAATCCGCTGTTTCTTTTTTATCGTTTGTATTTTTTTATTCGTTGAATTAAATTAATCGATTTTTTGGTTAATTTAAACTTGAACAGATGACGTTACATAGCTGAATTTGTTTTTATATTGTGCATGTGCTATCACTAAGGATGCATTCTTAGTTAGGTTAGAATCTTTAATTGTCACATCACTTGTCGTACAATTTATAAATGGTTAAAACTTTTAAACTTTTTTTTCTATTTATTGATAAATCAAATCAATTGTTCTCGTTGTTTATCTCAAGTCAAAAATCATCAATAGAAGCAATATTATCAGACCAGTTCACTTTACTGTGGTTTGCTTCTTTTTTACTAAATTCTGATTTGGTTTAGTTTGAATTATCAAATCTGGTCACACTTTGCAAACATAAACTGGACCATGAACGGTGGCGGTTTATAATAAAAGGTTTAATAATATTTTCATTAGAAAATTTGTAAAAAATTTTTAATTTTTAATTTATTTGAAAATAATTTACTTAACCTCTTCGTCGGGCCATTTTGTCAAGGCTGTCCAGAACGAACCACAATAGCTAGAGACTTGAAAATTTAGGAGGATACTCCCCTATAATACCGCTACTGCGGAAAATTGTCAAAAGTTCCAATTGGATCGATATCCGGGACCCCATTTCCGGTGTGGGTTTTTTGAGTGAAATTATGTTTTTGGACTATTCTAAGACTTTTGGCGTCAAAATTAATTTTTTTGGATCACCGGAAGTCCGAGTTCCAAAATGGAACTTCCGGTTCCTGGTCGAAAATTACATTTTTGAGTACGGAATCGGATTCTCCGTCCTTTTTCTTGAAGAATAGCATATTTTAACATAAAAATCCTTTAAGTCTAAGAGAAATAAACTAAAATTTAAAAACTTATATTTTTGGCCAAATAAACAAGGCCGGAAAGTGAATAGACTGAATTGACATTGATATTGTAATGTTGAAACTTTAATTATATCGCTTGTAGTGAATGGATTTTGTTGTTTTAAAATGCCATTCTTACTAAATACAATGCAGGGAATCGCATAAGGCAAATTAAAAATGTTTGTATGCACCGGAAGTAGGAGTTCCAGAATCCAACTTCCGGTTATCGTTCGAAAATTTAATTTTTATTTCAGAATCAGATTCCCCGTCCTTTTTCATGAAAGATAGCATATAAGAACATTGAAATCGGTTAAGTCTAAGTAACAAAAACTGAATTTCAATATAACATGTTTTTTGTTCCAACAATCAATTTCTTCCTCTTTTATGCAAAACTTAAAATCTATTTATATCTCTTTGAATTGATGGATTTTTATGTTCAGATATGCTATTCTTCATGAAAAAAGACGGAGAATCCGATTCCGAACTCAAAATTGTAATTTTGGATCAGTAACCGGAAGTTCCATTTTGGAACTCCGACTTCCGGTTATCCTAGAAGATTAATTTTGACGCCAAAAGTCTTAGAATAGTCCAAAAACATAATTTCACTCAAAAAACCCACACCGGAAATGGGGTCCCGGATATCGATCCAATTGGAACTTTTGACAATTTTCCGCAGTAGCGGTATTCCAGGGGAGTATCCTCCTAAATTTTCAAGTCTCTAGCTATTGTGGTTCGTTCTGGACAGCCTTGACAAAATGGCCCGACGAAGAGGTTAATTGCATTCAATCCAAAGATACTTTTACTTTAGTTTTGGATAAATCATACATAAACTTTTTCATGTTTATATTTTATTTGGTATCTAATCTGAATATTCTTGGACACAAAACTCTGTTTTGTATCCATTGTTTTGTGGTTTGAGTTGAACAATAAGAATTGTTAATAGGTTTCAACAATCTTCAATTAGCATAATTTGCAACCTAGGAACGGATGCTGAGTTAGGATTATCTTTCATATAAAACGGAGTCGTAATTTGGTCAATCGTCAAAATTTGTACCTAGACGAGGTAATCACCATCTGCCTCATCAAAGTCAATATTATCCTCAATTTCAGTTTTCTCGTCAATTTCTGGATCCGAATCTGACATTGATTCATCAAGATCACATTTAGAGGTATGCAACTTCATTGCTTTCTGTGAACAAAAATAGACATTACACTTTTGTAGACCTGAGATTTGATTTTGTAATGAACCGATGGACAGTAGTAATCAAATGGTAGAGAATTGAAATCTGTAGATTTAAGGTCAAGCACATTCTTTGTTGAAGAGAGAAAAATCGTCCTGTTTCTAATTCGATGTCAGTAGATGCAAATGGTCTTTCTTCTCTTTGAGTAAACAGAACTGGAGGTGGCAAAAAACAATCTTGCAACACTCGATCGATGCTGCTTCGAAATGGCTTACAACACTTGTCGTTGCATTTAACGATTTGAAGCAAATATTGACTACTTCTGAGGTGTTTTGCTTTCCACTTCTCATTTTGCAAATTTACCGGTAATTTTAAAATTCTCATTTACCGGTAAATTGCAATCACTACTTGTCATCCTGACTCAAGTAAAAGACTGATCCAAGTCCCATGATAGTTGCAAGATTTTTCAGGAACTTTACAGTTGCAGTCGCAAAATGAGAATCCTTGTGCTTCTTGAGTCCAGTATTGGTTGCTTTAGCTAGTTTGACTGGAACTGTGTTGACATGACGTTTTCGATTTTCTGAATACAAAAATTTAAAATTTGTATTTTACTGAGTTTTTATGTCTGACTAAAAAAGGGCCTTGATGACGTCATCGAAAGCTAAACACACACTCCCTCACCGTCATCAAAGTGTCATCAACCCTCAAATACACACACACACCCTTTGCTGATGACGTCATTAAAGTATGGCCCCTAATGACGCATGATTGAACAAAGTTTAGATTTTATTGTTTTCAATGAACTATGTTTGGTCTCAATAAGTTTTATTGTAAAACTTACAGCTGAAAATTTTAGGATTTTATTGGAATAATTTTGGACGCAACACCAAATGTAATAAATTTCAAATCAAAATCCAATTAGTTCTGTGTTTGCCTGGTTGTGTGAAGCGTCCCAACTTGTATCATTAAACTGGTTACTCACATTTTGTTTTCATCCAAAAAATACAGTTACCTTATCTGTGGATGAACCTTTGAAGTGTTACTTTATTTACGTTTGGCTCCTTTGCACTTTTATTGAATACTTGTTGTCTTTAATATTCTTTGCTAACATAAAAGGCAAAACATAAAATTCTGGCTCGTTTATTTTTGGCAAAAAGTTTTAAAATTTCTTTTAAAAGAATATTCTGTAAATCTCTATTTTTTCAAGTATTACTGATCTTACAATTCTCAATTCTATAATTTTATTGCAACCTTATCGATTCTCTAAAGGTAATCCTAATTTATAACTGCTTGATTTATTTCATCTATAAATATACAATGCATTCATTCACAAAAAAACTAGTCTTATCCTTATTATTCAATAGGTTTAAATCAATTATGAATTGTCTCTTTGTTTTAATTATTACGCTATTTATGAATGATTCTTTGATCTTGATCTGATTGACCTAAAAACGCAATCAGCAAATCAAACTTCGTTTTGTTCACCGAAATAGTGTAATGTGGCTTACATGGGTTTAATCCAAAGGTAATAACATGTTCAAGAATATTAAAAAATTAATCTATATTTAAATTCGGGTCAGTCCTTAAAGTACATAAACTGGTAAATCACCGCATCGCTTAATAAAATGGTAAACATTGTTTTTCAATTGAGATCATGAGAATATTATCTCTTTTGCAAATTACGGATCGCATCTGGTTTAACATTTTATCTAAAAAATGACTTTTGTACACAATCATTCAATTATAAAAAAAATATAACATTACTAACAAAGCCTATGAATAATTAAACAATTGCTCATTTGATTGATTAACAGGTTTTTTAATAATTAATTTAAAATATAATAAATCCACTTACCGAACTTTTTGCGAATAGGCACCGGGGGGTTTATTGATTTTTTAGCCTAATTTAAGGCAAAACCAAGCCCATTTCGTCACTTATACAATGCATTGAAATGATGTGTTTTGCATTCTCAATATTTATTTCGTACAATTTTTTAAAATCATGGATTCTCTCTAAAAGGTCACAATTTTGGATAATTGTCTGGCAATAGGATCCTTAGAGATGAATCGCTTTAATCTACTGAATCATGAACGTTTTAAATAAATTTTAAATATGTTTTTAAATATTGTTTTTAAATAATTGACTTCAATATTATTTTCATTTAACGTATCTTCAAGCTTAGTTTCACTGTTGACTATCTCAACATTCCAACATTTAAGCTTTGTATAGATTAATTTACAGCTTTCACAATTTGACAATGCTTTGTAAATGGTTATAAACTTTGACGAGTTAAAGCACTCGATCGCACTATTACGTTTGTTCAATTCAGCATTCTATTTTTACTTATTTATTTATCTCATTCTTTAAATTGTACAGTATTACATACGAAGAAACAACGGTGCATCTGCATACAAGGTAAATGATGATTAATTGGTTTTTTTAATTTAATTTCATAATTGTAAGCCAACTGCGCAGCCATGAGTTGTCCAACTTAATTCATCACATCATTCGCAATGTATGTTACAAGAATTCAAGTGTGGCACTCCTTTCATAATAATTTTGTATAAAAGATTTTTATCGTTTTTTTATTCGCTAAAAACGCATGACTAAAATAAGACTAGACTAGAGTAAAAATGTTAAAAAACTTTTCTATTAATTTTTTAGTCAATTGCTCAATTTCATTCATAAATTAAAGAATTAAATTCTATTTTAATTGTATTGAATATTACATATTGTTACGTAATTTGGGTATTAATGGATTGGGTTTACTGACATTGATCATTTTTTACCAATTAATTGATCGGTTTATTGAATATTAGAGAAGAGTTGAATATTAAACATTTAAATTTTAAATGTTTGTAAAATGGTAGATTACACTATTAGTGACAATTTTTTCCCGCGAAACGAGAGCAACTCTATTTTATTAATTTGATGTCCCTGAACACGCTGGTGAAGTCAGATTTGCTCTAAAATGAGCCGTTATCCCACAATCCTGTTCAAATGCATCCAAAAAGTAGCTCTTTTGCCCAATTCTCCACCTCTTAAAATACACTTGTAATAGGGGTAGGTCATTGAGTTTAGACTCTTTTTAAACATTTGCTCAGGTACAATAGACTAACTTGGGGTTTCAAAACAAAAATATTTTCTTTATCGAAATACAGTTAAAAACATAACATATGCGTTTTGTTTGTAATTTGGCGGGGGACACGGGGCCTCTCAACCCATTCGGCCTACTAAGCTTGTCAAACGAGTGATGGTTCTGTGCAATTGGTCGCCTCAGCATGGGACAAACGTGCGTGTCTGCTAAACTGTCTAGTTGTGTGGCCAGTAGCCAAAACTGCTAGTGGACACAACACCGTGTGCTGTACTGTATGTGTCGATTACTTTACGCTTATTTGTAGACTGTGTTTGTGTGCTAAGCCACGTGGTTTGTTGTGTTGCGATCCAAATTGATTACCAAAAAACCAACATTTATTTTCAACTATTATCTGTGTTATCATTTATTTTACTTGCAATGTCGTCACATCGCAGTCACTTAAATTTGCCAGATTGTTTTTGTTATTTGTGTGGGGTGTGGATTGAAAATTGTGACCCTCAAAAGCGAAAACATGGGCATAAGATTCGCTCAAGAACGATGACACACGAATTTGTTCAAGCTTTTAATGCCTATTTTTCAAATGTCAAGTGTCGAGTCGGCGATCGGGACAAAGATTGGGCTCCTAATAAAGTCTGTGATAATTGCTATCCTGTGCTTAGAAAATGGTGGAATGGAGAACGATCTTTCCTGAGATACTCTGCTCCAGCTCAGTGGCGTGAACCTTCAAGTTGTAATATAGATTCTGGAGATTGTTTCTTTTGCAAAACAGAACGCAATGGGGCAAAATGGGTGTATGGGTGGAATGAGAAAACCACAGGCCCAGAACTTCGTCTTGGTGGTGAAAAACCACCAGAACCTCCTAATAGAAATTGGGAATTTGATTCATCAAGTGATGAAAGTGATGACGAATCGAACGATCCAGATTATATACAAGAATTTGATTGTGGTCTTGCAAATGGACGACCAATGCAAATTGATCAAGATGTGCTTGATACTATTGTGATTACTATGCTTTGGGGCATTGATGAAACTAAACTGTTTGGTTCACTGGCCAAGAATTTGGGATGGCTACAACCTGGAACAACGACTGACGACTATTCTAAACGCTACGAAAAATATGCAAAACTTTACTCTAATGAGGAAGTAAAAGTAGAAGTTGAAACTGATGATGAAGACGATCCTAAAATTGATCCAGATGAAACAGAAATTGATTCAGATTATGAACAGGATCTACCAAAACGTAAAAGAATCAAGAGTCAACCTATATCGAAACAGCTCGACCAACCTAAGGTGAAGATGAATCAACGAAGCACCAAGCAGAGTAAAACTTCATTCAAACAGGCCGATCAACCAAAAGTTCAGAAGAACCAACGAATGACCAGGCAGAATCAAACTATATCCAAGCAGGTGGAACAACCAAAAGTTAAGAAGAATCAACGAATCACCAAACACAATGAATCCACTTCCAAGCAGATTGAACAATCCAAAGTAAAGAAGAACCAACGAATGCCCAGGCAGAGTCAAACTGCATCCAAGCTGTCTGACGAACCTAAGTCGAAGAAGGACCAACGAAACCTCATACACAACCAATCTACATCCAAACAGAATCAACTCAAAAACAGCAACAAATCTTCAAGTAAAAGCACAACAAAAGTCAAATCAAACAATGATCAATTGAAACCTCCAAACAAGAAAAAACCAAAAAAGCGTGTTAAATTAGTAGAAAAAACATTTAAAGTTGTTTACTGTACCGACATCATAAAACTTTTTGAAGTATTAAACATCGAATACAAACCTGATGATTGGCGACTTTGGATGGATTCAAGTGCAAGTGGTTTCAAAGCAGCTCTGCTTCATAACGAAGTAGATATTGATGAACGACACCCGGCTGTTATGATTGCATACTCAACAAACATGCCAGAACACTATGATGCAATTAAGCAAATCTTTAATCTATTCAATTACTATAATGAAAACCACAATTGGAAGATTTGTGCAGACTTAAAGGTAAACAAAATTAGTTAATTTCACTTTCACTTCAATTTTAATATTTTTCAAATTTAGATGATTGCAATTGTAAGTGGAATCAAGAAATGTTACTGCAAACATCAATGCTTCTTGTGCAACTTTGAAGGCAGAAAAAACGAAAAACATTTTATCAATTTCGAATGGGATCGATGGACCGAAGAAAACACTGTTGTTGATCAACGCAGTATCTACAAAAAGCCCTTAGTTAAACCGAATAAAATCATTCTTCCCGACTTGCACATTAAAATGGGTTTGATGAAGCAGTTTGTCAAAGCAATGGACAAATCCTCAGAGGCCTTTAAGTATTTGCATGAAAAATTCCCACGAATGAGCAAGGATAAAATCAAAGAAGGTGTTTTCATCGGTCCTCAAATCCTCAAATTGTTCAATGATGATGTTTTCATTCAAAAACTGAAAGCAAAGGATTACACCGACGAACAAATTGAACCTGAACGAGCTGCTGAATTAGATGCAAAAAATGCCCCACTTCAAGCCTGGCTTTCATATATAAAAGTATGCGAAAATTTTCTGGGCAATCATCGAGCACCTGATTTCGAATCTATTGTCAGTGAAATGCTCAAATGCTTTCATCGGATGGGTTGTCGAATGTCTTTGAAGTTGCATTTTTTGGAATACCATTTAAGCGAGTTTGCTTTACACATTGGTGCGGTTAGCGATCAACACGGAGAAAGATTTCACCAGATCATCGCACCAATCGAGAGAAGATTCCGAGGAAAACTTGGTCCTAACTTTATGGGCGAATACTGTTTCTTGAGTCAAAAGAAACCAACAAAACTACCACACAAAAAAGTAAACACACAGAAATTTTCAATAATTGACTTTGATTAATATCGATGTTAAATAAATTGTAATTTTGCATTTCTAATAAATAAATTGAATTTTTGAAACAGACATAAGAAATATCAACTAATGTAAACATTGACCACTGGCTAGTGGTCCACTGCTCATTTGCCAACTATACGCACAGTCACCACATCGATCGAGTACTGCTAGTAGCAGTCTGCAACTTACTACAGCGCGGCGATAACAACCTTAGTAGGGTCAGTTAATAGCCCTCAAGGCAATGCCAAACGGCGCGGGGCAAAGGGAACCACGCAATGCCCATTTTTTAATAATGATTTTAATTTGATAAGAAAATTTAAATTTAAAATCACTCCAAATTTAATCAAAAGATATACGAAAATGTTTAAAAAGAGTCTAAACTCAATGACCTACCACTATCACAAGTGTCTTTTAAGGGGTGGAGAAATAGGCAAAAAGAGCCACTTTTGGATGCATTTGAACCGGATTGTGGGATAACGGCTCATTTTAGAGCAAATCTGACTTCACCAGCGTGTTCAGTGACATCAAATTAATAAAATACAGTGGCTCTCGTTTCGCGGGAAAAAATTGTCACTAATAGTGTTATTTGGGTAGTTACTAGATCTTTTTTTAAAAGGTTTCCTTAAATTTATTGATTGCTACTTTGTCTACTTAATCAACTCATTCATTTATACTTTTAATTTTGTTTTAAATAACTATTAATTTTTTAAACAATTTATTTATTCATAAAAATTTTATTTGCTTTAAAACGGCAATATCTAATATGTATGTATCTCGTATTCTTTCCCGATAGTTCAAGAAGCGACAATTGCCATGTTTTGGTTAGATTTGGTAGGGACGACTTCCATGGCTAATTGATGGGTTAATTTTGGTGAGATAAGAATTCCGATCAACTATTAAAAACTATTAACACTGTTACATTTGTTCAATTCAATATTTTTTCTTTATTTATTTTACTATCTGGTTTTGTTTAAATTCTTCAATGCTTTCGTACATCTGCATACAAGGTAAAAAAACTATAATTTAATTATTTTTTAAATCTTCCAACTGTTTAGCCATGAATGGATCAGCTTTATTAACATTTCCATAAGAAAATCTATCGCCAGCCTTGATCCATAGAAAACTGTGATTAAAGCAAAATGTTTGTCACACCATTGGAATTATCCTTTCCATTGAATCACCCAATGAACAGATTAACAGTCGCTTGTAAATCTCCTTGGTTAAATTGATTTATTCATATTAAAATTTACTCCCTTATAGCATGATGGCTAAGAAAAAGGTTAATATAAGAAAATTAAATTGCTTGGATATTATTTCAAATCACATTCAAATCAAAATCACTTGTTATTCTGAGAACAATTTTCGCATATATTCAAAAAACTTCTTTTATTGACTGACTTTCGTAATAAATAATGCCCAATGTTTTTTTTAATAAATGAATCTCTGGTCCGATAAATGATTTTTGGGTATAAACACTGCAAAAATGTTAGTAAAACTTGATCCAATTTTAGAATAATGGTAAATGCAATTAAATAAGATTGTCTGGCAAGCCAGGCAAAGTGCGAGACTCTTAAAAAATAGAAACTTGAACTATCAACTTAGAAACTTTTAAAACGACTTTATTTGATCCATTTGGATCACTAAAGAGGTGTATTGGGACCAATATTTTTATTTAAAATGTGCAACACATTTGTTCATCATTTTCAACATAGTGACCACAAAAAATATTTTTTAAAACTTGGCGCTACCAAAATTGGGCGTCATGATCCATGGTCTTACTAGTCGATTACATATACTCCCTAGTGTATGTATGCCAAATTGTATAATCCTAGGGTCTACGGTTCTCTTAGAATACATTTGTCACCAGAATGGGCGTCATGATCCATGGCGCCCAGTTTTGGTATGACTATTCGATTACATATACTCCCTAGTGTATGTATGCCAAATTTGGTAATTTTAGGGTCTACGGTTCTCTCAGAATACATTTGTCACCAGAATGGGCGTCATGATCCATGGCGCCCAGTTTTGGTATGACTATTCGATTACATGTACTCCCTAGTGTATATGTCAGCGGCAAACCGAAGAACTCGTGCCTTCGCGAATTGCCTAAAATTTGTCTCGGCACATCGCGAAGTCACGGCATTTAAACGATTATTCCAGTTTGCCTAGTGGGATCACGGAGTGACTAGTCACTTCGCAAAGTTGCGGAGAGCTCTTCGGCAAAGTTAAAATCTTAAGTAAATTTATTCGATTTATGATAATAAATGAGCCCAAAAGTCCAAAATGTTAACAACAATTCCGGATTCCGGATGTGGACAAAGATAAAGCAGACTCTAGCAACATTCTGGACGTTGTCATGGAAAACAATTCTGAATCGAATTGGAACCAAACAGAGTATCCTCGGCAAATTTTACACGGTTAGGAAGCGAACACTTCTCATAATAGTTACGTTTGCATTTTTGATGTATTTGGAATAATTTATTATCAATAATATAATAAATTAACTGTAAATTATGTATGCCAAATTTGGTAATTTTAGGGTCTACGGCAGTGATGCTCAAACTCTGGCTATCTAGCCAGAGTCTCTCTTCTCTCAGAATATGGACAAAGGTTTACAGACAGACGGTCAGACAGACACGATGGCAATAGCATAAGCTTACGACTCTAAAAGAGTCTCGCTAAAAACTGTTTTACAACTGTTAACACAAATCTCATCAAAAGAAAGTGCTTTATTCTCTGAAAGCAGTGAAAAGTTGTCATACATTCGAGTATATGTTGTCAATATCATAAAAGAAATTAAAATACAAAAAGGTTAGGTGCCATTTTTTTGGAGAGAATCTTTATTGACCCATAAGATGTAAGCATACATAGAGGTGTAAATTGGTACATGATGATGAGTTAGTTACATTTAGTGTAATTCATTTTCTTTAACACCATCTTCAACATACAGTTTCAAATTGGTGGACAGTGTCTGAAGAGCACCTAACAGTTCTTGCCAGCTTATTTTGGCTAATCAAAATAGACATATGATTAGAAATTGTGATTTGTTTTGTTGATTAAATGACGCTTTAACTGTTTGTCTAAAAGGTATATCAATATTTTTTGTATAAATTATTTTTTCTTTAATCAGTGTTTTCCACTTACTAGTTACATTAATAAATGATATTGAGTTATTCCTAACATTAAACAGCAAACTAATAGAACTTTTATACAGGTGCTCATGATATTTTCAATTAACAAGTTTTTTTCATAATTAGTTTTTCATTTGATAAATTCACTTACTCAAAATTGTTTATTTTATCATCAACACATATCACACATTGTTATGTTTGGATTTTTTTATAACAGACCACACAGAATTCGCACAAAACTCATTGGAACAACAAAATTTTTTTTCTTACATACATTCACTTGTTTGTCCGACAGTTCGGCGCAATTCTTATAGAGAAAAGAGGGTTAGCGTATTTACAGAGAAACTATATATTTCTGGTAAATTATCGCGATATATTACAATAACTTTGTTCCAGTGTTTTTGTTGTTTTTATCGAACTCCAATTGATAAGGTTTTATTGAAAATTTTAAATGTGAGTTTGTACTGTTTTGACAACGTCACAAACTTACTATACTTCAATGACGATTTATTTATGCAAAAACAAACCAAAATATCATTTCATGTCTTTATTAGAATATTTTTATTGGACTGCACATTAAATTTATTTTTAGGAATTAGATTCATTGTACTTCGGCATTCTATAACTGGTTAATTTTTTAACTCGCAATTTAAAGGCAACAGAGACAACAATATTTGAACCATTTGCAGGTGCAGTGACTTTTTGAGAGAAAGTTTATCCTATTACCTTGGTAGTTTCAAAATAGTAGACATGCAGGAGCCAAAGTGGACCTAGGATCACGGTCTTCGCAATCATGACATTAGGGACATTGAAATAAAAGTTGACAAGTTTGTTGTTATTAATGTGTTGTCTAAACAAACAAAAAATTGCAAGCAAAATTTCTTCCTTCAAACTTAATCCATTTTGAATTATTTATGATGTTTATGATATTTGGAAGTTAAGAAAATTAACAATTTTTGCTATTAGACTCAATGAGACTATTTCAGGCTCAGTGGAAAAAAAAGTTGTCCAAAGATTTACACTCTATCCTACTCAACACCTCACCCGACACAAATTCTATTGGCTCATTGAGTGCTCTTGAAATCCATTTTTAACCGGTAAATCATTTTAATCGCAATCTTTTTTACGCAAACTTTTAAAAATAAATTTAACATTTGGATTTTTGCCATGCTTTTAGAAGTTCGTTCTTCATCTACAAATCACAAATACACCAACTTTCACACGATGAAACAGATCTATTATTGTCATGTTTTCTTTAAGTATTTGTTTGAATAAAGGCTTTACTTGGGTGTATAATCACAGTTAACCAGTTATTACTTGTTCCTTCACAAAAGGTTTCTAAAATTGGTCCGGTAGTTTTCGATTGCATAGCGGTCGTGCCAACATACTTTCAATTTTATAATTGTATATTGAGTTTCACTTATCACTTGGAACTTATGCTTACCAGATATACTTAAAATATGCAAAAATTGGAGCACTCAGCCTTCACAATTGCACAATTCTATTTTCAATCTTTGAGTTTCGATTTTAAAATTTTATTCAAATGATAGTGTTTGTGCTAATTCTCATAATGAATATTCTGTTTCTCGAACCACAGGCCCAACGGTACATTATGATAACTCAGCCCTATAGATCAAACCTACAACTGCGCACCTCGAGGACAAATAAACACTAACAAACTTGGCCCGGAACCATGGACATATGGAAACATGTTTTCTATTTTTAGTTTACTTAGAAAGTCTCGTACAGGAGGATTTATTAAATGGTTAAAATGTTCGATAAAAGATGTGCACAAACAATTTCTATATTATTTTAAAAAGCGAAATCTTTCATTGCGTGGTTTGCTTAGGAAAAACTAGATAAAAATTTTGATATTTCCACTTTGGAATAAATCAATAATTTTAAAACACCAAATGCCTAGTCATTGTGATAGCTTTGTGATCGTCAATTCTGAATCAATGTAACTCACATCACAACTCAGTACAACTACTAAGATTGCTCATATTTGCTCAATTTTTTTAATATTAATTTTGTTTGGTCATTTCAACACACTCCAAACAATTTCATGTTTGGATTTTTTATGCTTTAATTAGATACCCGAGAAAATTGTCTATAGATTTTTTAAATAATTTTATTGTCAAATCCCAGCAGTCGTATGCGACAAATACAACAATTTTGACACAATCAATTACATAATGAGACAATTTTAATTGTCATGTTTGTTTGATTGATGAATGCTTTGATGATGCAATCACGTTGTCTGCCAGTTCAATAACGGGTTCTAATTTTTTTTTATTTGTCAACTAGTGGGGGTCATTGATTTGTTGGACTCTATCTTCAAAAAAGGTCTCAGTCTATCTGATTTACAAATTAAATAATTTTATACTTTAAAATTGTTTACAATCCCTTCATTGATGATCAATGTTCGCAATGTTAACACTTTTGCCCATGTGTCTTTTTTAAGGAAGCAAATATCAAGCAATTTTTATTTATTTATTGACTTAGTAAAATTTCATGGTTTATACCAATTGTTTAAGTTTTTTTTGTGAAACCTTTGATGTTCCGAGGATAATTTGTCCTTCCGTCCTCCACAACAGGTTTTTATAATTAATTTGTCATTTGACAAATCCATTTACTGGAAATTGTTGACTTGATCATCAACATACTATCTACATGTATTTTAATGTTTGGATTTTTTCCCTCATTCTCTCATAAAGTGATAAAATGGTTTATCTTATTTTTTTTGTCAAATTTTTTTTATATTGTAAGGCAACAAAGACAACAACATTGTCACCATCAGAGAGATTATAACCTATTTATTATCATAACACAATAATTATAAATCTTAATTTAATATTAGTTTCGAACACAATGTGTAGTACACATTCAATGATAACGTCAACATAACAATGCATGACTCTTTGTTTCAAGTTGTCTGTTTCAGTAAAGATTTGTCAAAGTTTAATTTGAGATGCTCTCTTCCCGCTTTTGGTAAATGGTAATCAATTTTGACAAGTTAAAACACTCTCGAATCAATTTAACACTCAATCCTTGCTTCCCATTTTTTTTATGATTCTCTAATTAAAAATTGTTCTTTCAAACAAGTTCGCCTTTCAATCATTCTATTCTAGTGTTACAAAAACAACAACATTGACACCACCTGAAACATTGAAACCGATATGGGCTTTTTATATCTGATATTTCAAAGGCGACATAATTTCATTGAACAATCCATAGTTTTATTTATAATCACTCACATTAGTTCAACGGTGCTCAACGGTTTTAAAAAGGTATTTTGTTTTAAGCGATTTTTTTCTAATCTTCATTCAGAATTTTATTTCTATTCACGGAAATATTTTTTTAAATAAACTTTTTTTTATAAAAAATAATTATATGCCACTGAAATTATATTCAAAACGTTTCTAATGTTTTTTGATAAGTCGTAGAATCAAAAAGTCGATTTGCGCTTATTTAGTTCACAATAAACTTGTTATCACTAGCTGAACATTAGAACCTTAGAAAAACAATCACATTTTACAGCTCAACGAATATAATACTTACTTGGCATTAGGCATCAAAAACACTTATTTGCATATGTGTCACTTCTTTGGCATTTCTCAAAAGGTAACATACTTTCATTGCACAATAAGCTTACCAATTGTTTTCATAAAATATTTTCGTTTCATAACTAAATACAAGAGCTCTACGAGTATGCAAGACTTTGCATTGCAAGTGTTTGTAATAGAAATTTTCTTTATCACTCTGATTTAAAATTTCTAATCGTTTTATATTGAAAGTGTCTTCTAAGGTTTATTAGGTCTGGTTTAACAAATTAAGTTTGCTTTAACGAATTGATCTTAAAAATAACATCTAATAACACGTATAAAGCACGTGTATACTGTGTCACTGTCAAAGTCCTTTTTGGAAGTCATTTTTTTCCTTTATAGCTAGAATCTTTGTTGGATTTGTGCAATTATTCTACTTGGCGCAAATTCTCTTGAGTATCTTGATTTTCTTTCCGATATTTTCGAATAGGTTATATTTTTGTAGCGGAATTTGAAGATATTATTATGATAACACTTTGAGATTCTTTACTTCAAGTTCATTTATTGTTACTACATTGGCATTATTGAATACTAGGGAAGAATTTAATCAGACATATCTTAAAATCTCTTAGAGTTTTGAAATGTTTCTAAGAAGGTAAAGTGTATTAGCCTTCACACTTTTTGAGGTGCATATTACCAATTTGGAAACGCTTTCATTTTCTAAAGGTTTCAAAACAAAAAAAAAAACAATTAAAACAACTTTTTGATTACAATAATATATTATTTTTCACAAAATTTTCATAACATTGACACCATCAGAAATATTGAAATAGACACAGCCACATGTGCCTTATTGAACTTTAAATGATTTAAATAAAAGAATAACATGGGTACTATCGCTGTCAACATGCCAGATTTGATTTTTACTATATTAATAAGTTTAAAGACAGTTATTTTTAAAGGTAAATTTTTCACAATATCGTTGCTTTACATTTCAAATCAAACCAGATCAGCATAGTCGGTAAGTTTTTATTTAAATTTGCAAAGTCAAATATTTTTTGTTTATTGAATAAATTGTTACTAAATAATGATTTACTCAAACCGAACTATTTTCAACTAATTATTAAATATTATAATGAACCCAGTTATTAATTCATTGTAAATGGTTTTAAACTATGACGAGTTAAAGTACTCGATCACACTATTACATTTGTTCGATTCAACATTCTATTGTTATTTACTTAGTTATCTCATTCTTTAAATCGTACAGTAGGACATTTGACGAAACACACGACCCATCTGCATACAAGGTAAATATTAATTTAATTTATTTCTTATTTTAATCTCATAATTGTCGGCCAACTGCGCAGCCATGAATTGGCCAACTTGATTCATCAGATCATTCGCAATGTATGTGACAAGAATTAGAGTGTGACACTCATTTCGCAATAATTTTTTTTATAAAAGATTTCAATATTTTTACGACCAAAGTTTAATATAGGAGTAGGGTGATGAGATTGTGACCAGGGCAAGGACTTGGATTTTTTATTCTCTTAACGAAATGATAATACGGCTCATTCAAAAGGTACGTTATCTTACACTGTCTGGCAAATAAGTAATTAATTTTTTTTAAAACCAAAAAGCCTAAAACCAGAAAGACTTTATTAATTCGAACTTTTGCACAGCATTTTAGCAAAGGTAACATTCTGTCATTGTACAATTGGCCATTAATTGTCTTCATGTAACATTTACATTTTCGTTTAAAATCAACAGACTCATGTGAGTGATTTCAATTTTCCATATCATTTTGATTTAAAATTTGTGTTCGTTTAATTAATTTGAAGTACCTTAAGTATCCAATTAAAATTGATTTGGTCTGATTTAACAAATTAAATCCTGCATATGTATAGATCTTAAAAACAGGTAAAATTATTGAAATATTTTTCTGGACCACCTTAAGCAATCACTGCTATATAATCTTAAGAGGCTTTTTGAATGGACAATAACATGAGAAGTAGGTTAATTCAAAAAATAATTCAAGTATTTGCCATGCGGTTAATTTTTTGTGTTTCAATTTTTTTGTTTAATTAAAAAAAAATACAATTAGATTTTTTGTTTGATTTATAATTTCCGTCGTAAAATTGTTTATTTTTCAATTCATAAATACAAGTAAATTTTGACTTATCTCAATAGCGCACCTTCTTATTTTGTTTCTCTCTTATAAATAGTCATATCAAATGTTGCAGGATTTTTTTTGAAATTAAGTAGTAGAATTGAAGATTCGTAAATTCGATAAACATATCAAGAAGCGATCAACCATAAAATTTTAAGTTAGACAATTTGAATGATCATTTTGAGTTAAAATGAACGTTAGATATTTTGATTTTATTTGAAAAAGGTTTCTATATATTAATTTTTCATTTAAACCCTTTTCAAACAAGTTTTTGATTAACATTCTTGCGTAAATCAAATTATCTTTATATGTATGTTCAAGCACTGTTTCTTTGTTAGCTGTTTCAACATAGATTTGATTAGCTTAATTATTACCTCTTTCTAGCTCATGTTTTGTAAATGGTTACCTACTTCAACTAGCTTAAGCACTGGGGACTGTCAAAATTTAACTTGAATTACATATTTAAAAATTAAAAAGAAATATTAATCAATTTTTTACATTTACTTGAGATGTATTTGCCCTTGTTTTTTGTTTAAAAGGTATCCAAATATTTGTCAATGTTAATTGTTAATTATCTAAGCAAAGCAATGAATAATTGGATGATTCAAGATTGGCATTTTTAATTATGCTTTCTAACAAAATGTCTAAAATTTGTTTAAATTTTGTTTATATTTCTGTAATTCGGTAGTTATTCAGTGTATTTTTTATTAGAGTACCCGAATGAAATCACCACAACTCGAGTTTCGATTGATCGATTGGAGAAACTTAATTGGGTCAACTAAAATTTCGAACAAGCAGTGGTGAGTAATAGGTTGGACAAAATTACTTCAAACTTTCAATTTCAAGTAAAAAGTTGTCACAGTAAAAGGGTTCTGGATGGGCATTTTGACTTTTTTAAATTAAAATTGTAATTATTTGGTTTGATTTGGCCTTTTTTGAATTTAAATGGTTACCATTGCAACCAACTGATTTCTGGTCATAGGTTTTGGCATTAATTAGTTTTTATCTTTAAAAATTTTAGCGTTTGTTTGCCTGATAATCTAGAAGTGTCATGTATCATGCAAATCGTGACAGGACTCTACTTTTCTAAATGTCGCTAATGTGCAAATAATGTAAATAAAATTAACATGCATGCTTCTGAATATTTCGTGCCATTTTTTAACAGGTAATTTTTTTAAATCACAATCTTTTATTACAAAAAACTTTCCGAAACAATTTTAATGTTTGGGCTTTACTTTAGATAAGTAGTTGACACTCCTAATAAAATGGTTTATTATATTTTTTGTCAAATCTTTGTATTCGTAAAGCAACAAAGACAACAACATTGACACAAGCAGAGACATTGAATCAGATATTTAATATTTTTCATTTTTTCCAGATTTTGGCATATATGTAGAATCGACTAGCGGGCCGGGTCGGGTCGCGGGTCAGTCTAGTCGCCTAAACTCACCTCTAATTTATAATAGCGTTTTTAAAAAATTATCTCTTGCTTTTCTTTGACGATTTTAAAGGTTTTTTTAGAATTTAAACACTGTCAAGAACACACGAGTTCTTGTCAGTTTCTTTCGGTTTATCAAAATCGATTTTGCAATATACAATTACGATTTGTTATGCCATTAGAATCGTATTTAAAAATGGCTGAAAAAATGGGCATATTAAAAGTGATGCACAAGAGTTTACACTAGTGGATTACGTACGTTGTACATTGAGTTACTAATATAGCAAAAGCAAAGAATAATTAGAAAGTTCATTCCAAAGGTTTTTTTATAATTAATTTTTAAAATAATAAAATTCAATAAATAGAAGATGTTTGTTGAAAAGTTAGATTGGCTTCATAAAGGTTTCAATCAATCGCATTTGCAATTTTGAGATTTTATCCTTTGAAATTGTTTTAAATCTTTCATATGTTTATGTTTTATTACAATTAATTAGAAAAGAATTGACTTAAATTTGAATTAAATCAGACCAGCAGAATGAGCGTCCAAAAAGGCTACAAAGAACGAAAATTATACTCAAGTTTGGTAGCTCAAGTTTTGCTCTTTTTAAAAAGGTTATAAAAATGCGTTTGCTACTTTGTTTAGCTTCTCAAAGAAAGTTTTTATGGCTTTATGAATTGTTCGTTTGAATTTACTTTGTTTTAAATCTTTTAATAATAAATTAATATTTTAAATCGCAATCAATTTTTAAAACAATTTTCATGTCTGTAACTTCTTCCATACATGTTATATTATGTTGTGTTGTGTTAAATAAGATTGTCTGGCAAGCCAGGCAAAGTGCGAGACTCTTAAAAATAAAATAGAAACTTGAACTATCAACTGAGAAACTTTTAAAACGACTTTAATTGATCCATTTGGATCACTAAAGAGGTGTATTGGGACCAATATTTTTTATTTAAAATGTGCAACACATTTGTTCATCATTTTCAACGTAGTAACCACAAAAAATCTTTTTTAAACTTTGGCGCTACCAGAATTGGGCGTACTGTTCCATGGCGCCCAAGTTAATTTTGACTATTCGATTACATATGCTCACAAGTTTATCTATGCAAAATTTTTCAATTCTAGATTGTACGGTTCTCTCAGAATACATTTGTCACCAGAATGGGCGTCATGATCCATGGCGCCCAGTTTTGGTCTGACTATTCGATTACATATACTCCCTAGTGTATGTATGCCAAATTTGGTAATTTTAGGGTCTACGGTTCTCTTCTCATATTTTGGATACACTTGGACACTGTGAGCGTTTAAAAAAGGTTTAAAAGTCTGTTTGTGCGGTTAGAACAGAGATACAATCTGACTTTACTTCAATGTCTATTTATTTATACAAACAAAATATGTTTTTATTAAAATATTTTTTTTATTGAATTTCAAATTTGATTTGTGGATCAAGTTTAACTTATCACTAAACAATTGCTTTCCATTTTTGTAATTCTTCTCAGTTTAAATTATATTAAAATATATCTTCAGACATTGTTTCACATTGTTGATTGTTCCAATAAATTGTTTAGCTTAGTATAACAACAATTAATTCAAGAATGTAAATGTTTTATAAATGGTTTTCAACTTTGGCAAGTTTAAACACTTGAGCACACTATTGCACTTGCTCAATATTCCCTTGATACTTAATTTGTCATTAAATTTACATTGTTAGTTTATTGTTAGTTTAAAATCTCATTTATAGTCCTTGTTATTGTTATATTTTTTTATCAATTCAACTCACATCAGAAATCAGTTCAACTATTAAGAACACATTTGTTCAATTCTTTCAATATTACGGTTTCTCAATTTATGTCCTTTGGTTTTGATTTTCTTTGCATAAAGGTTACAAAATTAAATAATTGTCCGACTTTTGGATTAGCGATGAAAAAAAGTAGAACATTTTATGTTTATTAGAAAATTGAGCTTCCCTTATCCCTTGGCATTATCATCACTGGCGGTTGCTTATAAGAAATACTTAAAAATATGCAGCAGAATTAAATGAAAACTCATCATAAGTGAATTCCCAGTGTATTCAAAAAAATAATTTTCAATCAATTTAATTTATAAATTAAAGAATTAAATTCTATTTTAATTGTATTGAATCTTACTAATTGTTACGTAATTTGGGTATTTATCAATTTGGTTTACTGAAATTGATCATTTTTTACCAATTAATTGATCGGTTTATTGCATATTAGAGAAGAGTTGAATCGTAAACACTGAAAGTTTAAATGGTTGTTAAAATGGTAGATTGTTTAGTTACTTGATCTTTTTTAAAAAGGTTTTCTTAAATTTTTTGATTCCTACTTTGTCTACTTAATCAACTCATTCATTTTATTTATCCTTTTTAATTTGTTTTAAATGACTATTTATTTTTTTAAACAATTTATTTATTCATAAAAATTTTATTTGCTTTAAAACGGCAATATCTAATATGTATGTATCTCGTATTCTTTCTCGATAGTTCAAGAAGCGACAATTGCTAATTGATAGTGCAATTTATTTGAAATTTGGTAGGGACGACTTCCATGGCTAATTGATGGTGCAATTTTGGTGAGATTTGTTCAATCTTGGTAACACATTTGTTGCACTCTTATTGAAAAAAAACACTAATCAAATTTGGTCCCGTTAATCAGTTTATCGGTTTTAGGTTTTATAGGTTTGTAGATATTCATTTGTTCAACATACCAGTCATATGTATCAGTCCAATGTTTAGGGATATATTGTATCTTTTGGGTATTTACAGGTAACTCGTAAATATCATATTCAATATCAATAGTTTTTTAAATAAATTAAATTGGATTTGGACTTCCTTGTACTTTTTATAAAATAGTTAATTTTATTTAATTTTTTTTGTAAAATCTTTGAATTTCAAGGCAATATAGATAGAGACCTATCCTTCCAGGTATCATATGTCTCATAAGTTTTACATGAAAAAATAAAGTTCCTATGGTTTTATATAGCAATAGTCTAATTTTTAAGTTTTGGTGCACATTTAGACCAAACATTGTTAATGGGTTTTGAGGTAAGATTATTGTTTGTTTCTGAAAAAGGGTTTTCTATATTTATATATTTTTCTTCTACAATTTAAAGAGTAAAATTTTTGTTGATTTACTCACATTTATTTGGAAAATTTTTATGCACTAAAAAGTAATATTCAAGATTATCCAATTGGTTTATTTGAAAAGATATTAACAATTTCAAAAGTGTATTCTTTGTTCTATGTTTGTTCTATAGAATATTGTTCTTATAAGAACAAAAATCACAAATTGACATTATTTGGGATTCAATTATTTGATTATTTATTGGTTCAAACGACACCGTTCTACGTTCAAAGGCTCCAAATGTAACGTACACGATCACAATGGAAGCCTCATACAGAAACTCTAAAGTTCGAATTTTGAGTGTTTCTTAACCGGTCAATCATCTAAATCGCAATGTTTTTTGTTTGCTTTAAAACGTTGTTTATTACAGACATTCATTTGTTGTTTGACCAACAGTTCTTTGCAATACTTGTGAGGTAAACATGTCATATTTACAAGACCTGTAATTTAATTATTTGTTTGTAGTTTTTATTCGGAATATATGCACGTCAAGACAATGATGTAAATGTTTAGAAACAAGAATTGATTGACTTTTAAAAGGGTATTAAAGATTTTTCTCAACTTGTAACTACATTTAACGATATGACTTGAGAGAATATGGATGTTGTGCACAATTTAGCGATGCTCGCCAACAATAGAATTTTTCATGAAATGATCAAACTAGTATTTGTTCAAGGCATTTGATTCGATTTATTGTCACGAACTCTGTTTTGACGCAAATTTAGAACTGGTTTAAAAGGTAAACAATTTTATAAAATATTTTTTTTAACAAAGTTTGCTACTGTTTCGTAAAGCTTTTCAAAACAAGTTTATATCATTTTATGGATTATTCGCATAAATTTGCTTGGTTTTATTAAAACCAACTATACGTATTTCTATTATTCTTTCAACACATTTTTACTTTTGGAAACAATGTAGAATAGGCAATTGTTATACAATAGGGGTAGGTGAACTTCGCATTTTTTAGAAATAAGTATCGGCGAGCCGTAGAAAACCTGTCACTATGGTCCAATATCAAAACCTGAAAGTTTGGTTCAGATCGGTGAAGGTCTAGGTGCGCCTAGACGATCCAGAGTGCTGGAACAGGCCATTTTTGTCAGTTTCAATACTAACATTGAGCTTCACTGCCCGTTTCTGGTTCAAAATGGCCGACTTTTATGATCGATCTTCATAAAGCACATCATAAGCTTTCCAAATCACTATCATATGTCAAATTTGGTCAACTGAGTCAAAAGTTATAGCCAAAAAACCGATTTGTCTACATTGTATCCTCAATGTCAATGCTTTCCCAATGCTACAACGGGCAAATATTCAAATTGTTTGTTTGGCGTGTTCTGAGATAAAATCTTGGGGTTTCTGACATGGAAACGGTTCAATAGCTTTACATGAGTATCCCAGATTTTTTTCATAATTTTTGGGTAAGTCCTTGTCGTCCCAAAACCTTCGGAACCGGTCTAAAATCTAATATTTTGATAAAAAGACATTGTAAGCAAAAGTTTAAGTTTACTATCAAATTTAATGGAATTTTAAGGTTGAATCACTCTGAGCATATGAACCTAATGGATTCTAACCAGAAATTGGTAAACGGAAAGGAGTTCCCAAATGGGTAGAGGGATTATAACCCCCAATTGGTGAACGGGGAGGAGTTCCCAAATGGGTAGAGGGATTCTAACCCCCAATTTGTGAACGAGGAGGAGTTCCCAAATGGGCAAATAGATTCGATGCCACAATTGGAAGATCTGGAGGATTCCCCAAGTTGTAGCTGGATTATAACCCCCAATTGTAGACCTGGCGTATTTCCTAAAATAGATTATTGAATTTTATTTCCAAATTAGGTGGTTTAGTAATATACCATATGGTGAAGAGAAAAGATTCACCAGTATGGTAGCTAAACCTTATCACCCTTTTGCTGTGAGGTGAAATTTCTATATAAAATAGCTTTTCCGAAACTTTATTTTATGGAACTAATAGAACAACAAATTAAAGAAAAAATCAACAGCCCAACAGATGAAACTTCCTATACCGTCAATTAGGGGAGAGATCTAACGACTCAATTGGAAAATGTTCCCGATCCGCTAATTAGTTGATAAATTGCAACTATCCGATTAGGGAATCAACCCAGACCATTGTATAGGAAAAAGGACTCAACCAAATGGTGGAATCCTCCAGGTCCCACAATTGTGGGATAGAATAAAGCTACGACTGGGGGAATCCTCCAGGTCCCACAATTGTGGGTTAGAATCCTATTACGACTGGGGGAATCCTCCAGGTCCCACAATTGTGGGATAGAATAAAGCTACGACTGGGGGAATCCTCCAGGTCCCACAATTGTGGGTTAGAATCCTATTGCGAAATGGGGAATCTATCCGGTTCATAACCCCAGAATTATTTAAACTTGATATTTTTAAAAGTTTTATGCTAAACTCAAACTTTTACATATCAAATGCATTTTTTCAAAATATTGGTTTTTGGGCCCTTTCCCAAAGTTTTGGAACACCAGGGCTCCACCAGATAATTTTGTATTAATTCTGAGATACTTGTTGAAAGCTATTGAACAGTTTCCATGCTAGAAACCCCAAGATTTTATCTCAGAACACGCCAAACAAACAATCTGAATATTTGCCCATTGTAGCATTGGGAAAGCATTGACATTGAGGATTCAATGAAGACAAATCGGTTTTTTGGCTATAACTTTTGACTCACTTGACCAAATTTGGCATATGATAGTGATTTGGAAAGCTTATGATGTGCTTTATAAGGATCGATCATAAAAGTCGGCCATTTTGAACCAGAAACGTGCAGTGAAGCCCACTGTTAGTATTGAAACTGACAAAAATGACCTGTTCCAGCACTCTGGATCGTCTAGGCGCACCTAGACCTTCACCGATCCGAACCAAACTTTCAGGTTTTGATATTGGGCCATAGTGACAGGTTTTCTACGGCTCGCCGATACTTATTTCTCAAAAATGCGTAGTTCACCTACCCCTATTATTCAACTATACCAATACACTTCTTGTCTTATCAACTCAAGAATATGTTGA
Source organism: Rhizoglyphus robini (assembly GCA_023373905.1). Taxonomy (NCBI): domain Eukaryota; kingdom Metazoa; phylum Arthropoda; class Arachnida; order Sarcoptiformes; family Acaridae; genus Rhizoglyphus; species Rhizoglyphus robini. Next base: position 763,748 of record JAKIJQ010000034.1, on the reverse strand, counting down.
ATACCTTTTAAGATTGATTAGTGTCTGATAAGATCCATTCATTCTCTGGAATATGAAACTTTAAAAATAGGTGAACAAATATATTCTTGAAACTAATTTTCAAATACTTTTTCTGAACAACTTATATACTCAGATTGATATACAAAATTGTTGGAGACCTTTGTTTGTGTGCTAACATGTGTAGGTAGAGCAAAAGATTATTGATAATTAAAGTGTCTTTTTCTGAACTTTTAAATGGTTTAAGTTTTTAACATTGTAAGGCGATTTTTTTACTGTTTTATTATTCGATTATAGTCTTTTACTTTTAAAATCCTTTTTTTATATTAATTTTTCTTGAATAGTACTATCATTTCTATTCCCGAGAAACTTGGAATAGTTTATGGAAGTTTGTGTAAAGTCACAGAATTACCTTCATGTTACGGCTTTTGTCTTCAAATAGGTTGAATCTATCTTAAATGCGGAATTTGAAGATTATATGTAATTCTTTGAAATTTCTTTCTTAAAATTAACTAACTGTTACTTCATTTGTTTAATTAAATACTACAGAAGTTAAGTGTTTTAATGGCTATAATCAGACATATTAAAAACTCTTAAATGTTTTCTCAAAAATGTTTCTACAAATATAGATTGTTTGAAATAAAGTATGGGGTTTAAAAGATTAATAAAAATTGTTTTTGCTACTTTATGTAGCTTCTCAGAACAAGCTTATTTGGCTTGTAAATATAAATTAAATCAAGATATGATTTATTTACAAATTATATATAGAATGTCTTGAAATGTTTGCCTTTAACTTGGGTACCCAAGTGTGAAAGAAAAATCACCAAAAAATCAAAACAAAAAGTTTTGATGGATCTATTAAAAATAATTATTCAATACTTAAATTATTGAAGTAGCATAGTTGTTTTATTACAGGTAACTACATTTTTTGTTTAAATTTCTGTCAACAATTTTAGAATTTATGTTTTTTAATTTAAATGAACATTATATCTTCTTTGTACAAGGTATGATAATTGTATTTTTGACATTAATTAAATTTATCCTTTCAAATTTAATCCATTTCTTCAGAATTATTTATCTGGTTAATCTTTTAAAACGCAATTTCTTTTTCCAAACTTTCGAAAACAATTTTCATGTTTGTTTTATGTATGAATGCTTTGATTCAATAAAATATTTTTTAAAAGTATAATCATGATATTATGTAGTCATTTTCAAATAGTTTTCCAGCCACTATATATATATAAAATTGTTTGAGACCTTTGCATAGGAGATAACATGTGTCGAATAGTTGAATTTTTGGATACTAACACAGGAACCGATCCGACACAGTCACCAACAACCATTTGAAATTTTGCGATCGTGACAATTTTTAACTGATATAGTAACAACACACTTAAAATACAGGTTCTAACAAATTTTTTGCGAACAATTTCGAAACAAGATTTCAAAGCGAACACCATTTAAGGTTTATGATGTGTGGTTCCGTCGATTTCACTTACTGGTCTTAAAAATAGGTAAAAATATCAATAAATATTTTTTTAAATGTAATATTCAAAGTGTTGACTGGACACTGGAGCAGTACGAACATGAGGGGGTATCCAATTTTATAAATTTTTTATGCAAACACAGAATTCATATTCAAATTTCCAATTTTTTTAATGGTTATACACTTTTAAAAGCACTCGGCATTCATATTTGCTCAATTCACTAAATATTGGTTCAATCTTTCTAAAATATGTTTCTTCGTTTTATTCTTTAGTTCTCAAAACAAATTTCACAAAATTAAATAACTGTCTGATTTTTTAATTGGGACTTAGTAAAGTAGGCCAAATTGTTTGTTTTGGGATTGAGGATTTCACTTATTTGTTGTGTCTGGAACTATCAAGGCTTGGAGGTTTTCAACATGAAATGTTACGCTGGACAAATCGAAAAATCATTTTGAATTTAATATGAACCTTTGTTCAGATCTTTGTTAGGGGTTTAAAGATTTCTATATATTTGCTAGACTTATTCTAATTGTATCGGTGGTTGTTTTAAAAGAAATTCGAATGCTATCATGCAATTGATTCAATTTTTTATTAGAAATTCCAAAAATTCCGGGTTTACCCGGTTTCTCCACCAAAAGATGGCTGAACACCTACAGACAAGGGGAGAGGACTCGTCCTCTGCGGTACTGCTGGCCCCTGCCATAACCCCGAACGGCCCATTGCCACACCACCGCGACCCGAAAGGAAAATGCGGTTAGTAGAAAATGAAAATGAAAAAAAATGAAATTCCAGTTGTTTTAGTAGAGAGAAAGGTCACACTAATAAACAATATTGGCCCTTCTCACCTGATTCTTTTTTTCATAAATATTAAATTTACAGATAAATCCAATCCATTCGGGACAAATTGATACTTAATTATATTGAAATTGCTAAATGTTTTTTTTTATTAAAGGTAACATTTATTCATTGAAAAGTTGATCATCATATAATTTCTGAAACATTTACTTTTGATTCAATTCTGAAAACTCGTGTTTGTGATTTTCTATTTTCATTGGAAACAATTTATTTCAAATTTTTTCAAATTATAATCGGTGGAATTTTTCTTAATTTTCTTAAGGGTTTTTAAATCAAACTATGCCAAGAACTCTTAAGAGCTCTTGCCATCTTCTTTCAGCTTATAAAAACAGATTTTAATTGAACAATTATGATTTGCTATGTCATTAAATTCTGCTTTAAAAACAATCACTAAATTAAATGTATTGCAGATATTTTTCTAAAAAATATGTCAATTTTATTGCGCAAATTAGATTTCATTTCTACTTTTAACTTTCAATTACAATAGTAGATTGCATCGAGTTATTAATATTAAAGAAAATTAGATAGTTGCCCATCGAATTATCATTTAACTGGTAGGTAGGTCTAACATGTCTTTAAAGGTTAACAATTTTTCACAATTAAAAACAATTAATTAATTATGTTCAAAAATTATAATATATCCATTGACATCTTGATTTGGTCTTTATAAAGGTTTCTATCTATCTCAATTGCAATTTGAAGAATTTATCCTTTCAAATTGTTTTCAATCTTTCTAATCTAATGTCATTGTTTTATTACATTATTAGAGAAGAGTTGACTCGTCATGAATATATCAAACCAGTACAATGAGCGTTCAAAAAACGGCTACAAGAAAAACAGATTATCTTTAAGTTAGAAAAGCCCTCTTTTTAAACAGTTATCTTACAAATTGAATTGAATTAACACAATCAAATGGCACGACAAAACAGATATTATTGGCATGTTAAATTACCTATGAATTTTTGATTTAATATAATAGTTTTATATATTTACTGTAACGCCATACATCTTTCCAAAAGGTCTTTAAAATGCTTTAGTTGTTTTCATTATTTTATAAAAAAAATTAAAGTCGGAATTCATTAATGTTAATGTAGATTTCAAGAAATTGCATCTTGTCTTTGGTCTTCATTTATAAAAGTAATAGTCGGAAAACCAATTTAATGGTTTAATGTATGTATGTTTGAGAATGACATTATTTAGTGAAATTAAGTTACACTCATTACCAGTAATTTTGATAGATGCATATTTGACAAGGTTTAAACAAATTTATAATGTGTTTCTGTTTGTACGAGAACAAAAGCACATTAATTGGAAATACTTTAATAAATTGATTTATGTTTATAAAAAAAGATTGTTTCATTAACGTAATTGTTTTGTTGTTAATTTTAAAATCAGGGTTCTTGACTTGTCATACAATTCATGGATATTTTACAGGTAACGATATATCTGATTAATCATTCTCAATATATTTTTGATAAATGCATCCATTTTAGTGAGTTGGTTTGGTTAGTTTCTGAATTAATTGAAATTTATCTGACTTAACCAATTGGTTAAGCTTAAACTTAAGTTGATCTGTGCATTCTTCAATTCAGTTATTCAATTAAATAAGACGACCTTCAAGATAAAAGATATTTGCGCAAAGAATAAATTTTTGTAATAACTTAAAAAAAATTACACAGTCGAATGTAACACGTCCTTTTCAAAAGTAACATTTCCCTCAATGAACAATTAAAATCAATTGTTTTCTTAAAACTTGTTTTTATTTTCGTTTCAAATCTGAAGTCCATGTTAATGTTGATGCCATTTATATAGGAACCTGATTGAACCAATTGAGGTAGCATTCTTTATTGGTATATCAGATAAAAGTATATGCAGATAACAGGATAATACAGGAAGGTATAACAGATTATCTTGCTTGGGTTTTAAAATGTATGTCCTTTCTTTGTAGATTTTACAAAAATCTTTATAATCAAATTAATTGAGAGTGCCAAGAACACTTAAAAGTTCTTGTCAACTTAGTTCGGCTTCAAATTAGAGTTAGGATTTAAAAAATTGACTAGTTATATCGTAAACTTTAAAAAATGGCAAAAACCAAATTTAGTTGATGTAGAATCAGTTTGTCTAAAAGGTTGATAAAATTTTCATGTTCAAAATTGCCTTCATTTCTGTTGCTCAAATTATTGTATAAAAGATTAACACTACTTCTTCTCAAACCTTTCAACATGCAAACCAATTTTTTATTTAGCTTATTGATAATGTATCTTTTAATGGCATAACAGGTAGATTTTCTCATTACTTCGTTATTGTTTTATTTGTTTAAACGTGTGTTCTTTTAACCAGACTCTATAAATGAACTTCATAGAAACAACATTTAAAGTTAAAATTGACACACCCTGCAAATGTTTTCTAAATGGTTAATAACTTTTATCATGTAATATACAAATTGTTGGAGACTTTTTCAAGGAGTGATAGAATATGAAGTAAGTTGCACGTATAAAGATGTCAAAGTCAAATTGATTGGTTTTGAAGGATATTTTATTATAATCAATTGCTAGGAAAACTATTCGAGTTTTAGAAAATATTTTACTTTGTGTAAAGTCGCAGGATTTCCTTCAATACTTCGCTTGTCTTCATAAAGGTTGAATCTATCTCAGTTGCGAAAATTGAAGAATTATTTTTGATAATTTTATAAATTCATTCCTTCAAATTCACTTACTGTTACTTCATTTGCTGCTACACTATGTAGCTTTTCAGAACAAGCCTTTTTGGCTACTAAATATAAATTCAATCAGGATATGATTTATTAAAATATTGTTATTGAACGAATAGCTTTGCTAAAGATGGTTTTTAATTTTTTAAGCCAACTAAAATTTAATTACGAAATTTCTCATACCAGATCGTTGTTTGCATTTATTTGTCTGGTGTATCAGGCACATCTAATCAATGGTTTACAACTTTAAAAATTTTTGAACTCGAATCACTTTTATTGTTTATTTACCAAACTGTTTATTTAACTTACATTTTTCTCGTGTATATATCGTAAATATTTAAAAAATAATTGAAAATGTTTTATTGGAGAAGCGACCGCAATCACTCACGCTGAGCGAGCGAAGCGAGCGAGTTTGATCCATACGGAGTGACCATTCGTCTACCCGATCACGGTACTTCTAAGTTTTCATTCTCCATGATAAAGATAAAATTTGTAAATTAATGATTATAATAATAAAAATTGTGCTTTGTTTTTATTTACTCGAAGTTACATTACTCACATTTGTTTTAAATCTGGGAATATAATTTTTACATGCTTAATAAGGTTTTTTTGTTTTACTGATTTTTTCTTAATCTTTACAAATAAAATTTATTATCGATTCGCGGAATTATTATTTCTAACCTTATCTTTTTTATGGAAAAATTTTATAAAGCTTCCTTAAGCTGCCAATTTAAAAATCCAATGTTTTTTGTGATATAGTGAAACCAAAAAGTCGTGTTTTTTAGTAGTTCTCAATCAATTTATTGGAAAACAACAAACAGAGAGTTGAGTACAACTGCCCACAGGCAGCTTGAACAGAATTCTCCGAGTGAAAGACCCTGTAGATGGTGAGTGATTCGCGGGCGACTAAATCGATGATTGAGCCGATCCGTGACCTGTACATGCCTAGTTGGGTCAACAGGTTAAAGGTCGCAGGATTGATGGCTCCTCTTGCTCCGAATATAAGTCCATAAACCTCATAAAATCTCAATTCTTTCAACTCACATTACAACTCAGAACAACTATTATAAATTAACGTTATTTATCAAAGGTTGCATTTTTCATTGAACAATTGATCATCGCCTATCTTGTTAAGCAATTACTTTGATTCAATTCTGCAAACAAGTGTTTGTGATTGGCATTTTTCATTTGACTCTATTTTCAAATTATTTAAACAAAATTCTTGCTTTCCTTTTCTTTTAGTTTTCGGTCAAAGGTTTTTAAGAAATTAAGCAGTACCAAGAGCACTTAACAGCTCTTGTCATCTTCTAGTGGCTTATCAAATTAGATTTGCAATGAACAATTATGATTTGCCATGTCATTAAATTCATGTTTTAAAATGGCAAAAGATAACATTCAATAAATCTATTGCGTAGATGTTGACTTGTCTAAAAGGTATATCAATTTTAGTAGATTATAATGAGTTAATAATAGTATTATAGCAAAAGCTTTCATGATAACAAGTCAAAATCTAATACTAAAATCTCTTTTAAAAGGTTATCTTAAAATTGTGTTTGCTACTCTGTGAAGCTTCTCAAAACAATTTTCGTTTGAATTTACTTGGTTTTATTACAACCAAATGGTTTCTGGTCATATATGTTTGTACATTATTTGGATCATTCATTCATTTTTTTGTTCAACAGTTCAGTACTTGCCAACGAAGCCATATTTTTGCATTGTTATTCTATCATGTATTTACAGGTAACTATATTTTGAATTTATTATTTTAAATTATTAAAATAAATATATTCTTTCTAATGTGTAGCAGTGTTTGTTTTGTTCAACCACGATTTTTATAATAAAATTTATTGGGACAATAAACTATAATATTTAAACGAAACTAATAAGTTTGGAATGAACCGTATTAAAAGGTGATTTTTAACTTAACCGGAAAACTTATAGGTTTAATTAAGTTCAAGAAATAATTTTATTTAAAAAAAAATATTAAATACTGTCCCTATATGGTTATCAACTTTTAAGAGCACTTTGAATTGACTTATTAGGAGTAAGTTTCTTTGGCTCTATTGTTTGTTTGATTTGAAAAACAAAATGTTATCCTTTCCTTTATAAAGATATATCTGCAATAGAGACAACAAGACTGTGCGAAAGTGCACCTTGGATGTGCGGGGAAGCTAACATTCAGTACAGTGTTACTGAGGGCTGCCCCTAAATTTTGGCTTTCACTGAGGTGCAGAAAGCACGCTTTTGTTGTCTCTAATCTGCAAACTGTTAAAATGGTTTTAATTTTATATTTTCTTTGTTGTCAAATTGCTAAGGAAATAAATACAACAACATTGACGCCATCAAACGCACTGAAAGGTCCCCGACAATGACACGTTTGCTTTATCATTACTTTGTTAAAAAAATATTAAAAAATCTTGGGTACTATTAACATCTCAGTATTTATTTAAACTCAATTAACTTGTGAATCTTACTTATCAATAAACCAAACAGTTGATTTCTACATTTTATGTAAAGTTTAAAACTCGTCTTCCTTGCACTTTCATTAATTGCCATTTGCATACTTGTTTTATAATATCCATATTTTTTTTAAGATCATTAGAGTGTAAAGAAAAGAAAGTGGTGGATACGTTTTAGGATACGTTTTATTGCTTTTTTATGCAAATGAGCTGATGACGTCACGGGCATCAATGGCCCTGGCTCATTTGCATAAAAAAGCAATAAAACGTATCCTAAAAACGTATCCACCACTTTTATTTTCTTTACACTCTAATGATCTTAAAAAAATTGCCACTTCATTAATTGGTATTGCATATTGTGAGGCATACAAAATGTTGGTCCCAACCCTGGTAGTACGTTTTCCATTGAACCACTATTAAAAACAGAACAACAGTTTCCTGTCAATTGTCATAGTCAATTCTAATCGATTTATCAATAAAGAAGAAAACAGATTTATTAGAAATAAAACTGGGCTTCTTAGCTAAGATGAGTTGCCATGAAATAAAATTCTAATTTTGTAAACTTTACACTATTTTCGAAATGCAATTTAGCAAGTTTGATAACAGGAACTTTCAAAAGGTTTTAACTTTAAAAAATTCTTCTATCTAAATTTTAAATATTTGATTCATCTAGTGTTAGTCATACTTTAAATCAATTCACCTCACATGCGTACTCTTGAATGAATTCAAAAATCATTTCACTTTGGATGTTACCCTGTTCTCTGTTAAAAGGTAACAAAAAAAATGAATATCTCATTGCTCATTATCTACGAAAGGATATATGAATTATTAGAAAACTCAAGAAAGCAGTTTTTGATGTGTTTTTAAATAATTTATTTGTTATGTTTATTTTTCCGATATAGTAATCATGATAATCTTGATTTCTAACACAAGCTCAATAGTTTTATTTTTGTATTCAAGTACAAATAGTTATTCAAAATTTCTAGACTACTCCTCAGAATCTTGCGAAAAAAGGTAAATCTGATTAAAAAAAGACAGTTTCATAATTTAAAAAAAACAGCTAACTGTTAAATTCCATCAATGATAGTGACTCAATCTCTAAAAACTAATCAATTTTTTTAAAGTCAATTCACGATTATTTACTTCTATTTCGACAAGATGGTGCTATTCTCTTTTATTGACGAATTTAATTGTTGTAAAACGGTCTATTTATTTATTTATTGCATGTAAAATTTGTAAAAAAAAATAAAACAAACTTCTCATGCGGGTGAAACGGTCTAAGCTACTACATTTAATTCAAATTATTTTGAAGTATTATTTTGAAACTGTTACCATCATTGTAAAAACACAGAGAAATGATTGCACCGATACATCTGCCAAACTTTACTAAGAATTTGGACTCTTACTTTGACCCATTCGGAACTTTAAAATGGTCTTTCAAACTTCAATTTTTTAATCAAATCTAAGACAACCTGTACTTGCCAAGACGTAGACTTAATGGATTTTGTAAATGAAATTATCGACCAAAATTATAGGCATCATTAAAATCATTGACATCAATTTACTGACTAGGTTATATAACTATCTATTAGATAATTAACCATAGCAGCTGTATTAAAAGGTTAAATATGCGCCGTAAAATGTGCGCACACACTAATTTAAAAATTTTTATGACACTTCAATATTTGAAATCGATATATGTAGAATGCAATTGATACAACTATATTAATTAACTTGTCTTATCATATGAAATGTATGTTGAGTTCCTTTCAAGGTTGGTTAAGTTTAACCCTTTCCGTGCCACAAGTTGCACAGCTCTAGCGGTCGCATTTTTGGGTCTATCGACTTGAAATTTTAGGACAGTACTCACCAGGGACTGCAAATTTGGGGAAGGATACTGAAGTGTTCCAATTGGAACACTTAGGACAAAATATTTTTTTATCCTTGATCTGAGTAGCTAGATCGATTCTACTCGCTTTGCTGAGAATTTTGATATATAACATGCCTAGGAAAAAAATTTTGATCCCCTTTGAATCCGAGGATCCAGAATCCTAGGTACCAGAAATAGGGAGCGAATGTACAAACTGAAAATGTCAAATGATTCTACGGACTCTCCTGAAAATTTTGATATATTATATGACCAATTTGGTCAACGGGAAGGTGGTCAAATAAATATTTGAAAATAACAAGTCAAAGTATCCGATTTACCAGAATTAGGGGGCACAGACAGCTGCTGGAGTGTCATTGAATTATATCAATTTGAAAGGATTGGAGTGACTCAATATGGGCATGGAGTATACCAAATTGATCGTATGAATGAGGAGAATAACATGGAGTAATTTGTTTCGGTATCCAGGACCAAAATCTGGTACTATCCTAGGTCCAAAGTGGATTCAAACTCATAATTTATCAATAGAGCCATGTGATATACCAAATTGATCGTATGAATGAGGAGAATAACATGGAGTAATTTGTTTTGGTATCCAGGACCAAAATCTGGTACTATCCTAGGTCCAAAGTGGATTCAAACTCATAATTTATCAATAGAGCCATGTGATATACCAAATTGATCGTATGAATGAGTAGAATATCATGGAGTAATTTGTTTTGGTATCCAGGACAAAAATCTGGTACTATCCTAGGTCCAAAGTGGATTCAAACTCATAATTTATCAATAGAGCCATGTGATATACCAAATTGATCGTATGAATGAGTAGAATATCATGGAGTAATTTGTTTCGGTCTCCAGGATCAAAATCTGGTACTATCCTAGGTCCAAAGTGGATTCAAACTCATAATTTATCAATAGAGCCATGTGATATACCAAATTGATCGTATGAATGAGTAGAATATCATGGAGTAATTTGTTTCGGTCTCCAGGATCAAAATCTGGTACTATCCTAGGTCCAAAGTGGATTCAAACTTATAATTTATCAATAGAGCCATGTGATATACCAAATTAATCGTAAGAATGAGGAGAATAACATGGAGTAATTTGTTTTGGTATCCAGGACCAAAATCTGGTACTATCCTAGGTCCAAAGTGGATTCAAACTCATAATTTATCAATAGAGCCATGTGATATACCAAATTAATCGTAAGAATGAGGAGAATAACATGGAGTAATTTGTTTTGGTATCCAGGACCAAAATCTGGTACTATCCTAGGTCCAAAGTGGATTCAAACTTATAACTGATCTGCATGGACACAAAGGACCATGAAATTCACAAATAAATTCCTAAACCAGTCCCTAGATATTATCCAACAGTTGTTGGGTCAAAATAAAATCCTAAACTAGTCCCTAGATATTATCCAACAGTTGTTGGGTCAAAATAAAATCCTAAACTAGTCCCTAGATATTATCCAACAGTTGTTGGGTCAAAATAAAATCCTAAACTAGTCCCTAGATATTATCCAACAGTTGTTGGGTCAAAATAAATTTTTCATGAAGAATTCCATATCTGAACATAAAAATCCACCGAGTCTAATAGAAATAAAAACTTTTCAAATTTTGAATAAAACAGGAGGAAATTGACTGTTAGATCAAAAAACATTTTTTTAAAATTCGGTTTTTGGTAAGTAGACTTAACCGATTTCAATGTTCTTATCTGCTATCTTTCATGAAAAAGGACGGAGAATCTGAATATGTAATAAAAATTAGATTTTGGAAAGATAACCGGAAGTTGGATTCTGGAACTCCATCTTCCGGTCTATATAGAGACTTTTAATTAGCCTTATTCGATTCTCTGTATTGTAATTAGCAGAAAAGGCATTTTAAAGCAACAAAATCCATCAATTACAAGTGATATAATTAGAGTTTAAACATTACAATATCAATGTCAATTCAGTATGTCCACTTTCCGGCCTTGTTTATTTGGCCAAAAATTAGAAGTTTTTTAATTTGAGTATATTTCACTTAGACTTTATGGATTTTTATGTCCAGAAATGGAATTCTTCATGAAAAATGATGGAGAATCCGATTCCGTGTTTAAAAATGTAATTTTAGACCAGGAACCGGAAGTTCCATTTTGAAACTAGGATAGTACCAGATTTTGGTCCTGGATACCAAAACAAATTACTCCATGTTATTCTCCTCATTCTTACAATTAATTTGGTATATCACATGGCTCTATTGATAAATTATAAGTTTGAATCCACTTTGGACCTAGGATAGTACCAGATTTTGGTCCTGGATACCAAAACAAATTACTCCATGTTATTCTCCTCATTCTTACGATTAATTTGGTATATCACATGGCTCTATTGATAAATTATAAGTTTGAATCCACTTTGGACCTAGGATAGTACCAGATTTTGGTCCTGGATACCAAAACAAATTACTCCATGTTATTCTCCTCATTCTTACGATTAATTTGGTATATCACATGGCTCTATTGATAAATTATAAGTTTGAATCCATTTTAGACCTAGGATAGTACCAGATTTTGGTCCTGGATACCGAAACAAATTACCCCATGTTATTCTACTCATTCATACGATCAATTTGGTATACTTCATGCCCATATTGAGTCACTCCAATCCTTTCAAATTGATATAATTCAATGACAATCCAGCAGCAGTCTGTGCCCCCTAATTCTGGTAAATCGGATACTTTGACTTGTTATTTTCAAATATTTATTTGACCACCTTCCCGTTGACCAAATTGGTCATATAATATATCAAAATTTTCAGGAGAGTCCGTAGAATCGTTTGTCATTTTCAGTTTGTACATTCGCTCCTTATTTCTGGTACCTAGGATTCTGGATCCTCGGATTCAAAGGGGATCAAAATTTTTTTCCTATGCATGTTATATATCAAAATTCACAGCAAAGCGAGTAGAATCGATCTAGCTACTCAGATCAAAGATAAAAAAATATTTTGTCCTAAGTGTTCCAATTGGAACACTTCAGTATCCTTCCCCAAATTTGCAGTCCCTGGTGAGTACTGTCCTAAAATTTCAAGTCGATAGACCAAAAAATGCGACTGCTAGAGCTGTGCAACTTGTGGCACGGAAAGGGTTAATTGGGCAAATTACTACCATTTCAAGAACTGGTCTAAAAATAGGTAAACATTTATAAATATTTTTAAAAATGATTTTCAAATTTTTTAAAAAATCATTTTATACCCCTATATTAATATGCAAAATCATTCGAGATCTGTGGTATGCAGTGGGCATTGGTGATAACAAGTGAAGTAGCTATATGCACGGATACTTCTAACTATAAATAACTTCCAATAGAACCTATAAAAGTGTCACAATCAAAGTGAGTCGTTTTGGAGGGCATTTTTGTGAACTAATTTTTATTGGCTAACAAGACAAGGAATTTTGATGAATTTATAATAATTTTTGAAAATTGAAATTGTCTTTTTAAAAGGTTATAAAAATGTGTTTGCTACTTTTTGTGGCTTTCCAAAGAAAGTTTCTATGGCTTTATGGATTGTTCATTTGAATTTACTTTGCTTCAAATATTTTAATAATAAGTTATTAATGTTTTAAATCTAAATGTTTTTTAAACAATTTTTAATGTTTGGAACTTAAAACTTCGTCTAATAAAATGGTTATTCTTATTTTTTGTCAAATTGATAAGGTAACAACAACATAGACACCATCAGGCACATTAAAACCGATATCTGATATTTTAAGGGCGACATAATTCCATTGAACAATCTATTGTTTTATCACTCACATTTGTTGCAGTGGGATTTACGGTTTTAAAATGGTCTTTTGCTTTAACTGAGTTTTCTCAATCTTCAATCAAAATTAAATATAGATTCACAAAATAATTTTCTTAAAATATTTTTTAATTAAAAATAATATACAATGGCATTCAAAGGTTTCCAATGTTTTTTGTTCATATTTAATGCGGAATCAAAAAGTCAGTTTGCGCTTCTCAAGTTCACAATAAACTTGTTATCTGGGTCACTAACTGAACATTAACTTCACACAAACAATCACATTTAACTAGTCTATTTTGATCATTTTCTTTAAAAAGGTTTTAATTTATTTAACAAAATTTAATTCTTTGAAATTGTATTAAATCTTAACAATCACACAAGTTCTAACCTGTCTAGGATCATTTGGTCGAGTTGCCTTTAATCATAAATTTCCAATGGATATTATCCATATCATCTGTTGTTATCAATTTTTCTAAATGCTCACAAAAAATTAACCAAAGATTCAATTCAAAATATAATTTTAAAAAGTTGTCTTTCAGATTTGTTATATTACATTACATTTAGAGAGCATTCATTCGTTACAATTATCACATACAAGCACAGTTAGCGCTTTAAAAATGGTTCCAAAGAAGGTAGATTGTTCTTGCTATCTTCTTTTTAAAAGTCAATCTGAAAACTATATTTGCTATTGTTTTCTGTAGGATTCTAAATACAAGTTTCTATGGTTTTATAGAGTGTTAGTTTGAATTTAATTGATTTTATTATACCCAACCGGTAACTGATCATATGTTGACAATTGATTTTTAATTATTTGCAAAATTTGGAGCGTTTCAAACATGTCAATCATTTGTTTTTTTTATCAAACTAACAAAACCCATTTTTATGTTTTGATTTTTTACTTGTTCACTCGATCGTTGTGATAAAAAGGTTTATTTTATTGTATTTCATGTAACAACCTTTATTTTGATAACAACGGGAATCTGCTTACATCATGTGTAAATTGTAACGAGGACACAGCATTCCAAATCTGTTATACCAAATCTTTGCCGTCTAAGGTAACAATCAACAACATTGAAATAAATATTGTCACATTTGTTTTATTAATGCTTTAAATGTTTCAAATAAAATAAAATTATTATTTGTTGCCAAACAAACATTCTGTCGTTTAAAGGATTTCCAGTATAATTTTTTTAAAGATAAATTTTCATAATTTCATTGATTTAGATTTTCAACTCAATCACAATCATAGTCAGTAAATTTTTAATTTGTATTTGCAAAGTCAAATAATTTATTGTTTATTCCACAAAAGTGTTACTCAATAGTCCAGAGTTTTCGTAAGCTTTGACATTTAAAAGGTTTTTTTTGTGATTGACTCATTTGTGAATCATTTTTATTCTCTCGTTATGTTAATTTTTAAATTTAGATTTTTTAAGACTTAAGACTTCAATAAATTACTTACTTGGTGTCACTGCTAACATGTTGAAATGCTAACGTACCTCATAACTTGTTAGATAAATTAATATACTTACTACTATATTTATAACTGGTTAAATTTAAAATAAAATATACAATGATTTATTTTCTAACATTTTATTTCAAAGGTTAACAGGTCTATGTACAAACAGTTTCTGTTTTAAAGGTAAACAAATATCTGACAATTCTCATTGTTCATCATTTAAACAAAGCTAAGAATAATTTAATGTTTCAAGTTTCACATTTATAATTATGCTTCCTAACAAAATGTCTAAGATTTTTTTAAATTTTGTTCTATATATCAGTAAGTTTCACGGTTTTTGTTGTGGCTGTAGAATAATGGTAAAACCAATTAAAAACAGTTTTTATTTCCATCTTAAGATTTCTCAATTCACTAATCCATTTGTCTTGATCTCCAGTCGCTGGACTTTGTTTTTAAAGGTTTTTTAAAACTTTATCTAACAATTAGGAATTGTTTTCAAATTGTTAAAAGCTACTAATATTTTATTTGAATTTGCGTTCTTGATTCTGTTAATCATCATTATTCAAAAACTAAGGAAGAAAGATTGCGCACAGACATCAGCCACAATTTATATAGAATTCAAAATAAATTTTTGATAATAACATTATAGTGTCACTGATTTGCATAAATAAAGGTACATAAAATATATTTGTTTATATTTGAATTTTTATTGAAATTTTTATTTCCTATGTTGTCAAATATTGTTTCACGATTTCAACAGATTTGTTTAGCTTATTTTGTAAATGGTTAATAACTTTGACGAGTTTAAGAACTCGATTTACTCTAACATTTGATCAATCTAGGCACCTCATTTATGGTACCTCTTATTAAAATAACTTGTGATTCTAAATCCCACTGCATAATCTGTAAAATATCACTTAATTGAGTCAGTTTTTAAATTACCACCAGATTGGATTCCCTCATTTAAAGGTAACACAAATAAACCTGAAATCCACACAGAATTCAATATAAAAAAGTTGTTTCAAAACATTTTTAAATTGCATTTATTCATTCGCTTGTTCATCTGTTTGTACTGTTTCGTTTCAACGAAATAATTTCGTATGTAGACAATTGTGGTTCTTGTACCAATCCCGTAAAAAAGGTTGAAAACAGAATTTTTTTAAAATCTTTTATTTCTTTAACTAGCAAATTTAATCTCCAGTTTACGCAGTGTTCCTCTGGCCCAAAAATGTTTCGCTGAGTTATTGGAACAGAAAACATGTGTATCTAACAAAATTTTAAAAATCTACCTAAGATTGGAGCTTTGTTCAATTGACTATTCAAATATATATCAGATATCTAAAGTAATTTGTAATTAGTTAAAAATAGTTTAATATTAATTTTTAAAATGTTTTTTTTTGTCAATAAACTTTTAAGAGTACTAATATTTCTCAATTCTTGCATTATTTATTGGTTTTATCGTTTTATATATTGGTTTCTCAATTTGGCGTTTTTCATTTCATTCTTTGTATAAAAGTAAAAAAACAAATTATAGTCCTACAAATGATTTTTTAATCGTTGTTGTGAAAATGAAGACGATTTGAGCTTAACTTATATCAGTTCGGTTCAACTCGTAGTGTCACACAAAATTTAAGCTAATTTCGCCCTGTTTATTTTCGTTAAATTGGAAGACGCAAGCCATGACGTAAAAGGTTATCAATTTTTACGAGTTTAAGAACTCGATTAACTTTTACATTTTTTATCAATAGAAATTCAACGCTTGAGTTTAAATTAACATTAGTAGCTCAACATCATTTTACCTGATCATGATTATCAGTTTCAGAGGTGTGAAAATTATTTGAAAAGTGTTGTAAATTCGCAAAATACACACAATGACAATTTTTTAATATGGTTAATAACCCAACATGTTCAGACAAAACTTTATCTAACCGGATAAGCTCACTGTCAAATTTCATTAAAAATGTGTATTCACTTGCATCCTTTTTCCGTTCTTTTTATTTTAAATTCAAACAATTTGACAATTGTCAAAGGTTTTCAAACTAATTTCGAATATAAAATAGATAGGATATTATCACCCTTTCATATTGAAACAGTAAATGAAAAATAACTTTCCTTTGTAAAAAGCTGTATATAAACTCGAGAAGCGAGATGGAATAAACTCACAAATTGAAGCAATCTCAACAACACCCAATCATCAACAATCATGAAGTGTGCTCAAGTGGTAGTTTTGTTTTTCTACTGCTAGCAATGATTCTCTCGAGATGTATTTGGTAATTCATTATTTCAAATCGAACAGTAGAACATTAAAAAGATGCATTAGTATTCTTCTGTATTACAGGCAGAAAATAATTTTTAGATTTTTTATTGAAAAAATATTATATTCACTCCGGAGTCATAATTTAAAAAATTCACTCAAGATTTGTCTTTTTAATCTCAAAGAGTTGTGAATGCGCATTTTCTAGTAATTCAAACGGTAACATCTTTTTAAACAACCGAATTTAGTTGAGATTACTCTGGTTTGGAGCCATAGGTGCCGTGAGCAAAGAACTTGTTGAGTTCTTTGACCGTTTCAAACTGGACAAAAAGCGTTTGCCGGACCTTGCAGAAATGGTACTTGCAGACTTTATTAAAATTGTACGTAGTCACATTTACTCACAAGAATAGCCTTTTATATGTGATCAAGCACTACTTGTTTATACCATAATGTTCTCATAGTTTTAAATCTATTATATTTTTGCATAATCTTTATTCTGTAACCCATTTGTTTGTATTTTGTGTGCAATTGTCCTTATGGATTGATTAGTATGCTGTGTCTCATGGCAACCCATCGCAGGTGGGCAGCACCGCTCTATTTTTTAAATAAAGTTGTTTTTCTTCTTCTATATTTAAAGATTAATAATGATATATTTTCTCACATGTCATTTCGGATGTTCAAATGTCTACAAATATCGTCAGTAGGTTAAAAAAGCTAAATATCTCAAAAGTTCACCTCCTCTGGGTTTCTCTCTGATAAATGGCAAAATACAAAAAGGTGAATCTAAATCTTTTGCTTGATCTATCAAAGTGTGTGGTTTTTTACTTCCTTCTTTATTAAAAGGTAACATTTTGTAAATAAGAAATTGCAATCAATTGCCTTCTTAAAAAATGTTACTTTCGCTTCTGAAATTCTAGTGATTGTAAATGGCATTTTTCATTGCACCCATTGAGGTACCATTCTTTTTATAACAGGTAAATTTTATTTTAACAACTTTTATTATTTATTGTTCTTCTTTCAAACGTTTAAACGTTTCTTCTGTAGACCAATCTATGCAAATCAACTTCATAGAAACAGTATTCAAAATTATCATATCCTGCATAACTTGTCTAAGTGGTTATTAAATAACTTTTATCAATAGCACTCGTGTATATCCTTACATTTGCTCAATTCAATATTGTCTAGTTATCATTATTTGGTTATTCATTTTTGTTAAATCGAACATCAGGACATTAAAAGAAACATAAAATGATCGTCTGCATAAAAGGTAGGAAAAACTCTATTTAATTTTTTTATTAGTTTTCTAATTTATTTAATTTAAAATTTAGAATTTAGGTGTTCAAGCTTTTGTAACACTAAGCAAATTTATTTGATTTATATTATTAGAGATGATTTATTATAATAATATATCTCGATATCTTAAAACACTGTAAACGTTTAAAAACTTTGTACTCAACTTCTTTGCTTGCTTTGACCGAGTGTTCTCCACAAAGGCTGTGCTTGCATGAGAAAATTTAATTTGATTTAAAATTTCTTGATCCTTGTCATGAAGTCACATTTTTAAAAGTAAATTTTCACAATTTTATTGATTTACAATTCTTTCTCAATTCACAAATCTTTGCGGATTTCATTGTGTGAATCCCATTTATTGGCCTTGTTATTGTCAATTTTTAATCAATTCAACTCACATCAGAACTCAGTATTACTCACTATTAAGCGCAATTACATTTGTTCAATTCTCTCAATATCCATTTAGTCCTTTTTAGCGAGACTCTTTTAGAGTGGCAAGCTTATGCTATAGTCATCGTGTCTGTCTGTCTCACCGTCTGTCTGTTTGTAAACCTTTGTCCATACTCCGAGAACCGTAAACCCTAGAATTGCCCAAATTTGGCATAGATACACTTGGGAGTATATGTAATCGAATGGTCACACCAAAATTGAGCGCCATGGATCATGCACGAGTGAGTTTGTATCGATCAATTTGATTGACGATTCGTGAATTCAATTGATTAAGCAAAAATCTGTTTTAAAAGTTGTTTATTACATGCATTCGTTTGTTGTTTGAAGAAACAGTTCAGTGCAATATTTGTAAAGTAGCTACCCCATCGAGTATTTACAGGTTACCATACATATTTTTGATTTATTGTATTTAATTACTATTAGAAAAATAGTATTTTCACTGAAATGAACAAGAAGAAAACATAAAGAACTAACCGAATGCACAAAATGTGGGACATTTATGAATGTTACAAATCTTCACTTCACAAAGGGGAAATCACATTTTACCACATTTATTTATTTATTTAATGCACAATTCATAGAATTTTACCACATTCTCTGTTTCAGATTATTCAAAAAAGTTTCAAATTTTTTTATTTAGAATTTAAAATTTGAGGTTTTAAGCTTTTGAAATGTTAAGAAAATTTATTTATTTCATATTATTCGAGACAATCTAAACATTTAAAAATGAAATAATGCACAAAACTGTTTATGATATTTGAAGATTCAAAGCTCATTTCGTATACATTTTTAACAATCATGGAATTTTCTCTATTTGTTGTTTATTGTCGTTATCAATTTTTCTACAAAGTCACACAAATAAACCTGAAATCCACACATAATTCAATATATAAAGTTGTTTCAAAACATTTTTAATTGCATTCATTCATTTGCTTGTTGAGCTACTTGTTCTGTTACGTTTCAATGAAATAATTTCGTATATAGACAATTGTGGTTCTTGTACAAATCCCGTTAAAAAAAGGTTGAAAACAGACTTTGTAAAAAAACTTTTAATTCTTTAACTAGAAAATTTAATTTCCAGCTTAGGCAGTGTTACTCTGGCCCAAAAAATGTTTCGCTGAGTTATTGAAATAGAAAATATGTACATCTCACAAAAATTTAAAAAATCTACCTAAGATTGGAGCTTTAGGTTATGTCATGTTCGGGACATGTCATTTGTTTTATTGAATATTAGATAAAATGTTCACTCGTCATAATTAGCTCATTGAAACACATAGAAACACTGCGACAGTTTTAAAAAGGTTCCCAAGATGGTTGATTATTCTAAAGCTTGTTATCTTCTTTTTAAAAAGTTATCTTATGTTTATTCTACTGTTGTCCACGACTGCCAGCAGGAAATGGACATCTGCAAGCAAGAACTCTGTGTACTCGAGGGAGATACATCCCGAATCATTCGAAACATCCTACGCGAGCAAACGTTTGATGGATGGTGTGCACAACGCGCGCATGGATACGGAGTCAAACACTTCAAGGATTATACAAAAACAAACCAATTCGTCTGTAACAAAGGTTCACTCTCCTGCTCGGAGTGGACCGCGGCCATCAAGCTCAATATGAACTACGCTAATCTGGCAGGAGTGACTGGCTCACTTCGCAACTCAACTACAAATGACTATAGCCAACGCCTTTGTCGTTACTGTCCCCCAGAACCCAAAGAGATAGAAAAACTCCCCCATGTAATTGGCTACTGCAAATTTGGAGAGAAACTGCGAAATGCTAGACACCATGTCGTGAAGCATGAACTGAACCGTTTGTTGACCGAAAAAGGCTACACATGCATCGATGAGGCATCTTGCACCGATGATAGAGGCGGAATTAGATTCGTCGACATCCTGGCGTTTGAGCCTGGCACAAACAAGGCGTATGTGATCGACCCGACCATCAGGTACGAGTCAAACGATGATGTGGCAGCACAAGTAACGGAGGACAAAAACAAGTACGAGAGATGCATCTCAAGCCTCCAGGAGAGTTACTCACCCACATTTGGTATTCGAGAATATGAGGTTATCGGTTTATGGTTTGGCGCTCGTGGATCCATCAGCCAACAAGTGATTGACTTTTTCGATCGCTTTGATCTCGACCAGAAAGCCTTACCAGGTATAGCCAATTATGTACTGATCTCGTCATTACAACTAGTACATAACCATATCTACTCACCACTTCCACTACGACCACAACGAAACTAACTCATCATCAAACTTACAATATAGTCATTTACATATTCAAATATTTGATACTCCATATACTCTATATACATACTCATTCATAATCTTTATTATTTGTTATACTTCACACGAGTGATATTGTTGAACCTAGATGAATCTATTTGTTTAACCTGCAATTGTCCTTACGGATTGACATGTACGCTGTGCTCTTTGGCATCCCACGAAGATGTGGACAGTCCCACTTGTTTTATTAATAAAGTGTTTCTCTGTATCTTTTCAAAACAAAAATTTACTAAGTTTTATTATTACAAACATACAGTTTCTGAACAAATGTTAATTGACTCTAATTTTTTTCTGAAAAATTCCATAATTTCCATACCGGTTAATCATTTAAATCGTAATGCTTTTCAGCAAACTTACAAAAAAACATTTTTATTCTTTGATTTTTTTCTCGATTTACACTAATCTTGATAAAATGGTTTATCTAATTTTTTTTATTAGAAAAGTCTTATGCACCAAAAAACAACAGAATTGACACCGCCACAACATTGAAATAGTACATTCTAGATATAGAAAGGTTTGCTTTATGGATGCTTTAAATGTTTCAAATAAATTAGCATCCATAAACAATTTCATGGGGTGCTATCGTGTGCTTCGGGCTATACACAGAAATATTGCTTGTCACCTAACCATAAAAATCTACAAATCCATTCGATTTTTTACATTTTAGCCATATTTTTTTACCTTATTTTGTGTAGTTTAGAGCACATAACATTCAAAATAGGACAGATAACACAAAATTAGTTCAAACTGGACCCCTGAACCAAGTTTATAAATGGGTCAAGTAGACTTTCTAAAAGTGCGGGCTATATTCGGGAATTTACGTTACCATCTCATTTATTCTATCTATTCATTTAGTCTATTTTGTAATTTAGTTCAAGTTATTCAGAATGTTTTCAAAAATAATAGTTTTCAATCAATTGCGTTTGTTCCACATAATCTTTACTTTTGTAAATTCAAATTGTACAAATTCCATCAAGAATAGTGATTTCTCTGAAATTATTTGCAATGTTTTATTTTTTACTCTACATTTATAATTGCACAATTCTATTATCAACGTTTAGGTTTCGTTAATTTTTGTTTTTAATTAATTCATCTTAATACGGAGAAAGAGTTTCTGCTTGTGCTACTTTGTGTAGCGTCTAAGGGTAAGTTAATGTGTTTTTTTAATTGGATTTTATATTTTGTTCATTCCACTTTGTGCTATCTTTTTAATGGTTTTAATTTAAAAAATTTCTTAATTATATTATTTTTTAGATTATTCTTCTTTATTTTTTTAAAATAATTCTTAATATTTCATTTAACAGTATTATGGCTTCCACTTTTATTAATTTTTGTCAATGTTTTGATTGGTTAATCGTACCGTCTGTTAACCAAACATTGTAATCAACTTCTTAGAAATAGTATAGGCAACATTAACAAGGGCTGTTAGCAATTTTCCCTAAATTGATAATTACTTTTATCAAGAACAATCAAGATCGAATACATCTTTACATTTGCTCAATTCAACATTCTTTCAATATTATTTTGGTTATCCATTTTTTAATTGAACAGTAAGCCATTCCAAGATATATTCGTTGGTTTTACATAAAAGGTAAAAAATAATACTATCAATCTTTTAATAATTGAATTCACATCGTAAACACATTTTAACAGTTCTCACAAGATTTGTATTCTTAATCTAAACCAGCTGCGCATGCGTGGACCAGGATTAGAAGCGTCTAAAACAAAAATATCTTCTTCTAAAACAACAAAATTTATTTTTGTGTGTCCAATGAGCATTTGGTATATGAAGGTTGTTTAAAACGACCTTTGTCAGGTTGGTCACAATGTAAAACAATCATATTCACCACATCAGTGTGTGTGTGTGTGTCCAATGATCATTTTGTATATGAAGGTTGTTTAAAACGACCTTTGTCAGGTTGGTCACAATGCAAAACAATCATATTCACCACATCAGTGTGAGTGTGTGTGTGTCCAATGAGCATTTGGTATATGAAGGTTGTTTAAAACGACCTTTGTCAGGTTGGTCACAATGCAAAACAATCATATTCACCACATCAGTGTGTGTGTGTGTGTGTGTGTGTCCAATGAGCATTTGGTATATGAAGGTTGTTTAAAACGACCTTTGTCAGGTTGGTCACAATGCAAAACAATCATATTCACCACATCAGTGTGAGTGAGTGTGTCTGTGTCCAATGAGCATTTTGTATATGAAGGTTGTTTAAAACGACCTTTGTCAGGTTGGTCACAATGCAAAACAATCATATTCACCACATCAGTGTGAGTGAGTGTGTCTGTGTCCAATGAGCATTTTGTATATGAAGGTTGTTTAAAACGACCTTTGTCAGGTTGGTCACAATGCAAAACAATCATATTCACCACATCAGTGTGAGTGTGTGTGTGTGTGTGTCTGTGTCCAATGAGCATTTGGTATATGAAGGTTGTTTAAAACGACCTTTGTCAGGTTGGTCACAATGCACAACAGTCATCATCACCACATCAGTGTGTGTGTGTGTGTGTGTGTGTGTCCAATGAGCATTTGGTATATGAAGGTTGTTTAAAACGACCTTTGTCAGGTTGGTCACAATGCAAAAACAATCATATTCACCACATCAGTGTGAGTGTGTGTGTGTGTGTGTGTGTCCAATGAGCATTTGGTATATGAAGGTTGTTTAAAACGACCTTTGTCAGGTTGGTCACAATGCAAAACAATCATATTCACCACATCAGTGAGTGTGTGTGTGTGTGTGTGTGTGTCCAATGAGCATTTGGTATATGAAGGTTGTTTAAAACGACCTTTGTCAGGTTGGTCACAATGCACAACAGTCATCATCACCACATCATTGAGTGAGTGAGTGTGTGTGTCCAATGAGCATTTGGTATATGAAGGTTGTTTAAAACGACCTTTGTCAGGTTGGTCACAATGCAAAACAATCATATTCACCACATCAGTGTGAGTGTGTGTGTGTGTGTCCAATGAGCATTTGGTATATGAAGGTTGTTTAAAACGACCTTTGTCAGGTTGGTCACAATGCAAAACAATCATCATCACCACATCAGTGTGTGTGTGTGTGTGTGTCCAATGAGCATTTGGTATATGAAGGTTGTTTAAAACGACCTTTGTCAGGTTGGTCACAATGCAAAACAATCATATTCACCACATCAGTGTGAGTGTGTGTGTGTGTGTGTCCAATGAGCATTTGGTATATGAAGGTTGTTTAAAACGACCTTTGTCAGGTTGGTCACAATGCAAAACAATCATATTCACCACATCAGTGTGTGTGTGTGTGTGTCCAATGATCATTTGGTATATGAAGGTTGTTTAAAACGACCTTTGTCAGGTTGGTCACAATGCACAACAGTCATATTCACCACATCAGTGTGTGTGTGTGTGTGTGTGTGTCCAATGAGCATTTGGTATATGAAGGTTGTTTAAAACGACCTTTGTCAGGTTGGTCACAATGCAAAACAATCATATTCACCACATCAGTGTGTGTGTGTGTGTGTCCAATGATCATTTGGTATATGAAGGTTGTTTAAAACGACCTTTGTCAGGTTGGTCACAATGCAAAACAATCATCATCACCACATCAGTGTGTGTGTGTGTGTGTCCAATGATCATTTGGTATATGAAGGTTGTTTAAAAACGACCTTTGTCAGGTTGGTCACAATGCAAAACAATCATATTCACCACATCAGTGTGTGTGTGTGTGTGTGTGTGTGTGTGTGTGTCCAATGAGCATTTTGTATATGAAGGTTGTTTAAAACGACCTTTGTCAGGTTGGTCACAATGCAAAACAATCATCATCACCACATCAGTGTGTGTGTGTGTGTGTGTGTCCAATGAGCATTTGGTATATGAAGGTTGTTTAAAACGACCTTTGTCAGGTTGGTCACAATGCAAAAACAATCATATTCACCACATCAGTGTGTGTGTGTGTGTGTGTGTGTGTGTGTGTGTGTCCAATGAGCATTTGGTATATGAAGGTTGTTTAAAACGACCTTTGTCAGGTTGGTCACAATGCAAAACAATCATATTCACCACATCAGTGTGTGTGTGTGTGTGTCCAATGATCATTTGGTATATGAAGGTTGTTTAAAACGACCTTTGTCAGGTTGGTCACAATGCAAAACAATCATCATCACCACATCAGTGTGTGTGTGTGTGTGTCCAATGATCATTTGGTATATGAAGGTTGTTTAAAACGACCTTTGTCAGGTTGGTCACAATGCAAAACAATCATATTCACCACATCAGTGTGTGTGTGTGTGTGTGTGTGTGTGTGTGTGTGTGTCCAATGAGCATTTTGTATATGAAGGTTGTTTAAAACGACCTTTGTCAGGTTGGTCACAATGCAAAACAATCATCATCACCACATCAGTGTGTGTGTGTGTGTGTGTGTCCAATGAGCATTTGGTATATGAAGGTTGTTTAAAACGACCTTTGTCAGGTTGGTCACAATGCAAAACAATCATATTCACCACATCAGTGTGTGTGTGTGTGTGTGTGTGTCCAATGAGCATTTGGTATATGAAGGTTGTTTAAAACGACCTTTGTCAGGTTGGTCACAATGCAAAACAATCATATTCACCACATCAGTGTGTGTGTGTGTGTGTCCAATGATCATTTGGTATATGAAGGTTGTTTAAAACGACCTTTGTCAGGTTGGTCACAATGCAAAACAATCATATTCACCACATCAGTGTGTGTGTGTGTGTGTGTGTGTGTGTGTGTGTGTGTCCAATGAGCATTTTGTATATGAAGGTTGTTTAAAACGACCTTTGTCAGGTTGGTCACAATGCAAAACAATCATATTCACCACATCAGTGTGTGTGTGTGTGTGTGTGTCCAATGAGCATTTGGTATATGAAGGTTGTTTAAAACGACCTTTGTCAGGTTGGTCACAATGCAAAACAATCATATTCACCACATCAGTGTGAGTGAGTGTGTCTGTGTCCAATGAGCATTTTGTATATGAAGGTTGTTTAAAACGACCTTTGTCAGGTTGGTCACAATGCAAAAACAATCATATTCACCACATCAGTGTGAGTGTGTGTGTGTGTGTGTGTGTCCAATGAGCATTTGGTATATGAAGGTTGTTTAAAACGACCTTTGTCAGGTTGGTCACAATGCAAAACAATCATATTCACCACATCAGTGTGTGTGTGTGTGTGTGTGTCCAATGAGCATTTGGTATATGAAGGTTGTTTAAAACGACCTTTGTCAGGTTGGTCACAATGCAAAACAATCATATTCACCACATCAGTGTGTGTGTGTGTGTGTGTGTCCAATGAGCATTTGGTATATGAAGGTTGTTTAAAACGACCTTTGTCAGGTTGGTCACAATGCAAAACAATCATATTCACCACATCAGTGTGAGTGTGTGTGTGTGTGTGTGTGTCCAATGAGCATTTGGTATATGAAGGTTGTTTAAAACGACCTTTGTCAGGTTGGTCACAATGCAAAACAATCATATTCACCACATCAGTGTGAGTGTGTGTGTGTGTGTGTGTGTCCAATGAGCATTTGGTATATGAAGGTTGTTTAAAACGACCTTTGTCAGGTTGGTCACAATGCAAAACAATCATATTCACCACATCAGTGTGAGTGTGTGTGTGTGTGTGTGTGTCCAATGAGCATTTGGTATATGAAGGTTGTTTAAAACGACCTTTGTCAGGTTGGTCACAATGCAAAACAATCATCATCACCACATCAGTGTGTGTGTGTGTGTGTGTGTCCAATGAGCATTTGGTATATGAAGGTTGTTTAAAACGACCTTTGTCAGGTTGGTCACAATGCAAAACAATCATATTCACCACATCAGTGTGTGTGTGTGTGTGTGTGTGTCCAATGAGCATTTGGTATATGAAGGTTGTTTAAAACGACCTTTGTCAGGTTGGTCACAATGCAAAACAATCATCATCACCACATCAGTGTGTGTGTGTGTGTGTGTGTCCAATGAGCATTTGGTATATGAAGGTTGTTTAAAACGACCTTTGTCAGGTTGGTCACAATGCAAAACAATCATCATCACCACATCAGTGTGTGTGTGTGTGTGTGTGTCCAATGAGCATTTGGTATATGAAGGTTGTTTAAAACGACCTTTGTCAGGTTGGTCACAATGCAAAAACAATCATATTCACCACATCAGTGTGTGTGTGTGTGTGTGTGTGTCCAATGAGCATTTGGTATATGAAGGTTGTTTAAAACGACCTTTGTCAGGTTGGTCACAATGCAAAACAATCATATTCACCACATCAGTGTGTGTGTGTGTGTGTGTGTCCAATGAGCATTTGGTATATGAAGGTTGTTTAAAAACGACCTTTGTCAGGTTGGTCACAATGCAAAACAATCATATTCACCACATCAGTGTGTGTGTGTGTGTTCCAATGAGCATTTGGTATATGAAGGTTGTTTAAAACGACCTTTGTCAGGTTGGTCACAATGCAAAACAATCATCATCACCACATCAGTGTGTGTGTGTGTGTGTGTGTGTGTGTGTGTGTGTGTCCAATGAGCATTTTGTATATGAAGGTTGTTTAAAACGACCTTTGTCAGGTTGGTCACAATGCAAAACAATCATATTCACCACATCAGTGTGTGTGTGTGTGTGTGTGTCCAATGAGCATTTGGTATATGAAGGTTGTTTAAAACGACCTTTGTCAGGTTGGTCACAATGCAAAACAATCATATTCACCACATCAGTGTGAGTGAGTGTGTCTGTGTCCAATGAGCATTTTGTATATGAAGGTTGTTTAAAAACGACCTTTGTCAGGTTGGTCACAATGCAAAACAATCATATTCACCACATCAGTGTGAGTGAGTGTGTCTGTGTCCAATGAGCATTTTGTATATGAAGGTTGTTTAAAACGACCTTTGTCAGGTTGGTCACAATGCAAAACAATCATATTCACCACATCAGTGTGAGTGAGTGTGTCTGTGTCCAATGAGCATTTTGTATATGAAGGTTGTTTAAAACGACCTTTGTCAGGTTGGTCACAATGCAAAACAATCATATTCACCACATCAGTGTGTGTGTGTGTGTGTGTGTCCAATGAGCATTTTGTATATGAAGGTTGTTTAAAACGACCTTTGTCAGGTTGGTCACAATGCAAAACAATCATATTCACCACATCAGTGTGTGTGTGTGTGTGTGTGTCCAATGAGCATTTTGTATATGAAGGTTGTTTAAAACGACCTTTGTCAGGTTGGTCACAATGCAAAACAATCATATTCACCACATCAGTGTGAGTGAGTGTGTCTGTGTCCAATGAGCATTTTGGTATATGAAGGTTGTTTAAAACGACCTTTGTCAGGTTGGTCACAATGCAAAACAATCATCATCACCACATCAGTGTGTGTGTGTGTGTGTCCAATGATCATTTGGTATATGAAGGTTGTTTAAAACGACCTTTGTAAGGTTGTTCACAATGCAAAACAATCATATTCACCACATCAGTGTGAGTGAGTGTGTGTCCAATGAGCATTTGGTATATGAAGGTTGTTTAAAACGACCTTTGTCAGGTTGGTCACAATGCAAAACAATCATCATCACCACATCAGTGTGTGTGTGTGTGTGTCCAATGATCATTTGGTATATGAAGGTTGTTTAAAACGACCTTTGTCAGGTTGGTCACAATGCAAAACAATCATATTCACCACATCAGTGTGAGTGTGTGTGTGTCTAATGAGCATTTGGTATATGAAGGTTGTTTAAAACGACCTTTGTCAGGTTGGTCACAATGCAAAACAATCATATTCACCACATCAGTGTGAGTGAGTGTGTCTGTGTCCAATGAGCATTTTGTATATGAAGGTTGTTTAAAACGACCTTTGTCAGGTTGGTCACAATGCAAAACAATCATATTCACCACATCAGTGTGAGTGAGTGTGTGTCCAATGAGCATTTGGTATATGAAGGTTGTTTAAAACGACCTTTGTCAGGTTGGTCACAATGCACAACAGTCATATTCACCACATCATTGAGTGAGTGTGTGTCTGTGTCCAATGAGCATTTTGTATATGAAGGTTGTTTAAAACGACCTTTGTCAGGTTGGTCACAATGCAAAACAATCATATTCACCACATCAGTGTGAGTGAGTGTGTCTGTGTCCAATGAGCATTTTGTATATGAAGGTTGTTTAAAACGACCTTTGTCAGGTTGGTCACAATGCAAAAACAATCATATTCACCACATCAGTGTGTGTGTGTGTGTGTGTGTGTCCAATGAGCATTTTGTATATGAAGGTTGTTTAAAACGACCTTTGTCAGGTTGGTCACAATGCAAAACAATCATATTCACCACATCAGTGTGAGTGTGTGTGTGTGTGTCCAATGAGCATTTGGTATATGAAGGTTGTTTAAAACGACCTTTGTCAGGTTGGTCACAATGCAAAACAATCATCATCACCACATCAGT
This sequence comes from Rhizoglyphus robini, assembly GCA_023373905.1. Classification (NCBI taxonomy): domain Eukaryota; kingdom Metazoa; phylum Arthropoda; class Arachnida; order Sarcoptiformes; family Acaridae; genus Rhizoglyphus; species Rhizoglyphus robini. The sequence continues at coordinate 734,407 of JAKIJQ010000034.1, read as the reverse complement.
GTGTGTGTGTGTGTGTCCAATGATCATTTGGTATATGAAGGTTGTTTAAAACGACCTTTGTCAGGTTGGTCACAATGCAAAACAATCATCATCACCACATCAGTGTGTGTGTGTGTGTGTCCAATGATCATTTGGTATATGAAGGTTGTTTAAAACGACCTTTGTCAGGTTGGTCACAATGCAAAACAATCATATTCACCACATCAGTGTGAGTGTGTGTGTGTCTAATGAGCATTTGGTATATGAAGGTTGTTTAAAACGACCTTTGTCAGGTTGGTCACAATGCAAAACAATCATATTCACCACATCAGTGTGTGTGTGTGTGTCTGTGTCCAATGAGCATTTTGTATATGAAGGTTGTTTAAAACGACCTTTGTCAGGTTGGTCACAATGCAAAACAATCATATTCACCACATCAGTGTGAGTGTGTGTGTGTCCAATGAGCATTTGGTATATGAAGGTTGTTTAAAACGACCTTTGTCAGGTTGGTCACAATGCAAAACAATCATCATCACCACATCAGTGTGTGTGTGTGTGTGTCCAATGATCATTTGGTATATGAAGGTTGTTTAAAACGACCTTTGTCAGGTTGGTCACAATGCAAAACAATCATATTCACCACATCAGTGTGAGTGTGTGTGTGTCTAATGAGCATTTGGTATATGAAGGTTGTTTAAAACGACCTTTGTCAGGTTGGTCACAATGCAAAACAATCATATTCACCACATCAGTGTGAGTGAGTGTGTCTGTGTCCAATGAGCATTTTGTATATGAAGGTTGTTTAAAACGACCTTTGTCAGGTTGGTCACAATGCAAAACAATCATATTCACCACATCAGTGTGAGTGAGTGTGTCTGTGTCCAATGAGCATTTTGTATATGAAGGTTGTTTAAAACGACCTTTGTCAGGTTGGTCACAATGCAAAAACAATCATATTCACCACATCAGTGTGTGTGTGTGTGTGTGTGTGTCCAATGAGCATTTGGTATATGAAGGTTGTTTAAAACGACCTTTGTCAGGTTGGTCACAATGCAAAACAATCATATTCACCACATCAGTGTGTGTGTGTGTGTGTGTGTCCAATGAGCATTTTGTATATGAAGGTTGTTTAAAACGACCTTTGTCAGGTTGGTCACAATGCAAAACAATCATCATCACCACATCAGTGTGTGTGTGTGTGTGTCCAATGATCATTTGGTATATGAAGGTTGTTTAAAACGACCTTGGTCAGGTTGGTCACAATGCAAAACAATCATATTCACCACATCAGTGTGAGTGTGTGTGTGTCCAATGAGCATTTGGTATATGAAGGTTGTTTAAAACGACCTTTGTCAGGTTGGTCACAATGCAAAACAATCATATTCACCACATCAGTGTGAGTGAGTGTGTCTGTGTCCAATGAGCATTTTGTATATGAAGGTTGTTTAAAACGACCTTTGTCAGGTTGGTCACAATGCAAAACAATCATATTCACCACATCAGTGTGAGTGAGTGTGTCTGTGTCCAATGAGCATTTTGTATATGAAGGTTGTTTAAAACGACCTTTGTCAGGTTGGTCACAATGCACAACAATCATCATCACCACATCAGTGTGTGTGTGTGTGTGTGTGTGTGTGTCCAATGATCATTTGGTATATGAAGGTTGTTTAAAACGACCTTTGTCAGGTTGGTCACAATGCAAAACAATCATATTCACCACATCAGTGTGAGTGAGTGTGTCTGTGTCCAATGAGCATTTTGTATATGAAGGTTGTTTAAAACGACCTTTGTCAGGTTGGTCACAATGCAAAACAATCATATTCACCACATCAGTGTGTGTGTGTGTGTGTGTGTGTCCAATGAGCATTTGGTATATGAAGGTTGTTTAAAACGACCTTTGTCAGGTTGGTCACAATGCAAAACAATCATATTCACCACATCATTGAGTGAGTGAGTGTGTGTCCAATGAGCATTTGGTATATGAAGGTTGTTTAAAACGACCTTTGTCAGGTTGGTCACAATGCAAAACAATCATCATCACCACATCAGTGTGAGTGTGTGTGTGTGTGTCCAATGAGCATTTTGTATATGAAGGTTGTTTAAAACGACCTTTGTCAGGTTGGTCACAATGCAAAACAATCATATTCACCACATCAGTGTGAGTGAGTGTGTCTGTGTCCAATGAGCATTTGGTATATGAAGGTTGTTTAAAACGACCTTTGTAAGGTTGTTCACAATGCAAAACAATCATATTCACCACATCAGTGTGAGTGAGTGTGTGTCCAATGAGCATTTGGTATATGAAGGTTGTTTAAAACGACCTTTGTCAGGTTGGTCACAATGCAAAACAATCATATTCACCACATCAGTGTGAGTGAGTGTGTGTCCAATGAGCATTTGGTATATGAAGGTTGTTTAAAAACGACCTTTGTCAGGTTGGTCACAATGCAAAACAATCATATTCACCACATCAGTGTGTGTGTGTGTGTGTGTGTGTCCAATGAGCATTTGGTATATGAAGGTTGTTTAAAACGACCTTTGTCAGGTTGGTCACAATGCAAAACAATCATATTCACCACATCAGTGTGTGTGTGTGTGTGTGTGTGTCCAATGAGCATTTGGTATATGAAGGTTGTTTAAAACGACCTTTGTCAGGTTGGTCACAATGCACAACAGTCATATTCACCACATCATTGAGTGAGTGTGTGTCTGTGTCCAATGAGCATTTGGTATATGAAGGTTGTTTAAAACGACCTTTGTCAGGTTGGTCACAATGCAAAACAATCATATTCACCACATCAGTGTGAGTGTGAGTGTGTCCAATGAGCATTTGGTATATGAAGGTTGTTTAAAACGACCTTTGTCAGGTTGGTCACAATGCAAAACAATCATCATCACCACATCAGTGTGAGTGTGAGTGTGTCCAATGAGCATTTGGTATATGAAGGTTGTTTAAAACGACCTTTGTCAGGTTGGTCACAATGCAAAACAATCATATTCACCACATCAGTGTGAGTGTGTGTGTGTGTGTCCAATGAGCATTTGGTATATGAAGGTTGTTTAAAACGACCTTTGTCAGGTTGGTCACAATGCAAAACAATCATATTCACCACATCAGTGAGTGAGTGAGTGTGTGTCCAATGAGCATTTGGTATATGAAGGTTGTTTAAAACGACCTTTGTCAGGTTGGTCACAATGCAAAACAATCATATTCACCACATCAGTGTGTGTGTGTGTGTGTCCAATGAGCATTTGGTATATGAAGGTTGTTTAAAACGACCTTTGTCAGGTTGGTCACAATGCAAAACAATCATATTCACCACATCAGTGTGTGTGTGTGTGTGTGTGTGTCCAATGAGCATTTGGTATATGAAGGTTGTTTAAAACGACCTTTGTCAGGTTGGTCACAATGCAAAACAATCATATTCACCACATCAGTGTGTGTGTGTGTGTGTGTGTGTCCAATGAGCATTTGGTATATGAAGGTTGTTTAAAACGACCTTTGTCAGGTTGGTCACAATGCAAAACAATCATATTCACCACATCAGTGTGAGTGTGTGTGTGTGTGTCCAATGAGCATTTGGTATATGAAGGTTGTTTAAAACGACCTTTGTCAGGTTGGTCACAATGCAAAACAATCATATTCACCACATCAGTGTGTGTGTGTGTGTGTCCAATGAGCATTTGGTATATGAAGGTTGTTTAAAACGACCTTTGTCAGGTTGGTCACAATGCAAAACAATCATCATCACCACATCAGTGTGAGTGTGTCTGTGTCCAATGAGCATTTTGTATATGAAGGTTGTTTAAAACGACCTTTGTCAGGTTGGTCACAATGCAAAACAATCATATTCACCACATCAGTGTGAGTGTGTGTGTGTGTGTCCAATGAGCATTTGGTATATGAAGGTTGTTTAAAACGACCTTTGTCAGGTTGGTCACAATGCAAAACAATCATATTCACCACATCAGTGTGAGTGTGTGTGTGTCCAATGAGCATTTGGTATATGAAGGTTGTTTAAAACGACCTTTGTCAGGTTGGTCACAATGCAAAAACAATCATATTCACCACATCAGTGTGTGTGTGTGTGTGTCCAATGAGCATTTGGTATATGAAGGTTGTTTAAAACGACCTTTGTCAGGTTGGTCACAATGCAAAACAATCATATTCACCACATCAGTGTGTGTGTGTGTGTGTCCAATGAGCATTTGGTATATGAAGGTTGTTTAAAACGACCTTTGTCAGGTTGGTCACAATGCAAAACAATCATATTCACCACATCAGTGTGTGTGTGTGTGTGTCCAATGAGCATTTGGTATATGAAGGTTGTTTAAAACGACCTTTGTCAGGTTGGTCACAATGCACAACAGTCATCATCACCACATCATTGAGTGAGTGTGTCTGTGTCCAATGAGCATTTGGTATATGAAGGTTGTTTAAAACGACCTTTGTCAGGTTGGTCACAATGCAAAACAATCATATTCACCACATCAGTGTGAGTGTGTGTGTGTGTGTCCAATGAGCATTTGGTATATGAAGGTTGTTTAAAACGACCTTTGTCAGGTTGGTCACAATGCAAAACAATCATATTCACCACATCAGTGTGAGTGTGTGTGTGTCCAATGAGCATTTGGTATATGAAGGTTGTTTAAAACGACCTTTGTCAGGTTGGTCACAATGCACAACAGTCATCATCACCACATCAGTGAGTGAGTGTCTGTGTCCAATGAGCATTTGGTATATGAAGGTTGTTTAAAACGACCTTTGTCAGGTTGGTCACAATGCACAACAGTCATCATCACCACATCATTGAGTGAGTGAGTGTGTGTCCAATGAGCATTTGGTATATGAAGGTTGTTTAAAACGACCTTTGTCAGGTTGGTCACAATGCAAAACAATCATATTCACCACATCAGTGTGAGTGTGTGTGTGTGTGTCCAATGAGCATTTGGTATATGAAGGTTGTTTAAAACGACCTTTGTCAGGTTGGTCACAATGCAAAACAATCATATTCACCACATCAGTGTGAGTGTGTGTGTGTCTGTGTCCAGTGAGCATTTGGTATATGAAGGTTGTTTAAAACGACCTTTGTCAGGTTGGTCACAATCCACAACAGTCATCTTCACCACATCAGTGAGTGTGTGTGTGTGTGTGTGTGTGTCCAATGAGCATTTGGTATATGAAGGTTGTTTAAAACGACCTTTGTCAGGTTGGTCACAATGCAAAACAATCATATTCACCACATCATTGAGTGAGTGAGTGTGTGTCCAATGAGCATTTGGTATATGAAGGTTGTTTAAAACGACCTTTGTCAGGTTGGTCACAATGCAAAACAATCATATTCACCACATCAGTGTGAGTGTGTGTGTGTGTGTCCAATGAGCATTTGGTATATGAAGGTTGTTTAAAACGACCTTTGTCAGGTTGGTCACAATGCAAAACAATCATATTCACCACATCAGTGTGAGTGTGTGTGTGTGTGTCCAATGAGCATTTGGTATATGAAGGTTGTTTAAAACGACCTTTGTCAGGTTGGTCACAATGCAAAACAATCATATTCACCACATCAGTGTGAGTGTGTGTGTGTGTGTCCAATGAGCATTTGGTATATGAAGGTTGTTTAAAACGACCTTTGTCAGGTTGGTCACAATGCAAAACAATCATATTCACCACATCAGTGTGAGTGTGTGTGTGTGTGTGTGTGTGTCCAATGAGCATTTGGTATATGAAGGTTGTTTAAAACGACCTTTGTCAGGTTGGTCACAATGCACAACAGTCATCATCACCACATCATTGAGTGAGTGTGTGTGTGTCCAATGAGCATTTGGTATATGAAGGTTGTTTAAAACGACCTTTGTCAGGTTGGTCACAATGCAAAACAATCATCATCACCACATCAGTGTGAGTGTGTGTGTGTGTGTGTGTGTGTGTGTGTGTGTGTGTCTGTGTCCAATGAGCATTTGGTATATAAAGGTTGTTTAAAACGATCTTTGTCAGGTTGGTCACATTGCACAACAGTCATCATCACCACATCATTGAGTGTGTCTGTGTGTGTGTGTGTGTCTGTGTCCAATGAGCATTTGGTATATGAAGGTTGTTTAAAACGACCTTTGTCAGGTTGGTCACAATGCAAAACAATCATATTCACCACATCAGTGTGAGTGTGTGTGTGTGTGTCCAATGAGCATTTGGTATATGAAGGTTGTTTAAAACGACCTTTGTCAGGTTGGTCACAATGCACAACAGTCATCATCACCACATCATTGAGTGAGTGTGTGTGTGAGTGTGTGTGTGTGTGTGTCTGTGTCCAATGAGCATTTGGTATATAAAGGTTGTTTAAAACGATCTTTGTCAGGTTGGTCACATTGCACAACAGTCATCATCACCACATCATTGAGTGTGTCTGTGTGTGTGTGTGTGTCTGTGTCCAATGAGCATTTGGTATATGAAGGTTGTTTAAAACGACCTTTGTCAGGTTGGTCACAATGCAAAACAATCATATTCACCACATCAGTGTGAGTGTGTGTGTGTGTGTCCAATGAGCATTTGGTATATGAAGGTTGTTTAAAACGACCTTTGTCAGGTTGGTCACAATGCAAAACAGTCATCATCACCACATCAGTGTGAGTGTGTGTGTCTGTGTCCAATGAGCATTTGGTATATGAAGGTTGTTTAAAACGACCTTTGTCAGGTTGGTCACAATGCACAACAGTCATCATCACCACATCATTGAGTGAGTGTGTCTGTGTCCAATGAGCATTTGGTATATGAAGGTTGTTTAAAACGACCTTTGTCAGGTTGGTCACAATGCACAACAGTCATCATCACCACATCAGTGTGTGTGTGTGTGTGTGTGTGTGTGTGTGTGTGTGTGTGTGTGTGCGCGATCTTATATATATCTTGATCATCTCAAACAACGCAATCGATTATTGATCATTCAATTCCGATATACATTTTCTGCTACTAAATTGGCCAAAAGGCCCATTTTGTGCTTGGTACGTGATCAACAAAAAATTACCTCTACAATTATTGTTTCCTTAATGGATGTTTTTACTGTCAAATACAGATAATCGGACAATTTAGGCCCATGCAAGCAACATTATGGACTGTGTGGCTAATACCATTATTTTTGGATGGCAAGAAAGTTTCCAGACGAAGCACTTCCACAGGTTTGTGTACTGTCATACTGTCATATTGTTAACACTCAAGGACATTTTATCTTTCAGGATGCACAACAGTTGGTGTAGTGATTATAATTAAGCGGATGATTGAAATTATTTTTATCAATAACACACACAGAGCACACGCACTCAAAACAGCAATATATTACATGTTAGGCCCATAATACACCTTTGAATTTAGGACATTTTATTTTTTAAGACAGACCATTGCCCGGGCAGCAGTTGGGGGTACTTGTTTATACCCGCTAAACCAAACCTAAATCTAGCCCAAAAACGCTCACACCGTGCACATCCAAGAATAGTCAATCAGTGCCATGAATTCATCATGCTCTTTCTTGCAGAATTCCCAAATAGGATCCATTGAATTGTTAAACTCAATCTCACATTGTTGCACTCATTGTTGGACATAGGGTAAAGACACTGGATAATCAAAAGTTTGATCTAAATGAAAGAGCTCATGTCCATGTCGGCCCTACACAAAGGCCATATTTTATGCAGGTCCCTCAAGGACAAGTGGGGTACCAAATGTTATGACCTCAAAAATCGTTTGGTAAAAACTCCAGACTGATCCGAGCTATTTTACGGGAATTATCCGCAAGAGAAGTTCAATACATTTCAGTAGAGTAACGTCCTATGTGGATGGGCCATATTATGCACATCTAACACATCGCTATGCTAAAAATGGCGACCTCGGATCATCCTGGAAATTTCGTAAAATGAGATCTAGAGATCATAACCTTTAAGGAGGGACGCGATGATGCTAACATCTGTGAACGATCCCTATGACTTAAACGGGAAAAAGTGGGTTTCGTATTGTTCTGTTTCAAACAGAACCTATGGACCGATTTTGACATTCTATAGCTTAAATTAAAGGTAAAGATGTAAACTACAAAATTGACTAACTGAATTTTTAATATTTTATCTTATTTGACAGTGAGAGGATCATAAAGAACAAAAACCCTCTTATTTTGGTCAAATTTGTAACTTCTTGGACCTGTGTATCTTTAATTTAGTATAAACTGAAAAATTCAGTTAGTCAATTTTGTAGTTTACATCTTTACCTTTAATTTAAGCTATAGAATGTCGAAATCGGTCACAACCACGTCAAATCCAATTAACGATGCATCGTAAACTGTGCTTGTTTACTGTTCTTAAAAGCAGCTGGATTTAATCTCAATTCCTTGACCGTTATCTTTTTGTTGCCTGTCTGACTAGACTCAAGTACTCCGCTGATTGACAGGAAATTAATTAACAAATTAATTTGTTATTGGAAATTTTGGGACTTGATTTTGATTAAATTATCCTTTGACCATCTGAGAAAATCCTGGTCCAATGTTGTCCTCCTTCGTTTCGATTGATTGATTAAACTCGACTGTATATAAGCAACCTTGAGCACTATGCAAAAGTATCCTCATTTGTTTTTAGTTAAATCAAATTAACCCACAGCAAACCTTCAAAATAAAAACCAAAATGCTCAAGTTTGTTTGTTTCGCTCTTTTGGTTGCCTACGTTTCGGCTGGAGCTGTCAAGTTTACTGACTGCGGTAATTACATTTTTGACGATTGATCTTGAACAGTTTATATATTTCTTTTGTTGTTTTTCCCCCAGGCCATGCTGAGATCACAAAGCTAGAAGCGAACGAGTGCGATGGCGAGACCTGCAAGATCCACAAGGGACAAGAATTCAAGCTTGATGCCGAGTTTGTAGCAAACCAGGACACCAACAAGATCACCGTTGGCATCACTGCCACCTTTAACGGCCTCACAATTCCAGTGCCCGGCGTCAACACCGACGGTTGTACCTATGTCAAGTGTCCACTGGTGAAGGGAACCAAGTATAGCTTCAGTTACAGTCTGATGGTGCCTAAATTGATTCCCAACATCAACGAAGCCGATGTTAGTGCCAAATTTACCGGTGATGCTGGCTCGCTCGCCTGTCTCACTCTCAAGGGCTCCATTGTGGATTAATTGTGGATTTAATGTTGATCTAGTAATAATCACTGTTTAACGATCAATAAAAGCCAAATATTTGAAAATATCCTCGTTAATGCTGTTTTCTGTCGCGCTAAACGTTAGCTAATCAAACTTATAAAGACATTTGGCACTTTTTGTATCACATAAGGCTGCGAAATTTCTTGACCGATTTGAATGAAATTTGGCACAGATACTTAAAAATATGTAAACCAGTGCATGACGTGCTCAGAAACTCAAAAAATTGTTTTTTAAATATAGCTGCCATTCAAATTTCACCCAAGTCATTCTTCTGTTTGAAGGTCAAGCCATTTTCCAGTGTATCCAACAATGAGTGCAACAATGAGAGAATTAGTTGGTTTTATGTAGGTTAGGTGCTTTGTAGGATTGGGTTTTGATTAAGTGTAAAGTAGGTTAGGAGTCGTGTAGGATTTGGTTTAGGTTAGGTGTGAGGTTTGTGTGGGCATCGTGAGCAAAATAATCTCACGTTCAGACTAAAGACTACGGATATAATGGTCTTTTCTTGGTCTTACTTATACTAGTGGGCCTTGCCGGGGCTTTATTTGAAGCATAAACTGCATTAGCTTCAATAATGTCCCCAAAATTGAGATTATGGGGAATAGTCAGCTGTGCGATTACCATAACATAATCTTTCCAACCTAAACCTAATCCTAATCACACCTACCTAACCATTTAACGCCCTAATCTACCTAAACCTAATCCTAACCACACCTACCTAACCACTTAACGCCCTAACCACCTAACCTACTTAAAACGCCCTTGCCATCTTTTGCAGTATTGACACTTCAAGCGAACTAAAAAATTTCTCATATTGCGTATGACTAAATTCCCTATTTTCATTGTTGCATTCATGATGCCTGATGCCCAACAATGGACACTCTAACTGAGATTAGCTCAATTACTCGAGAAGATTGCTTTGATATCTGTGGGCCCAAAATGTACAAACTGTTCACTTGACAAATGATATTTTTGTTATTGTGTGCAGGCCTGCAAAGCTATTGGACTTTGTAACACTGCGCTTATCATTAGCAATACATTCATTGGAGGAGCGACCGAAATCACTCACGCTGAGCGAGCGAAGCGAGCGAGGTGTGAGTGATTGAGGGAGTGACGAATCGTTGCCAGTAAAAAAGGAATTGGTGCAAATTTTGTGGGCAAGTAAATGCCGAAACTACTGTATGAATCGGTCCGAAAATTTTACACAATGTTTGGGTGCTGGTGTAGATGTGCACTATTGATTTGGGGTCATATAGGTCAAAGGTCAAAAGAGTAGTAATTTTTAAACAGTTTGAACAGTTGAGCTTTTTGACATACAAATTTTTTTTGTTACATTGGATGAACTGGATATTTCTGAATATACCTGGGAAAATCCGACCTCATTGCTGATAAATAAAATAGATACTATATGACTGATAGGCCCAGAGTGCACTCAATCAATATGAATGTATTGCTAATGATAAGCACAGTGTTACAAAGTCCAATAGCTTTGCAGGCCTGCACACAATAACAAAAATATCATTTGTCAAGTGAACAGTTGGTACATTTTGGGCCCACAGATATCAAAGCAATCTTCTCGAGTAAATGAGCTAATCTCAGTTAGAGTGTCCATTGTTGGGCCTGATGCCAGTGCACTCTGGGCCTATCATCCCGCACCCGAATATAGCCCGCAGGAGGCCACGAAAAAAAGTTGTTCCGTTTATAGCCCGCGGGCTATATTCGGGAATTTACGGTAATTTGTATTGTGTAAATACTAAATGATTCGACTTTATATCCAAAACGAAAAAAGATCAACTTTAATTAAGTAAATTGTTTAATATTGAAAATTTAAATACTTAAGCTAATGTGTGTCTCATTATGTGATATTTCGTACTATGGATCTACAACTGTCGGCACAATATTGGTCATTGTTTGGCTGCTTCTGTGCAGTCAAATAACGACGTAAGCTGGAGGGTTGATATTTGATAGCGAATGGCAATATGCTCACATTTAATAGACCAACTTCTCCATCTGCATACAAGCTCTCTCCTTACTGTTGGACTGCTCAATACGTTTTGCAGCATTCTTCAATTTTGTATTCAACTCTTCGTCATTAAGCAGTCGATCGATTGCTTCAATCAATTCCTCGTCTGCAAATTCATAAGTGTCCAGTCGGATTCCGAAACCTTTCTCTTGGATTCTCTGTGCATTGTCGTACTGGTCTGCGAATAGAGGCAGAACGATCATTGGTTTGCCAAACATGAATGTTTCTGTGACGGTGTTGTTGCCACCGTGAGTTATCACCAGGTCCACCAGTGGTAGGATTCGTGTTTGAGGGAGCTGTGCTTCGCCCCAACAATTTTCCGGTAGTTCATACTCATCTGCACGTGGCCCTTTCGAGACGATACATTTGTGCGCAGTTGTGCCAATCAATTTGGTCAGTCGTTTCATCAGCACCACATCGTAACATCCCATTGAACCCATTGATAGGTAAATCAACTTTTCATCAGGTTGAATCTGAAATTTATCAGCAAGTTCAAATGATTCAGCAATTTCGCGACAAAATGCATCAATTTGAAGAACATTTTTGGCCAGCGGCACCAAATCTTGATAATCCAATTCTAGTGGGAAAGCGTAAATGTTCAAGTACGGAGACATACCGTGGTTCTCTTCTGGATGATTAATTTGGCTAGTATAATTGAATGCTTTGTTGAGTTTGATCTGATTGTCAATATGCGATTGAAGAAATTTGTCCTGCAGATGCTTGAATTCGGTCCATCTTGATGGATCACTACTGGTCGGGTAACCTGAAAGTAATCTTGTAAATAAAATTGATCGACTTAAGACATCAAACCGGAGAAAATCGGCGGCAATTTGGGTGAATTGTAAAAGGACAATGGATTTCCACTGAAGAGGACCACATACGGAATGTGTGATTGCACTATTTGTGGTGCAATCAAAATGTGATCAATCACAATCAAGTCGGGTGACTCTTGTTGGATTGCGTCACCAATTTGACTTGAAAATTGGCATGTTTTCTCGTAGAGAAAGTTGCCCAAAGCACTATTGACAAATGATTGCATCTTCACGAACGAACTTGCACTGCTGAACATGGGCGAGGATAACAGCTTTTTACTTGCCGACATTACCGGATTCTCTTGTGTTGGATTGGCTTTCTTGGCTTCTTTTAGTCCTATTACTTGAAACCCAAATTTTTCAGTTTCTTCACGGAAAGTTTCATTGATTACGAAGATGATTCGATGTGATCGTTGGGCGAGTGCTTGCGCAATGCCGATGCAAGCGTTTAGGTGGCCTGTACCGTCCATTGGGTGGATCAGCACTTTCAATGGTTGAGCCGCTGATGATTTGGTCATTTTGGATTGTTTTAGCTGGTTGACTCAGGCCTATGAAAATAATCATTCAAATCCATTTGAGTTTATATATTAAAAAGGCAGCCCATTAGAGTCACTTCGTCAAAGTGTGGCTTGTGTCAATTGATTCACATTTACACCAATAAACTTGACATCACTTTACGAAAGTGTGCTCAAACGCATCTAAAAAATAAATATTCGATGGAATAATGGTGGTGTCCTGAATGAGAGCGCGTAGCGCTATTTAAGAACAATTTAGGCCCAAAGATGCTTAAGAGTAACTTGTGCCATTAGCAAAAAGCACAATATCAATGTTGAGTTATTATCTTTTATCATGTGCTCGTGTCGTAATGTTGATGTTAGGTGCAATGTTTTAACTGTGAGTTTGTGGAATAATAATAAAAAATGTCCAAATTGTGCCATTGCACTTGTTGCTACACATTCATGAAAGTGTCATGCACTTTTGAATTTGCCCTGAAAGTGCATAATTATGGATTGCAATGAAAAGTTATAAATGAACATTTAGGGCTCAGAATGTCCTTAGTCTTAGCTTAAAATGGTCCAACTCCTCTTTTCACTGTGTTGCCTCTCTATTACTCACACACAAAGCTTGCACAACTGTCTTTCGTCACTCAACTTCCCTGACCCAATTGCTCAATCTGTACCCACGCATACCTAGAAAAATCAATACTCAATAATTTCCAATTTCAATTGTTGAACACATTGTTAGACATGTGACCCCAACAATGGGCAATCGAGCTTAGATATTTGATATCTGACATTTGTTCGACAGGTTATACCTTAAGAACAATTTTCGCAAAATCCAAGATTGAACTGCACATCTGCATGATATTCTAAACACTTTGACTAAATTTGATGCTAATCGGTTGAGAAATGTAGGGGCAGTTACATTCACAAGAATCGAAAAAGGGTTGAACCATAATATTCGCTAACGCTCGACAAATAGAGTTATCTTTTGATGTCAAAATTTATACAAACTTAGATGGCAAATCTATTATATGACACGATAAGAGACTACCAGACCGCAGTGCACATATAGTTGGCGGCAATGCGATGGCACATAACAAATCATATTTGCTTGCTTGCAACATCTATGGTAACATATATGTTGCAACATATATGTTATCAAAATCACACGCTCGCACTGAGATTAGTCGATTAACGAAGGCTATGTTCACTATTTACCTTTACCTTTCTATTGGTGTTCATCCCCCAACACAATCCGTTTAAGAGTCAAGGCATTGTATACAACTCATTATCAGTGGCTTAATTGCTCTAGACTTAACGGTGTATTTCACCTTCGAGCGGGCCCAAATTGACCTTGTCATATATTTTGGGTGAATATAAACCTGTTGGCAAACAATTGAGCCAATCATTCGGCTAGCTATTTAGTTGTTATACCAATAGTGTGTGCACAAAATATACAAACATGTCCATCAAAATGATTTTGCAAGTGCTGAAAAAGCAGAATTATTTTCTGTTTGAATTATTCCTGGCTGCAAAACTTGCCGCACAGTATGTCTCACAAATTGCAATCAGTATGTTGATACAGGACAAGGTCTGTTTAATCAACTATGGCCAAGAGGCTTACTTTTGTCAACACATTCAAGATATGAATGGCACTGCAGCGATCGAAAGCACTCGAGATAACATTCTGGGTGAAACTACACAGCTCGTTGGTTACAAGTAAGTAAAGTTTTCATAGTCGTATTAAATTTCAATATGAATTTCAAACAACCAGGAATCTAATAGAATGCATCCCAATGGTCCTTTGGTCATTGGTTGTGGGCTCTTTTCTCGACAACTATTCTGGTGGCACCTTTCTAATGATGTTTCTTAACATATTCGGAGAAATATTTGCAACAGTCATTTACATGCTGCTGGTGAATTTCTATGATTCAAGTTAGTAATTCAAGATTGAAAATATAATTGAAATTAGTTAATCAAACTTTTCTGAAATAGGCCCATACTTGCTGTTTTTAGCCTCCTTACAAGCAGTCATTTGTGGCGGAATGGTCACATTCAGCACCACTGCATTTCGGTACATATCTGTCAACACGAGCGATGGAAATCGAGGTTTCAAGTTCATTATTCTTGAAATTATTTTCATTGTTGGTGAGTTTGTTTTGTATGTTTGACAAGTATTTTGTCTTAAATATTTAATTTGATAGGAATTGCATTAGCCATGTTAGCGGGTGGATCACTTTTGGTTCTCACCACCGAAGGAACTCAAATTCGAACCTACTATAGCAACTTTTCGGTCACTTTAGCATTAGATGTCATAGCCGGTGTGTTGCTCACTTCATTGTACTTTGTTGAAAGATCAAACAAGAAAACTTCAACCAATTTAAACAACGTTGACGATAAAAGCATTAAGAAAATCAAAGAAAATCACCAAGAAGAGCAGCGTCATTTTTTGAAAATTTTATTTGATTTCAGTCACGTTTTAGAGACATTGAAATGTCTGTTCAAACCACGTGAGAATCGAGTTCGTCTTCAACTATTTCTGCTTTACATTGTTCTGTTTGTAACTGTGCTCACTACCACAGGTGTACAAATGGTTGCCTTACAATTCACCCAAAAAGTGTACGAATGGAATGTAAGCACAATTACAGTGTTCAATTCGGTTGGACAGGTTGTTTCGATGACATTGCTCGCCGTTTGTTCAGGAATTCTCATGAAAGTACTCAAACTTTACGAAGGAACACTCATTCTACTCTCACAATTGTCCAAATTTAGCAGTGATTTACTGTCTGGTCTTTTACTAAAGCCTCTTGCTGCATATCTTTCACTCCCAATCGGTATGTCATCTGACTTTGATTTTCAATTCAACTATTAATAAATTCTTAAATGCAGGTTGCCTTGCTGGTGTGGCGGTTGTATCCATCCGAACCAAACTATCGAAACTAGTCACCGAGGAAGAGGTCGGGAAAATATTTAGTCTCAGTTCAACTATCGAAGCGCTGGTGCCCTTGGCCTCTTCTCTCGTCTATTCCAACTTGTTTGTCGCTTCAATTGGTCCATTTCCTGGTGCAATTTACCTATTCAGTTGTGTCATCATATTCATCGCTATGTTGATTATGCTTTTTGAACGATTCTATTGTCCCATTCAGACCAGAAGTGAACATGTACCAAAGGGTAATGATACAGATTCTACCACAATTCAAGAACAAGGGCCTCAAGCTTAATTTTTACATTATACTTAAAATTGATTTAATGGCGAAGAGTCTTAATAAAAATAATCCAATCCAATTGATTCGATTGAATAGAATTTAAACAATGAAACCAAACTTAAAATTTAATTGACAATTAATAATCGACAATTATTTGAGGTATTATTACTTTTGGATTTTGTAAGAATGTAAATAATCTCCCATTCATATAACTTATCTATTTATTTAAAAACAATTTAAATCATTATATATTGCAAATAAATTAACCGTATCGACAAATTCAGCCATTTGCCCCCTCCTGAGACCCGCAGACTGAGGGTCTGCGGGTCCGGGGGACATTGGGGGACATGCCAAAAATATTTTATTTGCGGGTCTGCGGGTCCTAGAATGTGCGAGTCTGCGGGTCTTATATCTAATTGGGTATCCTAGTGTATCCTGAGTCTGTGGGTCCTATGTCTAACTGTGTATCCCTAATGTATCTTGGGTCTGTAGGTATGTTGGTATTATATCTAATTGGGTATCCTAGGGTATCCTGAGTCTGTGGGTCTGTGGGTCCTATGTCTAACTGTGTATCTCTAATGTATCTTGGGTCTGTAGGTATGTTGGTATTATATCTAATTGGGTATCCTAGTGTATCCTGAGTCTGTGGGTTTGTGGGTCCTATGTCTAACTGTGTATCCCTAATGTATCCTGAGTCTGTAGGTCTGCGGGTCTTATATCTAATTGGGTATCTTAGTGTATCCTGAGTCTGTGGGTCTGTGGGTCTAGAATTTGTTAGTATCGCTAGGTAAGGGTTTTTAAACGGGCTTTGGTATCTTAATTACACTTACACTTGACGCTTGTCTGGCAAATATTAAGACCCGCAGACCCGCGAAGTTTAAGACCCCCAGACCCACAGGGGCAGTGCCGCCCTATATGTCCCCCGGACCCGCAGACCCTCAGCCTGCGGGTCTCAGGCGGGGCAAATGCCGACAAATTCAGCCATTTTCGGAACATTGTCATCGAAAATCATAATCTTTTTATCCTTCAGCCCAGCTTACTCAAACTCGGGTCCCAGATCAAACTTGACAAAATCCCGTTGAGTCTCCTTTGTAAAGCCGAGCACATTAAAACTATAATGCTCATCAAAACCAAAGCTCGGTTCATTCACAACTGTCAAACCCCAAACATCAACATCCTGTTTAGCGTATTCCTGAAAGAACTTCACCAAATATTTGGCATACAGTTTGTAATGCTTTCCACCAGGTTCACCCAGGAGTACACCACCGTGATTGAGTTGTTTGTTGGTTTTCATCCATGCGGGGAGATGACCAGGCACTGCCAAAGTAGAGCATCGACTTGTTGGTCAGTTCTAGTTCAAGGGATTAAGTTTAGGACTGTTAGGTTGTTAGGCAGGTGTGGTTAGGGGGATTAAGCTTAGGTCAGTTAAGTGGTTAAATTTTTTTTGTGATTTAAATTCTTTATTGGTAGTTAGAAATTAATTAACATACTCTTTAACAAGAGTAAATTCGGTTGTTAGGTGGTTAGGTGTTTAAGGATTTAGAATTTGGAATTTATTTTTGAGCAACTAAGGCTCCGAAGTTTCTTAACCGATTTGAATCAAATTAGGCACAGATACTTCAAAATATGCAAACCCGTGCATGACGTGTTTAGAAATTCAAAAAGTTGTTTTATAGGTATAGCTGCCATTTACCAAAGTCATTCTTCTGTTTGAGGGTCAAGCCATTTTCCAGTGAACCCAACAATGAGTGCAACATTGTGAGAATCGTAGTTAGTTTTATTTAGGTTAGGTGCCGTATAGAATTTTGTTTAGGTTAGGTGTTAAGTAAGTTAGGTGCCGTGTAGGATTGGGTTTCGGTTAGGTGTAACGTCGGTTAGGTGCCGTGTAGGATTGGGTTTAGGTTAGGTGTTAGGTCGGTTAGGTGCCGTGTAGGTTTGGGTTTAGGTTAGGTGTAAGGTCGGTTAGGTGCCGTGTATGATTGGGTTTGGGTTAAGTGTTAGGTCGGTTAGGTGCCGTGTAGGTTTGGGTTTCGATTATTTGTAAGGTCGGTTAGGTGCCGTGTAACCACTAGTTCTGTTTAGCCGATTGAGTAACAAACCATCGTACTGAAAGAAGAGCATCCATCTGAGCTAAAGAGTAGATCCATGATCTTTGCGGCACATATGTCTGCCCCTCATTCTCTGGTTACATTGTGGAATGTTCTCAACAATGCTTTAATTCGATGTTGTGTATTGATTTGGATTTCAAAAAGTTCATACTTTTTCTCAACAAGTTCTGACAAATTTTACCAAAATTGAAGACAATCTCTCAACGTGACGTTTTTGAACTAAGCAATTTTTTAATCAAACAACTGTTGCTCTCTTTGGCCCCATTTTGATAAAATTTATTTTTGATTTGTATTTGTTGTCTCTTGTTGGTTGAAGCAACATTAGATTGAACAAAGGCTCATGTCCATATCATCAATGTGCATGCCTGTACAATGTAAATCCCACATTACGCCGTGTCTTATCAAAATGCGGGCCCATTCTGAACGCTACTATGCAAACATGCGCATGCTTAGATACAAAATTGTACAATTTTATTCAAACGCTGATAAAATGACGTTAAATGATAAATACAATGTATGATTGGGCATGATAACGTGCCAAATATCTGAATGGGACAAACTGTTGCTTCCTATTGGATTGGTATAAATATTTAATAGATTGAGTCTATTGATGAGATAGATTTTGAAAATGCGGTTTAAAATAGTGTTAATTTTTACGACAATTTGGGTTTGGCTTTTGGTTGGCTTGGGTATGGTTATGATTATTTTTAGGTTTGGGTTTTAATTTTTTTTTCATTGTCTTTCAGCTGCGAGCAAATGCAACCCCCCGTGACTACAGTAGAGACTCAATCGTCTGTGTCTGTTCGGAAACGTTGCAATGTGATGGCGATTTTGCGGATCTCAAGATCAATCCCGACAAGAAGGTGATCACCTCTATTCGAACCACAAAAGCAGGCGAACGATTTGCTCATAGTGAATATGTTTTTTAGTGCTGAGGCAACTAAACCCACCGGTAATGGTAATATCGTGATTGTCGAGGTGAACTCCACAAAACGGCATCAGAAAATTATGGGATTCGGTGGTGCTTTCACCGATGCAACCGGGTACAATATTGTGAAGTTGCCCAAGAGTTTGCAGACACGACTGATGCGGGATTATTTTGCTGCTGAGGGCATTGGCTATCGGATGGGTCGTATTACTATTGCTGGATCGGATTTTTCTACTAGAGCCTACTCTTATGATGATAATCCTGATGATGAGACCTTGGAAAAGTTTTCGTTGCAAGCTGAGGATTTTGCATATAATGTATAATGTCGTTACTGGTTACTGGTTACTGGTTACTGGTTACTGGTTACTGGTTACTGGTTACTGGTTACTGGTTACTGGTTACTGGTTACTGGTTACTGGTTACTTGGCACTTGGCACTTGGCACTTGGCACTTGGCACTTGGCACTTGGCACTTGGCACTTGGCACTTGGCACTTGGCACTTGGCACTTGGCACTTGGCACTTGGCACTTGGCACTTGGCACTTGGCACTTGGCACTAGGTTCTGGTTACTGGTTACTGGTTACTGGTTACTGGTTACTGGTTACTGGTTACTGGTTACTAAGTCAATTTTTTAACTTTTTTTATTCAGATACCATTTCTAAAAATAGCCCAAGAATTGACCAACAACTCGATGCTCTACTTTGGCAGTGCCTGGTCATCTCCCGCATGGATGAAAACCAACAAACAACTCAATCACGGTGGACTACTCCTGGGTGAACCTGGTGGAAAGCATTACAAACTGTATGCCAAATATTTGGTGAAATTCTTTCAGGAATACGCTAAACATGATGTTGATGTTTGGGGTTTGACAGTTGTGAATGAACCGAGCTTTGGTTTTGATCCGAATTATAGTTTTAATGTGCTCGGTTTTACCAAGGAGACTCAACGGGATTTTGTGAAGCTGGATCTGGGGCCGGAGTTTGAGAAAGCTGGGCTAAAGGATAAAAAGATTATGATTTTCGATGACAATGTTCCGAAAATGGCTGAATTTGTCGATACGGTGCTTAAGGATAAAGATGCCAACAAGTATGTGGCCGGGATGGCTTTCCATTGGTATTTGAATTCAATAAATCCTCGAGGTCAAATTCTCGATGGTATCAATCAGCGTTACCCGGACAAGTTCCTCCTGTCCACCGAAGCTTGCGATGGTTGGAGTTATGGGGTTGGACCACTGGGCGATTGGAACAATTTCGAAAACTATGCCAATGACATCATTGAGGATTTGAATCACCACACCAGCGGATGGATCGACTGGAACATGGTGCTCGATACTAACGGTAGACCAAATTGGGTCAACGCCAATGCCAATGCACCGATCATTGTGAATGCCAGCGCTGGCGAGTACTACAAACAGCCTTCCTTTTATGCACTGGGACATTTCGCTAAATTTCTCACACGAGATTCGGTGAGAATCCATCAGGAGGTGAAGAATGCCGAAGAGAATTTCTTTTTTGTGACTGTTTTTGAAAGACCAGACAAGTCACGAGTGTTGACGGTGCTCAATAAACGAGCGACACCAATTCAACTCCAGATTCATGATCCAGTGAGTGGTCACGTGACCGTTGAGGTGAAGGAACACTCGTTGGAGAGTTTGATTTGGCATTAGTGCCAATGTGAATTGATTAATAATCAATAAAATTTGTTTTATTTCAAATAAAAAAAAGTACACAATACTTAAATCCTTTAATCAAAAGTTCACGTTGAAGCTACATTTGTCCAAAACGCTTCAAATTGACCATTTCATTTCATTTAAGGCAAGACAAAATGCATTTTTTGTGGAAATAGTCACTCTACTCATTTCAATGGAATAAAATCGTTTTACTTGTGCAACCATAGCACCGACACCTCTGGACAAATTTTGACTTTGGATATGCCAAATTAAAAGTAATTACATGGGCTTGATTAATATCAAAACACATTTTCTAGTTTGGATGTGGTTTGCTCAAAAATTGTCAAAATGTGCGCAAAAAACAAAATTTTTTGCCATTGAGCTCAACTCACGACAAAACAAAGTCCAAAATGAAAAATGTGTTCCGATATTAATCAAGCCCATGTAATTACTTTTAATTTGGCATATCCAAAGTCAAAATTTGTCCAGAGGTGTCGGTGCTATGGTTGCACAAGTAAAACGATTTTATTCCATTGAAATGAGTAGGGTGACTATTTCCACTAAAATGCATTTTGTCTCGCCTTAACAATATTATCGCATCCGTTTTTATTAATTTTTGTCAATGTTTTGATTGGTTAATCGTAACCGTCTGTTAACCAAAACCTCTGTAATCAACTTCTTAGAAATAGCATTTAAAGGCCAACATTAACAAGGGATGTAGGCAATTTTCTCTAAATGGATAATAACTTTTATCAAGAACAATCGAATACATCTTTACATTATTTTGGTTATTCATTTTTTAATTGAACAGTAAGCCATTCAAAGATATATTCGTTGATTTTACATAAAAGGTAAAAAATAATTTTTTCAATCTTTTAATAATTGAATTCACATAGTAACACACATTTTAACAGTTCTCACAAGCTTTGTATTCTTAAATTTAACCAGCTGCGCATGCGTAGACCAGGATTAGAAGCATCTAAAACAAAAAATATCTTCTTCTAAAACAACAGAATTTATTTGCGATTAACTCAAAAAAATTTAAATCTAAATCTTTTGCTTGAACTATCAAAGTGTGGCGTTAAGTTAGAAATGTTTTTTTGTAATACCAAAAGGGGAGCGTCCAGAAATTATGTCATCAACAGGAGGGTGGGTCGGTAGTTAAGGTACTGATGATGCTATGATGATGAAAGATTGGGAGGGTGGTCGAGAATCTGATATGAAGTTACTTTTGTAAATCGATTTATTTGCCAAATGTCGAAAAGTTGTAAGTGATAAGTAATTTTGGGCTACTTTAAGAATACTTTGCCCCAATATATAGCTATGAATCAATTCATTAAAATTGTAATAATTGTTCATGTGATTGAGTTTTATGCATATATATAAGGGTACCCCCTTATACGTTCAATGGGGTGGTTTGTCCCTTGATGTCGATTTGATGACGAGGGGTGGGTCGGTAGTCTAAAAACTGATTTTCTTGATGACGTAATTTCTACCTAGGTACCATTCTGTCGATATACAATTTTAATCAATTGTCTTCTTAAAAAACCGTTACTTTCGTTTCAAATCTCAAAGTCTAAAGTTTATACATCTTATTTTTCATTGAACTTATTGATTCCCTTTTCTTAGAAATAACAGGTAGATTTTATATAAAATATAAATTGGACATTTATTATTTCTTATTAATGTTTTAATTTATTAAACGTGTATTCTTTTAATCAAACTTCATAGAAACAATATTTAAGGTAAAATTAACGTATCCTTCGTTACTTGTCTAAATGGGCATTAAATAACTTTAATCAAGAGCACTCATGCATATCTTTACATTTCCTCAATTTAATGTTTACCTTAGTTATTCGGTTTTATTAAATCGAACAGTAGGACATTTAAAAGAGCATAAAATCCTCTGCATACAATGTAAGAAAAAACTCTATTTAATTTTTTATTAAAAAAATATTGAATTTACATCGTAATTACATTTTATAAATCTCGTCGTCGTCAAAAGATTCGTCTATTTAATCTCAATTGCCTGCGTTTCTTCAAAAAGGTTTCTAATTAATTTAATTTACAATTTAGCATTAAGAATTTGGGTTTCAATTTTTTTGGTAATGCTAAACAAATTTATTTATTTTATATTGTTAGAGATGATTTATTATAATAATATTTATCTCATACGTTATCTTAAGAAACCGATAAAGTTTTAAATAAAGTTTTAAAAAAAAATTGCACTCATTTTCTACTTGCTTTACCCGAGTGTTGTCCACAAAGTCTGTGGTTACCACCACACAAGCAAATTTAATTTGATTTAAAAAGTTTTGATATCTGACATGACTTCACATTTTTAAAGGTAAATTTTGAAAATTTTGTTAATTTACAATTCTTTTCTCAATTCACAAATATTTACGAGTTACACAGTGTTAATGCCATTTATTTGCCTTGTGATTGTCAACTCTCAATCAATTCAACTCACATCAGAACTCAAATAAACTATTACGAGCAATCCTATTTGCTCAATTCTCTCAATATCCATTTAGTTCTTTTTCTTATCTCAATTTCTCATTTTCCTTCTTTTTACTGGCTTCTTCGAAAGGTCTCAAAATTAAATAATTGTCTGACAAAGACAAACTATTGAATTACTGTTGGAAAACGTAGACTTGCAATTTATGCTTGTTCATACATTGAGTTTTGCGCATAATTTATTTGAAACAATCAACACTTGTGATTGCTTATCAAATTCATAGAAATTAAGATGTAGAATCGTAAGATTCGTTTAAAAATTTTAATGTTTCATTTTTTTAATAGAACACTCAACATTCAAATTTTCACAATTCTATGCTCAACGAATGAATTTCTTTTATTTAATTCTGTTTTCTCAATTCATTCATCTTTATCATGTCTACAGAGAAAGAGTTTATAAAGGTTTCTGAGTATTTTCAAAAAATATTTTATTGTCATTATCATTTTTTGCAATTTGAATTTATTTAATACTCTATTGGCAATTAGTCTCAATATAAATTGAGATGTTACTTAACAGTGCCTTTTCTAAATGGCAATCACTTTTTAAAAAACAATGTGTACTTATATTTTTTAATTTTTTTGAAAATTCATTGGTTCTATTTTTAAAAGCTTGGACTTTACACTTGAGTCAATTTAATCTTTGTCTTCTTTGAATAAAGATCATATCAAGAGACGATCTAACATGGAATTTATTCAGTTATTTTTGAAGGTTTCTCCATATTTGTTTGTCTCTCTTCAACAATTTAGTAAATTTAATTCTTTTTGAACTAGTTTAAAACAAATAACGATATATTTTCTCACATTTCATTTCTGATGTTCAAATGTCTTCAAACATCGTCAGTAGGTTTAAATTTATATATCTCAATAGTTCATCTCCCTCAGGGTTTTTCTCTTTTAAATGGTAAAATAAAGTATTCGTCCTTTTTGTTTTGTTTAAAAGTCTATTTGTTTATTAAACAATTTTGTTATTCCTTCTTAATTATTTACTTCAATACGACAAATATATTTACAATTAAATGAATTCTTCATAACACTTCAATTGATTAAATTCAAAAGTCTCCAGCTTTTACAACGGTTTTATCATGTAATAATCATTGTAGTAAATTATCATGATTTATGGTAATATTAATCGGGTAACTTTAATATATCGAAGTATTTTTAAATTGGTACTATTTTAAGAATCAAATATTCTAAATTGACTTTTGCATTAATAAGCAAACATGACCTTCAAAATTTTAGACATTTGCTCAAAAAGACGAATTTGAACTTATTGTGTTGGAACTTGGAATGTTCGGATGTTCAACCGTATTCAAAGTATTTTTGCTTAAAAGGTAAACAAATATACAACAATTTCCATTGTTCATTATCTAAACAAAGCTATTTTTTGTTTCAAGTATTTAATTCAAATCATGTTCCCTAACAAAATGTCTAAGATTTATTGTTTTCATTTTGTTTTAAATTACAGTAATTAAAGACGAGTTTCATAAGCTAAACTACATTGAAAACTAAATTGAAAGAAAAAAATATAAATCCAATTAAAAACAGTTTCAATTTCTGTTTTTAAATTTTAGTTTCACAATTCACTTGTATTTACCTTCTTGTCGTCGAGTATTCTTGGTAAAGGTTTTTTTTAATAACTTAATCTAACTGTTTGTTATGTTTAAAATTAATTTAGTAAAAATTTTTGCATTCATATTATGCTTTCTTTGACCTAGTGTCCTCCACAAAGTCTGTGCTTGCCATCACATAAGCAAGTTTAATTTGATTTAAACGTTTTCTTTTACCTCACAACTTTAAATTTTTAAAGGTAAATTTTGAAAATTTTGTTAATTTACAATTCTTTTCTCAATTCACAAATATTTACGAGTTGCACTGTTTTAATCTCATTCATTGACCTTGTAATTGTCAATATTCAATCAATTCAACTCACATCAGAACTCAGATAAACTATTAAGCACAATCACATTTGTTCAAATCTCTCAAAATTCATTCAGTTCTTTTCCGTATCTAAATTTCAATTCTTTCCGCCGGATTCATTTAATAAAGGTTTCAAAATTAAATAATTGTCTGAAAAAGACAAACTACCATTGAAGGTCTTACCCCCTGAGCGTGCGCCTTTTGTGCGAGTCCACATGAACGTGCGCACTTATGCGTGTCAATTTTTACGAGTATTTATCAACGTGCACATATTTACGAATCCACTTTTACGTGCATGTTTTCACGTGTGCATATTTACGTGCCCACTTTTGCGTACAGATCTATATGCGAGTGCATTTTTACGTGTACTTAAAGTTAAAGTTAAAGTTAAAAACAATAAGTTAATTTATTAATTTAATTCTTATTGTTGATGTTTGACCTATGACTGGACATCGTGAGTTCATTGTCTAGTCATTGCCCACACAGGAGGCAGCACAATGTCACACTATTTGTCTATTTAAGCTCGTTGCCTGCCTGTCTGTAGTTAGAGTGTAATCACCCCTCGATCGTTGTACTGTCTCACCATCTACCTCGACTTATGTACTTTTCCCTCTGACCAGATTCACCTTCACAGTGCGCTGTAATTAACCTAAAGATTAACAGATTATGAGACTTAATCTGTGAAGCTAATCTGGTATCGTTTCTTCAAGCTGGAAGTATTCGACTGGGAAGACAAGTGTACGGCGGATTCTCTCTCGTGTGCAAGTGCCGTTTGGTGGAGACTGATCGAGTTCGACTTTGTTGGTACGATGGCATCAACTGACCTCAAGTGTGGCTGTGCTTACTGGAAGCTGAAACTTTTGTGTCACTGGAAGGATCGCATCAAGGCGATGATGGATGCAAGTTTTGGCCTCGTGTTCGAGTGGTCTACGGATCTCAAGGAAGAGCAAACGGAACGACGATGGCTGTGCCAACAAGTGAGTGAATGTGTGGACAAAGTGTTCGCGGAACTGGTCACACTCGAATGCTCTTCGTGTGGAAAGGTGGACAAGTTCGTGGACCATCCTGGAGATGTCCTGTCAACGGAGCCATGCACGGCTGTGAACTGTCACCAAAGGAGTAAAGGTTCAAGCTTTGACTTGATGTTTCAACCTGAAGTTGATTGTCAGCAAGTTGCGTTCTTTGCCCGGCAAGCACCGATCGTGAAGGCAAATATTGCAAGTTCAAGTGTAACAGCTGACAAGTGGTATATTGATAGTGCGACAGGTCGTCATATGTGCAAGACCCGTCAAGTGTTTACCAACTATGATCATCTGAGTGAACCGATTCCGATCTTGGCGGCGAATGGTCAACTGCTTGAGGCGACTGGCACTGGGACTGTGAAACTCGAAACTGAATCAGCGTTCATCACGATGAAGGATGTTGAATACGTGAATGGTCTGTATTCAAACCTATTTTCAGTCCGACAAGCAACCAAGTATGGCAATACAGTGATCTTCAAGGGAAACACGTGTCGCATGTTCAACCAGAAGAATCAGTGCGTGATCAATGCTTACGCTGGAACTGATGGACTGTATTCGATTAATATGGCCAAGTCTACACAGAAGGCAAACTGTGTGAAGCAATCATTTGCTGTTGATGAGACAAACCAAAGGAAGTTGACGAAGGCAAGAAGACCGTCCGATCTGGTGCACATCGATTTGTGCAGTTCCTTTGTGCCTTCTCATGATGGATGTCGTTTCATTTTGACGTGTGTGGATGACTTCACTGGCCATTGTGCGGTCTATTTTCTCGACTACAGAGGAGAAGCGACTCGATTTCTGAAGATCTATTTGCGTAAAATGGCGGAGAAAGGTTTTACGATTGGTTGTGTCCGTATGAGTGTCAACCTGAATTTCTGCCGTCGAGCTGTTGGTTCGATTTTGAGAAAGTTTGACATCAACTTTGAGCGAACCACGAGTAAGCTAAAGGGAGTAGCTGAACTGAAGAATGAAGCACTTCAAACGGAAATGAATCGTCTGCTGAGACAAAGTGGAATGTCTTCAGTGCTTTGGTGTGAGGCACTCAATTACGCGAACTATGTTATGAACCGAAAGACCTCAACCAGTGGCCCGTCACCTTATGAGAAGATGTTCGGACAAAGGCCTGAACAAAACTATTTCCATGATTTTGGAAGCAAGTGCTCTGTCCTAAATGGAAGTTGTTGGGACACTAATGCGATTTTTCTCGGTTATACTGTGGACGATGATTATCGAGTGAAACTTCAAGGCGGAAAGTCGATTCATGTCGAAGCATGTGACATTAAATTTGTTGGGGAAGTGAGCCCGCATTGCCTGTCCGGTTCAATAAGGAACATTCCGTCACACTCGATTGGTGATCCACGAAAAGACTATTGGTATTACGACTCTTACCTAACCGATAGTGAAGACGAACAAGTCCCAGAATTGGTTGTGCCCAACAGGACTGTCGAACGCCACTCGGGTGTTTGTGATATGTCTGTGAACATCACTCTTGATCAAAGTATGGCATCTACGAGTGGACAATCTGTGCCCAATGTGATTGAACAAGTCTTGTCCGATCCACTCGAATATGAACACCAAAAGGATATTGTTGGTTCAAGCATAAACTATGAAGATGCCAAAACTGAAAGTGAAGACCCGACTTTGACTAGGCGTTCCAAGCGTAAACGAATGGACAGAAACACTCCTGTCAAACTGAAGAGAAGCAAGTCTCGGAAAGCGTTCTTAGCCCGTCATGTTCCGAGACTATCACCGATGACCAATGTGGAGCTGTCTGCCCGAGACAAGGAGACCGTCTGTTTGGATCTAAACTTGGTGGATTGGCCGAATCGATTCACTGGAGATCTCGTTGTTTGGTCATCGCGCTATCGTGCAACCCAGGACATGCTGATTGGTTCGACCTACGATTCTGGTTACGAACTCCCTGGGACCCGGGACTCTTCTTTATTAAACCCGGGGAATGTTGATGTTTGACCTATGACTGGACATCGTGAGTTCATTGTCTAGTCATTGCACATACAGGAGGCAGCACAATGTCACACCATTTGTCTATTTAAGCTCGTTGCCTGTCTGTCTGTAGTTAGAGTGTAATCACCCCTCGATCGTTGTACTGTCTCACCATCTACCTCGACTTATGTACTTTTCCCTCTGACCAGATGCACCTTCACAGTGCGCTGTAATTAACCTAAAGATTAACACTTATGACAATATTTTACAAAATAACATTAATTCAAACTTGAAACATTATTCTTAGGTGAAATGTGTCTTTCAATAGTCTTGAGATAGTCCTGAATGTCTTGAGTGGTTGCACAACTGGAAAAATACGATTCGTATCTTTCAATACATTTTGTTGTAATGATGCGAGTAAATGTCTTTGGGTTAATGTCAGTTTTCTTCTCGGCTAATACTTCTACTCTATCAAGTTCAAATTCATAATTTTCTGCTTGATTTAATAAATGAGACATCATTTTCCAGAAGTATGCATGATGAGACTGCACAGCACTGTTCAAATTAAAATGCCAACCTTCTACTGAATTGTTGGTGATAGGAATATTCTCTTTTATGTTATCAAACTGGTTCCACATTCGAGTGCTGAACATCGGTTTTGAGGATTTTGAACCAATCCACGTTTTTTCGAAGTAAAATATAAAATCACTCAACTTTTTATCATCAAGTTCTGGATTTTCACTTTCGGGCGATGGAGGTGGTCTCTCACTCAGAATTACTTTGTACGCCAATTTCAGTTTATGTTGTGGAACAAATGCCAAAGCCATTAGTCTGTGTACAAAACTGTTGACTAGAGGTTCACTTGAATATCGGATACTCAGTCCTTTACGATTTACATTTTGAGTGATCGCTCGTTGGAAATGAACATAGCAACCAAGATGCTTGATTTTCTTGAAATCTTTGTGCTTCATGGCTTTAATAAAACCAGTTTCAAACCATTTCCTATTGGCCTATTGCAAATTACCTAACATTTTCTTGAGATTGTTCATTTTAGATATAATTTTTGCCCTTTTATTCTTCTTTTTGAAGATTTGTGAGTTCTGAGTGTTGTTTTGTTGAGACACACTTGAGGTTGACTGCTCAGTTGACGTTGACAATGATGAAACGTTGTCTACTTGTCGTAGTCTTCCACTTCTGGTTCTTTTTGGTGAATCGAAAGTAGGATTATTCAATGGTAAATTGTTGACCTTTCTTGGACGACCACGAGGACGCTTTTGAACGACAGGACATTCTGGAGACGTAACAGTTTTTGACATGGCTGCACAAAAAGTGAAGATTTGAGGGATTTGAGATTGTTTTGAAGTTTGACAGTACAACAACAAA
The DNA here is from genome assembly GCA_023373905.1 of Rhizoglyphus robini. Lineage (NCBI taxonomy): Eukaryota > Metazoa > Arthropoda > Arachnida > Sarcoptiformes > Acaridae > Rhizoglyphus > Rhizoglyphus robini. The sequence continues at coordinate 705,226 of JAKIJQ010000034.1, read as the reverse complement.
CAACAAAAGCAAACTACGCTCTCTTACCAAAAAGTTACACTAATTACACTTCAGTTAAACAACAACCGAACGTGCTCAAGTGCATACAGGCAACTATTGTCACAGTCAACAGTCAACTGACAGACTAAATAGAAAGAGAGCATTGTCAAGTTCAAGTTTTAAGTTTCATTTTGCATTGGCAAAGTTACGCGTTCAAACTCTTATCTCTTATACAAACGAATCTCATAGTTTGTTGTGTAATACCAATGTGTGAAAGTAAAAATCTTATAATCTTATATTTAAATATCGTAGTCGTTAGTATATAAGTTTATAATAATAACTTTTGTTTGCACGTAAAAATGCACTCGCATAAAGATCCGTACGCAAAATTGGACACGTAAATATGGACTCGTAAAAACATGCACGTAAAAGTGGACTCGCAAATATGTGCACGTTGATAAGTACTCGTAAAAATTGACACGCATAAATGCGCACGTTCAGGGGGTAAGACCCTATTGAATTACTGTTGAGACAATGTAGACTCTCCAATTTATGCTTATTCGTACATTTAGTTTCTCTTATCACTTATTAGGCACAATCAGCACTTAAGATTTCTTATCAAGTACATTAAAACTAAGAAGTAGAATTAAAGATTAGATCACAAATTTCAATGTTTCATTTTTTTAATAGAACACTCTACATTAATAATTCCACAATTCTCAACGCTTGGGTATAGCTTTTGTCTCATTCTGTTTTCTCAAATCATGCACCAATTTACAGTGAGAGAGTTGATAAAGGTTTCTGAATATTTTCAATAAATATTTTATTGTAATTTGAATTTTTCAATGTGAATTCATTTATGCTCATACTCTATCAACAGTTAGTCACAATATAAATTAGGGCGATAACGTAGGACTTTCTTTTCAAAATGGTAATCCCACTTCTATTAAAATTCTGGTGTGCGGATGTTTGTCCGTCACGCTGTTTGTTGTGTACAACAATGTCATCATAATAGTGCAACAATGCTACAAAGGAAAAATTTTATCAACAATTGAAATTTCGAATTTTGGTGCATGTTGGGCTTTGTTCGGTTTAAGTTTAAGTGGTTAGGCAGGTGTGGGTGCCGGTTAGGATTGGGTTAGGTTAGGTTTAGGTGGTTAGGCAGGTGTGGGTGTCGGTTAGGATTGGGTTAGGTTAGGTTTAGGTGGTTAGGCAGGTGTGGGTGCCGGTTAGGATTGGGTTAGGTTAGGTTTAGGTGGTTAGGCAGGTGTGGGTGCCGGTTAGGATTGGGTTAGGTTAGGTTTAGGTGGTTAGGCAGGTGTGGGTGCCGGTTAGGATTGGGTTAGGTTAGGTTTAGGTGGTTAGGCAGGTGTGGGTGTCGTTTAGGATTGGGTTAGGTTAGGTTTAGGTGGTTAGGCAGGTGTGGGTGCCGGTTAGGATTGGGTTAGGTTAGGTTTAGGTGGTTAGGCAGGTGTGGGTGCCGGTTAGGATTGGGTTAGGTTAGGTTTAGGTGGTTAGGCAGGTGTTGGTGTCGTTTAGGATTGGGTTAGGTTAGGTTTAGGTGGTTAGGCAGGTGTGGGTGCCGGTTAGGATTGGGTTAGGTTAGGTTTAGGTGGTTAGGCAGGTGTGGGTGTCGGTTAGGATTGGGTTAGGTTAGGTTTAGGTGGTTAGGCAGGTGTGGGTGTCGGTTAGGATTGGGTTAGGGTTAGGTTTAGGTGGTTAGGCAGGTGTGGGTGCCGGTTAGGATTGGGTTAGGTTAGGTTTAGGTGGTTAGGCAGGTGTGGGTGTCGTTTAGGATTGGGTTAGGGTTAGGTTTAGGTGGTTAGGCAGGTGTGGGTGCCGGTTAGGATTGGGTTAGGTTAGGTTTAAGTGGTTAGGCAGGTGTTGGTGTCGCTTAGGATTGGGTTAGGTTAGGTTTAGGTGGTTAGGCAGGTGTGGGTGTCGGTTAGGATTGGGTTAGGTTAGGTTTAGGTGGTTAGGCAGGTGTGGGTGTCGTTTAGGATTGGGTTAGGTTAGGTTTAGGTGGTTAGGCAGGTGTGGGTGTCGCTTAGGATTGGGTTAGGTTAGGTTTAGGTGGTTAGGCAGGTGTGGGTGTCGTTTAGGATTGGATTAGGTTAGGTTTAGGTGGTTAGGCAGGTGTTGGGCGTTATTAGGTGCAGGTTAGGTTAGGTTAGGTGGTTCGGTGGGTAGTTAGCGTCGTTAAAAGTATATTTAGGTTTGGTTAGGTGGATTGGTGGTTGGTTGTCGTTGTTCCTAAGGTGATGAGATGGTGAGTTGAGTGAGGTGAGGGTTGGGGGTGCCGTTGGCAGCTTGCTGCCAACGGTTTCGTACAAGTCCCAAAGGCAAAACGTTAGTTTTGCGGGACTTGTACGAAATCTACCTTTCAAAAAACATTCTGTATTCTTATATTCTTTCATTTATTTGAAAATTCATTAGTTCAATCATTTTGCATTTGTCTTATTTGAATAAAGGTCATACCAACAAATGATCTAACACAAAATTTTGTGTTAGACATTTTTAAGGATCATTTTGAATTAAAAACCAACTTTTGTATTCAGTTATTTTAAAGATTTCTTCATATTTATTTATCATTCTTCAACAATTTAGTGAATTTATTTATTTTTGAACAAGTTACATTTGTTTATATACTTTTTATGTAATAAAGAAATTTAATATTCATTAAACCTCAGCATCTCTTTTTTAAAAGGTTTTAACAATTTAAAATATTTGTTTGTAAGAACAACTACACAAATTGACTTTACTTCACTGACGATTTATTTATTCAAATACTATTTCATAATAAAATATTTGAATTGAATTTTAAATGTGACTTGAAAGATAAATTCACCATTTTATTTTTAAACAATTGGTTTTAATTGCTTTAATCTTTATAATATTAAAGTAAAGTCGGAAAGTGTCGTCGTCGTCGTGGTGGTGGGATCGCTCAAAGGTACAGAGTGGGACATGCGCAGTAGAGACATTCTTTCATATTCAGTACACACACACACACACAATGCACTATTGACAGTACACTGTCCCTATCTTTATAATATTAAAGTAAAGTCGGAAAGTGTCGTCGTCGTCGTCGTCGTCGTCGTCGTGGTGGTGGGATCGCTCAAAGGTACAGAGTGGGACATGCGCAGTAGAGACATTCTTTCATATTCAGTACACACACACAATGCACTATTGACAGTACACTGTCCCTATCTTTATAATATTAAAGTAAAGTCGGAAAGTGTCGTCGTCGTCGTCGTCGTCGTCGTGGTGGGATCGCTCAAAGGTACAGAGTGGGACATGCGCAGTAGAGACATTCTTTCATATTCAGTACACACACACACACACAATGCACTATTGACAGTACACTATCCCTATCTTTATAATATTAAAGTAAAGTCGGAAAGTGTCGTCGTCGTCGTCGTCGTCGTCGTGGTGGGATCGCTCAAAGGTACAGAGTGGGACATGCGCAGTAGAGACATTCTTTCATATTCAGTACACACACACACACACAATGCACTATTGACAGTACACTATCCCTATCTTTATAATATTAAAGTAAAGTCGGAAAGTGTCGTCGTCGTCGTCGTCGTCGTGGTGGTGGGATCGCTCAAAGGTACAGAGTGGGACATGCGCAGTAGAGACATTCTTTCATATTCAGTACACACACACACACACATGCACTATTGACAGTACACTGTCCCTATCTTTATAATATTAAAGTAAAGTCGGAAAGTGTCGTCGTCGTCGTCGTCGTCGTGGTGGTGGGATCGCTCAAAGGTACAGAGTGGGACATGCGCAGTAGAGACATTCTTTCATATTCAGTACACACACACACACACAATGCACTATTGACAGTACACTATCCCTATCTTTATAATATTAAAGTAAAGTCGGAAAGTGTCGTCGTCGTCGTCGTCGTCGTCGTCGTCGTGGTGGGATCGCTCAAAGGTACAGAGTGGGACATGCGCAGTAGAGACATTCTTTCATATTCAGTACACACACACACACACAATGCACTATTGACAGTACACTATCCCTATCTTTATAATATTAAAGTAAAGTCGGAAAGTGTCGTCGTCGTCGTCGTCGTCGTCGTCGTCGTGGTGGGATCGCTCAAAGGTACAGAGTGGGACATGCGCAGTAGAGACATTCTTTTCATATTCAGTACACACACACTAATGCACTATTGACAGTACACTATCCTATTCACTCTATTACATTGAATGCAACGGGAGAAGCGAACAACCCCCGTTGCTAGCAACGGGGGGTTTTAACAAGTCAACTGCAAACGTGGAGCAGTTTGCGGAGTGAAACGCAGCAAACGCGAAGCGTTTGGGTTGACTTGTTAATATGCAATTATTTTAGAGGCAAGTACGTTCTCAAATTATCTTTGTACCTTTAAATTTGTATATATCTTCAATCATTGTTTCAACAAAGACTTGTTTAGTTTAATTAATACATCTGTAGTTTCGTGTTTTTTATAAATGGTCAACAACTTTAACGAGTTTTAGCACTCGAGTCACTTTATAAACACTTGTTCCATTTTGCCATGTCATTATTATTATTTATGGTTCTCTCATTGAAAATTGATCTCTCAAACTTGTTCTAAAAAATCACCAGCTTTTGAAATTCACTTCAATTCACTAATTCATTTGTCTTTTCTATGTGCGTTCTGGCATTGTTTTTAAAGGTTTTTAAAACTTAATCTAACAAATTGGAATTGTTATAAAATTGCCAAAATTATCAAAATATTATTTAAATTGAAAAAGTAAATCTCGTTTGTTCAATAAATGACTTACTTGTGTATAATCAGTGCCCACATGTTGAGATTCTTTCTTGAGTTGTTATTGAATTAGTCAAACTATATATTTCAAAACAAATAATGATATATTTTCTCACATTTCGGATGTTCAAATGTCTACAAACATCGTCAGTAGGTTAAAATTTATAATATCACATTAGCTTCATTTGGTTGGTCTCTGTTAAATGGTTTACCAGTTTTGGATACTAACTTTAATATATTGAAGTATTTTGAAATTGTTTAAAGTTTGAAAGTATTTTAAAAATCAAATATTCTAAATTGACTTTTGCATTAATAAATAAACAAGACCTTCAAAATTTTAGACATTTGAACAAAAAGATGAATTCAAACATTTTGTGTGACCTAAGGTCACTGACCTTTCAAAGCCTGACATTTAATTAAACGGCCACCTTACGTTCATTTTTATTAAATGGTACCAAACTGTCAATAAACAATTGCATTCAATTGTCCTCTTAAAACTGTTACTTTGTCAACTTTTGTCAAATTGATTACTATATATTTAAAATCACTCCTGAATTTGAAATTGGAATGTTCAAGTTCAATCAAATGGTTTTTATTTAAAAGGTAAACAAATATCCGGAAATCTTCAATGTTCATTATCCAAACAAAGCTATGAATACTTGGAAGTTTCAAGTTTCGCATTTATAATCATGCTTCCTAACAAAATGTCTAAGATTTATTATTTTCATTTTGTTTTATATTTTGGCGATTAATGAAGAGTTTCATAAACTAAATTACATTGAAAAATAAATTGAAATAAAAAATATAAATCCAATTGAAAACAGTTTCAATTTCTGCTCTAAAATTTTAGTTTTACAATTCACTTGTCTTTACCTTTACATCTTCGAGACTTGTCTCTAAATGGTCTTTATAACTTAATCTAACAATTTGGAAATGTTATCAAATTGTTAAAAGCTACCAATTTTTTTTAAAATTTCACTTTAAGGTCAATAATTTTCAAACTGAATTTACACAAAATCAAGAATATAGTTTTAGTCTTTTAATTTCTTGAAATTGAAATTTGTGACATTAATTGCTTGAATATTGGTTTCCTCGTAAATAATGGTAACAAAATTATAATTTGTATTTTTTTGAATATTTATTTAAAAATATTAACGAATTTGCATCAATTACTTTTTAAAATTTTCAGAATCAAGAAAATGTTAACAAAAAATCAGTGAGATGAGTGTCACAGTCAATGTATGTGACAAGCATTCGAGTGTGACACTCATTTCAACAATAATTTTGCAAAAAAAAATCAGAATATTTCAATATTTCCATGCACGCAAATCTATTCGTGGAATTTCGGTGGTTTCACAGGCGACTTTGGGATTGCTGTTTTGAGTATTTAAAGAAAATTAGGTTTGTTTTATATATATTTTTTTAAGGAAACTTACTTTGCACTTGGCATCAAAAGCACCTGTGGTTGCATCAGACCAATTTGACTATTGTCACACAGAATTCGAGCTAAGTTCGCTTTCTTAATCTCAGCCAACTGAGCAGCTGTGAACGAACCAACTTGATTCGCATTTTCATACCAAAATCGATCGCCCGCCTTGATCCGCCGAAATTGTTCACCAATGATGCACGCAAATGTTGGTCCCACCACTGCGCCCGGCAGTACCTTCTCTGCTGAACCACCAATGAACAGATCAATGTCCTCAACGTGACGGTACAGTTGACTCATCACTTCGGGCACTTGTTGGTTTGAGAAGATTCGTTTCAAATCACCGAATGAGCTCACCCGTGATAAACCACACACTTCACGGAATTTTGTGTAACCGGGAATGCCGTGATCACGTCCTCGTTGAATGTCGAGCGCAACCAAGTCCAGACCAAATCGTTTACCGGCGATTTGGAAAAGATGGTTTGTGATTTCTTTGCTGAAAAAGTTGTCGACTAAAGCGCCTGATTAGTATTTTTGATTTGTAATTGTAGAAGAGGTGAGAAATTTAGAAAAATCTTTGACTTTTGACCCTTGACCTTGCCTTAACGGTCGAATTTAGGTAGGGTTGTTCCCTAAACCCAAAATTTGCTTTTCCGACCTCAATCGACTTCAAACATAACCTAACCTAACCTCACCCAACTTCAAGCAAACATAACCTAACCTAACCTAACCTCACCCAACTTCAATCAAACCTAACCTAACCTAACCTAACCCAACTTCAATAAAACCTAACCTAACCTAACCTCACCCAACTTCAATCAAACCTAACCTAACCTAACCTAACCCAACTTCAATAAACCCTAACCTAACCTAACCTAATCCAACTTCAATAAAACCTAACCTAACCTAACCTTACCCAACTTCAAGCAAACATAAATTGTTTATAGAATCAACTTACATTGCTGAATCGCCTGTCCAGTCAACCCCGCAATCCTCATCTCATACCCGCCCTTATGATAGAGAATCTGTGGATTGTTGAATTGATTTCTCAGCAAAACCTTGTCCACCACACGATTGTCCGGTGTATTCAAATTGAGACTTCCTTGTATGAGTGAATGCAGTCGATAGGCGGCAGTACTGAACTCATTGAGAATGCTCACTTCAATGACTGGATTGTACGAATCAGTGAAACCAGTGTTCAGTTGAAGACCAAAATGGGCGGTGGCACGTGGACCCAAAATTAGAGGGATAAATTCGTTGTATATTACATGTTGGAATTCTGCTACTATGATTCGCTTGGTTTCTTGATACAGAATCTCATCACTCCAGGAGGGATTCAACTGCGCAAGCGTACGAGCAATTCGATTGTGCTCTCGGAGGAAGGCTAAATGGAGAACCGCCATGTCGATCACTTCATTCACTCGACTATCACCCCCGAGAAAACATTTCATTTGAGTATTCTTCGGCAACTGACAGTTTGTATCATTCAACGGTTTCTGTGGAAGATACTCTTCATTGTTCACAATCGAAATGCGCAGTCGACCACTGCGGAATTCGCGCAGATTATTCGCTTCCTTCAGGGTGGCACCATAAATGTTGTTACCGTCAAGGTAGGCGGACAGTTGATTCAACTGCTCACGGGGACCGAATCGACATTTTGGATTCATTGCGGGGGCTGAGCGGACAAAGTTCATACACTCCTGGGCTTCGGACCGGAGAAAGTTGTCTTGAGGTGGGACGGGAATTTCGAAACAGGACGGATGTTTGAGTCGAGGGTTGGCGAGAACCTTTTCTGAACAGCAACTGATTTGATCATCGTTGTGAGCTAGATGTAAAGTAGATTGAGTTAAAATAGTCAGATAATAGCCGATTAGATTTTATAAAAAGATGATTAAGATTAAAATAAGATTTTTTAAAATGGTTAATTTTAAATCGTTTTTTAGGTTAAAATAACCAATTTGAATAAAATGATTGAATAACCGATTAGTTTAAAATAGATTTGAGATTTTTAGAAAAGTGTTTGATTAGGTTAAAATATCTAATTTGACTAAAATAACCGATTCTATTCTTTAAAAAATTGCTATATATAATTAAATGTAAAATTAGCTAATTAGATTTAAATTTGCGATTCGATTTAAAGGTTATTATGTTAAAAACTGTCAATTAGTTTAAAATAGCTGATTAAATTTTAAAAAATGTTGTTGATTATGTTAAAATAGCTAGTTTGAATAAAATAACTGATAAAAATAGCTTATTATATGTAACATTAGTAAATTAGATTGAAATTTCTGATGGATCTTTAAAATGGTGATTAGGTTAAAATAGTGTATTAGATTAAAATAACTAATTATATTTTAAAATATAGTTGACGAGATTAGTTTAGAATAGCTAATTTGAATAAAATAACTGATTATCTATAATATCAGTTAATTAGCTCAAAGAAATCGCATATCGGATTTTTTAAAATGGTGATTAAGTTAAAATAGCAAATTGAATTTTAAAAATTTTTAAATTGTCAATTTGAATAAAATAATCTATTAGATTTGAAAAATAACCGATTTTATGTAAAATTAGCTAATTAGATTAAAATTCCCGATCGGATATCTAAAAAGTGATTAGGTTAAAAAATAGTCAATTGGTTTAAAAATAGCCGATTAAATTTTTAAAATGTAGCTGATTGAGGTTAAAATAGTATTTTAGATTCAAATTTAGCAGATTTTAAATTTTTAAAAAATAGCCAGATTAAAATACCCAATTAGATTAATAGATCGAATAGATTATTAGGTTAAAATAGTACCTTATGGTAATTTAAATTGTAATTTAGGTTCAAAATAGCCTCTTTAAACAAACTTTACATACTTTTAGTAGTTCCTGTCCGGGTCAAATCATGGTCCAAAAATTGACCAAACTGCATCAACAGTAGCGAGTACTGATTGTTCTCGAAATTGCCCTCAGGTCCAATTGCTAGAGAAACCAATCTAGCATTGGGCAGTTCACTTCCATCCCTAGCTTTTCTCGGTTCATTCACACCGTCCGCATACTCAGGTGGCAGCAGTCGACCAAATGTACTCACAGACTGGCCCTGGGCTGTGTTGACCAGATTGTTGCATGTTCCATCTGTTTGTCGGTAGGGTGAGTTCTGGGTACAAACCGGGGCCGGACCACACAGACTCGCAAATTGGGTTTTGCGCACATCAAAGTTACTGTGAGCAATGTCTTCGGGTGAGAGTTTCTCCCGTTTCGAGAATTCTATGAAGCCCTGCAGTACTTGGAAGGCGTTCTGTGTTTCACGGAGGGTTACTTCGTTGCCACCGAAAAAGTTTTGATGCGAAAACTCTTTGGTGTTGCGTTTGGGGAAGATTTGATTCCTCTCAAGTTCATTTTCGAGACGATTCAAATCGTCCACAATGTGACGCACTTCACTCACTTCGACACGAATGTTTCGACGGATTTCTTTGTCTGAATAAATTAATTTGAGGTTAGTTAAATGTTATGATGTTGCATGTTGGCTATTAAATTTTAAATGTAGGAAATTATATGTTAGAAGAATTATATGTACTTGGTTACTAAACGGTTAAAATTTTAAATTTTAAGATATTAAATGTAATATATTAGATTGTGTTAGATATTAAATATCTATAGATGAGTTAGATAAGTTTAATTAATTTTATATATTTTTATACGATTAGATTTATATTCATTTGTGTTTTCAACTCGCTTTTTGGCATTGTTTATAAAGGTTTTTACAAATTAATCTAACAATTTAGAATTGTCATAAAATTGTTAAAACTATCAAAATATAATTTAAATTTATTATTTTAGGACTGCTAACCATCAAAAACACAAAGAAATGTTGCATCCATATTTCTTTTCAAATATGAAATTGTCAAGTGATTGTAAATTTGTTTTAGCCATTAGATTTGTTAGTAGATTTTAGATAGGTAAATGGTTATATTCTAAGACGTTAAATGTTGTATATTAGATATTAGATGTGTTAGATGATTAGATGTTAGATTTAAGACTGTTAGATGCATGTTTAGGTGTTAGAAGTTAGATATTAGATTTTTTTAAAATATTAGATGAGTAAAAGATTAGATTAAATATTTAAGATAGTTAGATGTTAACTATTAGATAATCGATTTTTGAAGTTGGAAATTTAATATTTGAGGAATTTGTTAATTGTCGGAGCGGAACGTCGAGCGAGCGAAGCGAGCGAGTAAGTGTAGTGACGACTCTGCGTTCACTCAAATGGAAAAGGCTTGTCCTTGGGATAGCGTCAATACGGTTCAATGGATCGGTCTGAAAATTTTACACAATGTTCTGGTTGTGGTGAAGTTGTGCCTTTTGGCCAATAAGTCAAAGGTCAACGGAGCAGCGATTTTTCAAAAAATAAATTAAATTTTTCCATGTGTAGAGACTGAGTGTCAACTGCTAAGTGAGACGGTTGACGTGTGTGTTTGTTGCACTCTTATCGATGACTGAACTGACAAGGAAAGTGTTTGCGATACCGCCGCTCCGACTTCACGCCAACGGCGTAACCAAGACTAGTAGATATTAGATGTGTTAGATGTTATACTTAAGATTGCTAGGTTCATTAAATGTTCAGATATTGATTAGATTTTTTCCCAAACTTACTTTGCACCGTACTCGCCTGTTGATTACAACAAATGCCCGTAAAACCATTTTGCATCATACAAAATCGATTCGGCGACGACTGTCTACTCTTACAATTGTTGTAATACTGACAACTGCCCGAACTGCATTCTCGATTCGACTTTGTCACACCATCCAAATAGTTTGTAAACGAATTACTGCTCGCAAACAGTGGGTCCGGAATTATCGAAATCGAATTGATTCTTGAGGAAGTTCTTCCATTTCTGCAACCTGTGGGAGAGAATGTTTAGAGATACATTTAGAAAATGTTGAAAATGTTGAAAATGTCGAAAATTGTCAAAATCGGAAAAATTGATTTTTTACAAAAAAAATACCTGGAGAAAAGCAACCAAACGGATTCGGTCTAAAGCTCCGATTTCGAAATTGAGCTTCAACAGCAAAAGCACAAACCAAAAACAAAAGCACGAAGCCGTACACGTGCATCTTTCCTCTCTTGTGCAAACTCACAAACTCGAAACGCAAACTCCAAAAAGAAAACATCCAAAAGAACAAAATCGAGATTATACTTTTACTTATATAATGTTTTTAACTTAGATCAAGTTAGGAACAACGCGTCTAACCCTACCATCAAGATAAGGTGGGTTATAATTTATTATCGAGCCAAAAGATATAGATCTGTACGTGGTGAGGTATTTATATAACGTCTGTTCCCGTCGAACGTTTTTCAAGGACAAACTCGTTCGAACATCGCGTTTCGCTAAATATAAAAGTTTGAACCCTTCGGGCATTGGATTGTGCATTTGTGCCTGGAAGTGAATGTGTTACATCAGTGTCAGTGCTGACAAACACAGAATGTATAGATCTGTACAAGTGATAAGACGTTCGTGTATCTAGACAGGAACAAACAAGGTCAAACACGAATGCACACAAAAAATGTGTTGATTGATTGGAAAGTCAGGCAGACCCTCCTTATTGCAATTTCGACTGTTTTCAAATGTTACATTGAATTACGTATTACTTGAATTAAATTACACTTTGATGAATGCTTTTTTATGTGCGGCAGTGCACGAAAAGATTCGGTTTTATATTATATCTTATTATATCTTCAACCCTTATAATCTTCAAAAAGGTAAAAAATCATATTTGTCAAACAATTTTTCTCCAATTGTTTTTTAGTTATTTAATCCAATTAATTTTTTTTAAATTTGAGAAGTACGAGTCTCGTAAAGTTACATTTTCTTTATTTTTAGTGATTTTAAATAATAAATTAGGTTTGTTCTTGTAACAATTTAAATGGTTGAAATTTATTAAAACTACAATTTAATTGCTTACCATTTTATTTTAATACAATTTTTGTAAAGTTTTTTATTTTGAAATTTATTTAGATTTAGCATCTGTTTTTTTAACAAAAATTTTACTGTGCATGCGCATTTGTTTGCAGCAAGAGATTAAACGATTTGTGTCTGGTAATTTATAATGGTAAAATACATATTTTAAATTTAATTAAATCAATATTTCTTAATCGTCTTGTTTTCTCGTCAATTTTGAGTATCTTTTTTATTAATTTAGAACGTTTTTTATGAATTAATATAACAATGTAATATTTCTTTATATTTCTGGAATTTTAAATTTGCTGTTGGTGCTTGTTTAAAGAAAAGATTATTTATGATTTTAAATTTTTGATTATTTAAATCAAAAGTTTTTATTGTCATAATCATAAGTTTCACTTCAAATAATTTACTCTGGAATTCTAATTAAGAATTTTTAATTATTTTTATTATTATTAATTCAATTGGCCCAATCTTTATTTAGCCAAAATATATTTCTCGTCACCTTTTAAAATGGTATTCTAAAGTTTATTTCCGCTCAACTCGTTCGCTATGTTAGTTTACGGAACATAAAAAAATATATGGTCCAACGTGGATCAATTAACAGATTTATTGTTGTGTTAAAAACACATCTCTTTGTAAAAATGTTGCACAAAAGGTAGAATCATGTTTTCACGATATTATATATTTCTCAATTGTTGTGTCGTATCATATCAGTATCTTTCAGTATTTATCAAATAAGTAAATAAGGTGAGTATTTGAGTCTTCTCTTGATTTGGCTAATAAAAGGTAAAATCTTGTTAGTTGAACACTATTTTTCAATTCATTATATTCTGGTTTTAATTATTATAATTATATTATAAGACATGTATCTTAAGGTAAAATTAAACTAAAATTAAATCACAAATATATCACATTATAAAATAATTATTTTTAAATGTTCATTTCTAACCACTGTCACCAGATGGTAGCACTGTTTTCTATCATTGCAATTTTTGGCGCCATATATTCCCCTTCGTTTGCGTCCAACTAATAATATTAATATAAAATATAAACTAAAACCCAAAAAATATGACAAGACAAAATAATTTTAAAAAATCTAAATTAAAAATTAAAAAGACAAAAAACTTGGAGATGCGGGGGATCGAACCCCGGACCTTTCACATGCAAAGCGAACGCTCTACCACTGAGCTACATCCCCAGGTAGTGTTGAAGGGAGATGCGCTTGCGGTCGCTTTCAATGTTAGACTAAACGAGGGTTAACTTTGGTGTACATGAGTGCTATATAACCAATGTAATACACAAAAATCATAAAATATAAAACAATAAGCAAAAAATAACAATTTACATTGTGCGCATGCGCAAAACATGATAACGAATATTTTTAAACCTGAAATTCGATTTTACCTACATTTTCGAACACATCTACTTATTCGAAATAATGAAATTCAATATATAAAAATAATTTAATATTTTACAAAAATACAAAAATGGAATTCTTGTGTTCTAAGCCCCCAAAATGGATCATTCATAAAGTACGTACTATCTATTCTACCTTACAGAGTGAATTATACCACAACTGTAACCAAACCGGCAGCAATCCCAAACAAACCAACAGATAGGACCAATTGTCGTACAGGAACCAGTCCTCAATGTAGTACAGAATGGTGCGTCGTTGGGACGTGAAAGCCCGTTGCACGTGCTTCCAGGTGAAGCCTAGGGGGTCAACTAGGCCCTTTGAGGTAGCTGTTTCGAGACTGAATTCGGGGTCCAGGGAGAGGGAGAGTCCGAGCAGGCAGATGAAGTGTAGGGTCAGGGGGTGGATCATCAGTAGAATGGTTCTCTGTGTATAGGGATGAGATGAAATAGAGGTGAGATGAAATAGAGGTGAGAAATGGATTCTAGGGTCCAAGGGTCTTAGGATCCCGGGGGGTTGTAGCGCCCCCAGGATTCAAACTTCCGACCCAAACTCACCTGAATCAAGGAACGGACCATAGCCAACAAACCAGACCCACTCTTCACCTGTAGCGCATGCGTCAAAAAGATCAACGGCACATACAACGTAGTCAGCCCCAGGGCCAGAGATATATTAACCAGTGCAATACCACCAAAAAGCAGTGCAGCATTCAACAGTGACACCATGGACTGCATGTTCAACTCGTACGCGCTCTTCCTCAGTCTCAGAACCAGTGGAACCAGAGACACCACTGCTAGGGTCACATAGATCGAGTAGAGCAGATCTGCGGTTGGTAGGCTACTGAAGGAGGTCGTGTCAATACGGGCGAGAATCAATGGGACTGAGAGGGTTAAGATTCCGAAAAGATAGGCTAGGAATGTGCCTTCAAAGGCTGACCAGATGGAGGGGGTTGAACGGGTTAATTTGGCAGTTTTGCTGGTTTTGGTTGGGTTTTTGAGTGATGCTGAAATAGAAGATGATTTAGGATTAGATTTAGTAATAATAGAAATTAGTTTGGTTTAGCGATTAGTTTTGAGATTGGACATTAGTTAATAGAATCAATCTTTTGGATGTTAGTTTGATGTTAGTTAAAATCGTTAGGCATTAGTCGAGAATTTAGTTATTAGATGTTAGATGTTTAAAGGTTATAGAATAGAGTATATATTCGAGTTAGTGAATCGTTAAGATGTTAGACTCGAGAATATATAGAAAATAGTATGGTCTTAGCGTTTAGTTTTGAGATTAGTTAGATGTTAGTTATACAGTTAGCTAGACATCTACTGTTGGACGTTAGTTCATATTAAAAGATTAGATAAATGTTAGATGTCAGTTAGTTGAGATATTAGTTAGACATTTGTAAGATTATTATAGTAGATGGATGTTAGTTAGGCATTAGCTAGAATCTACTGTTTGGATGATAGATATTTAGAGAAGCTTAGCTATTAGTTAAAATCTACTGTTAGATATTAGCTAAAGCTAAAAACTATTAGATGTTAGATGCTAACTTAGCGATTAGTTATTAGATATTAGTCGGATTAGCTAGTTAGATAAGTTAGATGTTAGTTTCGAGAATAACTTGGCAAAGTGCTTGGATGTTAGTTAGGATGTTAGTTTGCTATATAATAAAGTTAAATGTAGTAGATAGAAACTTCTTTTTGAGATTAGTTAGATGTTAGATTATGTTGGATAGACTGTCTGTCATAGATAGATTAGCATACAGAATAGTCAGATAGTTAGAGTAGAGATTAGTTAGATGTTAGTTGAATATGACAGTAAGACATGAGTTAGAATCCTACTGTTGGATATATAATAAGTCAGTTAAAAATTAGTTTAGGATATTAGAGCATAGAGAATATATCTAGCGATTAGTTGGGATATTAGTACGAATCCTACTATTAGATGTTACCAAATCTATTAGTACTTAGTCATTAGATCCACCAAAATCACTCACCAGTATCAAAGTACAACTTGAGCGCCCTCAACGCCAACGGCAAACAAATCAGCCCAAAAGCGATCATATAGAATCCAATGGACACATATCTCCTCGTAGAGGGCAACAAGTAAAACCAGAATGATCGATAGAATCTCTGTTGGAGATTGTTCAGTGAGCGCACAATGCCCTCCACCGCCCGTCCAATATTCAAAGATGACGTTACGGGTTGATTCCTCGAACTCGCCGGAACACCGAAAGCCTCAAGAGTCAGTGCCTGAATTGCGAATCGCTGAAAGAGTCCATGGGCCCCAGTGGGAAGGGTAGTAGCCTGTGTAGCCATCATTGAACCCAGAGTCTTAGCATTACGTTTGAAATCCTTCCATTCGTCCCCAGTTAGCGAGAAGGAATCCCCATGGAAGGTCGCAGGAAGCGATTCTCGATTACACAACTCGACCGCAATGTTAAATATGTCGAGATTGGGCAGTTGACCGTTCATGCCTTCGATTTTGACGTCTACGGATTTGGGTTTGAACGAGTAGATCTCGAGATTGATGGCTGCTTGGATGACGCCTGAGGTGGAGGGCACTTTGCCGTGGGATAACCATTCGGATTCCTGTTAGGGGAATTCAAAAAGAATGGGGATTAGAACTAGAAAGAATTCAAGACATAATGGGTAAGAAAGTTGATATAGGAAGGTAGCAGGAGATTGTATTCTATCTAACGTCTAATATATCTAACATAACACACCTGGAGAGGACAAAATCAATTAAAACTACATTCTGATTGGTCAAGAATAAGAAGGAGACAAAAAAAAGCATTCTGATTGGCTCAAAAATGAATCGGGGGGGACAAAATCATTCAATCCTCGATTCTGATTGGCCGAAAAATAAAGTACAGGGGGACTAACTATCACTAAATATTGCATTCTGATTGGCTACCACAAAAGTCCCCCTTCTATACATAGTACATAGTAGAAATGTAATGTGCTAAGAAGCACTTCTTTTAAAACATCAGATTTCTTCAGTTTCGGAATAAGTGTTACATCATTTCACATTTCCTGTACTCTGATTGGTCGAAACGAAAGAGTTGAATCGACCGAATACACGCATCTGATTGGCTCATAAATAAGCAGCGGGATAAAATCACAAAAATAAAGCATTCTGATTGGTCTAGAATAAGAAGGGGACAAAAATACTGCATTCTAATTGGCTGAAAAATGAATCGGGGGACAAAATCCATAAATACTCCATACGGATTGGCCTAATATAACCAGGGGACAAAAACAAAGCATTCTGATTGGCCCAATAAACACGCACTCACCTCCAATCCATGATAGGCATTCAACCACGACTGCACTCCCACCAGTTCCTTATCCGCCACCAGAAAGATCAAATCCTTAGCCCAGTAGTGTTTCGTGTTAAAGAACTTGGCTAGGGCCAACATCAACGCAACCGAGGGCACCGTCGAACCGTGTGGACTCAATTTGGACCGGTAAGGCGTCGAAATAACCAGAGCTTCAGTACTGGCGGCCCTAGGCGCCCGTAAGATAGCGTATACATTCTTGCCCGTATACCGGGGCCGGGCACCGAACGGATATTTGAGCGTAAACTCGTGTTCATAGAATCCCAAACCAAATTCGGTTTCAAACTTTTCACGTAAATACTCGATCGGGATCGTATTTTCGGGTAGCCCAGTGGTAATATTCTCCAGTTCGGACAAATACTGATCGGCCAATCGGGAATATGTAAATTCCCGTGACGCTAACCCCGGTAATAATCCATTATCCGAAAAGTAGGTCTTGTCGGGCTCGGCGACCAAATAACCAAAATAACCGATACCAGCGAGGAAGGAAATAACCGAGAGGAGGGTACTGAACCGTATGGCTTGAAGGAGCAGTTGGGAGGATTTACGCGAATCGTCTGATGTTAGTAGACTCATGATTCGATCCGAATTCCCGGATTTACGGGTAATCGAGGTTTTCAAATACAGAAAATAAACAAATATTAGAAAATATATCAAAAATTAGAAAATATATTTAAAAATCCAGAAAAAAATATCAAACCAAATAATAATAACTATAGATGTTAGTTTTTTTATGTTAGTTTTGCGATTCGATAGATAATCTACTGTCGTTGGATGTTAGTTCCTAGAATCTAGAATGTAGAGAATAGTTACCAAAACCAAAAATACCAAAACAAACCTCCAAATATCAGTCAATATCTGTATTCGACTATTTCCACCCAACACGGTCTTATTATCAATCTACTAATCAATCTATTAATATAGAAGACAGAAAAATCCACGAAATAATTCACGACAAAAAAACCAAAACAAAACAAACAACAGAAGAGAAGAAAACCGGCCAGTCGGGCGACTATTTCCACCTAACCAGCTTTGTTATTGACAGAAATATTACTATTCAACGTAGTAGCAGTGGCGTTTCAAATTTGGGCGCTACTACCCACTAGTCAAAATTAAATTTTTTTTTACTTTAATAAAGTAACGCTGTTTATGAATACTGTTTACGTGTGCAGTACCACCCAAAAGAAATATTCTGAATACGCAACTTGGTGCGCCATCTATTGACGCGAGTGCACATTAGGTGTAGTAGCAGTAGGCAAGCAAGGCAAACACACAACACGCACTCAAAACACCTTTTGCACTGGTGCAGTGGCGTTTATGGGTTGCACCACCCAATCGCTTTCAAAAGATGCATGTTTAAGGATAGTACGTACTTTATGAAAAGTCGTTTTGAATTTAATTTTGGGCCGTAGCGCCCCAAGCCGGTTACTATTCTGAGTACAGAAGTGAGCGCCCGGCTGTAGCTATTACATTACCACCAGCACACACGAGCATCATCATCATCTCGCGTTCTGTCTTGTCTCTCTCCGTGCAATCCTCTCTCTCGTTCTGGCAGTACGAAACCGAGAAGAGGTACCGAAGAACAAGAACAAGAAGAAAGAAAGTAGACATCATCGTCGGTGTCCGTGATTGAACAAACTGTGTCCACCGCCGCCCCCATTTCCATCATCATCAGCACGTCCCCTTGTCTTTCTGTGTATCCCTACGGTACAGAGTAACCCCCACGAGTGGACCAGCAGCACCCGAGTGTGTGTGTGTGTGTACGCAAGACAACCAGAACAGGCTCGTGTTGGGTCAGCACCGCCCCCCACTTTGGTGAACTGATATCTTCCTAGGCACAAGTTGGATCTCACCGAATCCACAATTCCCTCAAGTAAGTCCTCTTAGTCTTCCTAACCCTCCGAATGTCATTACTCGAAATAGTCGAATATTTCATCATAGGGGTAAGACAGTACAGTACAGAGTACAATACGATAAGTTATTAGTATCATCACGCGTTATCGAATCTCATTTACTAAATCTTCTTTTTACGTTATAGATAGACCTTTGTATGTGTATGTGTTAACCCGTTGACTCTCATCTATTTTGTTATGTTATTCTCCACTCGTCCCCTCTTAGCGTTACGTTCAACAACAACACATCTGTGTAAACACTAATTGACATATTAGTTGATTATGTGTAGTGATGTTATGCCATTTGTTTATTTGACATATCTAGTAGTATATTATTATGTTTATTGTTCTCTTCTGTTTACGATTTCACAGATTTGTCAATCACTACTGTGTGATTGTACTTTACGTGCCCGTAAAACATTTGTTTACACGTGTTTGTATGTTGAGGAAATCTGTTTATTATTTAGTGACTGTGAGAGAATAGTAATATATCAAACGAATGATATTTAGATTATTAGATGTTATTAGTTTAGCGATTAGTTGGATGTTAGTTTGATGGTATAGTTTATTTAGAGAATATTATTAGACGTTAGATATTAGTTGGATGTTAGTGACTTTGTATACAGATCGATTTAGTTACATTTATATTTTATGTGACTTTAGTTAGTTATTCGAATTTGAATGTCAAAGAAGATTCTTGTTTTGTTTATTATGATTATAGACTGTATGTGTGTTAGTGATTAGTTTGATGTTGGATGTTAATTCAGAGAGATTAGTTTGGATATTAGATGTGTAGATAGACATTCTGCGTGTGTTATGTTAGATGTTAGTTAGGACGTTAGTTGACTAATGTAGAAACGACAGATCTAATTAGTTTTGATTTGTTTATGTGACTATTTTTTTTATATATGGACGTTAGTTGATTTTATTTTAATTTCAATATCTTCTCAGATTTTATATCTATTTTAGATTCTGTCTGTTGGAGATTAGTTATTAGGATGTTAGTTAGGTAGTTGGTAGTCTAGTAATATACATTTCGAATCTGTCATATACTTTTAGTTAGTTTCACGATTGTCAACGGTATTTTTTTTTGTTTATGATCGTCAATTGGGTCGTCAATTATGTCCTATATATTGTTTACTGTATCGTAGTATTGTCAATTAGGTCTAAACTATTCCTTATATTCTGTATTTATTACTCGAATTATATTATCCCGGAGACAATTATGGACTGTGTCCCTGAAGGACTATTACCTCTCAGTATACCTTCACCTGTGCAGAAACAGAAACACTCTCTGATGACACTTAATGATCCATTTCTGATCCATTAACCATAAATAATCGAATCTATATTCTCTCTATTCGTTATTCCTGTATATGAATTGTATATTAGCACAATCAATACCTACAGTTATAATAGCTATTGTCTCATACACTTCGTTTAGATATGAATTACACAACTTTACTTTATATATTACTTCATATTTTAGTTTCGTTCATTAGTTATAAGGTTTCGTATTCTTCTCGAATGCACTTCTCCCCCTACTCAAACTCCCCCCACGAATCGATCGATTTCGTACTTTAGATGTACTTTACTTTTTATGTTTTCGAATTACATAATCATCAAGTCTTTTATGATTTTGTATGGCTTCGAATGTGTGCTTTCAAATATTTGATGACTTTAATTGAATGTTGTTTATTGTTTAGTTAGTTAGGATAGCCAATTATGAAGGGATTTTTCTGGGTGGAAATGATGATTTTTAGTTTTTTATGATTAGTCATTTTGTTTACAAAACCAGGAAAATGGGAAGGGATTCTGTTTGGATTTTTTTTTCTATTTTTAGGTAAACAATCTGATGATGATGACAATCGTCTATTTTGTCTTTTAGTTTTTAATAATGATAAACAATATATATGTTTTGGATTATTTTTAGGGTTCTTATTTTTTTAAAATGTAATCAAAAGATTTAGCAATTTGTTTTTATTACCTTTACATTTAGAGACAATCTCCATTTTATTGTTTTTATTTTTTATTAATCTATTTTGTGATTTATCTTTTTCTGAATATTCATATTGTGATCTACTACTTTTTGGGCACGCTCATCTCACCAGCATCTTTTTGTATCGTTTAGTGTTTTTATTACACTCGCAATCACCAAAACCATCAAGCCTAGATCTATTTTGTGTTTGAATTGTCACTTTCGTCACATCTCTCGCCAACTTTTCTCTTCTCTCTTCCTCGATTGCCTTGAACTAGTGTCTATATCTAATAGATCTTATCTATTGTATTTTTACTTTTAGTATATATCTTTTTCTATTGTGTTGTGCTGTTATTTGTGTGAAGTTTAACTTATTCAAATTACTACAACTTCAAGATGTCAGCTGTCAGTGCTGCAGGAGGTGGTGAGTGTTTGTTTATTTTTGTCTATTTTGTTTTTAATGTTCATATTTTTTTTTCGTTTGTAGTGGTGGTGCCACGCAACTTTCGTCTATTGGAAGAACTGGAACAGGGCCAGAAGGGCGTCGGTGATGGTACAATCTCGTGGGGCCTGGAGGACGACTCGGACATGACGCTCACTCACTGGACTGGCATGATCATTGGACCGCCTAGAGTGAGTATTGGTTGTACTCTGTGATGGGGTTGAACGGGTTAATTGGGATTTGGATCAGCTTTTGGTTTGGTTTTTATTTTTTTTTCAGTGTTTTTGGAAGAGAATTAGATTAGATTTTGGATGTTAGGTTTGAGATTTGACTTTGAATTGAGATTAGCTTGACGTTAGAACCTACTAGGATGTTAGTTAGCGATTAGTTGACATCAACTTGACAATATAGTTAGTTGTTTGATTAGGGGTTTGTTGGACATTAGTTTTAGGCTTTTCCTTTTAGATATTAGTTTAGAGATCAGTTAGACATTAGCTAGGATCTACTATTGGTTATTATCTTAGAGATGATATTAGATAGATGTTTGATTAAAGGTCAGTTTGATGTTAGTTGTATATTAAATATTAGCATCTAGAAAATGTTTTGTCTAGCGATTAGTTTTGAGATGAGTTAGACGTTAGTTGGAATCTAATGTAGGACGTTAGCGATTAGTTGTCAAGATAGTTAGTTGTTAGAAGTTAGTTGGACATTGGTTTTAGGCTTTTTTTTTCGATGTTAGTTTAGAGATCAATTAGACATTAGCTAGGATCTACTATTGGTTATTATCTTAGAAATGATATTAGTTAGGTGTTAGATTGGTGGTTTGTTTGATGTTAGTAGGATATTAGTTAGACATTATCATCTAGTTTTGTCTAACCATTAGTTTTAGCATTAGTTTGAATCTACTGTTGGGTGTTAGCTCAAAGCATATAGTGAATGTAGAGGCTAATCGGATGTTAGTTTTAGAATTAGTTTGATGTTTCAAAATTGAAAATATTTTGATTTAGCCATTCATAGTTAGATGTTAGTTTGATTTTAGATACTTCAACTTGGAGAATTGAAACTTTTCGTTGTGAATTAGAAAGTAGTTTGGTTTAGCGATTAGTTTTGAGATGAGTTTGACCTACTGTTGGATGTTAGTTGACAAAAGTTAGTTGTTTGATTAGAGGTTAGGTTGGTGTTGGTCTTTAGTTTAAGGTTCCTTTTAAATTTTGAGTTAGTTTAGTTAAACATTAGATTAGATGTTAGTTTGATGTTAGATATATCTGAACTTGGAGAATAGATACTTTCGTTTTGAGTGGTTAGAATATAGATTGTATTTTAGAGATTAGTTTGGAGAATGGAATAGATGTTAGATTGGATTTGGTTAGTTATTTGATTTTATTTGGTAGATTAGTATTCAAAAGTTGGCTTGAAATTGGATTATATTGGATTCTCTCGCCACGTCTAATTGACTTTTACCCTTTCTCCCTTATCTAGACGCCTTACGAGAATCGAATCTTTAGTCTGAAGATTGAGTGCGGTTCAAACTATCCCGAGGATCCACCGAATGTTCGCTTTATTTCCAAGATCAAAATGACCGGTGTCAATGAGTCAAGTGGAGTGGTAAGTTGTTGTGTTGTGTGAGATTCTTTGAGTCACGTGACTAATTCCTCTACTCTTTTCCCTCCTCCAGGTGGATCGTCGTGTCGTGTCGGTGCTGAATCGGTGGCAACGCAACTACTCGATCAAGACCATTCTGCAGGAGCTTCGTCGTGCGATGACACTAAAGGAGAATCTTAAACTCTCTCAGCCACCCGAGGGTTCACAGTTTTGAGTGCTCGTCTGCCCATGCGCGCGCGCAGTCACTTTATGAAGTCACGTGATTGATTCTTTATCTATATATATTTAAATATTCCCCACAATCTATTGTTTCCATTGAGCTATTGTACTAAACATACAGACACTTATACAGACACACACTTTACTTATAGAAGAGAGTCATGTGCAAGTGAGAGAGCGTTATATACAGTGACACAAACACACAACACAACAAGTGCCCGCCCCCTTTCCTTCTTCCTTACTATGTAAGTACGATTATGCTCTGTATTTAATAGATGAGTAAACAATTTTAACATTTGAATCTGATTTGTATTGCTATGTATACTATACATTGTATAGGAATCTGTTGATTTGGGAATGTATTGTGGAAGGTACAGGAGTTTGTAATGCTATGTATAGGAATCTGTTGATTTGGGAATGTATTGTGGAAGGTACAGGAGTTTGTAATGCTATGTATGGGATAAAGTAGATACTTAAAAAGCATTGTGGAAGGTACAGGAGTTTGTAATGCTATGAATAGGAATCTGTTGATTTGGGAATGTATTGTGGAAGGTATCGAATTTAGTAACGCTATGAATAGGAACCAGTTTAATTTTGAATGCATTGGGGAAGGTATAGGAGTTTGTAATGTATAGGAATCAGTTGAATCATGAATGCACTGTGGAAGGTATAGAAATCTGTAACTCTACCTACAGGAATCAGTTTAATTTTAAATGCATTATGGAAGGCATATGAATCTGTAGTTTTCTGAATGCATTGTGGAAGGTATAGAATTTTGTAACGTTTTTGTATAGAATCAGTAGATTTATGATTGCACTGTGGAAGGTACAGATCTTTCGGATTCAAATGTTCAGTTCTTTCGATTCTCTATATTTTTGAATTCTATCCTAATTTGTATCTCCTCTTTTCAACAGAATATTCTTCTCAACCACACCTCGACACTAGCTCCACCAACATCTCTACACGCCTACCAATGGTCTACGAGGGTCATTCACAGATGATGACCCCTATCTTCTTCTTCTTGTCTAGTAGTCTTTTTTAATTTGAATTAATTAATTATAAATATATCTATGAGTTTATTATACACACGTGAATGAAACAAAATGATTCGATGATGTTGGATGTCTATGAATTTCTATGTATAAAATGGTTGCGTACATGATTTATATATATGAACACATGATTATATTATTATTAACAATTATTAATAATACATTGAATTTTTACTATTCATAAATGCAGTGTACTGATTGGTTGAATTATGGTTGATAATGGATCGAGATATTAAATAGAAATGCGCATGCGCAGTTTGTTGAACTAAATGCATGATCAGCGCGAACTTATCATCACACCATATTTACCCGTTAGTCTTTACTTTTACTATAAAACTTTTGGTCGTAACATCAAAAGGTGCGCTAAATTCACGACTATATATGGTCTTGGACAGAACTGTTTGGAAATTTTTCCAGAAAGAATCTAATATTGGACAGTCCGGTAAATTACAAGAGAATTAATTAAGATTAACTATCCTTTAATTAAAAAACACAAAGAAACTTTTCCAAAAACTTTTATTTCAACTTGTGAAAAAAATGTTTCTGGGAAAGTTTCTTTGAATTTTTTATTTTTTATTGTTTTATATTATCTTTTTGCACATGCGCATGTTATTTTTCTATTCTATGGCGTGAAGAAATTTTGTTGCAGCATCGATCGAAATTTGAAAGCAAACATATATTTTTTGACTAGAAATATCATAGTGTTTGAAGAAAGACTCAGTGTCGAGATGAGATGCGGGAAAAGACAATGTCAAGGTGAGCAGACTAACTGAAGTCATTGGCACAATCGGCAGTTGATTCTGTGTTTGGTCCACTGCACCAATTTGTTGGTCGTTCCCAAGAAATGAAACATTCTCCACATTCAAATGAACGAGTTGAGTGAGTTGAGAGAGGCATCTTGCCAACCCAATCATGGAAATTGAAACTCTCGCCAGTTTCAAACTGACCAGCGAGCTGAATCGGCCACAGAACTGTTGGGTACTTTCGTAGCTTGCAATATTTTGAACATATGCACAGTCAAATTGAGTTGTCAACGGTGGCGATTAGTTGACAAAATAGTTAGTTGTTCAATTATAGGTTTGTTAGGTTTTAGGCTTTCTTTTTAGATGTTAGTTTATAGATCAGTTAGACATTAGCTAGTATCTACTGTTGGTTATTATCTTAGATGTTAGATTGGAGGTCAGTTTGATGTTAGTTAGATATATTAGTTAGACATTAGCATCTAGAAATTAGTTTTGTCTAGCCATTAGTTTTGAGATTAGTTTGAATCTGCTGTTGGATGTTAGCTAAAAAGATATAGTGAATGTAGATGCTAATCGGATGTTAGTTTCAGAATTTCTAGTTAGATGTTTTAGTTTCAAAAATATTTTGATTTGGCCATTAGCTTCATAGTTGGATGTTAGTTTGATTTTAGATACGTAAACTTGAGGAATTAAACTTTGGGTTTTGAGTTAGAAAATAGTTGGGTTTAGAGATTAGTTTTGAGATGAGTTTGACCTACTGTTGGATGTTAGTTGACAAAAGTTAGTTGTTTGATTAGAGGTTAGTAGAGGGTGTTTGGCATAGGTTAAGACTCTTTAGATTTAGAGTTGGAGTTTAGTTTGGTATTAGATTAGATGTTAGTTTGATGTTAGATATATCTGAACTTGGAGAATAGATACTTATTGTTGGTCCTGTCCTACTGGACCTGTCATCTACGAAGAACCAGTCCTTAACCATGCGACCGCAAGAGGGCACAAGGCCCGATCGAGTGAGCTAGACTTAGCTAGCTCACCTCACCACACAGCGATTAGAGCGAACGTGAGTCTTGCACTGTGCACACCGCTTGAGTCTAATGCTTTTCTATCCATGCAGTATTTACCCTACCGATTGCCCAACGACATCGACCATACCGACATTACTACTGTGCTTATTTGTATATATCTTTAGTGACCTTATCAATAAATATACCGAGAGAATTACACTTATCTTTTGTTTGGTTAGAATATAGGAATATGGTTTAGAGATTAGTTTGGAGAATGGAATAGATGTTAGATTGGATTTGGTTAGTTATTTGATTTTATTTGGTAGATTAGTATTCAAAAGTTGGCTTGAAATTGGATTATATTGGATATTGGATTCTCTCGCCACGTCTAATTGACTTTTACCCTTTCTCCCTTATCTAGACGCCTTACGAGAATCGAATCTTTAGTCTGAAGATTGAGTGCGGTTCAAACTATTTTGAATATATACACGATCAAATTGAGTTGTCAACGGTGGCTCCAACAGAAGCAGACTCTCAAGTGACAAATCCACACCATTGCTAATGATACGCAATTGGTCATTTCCTTTGGCATGCTGAGTTAGGCTAGACAGGAACACATCAAGATGCAGTCCAGTGTCCGCAAAACTGCCCAAACGAGACAAAATTGACAATTTAAGTTTGTGAGCATATTTACGTAATTCTGGATGTGCCACACTGAGGGTTAGGTGACGAAGTGATTCGAGTCGATTGATGCAATCAAACAGTGCAACTAGACTCGCCTGGTGATGCTTGTCATAGACATCAAGTGGCTGTTGTTGTTGTTTTTTAATGAAAATGCTAGGTTTATTGACAAATAAAATAACAGAAAAACAGATACACTGTTCTAGGATAAAACATAAAAGGTAAAACAACGAAATAGAGCTTCGGCAACGACACAAATAGCTAGAAAATCTAAATATGCTTTTGAATACATTGCATATATTATAATATATGCAATTTTTAAATAATATAATTATTTAAAAATATTGTAAAACAAACGGTTCTAGATGACTAAAAACATTTTAGTTGGGTTAAATAATCTAAGCAGAATTTACAAAACTAACATTTCAAACTTTATCGTTTTTCTCGAAAAAGATGAAAAGTGGACTTAAACTGTTTGGCATCTGAGCGGCTCATATCGCGATCCTTCAATGAGTGCAAACCAAGTCAAAACAAGTTTAACAACATTTAATAGTATAATAATTCAAAGTACCAATAAGTGAATGTCTCATCTTCTCTGCTTCGCTTCAAATGACTTTAAGGAGAGCATATAGTCCTTGGTTGGTGTGCACAAGAGATTGACACTTCTAGTGACCTTGAGCAGCACTTGTGTCCGTCATTGTGCTAGCACCAGGAGTTCGGCAGTGCTTCGACACCACCCAAGTCGATTGCTTTTTGCAGAAACAGATCCACAGTGCCAAAATGCCCACAAGCAGAATGACGATAGCCAGGGTAGCGAGGACGATTGCCACTTGCAACCAGGGAAATGATGGCTCTGATTTGTCAGGGAAAAATTGGCCAAAATTTTCCCTGAACGCTTGGTCCGCCATTTCGAGTGCATACCCCACTGGCTGCTGAGTGACTCTCCGAGGCCGGACTTGAGTCTTTGCCCACTTTGCACGATAATTACGCAGTGACGATTCGAAAGTATCCAATGCCCCTTGAATCACTTGATAACGATGGTTATAGAAGGCCAAAGTGCGGCTCACTGCTTGATTGTCTGGATTCTGTGCTAAATAGTGCTCGAGTGAGGTTCGAGTGAAGTGCAGCTCGCTCAATGGCTTCGGCCACTTAGTGCACTTGTCGAGAGCCTGAGCCAGAAAGGGATCGAGTGATGCGAGTGGTGGCAGCCGTCCGAGTGCGTCCTCCATCTCTTGGACTGTCTTCTCGTAAGGTGAGGGTATGGGCTCGTGAGCGTCCATTTGAAGCAGCGAATTACGGAGTACATCAAGATTGTCATACTTGGTCTGAGCATCGCCCAACTGTCGATCAATTGCTGTCGCCCGAATGTGATCATCAGCCAGGGTTACCTCGGTGAGCAGGAGCACGTACTTGGCCGAGAACAACTTGACAATACTTTGCTCGACAGTCATGGCACAGTCCACCGGGTCAAGTGACATCGTGACCAGGAAGGTGATCACCACAAGTAGACAAATATTTCGGCCAAACCAGATGACAGCCATAATAGGGAAAGTGCTGTGAAAAGTGTTCGAAAATGACTTTACAAAACAGTCAACTCAATCATACTAAATCATGATCTGTTCAAAAGCGAACTTTCTATTTATCCAACTAAATCGTCGAATTCGAATTCAAACAAATCACTGAAAATCGAAAAAATTTTCAAAGCTCATATGTTTGGTGCAATTCATTCTACTCGCGATCGGCTTCTTACATAGAAATACTCAAAAACACTAAATTTATTTCACAATCATTTTAATAGTTAAAAAACATATTAATCAATAAAGTTATAGTTTAATGTATAGGGGTGACTATTGAGGTGTCCTGGGATACCTATAAACAGTGCTACTATTGAGACACATGCATCTCATGAGACGTTCGTCTCATTTGATGAGACGTTTTGTTAGGCGCAATCTTGAATTTCGCCTCAGGCGCCAATTTTGTTAGCGACGCCATTACCTTATAACTGTGCCCACCCCGTATATGATCCCGTACCCGTAGCCATTTTGCTTGCCTTGGGGTAACCGATTGACGAGTACTGGTTCAGTGAAATGTCTGTCAAAATCTTTAGCATTAAAACTTCTGCTATCTATTCGTTTCGTTTCATGGATGGCCATAAGCAAGTCTTGAATGTCGTTTGCCATTTCGTTTGTATTGTTGAATTGCTTCAGTGCAATCAAATTCTTTACATTTCTAAACTTTCCCAATTGTTGATCGTTAAATTTAAAGCCACTCAAAGTAAGGGTGGTGTTTAGCTCCTGGAAATATGCACGAATGCGATGAACGGTGGTCGCTTTGTTCATCTGTTCCCGTGTGGTCGTATTTGGCACAAGATTCTCTATCGGAAATAGACTTCCACTCAAGATCCGTGGCAGTTTGTTCACAGTCGGCACCCATTTGGTAAAAACTGATTGTTAGCATCTAGAGACAAAAGAAAAATAAATGAAAAACAAGAATTTTCCAACACAAATCGGATACCATTGTCATTCGCTGAAGGCATGTCGGTAAATCCTCCAAAGTATTCAAATTTGCTTGTACTATTTTGTTCAAATCTTTTGTAGGACCCATTTGCACTGATATTCAAAGAACCTTTAATATGGTAAATTGAAAGTAAGGTAGCTTGAATGTTTTTATTAAGTTCGACTTCCCCAGTAACATCAATGTAGGCGTTATTGATGTTGATCGTTTGCCTGGCAATTCCTCCAAATTTGGCACTACTAAAGTAGTGTGTGCCATACTTTTGTACGAATCGATCGTACATTTCCGGTTGCTCATCATAAGTCCCTGTGAGTTCATTCAGGTAGTGAGTAAACGTTTTCGACAGAGTCAAAAATTGAGGCTCGTCAAGATCGATTCTCGCAGAAGTGACAGTGGCAAAAGTCTGTTTAGAGTAAAAAGTGTCAATTTAATAGGAAATAGTCACTTTTGTGGAGTTCACCTCGTAGAAACTAGTGTTCTTTGCCAAAATTAAATTTAGTCCCAAATTTAATCTTGAGCTTGATGAAAACGAGCCCACTACACTGTCGACTAACTTGTCGATAACATCAACTGAAGTGTCAGCGCCCATCTTGATATCAACATTGCCCTTCAATGAAGCCTTAACATCGATAATTCTTCTATAAAGATGACTTTCTTTGTTCATTTCGCCACCAGAAAGTAAATCGATTTGAGAAACCTGATCTGGCCGATCATACTCAACATTTGGTATGTTCTCATGGTACCACTTGTGGTGCGAGTTACAAGTAAGTTTAAGCACAGGCGAGCAAAATCCGTCATCAGAGTTGATATTTTTGGCCAGAAAGTCTAGTCGAGTGATGTCGATGCCACGGGACAACCGATCCAAACCGGGAATCATACGCTTGCAAAAAACATGATTATTGTTCAATTTGGGCAGACTCGCACAAAAGCAATCACTTGAGAGTAGTACAAGTACGAATAAGACTTTTAGACGAAACTTTGTGGCAAACATGGTGATGGTGAATCACTCGAACGTGAGACGTATACTCTTACAAAATGTTAAAATCCTTCAAATGAAGTCGAAGTGTGTGTAACTGAATCAAAAACAAACTAACTCTCGACTAGTTAGTTTTCTCTAACTAGACTAATACTTTCTCGACTAGACATTTTTGTTGGTAAGCTATTTCAATGATGATCATCGATGACTAATTACTGCTATGTGTATTCGGTACATCGAGTTACTATCGTGTGCTCACCAAAAGTAGCAGTACACTTATTAGCCAAAGCGTGAATGCTGTCAAATGTATTCGTACTTTTTGAACACACGGTTTACACATTGTAATACACAAGCCACATTCCAATGAAGTATGCATCATCAGCAAATATATCGATTTGTCCAATGTAAAATGTATGAACAAAATTAAAAGGGAAACGTTTCAACGTCAAAACATTCCCTATCACACCTCTTGAAACCATAATGATAATTTCAATTGCACTGATATAAACAAAAAATAATTTTTTGGTTCAAAAATAATTTTAAGGTTTATTCTAATTGCATTCCAAGTGCTTTCCAATGAAATGCTCAAAATTCTTGGATCTCAAGTAACATTTAATGCAATTTTAAATTGACATTTTACTAACAAGTAAGTCTTAAAAGTAGTGTCACGTTCAGACTAAAGACCACGGATATAATCCTTGGTCTTACTTATTACACTTTATAAGTTCAAATTTCAAATTTATCAAATTCGAACATCACCAAGTTATCGGTGCATCTGACAATTGTGAGTGTATACTCTGGTAACTTCACAATTGTCAATTTATATCATTGGCTGTTTGTGAGTTTTAAATCTGTTCCATTAAAGCATCGCTCTGTTTGTATTAGAAATAAAGGCACAAAAAAGAATGTAAAACAGGTCAATGAACTCAAACTGACAATTCGGAACAAACCACTGTCAATTAATTTCAATTAAAACCCACTACCAATCTGTCACATTTGCCCCACTACCTTGGTAATTCCTAAAAATAAATGAAAATATTTGAAAATGGTAATTTAATAAATAGAATCAAAATCTATTTTTTGATTAACAATTGTTCAATTTTATCAGCCAACTCTTGGTGTCTATTCAGAAGAGAAATTCGATTGGAAGCTTTCTTTAGCTTTTGAATCAATTGCTGATCGTTAAGTAGCTCATCAATTGCGGTGATCATTTGCTCATCAGTAAATTTGTGTGTGTCCAGCCTTAAGCCAAATCCGGTTTCTTCAAGTCTCTGTGCGTTATCAAATTGATCACCAAACAGTGGCAGAATGATCATTGGCTTTCCTTCTGCGATGTACTAACTATCTACCCAAATAACTACCCAACTAACTATCTAACCAACTAACTAACCGACTAACTACCCAACTAACTATCTAACCAACTAACTAACCGACTAACTACCCAACTAACTATCTACCCAAATAACTACCCAACTAACAAACCAACCAACTAACCGACTAATTACCCAACTTATTACACAACTAACTACCCAACTGTAACGGTGTTGCAGCCACCATGGCTTATGACCAAGTCGACATGAGGGATGATTGACATTTGAGGTAGATGTACTTGTGGTTTGTCTTACCAAGAACTGCCACCAACCTTCTCATCAGGCCCAAATCAACCGCACCCATCGAACCCATTGAGACATAGATCAACTTTCCACTGTATCGTCCATCTAATGAATTCGATACAAACTCAACAGGAAGCAACTTTTCCAACTCAACCAATTCGCTCGGTAGTTCATTCCTGTTGAACACTTCCATGTTGAAACAATTTTTTCGCTCCCTAGCCTCGGGATAATTCAACTCTTCTGGGTAAGCATAGATAGTGAGCAGCGCACCTTCTGGAATAAGAATGTCCTTTGGATAGCGTGAATATCCAATACTTTCAAGAAAATCATTGAATTTTTTTTCATAGAAAAATTGATCAGACAAATCACGATGTTTTTTTATATTTCTCCAGATTGCCCACAGTTGGTAAACCTAAAAAATAAAAAAAATTTATTATACATACACACATTGTATTTTTAATTTTTTTAAATTTTTAAATTAAGGAGGGACACGATGATGCTAACATCTGTGAACGATCCCTATGACTTAAACGGGAAAAAGTGGGTTTCGTATTGTTCTGTTTCAAACAGAACGTATGGACCGACTTTGACATTCTACAGCTTAAATTAAAGGTAAATATGTAAACTACAAAATTGACTAACTGAATTTTTTAGTTTATGCTAAATTAAAGATACACAGGTCCAAGAAGTTACAAATTTGACCAAAACAAGAGGGTTTTTGTTCTTTATGATCCTCTCACTGTCAAATAAGATAAAATATTAAAAATTCAGTTAGTCAATTTTGTAGTTTACATCTTTACCTTTAATTTAAGCTTTAGAATGTCAAAATCGGTTCATAGGTTCTGTTTGAAGCAGAACAATACGAAACCAATTTTTTCCCGTTTAAGTCATAGGGATTGTTCACAGATGTTAGCATCATCGCGTCCCTCCTTAAATCAACTTACCGAAACCACCTGGAGGTACTCGATCATCCCGAAGATGGAACAACAGTTCTCAGCAACTGTTGTTCCATCCATCCATCCACGGAATGCCAGAATTGTAAATCGAAGGCAACAAAATGGGCGAATCAATGTAGATGACATCTGGCTTGTACTGATCAATTGCATTCTGCACAATCTTGTTCACAAAAGCACATTCATCATAAGTCTTCTGTGAATGGGCAAATTTGGCCAGTTTTTCCATCTTTTCAAATGGTGTAAAGTCGCCGACAATTCCACTCTCTACAAATAACTTAGCCGTAGCTTCTCCCGCAATTTGACTGTCCGGTGTTTTGGGCAGTTGGTAGATGTGCTCTTCGTAGACTTGTGGGGCAAGTTTGCCCTTGAAGCTGCTGTCAACTACAAATATTACCCGATGACCTCGAGGTGGGAGACAACGTAGGGCACCAGCGCAAGCATTCACGTGACCAACTCCATTCATGGGTCTTACAAGGATTGTCAGTTTATGGTTCATTGTGGTTGGCCAAAAAAAATGTAAAATGCATCAGTAAAGAAATGCCAAATTTCAACCAATCAAGTCCTTTTTATATATAAGAAAGTTGAAGCACTTTTATTGTTTGCTTGCTTACTAATTAACTGAGCGTGTATTTTGCTTTGTTAATTATTATTATTATAGAGCATTGTTATACGTGGCCATAATAAAAGTCAAATCTGGGCACCGCATTACTCAGATATATATACTTTTATGGCAAAGTTCTGCCTTGCAAATACCAATTCAATGTATACATGTGTATGTGACTAATGAGATTAAGTAAATAGGCAATCAGTCTTTATGGCTTGTATTATAATGTGTCCAAGATTAATAAGCGCGAACGATTGCAAAACAGTGAGTGGCGTCATTTGTTATCACGAAATTGGTGATACTATTTGAGCCGTTCAGAGGCCAAAGTGACTAAGGCCATTTTTGAAATTTTTGAGATTATGTTGAAAATGTGTTTGATTATTGATTGATCTCTTCGTCAAGTATCATGTCTAGTTAAACTCAACATCATTGAAAAAGTTGTAATGAACACTAACATGAACATTGAGACTGTGCTAATGACTAATCAATTATCGTGTTCTGAGCAGTTTTGGTTTATTCGGAGCAACCTTAATATTCGACATGAACAGTCAAAAAGTTGTATCACAATGCTCAAATAAAGCGGATTTAAACAATTCAATCAAAGTTGAAAAGTACAAGTACAACCAATTTGTTCATTTTCATCACTTTCAGAGGCCAAAGTGACCAAGTCCTGAGAATATTCAATTTTAAAGCAATAAAATTAAAAAAGGCTATAAACTTTGATTTATTTACTCAATCTTGGTGATAGAATGCATAATGAATAATTCTAATCAATAAAATCACACATATATATAATAGTCAAAATTTAAAATTAAAGGTTTAAACCCGTTTTGCAAACTTTATCGATTTACTCAAAAAGTTGAATTGTGGACTTGGTCACTTTGGCCTCTGAACAGCTCATTTATTAACCCTAAGTGAACACGTGTATTCTGCATTTTTTGCTTTGTTAATTATTATTATTATTAAAGCATTGTTATACGTGGCATAATAAAAGTCAAATCTGGGCACCGCATTACTCGGATATATACTTTTATGGCAAAGTTCTGCCTTGCAAATACCAATTCAATGTATACATGTGTATGTGACTAATGAGATTAAGTGTAAATAGGCAATCAGTGTTTATGGCTTGTATTATAATGTGTCCAAGGTTTATTATTATTTAAACATATATATGTTTATATATGCAGATCAGTGTCATAAAGGCACAGGTTGACTAGCTTGTCTCCTGTGTTAAAAATAGTTAGCGAATAATCTTATAATCTTATATGATATATGTGATTAATAATCACTGATTATATATATGATCTTATATCACAAGGCTCATAAGGCTCATTGCGTCATTCAATGTGCCTTCGAGCAGCAGAGGGCACAAGAAGTGTGGTCATTAAATCTTGTCACCTTAGTGCAGTGAAAGGCAGAGGTACCCATTTAGGTGCTCCGCTGAATGTCCAAATGTGCCAAGTGAGAATTGCGCATGCGCCGATTTATGTACAGTGTTAGTTTACGGACGAAATTGGGTTCATCGGATGTTAGCGGACGAAATTGGGTTCATCGGATATTAGCGGACGAATTTGGGGTATCTTAGATGTTAGATTCGGGTTTATCAATTTGGATTATTCGCATGCGCATTGTACACTTGGCAAATTCGGACATTCAGAAGCGAATTCGAATAATTCACTTGTAGCACGCCATTCATTAATTAAAGTTAGTCCCTAGAACAGTCCACATTCAACTGTATTAGCTATGTTGCGCATGCGCAATGCGCACCTGGACACATTCGGACATTCAGCCGATCGCCACCTAGACTCTAAACGGAGCCATTGTCATGTTCACATGCAATTAATAAAATAAACACTACTTCAACATTTAAGGTTTATCAAACGATAACAAACTGACATTAGCACAAAAAGTGCTTTATAAGGTATAATAAATGAATATCAAATAAGCTTTATTTAAGCATAATACCAATAATAAAGATAATTTGCATGCATTTGACATTGCCAACCTTTTTGGAGCTGTATCACGTGATCATTGATCAACTTTATGTTGTAATTTAATGTTATAAATGTTATCTATGTATGTACGATTAGTTAGTTAGACAACCAAATTCACTGTCCAACCAAATTAGCCCATGGACTAAAGGGCAAATGTAATAAATTAAGCAACCATTTTTAGATGTAAGATAACTTTACCAGTGGCTTATAAAACTGGGGTCCGTGACTGCTTTTTAATGTTTAAAAATTAAATTGTTGCACATTGTTGTACATTGTGTTCGTTTGTCACTGAGAGAGCAATCATCATGTCCATTCTACTGCAGCAATTGTTCGATTGGACCACCCTTCGGCCCCTGCTCGTATTGGCCGCTCTATTCTATCTCGTTTATCAAGTATTGCGCAAGCTTTTATCCTTTTATAGCTTCGGTCAAATTATCAACAAAATCCCTGGGCCCGAGGTTAGCTGGAGTCCACTTTGTCATCTTTACATGTTCAAGTCGACTGACAACATGGGTCGAGTTGCTAGTGAGTTTTTTAATTTTAAATTGATTATTTAAAAATTAAAAAATTAAAAATTAAAATCTAAAATTGAAAAGCTTTCTACTACACAATCTGTGAACTGGCAAAGGCTTACGCACCGAAGTACTCGCTGATTCGACTTTGGCTTGCTGTTTGGCCAGTGATTGTCATTTATAAAGCTGATTCGGCTGAGGTTTGCGCATTTTTTTGTGTTTGGTTTAAAATAATTAAATAATAATTAAATTTTCAGAAAATTTTGTCCAGTCATGTGCACCTTGAGAAAGGGCTCAGATATAACCTACTTACTCCTTGGCTTGGTACCGGCCTTTTCACAAGGTTTGGGGGCAGTTATGGAACAACTATATTTGTGATACAATTTGAGATACTTAATGCAATTTTTTTTTTGTTTTCTTTCAAGTTGGGGTAAAAAGTGGTTTCAACACCGAAGAATGCTTGCACCATCGTTTCACTTTAACATGCTCGAGTCGTATCTGCCTGTAATGAACGAACAGGCTGCCATACTGGTGGACAAGTTGCAGGCTACGATCGACAAAAGTGGTGACAATTTGCAAAGTGCTACCATCGATGTCGTGCCTTATCTTACATATGCGGCACTGGATGTCATTTGTGGTGAGTTTGATGGGGGGGGGGCAGTTATCTGGATGAGGAATGAGGCAAGTCTTTAATATTATGAATTAAACTTTCTCCTTTAGAAACTGCAATGGGGGTCAAGATCGGTTCACAGAGCAATCCCAACACTGACTATGTTCATGCAATCCATCGGCAAGTTCACATTCACATTCACATTTTAGACAATTTAAGGCGGGACGCGATACTTCAAGCATATGTGAATGACCCCTTCACATATTAGTGTAAAAAAGTGGTCTTTGTGTTTGTACCTTTTTCTCGGGAACCTATTGACCGATTTTTGTCTATTATAGCTTAAAACAAAGGTAAACGTATGATCTTAAAAATTGACGATCTGAAATTTTTTATTTGGAGCTAACTAAGAAAATCCATCCATAAATGTAAACAATAACAATGTTTTTTTGCTACTTAAAGTTGCCTGAATCACTCTCACTGTTGAATGTAATAAATTATAAAAATTTCAGATCGTCAATTTTTAAGATCATACGTTTACCTTTGTTTTAAGCTATAATAGACAAAAATCGGTAAATAGGTTCCCGAGAAAAAGGTACAAACACAAAGACCACTTTTTTACACTAATATGTGAAGGGGTCATTCACATATGTTTGAAGTATCGCGTCCTGCCTTAAATTTCTTACTTTGACCTAACAAAAACTTTTCTTTCAGAGTTGCATACAAATTTATTGACCGCTACTTAAAGCCCTGGCTGTGGAACGATATGTTCTATTTTAATTTGACCGCCAACGGTCGAGAGGACAAGCGAGACTTGAAGGTGTTGCACGACTTTACCCTGAAAGTGATTCAAGAGCGTAAGAGGATGACAGTGGACTCTCAAGCTACCTGCTCTCAGATGCCTCTTTACCAACAAAAGGATCACAATGCAAACATTGTGGACCAGTTTAGTGTCAAAAAGCGTTTGACCTTTTTGGATACACTCATTGAGCAGCACTTGAAAGATCCTACCAGCCTGACCGAACTCGAAATGAGAGAAGAGGTGGACACTTTCATGTTTGGGGGCTTTGACTCTACCAACGTTTCCATGACTTGGACACTGTTCCTGTTGGGCCACCATCCGGATATTCAAGAGCGAGTACACCGAGAGATTGATCACATTTGGGAGCGAGATCAGCTTGGAGAGACACAATTTCTCAGCTCGAACCAACTGAGAGAGATGAAGCTGCTGGAAGCGTGCATCAAAGAATCGCTCCGACTGATGCCAACCGTGCCATACATTGCCCGAGAGACAGCAGAGGACATTCAGTTTGGCCAGTACACTGTGCCCAAGGACAGTACTCTGCTCATATTCATTAGTCTAATACAGCGCGATCCGGCCATATTCGCCAAGCCCGACTCGTTCATTCCGGATCGTTTTCTCGATGGCTCCGAGCACTATGTCAAGAATAATGCCTTTGCGTATGTGCCCTTTTCCGCTGGTCCACGCAACTGTATTGGTCAAAAGTTTGCCCTTCAGGAGGAGAAGATAATCCTGGCAACAGTGTTGAGGCACTTTCGACTACAGTCAGTCAAGCGGCTGGAAGACATTCGGGTCGTTCCTGAAATAGTACTACGACCCAAGGAACCAATTGACATACGGTTCTTTACCAGAAATTGATATGCTAATTATTTGATAAAATGTTATGTTATTATTAAATAAATATATTATTAAATTTTGTTTATCAATTTGTACTACCAGTAAAGTGCCCATAATTCGTGCCTCCCTTAATTCGAATGCTCCCAAAATTTGTAATTCGTAACAAAAGTAAAACCAAAAAACACTATATTTCTGTACCTATTACTGTACAAAAGGTACCCATAGGTTTGATGGATTGTTGTGGTTTTTGGAAGGGGACGGAGCTTGAGGCTATCAACTCACGGTATGTCGGGGCGTGAGGTGAAGGGAGAACCACCAACGCAGTCGACAGGTGAAGGCACAGTACAATGATAAGTAAGAGGATATAAGACGCCATCTTGAACACAAGCACAAACAGTCCCAAAAATAAAACAAGATAGTTTTGATAAGAAAAGAAAAAGATTTTGAATTCGAATTCGTGTGAAATCAAATTGTTGGAGCGAAAGTTTTTTATTTATTTATTACAATGTTTTACATCTAACATATCAAATATCTAATAAAAACTTTTCGAACTCGAATTTGACAAAATCAAAAAGTTGGACCTAGTATCTTGCGTGCAGTCCCTAAAACAGCAATACACATAATATAGTCTAACAGGTAATGTTAAATCAAAAATTTTTTGGATTTGAAATCGTTTATTTTAAGGGTCTGGATTCTATGTTTAAAGACTGAGTAACCGTCAACATTTTATCATCTTTTCTTTATGTCCTCAAAAAAATTCTAGAAAATCTAGAAAAATGTTGTGCCAAGAGTTGGGAAGATTAGAAGATGTGCTGTGCATGAAAGTGTATTAGATGGTGGGGGGAGGAAAAGTCGAATCATATATGACATATATGAATCATATATCGTATACGAAAGGATGGTCAAAGCGGTAACATGCGTTTACATGTTACGAGGCAGTGATTGGCTGACAATTGTCAAGCAATTTGCTTATAAGCTAAACGAGACAATTTGATGTTGATACAGTCACTTTCGAGTATTGCACTTGAGAACAAGCTTTATAACGTTAAATTTGAGTGTTTCGTGCATTAACATACTTCAACGTTTGTTTGTCCAGTTTCAATCTCCAATCCGAATCAACGAACCTCTTCACCATGTCCATGCCACTCAGTCTGAGTCACTTTCCCGATCTGTGTCTTCTCATCATCTTCCCTCACATTCCTCTGTTTGATGTGATTCGCACTGTTGGTCGAGTCTGTACTAATTGGACTCGGCTGCAGAAGGACGAGTTGAGCCGTAGGAGAGCGTTGGTACTTGATAGACCTGGTGGTACTTGGTACCGTCCAAACATCGATGGCACATACAACTCAAAAGTGCCAAATGATACATTCGGAAGTGAACTAATGGAGCACGTTCGTCGCGATGATGGATCGCCTTGGACACGACCACTTCTAGCGGCATTACATCAAATTGAGATCGATACACTGCCAGTGGCAACTTACAACAAATTGTTGACCGCACAATTTACCACCAATGTCATCACAATTCTACCTCGAATCACTCGACTCAGCCTGGTTCAATACAACGTTCCTAAAGCTTCAGTGCGCTCTGTACTTGAACAGATGATTCGCCTGATTGATCATCATTCCACCAGTCTGGTTTGGCTCAAAATTTATTTTGTCACTCACCGAGAGTACTCGAAACAACACCAACAGTCACTTGACGATTATGACATGCATCACCAGACGAGTCTAGTTGCACTGTTTGATTGCATCAATCGACTCGAATCACTTCTCCATCTCACCCTCAGTGTGGCACATCCAGACATTCGTAAATATGCTCACAAACTTGAATTGTCAATTTTGTCTCGTTTGAGATGTTTTGTCACTGTGGACTATGAACTCGATCCTGATGTGTTCTTTTCTGCAGTGACTCAGCATGCCAAAGGAAATGACCAATTGCGACTCATTTGTGGTGATGATTTGCCACTTGAGAGGCTACTTCTGTTGGAGCCACCGTTGACAACTCAATTTGACCGTGCATTTGTTCGAAATATTGCAAAATGGGACGACTACGAAAGGACCCAACAGTTCTGTGGCCGATTCAGCTCACTGGTCAGTTTAAAACTAGCGAATGTTACAATGCCAATGATCGCGTTGGCACGATGCCTCTCTCAACTCACTCAACTGGTCCATTTGAATGTGGCGAATTTTTCATTTCTTGGGGACGACCAACAAATGGCTGCAGTGGACCAAACACAACATGCCCAAACGATTGTGCCAGTGCCATCAGTTCGTCTGCTCACCTTGACATTACTATGTCCGGAGTCTCATCTCGACACTGAGCGTCTCTATTTAGCCCAACTATTTCCTGCCCTGCAAGTGCTCAGTTTGCGTCACAAATTCAGAAAATGTAGAGAATGTCATTTCAAAATATGTCAAGTCAAGCCCAAACGACCCGAGACTCATCATCTGCTGGTGCACTGTCTGCACCAAGCACGACAGCCATTTCGCCGATGTACGGCACTGCACAGCATTGAGCACACTACATGGGAAGGTTATGAAGGGGTGGTACCAAAAGAATTGCTCAAGGCTGACCAGTGGTGATTTGGTGGCTGTTTTGCTACACATTTTTAAAAATGAAAATAGCATTTCTTCAAAAACGCATATTATCCCCAATTAAATTCCAACCCTTTAATTCTTAAATAATTGTACCCAACTCAATCTTACACTGTACCTAACCTACCTAATACCTAACCAAAACCCAATCTTACACGGCACCTATATTATAAATTAAGAAAAATTTTCTAATTTACATAGATATTTTGTACAGTAAAAATGCTAAATTATATCAATTATTTTATCAAACATATTCCATGTTATAAATTAGGGAAAGGATTCTAAGTTAACGATTTATTATTAATTATAGAGTGTTGACTGTATACAAGTTGATAAGAAATTGAAAAAATAGTAAAAAAATGCGCATGCGCAGTACATTGAACTCTATGCCTTTATCAACTTGAATTTATCAGTACACACGACAAACACGACATTTACTCATTTGTCTTTACTTTTCGACTATAAATGAGTCTGTCCTTACTGTTGTGTCTTCATTGTATGTTTTGTTGCTTTACTGTGATGATGGTCACCTCTGTTTTGTGATTTTCAAACTTCTTCAAACTTCTTCAAACTTTTCTCCTTCTCTCCTCCAAACCTCAACATGTCTTCCACAACAGTACCCAACCCCTACAATGTCGATGGTATCCTAACCTCAAGTTCATCACCAAAGTGCGATTTCTACGATGTCCCTCTGTCAAGCATCGAACTGTCTGATAGCCCTATCTGTACGCATCTCGACGAAGACGAGACTGCAACAGCCGAATTTTTAGCTCAACTCGAAACCAATCTGCTCTATTTGCCTTTCTACGAAGTGTACGAGTACTACCACAAGTCGAGCACACTGGTCGAGCTCAAGTACTGCATCAACGAGTACTTGGAAGATCTTCAATTGTGTATTATCGATTATGACAGTGCAACCTATCTCGATATGGGCGTACTCGAATTGCCGTACAATCAGTTCGATTTGGCATCGTATGGCGACACTTTCTGGTTACTGCTCATGACTCTCTGTCCTGATGATGGTCCAGAAAGCGAGTTTCGAAGCTATTCAACTATAATTTATCACTATTTGAGAATGTTTCCGCACGATTTGGCCTGTGCTCGCACTGATCTTTTGCGATGTTTTGTGAAGATTAAGAAATCGAACGCGCTAGGTCAACCAGATCGATCTATTCTGGTGGAAGCTTTTCGCAAACCAACGCAAGGGTGAGTAGTGTTTATATGCAGGGCAGTTAGTTGGATAATTACTACTGCAAAGAGTGCTACTTAACGTACGAATCATTGCATTAGTAACTAGAATACCGAAGATACTACTTAGAGTGTTACTTAGAGTACTCAAATTCTTAAAATTTACTCTATTTATGTATTTTCTTTTTCTCAATTATTTTCAGGAACTACTCAACTTTAGACGACTTTGTTGATGGAATTTCTTTGTCTACTGAACGGAATCGCCTGTACGAACTTCTTCGCACAATCTTCGAGCGTTATTTCGTTACAAATGAAGGCAAGTTTTTACTGCGCCTAACTCCTGTTGGTTGTGATCTGTCCACTGGTCGAAGCATTGATTGCAATGA
This sequence comes from Rhizoglyphus robini, assembly GCA_023373905.1. Lineage (NCBI taxonomy): Eukaryota > Metazoa > Arthropoda > Arachnida > Sarcoptiformes > Acaridae > Rhizoglyphus > Rhizoglyphus robini. Next base: position 663,152 of record JAKIJQ010000034.1, on the reverse strand, counting down.
CGTGCACTTTCATCTGTCGATTAGTACTATCTTGAAATCGGTTGAACTCGACACCAGCACGATGGCTTTGATGTCCAAACTAGTGATTCGTCTATTTCGACTCGAGTTTGGCTTGACTGGAACATACGATTGTTGTGATAGTGGTCGCTGGAATGTGGTCGAGTTTGACATTGGTGAGATTGCGCATGGGCACAAAGGGCAATATGGTGGAAAGTTGCGCATATGTCTCAATTCAGAATTTTCAAAAATCCGAAGATCGTTCAACTTTTACGTTCACTCTGACCCTCGATTTGTACCGTTCACTTTACTGCTCAGGAACTGGTTCCACCGTGGTCAACTGCTTAACCCAACTGAACAATTCGATGAAACCTTCATTTGGTTTGTCATTCTCTTTCTCCAACAAACCAACCCACCAGTGCTGCCCTCAATGCAACAGTTGGACGATTCTGGGGCATTCGATCTAGACCCATCACTTGGACTCAACGAATTCTTTTCGAGCAGTACCAATCGTCAATCTATTTCCAGTTTGATCAACGATTTTGTTCAATTTTATCTTCATTTCGATTTTGATCTTCAAATGTTTAACCGCTGGGATGGGACTGTCTGTTCGAAAGATCAACTCGACTCCGTTGAGTCCGCACTCGCAATTGATGCTCCATTTGCTTGGAGAACTGTGGGAACGTGCTACACGGTCGAGGATACGGAGCAGTGGAAGATTGGACTGAGAAAGTTGGAAATGTTGTCAAAGGATGGCGAAATTGAGTGCGAACATTTGTTGAATCCGAGATATTTTGCTGATTCGAGTAAGTTCAATTTACTTATTCTCAACTTTTCCGCAACTTTTCTCTAGTGTACCCCACTTTTGGAATCCCACTCCATTTCCTCAACTTTTCTTCAACTTATCCCCAAGTTTCACATTCAGCATTATCTAATTTTACCTAATCTCTACCCAGGATCTATGAGTTACCAATTAGAATCGGAAGCGGAATCGGAATCGGAATCGGAATCGGAATCGGAATCGGAATCGGAATCGAAATCGGAATCGGAATCGGAAGCGGAAGAAGAATCTGAAGCGCCTGAATCAGCCAAACCTATCGTTCAACACGCACCTCAAACTTCAACACCAACGAATCCCTTAATGAGCACATTCGACTTGAAACAAGTCAAATCTAAAATTGGCGCTCTACAATTCTCCGATCGTTTGAGTCGTTTGTGTGATGTCAATTCTCCCAGTGATCTATGTCCATTTTATAACGATTTCATCTACACCGACGAGCCAATGCACAGCATTCTGTCCACCTTCAGCAAAGATCTGTTGATATTTCACATTGCGGACATTGTTCGCTACTTTACTCACCTTCACACTCGTCTACAGGAGAGTCCCAATTTGAGCTACCCAACACTTCTCGATTCTCATGTTCTCAATTATCGAGGTTATGTCGACTACTGCACGTTTGGCCCACGTTTCTGGCAATTCCTGCTTGAATGTGGACACTTTTCTGAGGCAAATCTGCGCAGCTGCTCGAATCTCATTTGTCACTATCTCAAGAGAATTCCTGAGAACGTTTTGAAGGTGAGAGAACAGATTTTGAGGATCCATGTCGATTTGGTCAATGATCCTATGCTGGTGGAGTCTGAGGTAATCGATTGCCACAACGTGGAGGTGCGCCAGAATGGAGGGAAAGTGGATTTAAGGTGAGTGCAATTTGGATTGACCTAATTAACAACCATTATGGCAGGATGCGACGCATTTTCAGTAAAAATGCAGATTCTAGTCAAAACAGCGGGAAAAGTGGTAATCTTTGAGTGAACTTTTCTCCTATGTTTCTGGATCGATTTTGGTGTATTATAGATTTTACTAGGGGCACTACTTACGGGTGGGTTTTGGTTAGAGTGTTAGGCAGGTTAGGTGCCGTTTAAGATTTGGTTTCTGTTTTGTCTTTTAAATATCTCAATACCACTAATTCCCATTTCATTTCAGTTCACTGCGTATCTTTGACTTATCTTCTACTCAACATGAAATCGACTACATCCTCGATCAGATGTACAGTCCCAGCAAAGCTGAACGTTTGGTGCAACTCATCTCCAAACTGTTTCAGCATCCCAAACTGGTTCCACTCAAAGTCAAGCTCACTAAACTCGATTCTTACCTGTATTGTAATTTCTTGTACGCTTTTGAATTCCAACTCTCTTTCGCGTCTTTGCGCAATTGCATTAATGTCGATACTCTTTTGGACTGGTCCACTATGGCACTCATGCTGCACTTGATTAGGCGTATGATCAAGTTGTGCTACAATCTCGACTGTGGTCACTTGGAAATGCCCAACATTTTGTGCTATGATTTGGGTTCGGTTTTGTGTCCCCAAACGGCCTCATGTGATAGACTGAAGAGGCTGAGAATGCATTTGGACAAACGTGTCAAACAGGTGGTTCATCTGCTGCAGTACTGGGTCGAGTGTAACGGTCTGCGCAACTCTGGTGCGTACTTTTGGTTGACTGTCTTTGCACTGCAAAACACCACTCCTCCGGTTGTGGTTTCGCAATGGAGGCAATCCACCACCAACCGTCAAACCATCCCCGAATTGATTGTCCACTTTTTCCAATTCTACTCCAAATTTGACTTTGCCACCCGTGTGATCTGCATTCGAGACGGCCGCGCCTACTTAAAGACCAACTATATAAGGATGAATCAAATCAAGCACCACACTTCACAGTCTAATGTTGCCTGGCTGGAGGATCCATTCGCCCGAGACTTGATCCTGTACGACACTGAGCCTGGTGAGGTGAAGCAGTTTGATCGTTTCAAGAATCTATGCAACCGCATGTTGAATGTTGGCAAGATTAGCACGGTCAATTGTTTTGCAGTGCTTACGGATCCGGTGATCAACAATGGCGGACTGAAGAGAAGACCCAGGGGAATATCTTTCGCAAGATGAAGAAGCTAGGAAAATTGTAAATTTATTTTTAATTTTGTTTGAAATTGTTTTGTCTTTATTATTATTGTTACCTGAGTATCGAAAAGATATGAAATAAAATCTTTGTTTTTACAATTTTGTTTACGTAGTACGCATGCGTGAAAAAAAGGGTCAAAACAGTTTAATATGGGTCAGAATGGGTCAAGAAGAGTCAAGATGGGTAATAGTGGGTCATAGTGGGTCATGTTGGGTCAAGAAGAATCAAGATGGGTCATAGTGGGTCATGATGGGTCATAATAGGTCATAATGGGTCAAGATGGGTTTACTTACAATTTCGCAATTTTAGATTGGACATTTACCTTAACAAAAAAATACACGAATCAATAGAATACTTTTAAAAATTCAGAAAAACGGGAAATCTTTCTGTAAATTCTAAAATTTTATTTTTCCGGAAAATTTCTCGTTTACGTGACCAATATTCCTCCTGCACGCTCAAATACTCTCACCGCCACTTATTCAGTATACTCAACGGGGATGTAGCTCAGTGGTAGAGCGTTCGCTTTGCATGTGAAAGGCCCGGGGTTCAATCCCCCGCATCTCCATGTTTTTTACTTTTTTCAAATTAATTTTTTCTCGAAATCTAATTAGACAAAAAAATCAAGAGTGAACCCAAAAACAATAAAAACAAAAATTATATTTAAAAATTTAATAATAATAATGAGAAAAATAGCAATAATAATTCATAATAATACACAGGTAAAATACAGAAAGGGAGGGGAGAAAATTCCCAGGAAGAAATTCACACAGAAAATTAATAATTAAACAATCTATTAATAATACATAAATAATCATCTGATAGTGTAAATGTAATCTATATATTAGTTTGCCGCGGGAGAGAAAAAATTCAAATACAGAAAAGGATAAAATTCTACGCATGCGCAATGCACTTGAAGGGGGGTGGTAGAAAATAGAATATAAAAAGCGAGGGAAAGGGAAGGGGAATTTCCCGATAAAAGATTGAAGATTTAATAAAAGAGCTGATAATAATAAAAAAGTATGAGAAGTTTTTTCGGAAAGTATTAAAAAATGATTGATGGGGGTGGAAATAGTTCAAGTTTTAAAAAAGTAATAGATAATGTTGAAATAGCCGAGATGTTCATAGATGACGTTACTATTACAGTGTCACAATATCTGAATCGACCGAAGCATTATTATTTGGACCACCAGGCCTCTGGTTGTTTTGGATTTGTTTGTTGATTACAGTCGGTGATGAGGACGCCGATGATGATGGCGATGACGGATTGGGATTCTGTTGGGCGGTGGCGCCCTCAGGGGCTTGTGGATTGTGATGATACAAGTGGGCGTATATACTCGTTCGGGGGTCTTCCACAAATGTTCGAGTGGGTCCTGCTGCCCCAGCGTTCGCGGGATGATTCTTACTTCTGAGACTGTTTCGAATGAAAGCAGCCGCGGACGCAGCCGCAGCTTGACCACTTCCTTGACCTTGACCTTGACCTAGGGAACCGGTGGATCCACTTGAACTGGTTCGATTGACGGGCACAGTCGTAGATACATTCGATGATGATCCTCCCGTGGATAACGTCGTTTGTGGATGGTGATTGATGGTTACAGTAGTATTGTAGATACCGCCGTTTGACCTTTGACCACCAGTTAGGCTTGAGCTCGAAGGTTTGTTCGCTTCATTAGCACCGGAATTGATCACCAAACTAGTGGTAAAGTGGTCCCTCACTTCATCCTCCTCATCATCCGAAGAATTCGAGCCCGAATGGTCCCGTGCAAGTATGACGTTACTCGTGGGTGCACCCAGTCCCCCAGTGCCCACCATCAAACCCTCCGCAACACCAGGACCACCAATCACCGAGTGACGATTATTACTGAACTGATTGTGATGATGATGATGATGTTGGGAATGGGGTTGGTGCTGATGGGATTGATGCGGATGATGAGCATGGTGAAAGGTACTGACCGGGTCAAAGTGATGGTGACCCGACGATGACCCACCAGGATTGGTAGTACTGATGATGGTGGCAGAGTGACGATGCTGTGCAGAACGTTGTAGAGATTCGAATGCATTCGATGAGGATGATGATGATTGAGGATTGTGATTGTGATTGATCACGTGACCACCACCAGAATAGTGAAGTGGATGGTGAGGATTGTGGAACTGATCCGACGGATGGATCGATGGTATCGTCTTCTTCGCACGCTGACCTCTCTCCAGGGAATTGGTTTGATTCGCAGTGTGGAAGGTATTCTGAGGGGCGTTCGTAGATGACGATAAAGTGTTTGATGAGAACGAACCGGACAGCGTAGAATGGCCCCTCTGATTAGCAGGTCTGATTGTGATGATCAAGTTTGAACTGTTCGCGACCATCATGTCCGTCACCTGATCCAACGACTTTCCGTTCACCTCAATTCCGTTCACTTCCAACACTTCATCATTCACGGCCAACAGTCCCGTACTTTCCGCAAGTCCTCCAGGTATTAGTCGAGAGATGAAAATGCCAGGAACTTTCTCAACTCCGTGTGCAGTGACCCGAACTGAGGTGCCGTCTCGAATGTAGAAACCGAGTGGCTTGTCTGAGCCGTGCTTGACCAGACGGACCCGACGACACGTGTCCGGCACAATGTCCACATCAATGATCGAGGACACCTGACGAAAGTCCTCGGGCGCAGAGATTGCGAGACGGGGCTTGGTGTTGTGCGAGGATGAGGACGAGGGCAGTAGGGTACCGAGAAAGTTCTTCTTGTGAGTTGCAGTTGAACCGGCTGGGAAGTAACCGTAGTTGCCGTCTGGAAGAAAAGAGGGAAACATTAGTTATGGTAGGTATGATATGTCGTGTCTATTTTGATTGAACGAAATAAGCAAGGGGACAAAATGCCGTATTCTTATTGGCTTAGAAATAATTCGGGAGACTAAATCACTGAAATACCGCATTCTGATTGGCTATCACAAAAGTCCCCCTTCAACTTATATTCTATACTTCTAAACTGAAAGAACTGAATATTCTACTCTGATTGGTAAACAATAAAAAGGGGGACTCAAAATGCTCAATTCTGATTGGCTATCACAAAAGTCCCTCTTCTACAGTATATAGTACATATAAGAAATATGATCAGTGTTAAAAAGCTCATTTGAAACATCAGATAACATTCAGTTTCGGGATAAGTGTTGCATCATTTCACATTTCCTGTACTGTGATTTGTCAGAGTAAACTGTAAACAGAAACAGAATCGACCGATTGCTCGCACATGATTGGATAACAAATACTTCAGGGGACAAAATCACTAAATTCTTATTGGCTCACAAATACTTCGGGGGAGAAAATCACTAAATTCTGATTGGCTCACAAATACTTCGGGGGACAAAATCACTAAATTACTACATCCTGATTGGTTCACAAAAGTCCCCCTTTCTATAGTAGGTATAAGAACTGAATATTCAACTCTGGTGAATAATAAAAAGGAGGACTCGAAATACTCAATTCTGATTGGCTCACAAATACTTCGGGGGACAAAATCACTAAATTACTACATCCTGATTGGTTTAAAAATCTGCCCTCCTTCAACATACCTTTCCTCTGTACAATCAACCGGAGCAATGGCTTGGCAGACGAGATGGCTAGCGCAAAGTTGATGTCATTATTGATGGGCAGTAGATCGCCGTGATGTGGATCGGTGTAGAACAGACAGAACGGAATGGTAAACAGCTTGTGAAAGTGTTCTATTGTCTTCATGAAATCGTCCAGATTGGTGATCTCGGACCGTTGTAGGGAGAAGCGACGAAATTCGGCTTCGAACTATACAAAAATAATGAAATGGTTAATAATCTAATCGATTAGATCAAGAATGTTACCTTAGTCTTAATGGCAATCAACTCAGCCTGTCCTGGCTGTGTCTGATGATTATGCACTTGGTGTTGGTAGTAGGGCGCAGCCGCATTCGAGCTCGTCGATGACGACGGCGATGAATTGTGCTTGGGACTAATGTTAACACTACTGTTGACATTCTCATTTGCCGTCCTCGACTTGGGACTTGCATTACCGACCAATGTAGTCGAACTGTTACTATTGCCAGGAACAGTGAGCACCGTCGTGGAATTGGCCTGTCCACCTGCCCCTGCAGACCCAGCCATCATCATCATCCTCGGTGCCGGATGAGGCGGTCCCGCTTCAAGGTGATTCAAATGTGACGATGTCGAGATGGAGTTCATCATGTTGGACGAGGACAGATTCTCATTGGAACTGATTCGTTTGTACAGAGAAATTGACGAGGTGGCAAAGGCCTCGTTCGTGATACCACCAGGACCGGAGGAAGAGGAGTTGTTCCGGTCTGAGGAACGAGATGTGTGTGCGAGACGGAGTGAAGACATGATGATCGATTCTGAATTGAAAAATAAAGAGAAAAACAATAGGAATTAGTCAAACAAATCAAACAATATGAAGGGTTAGGGGGAAAACAAAAATACTGAATTCTGATTGGCTCAGAAATAATTCGGGGGACTAAATCATGGAATCCTCGATTCTTATTGGTCGAAAATACAGTACAGGAGACTAAATTACTACAAACACTACATTCTGATTGACTGAAAAATATAAACAGGGGAGACTAAATCCTCAATATTGATTGGCTCAAAAATAATCCGGGAGACTAAATCACAAAATACTGCATTCTGATTGGCTATCACAAAAGTCCCCTTCTATATGGTGCATATAAGAACTGAATATTTTACTCTGATTGGTGAATAATAAAAAGAGGGACTCAAAATACTCTATTCTGATTGGCTATTGGCAAAGAGGATTCGTAAATATAATATACTGAAGACTAACGAAAACAATAAAGGGATTAGGGGAAAACAGTATGAAGGATTAGTGAAAGAGGGTTAAGTAATAGGATTATCTAAAACAATATAGGGAATATCTAAAACAAATGATGGATTCACTAAAAGAAAGAAAAGGATTATCTAAAACATTATAGGAATGTTCTAAAACAAAAGGATGTTTAGTGATAGTAATAAAAAAAAAGATACTATTCAAAAGACATTCACGAAAACACATTCAAAACCCAAACCAAAACATACCTTATAAAATATGACGTATATACTTTAGAAAACAATATATGAACAGATAAACAGCAGACGAGTTAGTTGCTTCAACAGGTAGTAGCAGTGGGATTCGAACCAAAACAGTAAACAAAAATAGGAACTTTAAGGATCTTCATTTCATATATTTCAAAACAAAAGAAGAAGGAGCGAAGAAGGTATTACGAGGCACACGGCGTCTTGATGACAGTAGCAATAACCGATGAGTCACAGTCGCCGTTCTAGGAAGTAGGTAGTGGCGCAATACCTCAACAAACCGACAACACTCAACCAGACAAGGCAAACATACAATGTAGAGAGTAATGTCAAAGAACTTCAATCACGCAGACAAGTCAAGTCACAGGTTGAAATCAACATCAACAATCACAAAAGCCGCCTGTTGCTTTTGTTTACATTACTAGACTGTGTAAATAGGCACAAATAGTAGTAGGTTAACGGTGGCTGCATTTCTGGGTGCAGTTATGTGGATAGAGATGCAATCGAGATAAGGTTGTCCAAAAATATTAAGGTCAAAATAGGCACGGGGAATAATACAGAATTCGGAAGATAAATAAGGCCAGATAAGGTCGAAATAGACGCAGAATCTTCACGTTCGAAAAGCAGTACAAAATCGAACACCAAAACTAATCTGTTTGATGTAGATTAGGTGGAAATAGCCGCCGGCGACTGTTGAGACGTTAATATTTAAGGGCGTTTTTGAGCGAGTTGACAAATTGTACGACTGATTTTCTCTTCGTGGTAGTTTTAGTTTTAGTTTTGGTTGACAGGAAAAAGATTTTTTTTCGGTTGTTGGGTTGTTCTCTTCTCTTTTCGTTCGGTTCGGTTGACTGCCAAAAATGTTTCCCTTCTCAATACTAAACATAGAAACCAACATCAAACACAACCGGGCAACTCTTAAAAAAGTTATTATATCACATATATACGACGATACAGTCAAAAGTAGTAGTAAAGAGTAGAGTTGAGTTGAAGAGAGCGGTGAGAGTTTGAGTGTGGATGGCGCCGGGCGTCAACAGCAAAGCACTGTCAAAGGCACGCATACATAGACTAATCGATGATTTGATGCGGCTGTGTTTAGTTTAGTATGTTTTGAGTTGAGTAGTCGAGAGTTGAGTAGTTTAATGTTGTGCCTATGTTGATGGATTTGTGTAATGTAATGTGTCACCAAAAGTTGGTTGGACAGTCGAGAGTCGAGGCACGGAGTCGACTACCTCTACTTCAGTCATGAGTCACTACTACAGTCACCCACTCCCTCCTTCTACGATGCAATCACCTGATCAATCGATGCGGACGGTTAGTAAGGTGCATACAAAAATAAAAAGGTATAATATCTTGAGAGAGGGGTGAGTGGAAATAGCCGATGATTTGAAAATAAAACAAAACAAAACACAATCGAACGTAGATGAAGATGAACAAACAGAAGACGTAAAAGAAGACAATGAATATACGTTGTATTGATTGCGTAACAGAATGGAATGATGATGATGGATTGGTTGTATATATCCAAATTAGTCGCACTGTAGAAGGCTTACGACTATTTTCTATTTTTATGATATGTTCATCATTGTCTTAAAAAGGTATTTTTACGAGTGAGGTGCAATGACAATCGTACTCATGATGATGATGATGATGAGGCAGCTTGAGTGAGAGACAGAGGCACAAAAGAAGGCAGACATACACGGGGCTTAAGGCTCAATAAAAGGATGCAGGAATTTTAATACACGGTTTGATAAGATCGAAGGTGTTGATAAGGCAAAGTTAAAGTCAAATACGGTAAAGGTCAAAACTTATCAACAACACAAGTGACGATGATGATGATGAAAACAACAAATAACTTTGATTTAAAACTGTTGTACAGATGATAGTTGACGTGTTTATGGTGTTGAGTGGTGAGGTGAGGTGAGATGGTGATGACAATACAACAATTTTGATTTGTTAATGTTGATAAGGAAATATATGTAAAAAGAGGGAAAGTTAGTATTTGAGGTGATGAAGATAGGATAGAAGTACCGGTGAGGTATTTTTATATACTCACTTGAAGCAGCAAGCAGGTACAGATGTAAGATGTACTTGAAGAGTAGCTGAATGTTGTTGTTGATAAGAATAGCTTGTTTGGATTCGAATTCGAATTTCGAAAGGTAAAGATAGTTACATTAGGTACTTTATAAATGTAGAATGTAGAATACTTTTGGAAGGTGTTAGCAGCAGTGATTGTTGACAGAATTTCAAATAATAAAAAGTTTTGATTTCGAAGGAATTTTTCAAATAAGAGTAAAATCAAAAGTACCTAATCATGAGAAGCAGTAAAAGGTAATTTCGAATACCCCAAAACAGTTGTGCAGGGTACTAATAATACTGAATTAAGTAAGCAAAATGGACGGATCGAAATTGGTAATAATGGAAATTTCGAAAAAGGTAGAATAATCGGTGGAGGAATAATAACTTTCGGTAGTAATTTCGTAATTCAACAAGAATATTCTTTTCTTAAGTAAATAGTAGTAGTAACAGTAGGATAGAAATAGTTGATCGAGTAGATAATAGAAAGATAGAATCACGAATCGAAAATGGCAACTTTGAGCGTAGAAAAAGAAGAATGTGCACGAGTATCGGGACAAATAGACAGAATCAGGAAAATATCTTCAAAAACTTTGTACTTTAAGGCTTCTTCAATAGGAATAGTAAATGGCAAAAAGAATCTATAAAGAATTAAAGAATCATTAGAATTCATTAAAGCATTAAAGAATTATAATAATAACAATATTACCACAATCAATTAAGAAGAATCAAGAATAATAAACAACAACTATAGAATAATAAGCATAATAAGATTGTTCGGAATTTAAAGACGATTAAGAAGGAGGATGATTATTATGCGGTATTCAGTAGTAAATGATTCTACTAATGGATCCTTGATGATAATTTGCAGATAATGAAAGGGTCATTCATAGAGTACGTAATAGAATCGAATAGCAAATCATCATAGTAGAATCGTGACTGTATTTTTGATAAGGATTGTCGAATGATAAGAAGTTGAATGAGGAACCGAGGACAACAATGAGGATACTACGAATAGACAATTGAAAGGATTGTGACCCAAAACAATGAATATAAGGATTTCGTTAGTGTTGTTGTTGTTGTTGTTGAGTTTGTACCTTCAAGAACAGACTTGTTCTTTATAATCTTCTTCGACTTGATGATGATCACAACTTCGTGGTCTACGAAGTCTTCGTGTCCTGAAGGACTTCATATTTTTGTTTGTGCCGAATTCACAAGTTGATGAAGTAAGAATAGGAAAGATCCTTTATTCCTTATCCATTTTGGTAACGACTGTGTCAAAACATCATCATCAAACAGGAATGTACTTTTGTGAGTGTAGTTGAAGAAGGAGAAAAGAAAAAAGAAGAAGACACGACGGCACAGAAAAAAGATTGTGCCAGAGGAGCAGAAGAAGAACAAGAAAAGTGGCGGCTTCGGATTTAGACTTCTTCTACTTCATGTACGAGGTAGTGGTGTGACTCTACTCGGCTTGAGGCAATATACAATCGATGCCACTTTTTGTGTGTTGCTCACTCAAATTAGCTCTTCAATATACAGAGAGTGGACAGGTAAAGGTATGATGATGATGGTGATGGTGAGTGAGTCGGCATTGGTCCTCTCACAGACAGACAGACACGACAAAAATGTCAGTCAGACAGGTAACTACTGGTGAAGTGGTGGATGGTGATGATGTTCCTGTTCATCATCATGATCATCATTAGCTTCGACCTGTTTCACTCTATTTTGTGTGTGTGTGTACAGGTAAAGGTAAGTGAGTTGTGAGATGAAGAAGATCGTTGAGGTAGTGGCACGTGGGAATTGATACCTCAATGTGCAATTGGTATTATTATTATTACTATTTGTGGGGTAGTGGTACTGTTATTAGTAGTACTCTTACCTGTACACTCACCTGTATGTATTGTGATTTGAGCGCTCGAGGGATTCAACATATAACATACAGGTCCGTCTGTCTGCCTGTGAGACGTTGTCTGAGGCGGTGTACTTATCGAGAGTAGAGAGAGAGAGAGAGAGAGAGAGAGAGAGAGAGAGAGAGAGAGGAGAAGTCATAACAAGAATAAACGGTCGTCTCTTCTTTTGAGTTTCTATTTGTTGTTATGTTGAGTTTGGACGGCTATTTTAACACACCAGAGGATGTATTGAGTGGATATAGGTGGATAATTTTGAATTTTGTGCAGCGAAAATATATAGTTTTGTTTTGGATAATGTTTTTTTTGTGGTAGATTTTAATATAATTTTAGATTTTAATGATGTTAGATGTTAGACGTCGGAATTTTAAATATTAGATGTCAAGAATTAGAATTTAAAAATTTTTTATTACAGTCAACTCTCTATAAAATTTAGAATTTTTTAGAGTTAAATCTGAAATTATTTTGTAATTTATTTATAAATTACAAATGGGTGAAATACGTGTTAAAGTATTACTAAATTATTATTAAATTTGCTTTAATTTGAAAAATTAATTTACACTGTCGCATGTCAATGCGATCTGACGCATCGTTGCACGGCCGAAAAGGTATTTCAAGCCTGAACTTAAGTAACTCGTTATCTTGGACCTTACACAAAGGACGTGTCATCACCTAGCGCCAGAAGACAAGCGTGGCAGTGTAAATAGCCTAAATATGACACTTAACCTGACAATGAATGTAACATGACTAGCGATAGATGTGTATATAACTCGATCATGTAGTTGTTTTGAGTTAGGGACTGGCCATTGAGTGACCAACTCTCGACGAATGCACGTTATTTTTATTTTATATGAAAAGTGTCACTTGTGTCCTGAATGAATAAATCGCGTTACAACGAATTGAAGACGTACAATCTCGCGGTGAATACCGATGCAAAGCGTACCGCGACATACACAATTTCACAATTTGTATTCTGATTCTCAATTTCTGAATATCACAAATAAGTAGATTGTAGTAAAATCATTCAATAATTGGAGGAGCGACCGAAATCACTCACGCTGAGCGAGCGAAGCGAGCGAGGTGTGAGTGATTGAGGGAGTGTCGAATTGTTGCCAGAAAAAAGGGAATTGGGGTAATTCTTGTCATCAGAAATCCTCCGAAACTACGGAATGAATCGGTCTGAAAATTTAACACAGTGTTCTTGTTGTGGTCTAGATGTGCTGTATAGTTTTGAGGACATATAGGTCAGAGGTCAAAGGTGTAGTAATTTTTCAAAAAATTCAAAATTTTGTATTGAAATGTGTTGAGTCCGAGTGTCAACACAGCGTGTGTGTCCTCCTGTGACACAGCCAAGCACACACTCTTCCCGATGCGCCCGCTGTGCGCAATGGAGATGCGCAGTAGCAAGCACACCCAAATGTGAATCAGGGAGTTGGATGCGGACAATTTGAATAGAATGCACGTTTGTCCGAGTGTTTGTTTACGTTTTCCAACATATTCTGCTCACCGATGATTTGAAACTAAACGTCAGTGACCATTTAAGGGTATTAACAAATGATTAAACCGTTAATAACCATACGACACTGAACAACGAATAATTAAGTGCAACCTCAAGGATTTTAAATGATTGAAAGTTTATTGCGTATGTTAAGATGTAAATTAATCCGAAAGCAATCATGAAAACACACATTTGTTTATTTATTTCAAAGTTTTTTCATTTTTCCATCAAAAAAATATTCTGCCTTTCTTTACAAATTTGGTGGATTCTACACTATGGATTTGTGTGATGAGAATAAGGAAAATTTGATTACAGACATTTATCCGATCAATCAGATCTTGAAGTGCTATCTCGAAGATTGTTGTCAATAATTTGTTGAATAGTGGATTTGTATTTGTGACACGAACAAATATTTAGTATTTGTTTGAGTTTGAATTTAGTTCATTTTGCTATTTGCATCATGTGATAGGATTTATTTGGGTTTAGAAAATGAATCGAAAAATGTACAAGGAGTTTATATCTAAAAATTTTAAAATGTAAAAATATGACAAATTAGATTGAAATTAAAAACATTAATTTATTCCCAAAACTCCCAATATAACCCAACCCCGATTAAACTAAATTTAGAGTACATTGCCAATAGTGAATTTAGAGAGAATCAGTTGTTGATCAATTTTGGATGTTATTTAATAATGAAAATTATATTTTTTAATGTATCAGAGGTAAGCTACCAATGGCTAAATGACCCATTTCCAAAACTCAAATGCCAATTGGTCATTAAAATATTTCCTAATGATGCAGTACCAACATTTATTTTATATTGTACATGTTTTAGGCATAATTTCACAATCCCACAATTAGCGCAAAAATATATCGGCTTTTATTTCTTTTTAACCGGATTTTTAAAATCCCATGTCTATTGGCAATTGAAGATTATGAAATTATTCTGATGGGTAAAGATCTAGGTGTCTATTTTAAAAACGCAATGGTTATTTTGTGGTCAGAAGTAGAAAATAGTTGCCCAACTTTGTTGTACATGAACTGATTTGGAACACAACTGATCAAACGAGAAACAAATGGTTTACATACTCTCGCTCCGACTTTTATGCCAATGGCATTACCTATTTTGATTTACGATAGCTAAAAGGTTTCATAATGCCAGCGGCTGGTTCTATACTAGTAATAAATCATAGGCTGAGTCATAGAAAAGTTTGATCTCTTTTTTGGCCTAATTAGAAAAGAGAATTTTCTAGTTTACATAAAGATTTTGTGCGGGTAAAAGGTACTAAATTATATCAAATTTAAATCAAACCTCTTCCAAGTTATAAATTGTGAAAGATCTCATAATATCGAACTTCATTTACAATTTCATTGGATGTTAGAAGTAAAATGTTAGATCAAATGTCGTTGTGAATCAAAAAAAATCTCTGACATTTCTAAAACCTAGTGTCGTATATTATTGAAGCTGGTTTGGTAGAAATATGCAAAGATTTTTTTATTTTTAGACGCTAATTATCCAGCGAAAACATATCCATTATTATTTTATTAATAATTTAATTGATAACATTTTTTAAAGAAGCAATATTTTATTGATAACATTGGTCAACAAGACATGCAACTTAAAATAAAAATTACAAGAATAGACTTGCAGCAAGTTTTATTTAAACAACCATATTCTTCCCGTTAAGTCTGTTCTGTCTGTTCTGTCTGTTCTGTCTGTTCTGTTTGTTCTGGTCTGAATTCGCATTCGAGTGCTGTACGACTGTTTCGATAGATCCAATACTGATTTACAGTGAACACAACTGGCTGAAACAAAACAAAACAAAAAATACGATTAGTTGAGAAAGTATTTGCTTTGCCAAATGACAAAAAAATATCTTCATAATTACTTCAGGTAATAGAAAAACTGAATAATAAATATCTTCACCGCTGTAGGAAGCTGCAATCATTGCAGCTGCAAACAAGCCACTTGTCACAAGACTGAGCACTTGAGTGCGCACTTTGTGCTTCCTTTCGGGTGCACTATCGTTTGCATTCGATATTCTATTTTGTTTAATATCGTAAATGGTGGCAATTAGGGCGATCAGTAAAAGGATGGCATTGCTGTGTGGAACAGAAAATTCGTTACAATTTGATTAAAATTCAACAAATTAAGTTTGGGTTTAGGTTTAGTGTACAAAAATGTATGTTTGAATTCTTACGAATTGTGTATGGAATTTTATGTCGAGCGATGACAGGCGCTGCTAGCACGAATGCGAATATGTATGAGGCCTGCATTTGCCAGCGAGATCTCTTCACTCCTCTGTAGAATTCAAATTCGACCAAAACGTAGTGCAAGTTGAGTGAGATTAAAAGACAAAACTTGGCCCAAATTATAATGTGCTTGCCTAGTACCAAGGTATCAACGATATTTGTATCTATATTCTACGAAACGGTTCGTTCATTAATTTTAGCGTACACGTTGACAGACACTTGTATACTTACTTTTTGATCTAAATCGATAAAATCAAACGCAAAGAAAGCAATCGTGCATAAGTAAACATTGAACACCAACGAAAATCTCACTTCCTTTAGAGTATGCTTGTCAAATTCGGGAACTTTCATTTTAAACTGTTTATATAGAATATAAAAACCCATACCAGGAAATTGTATCATTAGCGAATAATTTGGTATATAAATGGAAATGAAGTCTAAGATTTCAGGTGTGATTGTTTCATTTTTAAATACAAATACGTGGGCCGGTGCCGTTTGTGAAGTCTCACGATCTTGGTAATTGTCGGTCTTGAGACAGAAGACAAAAAAACTGCCCAAAGCCAACAGCAACAAAGTTAAAAAACTATTTGTAAAGCGAAACATTTTGCAAGTTGACATAAACAGAGTTGGATTTGTCTCCAAAAGAAAAGTGCCCACAAACTTCTCCGTAGAATACGAAAATTTATATCCTCTTGAGGTGTCGCCTCTTGTAGATTGTGTTCCCAGTTTGTCAAAGCTTTTGAATTGTGAGGTTGCACATCCGTCAGTGTCTAGACAGCTTATCTTTATTGTGCATTTGAAAATTTTACAAGAAAAGTCACATACCACATCCGTCAGTATAGAATTACTTGCGTTTATTACTTTATTAGTATTATCATCAATTAATTAAGTATATCTCTTTACATGGTTGGTGAAACGCTCAAGGTGCCAAAATTGCTCATTCTTGGGCAAACTCAACTTTAAGACGCACATCTATGCACGTACATGCGCACAATTTTGTTTGTCAAACCAAATGAATAAATTACTGCACAGACTCTCTCCAACACCTGTGATTAGCTTTTTCGCACGAGTGGACCATTGAGAAGTTTTCTTCATTCCTCACTGCAAATCACGCCTGGAAATGGCCCCTCTACTCGGAGAGCATCTCACCGGCCGAGCATGATCAAGTGATGCAATTGCACTTTCGCTTACTGCCAAATAAACAACTACAACTATTAAAAAATCAAAGAATAAACAATCAAAATTATTTGTCAATTGCAATTGTGTTCACAAAGGTGTGCAATGGCTTGATAGACGCCAAGTTAGAGTGTGAAATTGCAATCTTGAATCAAAATAATAGAGTTTGCTATGCTAAAAGTATGAAAGATTATTTTTATTTGACTATATTATTGATAACAATTTTGTCCATTGAAAAGAGGGGAAATTTAAACTAATGCAAAATGAAAGTACACAAACGTTGGACAACTATATCACACACAGTGATCTGCTGAATCCACGAGCTGCATATTTGCAAAGCGATAAACTTAAATTGAGGTTTGAGGTAAGTCGATCTGTCTTGAACAAAACTCAAATTTACACGTAATACAACTTTACACTATCCTAAGCCTAATCTTTTTATACTCTAACCCAACCAAACCCTGTCTAACTTAACCTTATTTAATTCAACCTTATCTAACCAAACCTTGTACAAGCGGCGGGCGAGAAAGTTCCCGGACGAAGGCTGTAATTTCTTACAGTTTTTGATCTAAAATGTCATATTGGCATATCATGTAGGGCCATGTGTTCTGATAAGAAAAAATACCAATTCACATTATTTGCCCGTTTCCTGGAACGGATACGATTTATTTAGGAAACGGAGTTTTGTGCACACCGTCGCGTTTGGGTATAACTTGAAGATGACTTAATATCCAAGGATGAAAATTTTGTGTGTGTATTCACCTCAAGGACCTTTATCAGAATATATGCTCAAAATGTTTCAATTGGATCAACTTCCGGTTAATTAATTTTAACCAAAATTAAAAATTAAAAAATTATAATCAAGTTTTAACTATATATTGTTGTTTATCAAGCTTGATAATGGTTTTTAGAAAATTTGTTGGGCCTGTTCCAATTGGAACTTCCGGATCCAAACCAAAAAATCGAAAATTTAGTCAAATATAATAATTGATATTTTATTCGTGTTCAGGCGAAATAGGCAATGCGATTTGATGCCAAGATTGTTAAAATCGAACAATAGATGGCTGAGATACAGTCTTGATAAGATACCAAATTTGCATGTATAGCTGTTCAGTAAACAAAATTGACTATTTGCTGTTTTATTTTTTATAAGATCTACGTTATCTATATGGAACAATTTCTGAGTTTAAAAATTAAAATTTAAATAGGAAACCTGAAGTTCCATTTGGGACTAATTTTTCCGAAAAAGATCCAATTGGAACTTTTGAACATATATATCGATAGAGGTCCTCAAGATGAATATCTGCAAAATTTTTCAGCTTTAGATATAAAGTCATCTTCAAGTTATACCCAAACGCGACGGTATGCACAAAACCCCGTTTCCTAAATAAATCGTATCCGTTCCAGGAAACGGGCGAATAATGTGAATTGGTATTTTTTCTTATCAGAACTCATGACCCTATATGATATGCCAATATGACATTTTGGATCAAAAACTGTAAGAAATTACAGCTCTCGTCCGGGGAACTTTCTGACCCGCCCGTATAACCCAACCGTGTCTATAAACTTTTTTTTCTAAATCAAGATAAAACTTTTTACGAAAAATGACTCATTCACAAGTATGCAAAACTTTGGCCATTTTCCTGTTGGAGAGAGTAGAATTAGTGAACCAGCTCTAGTGACTCATCTCGAGTACAAATGGACTATTACAAATGGTGATGGTCTGTTCAATGTTGATGACGCAAGTGGAAGTGATGGAATTAATGGAAATGATCAAAAGAAGTTAATTTCGCCACTCTTTATTCAGTCGGACTATCTTTCGGGCAGTAGTCAAAGCGATCATCACAAACTGAAACTTAAACTGTACCTAAGAGGACTGAACTACTATGATGGCAATGAAGAATATGTCGACATTGAACTCTGTACAGACAGTTTGAAAATGAACTTTATGGTGTATGCTAAAATTGATATTGTTGGCACGGGTAACGGGCCTCAAGGTAAGTTTTCCACACACACACCCACACACACACAAAATGCATAGAACTAAAGGATAAGGAATAGTAAAACTTACATTTCTTAGGGCCGAATCTGGTAAGTTTTTGGGGATCTAAATCATCTAACTTAAAATAGTTTTTCCTTGTTAAAGCTATAATAAAATCTTGACTAGAGTTGGGCCAGTGTAGGACCAGGAGTGTCAAGTTAAAAATGTAAATTCATATCTGACAATGTTTTTGTTCACAGAAACAATTGGTCTAATTTATCACGGAAAAGCAATTCGTTTTCGAAACAAAATAACTCAAAGAGACCTGATGAATGTGATTAAATTTCATTCTGAAAAGAATATCACCATCAATTGTGAATTCACTTATATGGTTTGCAGTTGTAGTTTCATCTTATTCATTATTTTTACGAAATTTTGCTTTTATTCCACAATCCTAATAATAACACTAGACATGTGATGAAGCGCCCTATGAGAGTGGATTCAAAGAAGAAAACTTAAAAAACGATCTCGAGTTCCAGCTGGATGCAACAAAGACACTGGCACATTACACCAAAAAGTCGTACGCCAATATCAAATTCGCTGATGGAATGCAGCAACAGAAATTGGAACATTTTTCACTTGAAACGGAAATTCAAGCACACTCTATTGATGCACAATGGATTGAGAACGTTAACTGGTTTTCAGTGAGATTGACTCTCAAAGCTGATGGCTACGATGTTACTGTGCAGGGCACAATTCAATTTTGTGTTTCGTTGTTGGATCAATTCGAACAAAAGTGCTATACCAAAGGTGAGTGTGTCGACAAATGAAACGATTAAAATTTTTATTTATATATTAGAAATGCAAGTCAACTCACTGAACAGTAAGGAAAGTTTTGGCTACGGTAAATACATTCGTAAGGCTCATCTTGCACATCTACGTTCGAATGGCAAGCAAATCACTAAACTGTGGTTGAATTTTGGGTGAACACAAAGTTGCACAATTCATCGAGTGACAATGTTGAATATATTTTCAAATATCCCACCCAAAATGGATCTACCACAAATATTATCACAAACTCAATTTACAGTCACAATTCGAATATTAATGTCAACGGCGCAATTTCTATTATTCAGACTGCTGAAAACTCAAAGAGAACACCGCTGAGCACGGTCAACTTTGAAAAGTAGCAAATAGGCTTGTTCACTTATGGCACATCAGGTAATGCTTTTGTAGTGATGAGCATCTTTTGAATAAAATAACGTTTTAAACTATTTCGAATTCAAAAAGTTTTTAATTTTATGTTAGTCTTTGAATGTTAGATATTAGACATTAATTGTAGTACAGTCAACTCTCTATAATTTATAACTCGCTAACTTAAAAACCTTTCATAATTTAGAACTTTGAAAAAGTTTGATCAAAAATTGGTATAATTTAGTGCCTTATACTGTACAAAAATCTTTATGTAAATTAGAAAATCCTCTTTAATTTATGATATAGGTGCCATGTAAGATTGGGTTGGGTACAATTATTTAAGGATTAAAGGGTTGGAATTTAATTTGGGATAAAATGTGTTTGAAGAAATGCTATTTTCATTAATAAAAAATATGTGGAGCAAAACAGAACAAAATCACCACTGATCAGCCTTGAGCAATCCTTTTGGTACCACCCCTGCATAACCGTCCCATGTAGTGTGTTCAATGCTGTGCAGTGCCGCACACCGTCTAAATGGCTGTCGTGCTAGGTGCAGACAGTGCACCAGTAGATGATGCGTCTCGGGTCGTTCGGGCTTGACTTGACATATTTTGAAATGACATTCTGTACATTCTCTGAATATGTAACGCAAACTGAGCACTTGCAGGGCAGGAAATAGTTGGGCTAAATAGAGACGCTCAGTGTCGAGATGAGATTCGGGAAAAGACAATTTCAAGGTGAGCAGACGAACTGATGACACTGGCACAATCGTTTGGGCATGCTGTGTTTGGTCCACTGCAGCCATTTGTTGGTCGTTCCCAGGAAATGAAATATTCAATTCAATATTCTGCACATTCAAATGGACGAGTTGAGTGAGTTGAGAGAGGCATCGTGCCAACGCGATCATTGACATTGTAACACTCACTAGTTTCAAACTGACCAGCGAGCTGAATCGGCCACAGATCAGTTGGGTCCTTTCGTAGTTGAACCATTTTGCAATATTTCGAACATATGCACGGTCAAATTGAGTTGTCACGGGCGGTTCCAGCATTAGCAGTCTCTCAAGTGACAGCTCATCACCACAAATGAGACGCAGTTGGTCATTGCCTTTGGCATGCTGAGTCACAGCAGAAAAGAACACATCAGGCTCGAGTCCATAGTCCTCAGTGATAAAACATCTCAAACGGGACAAAATTGACAATTCAAGTTTGTGAGCATATTTTCGAATGTCTGGATGTGCCACACTGAGAGTGAGATGGAGAAGTGATTCGAGTCGATTGATGCAATCAAACAGTGCAACTAGACTCGTCTGGTGATGCTTGTCATAATCGTCAAGTGACTGTTGTTGTTTCGAGTACTCTCGGTGAGTGACAAAATCAATTTTGAGCCAAACCAGACTGGTGGCATGATGGTCCATCAGGCGGATCATCTGTTCAAGTACAGAGCACACTGAGGCCTTGTGAACGTTGTATTGCACCATGGTGAGTCGAGTGATTCGAGGTAGAATTGTGATGACATTGGTGGTGAATTGTGCGGTCAACAATTTGTTGTAAGTTGCCACAGGTAGTGTATCGATCTCAATTTGATGTAATGCCGCTCGAAGTGATGGTGCCCAAGGCGATCCATCATCACGACGAACGTGCTCCATTAGTTCACTTCCGAATGTATCATTTGGCACTTTTGAGTTGTATGTGCCATCGAAGTTTGCACTGTACCAAGTACCACCAGGTCTATCAAGTACCAACGCTCTTCTACGCCTTAATTCGTCCTTCTGCAGCCGAGTCCAATTGGTACACACTCGACCAACAGTGCGAATGACATCAAACAGAGGAATGTGAGCGAAGATTGTGAGAAGACACAGATCGGGAAAGTGACTCAGACTGAGTGGCATCGACATGGTGAAGAGGTTCGGTTTGGATTGAATTGAAACAAACAAACTATTGAAGTATGTTAATGCACGAAACACTCAAATTATACGTTATAAAGCTTGTTCTCAAGTGCAGTACTCGAAAGTGACTGTATCAACATCAAATTGTCTCGTAGCTTGTCAGCCAATCACTGCCTCGTTACATGTAAAAGCATGTTACCGCTTTGACCATCCTTTTTTGATCACCTTTCGTATGATTCGACTTTTCCTCCCCCACCATCTAATACACTTTCATGCACAACACATTTTCTAATCTTCCCAATTCATGGTACAGAATAGAGGTGAGTTTTTCCGACTCTACTGACCCTCCGACCTTACCACCGACACAGACAATCATACTTTTTCACACTACAAAAAAAACTTGTAAAACCAAAGAATTTATTTCATATCTTTTCGACAATCGAATAACAGAATAAAGACAAAACAATTTCAAACAAAATTAAAAACAATTTACAACTTTACAAAAAATAACTGAAATTCTTATAATTTCTTCTCCTTATCAATTCTTCAAGAAAGAAAAAAGTTTCTTCACCAGTCCGTCAGTGTTGCGAATGTCCGGATTAGTGAGCACGGTCAAGCAGTTGGTACGATTGATCTTGCCAACACTCAGCATCTGGTTGCATAGAGCCTTGAAACGATCAAGCTCGTTTGTTCCATCAGGCTCACTGTACAAGTAGATCAACTTCTGGTTGAATGGTTCCTCAAACAAAGCAGCATTTGAATTGAAAAACACTTGTTGCGTCCTCTCATTGACATTTGAATAGAAGTGGCCGTCTCGAGGGCAGATGACTAGATTGGCAAAGTCAAAGTTGGAGTAAAATTTGAAAAAGTGGACAATCAATTCGGGGATGGTTTGTCGGCTGATGGTCGGGGCTGGGGTGCACTCCACCGGAAGCAGAACAGGAGGATCGGTGTTTTGCATTGCAAAGATGACCAACCAGACAAACTCGTCAGTGATGCGTAGACCGTTACATTTGGCCCAGTACTGCAGCAGTGTCACTACTTGCCCGAATCGTCCTTGGTCCGCACGGATCATTCGACTCACCAGTATACCAAATGTCACCGGAACAGAGTTTTTGGTGTGAATAAGCAGACGGTAGTTTTGTATTCTCCAAGTCAGCCTGTTGGGCATCAATGCATCGTCGCAGTCGAAATTGTAGCGCAACTTGAGCATCCATCCAATCAGCTGAAGCATGAGCACCGAGGTGGACCAGTCCTCTTTTAGTCCATAGTCGACCGACTCGAAAACAACATAAAAGTGGAACCAACGATCGATCGAGTGGATGCTGAGACTGCCACACTGGTTGGCACCGAGTTGAATGAGCTTGGGCTTGAGGGGACGCAGTTTGGGATGTTCAAACAGTTTATGGATGAATAGCACAAAGTGGTTAGCTTGCTGGGGATTGAACACCTGATCGAGTATGTGCTCGATTTGAGCATGATGCTTGTTGTTCTGTAGTTGACGAACTTTCAAATGCAGTGATCTGAAATGAATTGACAATTAGAATTGGGACATACAGAAGACAAAGGAGGTCAATGAGTTATAGAAGGGGTCAAAAGTGAGCACCTATAGGTCAAGAAGGGTACTGAAGGTCATGAGAGATCTAGAGAAATCGAGAATATCAAAATGAACCCATAAAACTACGGAAGGGTCAAAAAGGGTCCAGCGGGATTTAGAGAAATCCAAAATATCAAAATGGACCCAAAAAACTACGGAAGGGTCAAAAAGGGTCCAGCGGGATTTAGAGAAATCCAAAATATCAAAATGGACCCAAAAAACTACGGAAGGGTCAAAAAGGGTCCAGCGGGATTTAGAGAAATCCAAAATATCAAAATGGACCCAAAAAACTACGGAAGGGTCAAAAAGGGTCCAGCGGGATTTAGAGAAATCGAGAATATCAAAATGAACCCATAAAACTACGGAAGGGTCAAAAAGGGTCCAGCGGGATTTAGAGAAATCCAAAATATCAAAAAGGGTACAGAGGGAACTAGAGGAATCCCGAAAACGGGTCGAGAAAGTACAAATAAGTCAAGAAGAGTATAGGAAGGTAAAAAAACGTTTATAAATATCAAAATGGGTAAAAAAAGTCAATCCAAATTATATTCCACTCACCCTCTATCCACCTTTTTGTAAGCAACCACTTTGTTATCAAGATACCCTGGCTCCATCCTTGGCTTCTTGATCAGATTGACATGAACCTTCACAATCAGTTCTCGACCATTCAAAACTTCCTTAGGAATCATCTCGAGATAGTGACAAATGAGAATCGAGAAGCTGTTCAGAATAGTCTCACAAAAGTATCCACATTCAACCAGGAATTGCCAGAAACGCGGTCCATACGAGCAGTAGTCAGTGTTGGCCAATGTACTAGATTCAAGAAGTGTTGAGTAGCTCAAATTGGGCTCTTGTAAGCGAGTTTTAAGGTGAGAAAAGTAGTGGGTAATGTCCGCGATGTGTTCGTGCAACCGATTCATGTCGTAGGCGGACAAAATGCTCGACATTGCCCTCTCGGTGTAGATGAAATCGCGAGAGAATTCATATCGATTGCTGGGGGATGGCACATGGGGAGCAGCGTACTTGAGATTGCGTTCTGCGATACGAAGTGAGCCAATTTCAGAATTGACTTGTTTCAAGTCAAATGTGCTCATCAAGAAGGGATTCGTTGGTGTTGGAGTTTGAGGTGAGGGTTTCAAAATGGGTTTGACTGATTCAGGCGCTTCCGATTCCGATTCCACTTCCGATTCCGCTTCCAATTCCGCATCCGATTCCGATTCTAATTGGTAACTCATAGATCCTATGAATAGATTAGATAAGATTAGTTAATGCTGAGTGTGAAACTTGGGGTTAAATTGGGGTAAATTGGAGTTGGATTCTGGGGAATTGAGGTGAAGTTTGGGAAAAGTTGAGAAAAGCTTGGGAAAAGCTGGGGAAAAGCTGTGAAAAGCTGGGGAAAATTTGTGGTAAGAATAAGGAAAGTGAACTTACTCGAATCAGCAAAATATCTCGGATTCCACAAATGTTCGCACTCAATTTCGCCATCCTTTGACAACATTTCCAACTTTCCCAGGCCAATCTTCCACTGTTCCATATCTTGAACCGTGTAACAGGTTCCCACAGTTCCCCAATCAAATGGTACATCAATTGCGAGTGCGGACTCGATGGATTCGAGTTGATCTTTCGAACAGACAGTCCCTTCCCAGCGGTTGAACATTTGAAGATCAAAATCGAAATGAAGGTAAAATTGAACAAAATCATTGATCAAACTGGGAATTGATTGGTGATTGATACTTTTCAAAAAGAATTCGTTGAGTTCAAGGGAAGGGTCCAGATCAAATGCACCAGAATTGTCCAACTGTTGCATAGAGGGCAGTACTGGTGGGTCAGTTTGTTGGAGAAATAGAATGATCAACCAAATGAACGTTTCATCGAATTGGTCAGTTGGGTTGAGCAGTTGACCACGGTGGAACCAGTTCTTGAGCAAAACAGTGAACGGTACAAATCGAGGGTCAGAGTGAACGTAAAAGTTGAACGATCTTCGGATTTGAGAAAATGTTGAATCGAGGCATATGCGCAACTTTCCGCCATATTGCCCTTTGTGCCCATGCACAATCTCACCAATGTCAAACTCGACCACATTCCAGCGACCACTATCACAACAATCGTATGTTCCAGTCAAGCGAAACTCGAGTCGAAATAGCCGAATCAATAGTTTGGACAACAAAGCCATCGTGCTACTGTCGAGTTCAACTGATTCCGAGATAGCACTAATGGACAGATGAAAGTGCACATCGGTGCAATCAATGCTTCGACCAGTGGATGGATCACAACCAACAGGGCTAAGGCACAGTAAAGGCTTGTCTTCATTTGTAACGAAATAACGCTCAAAGATTGTACGAAAAAGTTCGTACAGACGAGTCCGTTCAGTAGGCAGAGAAATTCCATCCACAAAGTCTTCTAAAGTTGAGTAGTTCCTGAAAATAATTGAGAAAAAAATGTAAACGAGGAAAATTTTTAAAATCGGACTAAAAGTAGTTGTGCTATAAGTTTAATAGGTACTATAGGTACTAAAATAGGTAGAAATATAAGTACAAACAAATAAATACTACTCTTGGTGCAACTCTGAGCAGAACCATAGATTGTATCCTAGGTTATATTCTACGTGCTTCTATGGATACCCTAAAACCATAAGTATAACTTTAAGTAATACTGAAAGTGCTCTTAAAAGTAGTCCTACATCTAGTAATACAGGTAGAACTTATAGTAATACTATAGGTAGTATTCTTGGTTGTACTTTGTAGGTAGTACATTTGGTAGAACCAATATGTAGTACGCTAGGCAGAATCATAACTAGAACAACGATAGCTAGTGCGGCAACAATAGCTAGCAGTCTAAGTAGAGTTATGAGTATAGAACCTATAGTACGCTAGGTGGTATTCCAAGTAGCACTACAGATGGTAGTAATATTTGGCATATTTGGCGAAGTTGGCACGGGGAACGGGTTAAATTACAAATATTTCGTACAAGTCCCGCAAAACTGACGTTTTGCCTCTGGGACTTGTACGAAACCGTTGGCAGCAAGCTGCCAACGGCACCCCACCCCCCTCACCTCACTCAACTCAACATCTCATCACCTTAGGAACAACGACAACCAACCACCAATTCACTTAACCTAACCTAAACCTACTCTTAACGACACCAACCACACACCGAAAAACCTAACCTAATCTAACCTAACCTAAACCTAACGACGCCCAAACCCCACCTAACAACCTAACCTAACCTAAACCTACACCTAACGACGCCCAACACCTACCTAACTACCTAAAAACCCGATTGTGGGTCACGGTGTGGCCACACCGCCGATACCATGCCAAGGCAACTCTGGTGAACATATCTCGATGCAGTTTTGGAACCCCAATGGAACATCTTGTCGCTTCAACATCTCATCACCTCGTCTTCACCACCCTTTCCGAAATTTGGTTCCTTCTCTGGGATCACTCATGAGGACAACCCTGATGGATACGAACTACTTGATGGCAGCGGACTGAGTGGATGGAGGAGAAAGGATTGCGAGCATCTGGACAACTTGGGCTGCCCTCAAACCACCAAAATACCACCTTTTATCACATTTCTCTGAAACTACAAACCATCAAAACGCAATGCGTACTAAGCCCACCAAAATGAGGTTGAATTTATTTTCACCTCATGTTATCATTTGTTATTGTTGTTGTCATTTTCTTAAATATTTCTTAAACCACCAAAATGTTGACCCCACCAAAAGTCACTCATGATTCTGTCTTAAACTCATTTCTCCGAAACAAACCTAGGTTTGACCCAACATTTCTCCGAAATATAAATCTGCCACAAATGAAAGCAATGTAATGTTGCACTCATGCGATGTGTTTTGTAATAAGATACATTGTACGATTAATCGATCAATAAATATCTCTGAAAACCTACCTAACTACCTAACCTAACCTAAACCTAAACCTAATCCCCTAACAAAACCTACCATCCACCAAACAACTTAACCACATAACCGACCTAACCGACCTAACCACCTAACCACCTAACTTAAACCTACTCCTAACGACTCCAACCACCCACCAAACCACCTAACCTAACCTAAACCTAAACCTAACGACGCCCAACACCCACCTAACCACCTAATCACCTAACCTAACCTAACCCAAACCTACTCCTAACAACGCCCAGCACCCACCTAACCACCTAACCTAACCTAAACCTACTCCTAATAACGCCCAACACCCACCGAACAACCTAACAATACCTAAACCTAACCCTATCGACGGCAATTTCCAAATTCGAAATTTCAATTGTTGTTCAAATCTTTCCATTTTGACATTGTTGCAATTTCATACTGCTATTGTTGTATGCAACAAACAGCGTGACAGACAAACCATACGAACACCAGAATTTTAATAGAAGTGGGATAAGATACATTGTACGATTAATCGATCAATAAATATCTCTGAAAACCTACCTAACTACCTAACCTAACCTAAACCTAAACCTAATCCCCTAACAAAACCTACCATCCACCAAACAACTTAACCACATAACCGACCTAACCGACCTAACCACCTAACCACCTAACTTAAACCTACTCCTAACGACTCCAACCACCCACCAAACCACCTAACCTAACCTAAACCTACTCCTAACGACGCCCAGCACCCACCTAACCACCTAATCACCTAACCTAACCTAACCCAAACCTACTCCTAACAACGCCCAGCACCCACCTAACCACCTAACCTAACCTAAACCTACTCCTAATAACGCCCAACACCCACCGAACAACCTAACAATACCTAAACCTAACCCTATCGACGGCAATTTCCAAATTCGAAATTTCAATTGTTGTTCAAATCTTTCCATTTTGACATTGTTGCAATTTCATACTGCTATTGTTGTATGCAACAAACAGCGTGACAGACAAACCATACGAACACCAGAATTTTAATAGAAGTGGGATAAGATACATTGTACGATTAATCGATCAATAAATATCTCTGAAAACCTACCTAACTACCTAACCTAACCTAAACCTAAACCTAATCCCCTAACAAAACCTACCATCCACCAAACAACTTAACCACATAACCGACCTAACCGACCTAACCACCTAACCACCTAACTTAAACCTACTCCTAACGACTCCAACCACCCACCAAACCACCTAACCTAACCTAAACCTACTCCTAACGACGCCCAGCACCCACCTAACCACCTAACCTAACCTAACCCAAACCTACTCCTAACAACGCCCAGCACCCACCTAACCACCTAATCACCTAACCTAACCTAACCCAAACCTACTCCTAACAACGCCCAACACCCACCTAACCACCTAATCACCTAACCTAACCTAACCCAAACCTACTCCTAACAACGCCCAACACCCACCTAACCACCTAATCACCTAACCTAACCTAACCTAAACCTACTCCTAACGACGCCCAGCACCCACCTAACCACCTAACCACCTAACCTAACCTAACCCAAACCTACTCCTAACAACGCCCAGCACCCACCTAACCACCTAACCTAACCTAAACCTACTCCTAATAACGCCCAACACCCACCGAACAACCTAACAATACCTAAACCTAACCCTATCGACGGCAATTTCCAAATTCGAAATTTCAATTGTTGTTCAAATCTTTCCATTTTGACATTGTTGCAATTTCATACTGCTATTGTTGTATGCAACAAACAGCGTGACAGACAAACCATACGAACACCAGAATTTTAATAGAAGTGGGATACAGTGCGTTCAAAAAGTAAGCTATCACTTGTCAACTCAAAGCAGTATCAAAGTAAATTGAACGCCCTGTAGATACAACTATAGAAAGTATACTGTAGGTATTAATGCAGGTAGTACTGTAGGTAGTACTGCAGGTAGCATTATAAGTAATACTAAACAATACTAAGATTAGTACTTTAAGTAGCACTCTTACTAGCAACTATTGTTCTAACTCCTTCGAAGGAATTCCAAAACCTGATCGCACTGAGCTTCACGATTACAACTCAAAGTGGCACTCAACAAAAATGTTCAAAATAAACATCCAAATAAATATTATTATACTACGAGTACTTTAAGTTGCACTTGAAAGTTTCAAGTTGAAACACTGGAGACATTAAACTCATTTAACAAAAATAAAATAAAAACCATACAAGCACTACTCACCCTTGGGTTGGTTTGCGAAAAGCTTCCACCAGAATAGATCGTTCTTGTTGACGCATTGACGCTTTCTTGACCTTCTCAAAACACTTCAAAAGATCAGTCCGAGCAGAGGCCAAATCGTGCGGAAACAGTCTCAAGTAGTGATAAATTAGAGTTGAATAGTTTCTGAACTCGCTTCCTGGACCATCATCAGGATAGAGAGCAAAGAGCAGTAACCAGAAAGTCTCGCCAAACGATGCCAAGTCGAACTGATCGTACGGTGATTCGAGTTCGTCCATATCGAGATAGGTGGCACAGTCAGGATCGATCATACACGACTGAAGATGGTCAAAGTACTCGTTGATGCAGTACTTGAGGTGGTCCAGGTTGTTCGACCTGTGGTAGTACTCGTACACTTCGTAGAAAGGCAGATAGAGCAGATTGGTTTCGAGTTGAGCTAAAAATTCGACTGTTGCAGTCTCGTCGTCGTCGAGATGGGTACAGATAGGGCTCGTAGACAGTTCGATGCTTGACAGTGGGACATAGTAGAAATCGCACTTTGGCGATGAACTTGAGGTTATGATACCATTGACACTGTAGGGGTTGGGTACTGTTGAGGAGAACATGTTGAGTCTAATAGAAGAGTAGACAAGAAGTTTGAAGGAATTTGAAGAAGTTTGAGAAAGTTTGAAAATCACAGAAGAGAGGTGACCATCATCACAGTAAAGCAACAAAACATACAATGAAGACACAACAGTAAGGACAGACTCATTTATAGTCGAAAAGTAAAGACAAATGAGTAAATGTCGTGTTTGTCATGTGTACTGATAAGTTCAAGTTGATAAGATGTGTAGAGTGCAATGTAATGCGCATGCGCATTTCTTATTATTTCTATTGTATTTCGTATCAACTCGTATACAGTCAACACTCTATAATTAATAATAAATCGTTAACTTAGAATCCTTTCCCTAATTTATAACTTGGAATATGTTTGATTAAAAAAAATTGATATAATTTAGCATTTTTCTGAACAAACTCTCTATGTAAATTAGAAAATTTATGATCTTTAATTTATGATATAGGTGCCGTGTAAGATTGGGTTGGGTACAATTATTTAAGGATTAAAGGGTTGGAATTTAATTTGGGATAAAATGTGTTTGAAGAAATGCTATTTTCATTAAAAAAAATATGTGGAGCAAAACAGAACAAAATCACCACTGATCAGCCTTGAGCAATCCTTTTGGTACCACCCCTGCATAACCGTCCCATGTAGTGTGTTCAATGCTGTGCAGTGCCGCACACCGTCTAAATGGCTGTCGTGCTAGGTGCAGACAGTGCACCAGTAGATGATGCGTCTCGGGTCGTTCGGGCTTGACTTGACATATTTTGAAATGACATTCTGTACATTCTCTGAATATGTAACGCAAACTGAGCACTTGCAGGGCAGGAAATAGTTGGGCTAAATAGAGACGCTCAGTGTCGAGATGAGATTCGGGAAAAGACAATTTCAAGGTGAGCAGACGAACTGATGACACTGGCACAATCGTTTGGGCATGCTGTGTTTGGTCCACTGCAGCCATTTGTTGGTCGTTCCCAGGAAATGAAATATTCAATTCAATATTCTGCACATTCAAATGGACGAGTTGAGTGAGTTGAGAGAGGCATCGTGCCAACGCGATCATTGACATTGTAACACTCACTAGTTTCAAACTGACCAGCGAGCTGAATCGGCCACAGATCAGTTGGGTCCTTTCGTAGTTGAACCATTTTGCAATATTTCGAACATATGCACGGTCAAATTGAGTTGTCACGGGCGGTTCCAGCATTAGCAGTCTCTCAAGTGACAGCTCATCACCACAAATGAGACGCAGTTGGTCATTGCCTTTGGCATGCTGAGTCACAGCAGAAAAGAACACATCAGGCTCGAGTCCATAGTCCTCAGTGATAAAACATCTCAAACGGGACAAAATTGACAATTCAAGTTTGTGAGCATATTTTCGAATGTCTGGATGTGCCACACTGATCAGAGTGAGATGGAGAAGTGATTCGAGTCGATTGATGCAATCAAACAGTGCAACTAGACTCGTCTGGTGATGCTTGTCATAATCGTCAAGTGACTGTTGTTGTTTCGAGTACTCTCGGTGAGTGACAAAATCAATTTTGAGCCAAACCAGACTGGTGGCATGATGGTCCATCAGGCGGATCATCTGTTCAAGTACAGAGCACACTGAGGCCTTGTGAACGTTGTATTGCACCATGGTGAGTCGAGTGATTCGAGGTAGAATTGTGATGACATTGGTGGTGAATTGTGCGGTCAACAATTTGTTGTAAGTTGCCACAGGTAGTGTATCGATCTCAATTTGATGTAATGCCGCTCGAAGTGATGGTGCCCAAGGCGATCCATCATCACGACGAACGTGCTCCATTAGTTCACTTCCGAATGTATCATTTGGCACTTTTGAGTTGTATGTGCCATCGAAGTTTGCACTGTACCAAGTACCACCAGGTCTATCAAGTACCAACGCTCTTCTACGCCTTAATTCGTCCTTCTGCAGCCGAGTCCAATTGGTACACACTCGACCAACAGTGCGAATGACATCAAACAGAGGAATGTGAGCGAAGATTGTGAGAAGACACAGATCGGGAAAGTGACTCAGACTGAGTGGCATCGACATGGTGAAGAGATGAAAGGTTCGGATTTGGAATCGGATTGAAGATTGAAACTGGACAAACGTTGAAGTATGTTGAGTGAGAATGCACGAAGCACTCAAACGTTTTATGTTATATAGCTTTTCTCAAGTGCAATACTCAAAAGTGACTGTATGAACATATAGAATTGTCGTTTAAGTAGTTTGTCAGCCAATCACTGCTCGTTACATGTAAAAGCTTGTTACCGCTTTGACCATCCTTTTGTGTGATTCGAGCTTATCCCCCCACCCATCTAATGCACTTTCATGCACACTGTGCATTGCACAGCCCAATGGTCCATAGTCCCAGCAGTCTTGCACGGATCCGAGTATTTCGGTTTTTTTCGATTTGATCCAACTAAAATAATTCCAAGATGATCTGCTCTTTGACTGGAGAGCACCGAGTTGGATGAGTTTGTGTTTGGGGTGGTGCATCAATTGTTCAATAAGTTGCACACAACGTTTAGCTTGCTTCCGATTGTACACCTGATCGAGAATGTGGTCAATTTGAAGTTGCGAATTGTCGTTCAGTTGACGAACAGCCAAATAAAGCGATCTGAAATACAATTCGAATTAGCATTGAGAGTATTGGAACAGGAGGGATCAAAAATGATCGAAAGAAGCAGAAAAGAGGCAAAAGTGATCAAGAATATCAAAATGTGTCAAAGAATGTCTATTAGAGCCAAGAATGATCAAAAGTAATTCAGAAAAGTCAACTACGTCAAAAAAATCAAAGAGCCAAAGAATAGTATAGAAGTGTCAAGAGAGGTTAATTTGGGTCAATTGGGTCAAGATGAACCAATTTAAATTGTGTTCCACTTACCCTTTATTCACGTCTTGGAAAGTAATCAATTTGAAGTCGATCACTTCAGGCTCCACCACGGACTCTTTCACCAATTTTACATGAATCTTCAAAATCTTCTCTCTCGCCTTCAAAACCCAATCAGGAATTCTCTTGAGAAAGTGACAAATGAGAATCGAACAGCAGCGCAGATTTTCCTCTGGAATGCGTCTGCATTCGACTAAGAATTTCCAGAAACGTGGTCCATACGAAAAGTAGTCCATGTATTCTATTCCATTAGTGCAATCAAAAAGTGATGAGTAGCTCAAACTGGGGTTTTGAAGATGTGCGAAGTAGCGAACTATGTCGACAATGTAAATGTTCAACAGATCTTTGTTGTAAGTGGACAGAATGCTGAACATTGACGCGTCAGTGTAGATAAAATCAACTTTTACGCATGCGTACTACGTAAACAAAATTGTAAAAGCAAAGATTTTATTTCATATCTTTTCGATACTCAGGTAACAATAATAATAAAGACTAAACAATTTCAGACAAAATTAAAAACAATTTACAAAAAATAACTTTGCAAATTTTCCTAGCTTTTTCATCTTGCGAAAGATATTCCCCTGGGTCTTCTGCCCAGTCCGTCATTGTTGATCACCGGATCAGTAAGCACTGAAAAACACTTGTCCGGGCTAATCTTGCCAACACTCAACATGCGGTTGCATAGATTCTTGAAACGATCAAACTGCTTCACCTCACCAGGCTCAGTGCCGTATGGGATAAAGTCTCGGGTGAATGGATCCTCCAGCCAGGCAACATTAGACTTTGAAGTGAGGTGCTTGATTTGATTCAACTTTTTATAAATGGCCTTTGAGTAGTCGTGGCCGTCTCGAATGCTGATCACACTCTTGGCAAAGTCAAAGTTGGAGTAGAATTGGAAAAAGTGGACAATCAATTTGGGGATGGTTTGACGGTTGGTGGTGGTGGATTGGCTCGAGTCCAGAACCACAACCGGAGGAGTGGTGTTTTGCAGTGCAAAGACAATCAACCACAAGTACGCACCAGAGTTGCTCAGACCGTTACACTCGACCCAGTACTGCAGCAGATGAACCACCTGTTCGACACGTTGGTCCAAATGGATTCTCAGCCTCTTCAGTTTATCACATGAGGCCGTTTGGGGACACAAAACCGAAACCAAATCGTAGCACAAAATGTTGGGCATTTCCAAGTGACCATCGTCGAGATTGTAGCACAATTTGATCATGCGCCCAATCAAGTGCAGCATGAGTGCCATCGTGGACCAGTCCAAAAGAGTATCGACATTACACAAAGACTCGAAAGAGAGTTTGAATTCAAACGAGTACAAGAAATTACAAAACAGGTCAGTGTTGAGTTTAGTGAGCCTGACTTTGAGTGGAAGCAGTTTGGGATGCTGAAACAGTTTGAAGATGAGTTGGCCAAAACGTTCAGTTTTGCTGGGACTGTACATCTGATCGAGGATGTAGTCGATTTCATGTTGAGTAGAAGATAAGTCAAAGATACGCAGTGAACTGAAAATGAAATGGGAATTAGTAGTATTGAGATATTTAAAAGACAAATGAGGTTAATTAGTGCCAGAGTGGTCTAAAGGAGAACGGTAAGATCAGATAGAGTTGGGAAAGGTCTAAATGGGCCAAGAAAGTACAAAATAGGTTAAGAAGAGTACAGAAGTAAAGAATCAAGAGGAATTAAGGATGGCTAATTAGGTCAATCCAAATTGCACTCACCTTAAATCCACTTTCCCTCCATTTTGGCGCACCTCCACGTTGTGGCAATCGATTACCTCAGACTCCACCAGCATAGGATCATTGACCAAATCGACATGGATCCTCAAAATCTGTTCTCTCACCTTCAAAACGTTCTCAGGAATTCTCTTGAGATAGTGACAAATGAGATTCGAGCAGCAGAGCAGATTCGCCTCAGAAAAGTGTCCACATTCAAGCAGGAATTGCCAGAAACGTGGGCCAAACGTGCAGTAGTCGACATAACCTCGATAATTGAGAACATGAGAATCGAGAAGTGTTGGGTAGCTCAAATTGGGACGCTCCTGTAGACGAGTGTGAAGGTGAGTAAAGAAGCGAACAATGTCCGCAATGTGAAATATCAACAGATCTTTGCTGAAGGTGGACAGAATGCTGTGCATTGGCTCTTCGGTGTAGATGAAATCGTTATAAAATGGACATAGATCACTGGGAGAATTGACATCACACAAACGACTTAAACGATCCGAGAATTGTAGAGCGCCAATTTTAGATTTGACTTGTTTCAAGTCGAATGTGCTCATTAAGGGATTCGTGGGTGTTGAAGTTTGAGGAGCGGGTTGGGCTGATTCAGACGCTTCAGATTCTTCAAATTGGTAACTCATAGATCCTGGGTAGAGATTAGGTAAAATTAGATAATGCTGAATGTGAAACTTAGGAGATAAATTGGAGTTGGATTCTGGAAATTACTAAACGATGGGGTAAAGCTTAGGAAAAGTTGGGTTAGGATTCTAAAAGTGGAGTACACTAGAGAAAAATTGGAGTGAAATTCCAAAAAGTGGGGTACACTAGAGAAAAGTTGCGGAAAAGTTGGGTTAGGATTCTAAAAGTGGGGTACACTAGAGAAAAGTTGCGAAAATGTTGAGAAAGGAAAGGGAACTTACTCGAATTAGCAAAATATCTCGGATTCCACAAATGTTCGCACTCAATTTCGCCATCCTTTGACAACATTTCCAACTTTCCCAGGCCAATCTTCCACTGTTCTATATCTTGAACCGTGTAACAAGTGCCCACAATATTCCAATCGAATGTTGTACCAATTGCGAGTGGGGACTCAGTGGAGTCAAGTTGATCTTTCGAACAGACAGTCCCGTCCCAGAGGTTGAAAATTTGATGTTCAAAATCGAAATGAAGGTAAAATTGAACAAAATCGTTGATCAAACTGGGAATAGATTGGCGATTGGTACTGCTCGAAAAGAATTCGTTGAGTTCAAGTGATGGGTCTAGATCGAATGCACCAGAATCATCCAACTGTTGCATAGAGGGCAGAACTGGTGGGTCAGTTTGTTGGAGAAAGAGAATGACCAACCAAATGAAGGTTTCATCGAGTTGATCTGTTGGGTTGAGAAGTTGACCACGGTAGAACCAGTTCCTGAGCAGTAAAGTGAAAGGTACAAATCGAGTGTCAGAGTGAACGTAAAAGTTGAGCAGCCTGCGGTCTTTAGCAAATGTTGAATTGAGACATATGCGCAACTTTCCACCATATTCCCCACTGTGCCCATGCGCAATCTCACCAATGTCAAACTCGACCACTTTCCAGCAATCATTATTACTACAATCGTATGTTCCAGTCAAGCCAAACTCGAGTCGAAATAGACGAATCACTAGTTTGGCCAACAAAGCAATCGTGCTACTTTCGATTTGAACCGATTCCGAGATAGTACTAATGGACAAATGAAAGTGCACGTCATTGCAATCAATGTTTCGACCAGTGGCCGGATCACAACCAATAGGAGTTAGGCACAGTAATGACTTGCCTTCATTTGTAACGAAATAACGCTCAAAGATTGTACGAAAAAGTTCGTACAGACGAGTCCGTTCAGTAGGCAAAGAAATTCCATCCACAAAGTCTTCTAAAGTTGAGTAGTTCCTGAAAATGATTGGAAGAAAAAAAATACATAGGGAGAATATTAAGAATTGGAGTTCTCTAGGTAGCACTCTAAGTAGTATTCAAGGAATTCTAGGTATTCTAGGTAACTAACTACCCAACTAACTAAGCAACTAACTACCCAACTAACCAACTAACTACCAAAATAACCAACTAACTATCCAACTAAGCAACTAACTACCCAACTAACTAAGCAACTAACTACCCAACTAACCAACTAACTACCCAACTAACTACCCAACTAACTACCCAACTAACTATCTAACTAACTGTCCAACTAACTGTCCAACTAACTGTCCAACTAACTGTACAACTAACTAACCAACTAACTACCCAACTAACTAACTATCCAACTAACTAACTACCCAACTAACTGTCCAATTAACTGTTCAACTAACTGTCCAACTAACTGTCTAACTAACTACCCAACTAACTACCCAACTAACTAAGCAACTAACTACCCAACTAACCAACTAACTACCAAAATAACCAACTAACTATCCAACTAAGCAACTAACTACCCAACTAACTAAGCAACTAACTACCCAACTAACCAACTAACTACCCAACTAACTACCCAACTAACTACCCAACTAACTATCTAACTAGCCAAATAACTACCCAAATAACAAACTAACTACTCAACTAACTACCCAACAAACCAACTAACTATCCAACTAACTACCCAACTAACTACCCAACTAACCAACTAACTACCCAACTAACCAACTAACTATCCAACTAACTGTCCAACTAACTGTCCAACTAACTGTCCAACTAACTGTCTAACTAACTACCCAACTAACTACCCAACTAAATGCCCTAACTACCCAACTAACTGTCCAACTAACTAGCCAACTAACTACCCAACTAACTAACTACCCAACTAACTAACTACCCAACTAACTGTCCAACTAACTATCCAACTAACTGTCTAACTAACTGTCCAACTAATTAACCAGCTAACTACCCAACTAACTACCCAACTAACTATCCAACTAACCAACTAACTATCAAACTAACTAAGCAACTAACTACCCAACTAACCAACTAACTACCCAACTAACTACCCAACTAACTACCCAACTAACTACCCAACTAACTACCCAACTAACTACCCAAATAACTGTCCAACTAACTGTCTAACTACCCAACTAACTGTCCAACTAACTGTCCAACTAACTGTCCAACTAACTGTCCAACTAACTGTCCAACTAACTGTCTAACTAACTACCCAACTAACTACCCAACTAAATGCCCTAACTACCCAACTAACTGTCCAACTAACTAACCAACTAACTACCCAACTAACTAACTATCCAACTAACTAACTACCCAACTAACTGTCCAACTAACTGTCCAACTAACTGTCTAACTAACTGTCCAACTAATTAACCAGCTAACTACCCAACTAACTACCCAACTAACTGTCCAACTAACTGTCTAACTAACTGTCTAACTAACTAACCAACTAACTACCCAACAAACCAACTAACTACCCAACTAACTACCCAACTAACTGTCCAACTAACTGTCCAACTAACTGTCTAACTAACTGTCCAACTAATTAACCAGCTAACTACCCAACTAACTGTCCAACTAACTGTCCAACTAACTGTCCAACTAACTGTCTAACTAACTATCCAACTAACTAACCAACTAACTACCCAACTAACTACCCAACTAACTATCCAACTAACCAACTAACTGCCAAACTAACTAACCAACTAACTACCCAACTAATCAACTAACTGCCCTAGAAACTAGTTGAGCATTATTATAAAAATCACTATTGAACAAATCTATTTTACTGTTGCAAAATTGTGAAACGCTATTGCACAAATTAAAAGTATACAAACACTCACCTTTGAGTTGGTTTGCGAAACGCTTCAATCAGAATAGATCGATCTGATTGGCCTAGCGCGTTCGATTTTTTAATCTTCTCAAAACATCGCAAAAGATCAGTCCGAGCACAGGCCAAATCGTGCGGAAACATTCTCAAATAGTGATAAATTATAGTTGAATAGCTTCGAAACTCGCTTTCTGGACCATCATCAGGACAGAGAGTCATGAGCAGTAACCAGAAAGTGTCGCCATACGATGCCAAATCGAACTGATTGTACGGCAATTCGAGTACGCCCATATCGAGATAGGTTGTCACAGGTAGATCACTGTCATAATCGATAATACACAATTGAAGATCTTCCAAGTACTCGTTGATGCAGTACTTGAGCTCGACCAGTGTGCTCGACTTGTGGTAGTACTCGTACACTTCGTAGAAAGGCAGATAGAGCAGATTGGTTTCGAGTTGAGCTAAAAATTCGGCTGTTGCAGTCTCGTCTTCGTCGAGATGCGTACAGATAGGGCTCGGAGACAGTTCGATGCTTGACAGAGGGACATCGTAGAAATCGCACTTTGGTGATGAACTTGAGGTTAGGATACCATCGACACTGTAGGGGTTGGGTACTGTTGAGGAGGACATGTTGAGTCTAATAGAAGAGTAGACAAGAAGTTTGACGAAGTTTAAAGGGGTTTGAAGAAGTTTGAAGAAGTTTGAAAATCACAGAAGAGAGGTGAACATCATCACAGTAAAGCAACAAAACATACAATGAAGACACAACAGTAAGGACAGACTCATTTATAGTCGAAAAGTAAAGACAAATAAGTAAATGTCGTGTTTGTCGTGTGTACTGATAAGTTGGTGATAAGAGACATAGAGTTTAACCTACTGCGCATGCGCATTTCTTATTATTTTTTCAATTTCTTATCAGCTAACATACTCAGTTTTTATTTTGTTTCACTTTTGTATGTCTGGGTTATATGAATGATGATCTTGTAAGACTGACTGTACGCAAATGTCGTGACTGTTTTGTAACTTTGTAAAGTTCAAGTTGATTGAGATCATTTGCGCAGATTATATTTGCGTTTGAAGATATGCGCATGCGTAAGATAAGATGGATCAATATAGGAAGAGATAGAGAAATATGAATGGAAAAATGTAAAAATAGATCAAGATAGGTCAAGTTTGGTTGAGATAGAAAAATATGAATGACTAAAAACAAGATGAAGTAAAATTAATCCAGACGCATGCGCAATAAAAAGTAAAATAAAAAATAACTTTATTTCATCATTTTATGATAATCAACAGAATAAAGAGTTAATTGTATACAAGACATCCATAAATCTTAAATTGTAAAATAAAACTAAATGCGCATGCTCAGCCTTGTAAAAAGTATAATTGTACAAAAACTTTACAAAAGGCGCATGCGCGTATACATTTAATAATCCTCAAGATGTTATCTACTACATATATACTACTAAGTAATGTTGATCCATTTCTGTGGATTCGGTCCAAACAGTTCCGGATACTCGTCCACCAGTTTGTGAGCCGCCATCCGATTCTCCTCATTCAGTGGTACTCGTAGTATGACGGATGATTCTTTACCACGCATGCGCAGTTTGGCCACCGATTGAACAAAATCACAATGCTTCGCATAGTCATCCGTGAATCGTAGTATGCGCAACGATGGTAAACTTTCCAGAAAATGGGCAATTTTGCCATCGAACGTCCGTTCCACGTATGGAATCTCCTCCTTGGTGCCATAGACCTTCTCATCAAAAGCCCCAATGTTCAGTTCGGTTAGGCAGGGGAAGTGTTGCGCAATGTTGGCCAAAATCGCCGCATTCAGCACAGGTAGATCCTTGAGGGTGAGAATTTTGATTCTGTTGGAGAATTTAGCACTTCCAGGCTCGGGTTCGACCAACTTGAATACCTTCTCAGCACGTTTAGCGAGTGATCCATTGTGAGTGTAGACCAACATGAGCGTGCCAACATTACCCAGACCCTTCAGGTCGAGCTTGAGAACATTCTCCGGTAGTAGTGAGTTGGGCACTTCGAGAATGAACTTGCGCATGCGCACTGCACACTTGAACACACACGGCAAGAAGATTGAGTTGAGATAGTACTGGTAGTTGGGTATTGTGCGATCGAATATGTCACGGGGTGTGTTCACGTACAGGGAGAATACTTCCAATTGGGGTAGGGATTGGGTGTTGATGAGCTTGGTTTGGTAGCGTAGGATTCGACGGAATTCGTTCAGTGCTTCGTTGCTCATGGCACGGACTTTACTGTTGCTGTAGGAGATGCTCAGATGGAGTTTGATGAGGGATGGAGACAGTGTGGAGAGGATGGGGAATAGCTCTTCGGTGATGATGTCGTTGGGAAAGGTGATGCTGAGGAAAAGGTGTTGAAGTTGAATGTTTTTACCTGTAAAGTATTATAAGGTAAGTTGAGAGAAAATATGGATAAATAAATGTAAAATTGGGTAAAGATGGGTTAAGATATGGAAAAATGTTCGGGGTTAAATTTTGGATATTCGGGTATGTCAGGGAAAGATTTGGGAAAAGTTTGCATAACTTGTAAAAGAGTTGGAGTAAATTGGGGAGAGTTTAGGTATTCTGTGAAAATGTTTCGGAGTGTTAGGGCAATTATGGATAAGTTAGGGTAACCTGTATAAATGTTAGAGCGAGCTTGGGTGGTTTGTCAAATAGTTGAGGAAAGTTAGGACAAGTTTAGGTATTCTGTGAAAATGTTTGGGAGTGTTAGGGAAATTTGGGGCCAGTTAGGGTAACTTGTAAAAATGTTGGGGCAAGTTGGGACGAGTTGGGGTAGTTTGTGAAAAAGTTGAGGTAAGCTAAGGTGAGTTTAAGTATTCTGTGAAAATGTTTGGGAGTGTTAGGGAAATTTGGGGCCAGTTAGGGTAACTTGTAAAAATGTTGGGGCAAGTTGGGACGAGTTGGGACGAGTTGGGACGAGTTGGGACGAGTTGGGACGAGTTGGGACGAGTTGGGACGAGTTGGGGTAGTTTGTGAAAAGTTGAGGTAAGCTGAGCTTAGGTATTCTGTGAAAATTTTTTGGGAGTTAGGCAATTTGGAACAAGTTAGGGTGAGTTGGGACGAGTTGGGACGAGTTGGGGCAAGTTGGGACGAGTTGGGGTAGTTTGTGAAAAAGTTGAGGTAAGCTAGGGTGAGTTTAGGTATTCTGTGAAAAGGTTTGTGAGTGTTAGGGCAATTTGTGACCAGTTAGGGTAACTTGTAAAAATGTTGGGGCGAGTTGGGCTAGTTTTTAAAATAGTTGGGGAAAGTTAGGACAAGTTTAGGTATTATGTGAAAATTTTTGGGAGTGTTATAACAATTTGCCCTATAGGGCAATTTGAGACAAGTTAGGGTGAGTTGAGGAAAGTTTGGGTAGTTTGTGAAAAGGTTGAAGCAAGTACATGCAAATTGGGGAAAATAAGGAAAAGTTAATGGAAACTTGATTTAAGTATGGGTATGTATGTGTAAGTTTGGGTAAGTTTGTGTTAATTTGGAACAAAATTCTTGAAATTGGGGAAAAGTTGTGAAATAAACTTACCGCTTATTGCAGGCAGTATCTGTTCCAACAAAACCTGTGCATCCTCCTCCGTTCGAATAGTCAAACTGAGCGTCTTGAGTCTCACCATCCTCTCCAGATGTCGCTCCTTCTTCACATACATTTGATCCATCGTGAGGGTGCGCAACTGTTCGCAACTCTTTCCAATCAACTGATCCATCGCCTGAAGGTACAGTGGCCCAGGGTCACACTTCATTGCACGCACTTGTAGGTACTCAAACTTGCGGCCCAGGATTGAGGGTTCACGGGTGGAGGCCAGCGCAGCTAGGGTCGGATTGTACGCATAAGGCACATCGTCGGTGAGGGTCAGTTGACGCAAATTGGTCGCGTACTTGAATGCGTAGATCAGTGCGTGTGGGTCGAGATTGTGCAGTGGCCAGATTTCGAATTCCATCTTTACGACATGTTGCATTATGTCAGGGAAGTAGGTTTCAAACGACAGAGTGGGGTCAGCCTGGACCTTCTTGATCAGTCGACTCATGAGTTGGTCATCGAGCGCTAGGGTCACAATCTGCTCGGATGCACGTATCCAGGCAGCACGGGTAGGGTCCTCACAGTGTTGCGCAAGTGAATCCACAAGGGAGGGTGCACAACGAAGGATCGAATCGGGTTGACCCGGGGTCAGTCGGGCCTTGTACCGATCCAGGACTTTAGTGCGCATGCGTACTCGCTTCTGAGTCGACTCACTACGTGCAATCTTGAGGATAACATCTTGTGCTTCTGTTAGAAGTAGATAAAAAGAAGGTAAAAATGTAAGAAAACAAAAAAAAAGTTAGCAATATTTAAGAAGAGAGGGTCGTCCATAAATCACGTTATTATGATGGTCACGTCATCTATGAACGACCCCTCTCAGAATATCACGAATCTTACCTTGTACAATCTCCTTTGTGGAAGGCTGGGCCGTAACGTGAAAGGTCAACGACGAGGATCTCGATCTTGACCGGGGCATGATGATGAGGTCACGTGACTTTTTCGAAAGCACAAGAAAAGAGACAAACAAGATTTTAGAAATCCAAAAGACCTATAAGTAAAAGAGTATTCGAATTTCTAATGAATTTCTAATTTCAAAAATCAAAAATCAAAAATCAAAAATCAAAAATTAAAATTCAAAATCCAGATTTTTAATCAATAAAAAAAGAATTATACAAAATTCTTGAAATCACCAGAAAATTTTTATTTTTAAATAGTAAATTGTGTACATAAAGTGCTCAAATGTCCATATAATTCAGTTTTCCAATTCTGCGCATGCGTCATTTTTTCTTTTCGTCCAATCAGAACGCTTCGTTTGTTCCAGTAAGGTTCCCATAGTGTGTAATTTACCAATATCCATAACCACCATAGCCACCATAGCCGTAACCACCTATACGAACAGACCAAAAAATCATCAGAATTAAAGATCCGAAATAACTTCCCATGGTACTCACCCTTGTAATAAGATGGATAATAATAAGCGGACGAATAATACTTGGGATAGTACGACCGATAGTAATACGATCGATAAGGATTGTAGTAATACGACGAATAACCGCTCTTGTAGTACCGTGGATAGTATCCATAAGATCCATATCCGTACTTGGAACCATATCCACCGTAACCGCCATAATAACGTCCCAAGCCGTATCCACCGTAACCACCGTAGCCACCGTAATAAG
Organism: Rhizoglyphus robini; assembly: GCA_023373905.1. Lineage (NCBI taxonomy): Eukaryota > Metazoa > Arthropoda > Arachnida > Sarcoptiformes > Acaridae > Rhizoglyphus > Rhizoglyphus robini. Next base: position 619,192 of record JAKIJQ010000034.1, on the reverse strand, counting down.
TTGCCGAGATGAGCACAATGCAGCACGAGAATAGGCCGAGTAGGAGAAACACAGTTGAGGTTGAGGTTTTGGAAGCCATTTTAGGGACGCTTAGTTTGTTGGGACGCTTAGTTAGTTGGATACTTAGTTGGATGTTTAGTTGGATGCTTAGTAGGATTCTTAGTTGGTTGGTTAGTTTGATCGTTCAAAACTGATAAAACTTCACCACCGATGTTTCGGCTTTTATATGTCCGACTCTTATTTCGATTTCCCACAACACGATCACGTTGTTGTCTTGGTCTCGGTTGATTGGATTCTCAACTCAGCACTGACTAACTCACCCGACGGCAAGGATGTCTTATACCGAATAGGCCAATTAATGAATGTATGTATATGGTTAATTAGCGTGACAAAATGAAGCTACCTTCACTTTCCCTCTCTTGCCTATTAATAAGACCTATTAATAATCTAATGTCGCTTTAATGTGATGTGATGCTCGATCGATGTCTCCGTAGAGATAGAACTGAGTGAGTCGTCGTATCGGACATTGTGGACACACTTATCGATGTCCGTGAGCTTGTGCCGTACTGATCATTAACCGACTCTGTGACATTGAACCAACCAACCACCGACCATAACGTACATGACGTATAGTATAGTGATGTGTTCAATTGAGCGTGGAATGTTCCCCCTCGCACTTATTACGATAGTCAATGTCAATGTGAAGTGTGTCTTGTGACTCCCCTCTCCTTGATATATCGATTAGTTTGAGCATCGATAAAAGAAAGAAAATGAGCGACAGATCGATTCCGCATCAGAGACATCGATCTTTACCCCTTTTCGTCTCCTTCTATTTCTTATTCTTTCTCATTTAGGACGTTTCCCGAGCCTCACCAAAAACGGACTCCAAGTTATTTTTGCGACCAACAAATTACGTCAATTATAAATCGATAAAACGTGTGTTGATCTGTCTGTTCGACTGTCCTGTTGAACATTCCATTCCATGGTATATCAAATCGAAATTTAATTCATTGGGGATTTTCCAATGGTTTCATTGAGAAGTGGAATATTCTGTCTATTTTTTAGATTCATGAACCGTTTGAATCTGTCATCCAACTCAAAAATTTTAGTTTCCAATCAACCAACTAACCAAACCAAATGTTAAAATATGTATTGTACATTGGGAAACTGTAAATTAGTGTCTCAATAGTTTGTTGGTTTCATTGATAATTCACCTGATAAGAGAAGAGTATACAATATACTCGCTTCAAGCTTAAAGCCGAGGGCGTTGTCTGAGCAAACATGAGAATTGGCACAACAATAGTCAGTTGTGAGTGATGCCACTTATCAGATGATCCTAATCAATTGTTGGCTACAAGAGGGACACATGCCCAACTGCAATTTGTGCCTCTTCGCAATGTGAACCGCTTGATCTATTATTCAATGCGGGAGATTAAAATCATAATACGCATTGTGCATATGCACACAATGAGAGGTGGATTTGCTGACAGATTTGACTGGAACATGTTAAAGTGAGGCGTTATTTATAGAAGTTTAGTAACATCTACACTAAAGTCATTTTTTGCAGTGAAGAAAAGAGGATCAAGGTTTGAATATTATTCATGTTTCTTTGAAAAAAATCTATTTATTTTTTTCAGTTTAAACAATGGTGAAAACTCGTAAAACACTTAAACTTCTGAATGGGAAAAGACCTGGTTCAAGATCAAGATTAGGTTTAATATCAGAATTTAGAACAAGACAAGGATCGGGATCGGGGCCAATATCAGGAGCTGGCTCAAGTATAATATTAGGTATGATACCCATATTATTCTAACATAATTTAAAAAAAACTACTGATTTAGCTCAAAATCAAGGTCCAGTTGCTCCGATGAATGAATTACGATCGATTCTCGAGAGTATGACATTTGAAAAATTTCTATACTCATCCTTTACTTTTCAAGCCAAACTTAACAGCATACCTCAAACTACTCCAAATACACAAAATGAATTAAAGGATCTCGCGAAAGAAAAATTTGTTAACTGGCAGAATACTATGCGTACATTTCTTGACAAATTTTATCCACTTACGAGTGCGAGTAAATTCAATGAGTTGAAGATGATTGTCATTGGCTCACAAGGAAAAGCGAATTACAATTCTCAGTTGGCTTTCGTTGCTGAACATGGCATATTTACAGGCCAGGTCAGAGATGTACCAGCGTCAGTAAAGAAATTTATTAAAGATCGGGATATAGCTCTGAATAATGGGCTAGATGTCAAATACTATTATGATTACTACTGTGAATATTCAAAGAAAAGTACATTGTTTCTCAACATATCACTTGGTACTACGTTCGATTGGGAATATGCGATGTTTTCAATCGGATTTATCAACAACATTTTGAAGCGATTTGAAGCGAACCAACTGGCCATCATTGACATACGACCAAGGCGACACATTGAGCAAAGTAATTTTTTGTATTCAACGGAGCTTTTAGAACAACAACAGCCCCCAATTACCAATTGTCAGACTGATGATGGCTTCAAAATTAAGTTTAACCAAAGGAACCATGATTATGTTTGTGTCAAGAAAGCATGCAGAAAGCCACCTCAAAATGGACAAGTAAAGTCCCGTAAAAAAGATGCTGCACGAGAAAAGCTGAGACGGTTCGTTAGAAGAAACGAAATTGCCAGACTATTCCGACATGAAGGGTATGTCTCAACTGTTGAGAATGTGATGTCGGATGCAAACCTTTCAAATTTTATTGCTGCGTTCAGAAACTCACATTTTTGTGTTTGAGATTGCTTTCCATAGTACGTTTGCGGAATTTTTCTCGATCCTTTTTTTTGAGGAAGTTGATCGCCACGCCAGCATTGGTTTCTCTAAAGGCATGCCAGCTGATTCCAGTAACCCTCGGATCGAGTGCAATACGTATGGCAGTTGATACGTTTTTGAGCGAGAAGTCCTTGGGATCATTTGATTTGACCATAAGAGTAAACAGGTGCAATTTACTCTAAAAAACGTATTGACTCAGGAATTTATCTACGTATGGACGTATTAGTGACTGATCAAAGAAATGTTATTCTATCTCACCCTATTTATGAGTTGACCTGTAATAAAAAAAAAGGTTGAAAAAGAAATTGACAAATTTTACATTTCTAAAGTATTTCTCGCATGATATCATGCGATTGTGAAGAGGATCCCCACATAAGTGAATGACCAGGAAATGGTAGGTTATTTTTCTATATGAAAAAAGATTGTAAACAATCTTAACAGCAGTTGTGCGGTAATGTAATTTTGATTGTGCTAATCGGATGAATTGTATTGCGAAAAGTAAAAGGATTGTATAACTTGTAATAATGTTAGACTTAAACCCTCAAATTCAAAACCCATCAAGATGCACTAGTCCGTTTGAGTAAAATACGAAATTGACATGTAATACGTAATAATAGTGCCTTGAGCATATACAATGTGCATACATTGTCAATCAGTTGACACTCTTTAATTACTCTCGTTCATTAAATGCCATTATCTACTGTTTGTACATGGCAATGAGCACACTAGACACGACACACGAGCACAATTGCACTGAAATCCCAAGGCAAATTCAATAATAATTAAGTACGAGTGCAATCGCCAACTTAATTAATTAATAATACTTTGTATATACTTTAAATAAATATTTACTACTACCGGAGTAGGAAAACCCCACAAGGATCCGGTGTTGATCTAAAACAGGGGTTTGAATGTTTTAGGGAGACAATATGCTGCACTCTCATTTGTCTAAAAAATACTCAATTAAATTCTGTAGTCTGATTGGCTCAAAATCACTAAATACTGTATTTTTGTTGGCTTTAAAACAAATCGGAGGAAAAAATGCAGCAATCTGATTGGTTTGTTTATAAAGTTGGGGGACAAATGGCAAAATACTACACTCTGGTTAGCTTAAAAATAATTTGGTGGACATTAATGCTCCATTTTGATTGGTTCAAAAAATATGTTAGAGGGAAAATCGCAAAATTCTCATTGGTTTAAGAATAATTCGGGGGACAAAGTGAGGTAATCTGATTGGTGGATTAAAAAGTTGGGGGACAAAATCTTTAAATACTGCATTCTGACTGGCTTAAAAACAACTCAGTGGACTAAATCCTCTATCCTGATTGGTTAAAAAAACCGAAGAACAAAATCAGAAATAAACAAACCAAACTTCAAGGAAAATCAAATTTTAATAAGAATAAACATCTTTTCACAATTTTGAGATACAAATGAAATATCAACATCATAACATAGTAAAGTAGTAAATCAAATAAATAATAAATAAGTGTGACAATATTATCATAACGTACTTCATGAACGAGCCATATCAAATCTTCATCATCCTCCATCACTTACCAAAATCGAAATCCAACTTCCTGGGAGTCATAAACTTGGCCAGCAACTCCTCACTAATATCCTTCCTCCGCGCCTGATGCTCAGCGACAATCTTCTGCAGCTCACCAATCACTTCCTTCTTGATCTCACCAGTCAACATCCGTCCCGCACTGTACTCCCTCTCCACCTCAGCCAGTCGGTCATCGTCCTCCAGGAAAAACTTCAAGTACTGATAGGAGGTGTCAATGGCACAATTACCACCCTTCTCGCGATGCTCCTCGACACTAGCCCCACCACCACTGAACGCATTTCGATTGATCTTGTTCTTGATCTGATTCGGTGTGTCAGTCAAATACACAGAATTGTTCGGGTCCGAGGCGGACATTTTAGTCTGTGCCCCACTCAGTGCGGGCAGAAAAGTCGAGTGTATCAGTGCGGGCTTCTGGTAGTTCATCTTGGGCGCCACATCACGGGTCATGCGAAAGTAGGGGTCCTGATCGATGGCACAGGGCACCAGACAGGGAATGTCCTTCTTGGACCCGAAAATGTGCGGAAACGAGTTGCAGAATGAGGGAGCCGCTTGGATCGCAGGGAAGGCTATTTTGCCAATGCAGTCCGAGTCGCCAAAGCCAAAGATACCCTTCACCTGGTTGAAGGTAACCAGACGCTGGATTTTCAGTATGTTCTCGTAGAAGGCTTGGCTGGAAGGGTAGAAAAGGAGAAAAATTAGCTTAATTAATCAATGCTACAACATGATTGGTTCAAAAACAATTTGGGGGACAAAATGAATAAATACTCTATTTTGATTGGCGGAAGCGTAAGCAAGGGGACAAAATACTGTACTCTGAATAGAAGATAATAAATCAAGAGGGACTAAATCATCTATACTGATTATTTCATAAATAAATTGTACTGGGGTACTAAATAATGAAATGCTGTATGAAAAGTTGAAAAATAAAAAGGGGGACAAAAATACAGTACTCTGATTGGCCGAATATAAAGGCAGGGGACTGCATCACCTAAATACTGAATTCTGACTGGCTTAATAACTATTCGGGGGACAAAATGAATATAAATCCTCTAATTTGATTGGGGAAAATGTACAAATATGCAAGGGGACAAAAATGGTGCATTCTGATTGGCTATCACAAAAGTCCCCTATTTCTATAGTACGTACATAGTAGAAATGTGATCAGTGTTAAAAAGCTCATTTTGAAACATCAGATAACATTCAGTTTCGGAATAAGTGTTACATCATTTCACATTAATATGTACTGTGATTGGTCAAAACAGAATCGACCGAACATTCGCATCTGATTGGCTTAGAAATACTTCGGGGACAAAATCACTGAAATCCTGCATCCTGATTGGCTCATAAATACTTCGGAGGACTAAATCACTAAATGCTGCAATCTGATTGGCTCATAAATACTTCGGGGGACTAAATCACTAAATGCTGTAATCTGATTGGCTCAAAAATTAAATCGGGGGACTAAATCCTCGCAGCTGATTGGTTGAAAAAAGAATCTTCAACTCACCCCATATAATTCATATCACTAAAGATGAAAGTCTTCTCCGGATCAAACCCACACGCAATAATATCCTTCACATTCTCAAGTGTAATCTTCTTCAATTCATCAATCTTCACACCCCTCCACAAGTACTTCTCATCATCAGTCATCTGCACCACCAGTGGCACATTGAACACCTCTTGCAGCCATTTTGTAAAGAAGAAGGGCACCAAATGGCCCACGTGCAACGAGCCCGAGCTAGGTCCACGACCAGTGTAGATGTAGAAGGGCTTCTTCTGCTCGACACGGTCAAGGATGCGATGCAGTTCGCGGTGGGAGAAGACTAGACCACGACGTAGGAAACGGTGAAGGCGGGTGCCTGGTGGGAGGAGTGAAGCAAAACGGTCCAACAGGGTTTGGTCTATTTTGGAACAGCCAAAACGAGCTGAAAAGAAGAGGAAGGACAAGAATTAGATAATAGAATAATAACTGAATCGACAATATATTGTGCAATCTGTTCTGATTATACCTATTCTACCTTTCTCTGTGTGTAGGGGACTAAATCATGAAATTCTGATTGGTCTAAAATAAACAGGGGGACAAAATACCCTAAATCTGATTTGCTATCACAAAAATCCCCCTTTCTATAGTATATACATAGTACTATAGTATATAGGTAGGTGTATATTGAAAGAATGTAACTATTGGTAGTAATTCTCATCATTGTCATTAAGTATTATTGACTGTATTTTGTGACTATCTACCTATCTGACGAATATGTATTACTGACAAAATGATAACCTAACAGGTGAATAACATATGTGAAATCGGGAAAAGTGTAATAACATCTGATGGGACGATAAATAAAGTACAGGGGGACTAAATGATAAAACGCTGCATTCTGATTGGCTACCAAAAGAAACCCTCCTACATAGTAGAAATGTGATCAGTGTTAAAAAGCTCATTTTGAAACATCAGATAACTTCAGTTTCGGAATAAGTGTTGCATCATTTCACATTTCCTGTACAATCTGTGATTGTACTCCATTCAGAGGCGAAAATACCGAATACTCTCGTCTGATTGGCTAATTCGGGATAGAAATCGAACGCACAACAGAACATATTCGCATCTGATTGGCTAATCCAGAAAAATCAGTAGAAGGCTGATACCTTCTGCCTATTGTGTATGTATTGATCTATTGACGAATACTACTAACTATATTTGACAATTCCTCTTAATTTCTAAAATCTCGTATTGTGTAATATCAATAATATACCTCCTCCTCCTATTGTTCAGTATAATTTTTAGGTAATAAGACTACAATAAATGATACTCTGTGTACTCCATTCAGAGGCGAAAATACCGAATAGACCGAATACACTCCTCTGATTGGTCGATTCAGGACAGAAATCGAACGCACAACAGAATACTTTCGCCTGATTGGCTAATCCAAAATTGATATACCTTCTACCTATTATTGTGTACTATAAATGATATAAGAGTTCACAATCAGTCTACGTAAAGGAGTTACTTAATCGCACACAATCCACTTCACTTCACTTTTAGTACTCACCAATCAGCTTGTCATAATCGATGCCGGTCGAGCTGTTACTTGTCACATTCCACGGATCGACCACATCCTCCTTCTCATCGCCCTCAACACCATTCGTGGCGCGGGTATCCTCGCCCTTGGCCGTCTTATCACCATCACCAGACGACGACAATGAAGATCCTTGATTGGTTGGTATGGTTGCGTCACTAATGATCACTTTTTCGGCTAATGAAGCCGCCAACTTCTGTTGATCTACTTCTTCACCGGGCATATTAATATATTCCTTATGGAAGGTGAGAGTAATATTCTTCAAAAAAGGTATATACGAGGTAGATGATGATGAGAGGGTTAGGTTGAGAATAGATAAAACAACCAGAAAAAGGGATATCCCCGGTTGAGGAAGAGAAGAATCCCCAAAGTAAATGTTCACGTGGAAGCGAGAGAAATACGAATGTGTTGTGTATTTGCCGAACGCAATGCTGCTGCAACAAAATACACACAACAGTTGACGTATTCAGAAGAATACAAACACATATAGCACGACACATAAAAGAGCTTTTCATAAAGGACGTTACTGTATTAAGTAAAGGTAACAAGGAGCTTAGTATGTGGTATGTACTGCCCACTTTCTGTTAAAGTTTTATTAAAACGCCACTGCTTAATCGACTATTTTTACTTGAATGGTTACTGTTGAGTGTAAATAGTCGTTGAGTTTGTTTTGATCGCCTGCTGTCTGCTGCTTTATTCAGACTGAAGATTTTTTTCACACCGAATTTTTGAATTTGAATTTTACCGTAAAGTCGGGAATAAAGATGGTTATAATGATCTGGAATTTGTGAACCGGTTGAGGATAATCCCGTCAAGGAAGGAGGTGAATTTGCCGAATGTTTTGTGACTGAGCGGGATTTTAAACTTTTTTTTGTACGGGAATTCAAGATTTCGGTAATTATTTTACGGTTTTGTTGTTTATTTTTATTTTTTTAAATTATATATTTAAATATTTTTAATTAATTATAGGCTATATTAATATAAATTTATTTTGAAAATTTAAATCGTTTCTCTTGGAATTTTGGATTTTATTACGATTTTTTCTGATTATTCCTAATTTTTCCGATTTTTAAACTATTTTTACGGGTTCTGGTTTTCTATTTAAATTCTGCATTTTTTCCAAATTGGCCTTGAAGAATCTAGTTTTATTCGTAATAATCTTAATTCTTGTGGATCTCACTACTTAATATTTTATTCTTTGACCTTTGACCTTCAACCATGAATAATAATTACCGTAATGGATCATCATCATCATCTTTATTATTTTATATGAAAAATTATTCGTCCAATATTCGAAATTCCTTAATTTTGTCGCTTATTTTCCTACTTGTTCTTTTACCCGATTTTCATCATCATTTTTCATCCTCATTAAGACCACAGAATCCACTGGTCAGCGCGAATCGTGTCATCGAACTCACCGACAAGCATCTCGAGCTCATACTGAACGGTCAGAGGTCGTATCTGATTAAATTCTACGTGAGCTGGTGTCATCACTGTAATGAACTGGGTATGTACTGACTATTGTATTTGATTCTATCGACCAATCAGGTGCGAGGATTCATTTGTGCGTTCGATTTTTCACTCGAATCAGCCAATCAGGTGCAAGTGTCCGGTCAATTCGATTTTTCCTCTGAATCAGCCAATCCCGTGAGAGTATTCGGTCGGTTTTGAGTTTTCATGATGGTGGCGCCATCTAGTGACTCGCATTGTAACTAATAGGCTAAAAGCACGTGCATGCCCTTGCTCTTTTCCTCTTCCTCCTCATTTTGTGTTTGGCTGTCTGCATGCAGACGAGAGCTGTTGAATATTTTTTTTGTGTCTTCTGTTTTTGATAACTTTGGACTTTGGATTCCTAAATTCCTTATTTTTTTGCCTAAAATGATTCTCGTAAGTCTTGTTATTATTATTATTATCCTTACATATACCTAGGATTTTTTTCTGGTCTCTTTTTTATTATATTTTTAAAATATTTTTTTAATAGATTTTTTCTCTTTTTATTTTTATTTTTTGGTTTATTTTAATTAAAAATCACCAGGATATAGTAATATGATGTACAAATCCTTAAAGAATCTGATTCCTCTTGATGTTCTAAATGGAACGAGCTTTTTAACACTGATTCTATATTTTTGGTGATTTTTTAAAATTACTTTAATTTAAAATTTAAATTAATAGTTAGGGTTTTATGTTTATTCATTTCATTTTAAATTATTTATATTTTTTATTAGGATTTTAGGTTTTTTAATTAATGTTTTTATTTTAGATTTAATTTATTTTGTTTTTCATTTTATTAATATTTTTTTATATTATTTTACAGCACCAGTATGGGAGCAAGTGGCCCAGCAGCTACATTCCACGGACACGAACATCTACGTTGGGAAGATCGAGTGTCAGGCGAATCCAAAGGCGGCACAGTTTTTCGGTATGTACATTCGATTTCCTCTCAGTCAATCAGACGCGAGTGACATTCGGTCGATTCGGTCGATTCGGTTGTTGACCAATCAGAATGCACAGGAAATGTGAAATGATGTAATACTTATCCCGAAACTGAAGTTATCTGATGTTTCAAAATGAGCTTTTTAACACTGATCACATTTCTTCCTGTATTTCTTCCCAACTTTTTATTATTAGCAACCAATCAGAATCGTGTATTTGACTAACATTCTTTTCTCTCGTTAGGAATTCGAGGCTACCCGACGATTATGTTTGTGAACGCTCAGAAACGAATCGAATTCAAGGGTGAACGTACTCTTCCTGAAATAATCGATTTTGCTACTCGTGTCTCGGGTCCACCCATCCGTTACCTCTCAAGCTGTGACCAAGTGGACGATCTTACGAAGCAAGCGGAACAGCACGTGGCTTTTGTTAACTTTGGACCGGACATTGATGCCGACTTTAATCAGGCCGCCTCGGGTCTGCAACAGTTTGATTGGTTCTATCGTTCGCTGATTACGTGCAAGAATTTCGATAATGGCGTGTATGTGATCAAGGCTAATGGTGTGGCGTTCAAGTATGGTATGTATCACGTGATCTTGCTTTAGCCAATCAGAAGTGAGCTTTCGGTCGATGTGTCTACTTTCTACCAATCAGCGTACAGGAAATGTGAAATGATGTAACACTTATCCCGAAACTGAAGTTATCTGATGTTTCAAATGAGCTTTTTAACACTGATCACATTTCTTATTGTACTATTATGTATATAGAAGGGGGACTTTTGTGTTAGCCAATCAGAATCGGGTATTTCGAGTCCCCCTGTTTGATTGTTCACCAATGAGAGTAGAATATTCAGTTATACTTACTTCAGGATGGGGGACTTTTGTGGTAGCCAATTAGAATCGGGTATTTCGTGTCCCCCGTTCTTATACCTTCGTTACGTTACGTTCGTAACCTATTAGAGTAGAGTAATCAGTTCTTATATTCTTACTATTGAACAGGGGGACTTTTGTGTTAGCCAATCAGAATAGTGTATTTCGTGTCCCCCTTTTGATTATTAGCCAATCAGAACGCAGTATTCAGTCATTCTTATACTAATATCTTCTCTTTTCCTTTTACAGACCCAACGAAGGATGGTGAAATGGCCGTGTGGATCAAACGGAATCGATTGCCTCATTTTGCGAAGATCACCACCGCTAATTTACATGTCGCTCTCTTTAGTCGTAAGTTGACCTTTGACTGTTTTGACCAAACACTCGTCTCTGATTGGCTGTTTGATTTTGAAATTTGTATTCTTGTATCTCGCATTTATATGGATGACGATTATTATTCTGCATTATGAAATGATGTACTCATACTGTACTCAACTTAAACGAATTTGATGATACATTTAAATTGTTATCTGATCATATATACACTATATGTTATATTGTTGTTGTGTATATGTTTGATTCAAGCGTGGGACTTTTTGAACTTTGAACAGCCAATCAGAAGCGAGCTTTCGGTCGATTTGATATTTTTCGACCAATTAGATTGCTTCATTTGTCTAATCCTCCCTTCTTTTGTACCCTATCTTTAGATGATTATCTAGTCTTGGCCATCGTGGAGGAGTATCACAATCGTCAAGCGAACAAACTTGTGGACCAGAAGAATATCGCCTTTCGTGCACTGGTTGAGGCCTGGGCCTATACGTACCACAATCGGGACAGGAAGTATCAGTTTGGATGGATCACCGATCTGGCTACGATCAATTCGATTGTGATGCACAGTGTCCCGGTTCCGAGTTTTCTGGTACTCAACACCAGTAACATTCAGTACTATTACTATGAGGGCGATTTGAGTCAAGAGGGCGTGTTTCGGTGGTTCGATGATATTGCTACCAATCCGGATGGTGTTAAGGTTAGTGATTTTTGGATTAGCCAATCAGCTGCGAGTATTCGGTCGAATCTACTTTTGATTCGACCAATCACAGAGTACATGAAATGTGAAATGATGTAACACTTATCCCGAAGCTGAGACCAATGATGTTTCAAATGAGCTTTTTAACACTGATCACATTTCTTATGGTACTTACGAGAAGGGGGACTTTTGTGGCAGCCAATCAGATTTGAGTGATTTTGTCCCCCGATTTATTTAGGAGCAAATCAGGATGCAGTATTTAGTGTTTTTTTCCCCCGATTTGGCTATGAGCCAATCAGATTTATGTATTTTGTCTTCTGCTTATTTTAGACAAATCAGATTTGAGCTATTTTGTCCCCTTTCTTATTTTTGACCAATCAAAATTTAGTGTTTTGTTTCCTTCTTTATTATGGGCCAATCAGAATGCAGCATTTTGTCCTCTTGCTTATTTAGGCCAATGATATTTGAGTTATTTTGTCCCCCGATTTGTTTTTCCACCAATCAGAATTGATCTTTTTTTGTTTTTACCCTTCTCTTAGTCTTATGGAGGCGACCGTTGGCATCATCGTATGTTCCGTCTTGTGTACGACACCGTGACCACCGTTTGGAGCATGTACCGTGGTCAGCCCACCCTAACCCTCCTCATGTTTGGCCTACCCACTGCGTTCTTTTCCATCATAATCTACGTGTCGTGCTGTTCGGACATGTTGGATGCTAAGGATGAAGACCTGGATGATGAGGAAGAGGAAGAAGAGGAGCGTGATGAAGGTAAGAGAGGGTGAAGGAGAAGGAGTGTTTGGACTAATGGGATTCTTTATTTTTGTAGATGGTTCTCATGAGAAACGAGAGTAACGGACGATTCTGATTGGTTGAAACGGGTAGAATCTCGAAGACAGATTGGTCATCTCCCTAATGAAAAAGATACATTTCCCGTAGACTCTATTTTGTATTTTATTGTATGGCCCCAGCATTACTTTTTCTAGTCCATTTTGGTGTATACTTATTCTCTATTTGTAAATCTATTACTATCTACTACTATATTTATACAAAGAACAGGTGTGTGCGCATGCGCACTTTAGGCTACTACTCTCTGTATGGATTCTGTGATTGATCATCAGGATTCGCTCTCTTTTTGCTACTGTATCTCTATATATTTTATGGTAATTTTCGTGGTTTTGGTAAAAATAAAAAGATTTTTTGAATTCTTATTGCGCATGCGTTTTTCTTTTCAAGTTTCTTGAAGGAGAATTTATATGAAATATTGGAATATGTTGTATTAAATTACAATTTTATTAAAAGGTTTTATTCAATTTTTAATACTAAATTTTAATTTAATGTTTTGTTTTATTTTAAGTTATTAAAACTTTCTTCCTAAGCTATTGCTTCCTGCTAAAAAAGGTTTTCATATTTTACGTAATTATCAACTTTGTTACACAATAACTACCGCAAAGTGCTATATTTAATTTAAATATTTTAATTCATGTTTTTAATCATTTTTTTTGAATTGTTTGGTCAAGAATTTTAAACAAAAATTATTTTATTTGAAAATTTTATCGTGCGACTCATTACAGGTTACAGATATTAATTTAAATCTTTTAAAGGATTAATCTTGTATTTTAAATTTTAATAATTTTACTCAAAAATAAAAATTAACCTGAACAAGTTTATTCCAATTATGAAGTCTTTTATGCAAAAGGTCAAGACAAACTTTTATATCATTCTGGTTGGACTTTGAAAGATACAACATATAAAGACAGACAATTTCAATATATTTGAACAATTGAGCATAGAATTTTTCTGTTAGGTAGCGCTCTTACAGTATACTATCGTTCCAGAAATTTAAAGGTTGAATTTCAAATTTATTTATTTGTCATTTTAAGTCCGCAGCTTTAAATATATTTATAATATATTATGATCATCTAGAATTCCTGTTTCAAAAGGTAATTCAAATAAGTTTTTATGGATAAAAAATTTTTGATTTAATAATTAATTTGTTTTGTTTATAAATAGATAAATGAAGAATTTGGGAATATTGTACCAAACCAACGGGATAGGTACTCGATACGGTTTGCTATATTTTTTTTGTACGTATTGTATTGTTTCTACTCTACATTGTTTCAAAGTAATTAGTTAAAAAGTGCTTTATTCAATTTAAATATTTTAGTTCCTGGTTTTAATCACTTTGTTTCTAGAAATTGTTTGGTTAAAAATTTTTACACAAATAATTTCAATCAAAAATTCTTTGATTTGAAAATTTTTTTATTGAAAATATCGTAATTTGGAAATGTGACAATGTGAAAGCGATCGGAGGTGCTTTCTTTTCTTTGCTTTTGACTAAAAGGTTTCAATCTTTATCTGATTAATTTCTTTATAATTTGATTTCTTTTTATAATAAAATCATATATTAAATATGTTATCGAATAGATGTCATCATCAAATTATGAATTCAAACTCTGCCAAATTTCAATAAAGGTAATATTTCAAAACAATTGTCGGCCTACTAGCAATATTTAATTTAATAATTTAAATCTGAATTCAATTCAACGAATCTTTTGAATAGTTAAAATAAACTTGCATATTTCCTTCCAGTGCATTTGTACAAACAGAGCAATTCGTCTTCTCGCTGCCAAAATTGCCAACAATCAAATTATTGCTAACAAAGCATTTTCTCACGAAAATATTTGCGACTTTTGCGAAAATTGCGACTGCGAAATTGATATCGCATGTAAAAGAGTTGTGATGTGGCCTTTTCTCGGAAATGATTTCACTTTGTTGTTGTCACTTTTTCTTCATTTACTGATAAATCACTGTTCATCATACAAGTCTTGTGATTTGATTGGTCTACAATTAGAAAATATACAGATACAAAAATACATTTCATTGAACCACATTGATCAATCACTTTGCACAAATAGTTTTTGAGATTTTTTTTGCATGATTTCACTCGCTTTTTAGGTTTTTCCAATGGTCGATAAACTTTTTATGAATCACGACAATGGCTATAGCAATTATTTAGCATTAATTGATAATTATTTTTATTATAACTAAATCAACATTATGAATGAATGGTAATTGTTACCAATGTTTCGAATGTTTATATATATCAATCCTGACAGTAAAAATATAAAAGCCCCAGTGCGAAAAGCAAAGTGTCACTAACACATTTGTGGGCAAACGAGTTCAGACAACTTTCCTACTATTTTTTGAATAATCATTCAACAAAATCATGCGGCTATTTGTTGGCTTGTTTATTTGTGTGGTTTGTATTTGTACTTTTGTTTTGTGTGAATTAGATACTGGACCCAGGAATGTAGGACAGTCCCACTTGAAAGGGGGTATAGCTACTCGGCATTTGGGGGTCAAAAGCATCGACTGTGGTAGCTCTTTTATTAGGTAATATAAATAATAAGGTAAATTTCAAGCTAAGTTCCTATGCGAGATAAAGAAGGTTGTAAAACATAGTGACTGTCATATATCATAAAGTATAAACGAAGTCACATGTTGCACACACAAATGCACCCATCCAATTGTGTGTTATCTCGAGATATGTACTGTAACTGTCTGTTTCTGTTTCTCAATCCTGAACTGTTTTATGCCTTTTCGTGATCATTTCAATTGGTTTGACAATTTGCCTGAGAGGGTGTGAGGCAGGGAGAAAGAGGGAAAGTGGTTTGTCGCGACGGAGATCGGCCAGATCAAAGGTGGATCACTTGTCTGGTGGAGGACTTGTTCAGTCACGTTGCTCTTGTATATATCAAGAAAGGATTCAAGATTTAGAAACATCAAAATACATAAAGATACTTGAGTTATTGGGGGTCTAATTAGTTAATTAATGTTAACATGCTTGATTGCCATGTGTCGTACAAAAATACCTATCTTTATGTCCAGGACTGTACATGTAAATGTAACAAACGTCACCATAACCGTCATCATAAAATCTCACATTTATTGATGTCAAGTGTCTCGTTTACAAGTTAACATTTGATAACAAAAGTGGTGAAGATAGTAAAAATTCCTTTTGGGACTCCCAAGCCAAAATGGCCATGCTTTTGAGTATATAAGTCCCAATGCGTGCAAACGTGCAAAAAATCATTTTCCAACTCTTGGAAACACTCTTGGTTCTTTCTTGAAACTCACTTGAAACCTTATTGAAAATCGTTAAAATTTTCCCAACCTCCGCGGAGGTTGGGAAAATTTCCCTTATAAGGCTTTTGCGTTTCCTACTTTTGGTATCGTCAACTTTGCAGAACCTTTGTTCCAGCAGCAGAAGAGCTTCATGAGGACGATTATGCACTGAAAACTGAAATCTCGAAGGGCACATTTTGAACTTTGCTTTGATAATCAAATCAAAGTTTGATTACAGTTCAACAGTGTCCATTCAGACTATGGCTCAGCTGTTCATGGGTTCGTTGGTGACCAATCAATTGGTTCTCACGGCTGCATCCTGTGTTGCAAGGTAATGGATTTTGTTGTAAGTTACAACAGTTGTAACCAAAATTATATATCCCAATTTTAAAACCCAAATTCATTTCTCACACAGCATTTCGCCAAAGTTGCTACGATTACGCGGATATGGCAGTGCGTACCACAATGAAGGGGGTAAAAAAATTCGGGGGTTTAGATGGTTCAATTTGTAACCCCCTGCAACACAGGACGCTTCTGTGAGAATCAAATCCATGTTCACGAGCATACCCATGCATAGATGAGCCATGCTCTGAATGGACACGGTGAAACTATAATCGCACGAAACTGTACGTCATTTGTGCCATCGATCACTTTTTTTCTGCGCATGCGTCATCGTTGTCATCTTCTGTGGCTTTCTGTGTCAAGGGCCTGGAATGTGTTGGTGATAAACCAAAAGTTGGAGAACAACAAAATCCCTAGAACTAGGGAAAACTTCATTTTTTCAAGATTTTTTAAGGTGCTGCAAGAGAGATTCAAGAGTGGGTTTCCAAGCAAGAGTTGAATGATGATGATTTTTGGACGTTATGACTCAATAAACATTTCATCTTGACGATTTTCAAGGAAGTTTCAAGTGGGTTTCAAGAGTGTTCCAAGAGTGTTTCCAAGAGTAGGAAATTGATTTTTTGTCAATTTGATTTCTTTATCTAATTAGTTTCTTTATATTTTGATTTTTTATTATAATAAAATCGTGTTAAATATGTTATCAAATATCAGGTATTCGCATAAGTTTTTCCGCAGCGCCATCTCATTTTTATAAAGGCAACGGTAGGATGTCTGTCCGTTTGTGGGATTAACTTATGCCTTTGTCTTATACATCATCATCAAATTAGTAATGCAAAGTAGGCCTGATTTCAATAAAGGTAAAATCAAAACAATTGTATGGCTACCTGCAATATTTAATTTAATAATTTAAATATGAATTCAATTCAACGAATCTTTTGAATAGTAAAAATATCGGATCACAGGTCACATATGTGTTAATCTTAATTTTGAAAATACTAATCTTGATTTCTAAATTTTAATAAATTTTACTTGCGAACAAATTCATATAAACAAGTTTCTTTCATTAAAAAGACTTTATTAATTTTTCAATTACAAATGATCAAGACGAATGTGGGAGAGTTTATATGAATTTGGGAATATTGTACTCAGCATTTGTGTTGACTATTTTCTTTAAAGGTAAAATTAAACAATCTGTTTCTGTAATTCATAACATAACATTCTTCTATTACATTAATATTCGATAACTTGAAACGTTTAACACAAGCGCACAAATTATTCCATAACACAAAACTTCATTGCGCATTCTAAATTGACTTTTAATATATTTTTTGACAAATTGTTTTATTCTTTCTAATTCACAATCGAACAATCGTTTTAATTAAACTTTTATTTGTAAATATAATTTTTTATTTCTTTAGTTGAACCGTTAATGGTTATTCTATATTAAGTAGTATTGCCAGGGATTCTTTAAAAGGTCAATTATATTAGCACGAATATTTTTTAATTAAATTAACTATGAGCTATTAAGTCATTAAAGGTTATGATCAGATCATGATGATCCAAGTTGGTTCTAATTCTGTCATATGATTAATCATTTAGAAGAAAACAACTTTATTAAAAAATAGAGCGGTGCTGCCCACCTAAGATGGTTGTTCTGCGCTAATTGATAATTTTATGTACGTAAAGGTTTAACTATAACATTTTTAAAACAAATTTTGTTTTGTTTTTTTCCTTAGACTCTTTTGGATCATAGGTGAATTCTTTTAAGTTTCCCAAATTGAAAAATTTATCCTTTATAACTTGAAAACAGTGTTTCGTCATAATTATGCTTGTTGTATTGACAAAAGGTTTACTTAATAATAAAATTCTTAACTTTGGTTTTCAATTTTTCAAATCTAAAAGTTAAAGTGGAATTGGAACGCAGCCTTTCATTGCCTTTCGAGTTATTTGTCTTATCACTATATACTAATATCTCAAGGCTCGTAAGGAATTGCATTGTAGAAGGCATAAGGTCCTCCTGGTCAACCCACAACAATACAGTGAAAGGCAGAGAAAGAACCACCTACTTCCGTATGTCTTACGTCGTTAGCACTATTAAAGGCAGGGGCCCCGTTCTACAGTCAAAGGCAGAGGGACCCGTTCAACAGTCAATTACACTATCAAAGGCAGAGGCACTCAATAATCTTCTTGTGAGTACGCCACTGTACTACAAGCATGCTTTGTTTACAAATTTCAGCTGATTTCGCTCTGGCCAAAGCACATCACCTCGTGCACGAATGATCTCGAATTGTTTTGAATTTATCTATTTCCAACGTTTGTTTATGTTTCTATGTAAATGCATGTGTCAACCAAATCACCATGAACGAGTTTAATTTATCAAATTGTATCAAACTCAGCCAAATCTGATTGACATCATCGAAGGACGCACATCTACTTTGTGATGTTATTTGTGTGTTTGGTATGTTTGCTTCCATTGTTGTCATTGTTATTGGCCACAAGAATGTAATACATTGCTCAATGAACAGGTGCTTTTTAAAATCATCTACATTTGTGTCTTTTTATTACTGTTTGCATACCGAGCAACTCAGCTTGCTTTCTCCTGTCAGCTTTAGTTAACATGTTGGTTTGTTTTGATGCAATGACTTGATTGTTGGTACTCTGAAATCTGGAGAACATATTTACTCAACTTAACGAACTACTCAACTCAATTGTCTCATCGTTCACTTAATCAGCATAATGATTCACTTATTGTCTACTGCTTTCGTAATGTGTTTACATGACCTTCATTGTGTTTTGCTCTTATGTTCATGCTGAAATGTATGCTCCTGTACCGTCCTCTGTGTTTACTTATGGGTGACCTCTCCTCTGTGAACGTCCCCACTCCTGTGCAATACGGTTAAGTTCATCCTGAACTGTCCCTTTCCTGTCATTGTGTACTTAGGCGGCCTGTGTGCTGTTGCTATGTGTGTGTGTCTGCTATGAGTGCGTTCAAGTCACGCTCGTATAAATAAACTATATCTTGTGAGATCTAAGTGTTGGTTTTGTCAGTTCAATGTACAAATGTTCCATGTCAACGATATACAGTACACAGACCTTAATCACCAAATTATAAAACAAACTAATTTCTACTTTGTTGTGATAATGTGAGTATTTTATTACTAAATCCGAAATAAACCTGCTTTGTTTTTATGCTGTTTTCTAGGAGACATCTATTATTTCCTAATTAAGTGAAATGAATGACTGGCATCTTGGTTCGGGATTGCTCAAAATATGTTATTTGAATCAATTTTTTGCGTTTGTTACATTAGGTGCCGTACATTCTCAATTTTTCATGTAGAGAGATTACGATCAGAGGAGTTGTAGGCGACAGCAGCAAACTGAATCCAACTCATCAAAGACAACAATTGGAGTCTTAAATCGAGCCACAAACTTCAATGTTCTTCAATATATCCTGCACTGGTGAACATTCACCACATTCTGTTACACGTCTTTTTGTGTACCTAATTCTCGAGTGCTATTGAGCCAAAATATATATAACTATGAAAGATAGCAATGTTGACCAGTGAACAACGAGTTAGTGGATTGGTACCTGAAGTCAGATCTCGAAAGCAATAAGTTTATCAGACCAGGTCTCTATTTGGGAGTTTCAATTGCCTAAAACCAAATCTGCATGAAATGTGTCGCTTCTTAATCAATTAGCTGAATTTCCAAACCCAGACCAAGAACCACTTCGCGGTTTTATTTTTTCCGAAAGTATTGGACAATTTCGTAAATACCTACAGCACTGTTATGAAAACAGTTATCCGTCCAAATTTATTGTTCATCTTATGATAATGTTGTTCTTCACCGGATGAAAAACAATATCTAGCAGTTACCCTCTTTAATTTATTCTTTTGCACATCTACTGCACGGCATACCTACTCAACTTCCACTAATTGAACTAACTTGAATTGCCCAAATGAGATTTTGCATTACTCAAGTTTAAAAATGTAGAATCAAATGCAATATTGAATTTATAAAACTTTTGCTTATTGTGATTGAACGAGCAGGAATTAATACCAATCGTATATTGCACTAACTGCAAATGTGCTACCAATTGCTATAATACAAATCATTTGTCAAATGTGCATGTAAATGAGAATTTGTTACCACAAGCTCTCCCGTTTTGCCTGTTCAAATTTGCTTGATACTCGCAACATTTAATCTAAACAGATTCATATATCACTTAAATTTCAAGTCAACATCTTCACAAACTAAACCATAACAAATTGGGTAAACATGCGTTCAATCTGAAACATTCAAAATACCCCACATACTCAATTGTGTTACGGTTTATCCACGTCCGATGGGCGTTTTACAAGGAAACTCAAATAACTTCGTGACAACGAAGTTATTTGAGTTTCCTTTTTCGAGTTAGTAAAAATTGCTTAATTCTAAGTCTCTAATGAATTTGGTGTATATAAACGAACCTTTTGAATTTATAAAATCTGTAATTATTAACAAGATTTTATTTGCTAATCAACCATTAAACGAACAGTGCAGGGTACAAATCACAGGTCTCTCAAATTTATTCAATTACATCTACATAAAACTAATTTCATTTTCGAATTATATTTATCTTTGAAAGATTCGTATTCATAAATGCAAATTCCATTACATTCATGATAAAACAAATGGTTAAGGCGAAATAATATTCCGTTTGGATGTTTAAATACAACATATCAAGACCGACAATTTTAATATTTTCAAATAAACATGTTACAATAAAATTCGAATAACTCGACAGTTGATTTCTTGTTAACTTTTGACAGATCTATGTTATCTATCTGTGATTATATTCCTTGGAATTCTGAATTTCGACGATTAAAAGGTTTTCTCACAAGCATTCAACATTAAGATTAGCATCAATTGTTACGCCCAATCAAATGTTTTGAATGTAAATTTAATCATGTGAACTTGAAACTTGCCTGACTGTGTGCCATCTATCGAGCCATCAAGAGCAACAATTTAGAAATTTATCATCTTTTGAAAAATTAAAATTCTTTTAAAAATTCTAAAAATCTAATAATGTAATCCAAAACGGAATTCAAGTCATCTTTTTTTATTGGTTTAATAATTTTAATTTACAATCAAGATTTTTTAAAAAGTTTATTGTCCAAATCCAAAATTTAATTTTATTCACAAACTTTAATATTATGGTACAAGCTTTGGATTAAAAGGTAATTTTTTTCTATTTTTATTAGATTAAATTGAAATGATAACAAATCGATTCAAAATAAGCTATCAGTCGCTGAACGAGAATCCATCACTTTAGTGCTTTTAATGGTAAAATCTAACATTTGTCTATCAATCTACACTGATTTGTCTCTTGATAAAATGTGTTTAAACAAATCTTTTGGATTTCTAAAAACAGTAATCATTAGCATGGTTTTTGGTTAATCAACTATTAAAGTACGAATAAACAGAAACAAAATCACAGGTCACTCAAATTAATTCCAATAATTCTACATCAAACTAAATCTAATTTCGATTTATTAACATTTTGACAAATAGTTTTATTCGATTTAAGTTGCAATTTGGCGAATGTTTTCGTATTACTTTTTATCTGTTAGAATCTTTTTGGGTTTTTTTCATTAAAAGCTTTGGTTTCTTTAGTTTGTCTGGTTTCAAAAGGTCATTTCTACATTTTAATTTATTCGTCTGAATTAAAAATGTAAAGATTAAATAACTAGATTATATTTAAATAACAAATGTTTTGATTCAACATTGAAAAAAAGTTCATCCATCAATGATTATATTTTTTTGCAACAATGTTTTCGATAATATTATTTTCAGTAACTACCTTGTGAATAATGTGGTTAATTAAAAATATACCTTATCTTTAAAATCTACACATTGGAAACCTGTTTTTATTTTAATTTCAAAACAATATTAAGTCAAAAAAGACAAAATGTCAAATGTCTCAAAGGTAATTCAAATTCAGATTTTTATTTGACCTCTTTTGTCAAAATACTTTTTTTTACAATTTATTCCCAACAATTACATCTTTGTGATTCATTTACTACATGTCTAATATTTTTTTAAAATCAAAAGTTCAGCTATCAAAGAATTTAATTTTTTTGATCAATATATTGAGATGTATACAAAGGAATTTCTAAAGGTAACTAAAAAGAAATTACAGAGGAGTGAGTAGGAATAAATAGATAGAAAACTAGTAATACAGGTTTACAAGTAAATTTCTCCGAATAATTTATTTTTGAGTGCGCATGCGCGTTTTGTATCAATTACGTTATCTATGAACGGTCCCTTGTCCGAAATGTTCTGCTTATTATTATTATGTTACGTTGGTTTTGTTGTTCGAGTTTCATTTCTACTACTACTCGTGTGTCTTGTTTGGTTTGTTTTGTCCTCTCTCGATTTTTTCCCCAAGACAAGATGTCACCCAACATTAATGACTATCTACCATCTACCTGTGGATTTTCTGTTTGAGATATTCTCGCCACTGGAAATGCGCACTCTATTCCTAGTTGGTCGTGTATGTCGCTTTTGGCGCCACCTCAGTGAGGCCAAATGTTGTTCGTTGACTTTCGTTAGCCAATCACAAGGCTTTTCATGATAATAAACTGGACTTTTATGGTATCGACTGTACTTATCCCCTACTTATTCTAGACTAATCAGAAATGTAGTATTTTGTCTCCTACTTATTCTAGACCAATCAGAAAGCAGTTACTTGTCCCCTACCTTATTCTAAACCAATCAAAAATTCAGAATTTTATCCCCTGTTTATTCTAAATCAATTAGAATGTAGTATATTGTCCCCTATTTACTCTAGACCAATCAGAAATTTAGTATTTTGTCCCATGTTTAATAAACATTGTTTATTGTTTACTAAAAGGTTTCAATCTTTATCTGATTTTATATCTTTATAATATTATTTCTTTTCATAATAAAATCGTGTTAAACATGCAATCAATGCATATCAATTACAACATTATCAAATTACAAAACCAAAATCGGTTAAATCTCACTAAAGGTAAAGTCACAACGATTGTCTGCCTCCAATGTAATAATTTATTTGTACATTTTCAACAATTTTTGAATAACTAGAATTTGTGATTACTAATCAATACCAATACCAATACCGATATTAATTATGATCTTTGAATTTAAATTTATTTACCTAAAAAACAAATTTGCCTAAACAAGTTTATTCTTTTGTGAAGTGGGTTATGCAAAAGGTCAAAACGAACTTTTATATCATTCTGTTTGGACTTTGAAATACAACATATCAAGACAGACAATTTAGCATAGAATTCTTCTGTTACGTAGCGCTTTTTGTAAGTTCACATTCGGTAAAAAAATTTAAAAGTTTAATTTAAAAAAATTGTAATTTAAATTTCATATTTATTTATTTGTCATTATAAGTCCAGAGCTTGTAAATATATTTAAAGAAATTATGAATAATATTTCAAAAGGTAATTCAAATTATATGTTTTTATGGATATCTCTTATATATTAATATCCCAGTGTGACGTCAACAAAAACTTCTAGACTAATCAGAATACAATATTTTTTTTACTACTTATTCAAAACCAATCAGAAATGTGTACATTTTGTACCAGTTTGGTCTCTTCATCAAACTGAACAAGTTCAAGTACCACTCTTTCTACGGACATGACTTCAGCTGTGACACCATTCGAGCACCTGATCTAAATCACGTGATTATCGGTCATGCAACCGCAAAAGAAGTTGAAGTACGTGGATTCTTTGCTTACTGCACCCGTGACCGTTTGATAGAGGACAAGTACCGTCAACTGGTTACCTACTTTCCGAATGCTTCGAAGGTATCTCTTCGAATTCCTACAGAATTCTTCCACCGATTCAAGAATGAAGTTCTGTGCACAGAGTCTGGGATGGATGTCTGGATGTGCCAACTGTAGCTATCTTCATGGGATGATCAACAACATTCCTGCACCCGAGCCAAATGATCTCGATGCGATCCACCATCAAGTTCGACTTGTGCTGGTCAATGGCACAATTGTGCAACACACTTTTATTCTGTGCTCAAACTGATTTATTAGATTTTTAATTTATAATTTATTATTTTATTAATAAAATTCGCTTCAACCCACAGAACTTTTTTCTGAATCGTCATACATCATGCTTTTATTAAAGTTTTTCATTAAATTTTAATTAAATTTCTAAAATTCATTTTGTTAGTTGAATTGTTGTTTTTTTAAATGTTCTCGTTTAAAAACTTTATTGTTTAAAGTTTCATTAATTTTCTTTAAAAAATGTTTTCAAACTCTGCTTCACTAATTTAACATTATTATTACACAGCAATTATGAGAAAGTGCTAGATTAATTTTGAATATTTTATTTTATTTATGTTTAATTTTCTTTTTCATGACTTTTAACCTCTTCATGGTGTCATTTTGGGCAGGGTGCCCAGGACGAACCACAATAGCTAATTGTCTGAAAATTTAGGAGCATACTCCCCTGTAATACCGCTACTGCGGAAAATAGTCAAAAGTTCCAATTGGATCGATTTCCGGGAACCCATTTCCGGTGTGGATTTTTTGAATGAAATTATGTTTTTGGACCATTCTAAGACTTTTGGCGTCAAAATAAATTCTTTTGGACAACCGGAAGTTGGAGTTCCAAAATGGAACTTCCGGTTCCCGGCATAAAATCCCATTTTTAGCTTCAGAATCGAATTCTCCGTCCTTTTTCATGAAGAATAACATATTTTAATATTGAAATCCATAAAGTCTAAAAGAAGTAAATGGATTTTAAACTTTGTCTAATTTAAGCCGAAATTGACTATTGGACCAAACAGAAATGAAATTTTAAAATTTTTTTTATTTTACTTAGAATTAGCTGATTTTAGTGTTTTTATATGCTATCCTTCATGAAAAAAGATGGAGAATCCGATTCTGAATTTAAAAATGTGATTTTTGCCCTAGAACCGGAAGTTCAATTTTGGAACTACTACTTCCGGTACACCCAGAGAGTTTTAATTTGTCCTATTCGATTCTCTGTGTTGTATTTAGTAAGAATAGCATTTTAGAACAATAAAATCCATCCACTGCCAGTTATATAATTAGAGTTTCAAAATTACAATATCAATGTCAATTCAGTCTGTTCACTTTCCGGCCTTGTTTATTTAGCCAAAATTAGAAGTTTTTCAATTTGAGTTTATTTCGTTTAGACTTTATGGATTTTGATATTCAAATATGTTATTCTCCATGAAAAAGGATGGAGAATCCGATTCCGAACTCAAAAATGTAATTTTGGATCAGGAACCGGAAGTTTTATTTTGGAACTCCAACTTCCGGTAGACCAAAAAAATTAATTTTTGTCCCAAAAGTCTTAGAATAGTCCAAAAACATAATATCAGTCAAAAAATCCACACCGGAAATGGGTTCCCGGAAATCGATCCAATTGGAACTTTTGACAATTTTCCGCAGTAGCGGTATTCTAGGGGAGTATGCTCCTAAATTTTCAGACCGCTAGCTATTGTGGTTCGTCCTGGGCACCCTGCCCAAAATGACACCATGAAGAGGTTAATGGTTAAAAATTTTGTATGTGTGTATTTTTTCAATCGAATTTAATTTGAAAATGTCTTTATTAACAATAGCAATTTGGACAATGTGGGACAGCGAACGGAGGTGTTTAATTATTACTCATGTCTAGGTAAACTAAAAGGTCTCAATTTTTATATGGTTTATAATTTCAATAAAATTCTTAAAACTTAAAAATTGTATCCATCATTTTAAGTTTTTTTATTTAGTGTCCGTGAATACTACAAATTCTGCAAACTTGGTTTTTAAATAATTTCTTAACTAATCATAACTAATTGTTGATTGGATTGATAATTGGGGGGATTGAATTTATTGAGAGGTTTAAATATTTTATTGTAAATTTTTCAATCATTCATGATTAATTAATATTGTTCAATAAAAAATTGAACCGTCAAGTGTTTGGTTCCTCATAAAAAGGTTAAAAACTATTTTATTTTTTTAAATTAAATTTAATTAAATTGTTTAAGAAATTCACTTGTTCGAAATTCTCAATTCAGTACGAACAATTTTGAAGCGAATTTTTTCCAAACAACTTTACATCCATTTTTTCAATTGTACTAAATTGGGCACTTGAAATTTCAGTTATTTTCAAGATTTAAAGTAAACAGCATTAAATATATTTTTTTGTGACTGCCTCTTGCTTCAAAAGGTAATCCAAGTCACCGGTTTTTATCGGTATGCTGATTTTAATTTAATTTAAGGACGCCAGTACTTGAGTTGTACAGCCAAAAAAGTCAACATTGCCCTGAACATTCCTCAAATAATCGTTCTTTTGCACAGGTCATGGGTCAAGTTAATGTCATTAATTGTAATGCCTTATAACTGGTTAAAATTTTAGTTAAACCGTTGGCAATCAAATCCATCGGCATTGTCTTTCAATTCTATCCAAATTCTAATAAAGAAAAGTCAAATAGTTGAAATTGCCAAACCCGAACCGAACGATTTCAATGCAACATTATTACACATGTTATTTCTGATTTATCATTCTGAATTATTCTAGTAAATAAACATTCTGCATAATGTGTTGCAGTGTTGGTTTCGTTCAACTTTCATTCTGTTTTTTAAAAAGGTAAAGAAACCTAAAAGTAAAATTTAAACAAAACTGTGTTGATTACTGTGCAAACATTTTAAACCTACGGCGATTGTAAATGCAATTTTTGATTGGACTATGATTGGAACCATTGTGGTGGAATTACTTTACAGGTAGATAATATAAAATTGAATTTTGCAAATGTTTTAATTGAAATATAATTGTGTTTTTTTAAACCCAAAATTGGTTTGTTACAATCAATAATTTAAATATTACGTACTTTTGTTATGAGAATTTTATTACCATTATTTTATTTGTTTTACAATTTGTTTATTCTACATATGTCAACTAGGAACACCTTTAACGTTGACTAATGGACCATTAGTAATGGTGGTTATGGACACGACTCAATCCAAACGACTATTGTACAAGTTACATTCACCCTGATTTACTTAACCTTGATGAAAAAGGAAAAAATTATTTCCTTGGAACAGAACACACGATCTGTCTACAATTAAACTTAATACTTAAACTTCAAGGTGCGTCAAACCCCTTGAAATTAGCTACACACAGATGGAACGAAATTAAATCGTTTGATGCATACGGCTATGATACAATTAACTAGATTAACTAGACTATAACCGTAAGAATCAAAAGTTTCAATTTCATCAGTGTGTAACTAATGTCCAGGGATTCGACGGTTTGAATTACAAAAAGACACTAAAATTAGTAACATAGTCTCTCATCAATCTATAATTCGGAACCAGTGGCGTGACGCTGGAAAACATTCTCCTTCAGTTACAGACAAACGGTGTGTTCTGTTTTCCATGAAATAATTTTTCTTTTTTCTTCAAAGTTCAGTTAATATGGCTGAGTGAAGCGTTTTCTTGAGCGATTTCTACTTGGAAAAGGCGGCCAAACATCTCAATTTCTAGTTTTTGGCCTTTTGAATTAAAAAAATTAGAATTAAAAAAATAGTATTGCAAAACTACAATTTCAAGACTTACTCATGCTGATCTTAATGACAACAAATCACCAAGACAAACTTGAAATCGATCATTTAGCCATCATTTAAGCCAACAAATAAGTGGAAAGAGTTAAAGTTGTATGAAAGTTGTATGATTCAAGAATGAATATTAGAGTGAACAGGTTTCGGATTTATATACCAATAATCAAACATGTCTTGCAATGACCCCACTTTTGGCTCATCCAACCAAAAAATCATGAAAGTAACATGTGTACTCACTCATCTAAATGTAAAAACACTCAAATTAATACGAATTATCACACACATTTATTCTTTTTTGTCATTTCTGCTGATATCAAGTGAATGACTTGACTCACCAAATCATCAACATTGAGTGAATGCGAGAAGGGAACTTATCAAAGAAAGTCTTTGTGATGATTGACAGGGGAAAACCACTGAAAATGAAATCAAACTGAAAGGTCAAATTGAAAATATGAGTTTATGTAAAGGTTTTTTATGTTTATCACCCGCACTAAGAACTAACCCGTGACATAAAATGGTTCGTTTTGAGCTTGGAAAAAAGACATACACATAAACAGGATAATGGCAATTGAGACGATAATGATAACCAATTGCGATTGCGATAATAGGCATTCAATAGAAACTACATTATGAATGACCTCAAGTTAAGTGTAAATAAGTGCATTACTTGTTAATTGTTTCCAAGGTATATTTCGAAATAGCTATGAACTTTTTTTTAACTCTGTAAAATCCATTATCAAGTCTGATCTAGACAAACCATGAGGAAATGTGCTAAATTTAATTTAAATATATAAATTATTCCCAGCTTTGTCCTTGCTCATTTGAAGGTAAAAACTTAAATTTAATTTTTATTAATGTTTCTGCTTTTTATTTTGCTATTAAATATTCTATAAATCACTTTTAGATTCTTTGTCTAGTTCGAGTTCTTCAATGGTTCTACAAGCTCTACAAGTTTTAAATGCTTTCCTATTTGGTTTGTTTTTTGAGTAGATTGAGTAGAGAGTAGTTGGATTTAATTTGGTTTGCATGAAGGTTTAAATATTTGTTCTATTTAAAATCCTAAGTAATTTCGCAGGATATTTATGTAATTAAGTTATTAAAATATTCTTGATTTCTTTACTAAATTTTATACATAATATCGATTAATTCAATTTTAACCTTACTAACAAATGTTCGCTTGATTGAACACGTGTTTAAATAAACAATTAATCAACACTTTCTAATTGAACTAAATTGACTATTCTCCATTGTATATTCAATCATTTTTAGCATTATAATCAGATAATCCTCAGCTTTTCGTGTCACACAAGTTAGCTTTATAAGTTAAACAGGCGGCCATAATATGACAATTCATTTCAGATTAGTTCTCTCTAACCTTTGATTGATAGTTTTATATTACATCAAAGCCTTTGTATTCTTAATAAAGGTAAAAAACTAAACAACTGTGTATCTGTATCTTCAAAACAGATTCATGTTTAAAGAACCACAATGTAAATAAAATTTTTAGCAAATTTTCAGATTTCCTTACTACTAATCAATCAGACCAGGTAATTACCGATTGACAAAAAGGCTATTCCAATACGACAGATCAAATCATTGTTATTTAATGTTTACTTTAGTAAGGAAGGAATTATAAGTACAAGCTTAAAATATAGAAATGGTCAAATCAAACTCAATTAGTGGTCCGTGAGGCCACTTTGATCTATGATATTTTTATTTATTAGTTCATTTTATATTTTATAAATTCAACAAAACATTGAACTTGGACGAAATAATTTGATAAAGGTAAACGCATTTTAAAGAACTAGTGATGTACGACGCACAATGTTCGTATCTCTTCTTAGTAAGTCTCTTTCTCTTTCTTACTTTATATATTTTTTACATCTATCTCTGGAGTTCCAATCATTATTTATTACACATTAATTAAAAATCTTTATTTCAGTATTCAGTATATTGTTTCATAAAATGGCTGATTTTATTTTACATTTAAAATTTATTACATTTAGTACATGGATAACCAGAAGCAGTGGATTAACAATTTATCTTGGGTTTTCAAGATGGCACTCGCATTTCAAGACAAAGGTTGAATGCGTGGTTCACCTAAATCACTGTAAAGATTAAACAAACTTGATAAGACAAATATTTTAAAATTCATTTTACTCTTAGTATCGCTTTGGAGAATTTCGTCATTATTGTTTGCTATTGTTTGATACATTCAAGATTTCAGATAGTTTTTGTATGTATCTTAAAGTAATAGGAGTTAATTTTGTTAGGCCAAGATATTTTTTAAATAATTCAATTTAGAATTTTTCACTTTATTCCATTTGCCTCATTTTAGCTTTAATAATTTTTTAATATTATTGATGAATCTTGAATGTTTTTTTTAAATGGTAAAAAGTTTAATTATATGAAAATTTGGTTTATTTATCTATTTGGCACAATAAAAATCAAGAAAAATAAACAGGAAAACTCATGCAAACTTATTGTTAATTTGGCGTTAAATTTTTTGAATTCTTTTGCTTTAACTTTTTGACAAATGGTTTTATTCTATTTCATTCACAATCGAGCCATCGTTTTATGTAACATTTGTATCTTTACTATCTTTTATTTATCATATTATATCATATTATTAATCGTTTTGTAATAATGCTTGTAGGTATAAAAAAAATAATTAGGAAAATTATTTTACTTTGTTTTATAGCTTTGCCCACTCATAATGGTTAAAAGATGTTCATTCATAAACGAAAAGCT
The DNA here is from genome assembly GCA_023373905.1 of Rhizoglyphus robini. Taxonomy (NCBI): domain Eukaryota; kingdom Metazoa; phylum Arthropoda; class Arachnida; order Sarcoptiformes; family Acaridae; genus Rhizoglyphus; species Rhizoglyphus robini. The sequence continues at coordinate 588,563 of JAKIJQ010000034.1, read as the reverse complement.
CAGCTTAAAAGGTTTCCTCACTAATCAACATAAAGATCAGCATCAGGGGTTGATTTCAAATGTTTTTTACTTTTATTAAATTGCACACAGCCCAATCTATCGATTCATCTCTATATTGATTATCTTGAAATTACTAGATGGCAAGTCTTACAATCTCTTAATCAATCCCCCAATAAGTGATTACAATCGGTTTAAAACAATTCATATAAAATTTCTTTAATTTTCTTTAATCATCCCTAAACTTTTATCTCTTTAATATAATTTCCATTTCTCCAAACAGATTTTCTCATATTAAGCTGGTCATTGGGCATTTGATAATTTAAATATTTTCTTTATTTAATTATGCATTAACAAACTCAATAGATTGTGCTTATCACAATGTTAATTCAAAATCTCTGACGTGTATGGTTTCATTATCAGTTATGCTCATTAAGTTGATCTTCTTGAATTGAATGTGCTAAATTGCATTTTCAAAATTCATAATTATCGCAGGTGTTTACAATAGTGACGTTGTGATGTCAATGCGTAAACGAAAAAAATTTGAACTTATTTTTACTATTATAAACAAATAGGGTCAATCGAATGATCATTTCTGTTATATTTTATTAGGATTACAAAAAAAACATTTGCTTCTTGCACAATAGCATAGTTTATTAAAGGTTTAAATATATTAAACAAATCAAGCTTGTTTGTATGGATATACAACTGCTGCAAATGAATCCTATGTAGATAGATTGCTCAACATAGCTAATAGGTAACCTATTTAATTTTATTTGATTTTTTCAACAAAACATGAAAGATCATTAAGCAGAATTGCTCCAAAATACCGAGGATTTTTCCTAATTAACTTGACAACTATAACCCAATTTATAATTTCACCCCTCAGTCGAGAAGAATTACCCTATTTACCGAGGATCTTATCTAATATGCTTGAGAACTATGACCCAATTTATCTTTTCACCCCCTCAGTCGAGAAGAATTCTCCTAATTAAAAAATACAAAAATGTATTCTATCCTCTTTAATATTTAAAGCGCTTTCAGACTTTGTAACGAGCATGCTTTATCGTTCTGCGTACGCGGTGAGCACTCAAAGCATGCGCAGCATGTCCAAGTATAAATGTACAAACAGAAATTGAATTAAGTCACTCGAATATATACCTTGTACATCTCAATATTACGTATTACAGTTGCAGTTGAAATGGCTAAAATCAAGCTCTCAAATCTTCCAGACATTTGCATTTTGAATATATTTCGCACAATTTCCCTTTCTGATCAAATATTGCACATTCAACTTGTGTGTCGTCGTTGGCGCCATCTCCACCATGAGACATCTCGTCAAATCAAATCTCTGGTTTTGGTGGGACCCCACAACGCAACTGGAAGTTACCATAGTACCCACTGGCGTCGTAATAATTATAAATTGTTTTTATCAAAATTTGTTCAAACTTCCTCCGATGTGATCACATTTAAGCATCAAAACACTCATCTTCTGTTGGCAAGCAACAACTGTCTCTCCAACAGTTTGTGTGAGCACTTTCTGAACAAATTTCCGCACATTCTCTCACTGGACTTGGTGCACATTTGTTTGGAACAAGAAATTGTCGGTGTGCGTCTACTGTTGGACGGGTGGAAGGATAAACTGGCCGAACTGAATGTCTACTATATGGCACAAGAGCACAAAGATGATGGACGAAAGATCAAACCGCGCCTGCAGTCCACTCGAACACTGCACCAGTTGATGGCACAAGTGTCCTCTTTGGTACAACTTGAACGTTTTACACTCTACGACAAAAGTATCACTTGTGAAAAGCGACAACCCAACTACAGTGTTGACCTATCTCAACTGCGTGAACTTCATCTGTTTGCCCACCACGACATCAACAAGCCACTGATGGAATCGATATTTCGTGACGACGTGAGCTTTGACCGAATTCGTCGACTAACCCTCGCCGGCTTTCTTGTGAGACACAATCCTCAAGTTGTACGTCGCTTGGCTCGACTTTTGTTTGCACAGTTGAGCCACTTGACAGTGCACGGAGAATGCGCCGAACTGGTCAATCAGCACTGTACACCAAATCTGAAATATCTTCATTTCAATTGTCTACAAACTCCATTAGATGTTCTACCTAATTTAGTGTCGAGACTTACGGCGCATTTGTGTCATTTGCGAGTTGAGTTTATGGATTCTTTCACAGGCATTGGTTTCCTCGACAAATCGAAACAAGCATTTTGGTCCCGATCACGAACACTCTCAGCTCTGAACGGAGTCTATAGAGAAGTTTTGCTATTCTACCTTTATAAAGAAGTTTTATCACAACTTCTTGATAAAGAAGTTAAACGCAGTAACTTCTCTATGAAAGTAGACATTTCTTCCTCTATAGAGAAGTTAAGGACACATTTCTCAGATTTGGATTTGTAGTGAATTTCAGATGACAACTCAACATTGAATCAAAAGGTATTTTATTTGTGCATTCTATATTTGGTTTTAAAGGAAGAACCACGCCAAGGCAACATAAGCCAGAGCAGAAACCTTGGCCTTACTAGTGCCTTCGTCAACATGCGGTCTATGACGATTCGAATCTATAGCGAGACAGAACTTTCCTTTACCACTGTGCACACACTTCACCTGTGTGCATCGAGTCTGTAGCACAATCACGTGACCACCACTGCCTGTTCTGTGATTGCTGGCACATTCCCAAATTTGCGAAATCTAATTCTCGATGGCAATCTTTCTTATGGACAAGAATATTCTGGCACTGATGAGGAAAGACAGACTGGCAGCATTCGAAAGAACTGTGTCCCTTGTGCAGAGTACACCACTTTGAGCATCTATCACGCAGCTTCACTTGGTTGTAAACTCAAATTGGTTAAGGCACTTTTGGACAACAATCGACAACTGGAAAAGATTTACTTTGAAGTTGAGCCGTGTACAATCACTTACAAACAGAGATTTGAAGTGTACTGCTGTGCAAGTGACAGTGAAAGTCAGTGGAAAATTGTGACACTCAAAGAATTGTAAAACAATGCACGCACTCGTTTGAATCCATATTAAACCAAATTTTATTTTTAATAAATGTTCTGGAAAGTTTTTCCAATTAGATTTTTAGTAGTAAAGTTAAAAAGGATAATATTATAGATTTTTTTGTTTTTAGTTAATTTTGTTTCTTACTACAGCCTTGTTTAAAAGGTCAAACAAACTTTTATTCCATCAAATCGTTTAAGCTAGCGCAAAGTCATTTTGACATTTAGATTTGTTCATTTAATCATTTTTTAATAAAACATATCTTTTTTCTTTTAGATTTTTAGATTATCTGATTGTTTAAAGTGAATTGAACGCTCAATAAAGTTTTATTTTAAATTAATCTTTTCGGGTAAGTGACGCAACTTGCAACATTAAAAATTTGGTAATTTATTTAATTTTTAATTTAAAATTTTAACTTTAAAATTTTAAATTTTTTTCATTTAAATTTTTAATATTTTTTTAATTAAAATTTTTTAGATTAAACTTTCTTCTCGAAAATGTGCGACGATAAAGTTGACGCTGTGGTTGTGCACAATGGTTCGTCTATGTCAAATGCAGGATTTGCTGGTGACGATCAACCGATAGTCGTTTTCTCTTCGGTTGTGGGGCGTAAATGGTCTCTTAAAGAGGACTTCTTGGTTGGGCATGAGGCTATGTCTAATTTCGGCGGCACGTTGAAGTATCCAATTAGTCATGGCATTGTGACCGACTGGGAAAGTATGCAGAAGATCTGGCATCACACTTTCTACAACGAACTTAAAGTGGACCCTAAAGAGCATCCAGTCCTGCTGACCGAACCGTCACTCAATCCAAAGGCTAATCGAGAGAAGATGGTCAAAATTATGTTTGAAACCTTCAACACTCCAGCTATGTATGTGGCTAACCAGGCAGTGCTCGCCCTTTACGCCTCGGGTCGTACCACTGGAATTGTGCTCGACTTGGGTTATGAAGTCTCGTACGTGGTTCCAGTCTTTGAGAACAACGCTCTTCCCCATGCTATTTTACGATGTGATATAGGTGGTCAAAATATAACTGACTATTTGCTGAGGATTGTCACCGAACGTGGCTACTACTGGACGAGTACTCCTGAGAAAAAGGTTGCAAACGACATCAAGGAAAAGTTGTGCTATGTGGCTTTGGATTTCAAGAAAGAAATGTCTGTGAATGTGTCCACACTTGAGAAGTCGTACGAAATGCCCGATGGTCAGGTGATCACCATTGGCGATGAACGATTCCGTAGTTCCGAAGCATTGTTTAAACCATTCGTTCTGGGTTCAAATGATCCAGGCATTCACGAGATAATTTACAACTCGATCATGAAATGCGACGTCGACATCCGAAAGGACCTCTACGCGAACATTGTCCTGTGTGGTGGTACCAGCATGTTTCCAGGCATTGCCGATCGACTGCAGAAGGAAATCACCAATTTGGCTCCTCCTAACACCAAAGTCAAGTTTATTGCTCCACCTGAACGCAAATTCTCCACCTGGATTGGTGGCTCCATTATGGCCTCGTTGTCAACTTTCCAGCCGATGTGGATTTCTAAACAGGAGTACGACGAATCTGGTCCATCGATTGTGCATCGCAAATGCTTCTAGACGTTTTGGCTTCATGAAGGTCCTTCATTGAAGGACACGACCTTTCAAGGACAACACGACATTTCTTTACACTTCCTTTCTATTCTCTCTATCTTACTATTTAACCTAAACTCAATTTCATTTATATTTATAAACGCTTAACACTTTCCCTTTTACACATACACGATTGTATGATTTAAATAAAAATTTAATAAATGTTACGATTCATTTAAATATTTTTCGTTAAAATTTCTTTAATGTAAAATATTTTCAACTCCATTATTTTTTTCTTCAAGACTTTTTACTTTGAAATTGTTTGGATTTGTTTCAATAAATAAAATGTTTTCTTATTTTGTTTTTTGATTTTAAAAACATATGGATTGATATTTTGATAAAGATACACGCACATTCTAAATAGCGCTACTGTCAATGCAAAATACTTAATTTCGCACCAGCTAATATTTGTTTTAAACCCAAAATGGATTTTAATGATTTGTGAGGTAATCAAAACAGAAGCCATTTCTAAATGCTTTTCAATGTTTTAACTGTCATTAATCTACCACCGATCTAATATATTATCCAAATATGTTTCTTTGTTAGTATTTTTTGTATGAGTTAAATTACGCCATAATCAGACAGCTTTATATTTTAAAGGTAAAGAAAAAGTATTTTTAAAATTTTTTTTTACTATAGGTTTCTTTAATTTTTTATATTCAATGTCAATTTTAATTAATTTGAATTCAATGGAATCTATTTAAAAAGTTACTTTGTTGAATATTCGAATTTTTATGAAATTTGTCTCTTGAATCTTAACATAAAGCATCTGTTTTAGTGTACAATAGAATACAATACAATACAATAGAATCTACTGAGCAAAATTTCGAAATACGGTTGTCTATCTTGAAGCTCGAGATATTTGCACATACAAGGATCTTATGAAGGAGGAATAGAATGAATCAAATAATTTACAACTGAGTTTTTAATATTGTTTACAAATGAGTCATATTGAGAATACACTAAAAAATTATAATGATTTTGTTGAATTGTCAACTTTGTTTTAGAAAGAAAAGGGTCGCCATTGTTCAACTTGCCAACCAAATCATTTCATGTTATTGTTGAAATTTTTTTAAATGGTTTTGTTTAAAATTTATTGACTTCTATTATGAAAAGATCGCTTTTACATATTAACATGAAAGTTGCTTGAAAATTTTACAAAAGTCTATTTCAAGTTATATGAGTTGTATACTGTACAACGTACAGTTAATTTTGATTTTTTTAATTACGAATTATATCACTAAAATACTTTTGTTCTAGCAGGATACGCGAAATTGGTCCTAGCATGAAGAACAGAGTTTTAAAAGGTAAACACAAGTGTCATTGCAAAGTAACAACTGATCTCTTTATTCAATCTTTAAAAAAAATTGCAGTCGATTAAAAAAATTAAACTTTTTATATACAAATTGTTGGTTACTTAAACAGATATAATATAATAAACAGATTAATTGTGACAATTTGATTCGATTGTACAAGTACATTATGTCTAACCAGCACTAACGCAAGTGCAATTTCCAGCCAAAACCAATCGACTAATTCACTTTCAACAAATAATGCAACAACACACAGGTTTATTTTGTCTAATTTCTGAATTTTACCTGTACTACTTTATTTCTATTTACAGAGATTTCAAATGAAAACTCTGTAATGGTTTTTACACAAATATTTGTATCTATTGATCAATTAATTTTTAGAGAAAATTTGACTATTGAAATGTGTATATTTCATAGGTTACAAGTGCTTTTAATCATCTAGTAATGCTAAGTTTTCAAATCCCCTCCATTTAATACACACTTCAATGGTTTCTCATTTTGAAAAAATATTACTTGAAATGAATATTAGAAACGTTAAAGTTGTGATTTTTACCACTGAGTTGCTTAAAAGGTTTAAAAACGATTTTTTCCTTTATTTATAAAGTGACTGTACAACAAGTTATCGGTTTCATTGTTAAGTTACTGATTGAATCGACATTATGCTTTTTATAAAAGGTTATTGATATTTTAAAATATTTTTGATTTATTTATGTTTTATTAAATTGTTAAATTCGAACCAATACCTAATTCTCTTAATTCATTTTTTTATTAATTAGAGAAACGTTCAAACGAATGAACAAATGAGTTAGCAAAGGCAACGTGGGTGAGAATAAGAAAAAGTTATTTGTTTTAAGTTATTTCGTTCACTTTATTTATCGACAACATTTTAATCTAGTAAATGATCAAATTAATCTTCATCTTAACATTATACAAAGTGAAATTGTATTTAAAAATTTTGAAATTAAATTGTGTACCTCTTCGGATATTGTTTAAAAGATGCAAATAGCACTCATAGTGAAGTACAATATAACCTGATTATAATGATTTCATTAATTCTGATGGTCTACTACTTCTGATGGAATACTACTCACTTTACCAATTCTATTGTAAAATTTTTGTCAATTTTTGGTTCACTCAAAGTACTTCAATGAATACCAACAAGGTTGCATATTTAATATACGCTTCTTCGAATTCTCTCAGTAAACACATACAGTTTGTAATGTTCAATGTATAAAAGAATTTTGTTGAGACGTATTTAATTAGTTGAAAATTAATTAGTTGCTGATAGGCAGACTCACAAAAGGTTAAAACTTTACAAAAAAGCCATTTCTAACACTTTAAAAAGTTATATCTTTAAATAGAAAAATGTTTTTATCTAGATACAATCTTTTTGTTTCTCTTCAATAACTGTTTCATAGATTGTTGATTGCTTTATTTAGTGGTCTAGTTAGTGGAAATGATATCACACTTACATTCAGCACATTTAGTCTAACTTGCCCACTTCAAAAAGTGAAAATTTTAAATCATAATTTAGTGCGATTAATATATTATAAATTTTGTTCTTCCTGTTGGTTGGTTTTTTAAAGGTAAAAAATTAAAAAACAAAGTTTGAAAATAATTTTATAGATTTACAATTAAAATATTTAGCAAAACAAATTATAAGTTCTAGGGTAGCTTGAATTGTGAAGACATTTCTATAAAAGATTTGTATACAAAAATGTTTTTTGTCTAATAGTGTTGGCTTTAAGGGGCCATACTTTAATATCGATATCAATTTTGGGGGAGGGGGTCATCAAAGGTCTGATCACCCTATGATAACGAAAATTTTCGTGTAGTCTTCGAGTCGATTGTTCTTCTCCATGAAAATCCATGCAAAATCAAAGGTAAAAAATTTGAATTATAAATTATCAGCACCTTTTATTTGCACCAATTCACATCCGCCGTTTTCACGCATTCGAGTTCAATTTAAAGTATATTTTTCATTGAATATTCGACCTTATCTTCCGGGTCGTTAGGAAGTCGCGCACAACAGTTTCTAAAAGGTCTTTTAAAAATTATTCCGAAGTTTACTAATTCCCTTGTTAAGTTGTTCTTAATAGTAAGCGGATTATTCGAGCAGCAATAAATGTGTCTCACAAGTATTTAATTGCACTTTTGAATTTTTAGTGATCAATGACCTTGAAGTTATCAGGACATGAAAGGCTTTTATTAAACATTGAGAGTTAGCTAAATCAATAAAATATAAATAAAAGTGAGTGTTCAAATAGTCAATCAAATATCACCTTTAACCTGTCTTATTCTCGATGGATTTCAATGTCCATCAATACACTTCTTCCCCAAATCTAACCAGATAAATGAAATCTTAATTGACCTCTGTGGGTAGTCACGTTCTCGAGAAAGTTTGATAACTAAGTTTCTACTCATTTCTATGTACGAAATTCTCTAACGTTCACTGTACAAAGAGCATTCGAGCTCTGGCCAAAAGCCTCACTCATTCCATTAATAATAAGTTTTTGCTGTTTTAAAAACATTTTATCATAGCATTTAGCATTTATTCATTTTCTTCAATCAATTGTATTCGAGCACCGACAATAAAAATGATTTTTTGATTCTTATTAAAACAGTTCTCATACAGGCTTCATTTAAACTATGGTAAAAGTAAAAGTAAAGTGACCGGAACCCAACCTTCTTTGCCTTTCATCTCCGAAGTACCTAACCGCGCCCCAAGCTTTATGATTACAGGTCAAGATTTTACCAGCAAGCAAGTCTCGCGTCGAGCTAAGGGCCTATCGGGGTTAGGGCAAGTGGCTCACCTCATATTTAGTGAATTTTTTTTAATTTCATTTACATTTTGATAATTTTTAATGCATTTTTTCATCTCGTTTATGTTTGGTTTTCTTAAATGTACAAATATTTATAATTGATAAATTTACTTTTTATTTTCATTTTCGAAGAGAATTACTTTTAAAACCAGCGGAGTCACTTTCTCTCCAGAGAAAGTTTCATGACTCGAATCGATTATTCTATTTGTGTTGTTTCCTCTGATAATTTCAAAGGTAACATTTAATCTCTTATGTATTATCTCGTTTTACAAATGTGCCTACTCATTCAAGTTCATTTAAACATTTATTTTTCTTTCAAATTGCGATATTTTATTAACACATTCGTTAATTCTAAAAATAATTAATATTTTTGTTGTGTTTAATTTTACAAGGAAAATAAAAATCCACATTTGTGTCTATTTTCACTAAAAATGTTAGATCTAGATTTTGTATCTCTCTGCATTTAAAAAATTGATCAAGTTTATCTTCAATTGACTCATTTTCATTTGGTGGGTATATAAAAAGGTTGCCTTATTAAGAAACGAGTTTAAAACCCAGTTCATACAAGTGCATTTAGTCTAGCCTGCACCACAAGTGCATATTCCTATCAAAACCAGCAGACTAATTCACTTTAAACAAATTATGCAATAACAATAACAAGTTCAGTTTGTCTAATCTGGACATTTCCCCCTATTCTACTTTAATGCTCCTTAAAGTCACATCTGCGTTGAACTATTCAAAGGTTTTTTACTCAAATTTCTGAACATTACTTTCTTTGTTAAAATTTTATTAAAATGTGTTACACTTGAAATATCTGAAATATAGGCACATTTCAGCACCCACCGCAATTGCTCCACTTCAATATCAATCAACTTGCAATGTCGGTTAATATATGTTTGAATATTTATACTTTAAGGTAATATGATTAATTTTGACAATTATAAATTCTAAAATGAGCCGTTTCATTCTCAAATGCATGTAACAATTGTGGTACCTTTCATACCTGGTTTCATTTGGTGATAACTGGGCTGAAATACCACCATTCCGTTGATCCTACAGTTTGACGATCTATTCTTGGAACAGTCAAAGCCAGGTTGATCCCGTTCCGTTAGTTTATTCACTGCTCAAATATTAATTTTCATCTCTGTCTTTCATTTTTAACTAGTAAAACTGTTTTAAGGTTTTGTCTCCATTACATTTATCAGTACAGGACTTATCAATAGTAATATCTACAATTTTTTTAATACACGACATTTAAAAAGTTGTTTTTGCAGTCCACTCCGTGTTTTTTATATCACCACATAAAGTTTTTTTAATATTAAAAAGTTTAAAATTAACAATTTTTAATTTAAGTTTAAAGATATTATTTCTTCAACACTTTCACTGTCAAAATTCCTTGTGGTATCATTTGCACATAGCCCACCCAAACTGATTTTCTCTCCAATCTAACTCATGAACACATAATTCATGTTCATCTCTGCATCTTTACGATAATTTGGATAATTTGATTTCAGAGACATAAAATTCCGGCAAGCCGGGAAAGTAGCGAGACGAAGTTTTGATTATGATAAAATATTGTTTAGTTTTATTTCTATACAATGAACTAACTTTTTACAGCCCAACAAATTTAAGATATGTTTCAACTTCTCGTTTGAATATTGCTGGTACATCAATTGTGGGAGTGTGAAAATGTGTGCTGAGTTTAACAATGTTCAACATGTTTGTTTCAGAATCAAAGTAAAATATATCCGTGTAACAACCTTTATTTAAACAAACAATAAAACTGTCAACACCATGTGTATGCTGCTGCAAAACAAAGCAAACAAACCGTGATGTGTTTTAAGAATTATTGATTAAAGAATTAACGCGAATGCCTCCTCCCTGGAGAATCATACATTTGGAGGTAAATCTTGCAGTTTGGCCATCAAGACAGACCACCAATTGAAAACTTTACAAGTAATTTAATTTAATTTGACCAACAGTTCCTCCAAAGCAGCACTATTCAATGTCAAGCAATCACTTCAATACCTTCTTACAGTACTGTTGATATAATTAAGGGAGATCTTCAAAATACAGATGATGGACTGTCGGTTGTGCATCGACATCTTCACTCGAAACACACAGTTGTATCGATCTGGAAGGCTCTGCTTGGATCTGGTGCAAGGATATCTATATTGATTCATTCTGGAATGCCATCATAAGGTATAAGTTTCATAATAACCTTTGTTTTGGAGAATTAATGATAACTCTCTCCTGATGTCTTGAGTTTCTTCTATTCTCTACAAACTGACATATCCAAAGACATGAGGTAAGTTTTCTTTCTCATTTTAAAATGAAAAAAATAGAGACTTGCTGCAGGTGATACATCGGGTTGAACACAAGGCAATTGTGGCAACTTTAAGACAAAAACAATAGATATAACCAAGAAAATGTAATAAAACTGTCTTTGTATTGGTTAGATGTCGTTCATCTCCAAAAATGTGTTCACGAATTGCATTTGTGGTCAAATAATTGAAGTGAAGGCAGCCTAGAATTGAAGCAAATTGTGATTGTAAGTATCTCAACTTCAAAACTGATCAAAACAAAACAAATGCCCACTATTCAATAATTCACATATGACGTTACTCTTATGTAATGTGTGTAAAAATATATAATTTGGTCACTGCTACCCACATGTCCCACATATTTTGTTTACGTCATACCAACGTGTTCAGAAAAAACATCTTTTTTGATAATATCTCCACAACCAGATAACCTAGGATGCTGATTTTTGGAATGTAACCGTTTCACATGGTGTGGAGTGTGTGTGCCAAGTTTGGTTGCTGGGGGTGGTGTAGTTTCTTCTGGCAAGAAAGCAACGGACAGACAGACAGACAGAGTGAAACTATTAGTCTTCGACTTCGTTCTTTCGAACTTCGTCTCGCTAAAAAGTATTTATTTTCTTTTGTTCGTTACGTTAATATGTGAATTGGTAATCTGTACAGTATTACAATTCTGCAAAGTCTGTTTTTTCAATTGTATATTATTTATTTTTTTTGATTCCTTTTGTTTCTAATAAAAAGGTTTTCATTTTAAAAAACTATTCCTTGAATCATGAACTTTCATTCAGTCTATTACATCAATAAATTTCGCTACTAAATACAGCAATCGTCAAATATATTACTCTTAATATAAGAGAACTATTCAGAACAAACATTTCTTAAAATATTATTAAAGCATCAATAAGGGTAATGAAAGGTAATCTCAACATAAATGTAAAGAACGCTCTTCTCAGTGAGATTGAGTGATCATCGCTTAGTCACCAATTCGTGGATATAAAATCGCCCAAAATTAGCAGCAATCAATACAATGACATCAATAAAAAAAAATTGGAACCCATCGCCATTGACAATGTTGAATGATCGTGCGTCATTGCCACACCACAAAACACAAGCTTCAGTGAAAATTTTCTTAAGAGCAGGTGTAATATGGCGTCTTCCGAATGTTGTAATGAGAGCTTGGTCACTTAAATTCTTGAAGGCAAGTTGTCGTTTAGTTTTCTGTATCATAGTGATTAGACAGTGTTCAGGAGCCATGTTTCTTGCTATCGCCACCATAGATACATTGTAGAATTGCACGCTTTGAATTTCACGAATATAGTTTGCCATTTATAAAAGCGTATTCGTAAAGGGACCAAAAGGGTTTTACTTTTTCTTGGGTTTCTCACATGAAAAAATTTCAGATTTCGCTTGAAAAAGTTCAACAACTTTTTATTTGGTGAAAGTCTTGGGATCATTAGCTGAAGTTGAAGACATAATGGCAGAATTTACAGAAAAATTCACTATGAAGGATTGATTGAAAGTGAACCTTTTGCAGGCTTTGATGCAAATTTATATGTTTCAGATTGCTTACTAAATCCTCAAAAAAGTTTTATCAAACCTACTTAAAGATGATTCATCTGCCCTTCGTAACTCCTACTGTACTTTAAATTCTTTATCAAAATAACACCTGTTTTGAACAAGCGCGAGCAATGAGCCATAAGCAGTTATTATCAATATGTACTACTCTGCTGCTGAAAAAATAGCTTTAAGCTAATCGATTTGTGATGTCGGGGCTGTCGGTTCTGTCGTGTGTTGTCGGTAAGGTCGGTGTAGTCGGGAGTGTCGGGGGACTCGGGGTTATCGGTCGGTCTGTTGTTGGGGGCCCCGCCTAATTTCCAGTAGACTTTTTATTTGTAATTTTTTATTTCTTTTCCCCTTCGTTTATCACGTAAAAGGTTTTTTTTAATCTGTTTACTGATTTTCAACATTAAGTGAACCTCAATTAAATTTGAAAACTGAATGTTATTTTTTATTTGTGCCAATAGCTAAAAGCTAAAGTAATTTAAATTTGAAATAAACGATTTTTTCTTTTGAATTCACTTTGATTAAGTAACTTACGACCGAAGTCAAATTTTTGTTCCATTACTTTCCCCTAGATTTCAAAAAGTTTACGACGCATTAATTATGCAAAGGGAATTCATTGTTAATATTATACAGAATATTACACCGCGCTCGTTGCGAAATTTAACAGGTTTTCTCTGGTTACAAACTCATGAATTCATAACACATGCTCTCTAACCAACTTGTTTTTATATTTTCAGTTTTTAATAATTTAAATTTAAATTTTGATTACTTTATTTTCTTTTAATAATTTCGAAAATAACTTTAAATCAACATTAATATAAATTCACTTCTCATTTTAAGTTCATTTTTAACTGGGTTTCACTTAACTTTAATTTAAGTTCAGCTATTCCTTTAATTTAAATCATTTAAAATTATAATCACATGCGAACTTTGGCTAACGTTGAATAATATGAGTAGTGTGTTGCTGGTCTAACTGATTTCTCTCTTACTCTCAAACTCTTGTGATATTTTATTTTATAGTGAATGACTTATCACGGTTTTGCGTGCGTAATGTAAACTTCGGTGTTAAAGCAGAGCGTGGTGCGAGCATATTTGGGTTTAGGTGACATCAACGTAAACTGTGTTCCAGTCCCCTGAGAAACCAAACACAACCCAACCAAAAGTTTATTGATATCAAATATTAGTTTTTTTTATTAAAGGTTTTTTATTATCAGTTTTTTAAATACTAAATTAGAAGTTGAGTCGTGTTTAATTAGTTTGCTCGGAGTCACATACAAAAATTATCTTTGCCAGATTGCAATATTTTTATAGACAAATGTTTTTCACTTATTTTAGATGCCGGTGATATTAAAGGTAAAACACGTTCTTATGCAGGGATATGAAACAATTTCTGTTGCACATTTCAATTTTATTTATTTATTTTATTTAATGACATTTTGACTAACTATTTCTATTAATTTTACTCAAAATAATCATAATTTAAATCATAATAGTGCTTACTTGTTACATTAGTTGAATGAAATCGGTTTTTGGAATATTAATATGATTGAATCATAAATAATCGATTAATAATATTTTTTAAAGTTTTAAGAAGGTTTTAAGGTCACAAGAACAACAGGGAATGTCTTCAACTATATCTTTTTGTCCTCAAATATTTTATTAGATCACGAGATGATACAAAACTCTTTAAGGAGCCGGAATCCAAAAATCGTACAAAAGGCTCACTTATAGATAAATCACAGAAGTCACAGAATTGGTATTGCTCACGTATTTTGTTTAAATTGTCAAGATCAAAATTTATAAACTGCTTCGCTTCATTCGGTGCTGTAACAGGTTTATTCTCTTTGTACAGTTAACATATAACTGTAAAATTTTATTTTTAAAAATATGCGCATTTTGAAGAATTTTGTAAATTTTGAATATCGTAGAATTTGAATTGAACTTCTTTTAGGGGCAAACTAATCAGAATCAGAGTTCATTAGTAAAGTGGCATGAACCAGTTTATTTTATTGATGCTTCAACTATATTTACAATACACTCAATTCATACACACTTTTGGTTCAGCTTGTCAAATGTAATCTCAATACACATGTACTGAACGCTCATCTCGGTGACTCACTTAGTCACCATTGAAATGAAGTATTTGCTAAAAAATTACTCAAAGTCATTATCTTTTTATTTTTTTAAATCAAACATTTATCTAATTTTTTTTAATTAATTGAAGTGAAATGTTTATTTCTACTTACTTCATTCTGGTAGACAATTATTTCATATTGTTATCTTTAAGCCAATCTTAATAATTCAATTGCACAGTTTTATTGGTTTTGAGCATAATTGTTTGTAAAAGTCGATTTCTAAATTTAAAATATGCGTGATAAACTGTGACCAGTTTTAATGGTTTTCTTCCCTTCTTTCTAACACTTGTTGAAATCTTTTCAAATAAAATTTTTGGATGGTTTTATTCAAATTTTACACCTAAGACATTCTTAATAAAAGGTTTACCTTGCAGTAATTCGGAATTATTGATGAAGGTTCTTTAATTTAAAGTTTGAAAGGAAGATCTTATCCATAAATTGTCAACATAGATCCAAATTGGGTTTCTCTCACCTCAAATTCATGAGCTCACAACTCATCCACTTATCTTTATGCTAGTTCTTTGGTTGCGAACGACTCGTATTTTAAATGGTTTAAATATTTTAAATTTTGTCTATTCTCTTATTATGCCAATACTGTCTGTGTGACATTAATAACAACAGGGACGGGTTTTTTTTGCCACCCTTGTCCTAATTTGGCTTGGGTATAATTTTACCTTAGCACTTTTTCTGAGGAATCCATATCTGCCCCCACGCCAGACCTAATGTCGCCCTTTTGGACCTTGCCGCCCTTGCCCAATGGCATAGAAAAATAACAATGTGACATTTTATCAATAATAACATTTACTTAAATTAAAAGAAGCTTTTATATGGTATTTAATATTGATTTGATAATAAATGATTCTATTAATCTCCTTTATGTTATATGCTTCTCCTTTCACCTCCCTCTGCCTCCCTCTTTTTATTTTCGACAACTTTGTCTAAAGCATATCTTTTTGCTGGTGCTAATTGACCAATAAAATATTTTAATTTCTATGTGATTTAATTGAAAATACTTAGATTTAAACGTTTTTAAGCTATTTATGCTAGCCTTTGAACAAATCCTATTTTGCTTATTCATCTCAAAAGTCAATTAATCGATGGGCACTTTATCCTGCTATTTGCCCTTATAATAGGTTCATTTCTTAGTGATTTTTAATAAATGTTATCTCAAGATTTATTTATGATTGTTGAACAATTCATTTCAAAATGTTTTCCCATATTGCTAGTTTAATTTTGGTTTAATTATTTTATTATGTGCCTGCGTAAATAAGGGCAGGGAACTCTCCTGACCCGCTCCGCGTTGGTCTGCGGGTCAGGATGTTAAAAAACTATTTAATTCGTGTATCAAAAACAGGTTAGCAAGTTTATGATTACATCCAAACATATCTCTTCATCCGAATCAAAACGCTTTAAAATATATTTTGTTACATTACTTTATTTAGGTAAACTAATCTGAATCACAATAGTTTCGTTTGGTCAACTTTGGTCTTGTAGATTCCCGGGAATCCCAAATGAAAGATAATTTTCAAATTCAAATTTTGCTAAATAAATAAAAAAATTTCGATATCACGATTTGATTTTTCTAAAATGGTTAATTATTTTACAATCATTTTTATTTATTTTTTTGAAAAGATTTAGCCAATGGATGTCTCTTTCCTTCATTTCAATAAACGGTTACTCAATGAATATCACTTATATTTTACTAAGACCAAGATTAATCACTAACAGGGTTCCTTTGCCTATCAGTCATTAGAATCTAGTACTAATTCTAATATATAATACTGTCAAAATTGATTTTTCATTGTCACTTCTAACTGATAAGGTTTTCACGTCAAAGATTAATTGAATTGATTCAATAAAATTGATAAAGGTAACAACTAAGTATCTAAAATTAAATCACCATCGAAATGAAGCTACAAAATTACACCAATTCAATTCAGCTTGTTCAATAAAACGGCCAAAGGTAAAACCAATTCAGTTATTAGTTAACAAACTAGAATTAATTAATTTGCAAATTTGAATGTTTCTCATAAAATTATTTATTATTACTAAATAATTAATTCGGTCGTTCTACATGATGGATAATTTAAAAGGTCGACCAAACTAAACTGAGCTAACATATTTAAATATTTTCAAATGCTTTATTCAGGTTTTCTTAATACCTTCTCGATTTATAATTTACTTTTCTACATATTAAATCAAAATGGGCCCTAAAACTATGAAAGTTTGTCAACTAAGCGTATCCAATAGAATAGTAGAAGCGTATAACAATATCCAAATGTTTCATTGCTTTCATTTTTCAATTAACTGCATTATTGAGTGACACATATCTTTACAACACTAGTGAACAATTTTAATGTAATCCATCGTGAATATAATTTTAAAGTGATAATTCGTGGATTTGAAAATTTAAAAAATGTTTTTTTTGTCACAGATTTGGCTAGACCCATTAACAGATTTTACGTTTTTCTATTACGACTCTTGCGCTCCACACATTATATTCAAATGGTTAAAACAAATTAACGACCAGATTGTTTTGATGGTGAATGACAATTTGAATTCCTTTATTCTTCCTACTAATCGCAATTTTTAGTATCTAAGCAAGACTTTGAGACATATTGCGTCAATGGAACAACAGTTTTATATTGTTTTGAAAAGATAACAAATTAAAATTATTAAACAATCTATTTCGACATTATATGCCATTATTCCTGCCATTTTATAACAAGCCAAAATTTTAAAAGGTGCTGCTTTCAAATAAATTCAACAATTTTCAAAACCAGGCATTTAAATCTGAATTAATCACATGTGATTTTTTACAATTCTCCGTTTGTTGGACCACCTGATAATTCATCAAAGTGTGGAGATAATTTGTTGTTTTGGTTTGATGAAGGTATAAGTGTAGGATCTGTGGATTCGCAATGCACGTGGTAATGAAATGAGCAATCATCGGGTGAGACTGAATTCAACGAAAGATGAAGAGTATTGGAAGTTTATCTTTTAATAAATCTCATTTTATTATATTCTAGCTATTGTTGTTACATTCCTAACGAAACTAATCATCGTACTCTGGGCTATATCGAATACTCATTTGTTAAGTCAGTTTTCAATTATCTTGCTGTTTTTCACGTTTTCAATTAGGTTCTTCAACACGACTCTCAAGAATTCAAATACCTGTGTGCTGCATAAAAAACAATCTATCTGTTCCCTTTTCCACAACTCAATATACTTTTATATATTTCAATTTTATATTCAAGATTATATTTTAACATTTTTTACATTGTTCGATTGAGTTCGGTAACGGAAACGGTAATTCATTTCTAATCTAAAACTTTGCATCTAAATCTCAAATTTTTTCTTTTTTCCGTGCAAAATGCTTGGATAATGATATGACTACGCAACAGTGGTGTAGTCAGAAACATTAGTAAAAAACTAGTTTTTTCTATTAACTTATTTCAGTCCTCGTATAATTTCAGTCAATTTGCAAATACAACAATAGTCAAGTAGATCATGAAATTTCTAATTTTCAATTAATTCGTTAAATTAGCAATCATTTATAATACCATTGAGAATTATCTTAAATCCAAGATGACGAAATGCCTTTTGTATGATGGGGGCATATTCTGGTTGAATTGCAATCAGTGAAAACAGTGTTCAACCCGTGAATACCCGACCCAACATAGAGTACAGTAACTATCCGAATAAATCCACAAATAAAGAAATTACATTCAATATTAACTGCTTATATTTTGTTATTTTTTAAATATAAATCTCAAAAAACATGTATGAGTTATTCTGACTGTTGTTTACATTAATGATTTAAATTCCTTTTTCCTCTTACAACTCTTCAAAGATATATCATGTGTTCAGAATTGTGCAGTTTTGAGTATTTGAAAGGTACACTTATATTTATAAATTTAATACTTTAAAAATTTTTCTTATCATGCTGAATGACTGAACGAAAGTATTTCAAGATTGCCACTTGTCAATTTAGTCCCAACTGAGTCTCTCATCATTTACAGGGTCTTTTTATTCGGAGGATTCTGTTCAAGCTGCCATCTGTATTTCTTTGTTTCCATCATCATACGAAGTATTAATATTTTTTTATCTAGACAATTAAATGCATTAATTTGACGTGCTTAATTCGTAATTTAAGTAAAAGGTCTTTTTGAATTTAGTCCACAACTGTGATGTCGATGTGACAAGATGTACATTGTCTTTGGCCAGCTTGAATCCCCTTTCAATGCCTCTTACGGGATTTAGTGCGATCTTGACAGTACGTCGGGTGTCATTTCCAAGTGAAGTAATTGCACGAATTTATGGTTGTAAAGTTAAGTTCGATTTCTGTCGGTGCAACAACAAATATTTACGAGAAAAAAATTAGTCCGATGAAAATTTAGTTTTAAAAAGGTAAAATTTTAAGTGTCTTTAATATCAATAGGATCAATGAATTAATTAATTTCATATCCCCTATGAAGATGATACTAGGACTGCATGAGTTGAGATGCCTGGGGATTTAAATTAACTTTAATAATCACATAACAAGTAAAATTCTTTCTACTTTCTTCTATTTAATTCAAATTTATTTATTTATCCATCTATAGATTTGAAATATTTAATTGAAAACAGTTTAACTTTTAATTTCCTTAACAAACTTCAGCATTTGTTTACAGTTTTATCAGTAAAGGTTATCTAGATTATCTTAAATTTAATGATGTTTCAACTTAAATTCGATATTCAAAGCCGTCCTGAAGGATAACCCAATGAGCATTGTTCCTTACAAATATGAATCGACTCGATTGGCACCAAATACATTGCCAGTTAGTCTATTCTATAGTTAGATTATTATGTTTTAGTGGTTTCTTGCACAAAATTAACAGGTCCAACTAAAGTTTCTTGTCTATTCTAATCAAATAAAAAGTTTTTTTTACATTAAAATTTTTAAAATCATTGATCTGATAAGACAATTGAAAAAATTTAACAGTATAATCAATCGTGTGTCTGTTGCAAATTCACACAGTGTAGAGTATGTTTTTGGATATGGATTGAGTACACTTATTTCAACGGTTAACAAGATTGAACATTTTTGGCGTTCATTATTTGTACATGTTAATTGTCACCATTATTCAACTTGCCAACCAAATTATTTCTTTCAATTGTTTGAAGTTTTAAAAGATCCCATATAAGTTAATTGAGTTGTGCAGTGTAAAGTTAATTCATTTTTCCATTCCATTTTAAACCATTAAAATACTTTGAATCTAGAAGCTTAAAGTGCTACAGTAACTTCTGGAGTAGTTCAAAAGGTCAACCCAACACTTCAATCAATTCTAACCGTTCAACAAGTTCCTCTTCAAATTTTTGTTAAAATGGTTAAATCAAATCAGTCTTCTGAGATCTCTGTCACCAATACATGGATTCAAAAGTATAAAATCTGCAAAGCAAGCTGCCAGCTGTTTCGTACAAGTCCCAAAGGCAAAACGTTAGTTTTGCGGGACTTGTACGAAATATTGAATTACCTTTTTAATGATGACGAAACAAAGCGGAGTCAAAAAACGAGGAACAAAGAAAATGCACCAAGAATTTCCCATTCGACTTGCTTGACTTGACGATCTGTAATATTAGTGTCGAATCGAGTTTCTTTGATAAACACTCACATAGTATAAAATCAAAATTAGTCTTAACCTCGATATTTTATGATAAAAAATTTCAAAATCTGACTTTCTTGGATTACGAATGAACGAGGTAATATTATTTTTTATTGTGATTAACATAAAATTATCCAAGCACTTGAGTGTCAGAGTTAAACTAAATCTACACGAACTCATTGAAATTGTAAAGTCAAAATTATTCAGCTTGTCCAATGGCAACTTGGATTTGATCACCTCATTGCCATTTGAAACTAGCGTTCGAAGCAATCAAATTTACTTTGCGTTCAATAATCAACAAATTCGTTGCTCAATACATCACAACCAGTTTCATATTTTTATGCACGTGACCAAAATTTGAATTCAGCCTGATACGGCACTTCATGTTGCGCAATGGTGTACAAGTCGATGTTTAAATCTATGCTAAGCAGTGTTTGAACTTTTTACTAGAAGAGATTTAATATTTTAGTTGGCCAACTATCTGATCATTTTCAAGCTGTTCTATACAAAAAAAATTTCTTGTTGTAGAAATTAAAACTCAGTTTTGTAAGCTTATTTTATTTTAATTAATTCTAAACATTAGCGACTTCATCGTACCAAAACAACTTTTAATTAATTTTTTCATGGTAATTATCTTTGATTCACAAAAGGTTTTAACATAAATATTATAATCATTTTTGTTTTGAAACGTAATTTGTTTTATGAATAAAGTTTTAGATAATTTAGTCGTGTCGGTCTATTTATTAAAAAGTTTAATTTATTATTCAAAGTGGTTCAATCGTAAAGAACGTGATTCTTCTTTGCACCACCCGTTGGTACATGTAAATTGATATAATAGGTTTTCATTTTATATTCAATTTTTAATTTTGATTAAAATGTACAATGTCACTTTCCTTCCTTCAAATTTATCATTTATTTTTCTCGTATTCACTAACGATTTGTTAGATTGCAATTAATTTTAATATCTCTCTGTGCGAATTTATAAATGCCAACTATTTTGATTTTTAAAAATACTCTCGGACTTGTTACTTCTGTGCTTTCTTGCAACAAAAGAGAATACTGCTTAAAACATTGTAATTTGAATTGTGTCAGTAGACTAGTAGTGTTTGAAACATTGAAATAATTTGATCAATTGCACAACAATTACATTCAATCAAATGAATCTAACTAATTCCTTTTGACGATATTAGTTTAAATAAATTAAACTCGCCAGTCTTCTTATCGTCTGCATAATCAAGTGCATACATGGCTACATTAAAAGCTGTAGCAGCCAGTTGAAGTTCCTCGAGAGTTGGCCCAGTACTAGATCGCTCGTATCTCGTATTGGTACTAGAATTGACGTTGCTGGTCTTTTGACTTTCGGCTTCTTCAGTCTTCTTCGGTTTGGCACCTTCGTTCGATGACATGGTTTCAGTTCAAATTTCGTGAAACGCTTGCAAAGAGAAGAGTTGTAAGGGTAGTGGTTCCAAGAAGAATTTTTCTCCCGCAAAACGAACGTTTTGCCTTCTGGGACTTGTACGAAACCTAACCTAACCCTATCCTAACCGACGCCCACACCCGCCTAACAACCTAAACCTAACCTAACCCTATCCTAACCGACGCCCACACCAGCCTAACCATCTAAACCTAACCTAACCCTATCCTAACCGACGCCCACACCCACCTAACCACATAAACCTAACCTAACCCTATCCTAACCGACGCCCACACCCACCTAACCACATAAACCTAACCTAACCCTATCCTAACCGACGCCCACACCCACTTAACCATCTAAACCTAACCTAACCCTATCCTAACCGACGCCCACACCAACCTAACAACCTAAACCTAACCTAACCCTATCCTAACCGACGCCCACACCCACTTAACCAACTTAAGGAAGGAGCCACCGGCAAGAATCCAACTTGATACCCCGTGGATGGTTGACGATCTGCCCACAATGGATGAAAGGGTGTTCTCCATGAGAATGGAAGCACTAGCCGCGGTCGATCCAGAGGAGAGACAAGTTAGCCACCACAACTTCTTCGAAGCAAACAGACAACTCAAACAAGTCTGTGAGGCGAAATCTTTGCAAAGTTGGCGTGACTTTCTGACGGATGCAAGTCGAACCAGTGTCTTCGGTAACGTCCTCACTCTCATGGAAAGCGTTAACAATAACCGTCTGGGAGTGCCAATCCTCGAACAATCTGACGACAAACAACAAACTTTGGCTAATTTGTTCGAGTGGTGCTACCCAGAGGACGCCATCAATGAAGACACAGATGAAATGTGTTTTGTCCGCTCTCTTTATGGTTTCGACACCACTGAAGTACACACTGCAACACATTCACCTGACTCACAAATATCCGGAATGGTTCTGAATCAGATCAGAGCAATCCGAGCTCAAATGTCAAATGTAAATAATGTCACCTCCTCATCAACTTCTTTGGTTCCAGTTCACCTATTAAGGGCCCCAGAATCAGCTGTATATACCCCATCGCCAACCTCAGACATCATCCCAGTATCTGCCCTACTTGGATATAGTTCTAGTCAACCCACACAACATTTGTACACATCACCCATCATTTATCATTCGCCCTCACAACCATCTCCACAGCCGCCATCAGAACGTACTCTCTTAACTGGATGGCAACCAGAAGAGGACAACTCACATCATCAAACTGCACCTCCTCCTCACTTCCATCTGGCTTCATCACAAAGAGTTTTAAGGTCAACATCAACACAAAACGTCCCAACTCCTCCTCCTCCGCAACAGTTTTCCACCAACTCTGCTCCAATTGAGCCTGTGGATATCTGTGAATTGTCCAACATTGTAAGCAAACTTAAGAAGAAGGTCTCCCCTGGCATTGATGGGGTTTCAAACAACATGATCATCCACGCGTTCGAACACATCAAACATATTCTGCTCGACCTGATCAACGCCTGTCTGAGAATGAAATATTTTCCCAAAATCTGGAAAAAAGCTTCAGCTATTTTCATTCCAAAATCTGGCAAACCTGATTATCAACATCTGGGCTCCTACAGACCTATCAGTTTACTGTCTAACCTGGGGAAAATTCTAGAGAAGGTCATCAAAGACAGACTTGAATTCTTTGCTTCTGAGAACAAACTCAACAGTCAAAGCCAGTATGGCTTCATCCGAGGGGGCTCAACCGTCGATGCACTGTTCAAACTTACGGAAGAAGCTAATCAAGCAAAGGACAGAGGCAACTTGGTGGCGATTCTCTCTTTCGATATTAAAGGAGCATTTGACCACTGCTGGTGGCCAAACATTATCAAGATCATGCACGAGAGAAACTACAGTCTGGACATGATTGACCTTATCAAGAACTACTTCACGGATAGAACTGTTGAGTCTACTTTTGGTGATGCTCATGTGGAGAAGAAACAAACCAGGGGCTGTCCACAGGGCTCAGTGTTATCTCCTATTCTGTGGGACCTTAGCATCGACCCGTTGCTGCACAAACTCGAAGAGAATAGTGTTGGTAGGAGTTGCGCCACCTATGCCGATGACATGTCAATGGCAATTTGGGCCGAGACAAAAGAGGAATTGAACGCTCGAATTGAACAAACCGTGGAACTCGTGTTCGACTTCTGCAAGAACATTGGCCTTCAAATCAACTTGGACAAGTCATGTGTAATGCCACTGGGAAATTCTCTCCGGGTCGGAGATATGATCCCTGTGGGTTCCTCGGCAATTGAAGTTGTGAAATCCGTGAAAATTCTGGGCGTTTTGTTCGACAAGCAGCTCCTGTTTAATCTACATGTCGATCAAGTCATCAGCAAATTGACTTCCTTGAAGAGCTCATTTCTTCGTTTTTGTGCAAACACTTATGGACTTGACTCGGAAAGGAGATCTATTCTGTACCAACAGGTGATTCGAGCGGCACTAACGTATGGATCAGAGATATGGTCCCACAAGATTCAAGCCTCAGCTCATAAACTCTTGGAGACTTTTCAACACTCAATCGTGCGCAGAGTGGTCTCTGGGTACCGAACCATCTCCAAGGTCTCTGCTCAGGCGTTGTCTCGTGTTGAACCAATCAAAATCTTTCTTGAGAGAAAACGATTTGAATTCCTGGCCCTACAGGACACACCAACTCTGGAAAATCCACTCTCTCGTTCCTTACAACCAGGCCAACCTGCAGCCATAAGACCAGCTCCAGAAAAGTCGTTCCATGAGTCACCGGCAGAAATGGCCAAACTACAGTCCAATACAACCGTCTTGCGCCCAACTCGCCAACCAGCCCAGTCACAAACTTCATCTTCCACAAACTCAACACGACTTACCACAACAAACACCGAATCTCATCTGTACATATCAGCAAAGAAACTCAAAGTCCGTGTGTGTCCTACAAGCGGTGTTTCGATCTTTAGAATGGGAGTCGTCTATCATCTATACAGTGGAAGTTCAGTAAGACCTCAAGCGCATCACATGCGGTTCTTACCATTTGTCGACAGGAGCCAAGGCACTCAATTCGCGATCAAAAAGGCCTTAATGTTCATAGTGCAAAACCAAATCGAGCATCCTCGCAAAATCAACATCATTACAGACGAGCTCGAGTGTGCGAGATTCATTGAACAAGGTTACCTCAAGTTGGGTGAACTCGAACATGACATACTGCACCTGGTGAAGCATCTGAACTGTGAGCTCACATTCAAACGACCAGTTCGTGGCGATTCGCATTGGGACAAGTACATCAAGGTCAGAACAGCGGCTAGAGAAGAGTGTTCGTCCACACGTCCCTTTCAGTACCTGTACTACAACAAAAAGTTTATCCGTAGAAAGGCCAAAGAGTGGGCTAAGGAAGAGTTCGGCAAAGTGTACGATGATTCTGCTAACGAAATAATGAAATCGTTCTTTCCTCGTGCCAAATTCATACCGAACACATCAAGACCGACTTCGTGCAGTCCATGTTCTTCTCTCGACATGGCTGCTTTCGAGCATACCTGGACTTTGTAAACGTGAGAGACAGTGATGTCTGCATTTGCGACGAACAGACACCTCAGACGGTGGATCACGTGTTGCTGAGATGTCCCCGCTACTCGATCATCACAGAAGAAGAATACCAACGAGCAGGAAGGCAGTACAACATTCTCATGGAACTGGTCGAAACTCCAACCAATGTACAAGATCTTCTTGAAAGTGATTGCACAAATCTACCCTCTACTACACAACGACAACCGTTAAACAACATACTCAAATTGGATTCGCATGCACAAAAAAAGAAAAAAAAACATTTAAAAAAGTGTGCGATTTCATATCATGTACATAATGAACATAGTCGTCTCACCATTTGTATATAATCATTATATACTCGTATATAATCATTTGCAGCCGATCACAACTCAACCCCAATTTCCCCATCCCTTGTATATTTTTTTCTATTGAATTCGTTCACACTCACTTAGTCAATCTCACTTAGTAAAACATTATGTATCAATAACCTCTCTCACACTTTTTGTTTAAAACTCTTTCATAAATCATTTTTTTTAAAACATAAACTCAGCTGTGTATTCAGGACACATGCCTTCAAGTGCTTTGCACGATCAAACTGTCACAAATTCATGAAACAATATTCGTAAAACATTTATTAATTTTGTATTAATATTTTAAACTCAATAAAACCCTTTTCAACCCACCTAACCACCTAAACCTAACCTAACCCTATCCTAACCGACGCCCACACCCACCTAACCACCTAAACCTAACCTAACCCTATCCTAACCGACGCCCACACCCACCTAACCACCTAAACCTAACCTAACCCTATCCTAACCGACGCCCACACCCACCTAACCACCTAAACCTAACCTAACCCTATCCTAACCGACGCCCACACCAACCTAACCACCTAAACCTAACCTAACCCTATCCTAACCGACGCCCACACCCGCCAAGAACCACATATATTAGCTAAACATAAGCAAAATCAGAAAGAAAATTTCTTTCAACAATCAAACTCATTTCCATTCTTGTAATTTCAACAATCACTTTCTGTATCTTTGACTTTGCATTGTTGACAGACGCACCAACATCACAATTTTAAGATAAGTAGGATTCAAATCTTAGTCACAATTTTCTCAACAATCACACTGATTTGTCTTCAAATAAGCATTGCATTTGGCTCAGTTGTGCAAGTTCTGCACCAGTGACATAGATCAAGCGAATTGATTCTTCTTGAGACCACTGCCATTACAACTCTTTTCTTTGCAAGCGTTTCACCAAATTTGAACTGAAACCATGTCATCGAACGAAGGTGCCAAACCGAAGAAGACTGAAGAAGCCGAAAGTCAAAAGACCAGCAACGTCAATTCTAGTGCTAATACGAGATACGAGCGATCTCGTACTGGGCCATCTCTCGAGGAACTTCAACTGGCTGCTACTGCTTTTAATGTAGCCATGTATGCACTTGATGACGCAGACGATAAGAAGACTGGCGAGAATTCGAATGAGAACGATGACTTTTCCAATGAAGAAATGGCTAATGCATTTTGGGACAAATCGAAGGACTGAGCCCTACTTTCTCAGTTTGTCATTTATATATTATCACTCGAGCATTATATTCTGTTTCTATTGGATATTCAAATAGCCAAGATCTGCTCTATCCTATAAAGAGCATGCTTTTTATTTATATTTTTCTATATATTAATTTTCCGTAAATTCTATTAAAATTTTAGTACTTTTTGTACAAAAACATTTGTTTTTAAATCATTTTAGAGCAATGCGCATTTGGGCTCGTTTGCTGTTGTGTTTGTGTTTGTTTGGAATAACGGATTGCTTGAGAACTCAACTAACGAACACGAACATAACTGTACGTAGATTGAGTTTAATTCAGTTCATGTGTATTTTGAGTTGTGATTGATCAATTTTGAGAATAGTGCGCATTGAAATGATGTATCACAAGGAATGTCTAAACTATTTTGAAACATAATGAAGTAAATTTAATGTTAAGCCTCCATAACAATATGTTGATTATTAAACAATTAAACTGGAATCAATTAAACTGGAATCAGTTATTGCCTCACCAAGAATCAATAAATCACAATACTCAACAATCACATTGAATTGTCCTCAAATACCCCACCCTTGGAATCAAGTTGCCAAGTTGTGTTCACACGTTTGGCATTTTGATACTGATTTCTCCCTTTGCCCCTGCTACATGATCGCTTGATTCAGTATACCACCCACAACTGCTTTTTGATCTACTACAACGTCCAAAAGATGTCGTCAGATAAAACGTCAATGTCATCGGAGAAGTCAACAGTGGTTCCAGAAACCCCGACGAAAACTCCTGAAAAGCTGTCGACAATTATCAAGACGCAAGCATTTGCACGATGTGCTCAATCGCCATTCATCACGCCGTCTAAGAAGAAGCGAGACTACCATTGTGACATGCCGAAAGATGAAGCTAAAAGTAAACCTAAAGATGAAGTTTCTTATGTTCAATACAGCGACTACGATCTCAAGTATCCGTTTATGTTGAAGTAAAGCTAGAAATTGTTTTACATGCTCGGACATTCTGTATTATTTGTCCAATTATGTCTTGAAAGTATATTCTAGATTTGTTCTTGTTATTAAGAACATGGTTTTGTTTCTATTTTCACCTCTAAATTTTTGTTTATATTCCAATAAATTCTAGTACATTTTGTACAAAAACCCTTGTTTTTCAATTTCAATTTTTCAATTATTTCAAAACATTGGACGCAACCTGTGTTTCTTTTTGTCGTTTAAAGCGATAAACAATTAGTTTGACTTCTTGATTGGGAGAATATTGACAACATAATAAGCTTCAATAGCTTTAAAGGTTTAAAAAACATTAAATAATATTAATCTCTTCTCGCACAGGCACTTTAATTGCAGGTTTCGCAAATTTCAAACGTTCAAATTTTTTGAAAACTAAACTCATGTTCATCTTAATGTCAATCTTGATAATTCGTTTCTACAGTATTTTTCGTTTTAAATTACAAATGTGCTAATGACAAATTGGCTTTCTAAGTGTTTTCTTCTATTGTTGTCTCCTATCTTGTAAATATTTTATTGGAACTCGACGAACACTCTAATCAGAAACGGTCAACAAAATATGAATCAACCAATCAGGCACATACGTATGATTTATGATAATTTTCTTTCATTGACTGTTTTGTATACTCTAATCTACTTTTTATTATTAAAATTAATTGAATTTTTGATTCAGTCTATCAAAACAGGTTAAATATGATATTCTGATTATATCCAATCATACCGCTTCATCTAAACGCTTTAAAATACTTTTTTGTTTCATATCTTTATTTATGTCAACTAATCTGAATCACAATAGTTTTGTTTTTTTCAACTTTGGTCATGTGGATTCCCGTGAAAATCTAAGGGAAGATAATTTTCAGATTATAATTTTACTAAACGAATAAAAAAATTGGTGATCAAGTTGTCCGATTTTTTTAAAAAATAGATAATTTACTAGTTAATTTTTTCTCAATCATTTAATTTGTTTTAAACAGATTGAGGCAATTTAAAGTAGCAATCAATAATGCTTTGGTTGGTTTGTTTGTGTTGTAATTTACGATCGTTTCTTCAGTAAAACAAATCAGAGAACATTTATTTTAAAATAATATCAAAAAAAATATTGTTAACATGGATCACGTTTATAGTTTAGTGTTTTGTTACATCATTTATTACTTAATCGAGTGCTTTTTGTACAATATAATTGAGATATTAAATTGGTCATTGGTATATTTGCAATTTATTTTCCATGTCCATCATTATATGTGTATTTGAGCGTTAAACCTAAACCTAAATTTTCATTTTGGCTATTTTGGATATCTATTCTATCTATGTAATCTTTACAAGAATGTGAGCATTTTACAGCGCTACCTAGAATTTGCAAAGCTTAAACAAATTTAACGCAAAAAATTTATCAGGAAATTACCTTAAACACTTACCCGAACAATCAATTCCCATCAATCATGCCAAACAATTCGGCAATTCAACAAGTAAAACAAATTTTAATTGTTTTCTATTTTATCGGCAACTCAGATGGAAAAGTTTTTTTAAAATATTGAAGTTTATCAAATGGTCCCAAACTAGAACAATTCGTTTGCCCTTTCAGTTTCTATTTTCACTAATAATAATAACCTAACGATTTAATTGTTTGTTCAATGTAATTCATTCAGTTCACATTTAATTTCGATCATTTTAGAAGTCATACACAGTCATAAAAGGTCAATTGTGCAACAAATTTTTGATTAAATTTCTTATTAAACAAAAACTGTGAAAAATAATTACTAGAAAACTTTTTTTAAACTTTAAAGTCATGACAAATTTATAGCAAACCGCGATGTGAAACAAAGCAAATGCAATAGATTTGGATTAAATCATGACTATTAACTAAAATTTGGAATTTGCATTTGGAAATCTAACAGGTTTTCTCTCATCTTAAAACTCATGCTCAATAACCAATTCGTTTATTTATTTGTCATATTTTATATTTTGGAAAATAATTTGATTTGATTGATAATAATAACTAGTTAAATGTGTGTTTTAACATTGCACTCCCGTGTTTTTGTAGGTTAACACTGTAAAAACATCTCTTGTAAGAGGTTTACCTAACCCTGTTTTGTTATGGCCTATTGAAGGCGCATGAAATTTAAATGAAATAGTGACAATGGTTCTGTGTTTGTACACGAGTTTGCAATTTCAAGTTGATTTGAACCCAAATTTGTTGAGAAATAATTGAGCAAATACAAAATGGTTTCACACTAATCAACATTTGGACCAGCATCAGGTGCTGGGATCAAATGTCTTAAATGTCCATACTGTTGTGCACAATCTCTCGAGCCACAAAAGATTGTTTTAAAGTCAAAATGTGTTATTCCGATAAATGGTCCATTTAATTTTTTCTGATCGTTCTGAATTGGCTATTGAGTCAATGGATAGATCATTTCTACAATCGAGCTATTGTCTATTTATTTTTGTGTTTAATGTAGGTCTAAGCAAATAATCTTGAAATTTGATTCTATGCTTTTATTTTGTTTGGTCATTTTTTATGAGCTATTTTTAACAAGAATTAAAGAAGTTTTTCGTTTTTTATAAAAAAGTTTAAAACAAATATAAAAAATAAATTATCATCACAAAAACCGAGTCCAACGAATTAAAAAAAATGACGAAAGTACAACACTGAACTGGAGAATTGGCTTTGAACAAAAGTTTAGATCTCAATATCATTTATTGTAAAAAAATAATAGAGTTTACAGAAACCCGAGAACACAAGGCTCACGGGGGAGGGTCAGCTGGTAACCCGAAAACCCTAAAAAGAGTCAAAGACTCCTTAGTGACTAGATCGATGATGGAGCCAATTCGACTGTCCGCCATTCCAAGGTTTCGTAATATATTGAGCGTCACATTGTGAATCGCGCCTCGGGCTCCAAATATGAGGCCGAACACATCAAAAGAATGAGGTCGATGTCCGTGCTGCGAAAGTTTCGTCTTGATGGCCTCAATGACCGATATTTCGGAGTACTTCTGTCGCTTGAACGTGTCCCGGTCATGAAAGGTCGATTTCTCACTTTCAAAGGATACTTGAACGTCGAGGACTAAACAATCGGTCTTATCCGGACTAACTGCTACAATGTCGGGAATTTTTTCATCGCCTTTGCCATCAATGACCGAGAAATTGGTGAAGACAGTCCATCCACAACACTCGAGATGATTAACCACGATTTTCTGTGCAAGATTATGACGACGCCGTCTCATGCCTTCCATGTGTCTGCATTCGCAGAGTATGTGCTTCAGCGTTTCAATTTTACCACAATGGTGACGGCAGTAGACAGGTTCAAGCTCGTGGCCAGAAGCACCGATTGTGCATGTCCTCATTCGCAGATAACTCACAAAAAGTCGACCACTAAACCACGTGTTGCCTCGAAGATGACGATTGACTAGGCTCCCAGCGACACTAAAACAGGACTGTCCTTTAAAGTTCTTGATTTTCTCAAGATCATTGAGAAGACGAGCTTGGTTGTCCGAATATAGAGGCAGCAGGTGTTCAAGTTTTGATATTCTTTTTATGAACCATTGAGACTTGACAATGTCTTGAATTATCCACGATTCAGAGTGTAAAAGGCGGGATAGACGCTTATATGTCATGACCGGAATCTCGAACCGAAATTCTTTTAGACCAAGACCACCGTTCCGTATAGAAAGATGAAACCAACTACTCGCAACAGCATCAGGAAGGTGTAGGAACTCCTTGGCACAGTTCCTGATTGCTCTGTCGATATCTTTCAGGATCGTGGCTGTGGTGTCTTCGTTGATTAGTCGGTGCAGATACTTTACAATCAAGTGAGTTCGAAGCATGTAGAGCTTCTGGTTTGGTCGTAGACTTGATCTTTTAAGCTTGGTAAGGATGGGCTGGATGTCCATTCGACTCATTCGGTGCTTGTTGTTTTCGTCGATTGTCACTCCAAGATAGGTTAGTTTGTCATCAGTGCTGATTTCAGAGTTCCCGATCCTGAGTTGTCTTGCGTTTCCAATGGTGAGAGACTTGTTGGAGTTTGCACTCAAACCGACGGACTGATAGAAACTATTGGTCAAATCGATAAGTGCTTGTAAATCCTGGTCGTTTTCGGCCATTAGAAGAAGATCGTCGGCGTATGCAAGTGAAGATAATCGACCTGATCGCATCTGAACTCCGAGTTCCGTAAAATTGGTTTGCTCGAGGAGATCGTCAATGACCAAGTTGAAAAGGAAAGGGGACAGTGGGTCACCCTGTTTGACTCCGCGCTTGATACTAATGAGGTTGCTGGTCCACTTGCCGACAGACAAAGTTGTAACACAGTTCACGTAGAGATCACGAAGCAATTCGAGACTGTCGTCATCTAGTCCTTTGTTGCCACAGGTGATGAAGATTGCTTCTTGACTCAGTGAGTCAAAGGCTTTGCTCACGTCAAGAGACGCAATTCGAGCATTTCTATGGTTTTTGACGAGGTAGTTGACCGTGGTGATGGCCTCACATATTCCGTCATGATTGACAAACCCTTTCTGGTAGGGCGATAGCTTGATTGACTTCGAGAGCCGAGCGGTCAAGGTTGCAGTATAGCAGCGATACATGATGCTGCTGACCGTTATTGGTCGGTGATCCTCCGGGCGACTTGACCTTTTCTTAGGAATAAGGGTCGTCCTTGACAATCTCCATGAGTTTGGGATCTTCTTGGTGTAGACACAATAGTTAAGCAAAACTTGGAACTCTTTCGTCTTTTGGAGTAGTTCATCTGAAGTGACACCGTCCGGACCCGGGTTTGATTTCGTCTTTTTAGCTAAAAACTTGATTATTGATTTTTCGTCGATGTAGTTGATGATTGTTTTGTCTTTGACACAACCTTTAGGTTCGATGCTACAAGGAGCCGGAGTTGATAAGAGGTTGTGGAAATAGTCGAAAAATTCATCTTGGTCTATTGATTCCGGTTCGACGGTGCCATTCATGATGTGAGACCAGCAGCCACGACGGTTGGTGTTCCATAGTCGTTGACATTTGGCGAAGTCAGACACTCGTTCTTGTTCGCTTGCACTGATTTGCGTCGATTTCTTTTTCCCGCCACGTTTCTTCTTTGGTTTCTTTCTGACCTGGTGGTCATTGGAGAAGGTGTTGCAAAAGGCCTTATACAGCTCCTCAATTGATCGACCATTCGAAATAATGTCGTATGCAATGCTCTTAAAGTCACTGTCTTGTAATTCGAAGATGTCGATGAGCATTGCTTGGTCAAGTGGAGTCGAGTCGGGTGGGTCGTCATTTTGAGATGGAGGGGAATGTGCAACAAGATCGGACCAAATGGTAGTAAAATCACGACAGGTTCGTTGATGTCCCATGACCTTGTGAATATTTTCGAATGATGACGCTTTGCAATAAAAGCAGGAAAATGAGACTTTTAAGTCGTGAGTGTTTGACTGAAGATGCTTTACGAGCTTTCTTGCCGATTTTTGGTTGGTCAAGCAAAGCGGACAAATCCATTGAGTTGGGCGACGCTCGAGACCAACTGGTTTCGGTTCAATGGTGATTCTGCGCAGATGAGAACATGATGTAATTGACGTGCAGGTGAAGACGCATGAAGAACGACAGGTGAAATTGACGAATTCTTGGTGAAGGTTGTCCATTTGACTGTTAGGGGAGGGGTTCTCACTGGCCATAGTTGGTATGTGATCTTCTCCATTTGGCATGACGCTTCAGTTCTGGGCACTTTCTCTGATCGAATGCAGAGTGCTTGCAGTCCTTCCTGTTCGCTCTTCGACAGTTAATGCAGCACAGTTCGTCTGCTTCACATTTGGACGAGTCATGGTCTTCTTGACCACACTTGGCACATAGAGGCTTGGGAATTTTCTCTTTGTCCTTGCAGTTAGCGGCAGAGTGCCCTGGCTTCAGGCAGTGAGTACAGATTGGAGCGTCATCGCATTCGACCACCTTGCAAGCATTGAGACTTGACAGGTAAACTCGGTTATTGACCAACCGGTTGAAGCATTCTGGGTCGACTCGGAACACCATGTGGCTATGGTTCCATCCATCCCGTTGGATCGTTCGAAGGTGCATACTTTCGGTGGCTTCCAATGCGGCTTCTACTTCCTCTTTGGGCGTTCTGTTTGGGACATACAAAACTTTTACCTTGGGCATAAAACGGATAGGGTCAAGGACCGTTACCGAGGGAATTTTCTCGGCAAATTCCCTAAAACCATCGTCGTCTGGAGTGTAGAACAGTTTGGAACCGTCATCGAGAAGACGTGATGAAACCAGGTCAACGCCTTTCGGTAGTTTGGATCCTTTCAGTAAAGTCTCAATGTCCTTTTCGCCTTCTGATGGTTTCAGTCGTACAGTTCGGATTGGCTTTGCTTGAGGTTTACTTCTTGGTTTACTAAGCTTTGGCTGCAAATGAACATTCATCGTAACCATCTTTTCAGCAGTTGCTTTAGAGAAACTCTTCATAGTGGACTTGTTGTTGCTGTTCGGTTTGGTCACTTGTTGGGACAATGGTTCGTTCATTTGACTGTTCTGGTCACTGGTTTGCTGTCTGGTTTGGCACATTTGTTTGATCATTGTGCGCAGTTCCGCGTTTTCTTTGGCAAGGGAAGTCAGAGCTGCTTCAATTCGGTCCAGGCGGCCATCATTAGTCGTTGAAGCGTTGGTCTTCTCTCCTTCATCGCCGATCTCTATTATTGACGATCCACTTGAGATGAAGTCAGCTTGGGCACGTTCAGAATCCGATACAAGACCACACAATTTAATCAGAACACTCCGATGGACTTGTACATTGGGCTTGTCTTCGTTTGTTCTGGTGGCTTTGAGGGCGAGTTCGACTGCGTAATTGGAAGTGATAGTTTCAAAGTCAACTTCTTGAGTGTCTATTTGGGCTGAATCGGACGGAGGCCCTTCTGGTAACTTGTTTGGTTTGGCTGATGAGATGGACTCTTTAACAGTTCTCAACTTTGCGAGCCAATCTTCCTTCGTATTGCGAGAAACTGAGCCCATACCAATATTTTTAATAGACGACATCACACTGGCCAAGTGAGCTTGAATAGGATCGGTTGGCTTTGGTGAGGATGGGAGTTGAGATTGGACATTACCAATAGGCATAGTGGACGTTGAGGAAGATTTGGTTAACGGTGGATTGTGCTTGACTGGTGGATGAGATTTCTGAGGGAGGGGCGTCATCTTAGATCCAGAGGATCCGAGGAAGTTCCGGATGCAAGGTGATGACACACAGAAAGAATTGTCTTGTCTTTGTAATAAAGTTCAAAACAAACATACACACTAAAGCACTAATACACAGGTTCAACTGTGAGAGCGTTCACGACGGTCGTGACGGTGACAGTTGACGAGATGAGGTTGGCTGGCAGTGGTTTGTCACTTGCGAGACAACGAGCAAACAACGAGACGATGTTAACATCGGCGAAGTTGGCGAGCAAGTGACAAATCACTGCCAGCCAACCTCATCTCGTCAACTGTCACCGTCAAAAGTTTTATCCACTTTCATGTAACGTATCCAAAAGGAATAGTCACAAAACAAATAATTCTTTTTACTAAACGAAAAACAAAAATGTTTTATATCCCGGTGGCAATATCCTTTGTTAAATAGGTTTCTAAATATTTTTAATTTGAAATTTAAAAAAATTCTGTAAATGGATGGATCTTTTACAATTTAGCCATTTCCGATCTCAATACTTATTTAGTTTTTAACTATACAAATCAATTTAATATTTCATTCTTGGTTTGCTATTTATTCGACCATTTTTAGTTGACGATCTTAGAAAGATTGAAGTTTAATTTGCGATCCTTCGAGTCGATAAAGGTTTTAACAAAGTGAAAATAAATATATGTACTTTGAAATTGTTTGGATTTGTTTCAATAAATAAAATTCCCTTTTTGTTTTGTTTTTTGATTTTAACACGATTACACATATTCTTGACGTCTGTGTTTCACAGGCTGTGTGATTTGCATTCAATTTTGAGTGCTAAGCTGGTCCGAATCATTTATATTATTATTGATTCAGATTTCATACCGGGCATTCATATAAAGGTTCTTTATTATTTTTTGTCATTTTTGATGTCAATTAATGTTTCACAATTTCAACTTAATTTTTCTCTTTTATCTGTAATAAATTGTTTCAGCTGATAAACACTTGTAAATTAATTGTCTTTAACAAATTTTGAATAAGGTTAAACTGGAATTGCATAGTTTTACAATAAGGTTACAAAAACTAGTCGAGTTATTTCAAAAACTCTATCTAGAGTGTATCTGTGAATACTTTTTATTCACTTAAATATGGTTTTAGCAACGTTTTAATGATCAGTTTGTAAGCTTTAACAGTAACAGGATATTTTAATTTTCATATCAAAGTTAACACAACCAACTTTTGTTTGAAGTCGTCTTGAATTAATTCTCTTATGCGCTGTTTGAATACTAGATTTCCCGACTGATTTCCCTAAAGGTTTTAAACTTGTGTTTTTGTATTTCATATATAAAACATATTTATAAACTTATTGATTGTGCCTACTTTAAAATATTATTGTAAGAGAATTCATGTTATAATTTTTAGCCGTATGTGTGTGCCATTTCATTTATTTTACAATATATTTTAGTTTTTTTTTGCACATAACTAACACACGAAGACGTCACAAAGAATCTTTCCAACGAATCCACCAAAAAAGTCTTTATAATGTACAGCAATGTATCAAATATTATCTATGCTTACACATTGTTGACATGAAATTTTGTTAAA
Source organism: Rhizoglyphus robini (assembly GCA_023373905.1). Taxonomy (NCBI): domain Eukaryota; kingdom Metazoa; phylum Arthropoda; class Arachnida; order Sarcoptiformes; family Acaridae; genus Rhizoglyphus; species Rhizoglyphus robini. Next base: position 551,851 of record JAKIJQ010000034.1, on the reverse strand, counting down.
GATTTGTTTTGTTCTTTTCATCACTATTCTTCTTATTGTTGCAAAAGGTACATTCACTATTCTTTATGTTTTCGGTCATGTCATTCAATCGAAAATATTCATTACAAACAATTTACTTTTTAATAATTGAATAAATATCCGATTATTCAAACAAAACAAAGGGTTTCAACTTAAATTTTTAAAATTCCATCTGTTGTCTAAGCTTTTAATTGTAATCCTTTAGGAATTTGCATTTCTTCTACGATCTTGAATGAGCATTTTTCAAAGAAATTATCAATCTCGTGTCCATTGAATTCAAATTAGTTGGAATAGTAGGAAATTTTAAATGAATGGACATAAGACTTAAACTTTTTCGATCATACAGTCAAATTCTATTTTTTTTCAAATTATTAGTATGATACGTATTATTAATATTTAAGAATACGCAGAATGTCAAGTTAAAATTAAAATTTTCTTTTCAATCACATTATTTGCTACCACTAAATTACACAATCATAGTTTACATGAATTTTTGTTATCATAATTGAGTCATAATTAAAGTTGTTTGTTGTCAATTTGAGTCAGTCAACCCTTGTTTCAATTACACAAGGATCAAGGTAGTTATAAAATGGTCATATATTTTTTTTCAACATTTCATTGTGGATGCCATCCGCAATATTTTTACATTCAACATTTTTAAAGTAATAATTGATTGTACATCCATTACATTACAATCCATTGCGCATTACGTTAGATTTTGTACTGTAAAGCATTGGTTCTTCAATCCCATTTAACTGTACATTCATGTTTTTACAAAAAGGTATTTCTATTAATAAAATATATCAAAGATACGTTTTCAAATATTCTCAAGATTAACAACTGTTTCTTAATTCTGCATTCTTACAACAGGTATTTTACTGTTTTCAACTATTTCTCATATATCGAGTAGAGAGTATGCATAATATAAAATTTATGATAATTATTGTAGAAGTATAGTTATTCGAAAAACTTGACTTGGATTAGTAAAACAAAATACAAAATATAGTCAATATGGTTGGACATTATACATTATATATGTATAACCACTTCAAAATGCAATATCTCAAATGGTTTATTTCTATTTATATTTTCAATACACTTTATGAAGATATATACGTAGATATTAGTACGTAAGATATTTTACGGGTTTTTAAAAAGGTTTTCAATATATCTGACTAAACTTGTTGTTAGGCTGATTCGATATTCGAAAACATGTTATTTTTAAAACTTTATTTTATTTATAAATATATTTGTTAAATGATCACAACATTTTTCACTTCGCTACGTCTCTAAATGGTTTTTAATAATGATATTTCATATCAGATAATAAAACAATTAATCATATTTATTAACTTTAAATTTTTAGAAAAAGCACTAGAAGTTCCAAAACTTGTCATCTTGCACATCAAAACTAAGACTGAATCTCGTTGCATTCGTTGTCCTCACATCATATCTTTCTGACTTGACCCAACACCATCCCAAATTTTCACCACCATTCGAAGCATTGCACAAAAACGTGAATTGATGTAAATGTTGATTGCTAAGCACAGTAATTTAAGAAAAACAATCACAGTATGTCGTGTGATTTGTGGATGGAACTTTGTTGGGCGGTAAATCTCGATTGGCACTGAGAATATAACTATTGTCTGTGTTCACGTGATTTCTCCAAATTGGTTTTCATTAAGTGATTTTTGTTTAATGGAATATAAAGTTATCCCTTTTGGTGGTCACAAACAGGTGCATCGTTTGATTTCGGAGGATCATATGTATCCACAAGAATATTCAAAGACCAGAAAACCAGTCTCGCATAAACTAATTGACATTATTGAACACGCTCTACTTATTAAAGCGATCGTCTGTCCACATTTTTCGTTGACGTTTTCTTATTTTAATTCTAGTTATTGTCTAATACTTCACCCTTTTCTGACAAAATAATATTTTGAAAAATTTGTTTTTTTAATCAAAATTAATTATTAAGTATTGATCTAAGACACAGACTTCATCAAGTATTTTTTAATAAAACGAAAGCTTCAAAGATTTATACAAGTCTGAACGTCAGTAGTTGATTATGCCTTTACAATGTCTTTGAAATAGCAAATGGCTAAATAGTTGATGGTGTGCCGCTAAAAATAGTCAAAGTCTGGGGAGGAGGAGCTTTGTCAGTCCGTCCGTCCGTCCGTCTGTCTGTCCTGTAGAAGAAAACCATAGCTAAGCCCCCTCCTCCCCAGACTTTGACTATTTTTAGCGGCATACCATAGTTACATATCATTCTTTCAATCTCTGGTAATGTTTTCAAAAGGTTAAAATAATAATTGTTAATTAATGACTTTTAATATTCCATCTTTAAAATCAAATATTTTTATTTATTTCTATCATTACTTTTTATTCAATCTTGTTTTCTCTGTTTTTCTCTATTTTATTTTGGGCGATAACTTTTCTGCTTGTGGTTTCGTTCGTTCAGCTAATTAGTTCGTTTTTAAAACATCCTTAAGTCAAATCAGGCAAACAACATATAATTGATTTGTATTTATTTCTGACATTATTGTTAAACGGTAAATAACTTTTTTAATTATTTGTTTAAATGACTTTTCCTTGAGTACATCGTATGTACATTCTTTCTCAAAAATGCTTCTGTGTTTTTATTCGGTTTGTGTATTGTGAATAAATCATTCACGGTTATTATAGACAAATTATTGAAGTCTTTTAAACAAACAATTTAGAATGTTCCCCACACAGTCCCGGATTCCCTATCATTTAAAGATACTTTTATATTGAAATAAATCATTTTTATCTTCTTCAAATGTCCCGGTCATTATCTTGTAACACGTTTACAATTTTTTCGCTTTAGATTGTTTCCTTACAAAAAGTAATTTACAAACAATTGTTCAGAACTTATTGATGTTGTTAACAACTTATGAAATGAACCATACAGGACATTTATTATTCAATTCATTTTGTGTTATTGTAAATTTTTTCATGATTGACTTCATTAAAAGGTTAAACTCTTATTTTTATATTTTACTTGACTTAAATTAATTGACTGAATATATTATTTTTAATTGTCATCACTTTTATTTTCCTATAAAAGAGCTAATGTTTTTAATTTAAACTTTTAGCGTTTCTTGAATACTTAAAGGTAAAAGCATTTTAATCCTGTTTTTATTTTAATGAATCATATCAATGTCCGCGCGTGTATCTATAGGGTTGGTTATAGGAATTGTTTTCAAAATTGACTGATTTGTGAGATCTGGAATGCAACATAAAAACAATTCAAATGATGGTTTAGGGATTTTTTAAATATCGGATTTAAAAATGTTTTATTGTTCAATGCAGTGTCATGTTAATAATATACAATGAAATTAAAAGATTTTAACTTTTGAATTACTTGGCTATATGGCTAACCAGGCAGTGCTCGCCCTTTACGCCTCGGGTCGTACCACTGGAATTGTGCTCGACTTGGGTTATGAAGTCTCGTACGTGGTTCCAGTCTTTGAGAACAACGCTCTTCCCCATGCTATTTTACGATGTGATATAGGTGGTCAAAATATAACTGACTATTTGCTGAGGATTGTCACCGAACGTGGCTACTACTGGAACAGTACTCTTCAGAAAAAAGGCTGCAAACGACATCAAGGAAAAGTTGTGCTATGTGGCGTTGGATTTTAAGAAAGAAATGCAAAAGTCTGTGAAAGTGTCCACACTGGAGAAGTCGTACGAAATGCCCGATGGTCAGGTGATCACCATTGGCAATGAACGATTTCGTAGTGCCGAAGCATTGTTTCAACCATTCTTCCTGGGTTCAGAGGATCCAGGCATTCACGAGATAATTTACAACTCGATCATGAAATGTGACATCGACATCCGAAAGGACCTCTACGCGAACATTGTCCTGTGTGGTGGTGCCAGCAGGTTCCCAGGCATTGCCGATCGAATGTTGAAGGAAATCACCAATTTGGCTCCTCCTAATACCAAAGTCAAGATCATTGCTCCACCAGAACGGAAATTCTCCTCCTGGATTGGTGGCTCCATTCTGGCTTCGTTGTCAACTTTCCAGCAGATGTGGATTTCCAAACAGGGAGTACGACGAATCTGGTCCATCGATTGTGCATCGCAAGTGCTTCTAGACGATTGGGCTTTAAGTACAACACGACCTTTCTTTACACCTCCTTTCTATATTCTATCTTACTATTTCATCTAAAACTCAATTTCAGTTATTTGTGTAAACATTTAATTTCCCCCTTTTACACAAACACGATTGTATGATTTAAATAAAAATTAAATAAATATTACGATTCATTTTAATATTTAAATTTTTTTAATGTAAAAGGTTTCAACTGCATTCGTTTTCTTCTTCAAGACTTTATACTTTGAAATTGTTTGTATTTGTTTCAATAAATAAAATTTCTTCTTATTTTTTTAAATTTAAAACATATTGATTTATATTTTTTATAAAGATACTCATACATTCTAAATAGCGCAACTGTCAAGGCAAAATGTGTCATGACATTTTTGCATCAGCTAATATTTGTTTTGAACCCGAAATGGATGTTTAATGATTTTAGAGGTCAATTCAACCGAAGTCATTGCAAAAATGCTTTTCCATGTTCTAACTGTCATGAATTTGTCATCGATCTATTTTATCCAAATATGTTTATTTGAATAAATAGTTCTAGTATTTTTTGTATGAATTACCTCAAAATCGCATAGCTTTATATTTTAAAGGTAAAAACAATCAATTTTCCAAAAATTTTTATTACAGGGTTTCTTTAATTTTAACATTCAATAATTGGTTTACATTTTTAAATTCTTGTTTCTGATATTTTGTGACATCCTTTCATGATGATGATATAATTGCAATTTAGACAGTAGTCTCATATTTGCATGATTTTATAACTCGAGTTTGCAGTTACAAAGTAGAGAAAACGTCTGTTTTCTGTTAAATGTGAGACGTTTGAATGCACAATCTCAAGTTCACTTTTTAAATGACACATATATTGCTTTGCAGTTAATTAATTATTAATTAATTAGCACGTTGTTCTAACTTTCGTCTTCCTTCTTTGATGATCGTTTCTCAATACACGTCTTTAGTAGTTTCTGCATAATTCTGGGTAAAAATTATTACATATATGTTTAATTATATATTTGCTAAATTAAAGCTTCCAATGTTCAAATTTCTCCATTCGAATTTAGTCACAAATGTTTTAAAATAAATTTATCCATAAAAATTAGCACGGTCTGTTAATTCAATTTAAACTCTACCGTTTAACGTTAAACTACATTTTTATTTTATGTTTTTATATAACATTTAGCTATAGCAATGGTTATAACTCAATCTGGCTCACTATAGTTGATTTTCTTCCACTTTTGTCGAAGGTTCTAAGAAAAGCTCCCAAAAAGACGATTTCCAAGTATTTATTTTACAAAAAAAAAGTTTTTAGGTCAAAGTGTACGATTCTTAAAATGGTTTATTTATTTTCTTATATTCCTTAATTCAATTTAAAAATTTACTCGTGTTAAACAAATTTTAGCCAATTAAATGATAATTTCTTTTATTTTTAAAATCAAATTACTAATACATACACAATATGTTTCACAACTTAGGTATAACTTCTTGTAATTTGTTTTAAAATGTTGGTCTTCACTTGAAAGTTTATCGTAGCACGATTTTTAATGCCAATCTTTTAATTGCACATATTAATTTAACGAATTGATATAGATTTTTATATCATTAAATCATTTTTATCAAAAACGGTATAACACGTAAATTCGAATTTTTATTAATTTTATTAATTAAATATTAATTAATATTACATAAAACAATTTTAAAATACGATTTGATTTATACATAATTATATTTAGTTTTTAATATTTTTAAAATAAATTATTGCAATTTTCAGTTCTTTTTAAAAAGGTTACTCATCATGTTTACTATATTTCTGCTTGATTCACATTTATTTACCTTCTTTCTTCTAACTTACGAATAGTGCAGTAATAATTTGCCAGAACGGGTTCAACTGACCAAATTTGTAGAACGTTCACGTTCACGCATGGAAATTTTCGATTATCCGATTGGGAATCATCTGCAGTCGGTATTTGGCTCTCCTGCTTTGGCAGATTGAGATTTTCGTCTTCCCTGGTTAGAGTAGTTAGCTCTGGCCAGGCCATTTGTACTTCTGTGGATGCACTCGAACTGAGTCTTTCCGCGTCAGCAGAGCAAAAGCAGCCCATTTGAAGAGAAAAGATGTTTTGAGTGAAACGGTAGAGCCAAACACTTCAAAGTCAAATCCACTAATGATCACGAATTGGCTTGGCCGAGTTTGGGTCCTTCATTTTTGTTGTGCTCAACACCTCGACTTTATATGTCATAGAAACCGTTAATTAATTAGGTTAATTGACAATCTATTTATAACTAAGCTGCCTGTTTAGAAAAATTTATTTTAATTTTTAAATATTTCACACTATGCACGTACTCAATGTATTCAATTACTTCACATTTGAAAATTTTAATGAACCTTTCTGGTACCCTCTCATTCAAGTTGAGCTACTCCAGACTCTATTAGCGTTTCATTAATTAATTGGTATTTATAATGAACACTGTACCAGTGGCACTGTGAATTAGGTGGTAATAACATTAAAATTAATTACATTAAGAAATTGATTGGCCATTTACGGAGCTTGTTGTTGTTACCGAGCTTACTTGTTTACGGGAGATACTCAAATTCGTTTTTCTTCTTGAATATTACATATCCAATTCAATAATTAAGCAAAATATTGAAAAATCAACAAGATTTCAAAAAATGCGCCACCTTTGTTGAAGAAGATATAAATTTAAAATGTTAAGTCATTAGTAGAAAAAATGATATATCAATGGTAATCATCTTAACACAATTCAATTGCTAACAATTGTTTTGGTTTTTATCAATTTTTTTATCAACTTAATTTAAATTACATTTCGGGAATTCGTAAATTTGAAAATTATTCACCTACAATCATAAAGCATTTATTTTTTTATACATTTTTGCCTTGCTTTTTGGTCTTGGTATTAGATTTTTATGGTTTACACTTAAAACATCTCTAATAGGAGGTGTATTCTAACTCTGTTTTGCTATGGTCTTTTGAATGACATACATAGTACATTGTATATGAAAAGTAATATAAATTTAAATTTAAATTAATATTTTTTTATTATATTTGTCAAAATACTTTTTCAATGCCCCCGCCAACAATTAAATAGTTCTCAGAAAACTAAAAGGTTAAAATCCTGGGTCTTTGTTCTCTAAGAATTTTCCCAAATATTTCCAAATTTGCTTATTTTTTGGGTTAGGTTAGTCTACTATTGGTAATCTGGCATTCTATCTTTTATATTTCGCATATTTTATCTTTTTATTAATCAAAATTTATTGTAGATTCCTAAAATTCAATGAAAAAAAACCCCCACGATTTCTTAAAAAGGTTTTTAAATTATTAGAGAAACAGCAGAACATAAGCAAACTATCGACTAGTGGCTTCCTCGGTTCCCTTCTTTTCCGTGTTTATCAAATGTGTTTTACTTAAAATTTCTAATAAGGAATCGGATTTCAGCTGAGACAATAAAATCTCTCCTTTCCATCTTATATTATTCTCCGTTATTTTATAGTTTTTAGATAATTCATTATTAATTGCTACATTTTTAAAGAGTTTTCCTCAACTTATAAAAAATGTATTTGAAGTTGGTTATTTGAAACTAGTTGTGTAAGTTCTAAAAGGTATCTAATAAATCACTATTTACCTTTTTAAATGGCGTCCTCTATCTTCACTTTTATCTCACAATGTCACCTCTGTTTTCATAATTTTGAAAATGTAAAAAAACTGACGAATTCTTCGATTAATCGAATAAATCTTTATGAAATATATCCACCATTTCCCCCCTCTATTTACAGTATTTATTTCTTTAAAATTTAATATAATATTATAATATAAAAACTCCTAAATATGGATTTAAACTCTTTAATATAAAGCCATATCATTTTCACTATATAGAAGTACTCACTAAGCATATCTACCGGTAACATTCAAACAAAATAAACATTCAAACATAATATTTTTTGCTTAAATTTAGCTAAAAGCAAAAGTTACCACTTGATCTGCTTACTGTTGTTTTTAAAAGGTTATCATGTATCTGATTTGATCATTGGTTTGATCAAGTCATTTCAGTCTAAGTCAATCGTTTCATCAATACTGCTGTGGGCTAGGTACCAGTGAACAAAGTGAACCTCAATATGGGGTTTCCGCTACCCTCTAGATCGATTCCATATATTAAAATAAAATTCTATGCATAATTTCAACCCAATTGGTGGAGTGGATCATACCGGCGCTGGATGCATGGCTGATAGTAGACTTGAAAATGACCCAACACATTTCAGTGCATCAAGCGCCGGTATGATCCACTCCACCAATTGGGTTGAAATTATGCATAGAATTTTATTTTAATATATGGAATCGATCTAGAGGGTAGCGGAAACCCAATATTGAGGTTCACTTTGTTCAATGGTACCTAGCCCACAGCAGTATTGATGAAACGATTGACTTAGACTGAAATGACTTGATCAAACCAATGATCAAATCAGATACATGATAACCTTTTAAAAAACAACAGTAAGCAGATCAAGTGGTAACTTTTGCTTTTAGCTAAATTTAAGCAAAAAAATATTATGTTTGAATGTTTATTGAGGTTCACTTTGTTCACTGGTACCTACTGTGGGCCATTCAGCTCTCAAAACCTTACAAATCAGATATATTCGCTATCATTACTTAGAGTCAAATTTACCACAAAATTCGTTTATTTTTTTAAATCTGTCACAAATTTTAAGTTGCAAGTACTAGATAATTTCACATTCAAAATTATGTTTAAATCGGTAAGCTGAGCTGTTCATAGTAAGTGCATCATCACCGTAGTATCATTCAACACAACTTCTTCAATGGTTTTTAATTGTCTTTTTCGATCAAATTTTATTTTACAACGGAATTTGACCAGTATGATTTATTGAGTTTATTAATTCAAAAGATGGTAATCGCAAAAGGTGGTTTTCATTTCAATTATTACCGAAACATGCTTCTCTCTTTACTACTTAGCTTTTCAATTCAATTAATTTAGATGAAATGAATTCAGTAAGTTTTACATTTTTGGTTAGACAAAAAATGTTTCTCTATGCAATGTAATATTTGATATAGTTAACAAACGGCTTTTAAACGGTTAAAATGTTATTATCAACATAATCAAAATTGAAAGCCCAATTCTCTCACTTAATAAAAGTTGCCCAATTTACACAACTTTAACATTTGTTTTAGTAGAATGGCTTATTCACAATTTAAAAATATTACATTATAATACATCTACATATTTATTGATTTTGATTTTTAACGAGAATTGTCAGCAAATAAGCTCAAAGAAGAGTACAAGCGAGTGAATTTTAATGCAGATCTGGGTTTCAATGCTTATTTAAGTTGCCATTTCAAGTCAAGCATTTCAAATATTTCCACTTTCCATAATATGAAGTTATTTATTGTTTGTTTTTTTCTTTGAATATTTAATAAAACAACTTAAACAAACTTAAATTAAGTGGTACAACTTTAGAATATTCTTATTGTAGAGCATCTTCTTATGCTATGTGCAGTACACAGTCCTGGACTTGTTTCAGTCAAATATTATCATTCAATGAAATTGGCTTAATGTCGCGGTGTCCTGTTGAATCAAAGGTAATCATAATTCAATTTTATTGATTCTTTAAGAATTAATATCTTGCAATATTTCTTTTTTATATGAAAAAATTCAAGTTTTTTTATTTTTAACCCTTTTACTTCAAATAAATGATATGGGATTGTTTTAAATAATTTTTAAGCTTTAAAATCGACTCGTTTTCTTATTTTTACTTAAAGTGTGTTTAAAAGGTTTAAAAATGCTTAATTTAATGCTTTGATAAACCACTTATGCTAATAATCGAAATGTTGATCATTGGTCCCGAAGATGTGTATTTATAAAGGTAAAACCAAATTTTTGTAGTAATGACGGTATTAACAGTTTGTTATCATGTTGAATTCATCCAAGAACAATTGAGAAAATCAAGATTGCCACGTGTATGTCAGAGGTTTTCTGATTCAAAACATTTGTTTTGTTTTCCAAAAGATTATAGTTGCACAAGTTTTGATAAAAGTCAGATCAGTTGTTGTAACGGTAATGATTTTTTCAAAGTCCTCATTTGACTTACTTTTCCATCAAACTTTTACAGTTTGTCTCTTTTATCTTTGTGAAACGAAGTGATGCAAAGGGTTTAGGTTAAAATAATAATTATTATTTTTTTCCTTTTTAGTTATTTAACAGGTTAACTTTCTCCAAAAACTAATGAACTCATAGCCATCACATAGTTGAATCTTAGGCTGCAATTTAATTGTCACAATTATCCAACTTGCCAACAAAATCATTTAAACAATCGCTTTAAAAGTTTTAAAAGGTACCTAATAAGTAGAGAATTGAAACGTCGCCCCAACCGCCCCACCCCCAACTGGGGCACCCCACCCCACCCTAAGGTTGGGGTGGGGTGAGTTGGGGTAGGGGGCGCAAGTTTAGAGCTCACCCCAACTTCGCCCCAACTTTCGCCCCAACTCCACAGTTTTTCATTGTTTTAGGCTTAATTGAGTCAGTCCACTCTATTTCCAATACTGCCGAAACATAATTCATGCAGTGGGTGACACTGGCGACATGTTGTCGTCTGTCTAGACGTCTTAAAAATACAGACATTGCATTAGCCTTCAAAAGCGGGGATCGTCTTTCCGAAAGTTGCTTGTAACTCATTCGTTTAGTTTATATTCAAAGAAAACTATAGTATATATACACTTTTTGAGCTAGTTTATTTTCGTTTGGGAGACACTGCTTGCTTGCAATAAGGAGGGTTGTCAAATAGAGACAAAGTAACTCAATTAGTTAATTTTATGTTTTGTGTTAATTGAGCTCCAGGAAGACAAATTCATTGTGGAAAGTAATGTTGAGTTTAGTATGTTTAGTTTTAAGCTAGTGCTTACAAGTTGCAACCGAAACGTAAACGTAATTTTGTCAAAACAAATAGTAGAAAATTTAGTTACACTGCATTAAATGAAATGACTTGATTAAATTGGATCTTTTCCCCCAATGGGCCTAATTGGCGGTCCTGGAAAATAGTAATTTGGTTTGTTGATTCTTATCCACCAATAGGTGTCTGAAGAGATTCTCTAATTTGGTATTTGGATCTTACTCCCAATTTGTTGACCAAAAATGTGAAATTTCCCAGGCCCACAAAACAGTCTTGGAACCAACATACTAACACATTCTGACACATCTCAGAATCACGGTTTAAAGGTATAAATACCATAACAACAAATTTGGAAAATATTTCCTTGATCAGAAATTAGGGAGAAAGATCAAACTACTCGTTTACTGAGTTTCCTAGACTTAAACTTGCAAGTTATAGTTACATTTTGTTTAAGAATCCAGCTAACGTACTCGGAAGTAGACAACACTGGAAATATTTTCACTTTGCTCAATCTCGTTTCTTCCTGTTTTTTGGCTTCACGCCCAAATTTTACTCAATCGATCTAACACCATTTAATTTGTGTTTTCCATTATTATTTTGTAAAATTTTCCCTTTTTATTTCAAAATATCAATAAATCTAGCTGAGGCATCAAAGAACCCTTTGATCAACATTTCAGTTTACTCTTACAGTTAACACGTTAATTAACAACTTAATAACTGAATCACCCCAATACCATGGTACATCATTAGAGGATAATAGCCAGTCGCGAAATTTGGATATTTATTTTGCCCACCAATGGGAGGATAAGATTCAACAACCCAATTGGGGTATTTTTCTGGTCAACCAGTTGGAGAAATGTTGGCCCGGTAATTGCTGCTCTTGCTCTGGTAAGTAACACTTGAATCTGTTTTCAATATTGAGTCAAATACAATTGGGGTACCCCAACTCACCCCAACAGTTGGGGCGCCCCAACCTCCCCAACTCGCCCCAACCTTAGGGTGGGGTGAGTTGGGGTAGGGGCAGTAATTTTTCTGAACTTTCTATTCTCTATTTAACACAGTACAATGTACAATTAATACATTTTATTTACTCATTATACTCATAATACAATTAAAATAATTTTGATCTAACATACGCGAAATTGGGTCGAGCACTTCCGATGTAGTTACAAAGGTAAACCCAAAAGTCATTGCAAATCAGTTAGAGATTTGTGTCTCGTTTTGCAAACTTTCAACAAACTTTTGTATTTTATTCAAAGAGAATTAAATTGTGGAGAACAAATGCATTTAATTTTTGTAAGATTTCTTTAAATAAAAATGATTGAATACAGATTAATTAATTCCTGATGTTTCCAAATTGTATTTCGAAAGGTTTCCAACTTTTCTGGACCATCGATTATGAATTGCAAGGGCTTCATAGTACAAAACCTTCGCACCTCATTTTGTTTGTCATACTAATTTTGTTTTTATTTTAATTATGTCAAATTGCGCATGTGTAGATTGATAACTGGAATGTTGTGTTCGAGGTTGATTGATTTATGAGGTCTGGAATTTTCTACATAAAGGCCATTAAAATTTGTTTGAATTTTTATTGCTTGTATATAAAATGTTTTATTTCATTCAAGACAGTGTCAGGTTAATGATACATTAGGTTGGTTTGTTCTTAGTTGGTATTAAATGGTCAACCCAATATTGAAGATTTAATTATATAATTCATTCTAAATTATTTAAATTTTAAGTATTAGGGGCCATACTTTAATTACGTGATCAAAAAATCAAAGATTTTGACCCCCTAGTACCATGCGTGATCAGTCCGTGATCTTGACGTGACCCCTACCCCTACCAAAAAATTAGCTTACAGTTAGCGCAGTGTAATCATGAGACGAATGTGAAATGCGCATGCGTTATATTTGGATTTGTACAGTAAGTTGCATTGTATGGCAACAAACTGTTAACATGTATTTCGATAACTAAAGATCCGAGAATTCGGGATTCTTTGTTTGGTCTGAACTTTAGACCCCTACCAAAATTCCGTGATCAAAGCGTGATCACACCTTGCACCCCTCCCATCCAGTCAGTTGATCACGTAATTAAAGTATGGCCCCTTACCAAACACATTCTCCAAGTAAGACAACACCAATGAAAGAACCGAAAAGATCTTTTTAATACTTGACTTACTTATCGTGTCACCTAACTAAGAATAATAAATACTATCTAAAAGTGGTTCAGTAAATTCAACAGCCGTGTTCATCAAAGGTTTTTTGAATAAAAAGTTTAAAATAAGCAATTTGCAATTTAAGTTTAATTTTTTCTTCAATCTTTTCACTGTCAATATTCTTTGTAGCAGCATGCACATGGTCCACCCTAACTAATAAAAATTTGTCCGTTTTTAAGAATTGCATAAAATGTCTCTCATGTTCAATGTAGACGTATATACGTATTTAACATTTATTGAAACAAAACAACTTATTCAAACTTATGTTGTAATCTTTTATTCACAGAAAATGGTACAAATTTTGAATATTCCTGTAGACTAAACTACTTTTTTGCATTCGCTTATTATTTATATTCTGATCGTGTTGTAACCAAGTCTGATTAATTTCTCTGAGATATCTGCCACCAACATGTATTCAAAGGTAAATTGTTTAGATAATTTGGTTAGTCAAAAATTATTTTTATAGAATATCTCTCTTGTTTTCTCTTTGAATTTTCCAACTTATATGCAATTTGACTTATTAAATCCCAGATTAATGATAAAACTGTCTTCAGAACGTCTATTCAAATCAAACAAAACATCACTTATCATCATATAATTCAACACTTTTATAATATCCCAAATCATGCTAATTGACTAAACATGTGAGTGAGTTGCACTCGTGATTTTGAATATTTTTTGAAAAAGCAAATATTTTTAATTCCTCAATAGACTGTGCAACGAATTATCATCTAATAAATTGTCACTTTAAGAACAAACAGATGTTTGGGGCTTAAAGGTTAATAACATTATAAATGTTTTTATGTCACGATGTTCTATTCCATAAAAGGTTTATAAATCTTTTTCAACCTTTTGCATAGGCAATCGGGCTTCAACTTCATCAGTACTTGATTAAACATAAGAATCAAAATTTATGACTAATTCGTACACTCTCGGAAATCAAAACTTGTAGGAATTCCACTTTTTGAGGATTTTTGTAGGGATTCCATTTTAAATATTTTGTACGAGTAGGCATTCCTCCGTTAATTTTTTTAGGGAATCCAACAAAAAACTAGGGGAATTCCCTACAAATTAAAAGGTTTAATTAGGCAGAAATGTTTTAATAAAAATGAAATTATAAATTCATAAAAAAGATTCTTTCTTATACGATGAAAATAGTGGTCCATAAATAAAGGTTAAAAATTAAAATATTCTAATTTTAAAAATATGTGTTTTTCCATATGAGGTCTAAGGTTTACAAGACGAATCTACTCACTGTTTCACTCTGTTTGAATGTTGAAATAGCCATTTGTAAAGAAAGACAATTTCAAAATTTAAAATTTGACATAATCTCAATAGTATTTTCTACTATTAAAAGAGCAACCGTTTCGTGTTAAGCAAGCTAGTTAGAAAAGTTGAGCTAACCCACAAAATGTGACAATTTAACATTGGGCACAGATTAATTTTCAATAATTCTGGTAACTTCAAACGTAACAAACAAAACAATAGTATATTTATCTAATTGCAGGCAAAAATCGGTGGTCTTCTTTAGTGTTCATCTGCTTTCATAAGCCAACATAGTCTTCTTCGAGGTTTTCGATTTCTTCGGTGCGACATTTTGAACATTTAAAGGTGAAACCAAAACAATTCTCAGACTATCTATAAAAGTTCAAATCTGTTGTCCTCTTTCAATTGTCATTCTTTTTTATTCTTATTTCTTCATAAAAAAAATATTCAATATTTTATAAGTTTTCATCCTCGTTTATATCGCTATCATACAACATGCGAAGATTTAGTCTAACCTGCACTACCACCACCAGTGAAATTTCCAACGAAAACTAAAAATTTAATTTCATAAAACAAATTATACAGTAACATACAAAACTGAGTTCTCGTTCAATGTTATGACTTTCCAAAAAGATTTTTTACTAACTTTACGTTTCATTTCTGGAATTTCAATAGGTTTAAAAATTTATTTTTAGATAGCATAATCATTTCATCAAACATATCATAATTTATATTTAACAACATCGGTATTTGTAAATTTAGTAATAAAATTAATGGTGGACTTAATGGTCAATTCTAACAACTCGTAGTTCAACACCAACATTCTTAAACAAAATTTACAATTATTTCCTTTCTGTCCACCTTTTTGTTTGTTTGTTTTCACACTATAACATTGAAAATTCCCAGTAGCGATTCAAAGGTAAATAACTATCACAGTACCTTAGGAAGTACGCTTGTCAATATTTTTTGATTTGTTTCAATACTACACAATTTATAAATTATTGTTCAATTTTTTATAAAATTTCATAAATTCTATGGTATTTCAAAGGTCAGAATTTCATAAAATTTGAATCGAACATCTTGTATGGTCAAACCAATCAGAATTAAAGTTCGTTAGTAAAGTGATATGAAACAGGTTGCTTTATTGATGCTTCAACACGCTATACTATATGCACTCAATTTAAAAAACTTTTGAATGTGCTTGTCAAAGCTAATCTTAACATACATGCATTTCACATGTCAGTGAGATTGATCACTAAGTCGTCATTGAAATGAAGTTTTTGGCAATTCAAATACAATTCATTTTTTTAAGATGGGTGTTTTTACCTCTGTGCCTTGTTAAGTATATTTTTTTGTATCAATACTACGATGAACATTCACAATAGCGATTTAAAGGTAAATAACTATCACAGTACCTTAGTAAGTACGCTTGTCAAAATTTTTTCATTTGTTTCAATACAACACAATTTATAAATTATTGTTTATTTTTTATATTATTAATAATTTTATTTTTCTAACTTCTTTGAAAACTTTCCAATTTAAAATATGCGTGGTAAACTGTGAACAGTTTTAATGGTTTTCTTCCCTTCTTTCTAACACTTGTTAAAAATCTTTTCAAATAAAATTTTTGGAGATTTTTATTCAAATTTAACACCAAAGACATTCTTAATAAAAGGTTTACCATGCAGTAATTCGGAATTATTGATAAAGGTACTTCAATTCAAAGTTTGAGAGGATGATTTTATCCATAAATTGTCAACATAGATCCAAATTGGGTTTCTCTCACCTCAAATTCATGAGCTCACAACTCATCCACTTATCTTTATGCTAATTCTTGGTAGTTCTTTCTAGTTACAATGCTTTGAATTGGTTATTTCAAATGGTTTAAATATTTTAAATTTTGTCTATTCTCTTATTATGCTAATACACAATGTACTGTCTGTGTGACATTAATAACAACATGGACGGGGTTTTTTACCGCCCTTGTCCTAATTTGGCTTGGGTAGAATTTTACCTTGGTACCACCTTAGCACTTTTTCTGGGGAATCCATAGCCGCCCTCACGCCAGACCTAATGTCGCCCTTGCCCAATGGCATAGAAAAATAACAATGTGAAATTTTATCAATAATAACATATACTTAAATTAAAAAAAAGCTTTTTATATTGTATTTAATATTGATTTGATAATAAATGATTCCGTTAATCTCCTTTATGTTATATGTCATTCTCCTTTCACCTCCCTCTGCATCCCCCCTTTTTATTTTCGACAACTTTATCTAAAGCATATCTTTTTTGCTGGTGCTTATTGACCAATAAAATATTTTAATTTCAATTTGATTTAATTGAAAATAGTTATATTTTAGCGTTTTTAAGTTATTTGCTAGTCTTTGAACAATTCCTATTTTGCTTATTCATCACAAAAGTCAATTAATCGATGGGCACTTCATCCTGCTATTTGCTCTTATTTGGCTAGATTCAGCCAATTTCCATCGCTTTGATTGTCCATATCATTAGTTTATTGCAACGCATCATTGATATGGAATTAATTTCATAAAATGCACACCTTTGTGAACATTTAGAGCTCACATGTGCAATACAAAAGCATGACAGAACCCTACCATAAGCCATCCAATCTTTGTATTTGAATCTAATTAAATTCGTGGCTGTGAAGACACATGCACAACTGCTAGAAATTTATGTCAGGATTATTTTTCCTAGTCCCAAGAATCATAATCTTAAAAGACATTAGCTATATTGTCAAAGGAACAATCAGACATTGCCATTTTAGGGTTTGTCACCTAATCATACACGGTGCCCTGGGTGTGGAACACTTTGGACAGCGTGGATCTTATTATCACGCAGCCAACACCCAATTTAGAGAGTGGATCTTTTATTTCATACGCAAATTAATAATTTATGACAACATTTGCACTACAAATGTGAACATCGAATCAAAATGTCACCTAATCATACTTGACACTATACAGTATTGACCAACCACATACAGTGCCCTCTCTCAGTCAACTCACAGTGAGAGAGTGGGAATACAAAAGGATTGTAGAGCATTAGAAAACGGGTGCAAAAGGTGGTAAGTATGACACTAAATCTCTTAGATTCACTTCATATCTACTTATTAAAACACCTAATAGTGTGGTGAATAGAGTGAGTATATAAGTAATATAAGTAATAAGTCATAAGCCAATCATTGAATTGTACAATGTAAACACACTCAACATAAACAAACCGCCACCGCCATCTAGTGCTTTATCAGTCAAACTTTTACTGTTAGTGAGTGTGTTCACATGTCATCATGCGCTTATCACCAGTTGATAAGAAAAGCACATGTTTTGTTGTTGTCTGTGTGTCTATGTTTTAGTTCTTTTGAGCAAACTCAACAATCCTTTTCTGGACCGTACCTCAGCACCCCTGCCCTTACTACATTATATGACCAACTATTGAACTATTTAAAGTCCACCAGTGAATTCTACTAGTGTCCAATTCCACCAGCTAAAGCAGTGCTCTTTAACTAAAACGCACATTGTCATCTCTGTTGTGTTCCTAATTTATCCGAATCCTAGGGAATCCATCATCACCAGTGCCAGAACCACCTAACAAATCTATTCTTTAAACTTTTACGCATCCATCCATGTATCGCTTGTGATCTTACTCGTTCCAGAACGGACAGAGTAAGTTTTTCGGTGGTTCGACGATATTGCAACCAATCCCGATGGTGTTAAGGTTAGTGATTTTTGGATTAACCAATTAGAATGCGGTATTTTAGTGATTTTGTCCCCCGATTTATTTTTAAGCCAATCAGCTGCGAGTATTCGGTCGAATCTACTTTTGATTCGACCAATCACAGAGTACATGAAATGTGAAATGATGTAACACTTATCCCGAAGCTGAGACCAATGATGTTTCAAATGAGCTTTTTAACACTGATCACATTTCTTATGGTACTTACGAGAAGGGGGACTTTTGTGGCAGCCAATCAGATTTGAGTGATTTTGTCCCCCGATTTGTTTATGAGCCAATCAGTATGCAGTATTTTGTCTTCTGCTTATTTTAGACAAATCAGAATCTAGTGTTTTGTTTCCTTCTTTATTATGGGCCAATCAGAATGCAGCATTTTGTCCTCTTGCTTATTTAGGCCAATGATATTTGAGTTATTTTGTCCCCCGATTTGTTTTTCCACCAATCAGAATTGATCTTTTTTTGTTTTTACCCTTCTCTTAGTCTTATGGAGGCGACCGTTGGCACCATCGTATGTTCCGTCTTGTATACGACACCGTGACCACCGTTTGGAGCATGTATCGGGGTCAGCCCACCCTCACCCTCCTCATGTTTGGCCTACCCACGGCGTTCTTTTCCATCATAATCTACGTGTCGTGCTGTTCGGACATGTTGGATGCTAAGGATGAAGACCTGGATGATGAGGAAGAGGAAGAAGAGGAGCGTGATGAAGGTAAGAGAGGGTGAAGGAGAAGGAGTGTTTGGACTAATGGGATTCTTTATTTTTGTAGATGGTTCTCATGAGAAACGAGAGTAACGGACGATTCTGATTGGTTGAAACGGGTAGAATCTCGAAGGCAGATTGGTCATCACCCACGAAAAAGATACATTTCCCGTAGACTCTATTTTGTATTTTATTGTATGGCCCCCAGCATTACTTTTTTCTAGTCCATTTTGGTGTATACTTATCTTCTATTTGTAAATCTATTACTATCTACTACTATATTTATACAAAGTACAGGTGTGTGCGCATGCGCACTTTAGGCTACTACTCTCTGTATGGATTCTGTGATTGATCATCAGGATTCGCTCTCTTTTTGCTACTGTATCTCTATATATTTTATGGTAATTTTCGTGGTTTTGGTAAAAATAAAAAGATTTTTTGATTATTCTTATTGCGCATGCGTTTTTAATCTGCCGGAAATTTTTTGTCGATTGAAGGGAGAATTTATATGAAATATTGGAATATGTTGTATTTCATTAAATTACAATTTTATTAAAAGGTTTTATTCAATTTTTAATACTAAATTTTAATGTTTTTTTTAATTTTTAAAATTTTTTGAGTGCTGTTTCCATTTGCTGTAAAAAGGTTTTCATATTCTACGTAACTAATCAACTTTGTTACGCAATAACTACCGCAAAGTGCTATATTTAATTTAAATATTTTAATTAAGTTTTTTAAATCTTTGTTTTTAGGAAATAGTTTGGTCAAGATTTTTGTGAATAAATAATTTCATTTTAAACGAAAATTCTTTTATTTCAAAATTTCAATGCAGCCTTGATTGCGAATAATTACAGGTCATCGATATTAATTTTAATCTTTTGAAAGATTAATCGTGTTTTTCTAAATTATTAATTTTATTCAATTAATTTTAATAAATTTACTTAAAATCAAATTCCGCTAAACAAGTTTATTCTTTTAACTGACAACTTTTATGCAAATGGTCAAGACGAACTTTTTATTTTTCATTCTGTTTGCACTTTGAAAGATACAACATATAATGACAGACAATTTTATAAAATTATATAAAATTTATTTTTATTTAAATTTTTATTTTATATTTATATTTAAATTTATTTATTTTAAAAAAATTTTTTATAAAATCACATATTATAATATATTTGAACAATTTAGCATAGGAATTCTTCTGTCACGTACCGCTTTTTTGATCGGCCAATATTGCATTTGACTAAAAGGTTTCAATCTTTATCTGATTAATTTATTTATAATTTGATTTATTTTTATAATAAAATCGTTTTAAATAATATGTTATTAAATACATTATCATCAAATTGCGAAAGAAAAGTCGACCAGGTTTCAATAAAGGTAAAATTAAAACTATATTGTATGCCTACTTGCAATATTTAATTTAATAATTTAAATCTGAATTAAATTAAACGAATCTTTTGAATAGTTATAATATCTGATCACAGGTGACATCACAGGTAATTTTAAAAATTTTAATTTTGATTTCTAAATTTTAAAAAAATTTTACTTAAGAACAAATTCATATAAACAAGTTTTTTCCATTAAGAAGATATTATGCAATTACAAATGATCAAGACGAATGTGGGAGAGTTTATATGAATTTATGAATATTGTACCAGACCAACGGTATAGGTACTCGATGTAAAATGTTGGACAAATCATACACATGCGCAGAGTATAGCTCTATTATTAGATAATCTAAATAATAAGGTAAATTTCAATGTAAGTTCCTATGCGAGATAAAGAAGGTTGTAAAACATAGTGACTGTCATATATCATAAAAGTATAAACGGGGTCACATGTTGAGCACACAAATGCACCCATCCAATTGTGTGTTATCTCGAGATGTATGTACTGTAACTGTCTGTTTCTCAAGGATTCAGGACTTAGAAACATCAAAATACATAAAGATAGCTTGAGTTACTTGGGGGGCTAACATGATTGATTGCCATGTGTCGTACATTACATGTACAAAAATATCTATCTTTATGTCCAGGACTGTACATGTTAAATGTAACAAACGTCATAACCGTCATCATTAAATCTCATATATTGATGTCAATTGTCTCGTTTACAAGTTAACATTTGATAGCAAAAGTGGTGAAGATAGTTTTTTTATGATCAAAGAACCCCCGGTGAAGATAGTAAAAATTCCTTTTGGGACTCCCAAGCAAAAATGGCCATGCTTTTGAGTATATAAGTCCCAAATGGAGAACGTGCAAAAAATCACATTTTCGTACTCTTGGAAACACTCTTGGTTCTTTCTTGAAACTCACTTGAAACCTTATTGAAAATCGTTAAATTTTTCCCAACCTCCGCTACGGAGGTTGGGAAAATTTCCCTTATAAGGCTTTTGCGTTTTTTTGGTATCGTCAACTTTGCAGAACCTTTGTTCCAGCAGCAGAAGAGCTTCATGAGGACGATTATGCACTGAAAACTGAAATCTCGAAGGGCACATTTTGAACTTTGCTTTGATAATCAAATCAAAGTTTGATTACAGTTCAACAGTGTCCATTCAGACTATGGCTCAGCTGTTCATGGGTTCGTTGGTGACCAATCAATTGGTTCTCACGGCTGCATCCTGTGTTGCAAGGTAATGGATTTTGTAAAATTATATATCCCAATTTTAAAACCCAAATTCATTTCTCACACAGCATTTCGCCAAAGTTGCTACGATTCCGCGGATATGGCAGTGCGTACCACAATGAAGGGGGTAAAAAAAATTCGGGGGTTTAGATGGTTCAATTTGTAACCCCCTGCAACACAGGATGCTTCTGTGAGAACCAAAATCCATGTTCACGAGCGTATCCATGCAAAGATGAGCCATGCTCTGAATGGACAAGGTGAAACTATAATCGCGAAACTGTACGTCATTTGTGCCATCGATCACTCTTTTTCTGTGCATGCGTCATTGTCGTCATCTTCTGTGGCTTTCTGTGGCAAGGGCCTGGAATGTTGGTGATACCAAAAAAGTTGGAGAACAAAAAAATCCTTAGAATTAGGAAAAACTTCATTTTTTCAAGATTTTTTTAAGGTGCTGCAAGAGAGTTTCAAGTGGGTTTCCAAGCAAGAGTTGAATGATGATTTTTGGACGTTATAACTCAATAGATCTTTCATCTTGACGATTTTCAAGAAAGTTTCAAGTGGGTTTCAAGAGTGTTCCAAGAGTGTTTCCAAGAGTAGGAAATTGATTTTTTGTACGTTCTCCATTGGAACTTACATACTCAAAAACCATTATTTGAACATTGTGTGAAAGCGATCGGAGGTGCTTTCTTTTATGATTGTTGACTAAAAGGTTTCAATTCTTTATCTGATTAATTATTTCTTTATATTTTGATTTTTTATTATAATAAAATCGTATGTTATCAAGTACATCATCATCAAATTAGTAAGTAAAGTAGGTCAGATTTCAATAAAGGTAAAATCAAAATAATGTCTGTCTACCTGCAATATTTAATTTAATAATTTATCCAAATTCAATTCAACGAATCTTTTGAATAGTAAAAATATCGGATCACAGGTCACATATGTTAATCTTAATTTTGAAAATACTAATCTTGATTATTGATGAGATTTCTAAATTTTAATAAATTTTACTCAATGACAAATTCATATAAACAAGTTTCTTCCATTAAAAAGACTTTATTAATTTTGCAATTACAAATGATCAAGACGAACGTGGGAGAGTTTTTATGAATTTGGGAATAATGTACTCGGCATTTGAGTTGACTTCTTTTCTTGTTCTTTAAAGGTAAAATTAAACAATTTATTTCTGTAATTTATAACTTAACATTCTTCTGTTACATTTCTATACGAATAACTTGACAACTGTGAAACAAGTGCACAAATTATTCCATAACACAAATCTTCATTAAATTGACTTTCAATAATTTTTGACAAATGGTTTTATTCTTTCTAATTCACAATTGAACAATCGTTTTAATTAAACTTTTATTTACAAATATAATTTTTTATTTATTTATTTGAACCTGCTTAAAAGGTAAATTATATTAGCACAACTATTTTTTAATTAAATAACTATGAGCTATTAAGTCATTACAGGTTATGAACAGATCATGATGATCCAAATTGGTTTAAATTTTGTCAAATTTGACTAATGTTTGACACTAATTGATAATTTTATGTATGTAAAGGTTTAGTATAGGTCACAACATTTGTAAAACAAAAAATATTTTTGTTTAGACTCTTTTGGATCATAGATGAATTCTTTTAATTAAGTTTCCCAGATTACATAATTTATCCTTTATAACTTGAAAACAGGGTTTCGTCGCTCGTTCTACTTGAATATGACAAAAGGTTTACTTAATAATAAAATTCTTAACTTTGGTTTTCAATTTTTCAAATCTAAAAGTTAAAGTGATTGGAACGCAGTTTTCCATTGTTATTCAAGTCAGTAGAAATTGCTTAATTCTAAGTCTCAATTCAAGTAAATTTTCTCTGTCCTCTGATAATAATTGGCTTCAATTTTTATGCTCTTTACACTCTTAAAAGGTTCATTTTATACTTACTGATAAATTAATAAAACCAAAAATTTATTATATCACTCTGAATCGATATTGAAAATGGTTTAAAAAAATAGCGTGCTCAATTATCATAAAGTTAGTTTTTCCTCATAATTTGAGTGCAGCCAACAAATCAGTTCCCACGTCCAATGCTTACAGGTCAGAACTTCTAAAAACAATTAAAAAGTATTTCAAGGTAAATTTAATGGCAAAACCAAACATTTTTCTATCAAGCTGTAATGATCTACCATTTGATGAAATGGGTCTATATAAACGAACCTTTTGAGTTTCTAAAATCAGTAATTATTCGCATAATTTTTTATGATAATCTACTTTAATCTAATTTTAACCAACATTGCAGGGTACAAATTTCAAGGGCACAGGTCTCTCAAATTTATTCAATTACATCTACATTTTACATCAAACTAATGTTAATTGGGAATTATATTTGAAAACCTTTGAAATATTCGAATTTATATATGCAAGATTATTCCATCACTATCAGGATAAAGCAAATGGTCAAGACAAAGTATTATTCAGTTTGCACTTAAAAAACATTATAACATTTAACTGTTAAGTTAAAAGCTTTAATTGGTGAAAGAATAAAATACAAAAGTGTCTAGGTGAGCAAGGGAGACACTAAGTCGTTCAGAGCCACCAAAAGGGATACTTGAGTAGTAGTGACAAAACAGGAAATAGACCATCAGAGCTGAGACACAACCTGGAAAATAGAAGAGGTGCTTTAGCACAAGTCGTAGAGACAACTGGTCAAAACACATACAAGGCACTCAGTGATGTACTGTGTAAAAGGTAATTTACAGTCGCATCTCCTGATGCTCCCCTTTTACTCGTTTACGCTGTATATCCTTTTGTCTCTCACGAGTTGCATTGCATGTCTGCTACTGCACCTCCTTCAATGTAACACATACGTTCTGTCTCTCTTCTTCACTTTCCGATTAGACTCGATACCGAGCGGTCGACTCTCATTAAACTCTTCTACATTCTTGCCCGACTATCTTATTCCATCAAAATATATCGTTGGACCAATTGGATCATCACCCGATGTCCCAATTATGTCTACAACTGCTTCGGACAGCAGTCCTTTTTATAGGGAGAGGCAAATGTGCTTTGTCACTGTAAGGTGATGGTCGGCTATGTTCACACTGGGTAGCTGTTGATATAGTGATTTCACCATGACTTAGCAAAAACATGAGAAGTGGTCATGCAGAGAGGGAGCCACTTCTCAACATTAACGACAGACAATTTCAATATTTTCAAATAAACATGTTGCAATATCAATCTGACACTCAACGAAAAATCTGTCAAGATTGTGATTTTAATGGTAAACCCAAACATTTATCTGTCAATGAGTTTTAACAAATTTTTTTGAATTTCTAAAATCCTTAATTATTAGCATGATTTTATTTGTTAAACAACCATTAAATCAACAGTTTCCGTATACACAAAATCACAGGTCACTCAAATTAATTCCATTACTTTTACCATCAAACTAATTTTAATTTTTAATTATATTTATTTTTGAAAGATTCAAATTCATATATGCAAGTTTACTCTATCACAATTTTTGATAAAGCAAATTGTCAAGACGAAAAAAATATTCCGTTTGGTCATTGAAACATTATAACTTTTAAAACAGATAATTTTACTAAATACAATTAAACATGTTTCAGAAATGTTTTAAAAACAATATTAAATTCACATCATTGGGTTGATCATAAAAGGTAATTCAAATTTAAATTCTATTTATTTTTACGTTTTTTAAATTAAACAAACATTTGAACCAGGCATTACAGATCACGGCCCAAATTGACTCTAATAAGTTTAAATTTGATTAAACATTAATCTTTTTATTTAATAAGTTTGTCTTGTTAAGTAGTGTGGGATTTATAAAGGTAAAACACTTTCTTAAATCTTAAAATTTGTTTCACTCAAATTTTTTACATTAAATCTACAAATCGATTCGAAACAACCAATATTTACGATGACTCAAATAATTTGAGACAAATTGAAGAATCAACAATTGTTTTTTTTTCATGAAAATAAAAAATAATCTACGTACTAATTAAAAGTTACATTCTTACAGTGGAATTCACGAAAACTTAAACTTATTGACAATACTGCTATAAACATTATTTTTTGTAAATATATTTTTAGATCTGATCTAGCTATTCGATTTATTTAACGATTTATTTATTTAACTTTTTAACATATTAAGAAGCGTTCGTTGGATGCTGTATTTAAATGATAATATCTTACAAATAATACTTCCACACTAAATAATCGACAAAAAAATCATAATTATCTAAATTTAGCATTTTGGTACAAATCATTTATTAAAATTACTTTTCCAAATATGGAGAATCCAGATTTATGGTTTATTGACACCAAAATGAATTTACAAAGGGATAGAGAGATTAGGAATAAATAAAGGGAAACTGGTTAAACAAGTTTCACTTTCTCCAAATAAGTTATTTTGAGTGCGCATGCGCGTTTTTGTATCTATTACGTGTTCTATGAACGATCCCCTATTCGAAATGTTCTACTTATTACGTTATGTTACGTCGGTTTTGCTGTTCGAGTTTCATTTCTACTACTACTCGTGTGTCTATTTTGGTTTGTTTTGACTCCTCTCTCGACTTTTTTCCCAAGACAAGATGCCACCCAACATTAATGACATGCTACCTGTGGACTGCCTCATGGAAGTACTCTCGCCACTGGACATGCGCTCTCTGTTCATCGTTGGTCGTGTCTGTCGCTTGTGGCGCCACCTCAGTGAGACCAAATGCCGAGTTGTTCGTCGACTTTCGTTAGCCAATCACAAAGCTTTTCATGAAAATAAACTGGACTTCTATGGTATCGACATTACTGCGGACAAGTTTGACCTAGCCCTAGTGTATGGGGATGGTGGTGATGGTGGAATGGTGGCGCCACCAGTCGGGTCCAAATTCAAACGGGGAATACCAATTCGTGGACACTTTGATCGAAAGCTGGACACCGAAGACGATGGTCACCACTTTGGTTCCCTATTCCCGAATCTGACCGAACTGACCGTCACCAATTACGATCGCTCCTCCACGCGCATCCTCTCATCGATCCTATCCAAAATGACCCAACTTCGTACCCTCAAAATTGTGGGCTCCTTCGAGTGGTCAATTCTACGGGCGGCACTCGACAAGCTCACCAAACTGCGCCATCTCTCAATCGATGTTTGCTTGAAGAAGCTTGCCCAACTAGAGGTAGTTGGTAATTTAGAGTCGTTCTACTGTAAGTTCGGTTCGAAGGAGGAGGAATCTGTCGAAATTATGGATTCTCTAGTGAATCAACTCGTTTCGGACAGGGTGGAACGATTCGGTCTTTTCGGGTACAAGGTCAACCAGGACTATGACAGGTATGTGTGTATGAAGTGACGTTCATAAATGACGTATATATTGCGGCCCAGTATGGTTCGGTTCAGAGTTTCAGTACAAGTAGAGAAGCAGTTTCAGTTTGATGGGAGCCAATCAGAAATGTAGTTTTTTGTCCCCTACTTATTCTAGACCAATCAGAAATGTAGCATTTTGTCCCCTACTTATTCTAGACCAATCAAAAAATTAGTATTTTTGTCCCCTACTTAATCTAGACCAATCAGAAATGTAGTATTTTATCCCCTACTTATGCTAGGCCAATCAAAAATTAGTATTTTGTTCCCTACTTAATCTAGACAAATCAGAAATGTAGTATTTTATCCCCTACTTATGCTAGACCAATCAGAAATGTAGTTTTTTGTCCCCTACTTATTCTAGACCAATCAGAAATGTAGCATTTTGTCCCCTACTTATTCTAGACCAATCAGAATGCAGTTACTTGTCCCCTTCTTTATTATTGGCGCCACTATTCAAACGTTCTAAGTGTCTTTTTGACCTTCATCATATTAATCTAGTATTTATCATAGGGCTCCAGGATGGCTTCCAAAAGTGGGGTCAAAGTTGATCCGTTTGATTTGTACCTATGGCCGGGGCTTGCAACACGTGGCTCGACTTGCACCCAATTTGACCTTTCTCGATGTGCTCGTGGACAAAAATTCTGACTTTACGGTGGTTCATCACGGCCAGTTTGGCCTCTTCACCAAACTGATCAAGTTCAAGTTCCACTCTTACTATGGACATGACTTCAGCTGGGACACCATTCGAGCACCTGATCTAAATCACGTGATAATCGGTCATGCAACCGCAAAAGAAGTTGAAGTACGTGGAATTTTTGCGTACTGCACCCGTGACCGTTCAATGGAGGACAAATACCGTCAACTGGTCACCTACTTCCCGAATGCTTCGAAGGTGTCTCTTCGAATTCCTACCGAATTCTTTCACCGATTCAAGAATGAAGTTCTGTGCGCAGAATCCAGTTGTGCCAACTGTAGCTATCTTCACGGTATGATCCAGAACATTCCTGCACCCGAGCCGAACGATCTCGATGAGATTCACCAGCAAGTTCGACTTGTGCTGGTCAATGGCACAATTGTGCAACACACTTTTATTCTGTGCTCAATCTGATTTATTAGATTATTAATCTTTCATTTATTATTTTTATTGATAAAATTCGCATCAACCAGCAGAACATTTTTCTGAATTGTCAAACTTATTGCGTTTTTATTAAAGGTTTTTATTAAATTTTAATTCTCGTGTTTCTTAAATTTAATTAAATGTTTTCTTTAAAAATGTTTTCAAATTCTGTCTCACTCATTCAACATTATTACACAGCCAGCCAAGAGATTAAATTAAAAATTTTTTATTTTTATTTATGTTTAAATTTCTTTGTTCTTGACTTTTTAATGGTTAGAAATTTTATAAATGTGATTTTACTCTATGAATTTTTTTAAATTGAAAGTGTATTTATTGAAATAGCAAATTGGACAATGTGAAACAGCGAACGGAGGTGTTTCAACGAACGTGGTCCAGGTCAACAAAAAGGTCTCAATTTTTATATTAATTAAATTATAATAATTTATAATTTCATATAAAATTCTTAACAATTGCATATATCACTTAAATTTTATTTGGTTTACCTGAATACTGCAATGGCTGCAAACTTAAATTAAAAATAATTTCTTAACTAATTGGTGATTGGTTGGTTATTTGGGGATAGAGTTTATATAAAGGTTTAAATATTTTTCTTATCAACATCTCAATCATTCATGATTTATTAATCCTGCTCAATAAAAATTAAACAGTCACTGTTTCCTAATGAAAAGATTAAAAATTATTTTAATTTCTAAAATTCAATTTAAGCAAATTGTCCAAGAAATTCACTTGTTTGAAATTCTCAATTCAGTACGAACAATTTAGAAACGAATTTTTTCCAAACAACTTTACATCCATTTTTTCAATTGTACTAAATTGAACACATGAAATTTCAGTTATTTTCAAGATTTAAAGTAAACAGATTTAAATATATTTCTTTGGAATTGGCTCTTTTTTCAAAAGGCAATCCTAGTCACCGGGTTTTATCGATATGATAATTTTAATTTAATTTAAGAGAGCAAGTCTTTGAGTATACAGCCAACAAAGTCAACATTGCCCTGAACATTCTTCAAATATTCATTTTTCACAGGTCCAGTTATTAGCGTTAATTGGAGTGTCTTATAACTGGTTAAAATTTTAGTTAAACCGTTGGCAATCAAATCCATCGGCATTGTCTTTCAATTCTATTCCAAATTCTAATAAAAAAAAGTCAAATAGTTGAAATTGCCAAACCCGAACCGAACGATCTCAATGCAACATTTGATTGCACATGTTATTTTTGATTTATTATACTGAATTATTCTAGTAAATATACATTCTGCATAATATGTTGCAGTGTTGGTTTCGTTCAACTTTCATTCTGTTTTTTAAAAAGGTAAAGAAACTTAAAAGAAAAATTTAAGCAAAATTGTGATGATTAATTTGCAAACATTTGAAAACCAATGGCGATTGTAAATGCCATTTTTGATTTGTACCGTGATTGGAACCATTGTGTTTGAATTACTTTGTATCGTTACAGGTAGATAATATAAAATTGAATTTTGCAAATGTTTTAATTGAAATATAATTGTGTTTTTCTAATAAAGGAAAAATAATTTCCTGGAACAGAACACACGATTAAACTTACTACCTAAACTTAAACTTCAAGGTGCGTCAACCCCTAGAAATTATTAGATTGATTAGTTACACACAGATGAAGCGAAATAAATACTAATAAAATAAATAAATAAATAGAAACTACACTAAGTGCACTATGAATGTCCTCAAGTAAAGTGTAATTAAGTGCATTACTTGATAATTGTTTCCAAGGTATATTTCGAAATAGCAGTGAACTTTTTATAAATCTGTAAAATCAATTATCAAGCCTGATCAAGACAAACCACGAGGAAATTTGTTTGTTAATATTAATCATATTTTAATTAAATTTTTAAATTTTTGTTTAAGGTTTCACTTTTTTATAATTTTGAATGTCTATTTCATGCCAAGCTTTAGCAATACGCAGATTGAAAGTGTTTAATTTAATTTAAATATTTTAATTAGTCTTTACTTTATTCTAGGCTTTTTAAAGGTAAAAAACTTAAATTCAATTTTAATTAATGTTTCTGCTCTTTCTTTAAATTAAATATTTTATGAATAACTATTTGGGGTTTTCCTGTCCCAGTTCTTCAATGGTTACAAGCTTAAAATTTTCCTATTTGGTTTGTTTATTGAGTCGATATTGGATTTAATTTGATTTGCATGAAGGTTTAAATATTTGTTCGATTTAAAAATCTTAAGTCATTTCGGAGGATATTTATGTAATTTTGAAAATATTCTTGATTTCTTTACAAAAAAATGTTATACATAATTTTGATTAATTCAATTTTAACCTTCCTATCAAATCTTCGTTTGATTGAACACGTGTTTCAACGAACAATTAATCAACACTTTCCAATTGAACTAAATTGACTATTCTCCATTATATTCTCGATCATTTTTACCATTATAAACAGATAGTCCACAGATTATCGTGTCACACAAGTTAGCTATACGTACAAGTTAGACAAGCGGCCCTAGTATGACAATTCATCATTGCGTACTCCAGATTAGTTCTCAATAACTTTTGATTGATAGATTTATATTATGTCAAAGCCTTTGTACTCATAATAAAGGTTAAAAACTAAACAACTGTGTATCAGTATCTTCAAAACAGATTCATATTTAGAGAACCACAATGTAAAAAATTTTTTAGCAATTTTTCAGATTGTCTTACTACTAATCAATCAGGCCATTATATTTTATAAATTCAACAAAACATTGAATTTGTACAAAATAATTTGATAAAGGTAAACGCATTTTTAAGAACTAGTGATGTACGACGTACAATGTTCCTATCTCTTCTTAGTAAGTCTCTCTCTCTCTCTCTCTCTCTCTCTCTCTCTTTTCTGTTTATATTTTTAAAATCTATCTTTGGATCTCCAATTAATATTTATTACACATTAATGGAAATTCTATATTCCAGCATTCAATATTTTTTTTATATAAAATGACTGATTTTATTTTACATTTAAAATTTCCAACATCATCTCTTTTGTTGCCGATTAAAAGGTTTTTAATTATTTGAAAAATTTTTAATATCACTAATCGCATACATCTTATTTTACTTGATTTAATGTTACATAGATAGATCGAATTAAAAGGTAATAATAATATTTATTGAAAATAATATTCATTAGAGTTACGGTCTGGTAGGACACACTTATGCTTCTAATCGTCTTTATTGGTTACACACGATATGTACAACAACTCGAGGCAACGCCGACACTCCAACTGGCGTGCTCGCTCCCTCACACATGCTTATATACACAGCTAGGTCCGTCCACAGAGGACGTTACCTCGAAGGATCTAGAAAGGTCCAGGTGATGGCGACTGCAGCGCCATCCACTACATTAGGAATATATTCTTTGATGCGAATGGATAACCAGAAGCTTTGGATTAACAATTTATCTTGGGTTTTCAAGATGGCACTCGCATTCAAAACAAAGTTTGAATGCGTGGTTCACCTGAATAACTGTAAAGATCTCGACGCTTCTTTTAAATGGTAAAAAGTTTAAATATGTGAAAATTTTGTTTATTTATCCATTTGGCACAAATAATAAAGGAAAATAAACAAGAAAACTCATGCAAATTTATTGTTAATTTGGTGCCAATTTATGAATGTTAATTAAGACACACTTGTTTTTCATATAGTTACAAATGGTTTTATTTTATTTCATTCACAATTGAGCGATCGTTTTATTTAACTTTTGTTTCTTTACATTCTTTTATTTATTATATTATTAATCGTTTTGTAATAAAGCTTATAGGTATCAAAAAAGTTAATTATGAAAATTATTTTACTTATTTTTGTAGTTTTTCCCACTCATAATAGTGAAAAGATATTCACTCATAAAGAAGAAGCTTAGAAGGTTTCCTCACTAATCAACATAAAGATCAGCATCATGGTTTGCTTTCATATGTTTTTTTTACTTATATTAATTTGCGCCCAATCTATCGATTCATCTCTATCTTGATTAACTTGAAATTACTAAATGGCAAGTCTTACAATCTCTCACTCAATCTTCAATAACTGATTTCAATCGGTTTAAAAAAAATTCTTCAAATTACCAATCTAAAGTATCTATTAGCCTTGATTATTCGCCATTGAAGTTATAGAAAGTTAAGTCATATTTTTGTTTTTGCAAAAAACTTTCTTTATATTGATTCATTGGATTTGTTTGTTTATCAATATACTGAATTTCAAAGTTTAATTGAATACATTTAATTTCTTTAACAAACCCCAACATTTGCATACAGCTAAAAGTGTATATTATTTATCTGAGGTCACAACCATATTTGCGAACTGTGCGCTTTACTTCTTAAGATTAAATAATAAATTCCATATTGAGTTTTTTAAATCCTATACTTCGTACAAGTCCCGCAAAACTAACGTTTTGCCTTTGGGACTTGTACGAAGCCGCTGACAGCAAGCTGCCAGCGGGCCCCCACCACGCCTAACTCAATAAAAATTGAAGTATAAAATATGAAATAAGATGGTAATACGTCACCGAACGGTTCACGGTCCTAACCACCTAGCCTAACCTAAACCCAACGACGCCTAACAACCACCAAACCACCTAACCTAACCTAACCCAAACCGAACGACGCCCAACACCAACCTAACTACATAACCTAACCCAAACCGAACCGAACGACGCCCAACACCCACCTAACCACCTAACCTAACCTAACCCAAACTGAACGACGCCCAACCCCCACCAACCACCTAACCTAACCTAACCTAATCTAAACCGAACAACGCCCAACACTCACCAAACCACCTAACCTAACCTAACCCAAACCGAACGACGCCCAACACTCACCAAACCACCTAACCTAACCTAACCCAAACCGAACGACGCCCAACACCCACCAAACCACCTAACCTAACCTAACCCAAACCGAACGACGCCCAACACCCACCTAACCACCTAACCTAACCTAACCCAAACTGAACGACGCCCAACCCCCACCTAACCACCTAACCTAACCTAACCTAACCTAAACCGAACGACGCCCAACACCCACCTAACCACCTAACCTAACCTAACCCAAACCGAACGACGCCCAACACCCACCTAACAACCTAACCTAACCCAAACCGAACCGAACGACGCCCAACACCCACCTAACCACCTAACCTAACCTAACCTAAACCGAACGACGCCCAACACCCACCTAACCACCTAACCTAACCTAAACCGAACGACGCCCAACACGCACCAAACCACCTAACCTAACCTAACCCAAACCGAACGACGCCCAACACCCACCAAACCACCTAACCTAACCTAACCCAAACCGAACGACGCCCAACGCTCACCAAACCACCTAACCTAACCTAACCTAACCCAAACCGAACGACGCCCAACACCCACCAAACCACCTAACCTAACCTAACCCAAACCGAACGACGCCCAACACCCACCTAACCACCTAACCTAACCTAACCCAAACTGAACGACGCCCAACCCCCACCAACCACCTAACCTAACCTAACCTAATCTAAACCGAACAACGCCCAACACCCACCTAACCACCTAACCTAACCTAACCCAAACCGAACGACGCCCAACACCCACCAAACCACCTAACCTAACCTAACCCGAACCGAACGACGCCCAACACCCACCAAACCACCTAACCTAACCTAACCTAAACCGAACGACGCCCAACACCCACCTAACCACCTAACCTAACCTAAACCGAACGACGCCCAACACTCACCAAACCACCTAACCTAACCTAACCCAAACCGAACGACGCCCAACCCCCACCAAACCACCTAACCTAACCTAACCCAAACCGAACGACGCCCAACACTCACCAAACCACCTAACCTAACCTAACCCAAACCGAACGACGCCCAACCCCCACCTAACCACCTAACCTAACCTAACCCAAACCGAACGACGCCCAACCCCCACCAAACCACCTAACCTAACCTAACCTAACCCAAACCGAACGACGCCCAACACCCACCAAACCACCTAACCTAACCTAACCCGAACCGAACGACGCCCAACATCCAACTAACCACCTAACATAACCTAAATCTACGCTTATCGACGGAAAAACGCACCAAAATTCGAAATTTCAATTGTTGATCAAATTTTTCCTTTGTTGCATTGTTGAACTTAAATGATGACATTGTTGTATGCAACAAACAGCGTGACAGACAGACCATACGTACAACAGAATTTTAATAGAAGTGGGATTATATTTAAAAAAATTTATTTGAAAAAAAACAATACTACTTAAATCATTAACTTGTTCAGATTTTCAAAAATTAAAAAGGTTCAACTAATTTAAATTCACAGATGACCCTGTGAGATGCCCTATTGAAAAGGCTAATTAAAATTAAATTTTTTATTAGAGAAATTCTATATATTTATAATGGTTAGCATATTCTCGTTTATACTAAAGATTTTCAATCAGACTGCAAAATTAGCATAATTATTTGAGTTTTTATTGTTGCAGAAAAGAGCTCTTTGGATGTAAAGTTTCATGCGTCATTGTCATCTTTATCCTTCTTAGCAAAAAGGTAAAACTATCAACAAACTTGAACAATTGTAAAACAACATTCACAAATATATTAATTGACAAGTTTATTCAATTCAGTTTTCCTGACAGTTGCAGCATTAAACAGTGCCCTTTCAAGGTAAATCCCCACACAATAGTACCAATAAGTACGTTTGTTTTTATATATTTTTCTTTTGAAAATCAAGTGGCGGTAATCTTCATTTGAATATTTTCAGGTTTACATGTTTTTAAAAAGTCAGTCCGTGATATGAGATCATATCGATCAATTGAGACAATAGTCACATCTTTTCATGATTTGAGAACTGATGAATACAAAAAACTAATGAGGAATTGAGAAACTTGAGAACACGAGAAGAACATAACAGGTTTTCTCATATTAAGCTGGTCATTGGGCATTTAATAATTTAAATATTTCCTTTATTCAATTATGCATTAACAAACTCAACAGATTGTGCTTATCACAATGTTAATTCAAAAGCTCCGTCTTTCGCGTTTTTAATGGTAATACTTAATTTACATGTTAAAATTAGTCATAAACAAATAATAAAGATTTCGTGTATGGTTTCATTATTTACCTATTTACCGAGGATCTTATCTAATTAGCTTGACAACTATAACCCAATTTATATTTTCACCCCCTCAGTCGAGAAGAAATACCCTATTTACCGAGGATCTTATCTAATATGCTTGACAACAATAACCCAATTTATCTTTTCACCCCATCAGTCGAGAAGAAATACCCTATTTACCGAGGATCTTACCTACTTTGCTTGACAACTATAACCCAATTTATCTTTTCACCCCATCAGTCGAGAAGAAATACCCTATTTACCGAGGATCTTATCTAATATGCTTGACAACAATAACCCAATTTATCTTTTCACCCCCTCAGTCGAGAAGAAATACCCTATTTACCGAGGATCTTACCTACTTTACTTGACAACTATAACCCAATTTATCTTTTCACCCCATCAGTCGAGAAGAAATACCCTATTTACCGAGGATCTTACCTACTTTACTTGACAACTATAACCCAATTTATCTTTTCACCCCATCAGTCGAGAAGAAATACCCTATTTACCGAGGATCTTATCTAATATGCTTGACAACAATAACCCAATTTATCTTTTCACCCCCTCAGTCGAGAAGAAATACCCTATTTACCGAGGATCTTATCTAATATGCTTGACAACAATAACCCAATTTATCTTTTCACCCCATCAGTCGAGAAGAAATACCCTATTTACCGAGGATCTTACCTACTTTGCTTGACAACTATAACCCAATTTATCTTTTCACCCCATCAGTCGAGAAGAAATACCCTATTTACCGAGGATCTATCCGTCATTACTTGACAACTATAACCCAATTTATCTTTTCACCCCCTCAGTCGAGAAGAAATACCCTATTTACCGAGGATCTTATCTAATATGCTTGACAACAATAACCCAATTTATCTTTTCACCCCCTCAGTCGAGAAGAAATACCCTATTTACCGAGGATCTTATCTAATATGCTTGACAACTATAACCCAATTTATCTTTTCACCCCCTCAGTCGAGAAGAATTCTCCTAATTAAAAAATACAAAAATGTATTTTATCTGCTTTGACATTAAAAGCGCTTTCAGACTTTGTAACGAGCATGCTTTATCGTTCTGCGTACGCGGTGAGCACTCAAAGCATGCGCAGCATGTCCAAGTATAAATGGACAAACAGAAATTGAATTAAGTCACTCGAATATATAACTTGTACATCACAATATAGTTACTTATAACAGTTGCAATTGAAATGGCTACAATCAATCTATCCAATCTTCCAGACATTTGCATTTTGAGTATATTTCGTACAATTTCCCTTTCTGATCAAATATTGCACATTCAACTTGTGTGTCGTCGTTGGCGTCTTCTCCACCATGAGACATCTCGTCAAATCAAATCTCTGGTTTTGGTGGGACCCCACAACGCAACTGGAAGTTACCATAGTACCCACTGGCGTCGTAATAATTATAAATTGTTTTTATCAAAATTTGTTCAAACTTCCTCCGATGTGATCACATTTAAGCATCAAAACACTCATCTTCTGTTGGCAAGCAACAACTGTCTGTCCAACAGTGTGTGTGAGCACTTTCTGAACAAATTTCCGCACATTCTCTCACTGGACTTGGTGCACATTTGTTTGGAACAAGAAATTGTCGGTGTGCGTCAACTGTTGGACGGGTGGAAGGATAAACTGACCGAACTGAATGTCTACTATATGCCACAAGAGCACAAAGATGATGGACGAAAGATCAAACCGCGCCTGCAGTCCACTCGAGCACTGCACCAGTTGATGGCACAAGTGTCCTCTTTGGTACAACTTGAACGTATTGTTTGCACATTCCCAAATTTGCGAAATCTAATTCTCGATGGCAATCTTTCTTATGGACAAGAATATTCTGGCACTGATGAGGAAAGACAGACTGGCAGCATTCGAAAGAACTGTGTCCCTTGTGCAGAGTACACCACTTTGAGCATCTATCACGCAGCTTCACTTGGTTGTAAACTCAAATTGGTTAAGGCACTTTTGGACAACAATCGACAACTGGAAAAGATTTACTTTGAAGTTGAGCCGTGTACAATCACTTACAAACAGAGATTTGAAGTGTACTGCTGTGCAAGTGACAGTGAAAGTCAGTGGAAAATTGTGACACTCAAAGAATTGTAAAACAATGCACGCACTCGTTTGAATTTATATCACAGTAAATTATATTTTCTAATAAATCAAACAAAGCTCTTCACTTATAATATATTCACAACACAATTTAAACACATATTATAAGAAAAATCTTTCTTTTATTCGTGAAAACATTTAAAAAAACTTTTCAAATTCTCCAATTTGTTAATAAGTTTTTTAAATTGGATTTATGAAGGGATTATATGTTGCTTTCTTCATTGTTTAAAAAGGTCAAGCAAACTTTTATTTCGTCAAAATCGCTTAAGCTGACGCAAAGTCATTTTGACATTTAGATTTGTTCATTTAATCATTTTTTAATAAAACATATCTTTTTTCTTTTAGACTTTTAGATTATCTGATTTTGTTTAATGTGAATTGAACACACAACAGAGTTTTATTTTAAATCAATCTTTACGTGTGTTCGACTCTATTTGCAACATTAAAAATTTGGTGACTTATTTTATTTTAATTTAATTTAACTTAAATTTAATTTAACATTTTAATTTTAAATTTTTTCATTTAATTTTTTTTCCAGTTTAAATTTCACTTTCTTTCTCGAAAATGTGCGACATTGAAGTTGCCGCTGTGGTGATGCACAATGGTTCGTCTATGTTTTCAAATTCCATATGTCATATAAATCAATTTAATGTACTTGACTTTTCATGACAATCTTTAACTGGTAAACTATATTTTTAATTGGAAAACATTTTTTATATAGTAAGATATTAAAAATGTTTTCTCTCAAATTATTATTTACTAAACATTTTATTTTTATATTGGATTCAAATTGAACCGTATAGAACCAGCTTTGTGTTTTAAAGGTTAAAGTAACTCTTTTTCTGTTCTTTTATTTACTACAGATTTAAACATATTTAGATGCAGAATAGTTTTATGATTTTATATTCTTATTTTTTTTGTATACCAAATAAAATTCAATTAAATTGTGATTTACGTTTCTAACTTACGATTTGCATTAAACTTTGCAAAATGCATTTTATTTCAAAGCAAATAAAATCTATCAACTCTTTACATAATCTTGACTTAATAATACATTAAACATGTGCTTTTGATGTAACGATGATTTTCTTGCAACTACACGATGAGATTGTTTTAAATGATTTTTATGCTTTAAAATCGACTCGTTTTCTTTTGGTACTTAGTCTGTTTAAAAAACATTATTTTATCCATTTAAAAATGACTTTAATTAATTAATTTTTTAAATTCAAAAACTCTGTTCTTTGTTGTTGTGTCTGTTTTCTACGAAATGGTAATCTGTACAGTATATTGGATTTTTTAAAGTCTGCTCTGTTGTAACGTATATTATTTTATTGTAGTGTTTCGAGGTGTGGTTTCTTTTGAAAAGGTTTTCATTTTAAAAACTATGTACTGAATCAGTAACTTTAATTCAGTAATTTCATCAATACAGTACACTATTCAATAGAGCAATCGGCCTATATATTTCTATTAATTTAAAAATCTATACAGAACAAACATCACTTAGGATAAAATTATTAATTATCTTACAAACATTCTTGCTTTGATGATGTGGCTTCGTAATTGTAGAAAAGGTAAATACAAATTCTTATTTGAAACCACAGAATTCAACAAATGGATTGAACATTAAAGAGAGCTTCCACATATATCAACAATGTTTACACGGGTCTTATTGACTACGGATAAAAAAGTTGAAATGTTAAAATGTTAATGTTGAATGCATAGAAATGTTGTACCTACTTCTTGTTTCTATTTTCTTTTAAAATGTAAATAATTCTAAAGCGAAGTGATGTAAGATACCCAATACTTTACACTTGCCATTCATCTATTCTCATGCCCATTTATCTCCTCTTACCTCAACTTATATACTAACTTCATCCCACTTTATTTGTTTTCATTCTTCTCCTCTGATTGTCCGTGGAATTGTTTTGTTTTGTTTCTATGTTTCCGTGTATGTCGCTTTGCATTCTTATTTGCCTGTTGTTACATTTTAAATGTGACATATATTAAAGGCAACAAAACAATTTCTACATATAACAATCACAATATTTTATCTGACGAGATTCGAAAATTGACTTTTGATAAATGGTTTTTATTAAATTTAAATTATGTTTACGAGATTTTATTTATTATAACAAAAGAACTGACACTACTCACTTGTCTATTACTTATTACACGCTTACACCACAATTAACAATATTGTAATATAAATTATTGTAATCATATTTAATAATAATAATAATAATAATAATAATAAAGTTAAGTTTGCAAATCCAATCCATTTAATATACACTTCAATGGTTTCTCATTTTGAAAAAATATTACTCGAAATGAATATTAGAAACGTTAAAGTTATGATATTTGCCACTGAGTTGCTTAAAAGGTTTAAAAAATGATTTTTTCACTCATTTATAAAGTGACTGCACAACAAGTTATCGGTTTCATTGTTATAAGTTACTAGTTGAATCGACATTATGCTTTTATAAAAGGTTATTGATATTTTTTATATATTTTTGATTAATTTATGTTTTATTAAATTGTTAAATTCGAACCAATTCACAATTCTCTTAAATCATTTTTTATATTTTTTTTATTAATTTGAGAAACATTCAAACGAATTAACAAATGAGTTAGCAAAGCCAACGTGGGTTTAAATAAGAAAAGTCATTTATTTTATGTTATTTCGCTCATTTTATTTATCGACAACATTTTAAGCTATTAAATGGTCAAATTTTTCTTCATTTTAACATTGTACAAAGTGAAATTGTATTAAAAAATTTTGAAATCAAATTGTGTTCCCCTTCGGATTTTGTTTAAAAGGTTCACATAGCAATCATTGTGAAGTACAATAAAACCTGATTATAATGATTTCATCAATTCTGATGGTCTACTACTTCTGAAGGAATACTACTCGCTTTCCCAATTCTATTGTAAAATTTTGTCAACTTTTGTTACACCCAAAGTACTTAAATGAATACCAACAAGGTTACATATTCAATACAAGCTTCTTCGAATTCTCTCAGTAAATCCATGCAGTTTGTAATGTTCAATGTATAAAAAAAATTTTGTTGAGACGTATGGTAGGCGGATTCACAAAAGGTTAAAACTTCACTTTATAAAACTTTACAAAAAGCCATTTCTAACACTTTAAAAAGTTATCACTTTAAATTGAAAAATGTTTTTATCTAGATACAATAATTTGTTTCTCTTCCATAACTGTCTCATAGATTATAGATTCCTTTATTTAGTTGTCTAGTTAGTGAAAATGATATCATATTTACATTAAAACACTTCACATTCAACATATTAAGTCTAACTTGCCCACTTCAAAAGTGCAAATTTCATATCATAATTTAGTGCAATTAACCCGTTCCCTGTGCCAACTTGGCCACACTGTGGAGGGAGATACATAATGCCTAGAAAGCTGAAACTTTACCAGGGCATCCCTTAGGTCCGTCGGACCGCCGCTAGGTACCCAAAGTTCCACTAGGATTCTATTCGCCGGATTTGTTCCGATCAACCCGATCTTGATCTAGATCAATTCTGCTCGTCTTCCTGAGCATTTTGATATATAACTTGCCATAGTATCCATTTTGGAACACAAGAATCCTGGAACCAAGTACCAGATAATGATATTTTAGCATAAATTTGGTATCGAAAACGGATTCTACGGAAAAAATCATGCAGAATAGACACCTCAACCATAAAAATCCATACAAGCAAAGCAAAGATACACTCTTTCAAAAAATGTCTATTTGGGACCCGGGATGTCTGTCTGTCCGTTCTAGGGCCAAACTAAATTTTGATTTTTAATATGTTCCCGTGCATGAATTTTAATGAAACCGCTACCATTTTCTTCAGGAGAGTTAGTAGAATGCAATAGTCTAATCGTTTTGTTTGAAAAATGGATTTCCTGGAACCGGATCCTAGGCCCTGGACCCAAGTCAAACAAATTGCACAAATAGTACAATAAAATGGCAGAAATGTAATGTACTCATAATTCTGAGCATTTTGATATATAACTTGACTATATTAATCATTATTTTAAGAAAAAATTATTGGGACCTAGAATGGACAGACAGACATCCCGGGTCCCAAATAGACATTTTTTGAAAGTGTGTATCTTTGCTTTGCTTGTATGGATTTTTATGGTTGAGGTGTCTATTCCGCATGATTTTTTCCGTAGAATCCGTTTTTGATGCTAAATCTGTTCCAAAATGGCATTATCTGGTACTTGGTTCCAGGATTCTAGGGTTTCAAAATGGATACTATGGCAAGTTATACATCAAAATGCTCAGGAAGACAAGCAGAATTGATCTAGATCAAGATCGGGTTGATCGGAGCAAATCCGGCGAATAGAATCCTAGTGGAACTTTGGGTACCTAGCGGCGGTCCGACGGACCTAAGGGATGCTCTGGTAAAGTTTCAGCCTTCCAGACATTATGTAGCTCCCTCCACGGTGTGGCCAAGTTGGCACAGGGAACGGGTTAATATATTATATCTTGTTCACTTGTTGGTTTTAAAGGTAAAAAATTAAAAACAAAGTTTGAAGACAATTTTATAGATTTACAATTTAACTTTTTAACATAGCAAATACTTACGTTCCATGGAAGTTTGAATTGTGAATACATTTCTATAAAAGAATTATATACAGAAACGTTTTTTTTTGTCTAATAGTGTTTGCTTTAAAGGCTGGTTTTTACCTCTTACTGATGAGAATAAAACTCATGCTCAACAGCTTTCAAATTGGTTTGGTCGAAATAGATCGAAAGATATTGATATGGAAATTAATCCGACTCACAATTACTTAGTTTGTTTCATTTTAAAAATATTATCTTAATTATTGTCTTAGAACGCTGTATTATTAGTTTTAACTTTAAATACTAAATGAGTAAAGAATATCTTATCAATACAGTGGAGGTAATTCTCAAAATGGTTTATTTGAATTTTTATGATCATTCTTAATTGGCTATTGAGCAGATTGAGTCAACAGATGGATCATTTATGAAATTCTCGATTTCAGTGTTTAAATTTTTGTCCCTTAAACAATTCAGTTAAACTTTACACATACATTCAGTGCTTTATTGTATAAAAAAAATTTTTGAATTAAATATCAATGTAATAAAGTATTGTGCTTTAAAATATTATTGTAAGAGAATTCATGTTGTAATTTTTTTAGCCGTATGTGTTAGCCATTTAATTTCTTTTTTCAATATATTTTAACTCCTGATTGCACCTAAGTAACACACGAAGACTCCACAAAGAATCTTTCCAACGAATCTCGAACGAATTTCCAACCAAAAAGTCTTTATAATGTACACCAATGTATCAAATATTATCTATTCTTACACATTGTTGACATGAAATTGTGTAAAAGATTTGTTTTTATTCGTTTGTTTTTCAACATTTAACATAAGGTACATTCACTATTCTTTATGTTTTCGGTCATGTCATTCAATCGAAAGCATTCATTAAAAAACAATTTTCTTTTAATAATTAAACCAATCTCCGATTTTCCAAAAAAACAAAGTGGTTTCAACTTAAATTCAAAATTTACGGATAACTGTGTGAGTGCTTTTCCGAAGAAACTCGATTCGACACTAATATTACAGATCGTCAAGTCAAGCATGCCGAGTGGGCAATTCTTGGTGCATTTTCTTTGTTTTTCATCATTTAAAAAGATAATTCAATATAAAAATACAATTAATTCAAACTTAAGCGTCCATGTATGTTTTGTATCTATCCAGCTTAAATCAAATAGCTTTTATATTAAATATGGTTTTATTAGTACAATGCGTTTATCCGCATTTTGATGAAGTTTATTTTTATACTCTTCACTATAACGCATTTGATGTAAACTTTTTAATCATTTCTAATTTCCAATTTTATGTTTTGTTAAAGTTTTTGTTATAATTGGAAACCCCTAGAAAAGATAATTTATTAACTTAGAAAGATGACTTATTCTTTAAAATGGTTAATTTAATTTTTCTCCAATCATTTTGAATTGTTTTTTGAGTAAACTCTTGTACAGTATGCAGGAAGTAGTTATATATCATTCTTTCAATCTCTGGTAATGTTTTCAAAAGGTTAAAATAATAATTGTTAATTAAGGAATTTTAATATTCCTTCTTTAAAAATCAAATATTTTTTATATTTCTATTATTGCATTTATTCAATCTTGTTTTCACTGTTTTCCTCTATTTTATTTTGGGCGATAACCTTTCTGCTTTTGGGTTCGTTCGTTCGTTCATTAATTCGCAATTCGCTCAGCTAATTAGTTCGTTTTTAAAACATCTTTAAGTCGAATCAGGTAAACAACATATAATTGATTTGTATTTATTTCTGACATATGTTGTTAAACGGTAAATAACTTTCTTAATTATTCGTTCAAATGACTTTTCCTTGTTGCTTCTCTGTTTTTATTCGGTTTGTGTATTCTGAATAAATCATTCACGTTTATTATAGACAAATTATTGAAGTCTTTTAAACAAATAATTTAGAATGTTCCCCACACAGTCCC
Source organism: Rhizoglyphus robini (assembly GCA_023373905.1). NCBI lineage: Eukaryota > Metazoa > Arthropoda > Arachnida > Sarcoptiformes > Acaridae > Rhizoglyphus > Rhizoglyphus robini. Next base: position 507,922 of record JAKIJQ010000034.1, on the reverse strand, counting down.
GGACTCCCTATCATTTAAAGATACTTTTATATTGAAATAAATCATTTTATCTTCTTCAAATGTCCCGGTCATTATCTTGTAACACGTTTACAATTTTTTTCGCTTAAGATTGTTTCCTTACAAAAAGTAATTTACAAACAATTGTTCAGAACTTATTGATGTTGTTAACAACTTATGAAATGAACCATACAGGACAATTATTATTCGATTCATTTTGTGTTATTGTAAATTTTTTCATGATTGACTTCTTAAAAGGTTAAACTCTTATTTTTATATATTACTTTACTTAAATTAATTGACTGAATATATTATTTTAATTATCATCACTTTTATTTTCCTATAAAAGAGCTAATGTTTTTTAATTTAAATTTCTTGCGTTTCTTGAATACTTAAAGGTAAAAACATATTAATCCTGTTTTTATTTTAATGAATCATATCAATGTCCGCGCGTGTAACTATAGGTTGGTTATAGGAATTGTTTTCAAAATTGACTGATTTGTGAGATCTGGAATGCAACATAAAAACAATTCAAATGATGGTTTAGGATTTTTTAAATATCTGATTTAAAATGTTTTATTGTTCTATGCAGTGGCATGTTAATAATATACAATGAGATTAAAATATTCCAACTTTTGCATTACTTGGCTACATGGCTAACCAGGCAGTGCTCGCTTTGTACGCCTCGAGTCGTACCACTGGAATTGTGCTCGACTTGGGTTATGAAGTCTCGTACGTGGTTCCTGTCTTTGAAGGTTACGCTCTTCCCCATGCTACTTTACGATGCGATATTGGTGGTCAAAATATAACTGACTATTTGCTGAGGATTGTCACCGAACGTGGTTACTACTGGACGAGTACTCCTGAGAAAAAGGCTGCAAACGATATCAAGGAAAAGTTGTGCTATGTGGCTTTGGATTTCGAGAAGGATTTTGAAATGTCTGTGAAAAGCTCAACGTTGGAGAAGTCGTACGAAATGCCCGATGGTCAGGTGATCACCATCGGTAATGAACGATTCCGTTGTGGCGAAGCTTTGTTCCAGCCAGCTTTCCTGGGCTCAGATGTTCCAGGCATTCACGAGTCTATCTACAAATCGATCATGAAATGCGACGTCGACATCCATAAGGACCTCTACGCAAACATTCTACTGTCAGGTGGCACCACCACGTTCCCAGGCATTGCCGATCGACTGCAGAAGGAAATCACCAATTTGGCTCCTTCTTATACCAAAGTCAAGGTCATTGCTCCACCTGAACGAAAAATCTCCACCTGGGTTGGTGGCTCCATTTGCGCTTCGTTGTCAACTTACCAGCAGATGCGGATTTCCAAGCAGGAGTACGACGAATCTGGTCCATCGATTGTGCATCGCAAGTGCTTCTAGACGATTGGGCTTTTAAGTACAACACGAACTTTCTTTACACCTCCTTTCTATATTCTATCTTACTTTTTCATTTAAACACAATTTCATTTATTTATGTAAACCCTTAATTTCCCCCTTTACACAAATACGATTGTATGATTTAAATAAAAATTTAATAATATTTCCCACACATTTTACTCGTTTTCGTTTTAATTTCTTTAATTTAAAAGGTGCAAGCTTTTTCAACTTTAATTTTTACATTTTAATAAGTTTGTTAATGTCAAGATGACAAATGTCTTTTGAACGAATATCGCTAATGGCTGATCATCTAATTGAGCAGAAAATAATCGTAGACCATCTTGAAGCCCACGGGTGGACTGTCTATAAGAATTTTGTCGTCAAGACCCGGTCAGGAGAAAAGTTTGTCCCAGACCTTGTAGTGATAGACCCAAGCGGCACAGACTCCTTCGTATTAGACGTTCAGTGTTCCTTTGAGAATTCAAGATCGGTCCTACACGAATGCGACCAGAATAAACGAGACAAGTACTCCGAGGCATCGGTGATTGCTGCAATTTACGCGAAGCTTGTCGAACTTGGTCATCAAGTTACATCGATGGACGTTTTTGGACTCATCTTCGGATCAAGAGGAGCCATAAACCCTGCCACCTTCAACTTATTGTCACAACTAAGCATGTCAAAGTCACGGATAGGCTCGTTCATTGATCTAGTCTCCCGTGAATCTTTTACTACCTGCAGGGTCTTCCACTCGGAGGATTCTGTTCAAGCTGCCTGAGGACAGTTGTATTCAACTCTCTTTTTGTTGTCATTTCAATAAACTGATTGAGGACTAATGGATTTATACAACGGTGACTATAATTGCTATAATTACTATAATTCTCTAATTTGTTTTTATTCTGATTTCCTCATTAGTTATACCATAAATGATCCCTTACTTGTTAGTTTTTTATAAACAATTTTTTAAAATTGCATTAGAAATTTCATAAACAATCTATTGCATTCTTTTCAAAATTTTACGTTAACTGTTTTTTATGTTTTCAGTCATGTACATAATTTGAGCCAGAATATTCATATTCATTTATTCTTTTGCATCAAATTAATAAATGACATTTCGTTGACATCGTAACTGGTTAAAATCTTGTTAAATTCCTTAAAAATCCCTCGGCTATTCATCTATTCATCCCGTATTATCAAAACAATTATTTAATTAAAATAAACATATTAGAAATTAAAAGTTTACTATCTTCTAGAATTTAATTTTCAGATAACATTTTTATACACACTCTTTCGAATGTCAAAAAAATCTATTACTAAAACATATAAATCAACAATTTTCTCACAGTAACACTTTTTGTCTTTCAAAACTCAAAGCTAAATAAACTTTATGGGTAGGGCATGGGTTTTTGATTTACCTACTAATTATCGTTGCCATGACACCCACGAATTCGCAATTACCCACTCAAGCAACTGCATTTTCTTTTTTCAAGCTGTTTCCTCTATTAAATTTTGTATTTTGAAATCGTCCGTTAAATAAGTTTCATTATATTAATTGAACTAATTCTTTTATTTTTGTCGGTCCAGTCGCGCTGTGTGTTAACAATTTACGCAATTTAATAAAATAAACTTTAGTTAGCATATCACTAATGACATCTTATAAAAGGTTTCTATTATTGATCATACAAGATCAATTTTTTCATTAACAGTTATTGGATCCCAGCCACAAACGACTTATTTTCGTAATTATTTTAAAAAAAATCTTATTTTATATAATAACTATTTTAGTTATTCTTCTAATCAATATCATATGTACAAAGAATACAATACAAATGTTAAAGGTTTCATTTCATTTCCAAAAGTGCATTCACAATAGAATTTCGTTTAATTTCAAAGGAAAAAATTGTTAAATTCTTTTAGAAACAAGTTTTTAGTTTCTCTTATTATTTATTTTATTGTGCTATCCTTTTCTCTAACAGGTAAATTCTTAAATTGAGTGACGCTTCCTTCTCTAAAAATCACCATAAGAAACTTCAGGACCCCTTTGCCGATATTACACCAAAACTCAATGCTTTCTTGCTCTTGGTATTTCTTTTCATTTGAGAGTTAAGTTTAAGCTGCCGTCATGTATTGACGTATTGGATCATTGCAATTTATATTTTTTTAGTTATAAGTTATATAAGCCCCTGATATTTTAATGGTTTATCGTTTTATTTTACTTTTCTCTTAAAGTATTAGATTCAAATTATTAGATTTATTTCTTTAAATTCTAAATGCAATTTGACGAATAGTAAATTTATTTTTTCACAAATTCGACAATTTTTTTAACTGGTCATTTTAACTTGTACAAATGTGATCAATCTATCTGAAGTTGCAGTTTGAAACATGATAAAACCAAATGGTACAATTAATGATCCAATCAATTTGGGAATATGATAATCAAAATTTCTTTTAAATTTTTGTGATGAGTAAAGCCGAGTTTAAGGAAGATTACTACATACGTGTAACTCTATATTGAAATATTAATTTCAATTTTTTAATCATTTCTGTGGTGTTATCTAAAAATTGTCTTCTATTAAATTCCTAACTTTAATTTTCTATGTTTCTGCAAAGTTTTAGCAACTTAACTTAATAGTTAAATTACATAACATTTGTAATTTTAAAAATTCTCTCTTTTGGGTGTCTTTTTAGTTAATAATCAAAGAATGATGATGTTAAGTCATTAATAGAAAAAATGATATATAAATGGTGATAATCTAAACACAATTCAATTGCTAACATTTTTTGGTTTTTATCAATTCTTTTTTTGTAATTCAAGTTCAAAGTTAACTTTGTGAAAATTCTTATAACAGGTTTATATGTTTTTACTATTTTCAACGACAAGTTTTTCAATATTTAGGGGATTTAATTCTTACATCTTTAAATCGAGAAAATATGGTTCCAGGAGGAATGTTTTTTGAATAAAGATTTGTTGGCTAAGTTTTCAATTGTCATCCATTGTGGATTCTTATTTCTTTATAAGCTCTAAGAGATCCAATAACTCATTTTCATATAAGTTGTTTTTTTTTACTAGTAGCCGAACTTTAGTTTGTTGAGTGAAATCTCTCATTGATTTTAGTAAATAATTTTTCTAATCAAACTTGCTTCCAAAAAGATCTCATACAGAAATTGTTTTATGTTTTAATATTCGGATCATAAAAAGCTTGCATATTCTTGACAGTATGTGACTATTATAAAAAGAGCTTTTCAACTTTCAACTAGCTCAATAATTCGACTGCACAATTTTTTATTCTGCTTGTATTTTGGTTTTAATAGTCACGATATAAACTTATTAATTGATGTGTTGGTGGAATTGTTCTAACTGGTTTTTTTTCTTAATAACTTTTATCTGTATGATAATAACTAAGTGAGATCAAAGTTGATCCGTTTGATTTGTACCTATGGCCGGGGCTTGCAACACGTGGCTCGACTTGCACCCAATTTGACCTTTCTCGATGTGCTCGTGGACAAAAATTCTGACTTTACGGTGGTTCATCACGGCCAGTTTGGCCTCTTCACCAAACTGATCAAGTTCAAGTTCCACTCTTACTATGGACATGACTTCAGCTGGGACACCATTCGAGCACCTGATCTAAATCACGTGATAATCGGTCATGCAACCGCAAAAGAAGTTGAAGTACGTGGAATTTTTGCGTACTGCACCCGTGACCGTTCAATGGAGGACAAATACCGTCAACTGGTCACCTACTTCCCGAATGCTTCGAAGGTGTCTCTTCGAATTCCTACCGAATTCTTTCACCGATTCAAGAATGAAGTTCTGTGCGCAGAATCCAGTTGTGCCAACTGTAGCTATCTTCACGGTATGATCCAGAACATTCCTGCACCCGAGCCGAACGATCTCGATGAGATTCACCAGCAAGTTCGACTTGTGCTGGTCAATGGCACAATTGTGCAACACACTTTTATTCTGTGCTCAATCTGATTTATTAGATTATTAATCTTTCATTTATTATTTTTATTGATAAAATTCGCATCAACCAGCAGAATTTTTTCTTTAATGAATAATCCGTTTTAGGGTTTCTTCGTGAATTTTTAAAAGGTTTTTAAAAAAATTTATTTAGTTGTCGTGTTTCTTAAATTCTTTATTTTGTTAGTTGAATTGTAGTTAATAAATTTTTTTATTTTAAAAACTTTTCTTGTTTGTTTAAAACTAAATTATTGTTCGTCTTACTTGTATAAAGGTTAAATTTAAAAACTTAAATTTAATTTTAATTTCAATGTTTCTGCCCTTTCTTTAAATTAAATATTTTATAAATCACTATTAGCTTTTTGGTCTAAGTCGAGTTCTTCAATGGTTCTTCAAGCTTAAATTTTTTGCCTATTTGGTTTGTTTATTGAGTCGATATTGGATTTAATTTGGTTTAAATATTTGTTATTTTTTAATTAAGAAAACTTAAGTTAGCTATAAAAAGTTAAACAGGCGGCCCTGATATGACAATTCATCATTGCGTAATACAAATTAGTTCTCAATGACTTTTTGGTTAATAGTTTTATATTACGTATCAAACCTTGGACCTCTTTATAAAGGTAAAAAACTAAACAACTGTGTATACTTTATCAACTTTGTCAATATTTGCGGGCAATCTTAACAAGAATTTTTAATAGTAGTTTTTTCTTGTTTATTTTTTATTAAATGGTTTAAAACAAATATAAAACAATCAATCTGTCGAATTGCTTTGTAGCAAAGTCTCATTTGTACAAGATAACTCTTATCCAAGCTCATACCTCATCATACCTCAGATTAGTTGAGTTTGCATACGCTTGTTGCCATAAGCAATGTGTTCATGATAAACAGTTCATTTTCAAATTATCTATATATTCTCTCCAATCATTATTAAAGATTAAAATCAAATAATTATCTGACTATAACAAACTTTACATATAGATTCTCAACTAATAATTTATTTGTATTTCTAACTCAGCCATTGTTAAACGGTAAATAACTTTCAGATGTTTTCTTAAGTCACATTTAACCGATATCCATCATCATTCAATGCGTAGTATAACTTCAGTGAAAATTCACTTGATTCTACTTAAATTTAATCGATGTACAAAACAGATTATGATAAACAATTTGAAATTTTCATAATCAAAATCTAAACATGATAGTCTTTGGATTGAATTGAATGAAATTAAACAGAGACAATAACAGATTTTTGTACTATATTTCTAAATTATATTTCGACAAAAACTTCATGTATTCTCCATCATGATTCCTCACTATCAAACATGTTTTCTTGTTACACAAATTATTTATACAAGTTAGTCACATTTCATTACAAGACGTTTTTGCATACTCCAAATTGATACTTTCATGATATTAGAAAGATAGTTATTTTGTACGAAAGATGTATGGTAAAAATCTTAGATTTTACAAAAAATTGAGTTTTTAATTAGCGCTCTAAAAATGATAAAAACTTGAAAGCGCTCGAAAAGGAATAAAACTTGAATTAAATTCTTGTTTTGTTGTTATAATTAATGTTTAACTGATTTCAAGTTTTTTGCTGTTTTGTCATTTATGGTGATTTAATCAAAACTACATTTATTTAGTCCCACTTACTGAATCTAATTATTGGCTCTCTGAGTTTTTAATTATAACAACAAAACAAGAATTTAATTCAAGTTTTATTCCTTTTCGAGCGCATTCAAGTTTTTATCATTTTAGAGCGCTAATTAAAAACTCAATTTTTTGTAAAATCTAAGATTTTACCATACAAGTTTTCATTATTTTTGCTATAAGGGTTGTGATGACTACAGTGAACGTTTTATCAACCACAATTGTTTTGACTCATTAATAAAAACAAGACTGAATCCACCCCCAATGCCTCGCTGCTCTCAATGTTAGCCCTTTTTGGAATGTCATTTTATTGACCTCTTAGGCAAATTTAATGCTAAATGTAAGCTTGGGAACATGCTGACAATTACCGTAGAATTACCACTTTCAATTACACTTACAATTATTATAATTCCCCTTTCTAATGCACAAATCTCCGAATCAAGTCTGGTTTCTTTCCTAATGACTCGTTGAGTATTGGGTAAAGCAGAATGATGATTCAATGAGAATTGCACAGAAAGTTAAAAAACGAAAACAATATGCTGTGTTCTAAATATTAACGCCAATACCAAATTTAGGTACCAAGAGCGTTGTTTACTATTGCAAATGCACTTTTTCCTTTTAATATCACAATTATAATGATTTGTTTCCTATTTTGCTCATTGTTACGTTAATTGGTTCGGTCGATTCTGTTGTCGCTGAAAACACTTTTTCGTTTGTCTACAAAACACAATGACAACAAGAAAGTAATTCATTGAGAAATACAAACATTTCCAAAACCAAATACACGGCATACCTTGAGTATTGAGAACAGCATAAAGTGAATCTAGAAGCAACACATTCACATCACGATCAATATTCTTGAACATTTTCTTATAATCACCTTGCATACCACAAAGAGCATTACTGTCGATACGAGACCATAATGTTGAGATGAAATCACACGAAACTTAATCATCATCACAGCACGAACCACCTTTATATTTTGACTAGACTTGAGCACATTCTGCTGTTGGTCCAAAGATTGTTTTCAGTGAAGTATTATGTATAGTAAAGTTCGATGCCAACAGGTATTTAATGTTAGGAAATAAAAAACCCATATAACAAACACGAGAAATCACATCAAAACGCGTAACCTTATCGTTGTCAGCTGAATGGCAACTTGGTCACAACAGAGCACCCACACACCCACAACACAATAGAGGTAGTCGTGGAGATTGTGATCACGAGACAATCCATCTCGAATCAAATTCTGGTGATTTTCGTGGACCAAAAAGCAATTCGGTACACATTTGCAAACATCCAAGCAATTGTAAACAAAAGCAATGTATGAACTAGGTTTTTGTGAGTGATGAAATTGCATGAAAAACAAATAGTTTATACAGTGTAAGTTGCTGCAGTGACGCTTTTTTCGACTCTTCTGCGGAGATTTGGTATCAATGTATTCAGAATACGTAACGTAATTGTGAATAGAGCATGATGGGCTATTTTGGGTGTAGGGCAGCACTTTTTTACTTTCACTGTGCTTTCGATTTTGGCTACTGTTGGCCATACTAAATAGAAAATTTTTTAAATTTTGGGTGGTCTACTACACACCACTATTAAAGGCAACAAAATTGTCGTTTGCAAAGCGATTCTCATTAAAAACTCATAACATAAAAATAGGTTAACTCCGTAAATTATTTTTTTAGTTTCCTTGTATTAGATTAAAAGACAAAATCACTATTAATTAAGTTTGGATCGCTTTTTAAAACAGAAAAGGTGAAATTGTCAAAGAATTTTAGTTAGTACATTTTTTACAAGAACCTAAATCAGTTACTAAAAGGTTTCCTTGGCTTATCAGCCAGTAGAAACATCTTTTCTCAGATAAAATTATCTTTATGTTTATTTGTTTAAAAAGTTAATATCAATTGATTTTTCAACTTCACATCAATCATATTTATCTTTAAAACCCCAGTAAAATAACAAAGCACATTCAAATAGTGTTTGTCGTTTGAAATTTACAAAAATTAATTGCGCATTTCATATTTTTTATTTTTTAAATATTTGTTTTCACGTTTTAAGTCTCGATTACAAATGGTTATTAAACTATAATTATTGCTCATTATATCGATTGTCAAATTAAACATATAAATATAAAAAGATACATAAACATAAATTATTTTTGACAATCTTAAATTCTAAAATGAGCCGTTTCATTCTCAAATGCATGTAACAATTATTGTATCTTTCCTACCTGGTTTCATTTGGTGATAACTGAGCTGAAATACCACCATTCCGTTGATCCTACAGTTTGACGATCTATTCTTGGAACTGGGTCCAAGTCAAAGCCAGGTTGATCTGTTATGACCTGTTCCGTTAGTTTATTCACTGCTCAAATATTAATTTTCATCTCTGTCTTGCATTTTTAACTGGTAAAACTGTTTTATGGTTTTGTCTCCATTACATTTATCAGTACAGGACTTATCAATTGTAATATCTACAATCTTTTTAATACACGACTTTTGAAAAGTTGTTTTTTGAAGTCCACTCCGTGTTTTTTTATATCACCATACGTATAGTTTTTTTATAAAGTTTAAAATTAACATTTTTTAAATTAAGTTTAAAGATTGTGATATTTTTTCTTCAACACGTTCTCTTTTCTTTTTTCTTTTCAATTTTCTTTTCAATGTTCCTTTTGTTTCTAATAAAAAAGGTTTTCATTTTAAAAACTATTCATGAACTTTGTATTCAGTCTATTACATCAATAAATTTCACTACTAAATACAGCAATCGTCTATGTACGTATTACTCTTAATATAAGAAAACTATTCAGAACAAACATTTCTTAAAATATTATTGAAGCATCAATAAGGGTAATGAAAGGTAATCTCAACATAAATGTAAAGAACGCTCTTCACAGTGAGATTGAGTGATCATCACTTAGTCACCATCGAAATTAAGTTTTTACTACAAAATTACTCAAATACAATTCATTTTCCTGACAGTTGTTAAGAAATTCTTAGGTTTTAGGTCTTTTCTAAAGGTAAATAAACAATTCATAATACAAATAATAACTTTTCAATAATCTATTTTTTCTTTCTTTTTTGTTTATTGGTGTTAACTTACACGGACAAGCATTATGTCCATATTGTAGTGCTTTGTTTGATTTACATTTAGATTTGTATTAAATCTTGCAAAATGAATTTTATTGCAAAACAAAAAAAATTATCAACTCTTTACAAAATCTTGACTCATTAATACATTGAACATGTGATTTTCTTGCAAGTACTACATAGTTTCACATTCAAATTTATGTTTAAATCGGTAAGCTGAGCTGTTCATAGTAAGTGCATCATTACCATAGTATCATTCAACACAACTTCGTCAATGGTTTTGTTGTTTTCATTTTCGATCAGATTTTATTTTACAACGGAATTTTACCAGTAAGATTTAGCGAATTTATTAATTCGAAAGATGGTAATTGAAAAAGGTGGTTTTCATTTAAATTATTACCCAAACATGTTTCCCTCTTTACTACTTAACTTGTAAGTTTTTAATTACAAATTAATTGAGATTGAATGAATAAAATAGGCTTTACATTTTTGGTTAGACACAATTTTTTCTCTAAAATGTTTGATTTAGTAAAAAAGGGTTTTTAAATGGTTCAAATCTAATTATCAACATCATCAAAATTGAAAGCCAAATTCTCTCACGTGTAATACAAGTTCCCCAATTTAGACAACTTTAAGGTTTGCTTTTGCCGAATGGTTTATTTACAATTAAAAAAATATTACATTATAATATATCTATATATTTACAGGTTTTGATTTTTTTTTAACGAGCATTGTCAGCAAATAAGCTCAAAGAAAGGTGCAAGCGAGTAAACTTTAATGTTCAGCTGATCTGGTTTTAATTCAAAGATGCTTTAGATTGACATTTTCAAGGTAAACATTTCCAATATTTCCACTTTCCAAATGAAGTTATTTACTGTTAAATAAAAAAAATTGGAACCCATCGCCATTGACAATGTTGAATGATCGTGCGTCATTGCCACACCACAAAACACAAGCTTCAGTGAAAATTTTCTTAAGAGCAGGTGTAATATGGCGTCTTCCGAATGTTGTAATGAGAGCTTGGTCACTTAAATTCTTGAAGGCAAGTTGTCGTTTAGTTTTCTGTATCATAGTGATTAGACAGTGTTCAGGAGCCATGTTTCTTGCTATCGCCACCATAGATACATTGTAGAATTGCACGCTTTGAATTTCACGAATATAGTTTGCCATTTATAAAAGCGTATTCGTAAAGGGACCAAAAGGGTTTTACTTTTTCTTGGGTTTCTCACATGAAAAAATTTCAGATTTCGCTTGAAAAAGTTCAACAACTTTTTATTTGGTGAAAGTCTTGGGATCATTAGCTGAAGTTGAAGACATAATGGCAGAATTTACAGAAAAATTCACTATGAAGGATTGATTGAAAGTGAACCTTTTGCAGGCTTTGATGCAAATTTATATGTTTCAGATTGCTTACTAAATCCTCAAAAAAGTTTTATCAAACCTACTTAAAGATGATTCATCTGCCCTTCGTAACTCCTACTGTACTTTAAATTCTTTATCAAAATAACACCTGTTTTGAACAAGCGCGAGCAATGAGCCATAAGCAGTTATTATCAATATGTACTACTCTGCTGCTGAAAAAATAGCTTTAAGCTAATCGATTTGTGATGTCGGGGCTGTCGGTTCTGTCGTGTGTTGTCGGTAAGGTCGGTGTAGTCGGGAGTGTCGGGGGACTCGGGGTTATCGGTCGGTCTGTTGTTGGGGGCCCCGCCTAATTTCCAGTAGACTTTTTATTTGTAATTTTTATTTCTTTTCCCCTTCGTTTATCACGTAAAAGGTTTTTTTTAATCTGTTTACTGATTTTCAACATTAAGTGAACCTCAATTAAATTTGAAAACTGAATGTTATTTTTTTTGTGCCAATAGCTAAAAGCTAAAGTAATTTAAATTTGAAATAAACGATTTTTTCTTTTGAATTCACTTTGATTAAGTAACTTACGACCGAAGTCAAATTTTTGTTCATTACTTTTCCCACAATTTCAAAAAAGTTTACAAAAGGAATGCATTGTTAATATTATACCGAATATTACACCATTCTCGTTGAGAAATTTAACTGGTTTTCTCTAGTTACAAACTCATGAATTCATAACACATGCTCTCTAACCAACTTGTTTTTATATTTTCATTTTTTAATAATTTGAATTTAAATTTTGATTATTTTCTTTTAATGATTTCAAAAAATAACTTTAAATCAATATTAACATAAATTCACTTCTCATTTGAAATTCATTTTTAACTGGCTTTCACTTAACTTTAATTTATGTTCAGCTATTCCTTTATATTTAATTTAAATTAATTAAAAATTATAATCACATGCGAACTTTGGTTAAAGTTGCATAATATGAGTAGTGTGTTGCTGATCTAACTGATTTCTCTCTTACTCTCAAACTCTTGTGATATTTTACCACAAGTTGTAATATCATACAAATATTTATGTGTTTATTAAGTTGAAGTTATTACATTGAAGTTGAGTCGTGTTTAATTATTTTGCGCGGAATCACATACAAAAACTATCTTTGCCAGATTGCAATATCTTTATAGACAAATGTGATTCACTTATATTTGATGCTGGTGATATTAAAGGTAAAACACGTTCTTATGCAGGGATATGAAACAATTTCTGTTGCACACTTCGATTTTATTTTTTAATGACATTTTGACTAACTATTTCTATTAATTTTACTCAAAATAATCATAATTTAAATCATAATAGTGCTTACTTGTTACATTAGTTGAATGAAATCGGTTTTTGGAATATTAATATGATTGAATCATAAATAATCGATTAATAATATTTTTTAAAGTTTTAAGTGATCCTATTTATAAGTGACTTTAAGAGAATTATGTTTAAATAATCTTAATAAGTGTCACAAGAACAACAGGGAATGTCTTCAACTATATCTTTTTGTCCTCAAATATTTTATTAGATCACGAGATGATACAAAACTCTTTAAGGAGCCGGAATCCAAAAATCGTACAAAAGGCTCACTTATAGATAAATCACAGAAGTCACAGAATTGGTATTGCTCACGTATTTTGTTTAAATTGTCAAGATCAAAATTTATAAACTGCTTCGCTTCATTCGGTGCTGTAACAGGTTTATTCTCTTTGTACAGTTAACATATAACTGTAAAATTTTATTTTTAAAAATATGCGCATTTTGAAGAATTTTGTAAATTTTGAATATCGTAGAATTTGAATTGAACTTCTTTTAGGGGCAAACTAATCAGAATCAGAGTTCATTAGTAAAGTGGCATGAACCAGTTTATTTTATTGATGCTTCAACTATATTTACAATACACTCAATTCATACACACTTTTGGTTCAGCTTGTCAAATGTAATCTCAATACACATGTACTGAACGCTCATCTCGGTGACTCACTTAGTCACCATTGAAATGAAGTATTTGCTAAAAAATTACTCAAATACAATTCTTTTTATGAAAATTGTTTTCACACTATAACATTGAACATTCACAGTAGTGTTTTTGTTCTCCCCCCGATTTGGCTATGAGCCAATCAGATTTATGTATTTTGTCTTCTGCTTATTTTAGACAAATCAGAATCTAGTATTTGTCCCTCATCTTTATTTTAGACCAATCAGAATGCTGTATTTAGTGATTTTGTCCCCCGATTTGTTAATGAGCCAATCAGTATGCAGTATTTTGTCTTCTGCTTATTTTAGACAAATCAGATTTGAGCTATTTTGTCCCCTTTCTTATTTTTGACCAATCAAAATTTAGTGTTTTGTTTCCTTCTTTATTATGGGCCAATCAGAATGCAGCATTTTGTCCTCTTGCTTATTTAGGCCAATGATATTTGAGTTATTTTGTCCCCCGATTTGTTTTTCCACCAATCAGAATTGATCTTTTTTTGTTTTTACCCTTCTCTTAGTCTTATGGAGGCGACCGTTGGCACCATCGTATGTTCCGTCTTGTATACGACACCGTGACCACCGTTTGGAGCATGTACCGTGGTCAGCCCACCCTCACCCTCCTCATGTTTGGCCTACCCACTGCGTTCTTTTCCATCATAATCTACGTGTCGTGCTGTTCGGACATGTTGGATGCAAAGGATGAAGACTTGGAGGATGAGGAGGAGGAAGAAGAGGAGCGTGATGAAGGTAAGAGAGGGTGAAGGAGAAGGAGTGTTTGGACTAATGGGATTCTTTATTTTTGTAGATGGTTCTCATGAGAAACGAGAGTAACGGACGATTCTGATTGGTTGAAACGGGTAGAATCTCGAAGGCAGATTGGTCATCTCCCATGAAAAAGATACATTTCCCGTAGACTCTATTTTGTATTTTATTGTATGGCCCCCAGCATTACTTTTTTCTAGTCCATTTTGGTGTATACTTATCTTCTATTTGTAAATCTATTACTATCTACTACTATATTTATACAAAGTACAGGTGTGTGCGCATGCGCACTTTAGGCTACTACTCTCTGTATGGATTCTGTGATTGATCATCAGGATTCGCTCTCTTTTTGCTACTGTATCTCTATATATTTTATGGTAATTTTCGTGGTTTTGGTAAAAATAAAAAGATTTTTTGAATTCTTATTGCGCATGCGTTTTTCTTTTCAAGTTTCTTGAAGGAGAATTTATATGAAATATTGGAATATGTTGTATTAAATTACAATTTTATTAAAAGGTTTTATTCAATTTTTAATACTAAATTTTAATTTAATGTTTTGTTTTATTTTAAGTTATTAAAACTTTCTTCCTAAGCTATTGCTTCCTGCTAAAAAAGGTTTTCATATTTTACGTAATTATCAACTTTGTTACACAATAACTACCGCAAAGTGCTATATTTAATTTAAATATTTTAATTCATGTTTTTAATCATTTTTTTTGAATTGTTTGGTCAAGAATTTTTGTAAATAAATAATTTCATTTTAAACGAAAATTCTTTTATTTGAAAATTTCATCATTATCCGTGCTTGCGAATAATTACAGGTTAACGATATTAATTTTAATCTTTTGAAAGATTAATCGTGTTTTCTAAATTTTAATTTTATTTGATTAATTTTAAAAACTTAATAATTTTAATAATTTTAATTTACTTAAAATCAAATTCAGCTAAACAAGTTTATATTCTTTTTATGATAACTTTTATGCAAAAGGTCAAGACAAACTTTTATATTTTCATTCTGGTTGGTCACTTTGAAAGATATACAACATATAAAGACAGACAATTTCAATATATTTGAACAATTGAGCATAGAATTCTTCTGTTACGTACGGTTATTTTTTTTTGATAGGTCAATATTGCTTTTGACTAAAAGGTTTCAATCTTTATCTGTTTATAATTTATTTATAATTAGATTTATTTTTATAATAAAATCGTATTAAATATGTTATCAAATACATTATCATTACATTACGAAGGAATAGTCGACCAGATTTTTAGTAAAGGTAAAATCAAAACTATTGTCTGCCTACTTGCAATATTTAATTTAATAATTTATTTGAATTCAATTCAACCAATCTTTTGAATAGTTATAATATCTGATCACAGGTAATTTTGAAAATTTTAATCTTGATTTTTAAATTAAAAAAATTTTTTACTTAAGAACAAAATCATATAAACAAGTTTTTTTCTATTAAGAAGACGTTATTTATATTGAAATTACAAATGATTAAGACGAATGTGGGAGAGTTTATATGAATTTGGGAATATTGTACCAGACCAACTGTATAGGTACTCGGCATTTGGGGGGGGACTTTGACCGACTGAGGTAGAGATATCACAGAGTAGCTCTATTATTAGGCGCAATGTAAATAATAAGGTAAATTTCAAGCTAAGTTTCTATGCGAGATAAAGAAGTTTGTAAAACATAATGACTTTCATATATCATATAAAGTATAAACGGGGTCACATTTTGAGCACACAAATGCACCCATCCAATTGTGTTATCTCGAGATCTGTACTGTAACTGTCTGTTTCTCAAGGATTCAGGACTTCAGAAACATCAAATACATAAAGATAACTTGAGTGTCCAGGACTGTATACATGTAAATGTAACAAACGTAACCATAACCGTCATCATAAAATCTCATATATTGATGTCAAGTGTCTCGTTTACAAGTGTTAACATTTGATAACTAAAGTGGTGAAGATAGTTTTTTATGATCAAAGAGTTGCTCGTGAAGATAGTAAAAATTCCTTTTGGGACTCCCAATCAAAAATGGCCATGCTTTTGAGTATATAAGTCCCAAATGGAGAACGTGCAGAAAAAATCATTTTCATACTCTTGGAAACACTCTTGGTTCTTTCTTGAAACTCACTTGAAACCTTATTCAAAATCGTTAAAATTTTCCCAACCTCCGCGGAGGTTGGGAAAATTTCCCTTATAAGGCTTTTGCGTTTCCTACTTTTGGTATCGTCAACTTTGCAGAACCTTTGTTCCAGCAGCAGAAGAGCTTCATGAGGACGATTATGCACTGAAAACTGAAATCTCGAAGGGCACATTTTGAACTTTGCTTTGATAATCAAATCAAAGTTTGATTACAGTTCAACAGTGTCCATTCAGACTATGGCTCAGCTGTTCATGGGTTCGTTGGTGACCAATCAATTGGTTCTCACGGCTGCATCCTGTGTTGCAAGGTAATGGATTTTGTTGTAAGTTACAACAGTTGTAACCAAAATTATATATCCCAATTTTAAAACCCAAATTCATTTCTCACACAGCATTTCGCCAAAGTTGCTACGATTACGCGGATATGGCAGTGCGTACCACAATGAAGGGGGTAAAAAAATTCGGGGGTTTAGATGGTTCAATTTGTAACCCCCTGCAACACAGGACGCTTCTGTGAGAATCAAATCCATGTTCACGAGCATACCCATGCATAGATGAGCCATGCTCTGAATGGACACGGTGAAACTATAATCGCACGAAACTGTACGTCATTTGTGCCATCGATCACTTTTTTTCTGCGCATGCGTCATCGTTGTCATCTTCTGTGGCTTTCTGTGTCAAGGGCCTGGAATGTGTTGGTGATAAACCAAAAGTTGGAGAACAATTAATTAAAAATTCTTTTATTTTAAAAATTCCTTATTGACAATACCATAATTTGAACATTGTGTGAAAGCGATCGGAGGTGCTTTATTTATTCTTATTGTTGACTAAAAGGTTTCTATTCTTTATCTGATTAGTTTCTTTATATTTTGATTTTTTTTATTATAATAAATTGCATTAAATATGTTATCAAATACATCATCATCAAGTTAGAATGCAAAGTAGGCCTGATTTCAATAAAGGTAAAATCAAAACAATGTCTGTCTATCTGCAGTAATTAATTTAATAATTTATCTGAATTCAATTCAACGAATCTTTTGAATAGTAAAAATATCTGATCACATGTCACTTATGTGTTAATCTTAATTTTGAAAAGATTAATCTTGATTTCAAAGTTTTAATAAATTTTATTACTTAAGATCAAATTCATATAAACAAGTTTCTTCCATCAAGATGACATTATGCATTTACAAATTATCAAGACGAATGTGTGAGAGTTTATATGAATTTGGGAATATTGTACTCGGCATTTGTGTTGACTAATTTCTTTAAAGGTAAAATTAAACAATTTATTTATGTAATTCATAACTTAACATTCTTTTGTTACATTTCTATTTGAATAACTTGACAACTTTAAAACAAGCGCACAAATTATTCCATTACACAAATCTTCATTAAATTGACTTTCAACAAATATTTTGACAAATGGTTTTATTCTTTTTTCATTCACAATAGAACAATCGTTTTAATTAAACTTTGTAAATTTGTAAATATAATTTTTTATTTCTTTGGTTGAACCGTTAATGGTTATTCTAAATTAGCTTCCGTATTGACAGGGCTTATTTAAAATGTCAATAATATTATCATAAATATTTTTTAATTAAATCAACTATGAGCTATTAAGTCATTACAGGTTATGAACAGATCGTGATGATTCAAGTTGGTTTTAATTCTGTCATATGATTAATCATTACTAATTTATAATTTTATGTATGTAAAGGTTTAGTATAGGTCACAACATTTTTAAAACAAAAAATATTTTTGTTTTGACTCTTTTGGATCATAAATGAATTCTTTTAATTAAGTTTCCTAGATTACATAATTTATCCTTTATAACTTGAAAACAGGGTTTCGTCGCTCATTCTACTTGAATATGACAAAAGGTTTACTTAATAATAAAATTCTTAACTTTGGTTTTCAATTTTTTAAATCTAAAAGTTAAAGTGGAACGCAGCCTTTCATTGCCATTCGAGTTAATACTCATTCGCAAAAGTAATGAGCGAAGCTAATGTGGAAAGTGACACATGATAGATGGAGCATGTGGCTCATTACAATGAGTAATATTTGTCTTCTTCGAATTGCTCTTTTCTATTTTAAATATTAAAATTTTTCGTAGATCTATTTTTTATTATTTAAAGTAGAAAGTTTTTCAATTTTAATTTTCATGTTTTAGTATCTTTGTATTTTTAGCTTGGATATAATGGTTTAAAATGTTGTATGTTATTTTATTTTAAAATTTCGTTATATACAATAACAATTTGGTACAGCATTTTGGACAATGGGCGAACAACGATGGTTGTGTGTTAAAAAGTTTTCTACATTAGGTGTTACTAGATATGTCCAAAAGGTTTCTATCACTATCTAATTAATATTTTTATTTTAAAAATAAAATCACATTAAATATTTAATCAATTATATAAGTTTTTATGTTCAAGTATCTCTGCGCGAGTGCGTGGTAATTCTTTATTCAAATAATTAAATAAGGGTTAGATCAAGTTTTTTTTGTTGCTTTAAAAACTGGTGTTGATCCAATTAACTCAAAGTTGTATGTTATTTCTTAATTCCAAGTCGCAATTATAGTAAATGATAATTGGTTTTAATTTTATCGCTGATCAATAACACTTTTAAAAAATTCATTTTATACTTACTGAGAAATTAATAAAACCAAAAAATATTTTAAATCAAAATGGTTTTAGAAAAAATTCTATTTTATTAACAACTGATCTGCCGTTTTCGTAAAAATCTTATCTGTAACAATATTTTTAACTATTTATTAAAGCCATTAACTGAGTCTCGTTTTATCCATTTCAAAAAGGTCATTTATACAAACCAAATAAATTTTAATTAATTCGCCTGACGTGAGTTGGATGTAAAGATTAAATTAAAAATAACTGGATTGTGCGTATTATCATTCAATATAGAAAAAGTTTATCTATCTGTGGTTATATTATTTGGAATTCTGAATTTCGGCAATTAAAAGGTTTTCTGACAAATCAACATTAAGATTAACATCAAGTGTTACGCCCAATCAAATGTTCTGAATGTAAATTTAATCATGTGAACTGTGCCTGACTGTGTGTCATCTATCGAGCCATCAAGAGCAGCAATTTGGAAATTAATCTTCTTTTGGAAAATTAAAATTCTTTAAAATTCTAAAAATCTAATAGTGTAATCCAAAAAGGAATTCAAGTCATCTGTTTTTATCGGTTTAATAATTTAAATTTGCTATCTAAATTTTTTATTTGGTTGTCTTTGTTTAAAATCTTCAATTCTACTTCAAATTCGTATAAAAACAAATCAACATTTAATTTTATACACAAATTTTAATATTTTCAATATTTTCAACAGGCCTTAGCTTTGGATTAAAAGGTAAAAGTGTTTCTTCCTATTTTTATTTTATTAAATTAAAATGATAACAAATCGATTCAAAATAAGCAATCAGATACGGAACGAGAAGTTTGGACATGACTTCAATGTGATTTTAATGGTAAAATCTAACATTTGTCTATCAATCTACACTGATTTGCCTCTTGATAAATGAGTTTCAACGAATCTTTTACATTTCTAAACACAGTAATGATTAGCATGGTTTTTGGTTAATCAACCATTAAATTACAAAAAACCGAAACGAAATCACAGGTCACTCAAATTAATTTCAATAATTCAACATCAAACTTATTCTAATTTTGATTTATTAACTTTTGACGTATGGTTTTATTCGATTTCATTTACAATTTGACGAATGTTTTCGTAATACTTTTATCTGTAAGAATCTTTTTGGGTTTTCATTAAAAGCTTTGGCTTACTTAGTTTTTCGGGTTTCAAAAAGGTCATTTCTACATTTTAATTTATTCGTCTTAATTAAAAATGTAAAGATTAAATAACTAGATTATATATGTTTTGATTTATCATAGAAAAAAGTTAATCCATTAATGATTATATTTTTTTGCAGAAATGTTTTCGGTAATATTATTTTCAGTGACGACCATGTGAATATAATATCTTTAATTAAAAAATATAATCTTATCTTTAAAATCTACACATTGGAAACCTGTTTTTATTTTAATTTCAAAACAATATTAAGTAAAAACACTACAAGTCAAATGTCTCAAAGGTAATTCAAATTCAGATTTTTATTTTACCTATTTTGTCAAAATACTTTTTTTTGCAATTTATTCCCATCAATTACATCTTTGTGATTCATTTATATGTCTAATATTTTTTTTTAAATCAAGAGTTCAGCTACTTAAAGAATTTAATTTTTTATTAATAATTGCTGAATTTCTAAAGGTCAAAACAATATCAATAAAAAACATAAAAATCATTGTTTCACTCAGAATTTCTCTTTAAATCCACAAATTTATTTCGTAACAACTAATATTTACGGATGTACAAATTGAAGAATCGAAATTAGTCAATGGGATAGAGAGATTAGGAATAAATAAAGAGAAACTGGTTAAACAAGTTTAACTTTCTCCAAATAAGATATTTTGAGTGCGCATGCGCATTTTTAGAATTTATTACGTTATCTATGAACCGTTCCCTGTTCAAAATGTTCTACTTTTTATTATGTTACGTTGGTTTTGCTGTTCGAGTTTCATTTCTACTACTACTCGTGTGTCTTGTTTGGTTTGTTTTGACTCCTCTCTTGACTTTTTCCCAAGATGCCACCAAACATTAATGACCATGTACCTGTGGATTGTCTTCTGGAGATATTCTCGCCACTGGACATGCGCACTCTGTTTGTGGTAGGCCGTGTGTGCCGCTTGTGGCGCCACCTCAGTGAGACCAAATGTCGTGTTGTACGTCGACTTTCTTTAGCCAATCACAAGGCTTTTCATGAAAATAAACTGGACTTCTATGGTATCGACATTACTGCGGACAAGTTTGACCTAACCCTAGTGTACGGTTGTGGTGGAATGGTGGCTCCACCAGTCGGTTTGAAGTTCAAAAACGGTATCCAAATTCGTGGAAACTTTGATCGAAAGCTGGACACCGAAGACGATGGTCATCACTTTGGTTCCCTATTCCCGAATCTGACCGAACTGACCATCACCAACTACGATCGGTCCTCCACTCGCATCCTCTCATTGATCCTATCCAAAATGACCCAACTTCGAACCCTCAAAATTGTGGGCTCCTTTGAGTGGTCAATTCTACGGGTCGCACTCGACAAGCTCACCAAACTGCGCCATCTCTCAATCGATGTTGGCTTGAAGAAGCTTGCCCAACTAGCGGTAGTTGGTAATTTAGAGTCGTTCTACTGTAAGTTTGGTTCGAAGGAGGAGGAATCGGTCGAAATTATGGATTCTCTGGTGAATCAACTCGTTTCGGACAGGGTAGTACGATTCGGCCTATTTGGGTACAAGGTCAACCAGGACTATGACAGGTAAGTGTATATGAAGTGACGTTCATAAATGACGTTTGTATTATTGCGGTCCAGTATGATTTGGTTGTAGTTTCAGAACTAACGTTGGGAGCCAATTAGAATGCAGCGTTTTGTTCCCTGCTTATTCTAGACCAATCAGATATGTAGTATTTTTGTCCCCTACTTATTCTCGACCAATCAGAAATGTAATATTTTGTCCCCTACTTATTCTAGGCCAATCAAAAAAATTAGTATTTTGTCGCCTACTTAATCTAGACCAATCAGAAATGTAATATTTTTGTCCCCTACTTAATCTAGACCAATCAGATATGTAGTATTTTGTTCCCTACTTATTCTAGACCAATCAGAAATGTAGTATTTTGTCTCCTACTTATTCTAGACCAATCAGAAATGTAATATTTTGTCCCTACTTATTCTAGACCAATCAGAAATGTAGTATTTTGTCCCCTACTTATTCTAGACCAATCAGAAATGTAGCATTTTGTCCCCTACTTATTCTAGACAAATCAGATATGTAGTATTTTGTCCCCTACTTATTCTAGACCAATCAGAAATGTGGTATTTGTCCCCTACTTATTCTAGACCAATCAGTAATGTGGTATTTTGTCTCCTACTTATTTTAGACCAATCAAAAAATTAGTATTTTGTCCCCTA
Source organism: Rhizoglyphus robini (assembly GCA_023373905.1). Lineage (NCBI taxonomy): Eukaryota > Metazoa > Arthropoda > Arachnida > Sarcoptiformes > Acaridae > Rhizoglyphus > Rhizoglyphus robini. The sequence continues at coordinate 485,500 of JAKIJQ010000034.1, read as the reverse complement.
CCTTATTTTAAACCAATTAGAATGCAGTTACTTTTCCTTTTTATTCTTGACCAATCAGAAATGTGGTATTTTGTCCCCTACTTATTCTAGGCCAATCAATAAATTAGTATTTTGTCGCCTACTTATTCTAGACTAATCAGAAATGTGGTATTTTGTCCCCTACTTATTCTAGGCCAATCAATAAATTAGTATTTTGTCCCTACTTATTCTAGACCAATCAGAAATGTAGTATTTTGTCCCCTACTTATTCTAGACCAATCAGAATGCAGTTACTTGTCCCCTTCTTTATTATTGGCGCCACTATTCAAACGTTCTAAGTGTCTTTTTGACCTTCATCATACTAATCTAGTATTCATCATCCTTCTATAGGGCTCCCGGATGGCTACCAAAAGTGGGGTCAAAGTTGATCCGTTTGACCTGTACCTATGGCAGGGGCTTGCAACACGTGGCTCGACTTGCACCTAATTTGACCTTTCTCGATGTGCTAGTGGACAAAAATTCTGACTTTACGGTGGTTCATCACGGCCAGTTTGGCCTCTTCACCAAACTGATCAAGTTCAAGTTCCACTCTTACTATGGACATGACTTCAGCTGGGACACCATTCGAGCACCTGATCTAAATCACGTGATTATCGGCCATGAAACCGCAAAAGAAATTGAAGTACGTGGAATGTTTGCTTACTGCACCCGTGACCGTTCAATGGAGGACAAGTACCGTCAACTGGTCAGCTACTTCCCGAATGCTTCGAAGGTATCTCTTCGAATTCCAACCGAATTCTTTCACCGATTCAAGGATAAAGTTCTGTGCACAGAATCCAGTTGTGCCAACTGTAGCTATCTTCATGCGATGATCCAGAACATTCCTGCACCCGAACCGAATGATCTCGATGCGTTCCACCAGCAAGTTCGACATGTGCTGGTCAATGGCACAATTGTGCAACACACTTTTATTCTGTGCTCAATCTGATTTATTAGATTTTTAATCTTTCATTTATTATTTTTATTGATAAAATTCGCATCAACCAGCAGAACATTTTTCTGAATTGTCAAACTTATTGCGTTTTTATTAAAGGTTTTTATTAAATTTTAATTCTCGTGTTTCTTAAATTCTTTATTTTGTTAGTTGAATTGTAGTTAATAAATTTTTTTATTTTAAATCTTTTATGGTTTATAGTTTCACTTATTTTCTTCAAAAAATGTTTTCAAATTCTGTCTCACTCATTCAACATTATTATTACACAGAAATTATGAGAAAGTGCTAGATTAATTTTGAATATTTTATTTTATTTATGTTTAATTTTCTTTTTTTATGACTTTTTAATGGTTAAAAAATTTTGTATATGTAATTTTACTAATCGATTTTTTTTAAATTTTTTTTTATTGAAAATAACAATTTGGACAATGTGAGGCAGCCATCGGAGATGTTGGATGATTACAATTTCGAAGTCAACTAAAAGGTATAAGTTTTTATATGGTTTATAATTTTCAATAAATATTTTAACAATTGAATCTATCACTTAATTTTTTTATTTGATATACAAGAATATTACCACGGTTACAAACTATATTTTTCTAAAAATAATTTCTTAATTAATCATAACCAATTATTGATTGAATTGATAATTGGAGGATTGAGTTTATTTAGAGGTTTAAATATTTTTCTTATCAACATCTCAATCATTCATGATTAATTGTTCCTGTTTAATAAAAATTGAACATTCATTATCTGTTTCCTAATGAAACGGTTAAAAATTATTTTATTTTCTAAAATTCAATTTAAGCAAATTTGTCCAAGAAATTCACTTGTTTGAAATTCTCAATTCAGTACGAACCAATGGCGATTGTAAATGCCATTTTTGATTTGACCGTGATTGGAACCATTTTTGGGGGATTACTTTACAGGTAAATAATATAAAATTGATTTTAATAAATATTTTAATTGAAATATAATTGTATTTTTTAAAACCAAAATTGGTTTGTTGCAATCAATAATTTAACTGTTACCTCCTTTTGTCTTGGGAAATTTATTTTTATTATTTATTTTATAGTTTTACAATTTGTTTAATCTAACATATGTCTACCAGGAACACCTTTAACGTTGACTAATGTGATGGTTATGGACATGATTCAATCCAAACGACTATTGCACAAGTATACATTCACTCAGATTTACTGAAGCTTGACGAAAAAGGAAAAATAATTTCCTGGAACAGAACACAGACTACCAAAATCCTGGATGATGGTACCATCAATGAGAAACACGAAAATATTGACGCACCAAATTCAAACGTATACGTTGAAGTACCAATCGTATGTTTGTCTGAAGAAAGTTCCGATCCAAACGAAGAAAGTGCTCAAAGAAAGGCTTGTAGATACAGACTAGCACGTGAACTCGAAAAAGAACGAACAGAACCAGAACCCTCGTCATTACGCATCATTGACAATGACATTGACATTATCACATCTGCATCAGTGATACACATGCCGATAAAACCAGACGGAGTCCAAATTTACTCTTTTTACGGAACCTCGACAGGAGGAGCTGCCACAATCAAGAGATGATCGTACAAATGGACCGCCACAATTTACTTTGATGCTTACGTACCTAAGAATCAATGCGAACAATTTTCGATCATGAAGGCACTGAAGTACATTCACGCACACCGATGTGAAGAATACTCCTGCATCAATTCCATCACAATCGTAACCACAAACAGAACAATCCTCACCAACTTGTCCAAGTTCTCGGTCACACTCACAGTCAGCCCAATCGAAGTGACCATCGCCAAATATCTGAACTTACTCGAGCTTCCAGTTGTGGTTACAATGGCAAATTTCTCATACGCCTGTATGAAAATTGTGAAGCAAGGGAGATTTCGATGGAAAACGACCTAGAAACTTGTTACAAGCAATACCCGAAGGACAGCGCCAAAATGGTGACCCAATCAATCACCAACCAGAAAATGACAACTTGCTTTCAAGTACTCGCCTATTACCTTCAAGTTTCAACTAATGCAACCTTGAAGGAATTCGTCCTCAACTGGACAGAAATTCCGAAGTACATTGTTCCAGATTTTGTACTTGCCCAGATCTTCAGTGGACACGGGTTCTTTAGAGAATATCTGAATAGCCTCAAGGTATGCGACGAAAATAATCGAATACACAGTCCTGCTGGTGTGATGGACGAACTATCCAAACCGTGCAGCACATCATGATCCAATGCCCACTCGAGGAAATACGAAAAATCTGATGGCTACGCTGGCGAACTGATGGGCGACATTCAAAAGCTGAAAAATTGGATCTTTTCGGAGTCTCAATTCGAACGGATATTTCAAGTCATGAAGTTTATAGTTGATAAGCTCCACGAATACTGTGACAATCCTAACCGAGTCCCAGCCCACCTTTGAATATCCCAACAATCCCAACTTAGAACATTCGACCTATGTTCTCAAATCACTTACAACCACAAAATTCAAAATATCCCCTCTCATTCCATTCTCATATGTACATTTGTAATATCCACATTCTAATCATCATCATACTGGTACAACGTATCAACACTGTGTACGAATATGCAACATATTTCTTTTCTAGAGACCTGTCTGGTGGTTCCTTATACTTAACTTTTATCCCGGTCGTCGTGCCAACTTTACTAGAGTCAGAGCTCTACAAACATAGTGAATTAGAATTTTGGCAGGTGACTCTCTTGGGTCAACGCACGGCCGATATGTACATAGGATCTACTTCGAGGGATTGGATAAAATGGCCCAAGTGTCCAGATCGATCCTACACGCCTTCTTTAGTGTTTTGATGTATAACTCGCCTAGGTCACCAATTTGGAACTCTTGGATCCTTGGATCAAGTACAAGAAAACGCCATTTTGGAACGGATTCGATATTAAAAACAAATTCTACATGAAAAATCAAGCAGAAATAAACCATTGTTTATCAAAATCCTTGTAAGGGAAGCAAATACACTAATTTTCACACAAAGTCAACTTGGGACCTGGGATATCTGTCCGTCCGTTCTAGTATTATTCTAAATTTTAATTTAATTTTAATTTAATAAATAAAGGTACAAAAAAGTGTCGACCACTTAATTTGTCTACCACTTTGTGTGTCGACCACTTTTCCTGTCGACCACTTTTCGGGTCGACCACTTTGTGTGTCTACCACTTGTACGAGAACCCACACCATCTGTCTATAATTAAACTTAATACCTAAACTTAAACTTAAACTTCAACTTAAACCCCCTAGAAATAAGCTACACATAGATGAAACGAAATTAATTCATTTGATGCGTACGGCTATGGTGCAATTAACTAGATTAACTAGACTATAACCGTAAGGATCAAAAGTTTCAATTTGATTCCATCTGTGTGTAACTAATGTCCAGGAATTCGACGCCTTGATTACATTTGAAAAAAAACGGAATTCAACATAGCATCATCAACCGGAACAACTGCACCACCATCGATCCTTTTGTCAATCTCAATTTCTAGTTTGTGGCCTTTTAAATTAAAATAATAATTATTAGAAAATAGTGTAAAACTGTAATTTCAAAACTTACTCATGCTGATCTTGATGACAAAAATCATCATTCTGAAATAGATCAAGCCATCAATTAATTGTTGTATAAATACACAGTATCAATCTTATGATTCAATAATGAATATTAGAGTGATCTGACATCGAATTTATATACTAAAATAGGACATGTCTTGAAATGAATATCACTCCATTTTTTTGCTCATCCAACCAAAAAATCATATCAGAAACAAGTGTACTCACTCATCTAAATGTAAATACATACAAATTAATACATATTATCACTCACATTTCTTTTTTATCATTTCTGCTGATATCAAGTGACTGACTTGATTTACCAAATCTTCAAAATTGAGAGAGCGAGAAGGGAAACTTATCAAAGAAAGTCTTTTTGATGATTGACAAGGGGAAAACCCGAACATGAAATTGAACTCAAAGGTGAAATTGCAAATATTAAGTAACGACTGTTTATGTTTATCTCACGCACTAAGAACTAACCCATGACATAAAATGGTTCATTTTGAGATTGGGAAACAGACAGACATACACATAAACAGACATAAACAGGATGAAGGCAATTGAGACGATAATGATAACCAATTGCGATTGCGATAAGTGCCATTCAAAAGAAACTTCACTATGAATGTCCTCAAGAAAAAGTGTTATTAAGTGCATTACTTGATCAATGTTTCCAAGTTATATTTCGAATTAGCAGTGAACTTTTTTTTAAACAATCAATTATAAAGTCTGATCAAGACTAACCACGAGGAAATTTTTTTGTTAAAATTAATCATATTTTAATTAAATTTTTTAAATTTTTGTTTGAGATTTTACTTTTTAAAAATTTTGAATTTTTATTTCATGCCAAACTTTAGCAATACACAGATTCAAAGTGTTTAATTTAATTTAAATATTTTAATTTTTCTTCACTTTGTCCTAGGCTTTTTAAAGGTAAAAAACTTAAATTCAATTTTAATTAATGTTTCTGCTCTTTCTTTAAATTAAATATTTTATGAGTGACTATTTGGGATTTTTCCTGTCTCAGTTCTTCAATGGTTGCAAGCTTAAAAGTTTTCCTATTTGGTTTGTTTATTGAGTTGATAATGGATTTAATTTGATTTGCATGAAGGTTTAAATATTTGTTCTATTTAAAAATCTTAAGTCATTTCGGAGGAAATTTATGTAATTATGGAAATATTCTTGATTTCTGTACAAAAAAAATGTTATACATAATTTCGGTTAATTCATTTTTCACTTTCCTAACAAACCATCGCTTGATTGAACACTTGTTTAAATAAACAATTAATCAACACTTTCCAATTGAACTAAATTGACTATTCTCCATTGTATTCTCAACCATTTTTACCATTTTAATCAGATAGTCCACAGTCTTTCGTGTCACACTAGCTATTCAAGTTAAACAGGCGGCCCTAATATGACAATTCATCATTGCTTACTCCAGATTAATTCTCAATGACTTTTGTTTGATAGATTTATATTACGGTCAAACTTTTGAGATTTTAAAAACAAAACAACTGTATATTTGTGTCTTCAAAAAAGGTGCATATTTATTTAAAGAATCAATATGTAAATAGACTTTTAGCAAATATTCAGATTTCCTTACAACTAATCAATCAGACCAGGTTATTTCCGATTGACAAAAAGACTATTCCAATACGAGATAGATCAAATCATTGTTATTTTAGATTTACTATAGTAAGAATTATAAAGAAATATAAAGAATTATAATGCCCAAGTTTACAATATGGAAATGGTCAAATCAAACTCAATTAGTGGTCCGTGAGGTCACTTTGATCTACGATATTTTTATTAATCAGTTCATTTTATATTTTATAAATTCAACAAAACATTGAATTTGGACAAAATAACTTGATAAAGGTAAACGCATTTTTAAGAACTAGTGATGTACGACGTACAATGTTCGTATCTCTTCTTAGTAAGTCTCTTTCTCTTTCTTTCTTTATATACTTTTTTAAAATATATCTCTGGATTTCCAATCACTATTTATTACATATAAATTAAAAAGCTTTATTCCAGTATTCAATATATTGTTTCATAAAATGATTGATTTTATTTTTACATTTAAAATTTCGTACATTTAGTACATGGATAACCAGAAGCTTTGGATTAACAATTTATCTTGGGTTTTCAAGATGGCACTCGCATTTCAAGACAAAGGTTGAATGCGTGGTTCACCTAAATGACTGTAAAGATTAAACAAACTTGATAAGACAAATATTTTAAAATTCATTTTACTCTTAGTATCTCTTATACTATAGTATCGCTTTGGAGAATTTCGTCATTATTGTTTGCTACATTCAAGATTTCGGATAGTTTTTGTATGTATCTTAAAGTAATCGGAGTTAATTTTGTTAGGCCAAAATATTTTTTAAATAATTCAATTTAGAATTTTTCATTTTATTACATTTGCCTCATTTTAGCTTTAATAATTCTTTAATATTATTGATGAATCTTGAATGTTTTTTTAAATGGTAAAAAATTTAATTATATGAAAATTTGGTTTATTTATCTATTTGGCACAAAAAAATCAAGAAAAATAAACAGGAAAACTCATGCAAACTTATTGTGGCGGTTTAAAACACCTGACACATGACAAATTGAGATTAAAGATTAGATAACATTAGGGGAGATGGCATGACCTGATTTATACGGCATTTGTGGATATTGCTGGATGTTGGGTACACTTGATGGAGCCAGACAGGTCAGATGGCCCAAGACGTGAGGACACTCTGACCCATGGCCTGGCTATATGATTTACCGGATCATGGGACCGGGGGCCACTTGGCCCTTTTTATTGATTGAGCAACTGGGGGTTTAGTCCCCTGAGGTAGGATTCTGGATGTGACCCATGGCTAAATGAACGCTCAATGGTCATTGACAGCTCCTGAGGACACTTACTAGTTCGGCAATCGACTATCAATAAGACTCGGGGCTCACTGTCCTTGGGGGTCATTTGAACCACCTCAAGGTCGGCCCGGAGAATACCCGTATCCTGTGTCGGGATTGTTAGAACCCCTCAAGGGTGCTCACCGAGAGATGTGTCTCCTATGGCAAGCGGGCAGATCAGTTGATCAGACTGATCGATAGACCGTCGATCGGTGTCCTTGGAACCGTAGCTCGAGGTGCACATATAGAGATCCATACCTCACAGTCCTTGAGACGAGTTGCATTGATCTGATTAGATTCGTTGAGATGAGGAAGTTCAGTGGAAACAACACTCAAATAGGTTTAGATTCGATTTCGTTTATTGAGTCTCCCAGCCACAAGAATAGAAGCGATTATCCAAGCGTGGATCAATACTAATCAGCCTCCTCGTGCGGTGGTCATACATAGACTGTTACATATTTGAATAGGAAAGTACATAAGTACTGAATCAAGCTGTTTACAAGGGGATATGTGTGTGTATGACGTCACAATGAACGTCAAGGGTCCGCCTCCACGCACAGAGTGTAGTACCGTACCATTAGTATGCAAATGAGTGCATGACTTTGCCTGTTGATACGATCCCGCGCAGTCGTGTAGATCGCGCTTTGCAATGGCGCAGCAATGGCGATTCGAATATCCTCTTACAGCTCCATCTAGTGATGATAACTGGCGGTTCAATGCAGATCGCCACACTTATTGTTAATTTGGTGTTAAATTTTTGAATGCTTTTGCTTTAACTTTTGACAAATGGTTTTATTCTATTTCATTCACAATCGAGCCATCGTTTTATGTAACATTTGTTTCATTACTATCTTTTATTTATCATATTATATCATATTATTAATCGTTTTGTAATAATGCTTGTAGGTATAAAAAAAATAATTATTAAAATTATTTTACTTTGTTTTATAGCTTTGCCCACTCAAAATGGTTAAAAGATGTTCATTCATAAACGAAAAGCTCAGCTTAAAAGGTTTCCTCACTAATCAACATAAAGATCAGCATCAGGGGTTGCTTTCAAATGTTTTTTACTTTTATTAAATTTAGCAAAACCCAATCTATCGATTCATCTCTATATTGATTATCTTGAAATTATTAGATGGCAAGTCTTACAATCTCTTAATCAATCTCCCAATAAGTGATTACAATCGGTTTAAAACAATTCATATAAAATTTCTTTAATTTTCTTTAATCATCCCTAAACTTTTATCTCTTTAATATAATTTCCATTTCTCCAAACAGATTTTCTCATATTAAGCTGGTCATTGGGCATTTAATAATTTAAATATTTTCTTTATTCAATTATGCATTAACAAACTCAATAGATTGTGCTTATCACAATGTTAATTCAAAATCTCTGACGTGTATGGTTTCATTATCAGTTATGCTCATTAAGTTGATCTTCTTGAATTGAATGTACTAAATTGCATTTTCAAAATTCATAATTATCGCAGATGTTTACAATGGTGATGTTGTGATGTCAATGCGTAAACGAAAAAAATTTGAACTTATTTTACTATTATAAACAAATTGAGTCAAACGAATGATCATTTCTGTTATATTTTATTAGGATTACAAAAAAACATTTGCTTCTTGCACAATAGCATAGTTTATTAAAGATTAAAATATTTTAAACAATTAAAGCTTAAACAGAATACTGTTCAAAGCATTGTCAACTTTTCAATACCTTCAATTTTCAATGCAATCACCTTAAATAAAAACTGACATATTAATATAACTTTCATGTTTGTAACTTTCTACACTCCGTGTTTGTATGTAGCTAACCTGACCCTATTTACCGAGGATCTTACCTACTTTACTTGACAACTATGACCCAATTTATCTTTTCACCCCCTCAGTCGAGAAGAATTACCCAATTTACCGAGGATCTTACCTACTTTACTTGACAACTATGACCCAATTTATCTTTTCACCCCCTCAGTCGAGAAGAATTATTCTATTTACCGAGGATCTTATCTAATATGCTTGAGAACTATAACCCAATTTATCTTTTCACCCCCTCAGTCGAGAATAAATACCCTTTTTACCGAGGATCTTATCTAATATGCTTGAGAACTATAACCCAATTTATCTTTTCACCCCCCTCAGTCGAGAATAAATACCCTTTTTACCGAGGATCTTATCTAATATGCTTGAGAACTATGACCCAATTTATCTTTTCACCCCTCAGTCGAGAAGAATTACCCTATTTACCGAGGATCTTATCTAATATGCTTGAGAACTATAACCCAATTTATCTTTTCACCCCCTCAGTCGAGAATAAATACCCTTTTTACCGAGGATCTTATCTAATATGCTTGAGAACTATGACCCAATTTATCTTTTCACCCCCTCAGTCGAGAAGAATTACCCTTTTTACCGAGGATCTTACCTACTTTACTTGACAACTATAACCCAATTTATCTTTTCACCCCCTCAGTCGAGAAGAATTACCCTATTTACCGAGGATCTTATCTAATATGCTTGAGAACTATAACCCAATTTATCTTTTCACCCCTCAGTCGAGAATAAATACCCTATTTACCGAGGATCTTATCTAATATGCTTGAGAACTATAACCCAATTTATCTTTTCACCCCCTCAGTCGAGAATAAATACCCTTTTTACCGAGGATCTTATCTAATATGCTTGAGAACTATGACCCAATTTATCTTTTCACCCCCTCAGTCGAGAAGAATTACCCTTTTTACCGAGGATCTTACCTACTTTACTTGACAACTATAACCCAATTTATCTTTTCACCCCCTCAGTCGAGAAGAATTATTCTATTTACCGAGGATCTTATCTAATATGCTTGACAACTATAACCCAATTTATCTTTTCACCCCCTCAGTCGAGAAGAAATACCCTATTTACCGAGGATCTTATCTAATATGCTTGACAACAATAACCCAATTTATCTTTTCACCCCCTCAGTCGAGAAGAAATACCCTATTTACCGAGGATCTTACCTACTTTACTTGACAACTATAACTCAATTTATCATTTCACCCCTCAGTCGAGAAGAAATACTCTATTTACCGAGGATCTATCCGTCATTACTTGACAACTATAACCCAATTTATCTTTTCACCCCCTCAGTCGAGAAGAAATACCCTATTTACCGAGGATCTTACCTACTTTGCTTGACAACAATAACCCAATTTATCTTTTCACCCCCTCAGTCGAGAAGAAATACCCTATTTACCGAGGATCTTACCTACTTTACTTGACAACTATAACCCAATTTATCTTTTCACCCCCTCAGTCGAGAAGAAATACCCTATTTACCGAGGATCTTACCTACTTTACTTGACAACTATAACCCAATTTATCTTTTCACCCCATCAGTCGAGAAGAAATACCCTATTTACCGAGGATCTTACCTACTTTACTTGACAACTATAACCCAATTTATCTTTTCACCCCCTCAGTCGAGAAGAAATACCCTATTTACCGAGGATCTTATCTAATATGCTTGACAACAATAACCCAATTTATCTTTTCACCCCATCAGTCGAGAAGAAATACTCTATTTACCGAGGATCTATCCGTCATTACTTGACAACTATAACCCAATTTATCTTTTCACCCCCTCAGTCGAGAAGAAATACCCTATTTACCGAGGATCTTATCTAATATGCTTGACAACAATAACCCAATTTATCTTTTCACCCCCTCAGTCGAGAAGAAATACCCTATTTACCGAGGATCTATCCGTCATTACTTGACAACTATAACCCAATTTATCTTTTCACCCCCTCAGTCGAGAAGAATTACCCTATTTACCGAGGATCTATCCGTCATTACTTGACAACTATAACCCAATTTATCTTTTCACCCCATCAGTCGAGAAGAAATACTCTATTTACCGAGGATCTATCCGTCATTACTTGACAACTATAACCCAATTTATCTTTTCACCCCCTCAGTCGAGAAGAAATACCCTATTTACCGAGGATCTATCCGTCATTACTTGACAACTATAACCCAATTTATCTTTTCACCCCCTCAGTCGAGAAGAAATACCCTATTTACCGAGGATCTTACCTACTTTACTTGACAACTATAACCCAATTTATCTTTTCACCCCCTCAGTCGAGAAGAAATACCCTATTTACCGAGGATCTTATCTAATATGCTTGACAACAATAACCCAATTTATCTTTTCACCCCCTCAGTCGAGAAGAAATACCCTATTTACCGAGGATCTTACCTACTTTACTTGACAACTATAACCCAATTTATCTTTTCACCCACTCAGTCGAGAAGAATTACCCTATTTACCGAGGATCTTACCTACTTTACTTGACAACTATAACCCAATTTATTTTTTCACCCACTCAGTCGAGAAGAATTACCCTATTTACCGAGGATCTTACCTACTTTACTTGACAACAATAACCCAATTTATCTTTTCACCCCCTCAGTCGAGAAGAAATACCCTATTTACCGAGGATCTTACCTACTTTACTTGACAACTATAACCCAATTTATCTTTTCACCCCCTCAGTCGAGAAGAAATACCCTATTTACCGAGGATCTTACCTACTTTACTTGACAACTATAACCCAATTTATTTTTTCACCCACTCAGTCGAGAAGAATTACCCTATTTACCGAGGATCTTACCTACTTTACTTGACAACTATAACCCAATTTATCTTTTCACCCACTCAGTCGAGAAGAAATACTCTATTTACCGAGGATCTATCCGTCATTACTTGACAACTATAACCCAATTTATCTTTTCACCCCCTCAGTCGAGAAGAAATACCCTATTTACCGAGGATCTTATCTAATATGCTTGACAACAATAACCCAATTTATCTTTTCACCCCCTCAGTCGAGAAGAAATACCCTATTTACCGAGGATCTTATCTAATATGCTTGACAACTATAACCCAATTTATATTTTCACCCCCTCAGTCGAGAAGAAATACCCTATTTACCGAGGATCTTACCTACTTTACTTGACAACTATAACCCAATTTATCTTTTCACCCACTCAGTCGAGAAGAATTACCCTACTTACCGAGGATCTTATCTAATATGCTTGACAACAATAACCCAATTTATCTTTTCACCCCCTCAGTCGAGAAGAAATACCCTATTTACCGAGGATCTTATCTAATATGCTTGACAACAATAACCCAATTTATCTTTTCACCCCCTCAGTCGAGAAGAAATACCCTATTTACCGAGGATCTTACCTACTTTACTTGACAACTATAACCCAATTTATCTTTTCACCCCCTCAGTCGAGAAGAAATACCCTATTTACCGAGGATCTTATCTAATATGCTTGACAACTATAACCCAATTTATCTTTTCACCCCCTCAGTCGAGAAGAAATACCCTATTTACCGAGGATCTTATCTAATATGCTTGACAACAATAACCCAATTTATCTTTTCACCCCCTCAGTCGAGAAGAAATACCCTATTTACCCTTACACTTTATGTTGTTTCCATTGTTAAGTGCACTTTATAAATCGCTAAAACGGCTGAAGGCGAGGTATGACCTTAACTCAATGCCGAAGATTGCTTTTAGAAGCGAGAGAGGTGCAAATCAAATTGTCGAATTGTTTGAAAAAATCCACCTGAAACTGGTGGAATGGGAAGAATAGGATCGTGATAATGTGAAAATGTCTTCTAAAATCGGAGTGCTACTTTATGTCATGTGTTTTAACAGTGAAAAAAAAACTTTCTGTACAATAACTTTCTTTCTATATTGTAAATATTTACTTCACACTATGGACTAAGTCCGCTTAACAAATGACTCAATTGTTACAAGAAAAATATCTAACAGAGACTTAAAGAGCTCGCCCTCACTCAATGTAATCGGCGATCAATAAAATATTGCATATAAAAAACTATTTCGGTATTAAAATACTAGTTGATAGTTTATGCTAATTTATTTTAATCATAAAAGGTTAAAAAATTAATTAATTGCCACAGAGTGAGCACGCCAGTGAATGGAGGAATTTTTGAAATTCTTGTTACATTTGCATTAGGAAAAAACTTCACAATTCATAATTCAGTGGCTTTGATTCACAATTCTACCGAATCTCTTCTTTTAAAATTAAAAGGTTTTAGAAGTTATTAAGTTCAAAATAATACAAATGTAGTACTTTAAGTCACGTTTTACCTGCTTCCATTACATGTGTTTCATTATTATGTATTCCAGTTGGATTCAACATGTATTTTGTAACAATATTATAATCATTTCTTTGCAAGCTTGTAACAGGTAAGACTTAATTTACTTAATATTTATAATTATTAGTCTGCCTTTAATTTAATCATTTCTAAACATTTTACTATTTATATTTGCATTCATGTAATTATTACGATAACGTATATTAATTTATTAATGGTAAATATACTTTTTGACAAACAGCTTGAGTTTCGTTAGATTAAAATAAAAATAACCTTTAATATTTTCACTAGAAAGTTTATTCACTTTGAACGGTTTGGACAAATTTAAGGTAAAAATATCACTAATCATACAGGTCACAAGTCTTTAAAAAAATTTAAAACGACTAATTTTGTTATTCTGACTAGTGTTGTTTACATTTATGGTTTGAATTTAAATTTCTTATAGTTTCATATATGACGTTATATAACGTTCTCCTAACATTATAAGACCCACAAATCTACATGAGCAGTGTGATCTTAAATGTCCCCTGTCACTGAACTTTTGAACCTCAAGCGGGGCTAATGTCATGAAAAATGTATTCAATCCGCTTTCAGACTTTGTAACGAGCATGCTTTATCGTGCGGCGTACGCAGTGAGCACTCAAAGCATGCGCAGCATGTCCAAGTATAAATGTACAAACAAAAATTGAATTAAGTCACTCTAATTAACTTGCACATCTCAATATATAGTTACGTATCACAGTTGCAGTTGAAAATGACTAAAATCAATCTATCCACTCTGCCTGACATCTGCATTTTGAATATATTTAGTGCAATCACCCTTTCTGATCAAATATTGTACATTCTACTCGTGTGTCGTCGTTGGCGTCTCCTCCACCATGAGACATCACGTCAAATCAAATCTCTGGTTTTGGTGGGACCCCACAACGCTACTGGAAGTTACCATAGTACAAACTGGCGTCGTAATAATTACAAATTGTTTCTATCAAAAGAGTGATGCCCATTTTCGCCTATTTTACACGACTCGATATAATATATTGGCAGCTATGTCATCCAGACAAAATTAGTATCAAAAGAAAATGCATAACTTGTAGAATCGTTCTGTGAAGGTTCCGATTGGATCCCTCCTGTGGTTCCAGAATAATAGGCTCGAGTACATGATAGCCTATCATTGATAGGGAAATTGCGTTAAAACGGCTATGAAAGCGATAATAAGTCAACACAAGTTCATAATCTCATGCAAAATAGTCAGTGTCATTTACACTTATTCACCACAAATACAACAGACAAGTTCAAACCATCATTATCGTTTGCTTTTATCAAAGAGAACTTAGTCATTTGTAAGATATCATGATAGTTTGAACTTGTCTGGTCTATTTGTGGTGAATGAGTGTAAATGGCAATGTCTATTTTGCATGTGATTATGAACTTGTGTTGACATTTTATCGCTTTCATATGTGTTTTCTCCATCAAGTACTCGAACCTATTATTCTGGAACTACAAGTGGGATCCAATCGAAACCTTTACAGAACAATTCTACAAGTCATACCCTTTCTTATGATACTAATTTTGTCTGGATGACATAGCTGCCAGTATATTTATTTCTCTCGTGTAAAATAGGCGAAAACCACACTAGAAATGGGCATCACTCTTTGTTCAAACTTCCTCCGATGTGATCACATTTAAACATCAAAACGCTCATCTTCTGTTGGCAAGCAACAACTGTCTGTCCAACAGTTTGTGTGAGCACTTTCTCAACAAATTTCCGCATATTGTCTCATTGGACTTGGTGCACATTTGTTTGGAAGAAGAAATTGTCGGTGTGCGTCTACTGTTGGACGGGTGGAAGGATAAACTGGCCCAACTGAATGTCTACTATATGCCACAAGAGCACAAAGATGATGGACGAAAGATCAAACCGCGCCTGCAGTCCACTCGAGCACTGCACCAGTAAAACCACTAAAAAATCGGTAATTTATTTTATTTAAATGAAAATTAATTTAACTTAAATTTAATTTAACATTTTAACTTTAAAATTTTAACATTTTTTCATTTAAATTTTTAATATTTTTTCATTTAAATTTTTTAGATTAAACTTTCTTTTCGAAAATGTGCGACGATGAAGTGGCCTCTGTGGTGGTGCACAATGGTTCGTCTATGTCAAACGCAGGATTTGCTGGTGACGATAAACCGACAGTCGTTTTCCCTTCGGTTGTGGGGCGTAAATGGTCTCTTAATGAGGATTACTTGTTTGGGCATGAGGCTATGTCTAATTTCGGCGGCACGTTGAAGTATCCAATTAGGCATGGCATTGTAACCGACTGGGAAAGTATGGAGAAAATATGGCATCATACTTTCTACAGCGAACTTAAAGTGGACCCAAAAGAGCATCCAGTCCTGCTGACCGAACCTCCACTCAATCCAAAGGCTAATCGAGAGAAGATGGTCCAAATTATATTCGAATCCTTCAACACTCCAGCTATGTATGTTGCTAATCAGGCAGTGCTCGCCCTGTACGCCTCGGGTCGTACCACTGGAATTGTGCTCGACTTGGGTTATGAAGTCTCGTACGTGGTTCCTGTCTTTGAGGGCTACGCTCTTCCCCATGCTATTTTACGATTCGATATAGGTGGTCAAAAATATAACTGACTATTTGTTGAGGATTGTCACCGAACGTGGCTACTACTGGACGAGTACTCCCGAGAAAAAGGTTGCAAACGACATCAAGGAAAAGTTGTGCTATGTGGCGTTGGATTTCGAGAAGGATTTTGAAACGTCTCTAAAAAGCTCAACGTTGGAGAAGTCGTACGAAATGCCCGATGGTCAGGTGATCACCATCGGTAATGAACGATTCCGTTGTGCCGAAGCTTTGTTCCAGCCAGCTTTCCTGGGCTCAGAAGATCCAGGCATTCACGAGTCTATCTACAAATCGATCATGAAATGCGACGTCGACATCCACAAGGACCTCTACGCGAACATTCTACTGTCAGGTAGCACCACCACGTTCCCAGGCATTGCCGATCGACTGCAGAAAGAAATCACCAATTTGGCTTCTTATATACCAAAGTCAAGGTCATTGCTCCACCTGAACGAAAAATCTCCACCTGGGTTGGTGGCTCCATTTGCGCTTCGTTGTCAACTTACCAGCAGATGCGGATTTTCAAACAGGAGTACGACGAATCTGGTCCATCGATTGTGCATCGCAAGTGCTTTTAAACGATTGGGCTTCAAGTACAACACAACTTTTCTTAACACCTCCTTTCTACATTCTATTTTACTTTACCTAAACTCAATTTCATTAATTTATGTAAACACTTAATTTCCCCCATTACACAAATACGATTGTATGATTTAAATAAAAATTAAATAATATTTCCAACCCATTTCACCTTTTTCAACTTAAATAACTTTAGTTCATTAAACTAATGCTATACTCAATGAGAATTACTAATATAACTTCAATTTTTACATCTTAATAAGTTTGTTAATGTCCAGATGACAAATGGCTTCTGAATGAATATCGCTACATGGCTGATCATCAAATTGAGCAAACCTGTCTTCGAATTATTCGCAAAATGGATACAACGGTAACTCTTACTATAATTCTCCGATTTGTTTTTATTTGATTTATCCTCACTAGTTATCTACCCCAAATGAATCCTTAGTTTTTTAGTAATTTTTTAGAAATTTCATAAACAAACAGTTGCTTTTTTTCACAATTTTCACAATTTTTATGTTTTTAGTAATGTACATAGTTCAAACCAGAATATTCATTAAAAATGAATTCTTTGTATCAAATTTAGTTCTAGTCTAGTTGGACTCATAACTGGTTAAAGTCTTGGTAAATCCGTGAACAATCCCTCAGCTATTTATATATTATCAAAACAATTATTCAATTAATATAAACATATTAGAAATTAAAAGTTTTCTATCTTCTAGAATTTAATTTAAAAATAAAATTTTTTAAACACACACGTTCGAATGTCAACAAGGTTTCTATTACTCCATCATATGAATCAACAATTTTCTCACAGTAACATTTTGTTTTTGGAAAACTCAAAGCTAATTAAATTGGTGAATTGCCGGCTAAAGTTAAACTTTGAATTTAGTCTCGAAATTGAAAATACAATATCCAGACAATCTTTAACTGGTAAACTATATTTTTAATTGGAAACCATTTTTAATATAGTAGAATTTTAAAAAATGTTTTCTCAAATTATTGTTTACTAAACATTTTATTTTATATGCGATTCAAATTAATCCGTATTCACCCAGCTTTGTGTTTTAACCTCTTCGTCGGGCCATTTTAAGCAAGCTGCCCAGAACGAACCACAGCACCTAGAGTCCTGAAAATTTAGGAGCATACTCCCCTAGAATACCGCTACTGCGGAAAATTGTCAAAAGTTCCAATTGGATCGATATCCGGGAGCTCATTTCCGGTCTGGATTTTTTGACTGTTATTATGTTTTTGGACTATTCTAAGACTTTTGGCGCAAAAATTAATTTTTTTGGATCACCGGAAGTTGGAGTTCCAAAATGAAACTTCCGGTTCCTGTTCGAAAATTACATTTTTGAGTTAGGAATCGGATTCTCCATCCTTTTTCATGAAGAATAGCATATCTGAACATGAAAATCCATTAAGTCTAAGAGAAATAAACTCAAATTGAAAAACTTCTAATTTTGGCCAAATAAACAAGGCCGGAAAGTAGACAGACTGAAGTGACATTGATATTGTTATTTTGAATCTCTAATTATATCGCTTGTAGTGGATGGATTTTGTTGTTTTAAAATACCACTCTTACTTAATACAATACAACGAATCGAATAAGGATAATTAAAATTCTCTGTATTTACCGGAAGTATGAGTTCCCGAATCCAACTTCCGGTTATCGTTCCAAAATCTAATTTTTATTTCAGAATCAGATTTTCCGTGCATTTTCATGAAAGATAGCATATAAGAACATTGAAATTGGCTAAGTTTAAGTACCATAAATAGTTTTTCAAAAATAAAATGTTTATTGTGCCGACAGTCAATTTCCGCCTGTTTTATGCAAAATTTAAAATCTATTTATTTCTCTTAGACTTAATGGATTTTTATGTTATGATATGCTATTCTTCATGAAAAAATATGGAGAATCCGATTCCAAGCTCAGAAATGTAATTTTTGACCAGGAACCGGAAGTTTCATTTTGGAACTCCAACTTCCGGTTATTCAAGAAAATTAATTTTTGCGCCAAATGTCTTAGAATAGTTCAAAACCATAATATCCCTCAAAAAAACCAGACCGGAAATGGGCTCCCGGATATTGATCCAATTGAAACTTTTGACAATTTTCCGCAGTAGCGGTATTCTAGGGGAGTATGCTCCTAAATTTTCAGGACTCTAGGTGCTGTGGTTCGTTCTGGGCAGCTTGCTTAAAATTGCCCGACGAAGAGGTTAAAGGTTAAAATATATTTTTTTCTGTTCTTTCATTTACTACAGACTTAAACATATTTAGATGCAGAATTAAATGTTTTTTAAGCAAAATGTTTTTTAGAACTCTTACTTAGAACTTTCCAATTATTCGGTTTTTCAAAACTTCGAATAGCCGAAGGTCCTTAACCGCAAACTTCAAAGCTTCGACAAAATTTTCGCCAGATTTTATTTGACTGAAATTTTGCGTTTTAAATAAATTTGCCAACTAATTAATGCATTAATGAAATTTTTCCAACAGAGTGTTTTGACTATTTAATCTATTTAATCTAATCCTTACGGTTTCATGGTTGGGGTTTTCAAAGAAAAATGTTTAATGGTTTCATTTATTTTCTTTAAACAAGTTTTAAACTTCTGTTTCACTAATTTAACATTATTATTACACAGCCATTACAAGAAAGTTCTCGATTTAATTTGAATATTTTTATTTGTGTTTTTATTTGTTCTAGACTTTTTAATGGTTAAATTTTTTTAATATGTTATTTTACTAATCGAATTTAATTTAAAAATATTTTTATTAACAATAGCAATCTGGACAATGTGGGACAGCGAACGGAGGTGTTTAATACTTAGGTCCAGGTCAACTAAAATGTCTCAATTTTTAAATGGTTTACAATTTCAATATAATTCTTAAAAATTGTATCTATCACTTAAATTTTATTTGGGTTTCCGAACAATACAATTGCTGTAAACTTGATTAAAAAAAATAATTTCTTAACTAATTGTTGATTGATTGGTTTTTGGAGATTGACAGTTGTGAGTTTATTTAAAGGTTTAAACATTTTTTATGATTAATTTCTCAATCATTCATGATTAATTAATTTTGTTCAAAAACAACAATTGCTAGGTTCTTCATGAAAAGGTTTCAAATTATTTTTTTTAAAAATTCAATTTAATCAAATTGTTTAATTGCCAATATATTTACTGAACTGTGTATGGAAACATTTGTTGTGTAATATCACCAAATTTGTGTGTTTTGTAATTCGGGTTGTGCAGCCTACAAAGCCAAGTAAAAACAGATCCTAAACACATTTCTGAGTAACTTTCCGGAACATTCAACAAATATTTATTTATTTTTTATGCAGGTCATAGGTGAAGTTGCGAATGTTGTTGGACACGTCTTATAACTGGTAAAATTTTTAATGCCGTTGTCAATCCCTCGGTATGATTGTCTTTCTATTCCAAATTCTGAT
This sequence comes from Rhizoglyphus robini, assembly GCA_023373905.1. Classification (NCBI taxonomy): domain Eukaryota; kingdom Metazoa; phylum Arthropoda; class Arachnida; order Sarcoptiformes; family Acaridae; genus Rhizoglyphus; species Rhizoglyphus robini. The sequence continues at coordinate 465,164 of JAKIJQ010000034.1, read as the reverse complement.
AAAGAACAATTCAACATTTAATTTCATAAACAAACTTTAACATTTGTTAAATGGCTAGAGCTTAGGAAAAACCATTAAAGGTAAAAAAAATTATTTTTAATTCATTAAATTAAAATAATCAACAAATAAATTCAAAATAGCCAATATTGATCAGTCATTAAACGAGAATGATTTTAATGGCATAGCCAAACATTTGTATATCAATCTGTAATGATTTACCTCTTGATGAAATGAGTTTCAGCAAATTTTTTGAATTTTTATAACCACCTCGATTGCATGTCCCATTTCAAAAAGGTAATTTCTAACATTTTCCCAAACATTTTAATAAATAATTTGTCTGACAAATTGTGAATTAGATGAACCAATTTTTGTGGTTGTTTTCAAAAAAGTTATTTTGATTGCGCATGTTTACTTACGTTATTTACTACTTTTGCTACATTGTACTTTGTTCTACATTGCATGTTAAGTTGATTTTGTTATTGGAGTTTTATTTCTATTACTATGTGACATGTGTACTTTGCAAGTAATCCTCGACTAATTGAAAACATGATTATCCTTCGCAGAGCTTACCGAACTGTACTATCTTTCAATCGAAGTTTGTTTAAAGAAGCTTGCGCAACTTAGTTAGATAATTGGTTGAGTCGTTGTGTTGAAAGTTCGGTTCGAAAGAAGAGTATCAATCGGCTTATGTCGCAAAATTTCATCTTAATATAAAAGGTAAAACCAAACAATTGTCTATCTATCTGTATCATTCTGTTACATTAGTATTCGAATAACTTGGTAAGTTTAGCACACTTGCGCACATATTATCACATGACAATTCATCATTGCGCATTCGAAATATTTCTTTAATAACTTTTGACAAATGGTTTTATTCTATTTCATCATTTTTACCATCATAATCAGATAGTCCACAGTTTTTTCGTGTCACACAAGTTAGCTACACAAGTTAAACAGATGGCATTAATATGACAATTTATCAGTGCATACTCCAGACCAGTTTTCTCTAACTTTTGATTGATAGTTTTATATTACGAACACCACTTGGAGCTTTTTATACAGGTAAACATTGAACATTTATGTTTTATTTATTGTTTCATTTTATATTTTACCAAATCAACAAAACATTGTGATTGTACGAAATAATTAATAAAGGTAACAGGATTTTTAAGAACATTAAAAACTATTCTTTCCTATTGTCCATGCTCTGATTAAAGGTCTCAATTGAATTCTAGTAATGTACGACTTGCATTGTTCGCATTTCTCCTTGATAAGTCTTTTTCTCTTTATTTCTGTTCATATTTTTAAAGACTATCTCTGGATCTTCAATCACTATTTATTACCCATTAATTGAAGATATTCATTCCAGCATTCAAATTTTGTTTATAAAATGACTGATTTTATTGTAGTTTTTTGTACTTATCTCTTTGTTGCTGATTAAAAGGTTTTTCATTATTTGAACAATTCTTAATGTCACTAATCGCAGACATTTTATGTTACTTGATTGAAGGTTTCATAGATAGAGATAGATCGAATTAAAAAGTAATAATAATATTTATTGACAATAATATACATTAGGAATATATTCTTTGATGCGAATGAATTACCAGAAGCTTTGGATTAACAATTTATATTTGTTTTTAAAGATGACACAGATGAAATTCCAAAACAAAGGTTGAATGCGTGGTTCACCTGAATGACTGTAATTTAAATCTTTAAGATATTTAATCAAATATAATTAATATCACATATCTAAAAATTCCTTTTACTCCTAGTATCGCTTTGGAGAATTTGTCATTATTGTTTGCACTTTTCAAGATTTCGGATAGTTCTGGTATGTTTCTGAAAGTAATCGGAGTTAATTTTGTTATGCCAAGATATTTTTTAAATAATTGTATCTATAATTTCTCATTTTATTACCTTTGCCTCATTTTAGCTTTACATAATTCTTTAATATTATTGATGAATGTTCTGTTGTTGTTCGAGCATTCTTTTAAATGGTAAAAAATCTAATTATGTCAAAAGTTTTGTTTTTTTATCTATTTGAAAAAAAATAAAGAAAAATAAATGGGAAACTGATAAACTCTGAACTCTGTCCAAATTAATATAACTCTCATTATCAGATTGCACATATTTAATAATTATTATGATAATTCAATTTTTTAATTCATGGTTTTTTAAATTCCTTATAGTATCATAACGTTCTCCTAACATTATAAGACCCACAAATCTACATGAGCAGTGTGATCTTAAATGTCCCCTGTCACTGAACTTTTGAACCTCAAGCGGGGCTAATGTCATGAAAAATGTATTCAATCCGCTTTCAGACTTTGTAACGAGCATGCTTTATCGTGCGGCGTACGCAGTGAGCACTCAAAGCATGCGCAGCATGTCCAAGTATAAATGTACAAACAAAAATTGAATTAAGTCACTCTAATTAACTTGCACATCTCAATATATAGTTACGTATCACAGTTGCAGTTGAAAATGACTAAAATCAATCTATCCACTCTGCCTGACATCTGCATTTTGAATATATTTCGTGCAATCTCCCTTTCTGATCAAATATTGCACATTCAACTTGTGTGTCGTCGTTGGCGTCTTCTCCACCATGAGACATCACGTCAAATCAAATCTCTGGTTTTGGTGGGACCCCACAACGCTACTGGAAGTTACCATAGTACAAACTGGCGTCGTAATAATTACAAATTGTTTCTATCAAAATTTGTCCAAACTTCCTCCGATGTGATCACATTTAAGCATCAAAACGCTCATCTTCTGTTGGCAAGCAACAAGTGTCTGTCCAACAGTGTGTGTCAGCACTTTCTGAACAAATTTCCGCACATTCTCTCACTGGACTTGGTGCACATTTGTTTGGAACAAGAAATTGTCGGTGTGGGTCTACTGTTGGACGGGTGGAAGGATAAACTGGCCGAACTGAATGTCTACTATATGGCACAAGAGCACAAAGATGATGGACGAAAGATCAAACCGCGCCTGCAGTCCCCTCGAGCACTGCACCAGTTGATGGCACAAGTGTCCTCTTTGGTACAACTTGAACGTTTTACACTCTACGACAAAAGTGTCACTACTGAAAAGCGACAACCCAACTACAGTGTTGACCTATCTCAACTGCGTGAACTTCATCTGTTTGCCCACCATGACATCAACAAGCCACTGATGGAATCGATATTTCGTGACGACGTGAGCTTCGAGCGAATTCGTCGACTAACCCTTTCTGGCTTTCTTGTGAGACACAATCCTCAAGTTGTAAGTCGCCTGGCGCGACTTTTGTTTGCACAGTTGAGCCACTTGACAGTGCACGGAGAATGCGCCGAATTGGTCAATCAGCACTGTACACCCAATCTCAAATATCTTCATCTCAATTGTCTACAAACTCCATTAGATGATCTGCCTAATTTAGTGTCGAGACTTACTGCGCATTTGTGTCATTTGCGAGTTGAGTTTATGGATTCTTTCACAGGTATTGGTTTCTTTGACAAATCGAGTCAAGAATTTTGGTCACGATCACGAATCTATAGCCAGACAGCACTTCCCTTTACCACTGTGCACACACTTCACCTGTGTGCATCGAGTCTGTTGCACAATCACGTGACCACCACTGCCTGTTCTGTGATTGCTGGCACATTCCCAAATTTGCGAAATCTAATTCTCGATGGTAATCTTTCTTATGGACAAGAATATTCTGGCACAGCTGACGAAGGACAGACTGGCAACATTCGAAAGAATGTGTCCCCTGTGCAGAGCACACCACTTTGAGTATCTATCACCCAGCTTCACTTGGTTGTAAACTCAAATTGGTCAAAGCACTTTTGGACAAATTCGACAATCTAGAAAAGATCTACTTTGAAGTTGAGCCGTGTACAATCACTTACAAACAGAGATTTGAAGTATATTGCTGTGCAAGTGACAGTGAAAGTCAGTGGAAAATTGTGACACTCAACAAATTGTAAAACAAAGCACACACTCGTTTGAATCCATATCAAAGTAAATTATATTTTATAATAAATTTTCTGAAAAGTTTTTCCAACTGGATTTTTTAGTTATGAATGGATAATATGTTTTTAGCTAATTTGCATTTTATTTATTGTATAAAAGGTCAATCAAACTTTAGTTTCATCAAAATGGTTTAAGCTAGGGCAAAGTTATTTTGACATTTAGATTTGTTCATTACATTATTTTTTTTATAAAACATATCTTTTTCCCTTTAGATTTTTAGATTATCTGATTGTTTAAAGTGAATTGAACGCTCAATAAAGTTTTATTTTAAATTAATCTTTTCGTGTGGTTGACTCACTTGCAACGGGGGCGTACTTTAATCACGTGATCAAGAAAATCGACTTTTTGAACTCTCCCATCCCCCATGTGATCAGGTCGTGATCCAAGGCCAGACCCCCCTCCAAGACATACCCCTTGTAATCAAGCCGTATTTCTACCTGTTCCAATAAATACGCCAAAGAGTATCATATAAATCTTAATCAAAATTAGCATTTAAATAAGAACAAAACCAAATCAATCATATATGTTCATACTGACTGTAGTTAGTATCGTCAATGTCAGTGTCATCTTCATAATCGGAGAGTATGATGATTCGAATAGACTTATTGACATCTCCACGCGGATCATCACCAAATTCTCCAAAATAAAGAGCTAAAATACTTCTATTTTTTTAAAAAAAAGTACCTTTTAAAATATGCTTTAGAATTGATCTGACCCCCTCACATTTTCGTGATCAATGTGTGATCATTTGTCAAGCCCCCCTTCCCTCTAAGCCTTGATCACGTAATTAAAGTACGCCCCCAACACTAAAAAAATCGGTAATTTATTTTATTTTAATTTAAAATTTTAACTTAAATTTAATTGAAAATTTTAAATTTTTTTCATTTAAATTTTTAATATTTTTTTAATTAAAATTTTTTAGATTAAACTTTCTTCTCGAAAATGTGCGACGATAAAGTTGACGCTGTGGTTGTGCACAATGGTTCGTCTATGTCAAATGCAGGATTTGCTGGTGACGATCAACCGATAGTCGTTTTCTCTTCGGTTGTGGGGCGTAAATGGTCTCTTAAAGAGGACTTCTTGGTTGGGCATGAGGCTATGTCTAATTTCGGCGGCACGTTGAAGTATCCAATTAGTCATGGCATTGTGACCGACTGGGAAAGTATGCAGAAGATCTGGCATCACACTTTCTACAACGAACTTAAAGTGGACCCTAAAGAGCATCCAGTCCTGCTGACCGAACCGTCACTCAATCCAAAGGCTAATCGAGAGAAGATGGTCAAAATTATGTTTGAAACCTTCAACACTCCAGCTATGTATGTGGCTAACCAGGCAGTGCTCGCCCTTTACGCCTCGGGTCGTACCACTGGAATTGTGCTCGACTTGGGTTATGAAGTCTCGTACGTGGTTCCAGTCTTTGAGAACAACGCTCTTCCCCATGCTATTTTACGATGTGATATAGGTGGTCAAAATATAACTGACTATTTGCTGAGGATTGTCACCGAACGTGGCTACTACTGGACGAGTACTCCTGAGAAAAAGGTTGCAAACGACATCAAGGAAAAGTTGTGCTATGTGGCGTTGGATTTTAAGAAAGAAATGTCTGTGAAAGTGTCCACACTGGAGAAGTCGTACGAAATGCCCGATGGTCAGGTGATCACCATTGGCAATGAACGATTTCGTAGTGCCGAAGCATTGTTTCAACCATTCTTCCTGGGTTCAGAGGATCCAGGCATTCACGAGATAATTTACAACTCGATCATGAAATGTGACATCGACATCCGAAAGGACCTCTACGCGAACATTGTCCTGTGTGGTGGTGCCAGCAGGTTCCCAGGCATTGCCGATCGAATGTTGAAGGAAATCACCAATTTGGCTCCTCCTAATACCAAAGTCAAGATCATTGCTCCACCAGAACGGAAATTCTCCTCCTGGATTGGTGGCTCCATTCTGGCTTCGTTGTCAACTTTCCATGATTCCAGGATTTCCAAACAGGAGTACGACGAATCTGGTCCATCGATTGTGCATCGCAAGTGCTTCTAGACGGTAATGCATAAAGTACAACACGCCATTTCTTTACACCTCCTCTCTATACTCTATCTTACTTTTTCACCTAAACTCAATTTCATTTATTTATGTAAACATTTAATTTCCCCATTTACACAAATACGATTGTATGATTTAAATAAAAATTAAATAATATTTTCGACTAATTTTACTCGTTTTCGTTTTTCTTTTTTTTAATATAATAATTTTTATAACCACCTCGATTGCATGTCCCATTCCAAAAAGGTAATTTATAACATTTTCCCAAACATTTTAATAAATAGTTTGTCTGAATTAGATGAACCGATTTTTGTTTTCAAAAAGTTATTTTGACTGCGCATGTTTACTTACGTTATTTACTACTTTTGCTACATTGTACTTTGTTCTACATTGCATGTTAAGTTGGTTTTGTTATTGGAGTTTTATTTCTATTACTATGTGACATGTGTACTCACTCATCTAAATGTAAAAACTCTCAAATTAATACGTATTATATCCCACACATTTCTTTTATGTCATTTCTGTTGATACCAAGTGAGTGACTTGATTCACCAAATCATCAACATTGAGTGAGCGGAAAGGGAACTTATCAAAGAAAGTCTTTGTGATGATTGACAGGGGAAAACCACCGAAAATGAAATCAAACTAAAAGGTCATAGGTTAAGAAGGGATAATATGCTTTTGTTGATTTTCTTTCTTTCTGTGTTTAAAAGGTAAAGCAAACTTTTTTTAAATCAAAATCATTTGACTCAAAATCATTTTGACATTTAGATTTGTCCGTTTAATCATTTTTTTTGTAAAACCTATCCATTTTCTTTTTAGACTTTTAGATTATCTGATTGTTTAAATGTGAATTGAGTTTTATTTTAAATTAGTCTTTTCGTGTGATCGACTCAACTTGCAACATTAAAAATTTGGTAACTTATTTTATTTAAAATAAATTTAACATAAATTTCATTTAATATTTTAACTTTCAAATTTTAATATTTTTTCATATAAATTTTTTAGATTAAACTTTCTTTTCGAAAATGTGCGACGATGAAGTTGCCGCTGTGGTGGTGCACAATGGTTCGTCTATGTTAAAATCAGGATTTGCTGGTGGCGATTACCCGAAAGTCGTTTTCCCTTCGGTTGTAGGGCGTAAATGGTTTCCTAAAGAGGACTACTTGGTTGGGCATGAGGCTATGTCTAATTTCAGCGGCACGTTGAAGCATCCAATTAGTCATGGCATTGTGACCGACTGGGAAAGTATGCAGAAGATCTGGCATCACACTTTCTACAACGAACTTAAAGTGGACCCTAAAGAGCATCCAGTCCTGCTGACCGAACCGTCATTCAATCCAAGGGCTAATCGAGAGGAGATGGTCAAAATTATGTTCGAAAACTTCAACACTCCAGCTATGTATGTGGCTAACCAGGCAGTGCTCGCCCTTTACGCCTCGGGTCGTACCACTGGAATTGTGCTCGACTTGGGTTATGAAGTCTCGTACGTGGTTCCAGTCTTTGAGAACAACGCTCTTCCCCATGCTATTTTACGATGTGATATAGGTGGTCAAAATATAACTGACTATTTGCTGAGGATTGTCACCGAACGTGGCTACTACTGCTGAGAAAAAGGTTGCAAACGACATCAAGGAAAAGTTGTGCTATGTGGCGTTGGATTTTAAGAAAGAAATGTCTGTGAAAGTGTCCACACTGGAGAAGTCGTACGAAATGCCCGATGGTCAGGTGATCACCATTGGCAATGAACGATTTCGTAGTGCCGAAGCATTGTTTCAACCATTCTTCCTGGGTTCAGAGGATCCAGGCATTCACGAGATAATTTACAACTCGATCATGAAATGTGACATCGACATCCGAAAGGACCTCTACGCGAACATTGTCCTGTGTGGTGGTGCCAGCAGGTTCCCAGGCATTGCCGATCGAATGTTGAAGGAAATCACCAATTTGGCTCCTCCTAATACCAAAGTCAAGATCATTGCTCCACCAGAACGGAAATTCTCCTCCTGGATTGGTGGCTCCATTCTGGCTTCGTTGTCAACTTTCCAGCAGATGTGGATTTCCAAACAGGAGTACGACGAATCTGGTCCATCGATTGTGCATCGCAAGTGCTTCTAGAAGTACAACACGACATTTCTTAACACCTCCTTTCTAAATTCTATCTTACTTTACCTAAACTCAATTTCATTTATTTTTATAAACACTTAACACTTTTCCCTTTTACACAAACACGATTGTATGACTTAAATAAATATATAATAAATGTTACGATTCATTTTAATATTTTTCGTTTAAATTTCTTCGATTTAAAAAATTTTCAATTGCATTCTTTTTCATCTTCAAGACTATATACTTTGAAATTATTTGTGTTAGTTTCAATAAATAAAATTTCTTCTTATTTTGTTATCGATTCGAAATGGTTATTCGCTAGCGTAGCTAAATTCTTTATCGAATTTAGGTTCGACACATCAATTGGTATTTTTACAAAGGTCACACACATTAAATGCATAAAAGGCTAAATGATTCATGACACATTACATCAGCTAATATTCGTTTTGAACCTGAAAGCGATTTTTAATGATTTTAGAGGTGAATAAAACAGGAGTCATTGCTAAATGATTTCCAATGCTTTAACTGTCATTAATCTTCCACCGATCTATTATATTATTCAAATATGATTCTTGGAATAAATAGTTCAAGTATTTTTTTTTGTATGGGTTAAATTACGCCAAAATCAGACAGCTTTATATTTTTAAAAAAAAGACAATGTATTTTTTAAGAAATTTTTATTACTATAGGTTTCTTTAATTTTTTTACATTTAATATTTTAAAATTCATATTTCTTATAATTTGTAATATTCTATCATGATGATGGTATAATTAGAGGAGCGAACTGACGAACGAACACCCGAGCGGAGCGAGGGTGTGAGAGAGATAGTGAGTGACGATTCTACTCCAAAAATTTGGGAGAATGGGATTTCTTGTGCTATCGACTCATCGAAAACGACTGCATGGATCGGTCTAAAAATTTAACACAATGTTCTGGTGGTGGTGTAGATGTGCTGTATAGTTTTGGGGCAATATAGATCAAATGTCAAAGGTACAGCGGAAATTCGAATTTTGTACAGAAATGTGTGGAGAGTCCACTAGAGACCGAGTGTCAACAGCTATGTAGAGGCTGTGTGACACAGACAAGCACTCACGCCGAGCAGCGCGCCCGCTGTGCGCAAAGAGGATGCGCAGTGACAAACACACCCACACAGGAGTGCTGTGATTGTGTTTACCTTGGACCACATTGAATGTGATTCTGGTTGTGATGATTGACGTGTTTACAAGATGTGCAACCTTTAGATGGCCTTGGTGATGTCATGTCATTTTCTATAGACAAATTTTTGATAATTCGATTGTGACCGATTGAGTATAAAGCTGCAGCTTATGATATGGAATACACCAATAGAAAGGGATTTTTTGTTTTATGTTAATGGTATTGTTCAGAATACTCTATTTCTTATGTCTAGAACTTTCTATAAAGTTCTTTTGGATGATTTTGTACTTCACAACTAAACGTATGAAAATTCTCTCTCACTACAAGAGAGTAAAGACAGTTCTTCAGTTTAAAAGAAGCTTTTAAATCATTTTCATAGCTAAAAATATGTGCACCTAAAGTATCGCACACTTGAAGAGAGTGATAAAATAATGATAATAGATAATCTCACAAAACATTTTCTATCTCCTATACCGTTCGCTCCGACTTTACGCCAACGGCGTTATTTATCTTTTAAAAATAAGAAAGCAAGAGGGCACCATAACGCCGGCAGGTTCTAAAACTAGTTGCAATTTAGACAGTATTATCATATTTTCATGATTTTATACCTCAAGTTTGCAGTTACAAAGTAGAGAAAACGTTTGTTTCTGTAAAATGTGAGATGTTTGAATGCTCAATCTAAAGTTCACTTTTAAAATGGCACATATATTGCATTGCAGCTAATTTATTATTTCTTGAGCACATTGTCCTAACTTTCGTCTGATACAACCTTCTTTGATGATCGTGTCTAAATATATTTATACGTGTATACACGTCTTAATTAGTTTCTGCATAATTCTGGGTAAAAATTATTGCATATATGTTTAATTATATATTTGCTAAATTAAAGCTTCCAATGTTCCAATTTCTCTATTCGAAATAGTCACAAATGTTTTAATATAAATTCATCCATAAAAATTAGCACAGTCTGTTAATTCAATTTAAACTCTACCGTTTAACGTAAAACTACATTTTTGTGTTTTTATATAACATTTAGCTATAGCAATGGTTATAACTCAATCTGGCTCACTATAGTTGATTTTCTTCCACTTTTGTCGAAGGTTAAAAGCTCCCAAAAAGACGATTTCCAAGTATTTATTTTACAAAAAAAAGTTTCCTGGTCAAGTTTTCGCGATTCTTAAAATGGTTTATTTATTTTCTTATATTCCTTAATTCAATTTAAAAATTTACTCGTGTTAAACAAATTTTAGCCAATTAAATGATAATTTCTTTTATTTTTAAAATCAAATTACTAATACATAAAATTTTGACATACGTACAATGTATTGCATTGAAAGTGAACGTAGTAACGGACATAAAGGTAAAATAAATCAAATATTCAAACTTAAACTTAAAATTCTGCAAAAATCATTATTAAATTCTTCCATTAAAATAAACTTCTGTTATATTTGTTTTAAAATGTTGGTCTTCACTTGAAAGTTTATCGTAGCACGATTTTTAATGCCAATCTTTTAATTGCACATATTAATTTAACGAATTGATATAGATTTTTATATCATTAAATCATTTTTATCAAAAACGGTATAACACGTAAATTCGAATTTTTATTAATTTTATTAATTAAATATTAATTAATATTACATAAAACAATTTTAAAATACGATTTGATTTATACATAATTATATTTAGTTTTTAATATTTTTAAAATAAATTATTGCAATTTTCAGTTCTTTTTAAAAAGGTTACTCATCATGTTTACTATATTTCTGCTTGATTCACATTTATTTACCTTCTTTCTTCTAACTTACGAATAGTGCAGTAATAATTTGCCAGAACGGGTTCAACTGACCAAATTTGTAGAACGTTCACGTTCACGCATGGAAATTTTCGATTATCCGATTGGGAATCATCTGCAGTCGGTATTTGGCTCTCCTGCTTTGGCAGATTGAGTTTTTCGTCTTTGCTGGTTAGAGTAGTTAGCTCTGACCAGGCAATTTGTAGTTCTGTGGATCCACTCGAACGGGGTCTATCCGATTCAGTTGAGCAAAAGCAGCCCATTTGAAGAGAAAAGATGTTTTGAGTGAAACGGTTGAGCCAAGCACCTCAAAGTCGAATCCACTAATGATCACGAATTGGCTTGGTCGAATTGGTTTGGGTCCCTCATTTTTGGTGTGCTCAACACCTCGACTTTATATGTCATAGAAACCGTTAATTAATTAGGTTAATTGACAATCTATTTATAACTAAGCACCCTGTTTAGAAAATTTATTTTAATTTTAAAATATTTTACACTATGCACATACTATACAACTATATTCTATTACTTCACCTTTGAAGATTTATCGTGAAAATTATAATGAACCCTTCTGGTACCCTCTCATTCAAGTTGAGCTACTGCTCCACTCCAGACTCTATTAGCGTTTCATTAATTAATTGGTATTTACAATGAACACTGTACCAGTGGCACTGTGAATGAGGTGGTAATGACAATAAAATTAATTACATTTAGAAATTGATTACCCATTTACGGAGCTTGTTGTTGTTATGAAGCTTACTTGTTTACCGGAGATGCCCAAATTGGCTTTTTCTGCTTAAATGTTACTTATCCAATTCAATAATTAAGCAAAATATTGAAAAATCAACAAAATTATAAAAATGCGACACCTTTGTTGAAGAAGATATAAATTTAAAATGTTAAGTCTTTAATAGAAAAATTATATATGAATGGTAATAATCTTAACACAATTCAATTGCTAACAATTGTTTTGGTTTTTTATCAATTCTTTTTTGTGATCAACTAAATTTGTTTAAATTACATTTCGAGAATTTGTAAATTCGAAAATTATTCAATTACAATCATAAAGTATTAATGTTTTTTATACATTTTGCTTTGCATTTGTTTTTTAGCTTAAATGGTTTACACTAAAAACATCTCTAATAGGAGGTGTACCTAACTCTCTTTGCTATGGTCTATAACGACATACGACATACATACATTGTACGTTCAATGTATGTCGTACATGAAAAGTAATTTAAATTTGAATTATTATTATTTTATTTTATTTGTCAAAATACTTTTTAATGCCCCCGCCAACAATTACATTTTTTTTGTTCATTTATTTGTTTAATATTTTTTAAAAATATGTTGTATGTTAATCAAGGTTGATTTCTAAAGGTCATAACATTTTCTTAAGACATAAAATCTATTCTTTTTTTACTTAAAAATTCTTTATAAATCCGAAAATCTATTCGAAACAACCAACATTTACTATGATGAAACCTAAGAGTTTGACTTGCGAATATTTACCAAAAATTAAGAAATTGTCTAAAATGAACAATAGTCTAAAATTTAGACTCTAAATGACGAGAAGTGAATTCAGTTAGCAGTGTAAGCTATTTAAAATTATTATCTCGTATATGGTGGATTCATGTACATCATTGCATATTTTCAATACGAAATTGACTAAGCATAGTGCATTTCACACAGACACTGTAATATTCTAGCTCTGTGTGAGATTTACAGATTTAAAGCCAAGAATTTTCAAATTATTTACTATATAAATAAACTACAAATTGAACAAATCAGAGTCAGAGGATTGAGTTTTAAAAGATTTTGAAGATATGAACGAACTTAACATAAATGGAAATAGCAGTATGCATATGATTTTGTCTGATCCTTTTAAGAGAAATATCCACAGCCTTCAATTGTGCCAGAATATAGAAAAATGTTTTGATTTTGAAAAGAAAATGTTTCTACAGTATCAACCCGCCGCTGAAAGCGGCGGGTTTAAACAAGTTGACCACAAACGCGAGCGGTGAGCGGAGTGAAACGCCGCGAACGCGAAGCAAATTATTTTATTATATGCTTACGTAAATAAGGGCAGAGAACTCTCCGGACCCGCGCCGCGTTGGTCTGCGGGTCAGGATGTTAAAAAACTATTTAATTCGTGTATCAAAACAGGTTAGCAAGTTTATGATTACATCCAAACATATCTCTTCATCCGAATCAAAACGCTTTAAAATATATTTTGTTACATTACTTTATTTAGGTAAACTAATCTGAATCACAATAGTTTCGTTTGGTCAACTTTGGTCTTGTAGATTCCCGGGAATCCCAAATGAAAGATAATTTTCAAATTCATAATTTGCTAAATAAATAGAAAATTTCGATATCACGATTTGATTTTTCTAAAATGGTTAATTATTTTTACAACTATTTTTATTTATTTTTTGAAAAGATTTAGCCAATGGATGTCACTTTCCTTCATTTCAATAAACGGTTACTCAATGAATATCACTTATATTTTACTAAGACCAAGATTGATCACTAACAGGGTTCCTTTGCCTATCAGTCATTAGAATCTAATACTAATCCTAACATCTAATACTGTCAAAATTGATTCTTCATTGTCACTTCTAACTGATAAGGTTTTCACGTCAAAGATTAATTGAATTGATTCAATAAAATTGATAAAGGTAACAACTAACAAAGTAAGTATCTAAAATTGAATCACCATCGAAATGAAGCTACAAAATTACACCAATTCAATTCAGCTTGTTCAATAAAACGGCCAAAGGTAAAACTAATTCAGTTATTAGTTAACAAACTAGAATTAATTAATTTGCAAATTTGAATGTTTCTCATAAAATTATTTATTATTACTAAATAATTAATTCGGTCGTTCTACATGATGGATAATTTAAAAGGTCGACCAAACTAAAGCTAAACTGAGCTAACATATTTAAATATTTTCAAATGCTTTATTCAGGTTTTCTTAATACCTTCTCGATTTATAATTTACTTTTCTACATATTAAATCAAAAAGGGCCCTAAAACTATGAAAGTTTGTCAACTAAGCGTATCCAATAGAATAGTAGAAGCGTATAACAATATCCAAATGTTTCATTGCTTTCATTTTTCAATTAACTGCATTATTGAGTGACACATATCTTTACAACATTAGTGAACTATTTTAATGTAATCCATCGTGAATATAATTTTAAAGTGATAATTCGTGGATTTGAAAATTAAAAAAATGTTTTTTTTGTCACAGATTTGGCTAGACCCATTAACAGATTTTACGTTTTTCTATTACGACTCTTGCGCTCCACACATTATATTGACATATTGCGTCAATGGAACAACAGTTTTATATTGTTTTGAAAAGATAACAAATTTAAATTATTAAACAATTTATTTCGACATTATATGCTATTATTCCTGCCATTTTATAACAAGCCAAAATTTTAAAAGGTGCTGATCTATATACATAAAATTGAAAGTTTGTTCTTTATGGATTCGGATACTACTGGACCGATCTTGATGAAATTTTCAAAGAAAATACTTTTCATCCATACTCAGATGATAGGCTATATCCCAGGTCAAAATATCCAAAGGATTTCAAGATATTTGGATTCTAAGGATTCTAATGCATTACTGCTATTGTATTGGCGCATGCGCATTGCGGAATCTCAACGAAGGTTATATTGACAGACAACTGACAATGTGAGACAATCTATCTATCATTCAACACAATCCATAGAACCTTCGAGAAAATCTATGGAACATTCGAGAAAATCTATGGAACATTCGAGAAAATCTATGGAACTATCTAGAAAATCCATAGAACATACGAGAGTAATCAAGACTAACGTGTAGAAATAATCTAAAATTAAAATTTTCCAGAACTTTCTTGAATTTTCTAACCCAGTAAAGACTTGCCACAACGTTGTACAGTAGCCTCTCTTACATGTTGAAATGCAGTTTGTAGAAATGATTTATTTTGAAAAATTTGATTTCAACTTTGCGTTAGCTTGAATAAAGCCGGAGCGAAGCCCGGGTAGCTACTCTGGTTTCAAATAAATTCAACAATTTTCAAAACCAGGCATTTAAATCTGAATTAATCACATGTGATTTTTTACAAATCTCCGTTTGTTGGACAACCTGATAATTCCTCAAAGTGTGGAGATAATTTTTTGTTTTGGTTTGATGAAGGTATATGTGTAGGATATGTGGATTCGCAATGCACGTGGTAATGAAATGAGCAATCGTCACGTGAGACTGAATTCAACGAAAGATGAAGAGTATTGAAAGTTTATCTTTTAATAAATTTCATTTTATTATATTCAAGCTTTTGTTGTTACATTCCTAACGGAACTAAACATCGTTCTCTGGGCTATGTCGAATACTCACTTGTTTAGTCGGTTTTCAGTAATCTTGCTGTTTTTTCACGTTTTCAATTAGGTTCTTCAACACGACTCTCAAGAATTCAAATACCTGCGTGCTGCATAAAAAAGCAATCTATCTGTTCCCTTTTCCACAACTCAATATACTTTGATATATTTCAATTTTTATATTCAAAATTATAATTTAACATTTTTTACTTTGTTTGATTCGATTGAGTTTGATAACGGAAACGGTAATTCATTTCTAATCTAAAACTTTGCATCTAAATCTCAAATTTTTCTTTTTCCGTGCAAAATGCTTGGATAATTATATGACTACGCAACAGTGGTGTAGTCAGAAACATTAGTAAAAAACTAGTTTTTTTATATTAACTTATTTCAGTCCTCGAATAATTTATTTTCAGTCACTTTGCAAATACAACAATAGTCAAGCAGATCATGCAATTTCTAATTTTCGATTAATTCGTTAAATTAGCAATCATTTATAATACCATTGAGAATTATCTTAAATCCAAGATGGCGAAAGGTCTTTTGTATGATGGGGGGCATGTTCTGGTTGAAATGCAATCAGTGAAAACAGTGTTCAAGCAATGAATACCCGACCTAACCTAAAGTACAGTAGCTATCCGAACAAATTCACAAATACAGGAATGACATTCAATGTTAACTGTTTATATTTTTGTTATTTTTTCAATATAAATTTCATTTGATTTAATTAAAATTTTTTTTAATGTGTTGAAAATTGAAAATTTACTCTCTTTTGTAGCATTGGACAAAAAAAGATCAAAATAAACCTAATCATGCATGTCACAACAATCTCAAAAACATGTAATCGAGTTATTCTGACTGTTGTTTACATTAATGGTTTAAATTCCCTTTCCTCTTACAACTCTTCAAAGATATATCATGTTTTCATGTAAATTTTCTTATCATGCTGAACGACTGAAAGAAAGTATTTCAAGATTGCCACTCGTTAATTTAGTCCCAAGTGAATCTCTCACCATATACAGGGTCTTTCATTCGGAGGATTCTGTTCAAGCTGCCTTAGGGCAGTTGCGAGCGATAGAGCATTTTGAAGATATCTGAAGACGTGAATATCAACGAGATATCCCACAAGCCAACACTTATGGGGCAATGTATCATGTATTCAACAACTTTACAAATATATTTCTACATATTAACGGGCAAATGCAAAGCGTTTTAAATTATGAAGTCAGTGTTCCATTTTAAAAACCGGTTCACTTTCAAAAATTTATGTGTACATTAATTACACTAGTTCAATTATACTCGATTTAATGTTTTTGTTTCTTCAATTGTTGAATAAAATATTATACAAAAATTATTGTAAAGAAAATTATTCACTTACAATCATAACGTACGAGAAAAATTGTATACATTAATCTTTCTATTTGTCTTTGGGTTTTCAAAGGTTTTCCCTTAAAGCATCTCTAATAGGAGGTGTACCTAACCCTGTTTAGCTACAGTTATTTAGAGGTTTTAGTTTTGTTTCAAGTCCGATTGCATATTGGAAAATGATTATGTAAGTCATTTTATTGTTTTCATTCGCTTGCAGGTTCTCTTCAACTG
Source organism: Rhizoglyphus robini (assembly GCA_023373905.1). Taxonomy (NCBI): domain Eukaryota; kingdom Metazoa; phylum Arthropoda; class Arachnida; order Sarcoptiformes; family Acaridae; genus Rhizoglyphus; species Rhizoglyphus robini. The sequence goes on along the minus strand of JAKIJQ010000034.1, from coordinate 448,060 downwards.
GCTCACTACTTTATAACTGGTAAAAATAACCAAATTATTAGCAAATGAATTTCTATACGTAAAAATAAAAAACACAATTTATCTTATTTATCACCCACAATACCAGAAATCACAACCTCAATAGTTTTAGGAATAGTCATTGTTTTTTAAATGGTTTAAATATTTTAAATTTTGTCTATTCTCTTATTATGCTAATACTGTCTGTGTGACATCGTAGGTAGAGTCAGTGTTATTGATATTCCTCGTATAGATAGTTCTTTTAAATCATTCTCGAATGGCTCCAAAACATCGTTGATTTTGGTATTCGATTTAAAAAAATAAAAGGCTAGACTTGCCACAAACACTAAAAAATGTCTTTTCTTTTCAACCTTTGTTTAACATGAATATTCGTAACTGAACAGTAACAAATTAGCAACCTTGATTTGAATGTTGTTACTGAAAAATCATCTCATAATTAACCAATCCGTTCAATTGAATATTAATTGTTGTTCCAGTCACGAAATTGGGTAATTATGGGCAATATTAGTGTACTTCTCTATAATTGTTATCTTCTGACAAGTGAGTTATTTGTATGTTGATAATTTTCTTGTTTGGTTTTCTGTTTTAGGTAATGTTAGTTCAATGTCGCCCATCAGTTCGCCAGCGTAGCCATCAGATTTTTCGTATTTCCTCGAGTGGGCATTGGATCATGATGTGCTGCACGGTTTGGATAGTTCGTCCATCACACCAGCAGGACTGTGTATTCGATTATTTTCGTCGCATACCTTGAGGCTATTCAGATATTCTCTAAAGAACCCGTGTCCACTGAAGATCTGGGCAAGTACAAAATCTGGAACAATGTACTTCGGAATTTCTGTCCAGTTGAGGATGAATTCCTTCAAGGTTGCATTACTTGAAACTTGAAGGTAATAGGCGAGTACTTGAAACCGAGTTGTCATTTTCTGGTTGGTGATTGATTGGGCCACCATTTTGGCGCTGTCCTTCGGGTATTGCTTGTAACAAGTTTCTAGGTCGTTTTCCATCGAAATCTCTCTTGCTTTTTGCTTCACAATTTTCATACAGGCGTCTGAGGAACTTGCCATAGTAATCACCACTGGAAGCTCGAGTAAGTTCAGATATTTGGCGATGGTCACTTCGATTGGGCTGAGTGTGACCGAGAACTTGGACAAGTTGGTGAGGATTGTTCTTTTTGTGGTTACGATTGTGATGGAATTGATGCAGGAGTATTCGTCACATCGGTGTGCGTGAATGTACTTCAGTGCCTTCATGATCGAAAATTGTTCGCATTGATTCTTAGGTACGTAAGCATCAAAGGAAATTGTGGCGGTCCATTTGTACGATCATCTCTTGATTGTGGCAGCTCCTCCTGTCGAGGTTCCGTAAAAAGAGTAAATTTGGACTTCGTCTGGTATAATCGGCATGTGTATCACTGATACAGATGTGATAATGTCAATGTCAATGTCAATGTCTATGATGCGTAACGTAATGACGAGGGTTCTGGTTCTGTTCGTTCTTTTTCGAGTTCACGTGCTAGTCTGTATCTACAAGCCTTTCTTTGAGCACTTTCTTCGTTTGGATCGGAACTTACTTCAGACAAACATATGATTGGTACTTCAACGTATACGTTTGAATTTGGTGCGTCAATATTTTCGTGTTCCTCAATGATGGTATACCATCATCCAGGATTTTGGTAGTCAAGAATCCTCCTGGGTCTTGTGGAGATGGTCGAGGTTGCATTGGTTGGTTTAAACGCATCCATAGCTTAACATTGCGATGATGACTGTGAGCACAATTTTTTGGGGTCGACCAACGATGTCGTTTGCTTGTGTTGATTCCGGACAGATTGCGCCAATAAAGAAAAAGTTTGTTTATGAGAGGAATCACTTTGTACCTGTCATATACATGTTATACTATCATAGATTCAGTTAAATTAATTTTTTTAATATCTAAAAACAATAATATTAGATATAAATGAGATTTAAAGACATTACAAGGTGTCGACCACTTTTGTGAAAAGTGGTCGACACTATTTTCAAAAGTGGTCGACACTTTGTTTTGATCTAATACATTTACGAATTATGCCGAGTAATATATCAAAATTCTCAGAAAATTCTATAGAATTTTCTAGTAATTTTTATAGATACTATTGAGTCGTCGAATTTTGTACCTAGGTATATAAAACAAAAATATATAATGTAATTGTGCATTGCACAATATTCAATCCACACGTGTGTTCACTTAGTTGTTTATTCGTTTAGGTAATTATACAATGACTATTAAACATAAAAAATAAAAAATCGTGTCAGTCCAAAAAAAATCCAACTAAATTCAGTGCAGCAATTCATTCACACAAATTAAAGCGCACGAGTAACGAGCTCAACTAACAAGTGTAAGTCGTCTATGCGAGCCGCCAACTTGGCGACAGCATTGTTGCAACACTGCATGCACTGAACTGAACTAGCTTGAGTGTGTTGGCGCACTCATTGTGCAGGCACGCTTCACACAAACAAAACGCGTGCTCAGTTACAGTGAACTACTATGAGTCATGACACAGCCAACACACACGCTCACACATACTTGTACTCTGCATGTACACACAAATAAAAGTGTCGACCACTTTTGAAAAATAGTGTCGACCACTTGTCCAAGTTGATTTACTCCTCTCAGTCTTGACCGATTCGGATATTCTTTTGTACTAAAATTCATTAAAAATTATGGAGAATCCGTTTCCGAAATAAAAAAGTTTATTTTGAACCAGCAAAGGGAAGTTGCATTTTGGAACCCCCACTTCCGTTACAGTAAAATCAATGTTAAAATACTCATAATATACAAAATCATTAGAAGAAAAAAAATTAAACCTGAATAGAGCTGCAATGTACGTTTTATCATCATTTTGTTCCAAAGAAAAATTTCGTTCGTTATGGGAACATTGTAAGAATTGGCTTAAAGGAGGGGTAGACAAAACTCTGAAGTGATGTGCGACCAGTAAAAGTTTATCAGCCAAGTTTAAAGACTGAGGTCATCTCCCAAGTGACCGACAATTGTGATTTCTCTAGTCACCCTTAAGGACTAGGGAATTGTAGGGTAACCACCATATGAGACCATCATTTAACAATTTTTTGTTCTTTTGTACTTTTTCTTTATCAAACATACTAAAACTCAATTCAAGACATTTAGTGCTTATATTATTCTAGAAACAGATTAAAAAGTGATTAAATATTTTTAAAACATTCAAATGCAATAACATTGGATATAAACAATAAATTAAGCGCATTACAAGGTGTCGACCACTTTTCCAAAAAGTGATCGACACTATTTTCAAAAGTGGTCGACACTTGGTTTTATGCTAATACACTTACAAACCATGCCGAGTGATATACGGGGTGAGGCAAAACCTTTCGGAGTGGGGTCCCAGAAAACCCCTGAGTTGGTAAAAATCCAAACTATGCATGATAATTATCCTTGACCAAATCGGAATTGATTGGCCATCTCACATTTTGGAACATTCAATTTCCGGCGGAAATGGGTTCCAAAATCGAAAAAATGTCTTGTTTTAGCAACTTTGAAAAATTCTCCTGACGATGCCATTTGAGCTAAAATTCTCAAAATTTAAATATAAGCTACTACTGACCCATAGATTGAAATTTTCGGGTCAGGTGTTCCAATTGGAACGATTGGGCCATTTATCAAAAAATCACTTCCGGTCCGATTTTGTGCTTTTAAAATACGCTAAGATTATTATAAAAATTATTTCATAACTCAAGAAAGTTCCTACGCCGGAAGTAGGGTTCCAATTGGAACAAAAAAAATATTTTTGAAACAAATTTATGATATTTTTCCAGATTCTTGAATAATAATGTCCTATGCGCTGTAAATTTTGAGTTTTGGTTAATTGTCATAAGTTCCAGCAACAATTTTAACCGAAATATAACAACAAATTTACAATGTTATGAAGTTAAAATTGTGAGTTTAAAAGTTGGAAACAACTTTTAGAAATCGTCATTTCTTATCTGATATCTTATCGATAATGATCTATCTTGTTTGAAATAATGATTATGTTATTCAATCGCAACCAATTGAACACTTATAACTTATGATATATTAAATTAAATAACAAAATATTTTTTTTTGTTCCAATTGGAACCCTACTTCCGGCGTAGGAACTCTCTTAAGTTATGAAATAATTTTTATAATAATCTTAGCGTATTTTAAAAGCACAAAATCGGACCGGAAGTGATTTTTTGATAAATGGCCCAATCGTTCCAATTGGAACACCTGACCCGAAAATTTCAATCTATGGGTCAGTACTAGCTTATATTTAAATTTTGAGAATTTTAGCTTAAATGGCATCGTCAGAAGAATTTTTCAAAGTTGCTAAAACAAGACATTTTTTCGATTTTGGAACCCATTTCCGCCGGAAATTGAATGTTCCAAAATGTGAGATGGCCAATCAATTCCGATTTGGTCAAGGATAATTATCGTGCATAGTTTGGATTTTTACCAACTTAGGGGTTTTCTGGGACCCCACTCCGAAAGGTTTTGCCTCACCCCGTATTAAAGTTTTCAGAAATTTGCATAGAACTTATTAGTAATTTTTATTGATACTCTGAGCCATAAGATTTTGTGCCTAAGTTTTAAAAAAAATTTCTTTAAAAAATATATAATACATGAATGGGCAGCCAAAAGTGGAAATTTATTGTTCATACATTTAAGCAATTTGACTTATACCAAGGTAATAAATAACTGTTGAGTCAAGGTAATAATAGATTCAAGTATAGAATTCGTCTAAATCCAAAATAAATACAACGAAAATCAGTGCAGAAATTAATTCTCACTAACGTAAAACACAATCACACAACGCACGCAACGACTACGTCGGTTGTACGAGCCACCAACTTGTCGCCAGCACTGTCTGCACTTGCATGAGCTAGTGTTGGTGTGTTGGAGCCCTCACTGCCCAGGCTCGCTTGAAGAGTATATTAGGCAGGAGAAGATCCCGTGTGGGTCCTCTTCACAATTAAGTTACGCAAGCTAGTGGTAGCAGCGACCGCTTTAACTTTTCCTTGCTAATGTAACTGAATTGTGAAGAGGACCCACACGGGATCTTCTCCTGCCTAGAGTATATGTTACGTAACGACACAGCCAGCACACACGCTCACACAACACGCTCTCTACTTGCCTACACAAAAGACAACAAAATCAGCCAAGCAAAATCAAAATAAAAGTGTCGACCACTTTTGAAAAATAGTGTCGACCACTTGTCCAAGTGGATTTACTCCTCTCGGTCATGGCCAATTTGGATATTATTTTGCACTAAAATTCATTAAAAATTAAGGAGATTCTATTTCTATTATTTTGTACTAATTTTGCGTTATTTGTCATATTTTGAAACTATTTACCCGAAAATACCCAAATACGGCAAAATTTGGGCCTAAAATGAGAAAAATTGAATGGATTTGCTAGGATAGGTTAAAACTTTCGAAAAGTATCCTGTGTATAGCCCGCACCCGAATATAGCCCGCAGGAGGCCACGAAAAAAGTTGTTCCGTGTATAGCCCGCGGGCTATATTCGGGTATTTACGGTACTTAATTTAATAACTGGGTATTTATTCGATTGATTTTAACAACAGGTTTCTCTCACGTCTAACTCTTGACTAACAAATTTTGTAAGCTCGTCTTAATGTTTATTTTGAAAGCTCATTATACAGTTTTTATTGTGCTACTTATTAGAGACCAATCAGAATGCAGTTACTTGTCCCCTTCTTTATTATTGGCGCCACTATTGAAACATTCTTTGTGAAAGACTTTTTGACCTTCATCATACTAATCTAGTATTCATCATCCTTCTATAGGGCTCCCGGATGGCTACCAAAAGTGGGGTCAAAGTTGATCCGTTTGTGTTATAAAATCGGTTTATTTGAGGATGGAAAAATAAATACAAATGGTTGATAAACTCCTTTAAAGTTGACCGATCAAGATCAGGCCATAGGATCGGTGATGTTGGAGTTTCTTCAATGTAGAGAGCAAATGTTCAGTAGATGATAATGGTAGGACCAAACAGGATGATGAGATTAACCTAGAAAGGAGATGGTAAATCACTAGGTAAAGAGAACATCACTTCAGACATACAAAGCACACGATGATGGACTGCTTCAGTCATGCAGACTTAAATAGCAGAGAACGCAGTATTGCTGACTCACTCCATGTGGTGACAGTCGACTATGTCAACAGCAACTGGTGACCAACGGCGAGTCATACTTGACCATGAGTGGTTGAGTGGTGAGGGAGCAACTATTTTGACAGTTTGACCTGTACCTATGGCAGGGGCTTGCAACACGTGGCTCGACTTGCACCTAATTTGACCTTTCTCGATGTGCTAGTGGACAAAAGTTCTGACTTTACGGTGGTTCATCACGGCCAGTTTGGTCTCTTCACCAAACTGATCAAGTTCAAGTTCCACTCTTTCTATGGACATGACTTCAGCTGGGACACCATTCGAGCACCTGATCTAAATCACGTGATTATCGGCCATGCAACCGCAAAAGAAGTTGAAGTACGTGGAATCTTTGCTTACTGCACCCGTGACCGTTCAATGGAGGACAAGTACCGTCAACTGGTCACCTACTTCCCGAATGCTTCGAAGGTATCTCTTCGAATTCCAACCGAATTCTTTCACCGATTCAAGGATAAAGTTCTGTGCACAGAATCCAGTTGTGCCAACTGTAGCTATCTTCATGCGATGATCCAGAACATTCCTGCACCCGAACCGAATGATCTCGATGCGTTCCACCAGCAAGTTCGACATGTGCTGGTCAATGGCACAATTGTGCAACACACTTTTATTCTGTGCTCAATCTGATTTATTAGATTTTTAATCTTTCATTTATTAATATTTTTAATAAAATTCGCATTAACCCGAAGAACATTTTTCTGAATTTTTATACATATCGTGTTTTGATTAAAGGTTTTTATTAAATTTATTAAATTATCGTGTTTCTTAAATTCTTTATTTTGTTAGTTGAATTGTAGTTAATAAATTTTTTTATTTTAAACTTTTTTTGTTTAAGGTTTCATTAATTTTCTTTAAAAATGTTTTCAAATTCTGTCTCACTCATTCAACATTATTACACAGCCACTACGATTAAATTAAAATTTTTTATTTTAATTTATGTTTAAATTTCTTTGTTCTTGACTTTTTCCAGGTTAAAAATTTTTTAAATGTGATTTTACTCTACGATTTTTTAAATATTTGAAAATGTATTTATTGACAATAGCCAATTTGGACAATGTGAGACAGCGAAGGGAGGTGTTTAATTACGAGTGTTGAGTTTAACAAAAAGGTCCCAATTTTTATATTAATTAAATTATAATCATTTATAATTTCAATAAAATTCTTAAAAATTGTATCCATCATTTTAAGATTTTTTATTTAATGTACGTGAATACTACAAATTCTGCAAACTTGGTTTTTAAATAATTTCCTAACTAATCATAACTAATGGTTGATTGGATGGATAATTTGGGAAAGAAGTTATTTAAAAGTTTAAATATTTTTCTTATTAATTTCTCAATCATTCATGATTAATTATTCCTGTTCAATAAAAATTAAACCGCCACTGTTTCCTAATGAAAAGGGTTAAAAATTATTTTATTTTCTAAAATTCAAATTAAGCAAATTGTCTAAGAAATTCACTTGTTTGAAATTCTCAATTTAGTACGAACAATTTTGAAACGATTTTTTCCAAACAACTTTACAGTAATTTTTTCAATTGTGCTAAATTGGACACTTGAAATTTCAGTTATTTTCATGATTTAAAGTAAACAGATTTAAATATATTTCTTTCTGATTGACATTTGTTTTAAAAGGTAATTCAATATTCACCTGTTTTTATCGTTATGATAATTTTAATTTAATTTAAGGGCGCCATTGTTCGAGTGTTGTGCAGCCAACAAAGCCAACATTCCCCTGAACATTCCTCAAATATTCGTTCTTTTGCACAGGTCAAGTTAGTAGCCTTTCTTGAATGGCCTTATAACTGGTTAAAATTTTATTTAAACCGATGTCAATCAAATCTCTCGGCATTGTCTTTGAATTCTATTTCAAATTCTAATAAAAAAATTCAAATAGTTAATTTTACATAAACAAACTTTTGAAAGCTACGGCAATTGTAAATGCAATTTTTGATTGGACCATTATTGGAACCATTGCGGTGGAATTACTTTACAGGTAAATAATATAAAATTGATTTTTATAAATATTTTAATTGAAATATAATTGATTTTTTTTAAAACCAAAATTGGTTTGTTGCCATCAATAATTTAAATGTTACCTATTTTTGTTTTGGGAATTTTATTATCATTATTTTATAGTTTTACAATTTGTTTATTCTATATATGTCTACCAGGAACACCTTTAACGTTGACTAATGGTGGTTATGGACATGACCACTAACGACATTCAAACGACTATTGCACAAGTATACATTTACCCAGATTTACTTAACCTTTCCTGAAAAAGGAAAAATTTTTTCCTGGAACAGAACACACGATCTCTCTACAATTAAACTTAATACTTAAACTTAAACTTCGAGGCGCGTCAAAACCCCTAGAAATAAGCACTCAGATGGAACGAAATTAACTCGTTTGATGCGTACGACTATGGTGCAATTAACTAGATTAACTAGATTATAACCGTAAGAATCAAAAGTTTTAATTTGATTCAATCTGTGTGTAATTAATGTCCAGGCATTCGACGCCTTGATTACATTTCAGAAATGATTACATTTGATGAACAGAACTCAACATAGCATCATCAACCCGAAAAGCCACCATTGATCCTTTTGTCAATTTCAATTTCTAGTTTGTGGCCTTTTGAATTAAAAATATAATAATTAGAAAATAGTACAAAACGGTAATTTCAAGACTTACTCATGCTGATCTTGGTAACAAAAATCATCTTCTTGAAATAGATCAAGCCATCAATTAATTCAACAAATAAGAGAAAGGAGTTAAAGTTGTATGAAAGTATCAATCTTATGATTCAACAATGAATATTAGAGTGATCTGGCTTCGAATTTATATACCAAAATCGGACATGTCTTGCAATGAATATCACACCATCTTTGGCTCATCTAACCAAAAATCATGAAAGAAACATATGTACTCACTCATCTAAATGTAAAAACACTCAAATTAATACGTTTTATCACACACATTTCTTTTTTTGTCATTGCTGCTGATATCAAGTGAGTGACTTGATTCACCAAATCATCAAAATTGAGTGAGCGGGAAGGGAAACTTATCAAAGAAAGTCTTTATAATGATTGACAGGGGAAAACCCCAAACTGAAAGGTCAAATTGTTGAAAATATTAATTGATGTAACGGATGTTTGTGTTTATCTCACGCACTAAGAACTAACCCATGACATAAAATGGCTCGTTTTGAGCTTAAGAAAGAGGCAGACATACACAGCAACAGACATAAACAGGATGATTGTGACAATAATGATAACCAACTGCGAATGCGATAAGAAGCATTCAAATGAAACTACACAGTGAATGTCCTCAAGTAAAGTGTAAATAAGTGCATTACTTGATAAATGTTTCCAAGTTATATTTAGAAATAGCATATATTCCAAGTTAACCCCTTCAATATCATATACAATTTCGACTTTAGCCTGGCTTTTTTATTTAAAAGTTAAAAAACTTAAATTTAACTTTAATTAATGTTTTAGGTCTTTCTTTAAATGAAATATTTTATGAATCACTATTTGGTGTCTTGTCCTGGCCAAGCTCTTCAATGGATACAAGCTTAAACGTTTACTTATTTAATTGGTTTGTTTATTGAGTCGATATGTGATATAATTTAGTTTAAATATTTGTTATATTTAATTAAGGAAACTTAAGTTAGCTATACAAGTTAAACAGGCCGCCCTGATATTATGATTCATCATTGGGTACTCAAGATTTGTTCTCAATAACTTCTGATTGATAGTTTTATATTATGTCAAAACCTTTGTACTCTTTATAAAGGTAAAAAAACAAAACAACTGTGTATCTTCAAAACAGGTGCATATTAAAAAAATACAATAGATTTTTAGCAAATTTTCTGAATTCCTTACTACATATCAATCCGACCAGGTTATTGCCGATTGACAAGAAGGCTATTCTAATACGAGAGATCAAATCATTGTTATTTTAGATTTACTTCAGTAAGGAAAGAATTTTTGTTCAAATTTTCAAATCAATCTGTTCAGCTGCTGTCTTTTCACCAGTAATCCTCGAGTAATTGAAAGCATAATCATTTTTTGCGAAACTCACCGAACTGCACTATTTTTTTAATCGAAGTTTGTAAGCTTGCGCAACTTAGTAAGGTAATTAAATTGGTTGAGTCATTGTGTTGGAAGAGTATCAATCGGCTTGTGTCGCAAAATGTGATCTTAATATAAATGGTAAAATCAAACAATTGTCTGTCCATCTGTAATTTAAAACACATCATTCTGTTACAATAGTGTTTGCATAGCTTGACTAGTTTAACACTAGAGCACATATTATCATATGACAATTCATCATTGAGAATTACAAATATACCTTTAATAAATTTCTTCAAATGCTTTTATTCTATTTCAATCACAATTGAGCGATCGTTTTAATTTAACATTTGTTCCTTTTACTATCTTTTATCATATTATTAATAGTTCTGTAATAATGGATTGTATTCTCTATCATTTTACCATAATCAGATAGTCATCAGTTTTTCGTGTCACACAACTTAGCTTTACAAGTTAAACAGGCGGCCATAATATGACAATTCATCATTGCGTACTACAAATTAGTTCTCAATGACTTTTGATTAATAGTTTTATATTACGAATCAAACCATGGTCCTCTTTATAAAGGTAAAAAACTAAACAACTGTGTATCTGTATCTTTAAAACAGATGCATATTTAAACCACAATGTAAATAGTTTTTTAGCAAATTTTCAGATTTCCTTACAACTAATCAATCAGCCCAGGTTATTGCCGATTGACAAAAAGGCTATTCCAATGCGAGAGATCCAATCATTGTTATTTAAGATTTACTTTAGCAAGGAAAGAATTATAAGCACAAGTTTAAAATATAGAAATGGTCAAATCAAACTCAATTAGTGGTCCGTGAGGCCACTTTGATCCATGATATTTTTATTTATTTATTCATTTTATATTTTATAAATTCAACAAAACATTGAACTTGGACGAAATAATTTGATAAAGGTAACAGCATTTTAAGAACTAGTGATGTACGAAGTACATTGCTCGTATTTCTTTTTAGCAAGTCTCTTTCTCTTTCTTTCTGTTTATATTTTTTAAAATCTATCTCTGGATCTCCAATCACCATTTATTACACATTAATTGAAAATCTTAATTCCAGCATTCAATATTTTTCTTCATAAAATGACTAATTTTATTGTACATTTAAAATTTAGTACATTCTCTCTTCGAGGTGGATTAAAAGGGTTTTCATTATTTGAACAATTCTTATTGTCACTAATCGCATATATTTTATGTTACTTGATTGAATGTTTCAAATTAACGATTCATCAAGTAGGTTCTTTTAAATGGTAAAAAGTCTAAATATGTGAAAATTTTGTCAATTTATCTATTTGGCACAAAAAATAAAGGAAAATAAAAAGGAAAACTTATGCGAACTTATTGTCAATTTGGTGTTAATTTATGAATGTTAATTAACACACTCGTATTTCATATAGTCATCTTTGTTTTTTTAATTTATGGAAAATTAAGTAATTTTTTTAAATACGCATATTTTCGTCCAAATCAATCAAACAATTTATTAAGGACAGGCTTGATTAACAGCCTTAATTCTGTTTACCTGCTGTCTTTCCGCGAGTAATCCTCGACTAATTTAAAACATGATTATCTTTCACAGAGCTCACCGAACTGCACTATCTTTCAATCCAAGTTTGTTTAAAGAAGCTTGCGCAAGTTAGTTAGATAATTGGTTGAGTCGTTGTGTTGAAAGTTCGGTTCGAAAGAAGAGTATCAATCGGCTTGTGTCGCAAAATTTCTTTGAAGCCATCGTTTTATTTAACTTTTGTTTCTTTACTTTCTTTTATTTATCATATTATTAATAGTTTTGTATGTAATGCTTGTATGTATCAAAAAGGTAATTATGAAAATCATTTTACTTACTTTATAGCTTTTCCCACTCATAATAGTTAACAGATGTTCACTAATAAACAAGAAGCTCAGATTAATCGGTTTCCTCACTAATCGTCATAAAGATCAGCATCAGGGTGTGGCTTCTAATGTTTTTTGTATAAATACAGAGAGCCATAAAAAAGACTCAAATTGATCAATAATTATGTAAATCAAATAAATCAAACAAAATATTATGTAATCAAGTCCATATGACCAATCAAAATGGACCGAGAGCCATAAAAAGACTCAAATTGATCAAAATATCTGTAAATCTAGTAAACAAAACAAAATATTATATGATCAGGTCCAAATGACCAATCAAAATGGACCGAGAGTCATGAAAAGACTCAAATTGATAAAAATATCTGTAAATCAAATCAAACAAAATATTATGTAATCAAGTCCATATGACTAATCAAAATGGACCGAGAGTCATGAAAAGACTCAAATTGATCAAAATATCTGTAAATCAAATCAAACAATATTATGTAATCAAGTCCATATGACTAATCAAAATGGACCGAGAGTCATGAAAAGACTCAAATTGATTAAATTCAAAATAATATTAGCCTTATAAACACTATGATAAAGACTGAAAACATTACTAATTGAATCTGAAATAACAAGATCGCGAAGACGGGAAAGGGAATAGAGGGTTAAAAGGAATGGGGTGCCACTTGTTTCTTTCTTCGTAAATACATCAGCGAAACAGCAAAAGTTGGCTTCAGGTGGACAGGTGAACGATATTTGTGAGTGGTTGAGTGGGAAAGAAGAGGAGCATGTTGGCTTGAATTCGGTTGATTCTTGAGGTGGTTGAGGTGACGATTGTGGAGCGGTTGCGTTGAGGTAGTAGGCATTGATTCAGGTGATGAACCAAACGAGTGGTGACACAAAATAATAAGCAAATGTGTTTGCACCCAGGCAACACATGGGAATAGCGTAGTGTTACTCACTGGTACACGAATCGTGATTCCCAGAGTGTCCCACAGAATTGGGTGAATGAGATAAACTTGCCAAAACGGAAATCAAATCAAAAAAAAACTTGCTAAAGGCGAGTGCAAGAAAAAGAACCGTAAAAAGACAAGAAAATCATGAAATGTTTACTCGACAGTAGACAGGAGGCGAGTCTGTGTAACTGGTTTTTTTTTCTTAAAGTTAATATAGAACTTTAAAATTGTATCCAAAAAATATGCGCAATTTGTGAAATTCAAAATCGTAATATCCGAAGATTTTGAATCAAACAACTTGTATGGCCAAACCAATAAGAATTATGCTTGAAATTCTGTTGACATTAATTCGTCTTGTTTTAAACGGTCTATTTCTATTTGTACTTAGCATGCACTGCTAATTGATGCCATATTATTCAACCAATAGTTGACTACACAAATCCAAGTACTACTGTCACGAATCCCAAAGAGTTTCCACAAACGGTTTCAATTCTAACTATTTTTTAAAATATTACGATTATTATAATAGCAATCTCGGACAAGTCCTGCCAAACAAACGCTTTGTCTTTAGCCTTAATATTTATTTATTCATTATCTTTTAATCACAAAAAAACTATATTTGAGAACTGTGCGCCGCACTTCTCTTCATTTCTCTTCATTGTAAAAATACAATCCTTTTCCAAAGATTCAATAATAAATTCCATATAGATATACGCTCAAACAAGTTTTATTTTAAATCTATCTTTTAGTGTGGTCGACTCAAATTGCAACACTAAAAATTTGGAAATATATTTGAATTTAAATTTAAAATTTAATTAAATTAGAAATCCACTAGTTGACTTTTTATTTTCAAATGGTTTTTATTTGTTGAAATATTGAAATATTTGCCGAATTTCTTTCTCCAATCAAAATAATTTTTGTTTCAAATTAAGTCTTTAATTTAAAAAATTAAATCTTTGTAGACGTGTTCTTTCTTTCTTTTCGCGATGGGCGATTGTTTAAACTGGTTCTGTTGATTGTGTTTTTGTTTGGAACAATAGTTGAACAAAATAACTGTAAATTTAATTTCTAAGTTAGTGAGTAATTTAAATTGTGTCAGTAGAATAGTAGTGTTTTGAAAACAAAAACTTGCTCAATTGCACAACAATTACATGAAATCAAATGAATCTAACTGATTCCTTCTGACGATATTAGCTTAAATTAATTAAATCAATTCAATTAAATTAAAATCTCAGTCACAATGTTCACAACAATCACACTGATTTGTCTTCAAATAAGCATTGCATTAACAAGTCAACCCAAACGCTTCGCGTTTGCAGCGTTTCACGCCGCAAACGGCTACACGTTTGCAGTTGACTTGTTAAAACCCCCGTTGCAAGCAACGGGGGGTTGTCCGCTTCTCCCGTTGCTTTCAAAGTAAAGGAATATATGCACATGTGCCACTCTGTACCTTTGATCAATCCCATCACGACGACGACGACCACACTTTTCCTTACTCAAATAATATTATTAAGATTGGATTATGTACTGTCAGTAGTGTATTGTGTGTGTAAGTACTCAATGTAGAAGGTATGTCTCTATTGCGCATGTGCCACACTCTACCTTTGATCAATCCCATCACGACGACGACGACCACACTTTTCCTTACTCAAATAATATTATTAAGATTGGATTATGTACTGTCAGTAGTGTATTGTGTGTGTAAGTACTCAATGTAGAAGGTATGTCTCTATTGCGCATGTGCCACACTCTACCTTTGATCAATCCCATCACGACGACGACGACCACACTTTTCCTTACTCAAATAATATTATTAAGATTTGGCTCAGTTGTGCAAGTTCTCGTCCCACATCTCGACATTAGAAATTGCATAAACAGACTATTGCTTTTCTTTTCAAAATTTTACGTTAACTATTCGTACAAGTCCCGCAAAACTAACGTTTTGCCTCTGGGACTGTACGAGAAGCCGCTGGCAGCAAGCTGCCAGCGGGCCCTCCCATCACTCTAACTCAATAAAAATTTAAGTAAATAAATTAAAAGCTACATAACCTAAATCTACACCTAATGACTCCAACCACCCCCCAAACTACCTTACCTAACCTAACCTTAACCTACTCCTAACGACTCCAACACCCCACCAAACTACCTAACCTAACCACATCTAACATCAATGCTTGCAATCAATGCTCAATAAAATCAAACTTTACGTCTAAAAAACATCTAACATCGACCACCAAACCACCTAACCTAACCTAACTTAAGCATACACCTAACGACGCCCAACACCTACCTAACCACCTAACCTAACTTAACCCAACCCAAACCTACTCCTAACAACGCCCAACACCCACCTAACCACCTAACCCTACCCAAACCTACTCCTAACAACGCCCAACACCCACTTAACCATCTAACCTAACATAACCCAACCCAAACCTACTCCTAACAACGCCCAACACCCACCTAACTACCTAACCTAACTTAACCCAACCCAAACCTACTCCTAACAACGCCCAACACCCAACTAACCATCTAACCTAACTTAACCCAACCCAAACCTACTCCTAACAACGCCCAACACCCACCTAACCATCTAACCTAACTTAACCTAACCCAAACCTACTCCTAACAACGCCCAACACCCACCTAACCACCTAACCCTACCCAAACCTACTCCTAACAACGCCCAACACTCACCTAACCATCTAACCTAACTTAACCCAACCCAAACCTACTCCTAACAACGCCCAACACCCACCTAAACACCTAACCCTACCCAAACCTACTCCTAACAACGCACAACACCCACCTAACCATCTAACCTAACTTAACCCAACCCAAACCTACTCCTAACAACGCCCAACACCCACCTAACTACCTAACCTAACCTAACCTAAACCTACACCTAACCACGCCCACCACCCACAAAACCACCTAACCTAACCTAAACCTACACCTAACCACGCCCAACCACTCACCAAACCACCTAACCTAACCTAAACCTACTCCTACCGACTCCAATCACCCACCAAACCACCTAACCTAACCTAACTTAAACATACACCTAACGACGCCCAACACCCACCTAACCATCTAACCTAACTTAACCCAACCCAAACCTACTCCCTACCGACTCCAATCACCCACCAAACCACCTAACCTAACCTAAACCTACTCCTACCGACTCCAATCACCCACCAAACCACCTAACCTAACCTAACTTAAACATACACCTAACAACGCCCAACACCCACCCTAACCACCTAACCTAACTTAAACATACACCTAACGACGCCCAACACCCACCTAACCACCTAACCTAACTTAACCCAACTCAAACCTACTCCTAACAACGCCCAACACCCACCTAACCATCTAACCTAACTTAACCCAACCCAAACCTACTCCTAACAACGCCCAACACCCACCTAACCACCTAACCCTACCCAAACCTACTCCTAACAACGCCCAACACCTACCTAACCACCTAACCTAACCCAAACCCATCCTTACACGGCACCTAACCTAAGCCTAAACGGCGCCAAGGTCCACCCAATATTAGCTAAACATAAGCAAAATCAGAAAAAAAATTATTTTAACAATCAAACTCATTTCCATTCTTGTAATTTCAACAATCACTTTCTGTATCTTTGACTTTGCATTGTTGACAAACATACCAACACCACAATTTTAAGATAAGTAGGATTTTTTATGTTTTCAGTCATGTACATAATTAGAGCCAGAATATCAGAATACAGAATAGGTATTCATCCTTCTTCAAAAGTCTTTCAAAACTCAAAGTAAACTTTGTGGGTAAGGCATGGGTCTTGGGTTCACCAACTAATTTTCGTTGCCATGACACACACGAATTTGCAATTGCCCACTCAATCAACTGAGTTTATTTCCTTAAATGTTCTATTAAAAACTCATGTTTACAAAATACTGTTGTATGTTTTTAAAATTTTTAATTATATACTTTTAAATATGTAAAATCAATACTATTTTAATTAATATTATTTCTTCTAAATGTGCCCTTAACAAAAGTTTTTGATTAAAAAGTTTAAAATTAATTATTGTTTTAATTACGATCAATATTAAGGATTTGTGCATCTCTCTTTGGTCTGATCGGTTGCTGCTGTTTTTTGTCTTTTCGTCTTCTTCATTTTGGGCCTTTCGGTCCTCTGTTTTGGTCTCCGAACCAGAACCTGAGTGTTCGTATGTGAGTTTGTATGTTTGTGTGTGTCTTTAGTTTTATAATTTCTGGAAAAAGCTAAAGAAAAACAATTTACAGATTCTTTTTTACAAGGCAAAAGAATGTTTTGAAGTCAAGCGCGAATTTCAGATAAATGGTCAATATTATTTTTTCTGATAGCTCTGATTTGGCTACTGAGTCAATGGATAGATCATTTCTACATTCGAGCTATTGTCAATTTATTTTTGCGTTTAAAGTAGTTTTACCTAAACAAATTAACTGGAAATTTGATTTTATGATTTTATTTTGTTTTGTCAATATTTTTGGGCCATCTTAACAAGAATTCCAGTAGTTTTTTCTAGTTTATTTTTTATTAAAAAGTTTTAAAAAAAATATAAAACAATCAATTTGTCGAATTGCTTTGTAAGGTAACTCTTATCCAAGCTCATACCTCATCATACCTCAGATTAGCTGAGTTTGCATACGCTTGTTGCAATAAGCAATATGTGTTCATGATAAACAGTTCATTTTCAAATTATCTATATATTCTCTCCAATCATTATTAAAGATAAAAATCAAATAATTGTCTGACTATAATAAACTTTACATATAGATTCTCAACTAATAATTTATTTGTATTTCTATTTCAGCCATTGTTAAACTGTAAATAACTTTCAGATGTTTTCTTAAGTCACATTTAACCGATATCCATCATCATTCAACATATAATCAAAATCTAAACATGATAGTCTTTGAATTGAATTGAATGAAATTGATTGAGAGAATGACAGATATTTGTACTATATTTTCAAATTTTATTTCCACATAAACTTCATGTATTCTCCATCATGATTTCTCACTATCAAACATGTTTTCTTGTTGCACAAATTTTTTATACAAGTTAGTCACGCGCACATTTCATTGCAAGTCGTGTTTGCATACTCCAAATTAATACTTTTAATGATATTAGAAAGATAGTTATTTTATATACGAAAGAAAATAGATTAATTAATTAAAAGGTTTCCTTGGCTAATCAGCCAGTAGAAACATTTTTTCTCTGATAAAATTATCTTTATGTTTATTTGTTTAAAAAGTTAATATCAACTGATTTTTCAACTTCACATCAATCATATTTATTTTTAAAACCCCAGTAAAATAACAAAGCACATTCAAATAGTGTTTGTCGTTTGAAATTTACAAAAATTAATTGCGCATTTCTTATTTTTGATTTTTTAAATATTTGTTTTCACGCTTTAAGTCTCGATTACTCATGCTTATTTTACAAATGGTTATTAAACTATAATTATTGCTCATTATATCGATTGTCAAATTAAACATATAAATATAAAAATATACATAAACATAAATTAATTTTGACAATCTTAAATTCTAAAATGAGCTGTTTCATTCTCAAATGCATGTAACAATTGTTGTACTTTTCCTACCTGGTTTCATTTGAAGATAACTGGGCTGAAATACCACCATTCCGTTGATCCTACAGTTTTACGATCTATTTTTGGAACTGGGTCCAAGTCAAAACTAGGTTGATCTGTTATGGCCTGTTCCGTTTGTTTATTCACTGCTCAAATATTAATTTTCATCTCTGTCTTTCATTTTTAACAGGTAAAACTGTTTTATGGTTTTGTCTCCATTACATGTATCAGTACAGAACTTATCAATAGTAATATCTACAATCTTTTTAATACACGACTTTTAAAAAGTTGCAATTAAACTTGCAAGTACTACATAGTTTCACATTCAAAATTATGTTTAAATCGGTAAGCTGAGCTGTTCATAGTAAGTGCATCATTTCCGTAGTATCATTCAACACAACTTCGTCAATGGTTTTGTTGTTTTCATTTTCGATCAGATTTTATTTTACAACGGAATTTTACCAGTTAGATTTAGTGAGTTTATTAATTCGAAAGATGGTAATTGCAAAAGGTGGTTTTCATTTAAATTATTACCCAAACATGTTTCCCTCTTTACTACTTAACTTGTAAGTTTTTAATTACAAATTAATTGAGATTGAATGAATAAAATAGGCTTTACATTTTTGGTTAGACAATTTTTTTTTCTCTAAAATGTTTGACATAGTAAATTATTTAAAAATTATAATCCCATGCGAACTTTGGCTAAAGTTGAATAATATGAGTAGTGTGTTGCTGGTCTAACTGATTTCTCTCCTACTCTCAAGTGTCAAAAGAACAACAGGCAATGTCTTCAACTATACCTTTTTGTCATCAAATATTTTATTAGATCACGAGATGATACAAAACTCTTTAAGGAGCCGGAATCCAAAAATCATACAAAAGGCGCACTTATAGATAAGTCACAGAAGTAACAACATTGGTTTTGCTCACGTATTTTGTTTAAATTGTCAAGATCAAAATTTATAAACTGCTTCGCTTCATTCGGTGCTTATAAATCTCCTTTATGTTATATGCTTCTCTTTTCACGTCCCACTGCCTCCCATTTTTTTTTTAAATGTTCGACAGCTTTATCTAAAGTAGAGATCGCACTTGCTCAAATGCACTCACTCAGACTCGCTCACTCAAACTCGAATAAGCTCAAACAAACTCAAACTATGACGCAATACCCCCTTGTTGTAGCTAACACTTGCACCGTATAAACTCGAATTTGATGTTTTTGCAGTGTTGATGGGAAATGTTTGTTTTTACTATTCCAAGGGCCAGTAATTCGGTAGTGGTGGTGGTCTCGAGATTGGGCGTCAAGGCGCCATCAGGGACGCTTCAAAATGATGAATTGAAATATTTTGAAGTGACGAATTGTGAATGCTACTGTAAACTATAGTTATGTTATAACAAGCATATTAATGTTATTTTCAGATTTGTATTGTTGAAATTATAGATGAGGAAACAAAATTGAGGATTTAAACTTAGCAATCAATACTTTAAAAGTTTAATCTAATTTATAAGTAACAAAATACAAATAGTTCATATTCAAAGTTACCAATCGTCATAATCAAATCAGTAATCAATTAATAATAATCAATACAAGAAATGTTAAGAAAATAAATCAAAATGAATTTACGAAAGAATATTACATTAAGAAATTAATCATCGGACTTATCATTCACTGTTACCAATGTAGTATTCATATTCATATTCTTCTTGCTCAAAGTCCTCGTCGTCATTTTCATCAATATCGCCCGAATTTGAAATTTCCGAGACATCTTCCAAGTAGTCAGACAACAAGTCACTATTTTTCTTAATTGTGGAAGACTGATCGAAACGATTATCACCAAGTCGTTCACGGTTCTTGGTGAGAGTCAATCCTGCCAGGTTGAATCCTCTCTCGGTGTCCACTTCCGTCGCTGGTATCACATGAATCATTAATGCCACTTGCGAGAGAATGGGCCAACGGATTTCCATACGATGCCAAAATGCAAATATTGGCATCTCGATCAAATCTGGTGACATGGTTGGATCGGTATATTGCTGCACCTCTTCTCTCAGTGTCAAAGTTCGTCCACCAATTGATTTGCTAAATTGGCTATGTTTGGCCAAGATTGCTGGTAGTTTGCTTTGCATTGGTGGTACATTTTGAGGTCCACTGTTTTGGGTGAAGCGGCACTGGTTATCGTCGTAAATCTTTTCGATTTCATCAATAATATTTTCTAGTATATTGGATGTTATTTCATCGTAGTTTCTATAAAATGGCCACAAAAATGTCGCAACTTTGTGCCAGATATCAATTTGAAACGTTTGTTCAATTTCGAATATAAGTGCAGAACGTAAGTTTCTAAGTCGATTTGATTGAGTCAAAATTTCAATTGACTCTTTTCTGAGACTATTTTGAGTTGGCCAGACTCTACATAATGTTGGCTGTGTCTCACTGCAGAGGTAGAGACGCAAGTCGAGCCAGTTACTTAGGTAATTGGTCAGATCGTTGATCATTGGAATGTCCAACCTGGACAATTTCACTTTGAGTTTCGTGTTCTTCTTAGCTTTATCGTTCAGTTTGCCCAAGTTGGAGAGGATCGATGTAAACATTTTGTGTCTATGATAAATTGAGTTAATAACTTTTAATCTTAATGGAAAACTTACTTGGAATCCCACCTAGTGTCCGCTTCTTGTTTCAAAGTACGCTTCAATTGGACATTGAGACCACTCTTGCGGGCATATCGACACTAAATTAAGACGAATGATTAATTAACATTGAAAATCACGAATTAAAACAACTCACTATGTCTTTGCAAACGTCGATTTGGTCACAAGCGAAAGTAGCTTCAGGGTGGTACGTTCGGTTGAAGAGATGAGCATTGGTGAGTATCATCAAGTGGGCAGCACACCAAAACCAGTGCTGCTTATCAGTGACCCAAGGACGAGGTTCGCCTTTTTCGGATTGTGCATAGGCACTTTCGAGTGCTCCATCACTGACGTAACCACCAACTTTGTCTCGATCGACACCTAAATAGATTAATTGCTAATTAAAGTAAACTCATTAAAGGTAAATCATGAAGCAATACCAAACGCTGCGATGATCTCTTGTGTTTTGTTGGCAGCGTCCTCACATTTCTTATTGGGCACCACCGCAATGGTCAATTGACGGCACTTGAGAACGCCATTGATTTCATAATGAAGGTTCACTCCAAGGAAGTGCTTTCCTTTGTTTGTTCGAGTCCAGTGATCGGTAGTGACCGCAAAGTTGGCTGCCAACGATATTTCCTCGATCATTCGTCCCTTCACCACATTGTACAGATCCTCAGTCCGTTTTGAGATTGCTCGGTCCTTTGGCAAACACTAGAAAATAAACGAAATAGTATTGGAAAATGAAATAAAATTCAGATATGCTTACCTCGTCCATTGGAACACAACCATTTTTGTCACCAATGTGGCACATGTATTGAAGCAAATATCGAAAGGTTTTCTCGTTGAATAGTGTAAATGGCCGCATTCCATTTGCGCAAACCATGGCTGATAGATCGAGAAGCTTCTGTTGTTGCTGTTGGCTCAGTGGAGTGTACGACTTGGCCATAGAACTTTGATTCGAGCCAGACCTGTGAGACTTCAAATATTCTGCTCGTTTCTTCTCAAACGATTTAGCGGCTTTCTCACAGAGAATGTTGTCATGTCGTGACTGGTTTAATTGGCTTTGACTTTTAGCTATATCATAGATTGAATGACAGTTTGTGCAGTGAGCATATCGTTGGTCAACATTGTCCACCAAGATGAGATTAAATTTGTCCCAACAGACAGCTCTGGTCAAAGGAGTCAAGTTTGCAGCAAAAGTCAATCTTTCATCATGGGCTAAAATCATCTATAAATTTAAAATCAAATTGAAATAAAATTTTTATCTCGGAAATATTCTCAGGAAATACCTGTGTAATTGTTTCTTTGCTGAAACGGGATTCTTGCACTTTTGCTCGTTTCGAACTTGCAGAATTCTCAATTATTGCTGTCGAAATTCGCTTGCGGTTTGAGGTTACTGGGCACAGAGGTTGAGAAGATACAGTAGAGAGTTGTGTGAGGGGAAATAAGACTGGCATAAGTTGATCCTTTTTGTTGTTGTCTTCAAGTGAGAAATTAAGATTTGGAGGTAAACTCATTCGATTTGACTCAAATTGAAGATTGCCGAGTGGTTTGCGTTGCAATTTGGTTCGAGTGTTGGATTGGACATTCAAATTGTGCATTGTTTCGTTTCGGCCAATTTGTACTTTTGGGTATTGGTGACTTGGTTCGTAATGACTGACATCTTGTGTAGCATAATGCTTGCGAGAGATAGACGAAACACTAATATTCAGGGATTGATTAAACGATTGGTTTGAATTAACATTTGAGACAGATTGAGACGATTGGAAAGATAGCTGAATTGATTCTGCACTTTGGTGAATGTACACAGGCGAAGATTCATTTGCAAATAGATTGTTCACTTCGTTGTTATTGTCATTCTCACAGGACTCAATTGAAGACTCAGACAAATCAGGCGGGAAAATGTAGGCAGGACGCATATTGCGCATCGGAGTTGACTGATTTGGAATTGCCATAGGAGATACTTTGACACGCTTCGGAGACAACTCTGAAATTTCCTCCTTTGCACCATTGCCAGTTGATGTAATAGTCGCATCATCGTCGAATTCATCCATGATTGGTAAGTGAGAAGATAAATTGATCAAGTAAATCACGAAAAGACATCAAACAAGTTTCAAACTTAAGTTGAAATCCCAACATTGAAGCACACACGAACAGTCAGCAATAAAGCACCAAGTTGGCAGTGACAGTTAACAGCAAATTTGCTGTGTTTATATGTGAAAATTGGCGCCAATTACAGCAAAGTGAAGTGTTATTGAGCGCGAAACTATTTTGGCGCAAAACAAATAAACGTTGAAGACAACACCGTCGTGCACTTATGACAATTTGTCTGCTTGTAAACTATTCAAAATCAAAACACAAACAAAAAGTACGTACTGTGTTTACGTTTGGTAGTTTTACTATCGCTTTGTTGTGCATGAGTTCTCGCGCCAATTTGTCATCGCCGATGACCGATGACTCATCGGTCGATTATTTTACTTTTATTAATGCTTTAATAAAATAGGTTTACTTCTTGAAATCATTATCTCTGTTAATTCTACTTCTACTTTATTTTTGAAATAGGTCGTAACAAGGTGAAGTGAATCGAAGTTACTCAATTTGGGTCTACTTGAGTAAATCACCCAAACACTATTTGTCATATTTGTGGACTTTTCTCAAAAGCGTGTTGAAATTGACCAATCGTCCACATTGAATCAGTATTACTAAGCATATTTTGGATCGTCAATGTCAAACCAGAATGCGACCTGAGCATCTTGAATTGTGTGCAAATCGATGGCACAAGATCTGACCACAAGTTACGTGACTGGCACGAGTGACACAATCAATCAATAGATACTTTTTGCATTTTTCGGTTCCAACGAAATTAAGTGAACCGTCAAACGACCACATTGACTACTACTTCAGCTTGGCTAATCTAACCGGAAAAAGAAAAAGTCGAGGTATTTGGAAATGTCCAAGCTGTAGTCAAACCAAAACTGCCAGATAACCAAATTCATCAATTCCCAGTCCACCAAATAAAGTAACGCAATTTGTGCCCACTCATACCGATTGTGACATTTCTGTACTCGTCCAATCTGCTCACTTTGAATCTACAATCGAATTCTGATCTTATCTTACAACTGTTCTTATCTTATTGGAAAAGCTTCTGGTTTGACTGATTTGTTCACATGTGGATACTGATCAAAGCTATGCGCTTATTGTTTCGGTTGATGACAATCACAATGGAACTGCTGAGGATGATTGTAAGATTATGATGGCCTTCATCGTATCAAATGCTATCATGGTCTGCCTGGCAATCTGTCGAATTGGGAGCAATCGAAGTGCAGTGAATCTAATCTATTGGTGTCATTGGTGGGAAAGTGAAGCAAATATGATCATGGTGACGAGACCATTGATTGCCTGGTATGGATATGGACCAGTAGATGGCCGAATACCTGAATGTACTAATGATTTCCGAAGATTATGATCGAAAATATTTTGACCATCAAATTACCATCGACCAATCATAACTGCAGCGAGTGTGATGATAATTGTAAAAGAGTATATATTGTAATGTGATTTGCCAGTTAATTTGAACACAGTAACGAAACTGGTTCTTGACGACTGTTTGCTGAGACATTGAATAAACTATTCATTTGTGTCGGACAACTCTCTACCAATTGCGTACATTTGTCTTAAGTTAAGTCTTAACATTGCTGATTTCTGGTCTGATCAAACTAGTAATCGATTCATTATTGATGTTTGGAGTCAATCAGACAACTCGAAAACATTGCAATTTGTAACATTTCACTCACAAGTCAGTCGAGTTTACACGCTGCAAGTGAGCATTTGTTTTGAGCAGGTATTGCGTCATAGTTTGAGTTAGTTTGAGCTTTCATTTGAGTGTGAGTGAGTTCGAGTGAGTTTTTTTGCAAAAATGCGATCACTAATCTAAAGCATATCTTTTTGCTGGTGCTTATTGACCAATAAAATATTTTAATTTCAATTTGATTTATTTTAAAATACTTATATTTTAACGTTTTTAAGCTATTTATGCTAGTCTTTGAACAAATTCTATATTGCTTATTCATCACAAAGGTCAATTAATCGATTGACACTTTATCCTGCTATTTGCCCTTATATTATTTTCATTTCTTACTGGTTTTTCATAAAGGTTATCTCAAGCTTTATTTATGTTTGTGGAACAAATCATTTCAAAATGTTTTCCCATATTGCTAGTATAATTTTGGTTTAATTATTTTATTATATGCTTACGTAAATAAGGGCAGAGAACTCTCCGGACCCGCGCCGCGTTGGTCTGCGGGTCAGGATGTTAAAAAACTATTTAATTCGTGTATCAAAACAGGTTAGCAAGTTTATGATTACATCCAAACATATCTCTTCATCCGAATCAAAACGCTTTAAAATATATTTTGTTACATTACTTTATTTAGGTAAACTAATCTGAATCACAATAGTTTCGTTTGGTCAACTTTGGTCTTGTAGATTCCCGGGAATCCCAAATGAAAGATAATTTTCAAATTCATAATTTGCTAAATAAATAGAAAATTTCGATATCACGATTTGATTTTTCTAAAATGGTTAATTATTTTTACAACTATTTTTATTTATTTTTTGAAAAGATTTAGCCAATGGATGTCACTTTCCTTCATTTCAATAAACGGTTACTCAATGAATATCACTTATATTTTACTAAGACCAAGATTGATCACTAACAGGGTTCCTTTGCCTATCAGTCATTAGAATCTAATACTAATCCTAACATCTAATACTGTCAAAATTGATTCTTCATTGTCACTTCTAACTGATAAGGTTTTCACGTCAAAGATTAATTGAATTGATTCAATAAAATTGATAAAGGTAACAACTATCAAAGTAAGTATCTAAAATTGAATCACCATCGAAATGAAGCTACAAAATTACACCAATTCAATTCAGCTTGTTCAATAAAACGGCCAAAGGTAAAACTAATTCAGTTATTAGTTAACAAACTAGAATTAATTAATTTGCAAATTTGAATGTTTCTCATAAAATTATTTATTATTACTAAATAATTAATTCGGTCGTTCTACATGATGGATAATTTAAAAGGTCGACCAAACTAAAGCTAAACTGAGCTAACATATTTAAATATTTTCAAATGCTTTATTCAGGTTTTCTTAATACCTTCTCGATTTATAATTTACTTTTCTACATATTAAATCAAAAAGGGCCCTAAAACTATGAAAGTTTGTCAACTAAGCGTATCCAATAGAATAGTAGAAGCGTATAACAATATCCAAATGTTTCATTGCTTTCATTTTTCAATTAACTGCATTATTGAGTGACACATATCTTCACAACACTAGTGAACAATTTTAATGTAATGTAATTTGTAATTTGTAATGTAATTTTAATGTAATCCATCGTGAATATAATTTTAAAGTGATAAAAAATTTGAAAATTTAAAAAAATGTTTTTTTGTCACAGATTTGGCTAGACCCATTAATGGAATTTTATTTGAATATTTCAGTATTGACTATAGGAACGACAATTTGGACAATGTGAGGCAGCCATCGGAGGTTTTTAATTACGAATATTACTCAGTCGTGGTTAACTAAAAGGTCTCAATTATTATATGATCTATAATTCTAATAAAAAATCTTAACAATTGCATCGATTACTTAAATTTTATTTGGTTTACATGAATAATATAACGCTGTAAATTTGATTTTTTTAAATAATTTATTGATTAATTTTAACTAATTTTTGATTGGGTGGATATTGGGGATTAAGGTTATTTAAAGGTTTAAATATTTTTCTTATTAATTTCTCAATCATTCATGATTAATTATTCCTGTTCAATAAAAATTGAACCGTCATAGTTAGGTTCCTCATGAAAAGGTTAAAAATTATTCTATTTTGTATTATACAATTTAATCAAATTGTTTAAGAAGTTCACTTGTTTGAAATTCTCAATTCAGTCTCGTCAACAATTTAGGATGAAGACACTGATAAATATTCATCTTCAAATCGTAGTAACGATAATACCATTGAATAGAACCGTATAATTTGTTTGTAAGTATATATTGATTAGCAACTTCATATTTTTTTATTTACATAATAACTTGTGCATAAAATTGCATATTCAGTTCGTCTTGTCATAAAGATTTGGAAACAGCTTTAAATATATTTCTTCAGAATTTTGGCTATTTCTTCAAAAGGTAATCCTATTCACCGGTTTTTATCGTTATGATAATTTTAATTTAATTTAAGGGCGCCAGTGTTTGAGTTGTGCAGCCAACAAAGCCAACAATCACCTGAACATTCCTCAAATATTCGTTCTTTTTTGCCAATTGCAAATTGCCAAAACCGAACCAAACGATCTCAATGCAACAAATGTTATTTCTGATTTATTATACTGAATTATTCTAGTAAATACATTCTGTATAATGTGTTGCAGTGTTGGTTTCGTTCAACTTTCATTCTGTTCTTTAAAAAGGTAAAGAAACATAAAAGTAAAATTTAAGCAAAATTGTGATGATTTCTTTGCAAACATTTGAAAACCAATGGCGATTGTAAATGCAATTTTTGATTATACCATGATTGGAACCATTGTGGTGGAATTACTTTACAGGTAGATAATATAAAATTGATTTTTACAAATGTTTTAATTGAAATATAATTGTATTTTTTTAAAACCACAATTGGTTTGTTGCAATCAATAATTCATAGATCACGATGAACGATGAACGATGAAGTTGTCGCTGTGGTGGTGCACAATGGTTCGTCTATGTTAAAGGCAGGATTTGCTGGTGGAGATGAACCGAAAGTCGTTTTCCCTTCGGTTGTTTGGCGTAAATGGTTTTGTACTGACGAGAAGGATTACTTGATTGGTCTTGAAGCTGAGTCAAAATTACACTGCACGTTGATGTATCCATTTTTCCATGGCATTGTGGACGACTGGGAGAGTATGCAGAAGATCTGGAATTATACTTTCAACAAAGAACTTAAAGTGGACCCTAAAGAGCAACCAGTCCTTCTGACCGAACCTCCACTCAATCCAAAGGCTAATCGAGAGAAAATGGTCAAAATTATGTTCGAAACCTTCAACACTCCAGCTATGTATGTGGCTAACCAGGCCGTGCCCGCTCTGTACGCCTCGAGTCGTACCACTGGCATTGTTCTCGACTTGGGTTATGAAGTCTCGTACGTGGTTCCTGTCTTTGAAGGTTACGCTCTTCCCCATGCTACTTTACGATGCGATATAGGTGGTCAAAATATAACTGACTATTTGCTGAGGATTCTCACCGAACGTGGCTACTACTTGACCAGTACTTCTGAGAAAAAGGCTGCAAACGACATCAAGGAAAAGTTGTGCTATGTGGCTTTGGATTTCGAGAAGGAAATGTCAGTGAATGTGTCCACACTAGAGAAGTCGTACGAAATGCCCGATGGTCAGATGATCACCATCGGCAATGAACGATTCCGTAGTGCCGAAGCATTGTTCCAGCCAGGCTTACTGGGCTCAGAAGATCCAGGCATTCACGAGTCTATCTACAAATCGATCATGAAATGTGACGTCGACATCCGAAAGGACCTCTACGCGAACATTGTCCTGTGTGGTGGTGCCAGCATGTTCCCAGGCATTGCCGATCGAATTTTGAATGAAATCACCAATTTGGCTCCTCCTAATACCAAAGTCAAGATGATTGCTCCACCAGAACGGAAATTCTCCTCTTGGATTGGTGGCTCCATTCTGGCTTCGTTGCCAATTTTCCAGCAGATGTGGATTTCTAAACAAGAGTACGACGAATCTGGTCCATCGATTGTGCATCGCAAGTGCTTCTAGAAGTACAACACGCCATTTCTTTACACCTCCTTTCTATATTCTGTCTTACTTTTACCTAAATTTATTTATTTATGTAAACACTTAATTTTCTTTTACGCACACACGTACACACACCAATACGATTGTATTATTTAAATAAAAAATAAAATATTTTCGATTCATTTTACCATTTTCGTTTTAATTTACTTAATGTAAAGTTTTCAACTCCAAACATTTTTCTTCTAGTTCTTCAATGTTTTAACGGTTAATTATGTCAGGCGAATATATCAATCAATTGTCCGTTTTTTAGTTTATAATTCTTTAGCCCACTTCAGGTGCTAATTTCTTTAGAATAGTTTATTTATTTACTCGAATATTACATTACATTTCAATCATGTGCGCAAATGGTCAACACAAGCTAATATTATGTTTTGAAATTCAGATATATTTCAATTGATACAATTTTCAATTTAAATCGGTAAATTTTTCAATTTTTTATATCCTGTTTAATCCGAATCTGAGATTAGTTTCATTCAACTTCAATCTTGCCGATAATTCACCATCGATCTTTTGTATTCCCCAAATGGGTGCATTGTTTCTTTGAATAAATCACTTTGCAAGAAGTAGTAATTTTTGTATAAGTTAAATTGATCCGATTAAGCACAACATTGTATTTTAAAGATAAAACCAACTATTTTCATAATGTTTTTATTCTTATTAGTTCTTTAAATGTGTTTCAAGAAAATTTTTTAAAATGCAGATTTTAGTAAATATTTTTTTAATTTTTTAAAAAACATTTTAATGTGTCCTTTGCTTGATTTATATTTATTCTCAAATTTTATGTCGCTATAAAAATGATTAAATAAATATCACTCAAGCCTGATTATCATTTTTCAAAAGTTTTATGCTATTTCATAGTCAGTTGAGAAAACAAGTAACTAAAACAAAATCTGGGATAATTACGCTACACTGTTAGGCTGGCTGATCTATTAGAGTCACAAAACTATATCTCTTGTGATTAGATTTCTTCAGTGTTTATAAATGGTAAAAATGACTACAAACAGAATGTGTCTGTTTTAAATGGCTTCATCTCCAAACTATTATCGATTGATCATACTTTCTTGATACATGTGAATCAGTATCATTTCCACAAGAAAAATTGAACATGTTAGTATAGATTTTTTTGTTTTTATCTATTCTTTTGCAATATTCAGTTATCCAAGAAAAGTCATATAATTTAATTTGTGAATTCGAGTTAAATGTTCGGCTGGCTGTGCATATTGTTTTCAAAAAGGGTTTATCACAATTTACCAGCATTGATAATCACTAGTTTCAATGTAATCAATACTGTTTGTATGCCCCTCTGTTTTCAGAAGCTTACAACTCGTATTTATTCGTTATCTCAACATAGTGTCCCATTGATAGCAAAATTACCTATCGTTATATTTTTATGATAAAATTATTACAAATTTGAATTCGTCTCTAAACTATTTATTTTTATGTGAGCTGTTAATATTAAATCACTTTAAACTTTAAATATTTGCTGTTACAAGTATAGCACAAATTCTGTATATTTGATTATATTGTTTTCCTTTAAAATGGTGATATTATTTGTACATTTAGTGCATTCTTTAATGGTATTTTTACTAATATTATTACCCTGACCGTACATCAATTTAAGGTGTTGAGTCATTCATAGAAAATTCGACATATAAAATGGTAACGGCATTAAAATTATTTTTTACCTTAGACTAATTTTGACAAATTTGTTTCAATTTAACCTTACAAATATATACTTTAATTTATGTTTTTCTTCCAAATGTTAAATTGTACATATCCATTTCTCATAAAAGGTCATAATTGAATAAATCTTGATGAAATATATCCACCATTTCCCCTCTATCTACTGTATTTATTTCTTTAAAATTCAATATAATATTATAATATAAAAACTCCTAAATATGGATTTAAACTTTTTTTTGGTCTAAACTTTAAAATACTCCAACTATATACATAGTAGTACTGACCAACTATATCTACCGGTAAAATTCAAACAAAATAAACATTCAAACTTAATATTTTTCGTTTTAAATGTAGCTAAACGCAAAAGTTACCACTTGATCTGTTTACTGTTGTTTTTAAAAGGTTATCATGTATCTGATTGTGATCATTGATTTGATGCAGTCATTTCAGTCTAAGTCAATCGTTTCATCAATACTGCTGTGTGCCATTCTGTTCTCAAACCCTTACAGCTCACATATATTCACAATCATTACCAAGAGTCAAATTTACCTCAAAATTCGTTTATTTTTTTTAAATCAGTTACAAATTTTAAGTTGCAAGTGCTACATAGTTTTATATTCAAAATTGTGTTTAAATCGGTAAGCTGAGCTGTTCATAGTAAGTGCATCATTACCGTAGTATCATTCAACACCACTTCTTCAATGGGTTTTAATTGTCTTTTTCCACCAAATTTTATCGTACAAGGGCATTTAACCAGTAAGATTTATTGATTCAAAAGATGGTAATCGCAAAAGGTGGTTTTCATTTCAATTATTACCGAAACATGCTTCCCTCTTTACTACTTAGCTTTTCAATTAAAAATTAATTTAGATTGAATGAATTCAGTAGATTTTACATTTTTGGTTAGACAAAAAATGTTTCTTTATGCAATTTAATATTTGATATAGTTAACAAACGGCTTTTAAATGGTTAAAATGTTATTATCAACATCATCAAAATTTTAAAGCCCAATTCTCTCACTTATTAAAAGTTGCCCAATTCACATAACTTTAACGTTTGCTTTTTAACCGAATGGTTTATTCACAATTAAAAAAATATTACATTATAATACATCAACATATTTTTTTGATTTCGATTTTTTAACGAGCATTGTCAAACCTGACTCGGTGGATGGATCTAGTGATACTAATAATGATTCGTTTCAAGATGCCGTTGATGATGTTCCAATTGAGGAGGAACCAGTACCAGTGATTCCTCAAGAACAACCACAAGTGGAAAGACGTTATCCAGCTCGTAATCGAAGGGCACCTGGATGGTACGATGATTATGTATTGTATGCCATCAAGAAAGAAGGTATTCCAGTGGATTCAAAAGAAGCTCTTAGCGGTACGGACAAGCATTTATGGTTGGAAGCAATTGCAGATGAACGTGATTCATTAATTGAACACGGAGTCTATGAACGGGTCGATTCTAAATTAGTGAAGAAACAGATCTTGGGAACTCGCTGGGTTTTCGATGTGAAACGTGACGACGAGAACAGAATTGTGCGTCACAAGGCTCGTCTGGTGGTTCAAGGCTATAAGCAAATACAAGATCAGGACTTCTCTGAAACTTATGCACCCGTTGGGCGGAATTCAACTTTTCGTGTTTTACTAACACTAGCTGCAAAGATGAACTACTACGTAGGCCACATGGATGTGTCAACTGCCTTTCTGCAAAGTGACATTGACTGCGAAATTTATGTTCAACCTCCACCTGAACTCGAAGAACCAGGTACAGTCTGGCGTCTAAAGCGTTCACTTTATGGACTGAAACAGTCTTCTCGAAATTGGTATGTTCGTCTTAAAGAAGTACTGAAAGATTGCGAGTTGATACAGTCGGACGCAGACTTTGGATTATTTTATGATCCTAAACGGAAAATCTATTTACTTATATATGTGGATGATTTACTTGTGATTGCGCCAAATCAAAGTGTGGCGAAAGATTTGTTTAACCGTCTTAAGCAATCACTGAAAATACGCGATTTGGGTCAAGTGAGCAAATTTTTGGGTTGGCAGATCGAACGCAAGAAAGACCATTTCGAGGTTCACCAATCAAGCTACATTGACTCTGTACTGGACAAGTATGGTCTGGTAGATTGTAAGTCTGAAACGTTTCCCATGGGAAAATTTGAACTACATGATGAGCACCAGGAGATAGATGAAAATCTTCCTGTACGTGGTATTATTGGTTGTCTTCAGTATTTATCTTACAAGTCACGACCTGATATAACTTCAACAGTCCAATTCTTGTCTCGCAACATGCATCTACCAACTAAAGCTTTATTCAACGCCTGCAAGCATGTGCTGCGATACCTAAGTGGAACTAAAGACCTACGACTTCACTATGGTGAGCTGAATTGGCGTGAACGTGATATCCTCAAACTCCACACCGATGCATCACTAAATGTTCCCTCAGTTTCTGGAACACTTATTCAGTGGTGTGGGTCCCCGATTATGTGGTTCTCAAGGCGACAAGAGCAGAATCCAACATCATCTGCTGAAGCTGAGTTCTACGCATTAAATGAAGGTCTGAAAGAATTGGCCTGGATTCGAATGTTGATGATTGATCTCAAACTGAAAGTCAAATGTGAAACACTAGTTGACAACAAACCAGCAATCAACATATCGAAGAACGGACCTAGCAACACAACGAAACATATGGAAATTCGGTGGTCTTCAATCGAACGACTCATCTTTGTCACCGAGACTACCATTCGTTATTGTGAAGGTAGTAAAATGTTGGCGGATATCTTCACGAAGTCTCTCTCGTGTTCCTCGGTTGCCAGAGGAGGAATGTTGAAAGCGATTGGCCTCTATAGTGCTGCCAACACGACGAACTCGACTGTTAGTTCATTCAGTCTCGATGACACGAACCTGACGAGGACTGGTCACTCCACCAACCTGACTGACCATGGTCACTATAAGAAGACAGCTCGCATCACCGAGAAGACACTTGTGCTAGAGTGATTGGCTTGCTTCTATGTAAGTCAACTCGTTACCGTTAAGTTCTACCCTCACGCTAACTCGCTCGGTACTTTGTCCCTTTTCTAGGTATTTACTCTACTAATTACCGAAGTTGTCTGTGGCACCTTTGTCACTGTATTTACTCTATTTTGTTATAATCCTTTCTATTTCTTTTATATCATCCTTTATTATTATTTAACCGAGAATAAACGTTTTACTGTTTCAAACCAGTTGCGAGACCTAAACCCCAATTTCAGCTATGAAATCCAATAGCAAATAAGCTCAAAGAAGAGTAAAAGCAAGTGAATTTTAATGCAGATCTGGGTTTTAATGCTTATTTAAATTGCCATTACAAGTCAAGCATTTCCAATATTTCTACTTTCCATAATATGAAGTTATTTATTGTTTGTTTTTTTGAATATTTAATAAAACCATTTTTTAAAAATAAAACAACTTAAACAAACTTAAATTAAGTGATACAAAGTTTAGAATATTTTTAAGAATCTTCTTATGAGATGTGCAGTACACAGTTCTGGACTTGTTTCAGTCAAATATTATCATTCAATGAAATTGGCTTAATGTCGCGGTGTCCTGTTGAATCAAAGGTAATCATAATTCAATTTTATTCTTTAAGAATTAATATCTTGTAGCATTTCTTTTGTTTATAAAAAATTCAAGTTTTTTAATTTTTAACCCTTTCACGTCCAATAAATGAGATGGGATTGTTTTAAATAATTTTTAGGCTTTAAAATCGATTCGTTTTCATTTTGGAACTTAAAGTGCGTTTAAAAAGTTTAAAAAATGCTTAATTAAATGCTTTGATAAACCCATTTTCAAACCACTTATGCTAATAATCGAAATGTTGATCATTGGTCCAGAAGATGTGTATTTATAAAGGTAAAACTACATTTTTGTAGTAATGACGGTATTAACAGTTTGTTATCATGTTGAATTCATCCAAGAAAACATCAATTGAGAAAATCACGATTGCCAATACGATTTGTATTGTATGTCAGAAGTTTTCTGATTCAAAACATTTTTTGGTTTCCAAAAAATTATAATTGCACCAGTTTTTATATAAGTCAGATCAGTTGTTGTAAAGGTAATGATTTTTTCAAAGTACTCATTTGACTTACTTTTCCACTAAACTTTTACAGTTCGTCTCTTTTATCTTTGTGAAACGAAGTGATGCGAAGGATTTAAGTTAAATTATTAATAATATTTTCTCTTTCCCCTTTAGTTCTTTAACAGGTTAATCTTATTTATCTTATTTAAAGGTTATTTGTAAGTATTTTTTGGTCAGTAATATTAATAATTTTGGTAAGTATTTTTATATTATATGGGTAGTAATAGTGCAAAAATACTATAATAAAAAATGCTCTAAAATTAGATAAACTGATAATAAAAATCAATTTTTACTAACTAATTATATTAAAAACATGTAATTCATTAATAAAATCGATTAAACTAATAATAGTTACCTAATAAATTAATTAATACTTAGCACTGATACTGTAACTGACCATTTAGTATAATAACTAATCATTTATTTGTTATACTGACCCTAGACCACTACTGACCATGAAATACTTGCCAATTGTTACTGACCATTTCATTAAAAATACTGACTAAATATATTGTCGCGTTTGTTTAAATAAAAATGATTGAATACAGATTAATTAATTCCTATGCGTTTTGATATTGCGCTAAAATATAACTTACAGGTATATTTAGTCTAAACTTAACTACCGCTTCTGCAATTTCCATTCGAAAACAAAAGTCTAATTTATTGCTACTTTTTCATTTTAATGGTAAAACCAACTATTTTTTGTTAAATCTAATGTTACCGTTTTTTCTTAAAATGTTTTACTTTACTCTTCAATTTCAAATAGTTTAAATATTGAACAACTTTTATATGAATGCAAAAAACTAAAATACAAATAAAATACAACACATGTTATCCTGATTAGGTATTCTTTATAATACTGGACTTTCAATATAAAAATCTGGATTTTTAAAATTGGTAATTTCAATAGATTATAGATAAGATGACAGTAAACACAAATTAATCCAAAATTTCTTGTTTTTGTAGAAAAAGAAAAAATCATTGGTAACCTGACCAGGTAATTTAATTTTAACTTGTATTGTGCACTGATTAGGCCCACCTATTCACGACCTACTATTACATTTCGGGAATTCGTAAATTCAAAAATTATTAACCTACAATCATAAAGTATTAATTTTTTTTATACATTTTGCCTTGCCATTGGTTTTGGTTTTGGAGTTTTAATGGTTTACACTTAAAACATCTCTAATAGGAGATGTACTTAACTGTGTTTTGCTATGGTCTATTGAATGAATATACATTGTACATAAAAAGTTATTTAAATTCAAATTCAAATTATTATTTTAACAGCGGCTGTGGCTCAGCGGCTTAGGCTGTTGCCCTGTTCTAGGTGGGTCGTGGGTTCGAGTCCCAGTGTGGCGACTTCTACTTTCGATTTCTTTCGAATTTAGATCGTCCGCTACACTGGTCTTGACGATGATTGAGCCAATCATCGGTGCTTCGGCATGCCCCCGACTCGCTGAGGACCTCGGGATTGTGGTGTTGTTAACTTGTCCAACCCACTACTCACCACTGCAGTTCGACATGTTAGTTGACGCAAGTGAGTTTCTACCAGTCGGAGCCCGAGTTGTGGTGGTTTCCTCCGGGTACTCCGGTTTCCCCACCAACCATGGCTGGACACCATACATACACAGGGAGAGTGACCTCGGTCCTCTGCGGTGAGCTGGCCACTTGCCCGTTACCCGATGGCTCTTTGAGCGCCCTACACGACGCCACGTGGCAAAAACCTGGCCTGTAACTGGGCTCGGCCAGGTCCACCTTCCTTCGGGAGGGTGGTTGTGTAGTAGCGAATGTATGTATGTATGTATGTATGTATTATTATTTTATTTTATTTGTCAAAATGCTTTTTCAATGCCCCCGCCAACAATTACATTTTTTTGTTTCACATGGCTAATATTTTTAAAAATATGTTGAGTATTGAGTCGAGGGGGTTTTCTAAAGGTCATAACATTTTCTTAAGACATAAAATCTATTCTTTATAAATCCGCAAATCGATTCAAAACAACCAATATTTAAGGTGATACAAATTGAAGAATCGACAATTGTTGCTTTTCTCGAGAATAATAAATAATCCCGGTACTAATCAAAGGTCACAGTTGAATTATTGCAAAGTACTTCAAATACTTCAGATTCTCCAAATGATTGTTTAATATGTTTGTAAAAAAATTTAAAAATAAATTATTACTACTTTAGTTTTTCCGTGTTTTTAAAAGGTTACAAATCATGTTTACTTCATTTTTGCTTGATTCACATTTATTCGCCTTCTTTCTTCTAACTGACGCAAATAGAGCGCCATAGTGCAGTAATAATTTGCCAGAACGGGTTCAACTGACCAAATTGGCGGAACCCTGCTTTGCTACAGCCTATTGAAGGAGCATAAAATTTAAATGAAATAGTGACAATGGTTCAGTGTTTGTAAAGATAACACGAGCTTGCAGTTACAAGTTGAGTTGAACACAAATTTGTTGAAAAAAAGTACATTGTAGCTCAAACACAAAACGTTTTCACACCAATAAACATTCGGATCTGCATCAGATGTTGTCAATTAAATGTTTTAAATGTTCATACTGTTGTGCACCATCTCTCGAGCCATATCCATCTAAACAGGAATTGTCAAACTAACTAAATCATCACCGGCTGACTGCAAATTTTACAGCAACTCTAATGGAATTTAAATATGTTTGAATTTGAATTTTAACTGGTTTAAACTTTTTTAAATTTCTTTCTAACGATTGGTGACTAATTTAATGGTAGAAGTCTTTCAACATGCTTTTAAATAAAAGTTTCTTTTAGTTTAAATCCGCAGCTGTTTTCGATTAGTTTGTTCATATTACAAAGATAAATTAGCTAAATATTAACTTTTTTTTAAAATAAAATGTTATTAATTTTTATTTACAATAGTTTTTTTGTTTCTTTTTTTGAAATAAAATTCTTGTATTATACTTTGGAAAGCTATAAAGGTCTCATTTGTGAAAAGTAACACTTTTTCAAGCTCATAACTCATCATACCTCAGATTAGCTGAGCTTGGATACGCATGTTGCAATTGGCAATAATATTTTAATGTGTTTAAAATAAACAGTTAATAGTCAATTTTTAAGTCTCATGTTTCCAATCATTATTAAAGGTAAAAATCAAACAATTTCCTGTCTACGAATATATGAAATTCATAACAATGTTATTTTTTAAGAGACATAGACTTCTGACATAATTGGGTGGATAATACACTTTCAGGACATAAAGGTTAAAATATATCAAATATTCAAACTTAAATAGAATTCTGCTAAAAACATTTTCAATATCTTCAATTAAAATTAACATATTTACATAGCTTTACATTTTTTTTTATATATCACGGTATTATGTTTTCTCCACCGTGAACTATAGGTGACAAAATGGTTTTGAATAAATATCGCTCATGGTTGATCACCAAATTGAGAATATTCACAGCATTGTTGCAAAATACTTTTTGCAGAAGTCATGTAAAATGAGTTATTCTGTCTGTTTGTTACATTTTAAGGTTTAAATTCCTTTTTTCACTAACAACCCTTCCAAGACATATCATGTGTTCAGATTTAGACATTTTTGAATGTTTGAAACGGATTTATATTTATAATATTAATAATTTAACAATTTTCTTATCATGAAAGAAAGTATTTCAGGATTACAACCTCAATTGACTAAATGGTTTGAATCACATCAATTTGTTGGTTATCCCATTTCTCAATCTCAATTACTTTATTTTGATCATTAATGTTCAAAATATAATTAAAACTTCTAACACTAAACTTTATTTACAACAAACAAATAATTTAACATAAGCCTAACTTTAGAAGGTTTTCTCAAGATAAACTCACTACTTAATAGTTTTTACTTTAAAGGATTTATTAGAATTTTATGCTGATGAACTTTGTAAAAAGGTCAATATAAAATTCATATTTTTGCGATAATTTCGCTACAAATTTGAAGTCGGCTAAAACTATTAAGTGTTATATGTGCTGTTTGGATATTTGAACGGTATAATTTGGAGGTTGAAAATGGTAGAACAAC
Source organism: Rhizoglyphus robini (assembly GCA_023373905.1). Classification (NCBI taxonomy): domain Eukaryota; kingdom Metazoa; phylum Arthropoda; class Arachnida; order Sarcoptiformes; family Acaridae; genus Rhizoglyphus; species Rhizoglyphus robini. Next base: position 408,936 of record JAKIJQ010000034.1, on the reverse strand, counting down.
TTTGTTTTGTTTTCAGTAAAATTCTTTATTAAAAAACATATTTAAAACTTATTGATTCTAAAATGTGTGGAACTTGACATGACATTGCATGTGTTAACCTCAAAATTACTTTGATGCATGCAAACAAGTGCACTTCTAAAAACCTTAAAGCCAATGCACAAACAGCTAGGCACATCATCTGTCTACTTAACAAGCAAAAATGCTTCTGAGAAGATTTTCCATTATTTATAATCGATGATCACGAGCAAAAGCACCAAACGCGTACATATATTCGTATTTGTTCACACGGTCAATTTAAATTGCACTTTTCTATTATTTTCCTTACCCTCTAGTTCATGGTGCAACACGCGCAATTCATAACTCACTCATAAATATTCAATTTCAGTTGTTAGGATATCACAAATGTAATAGGAATTTAAAAGGTTTTTATTTGGTTTAAAATGTCCACTATTTTAAAACTAATGGCTTAAGAAGTAATATTTGATTATTTTAATTTCCTGTTTTTCTAAGAAAACAATAAAATGTTTTTCGATTAAACACTTTCGACCTTTCTTATTGGAAATGTGTACGTAACAATCAGTGTAAAGTGTGATTCCACTATATATCTTACTAAGTCTAAATTGGTTTCACTTGGTTTGATTGAAGCTTTAAATATTTGTTCAGATTAATATTTCAATCGTTAATAATTAATAATCGGTCAAGGTAGAAGATATTTATGGAATTACATAAAGAATTTTTTTTATTGAGGCTTCAAATTGAAATTAGACAATATTTTCTTTATTGCTTTACAAAATGTTATTCTTCAATTACACAGGTTCAACGAATAATTTCTAAACGGTGTATCCATGTAATTTATAAAAAGCTCTTTAAAACCACACCAAGCAATACTAATTTAATGATTTATTACATCAAACATCAAATTGCCAATCTCAATTATAATTTGACTTTAATGTGTTTAAACTATCTCATTACCTGATCAAGAATAAAGGTTTTAAATTAATATAGTTAATTGTGGATCACATTGTGAAACACAGAAAGCAATTCTGAATTTAGCCCTTCCTGCTTCACCAACTCAACCAAGACAGAATGTACCTAACCGAGCTCATTGAAATATACGTATCTTTTTCAACTATGCTTTTATCATCATATCATCATTTATAATCCTAGATGATTCATTTCCAACAATTCTTTCATCGCCATCAAAGCACTTTAAATGGTTCAATTGTCACATCATCCTCAATTTACAAAGGTGAAATAATAAATTAAACTTTCAAAAAGGTTTGTATTATAAAATTTTCGAACTATTATTTGATCAAGTGGGTCAAAATTTCTCTATTTCTTATTCGTTTAATATGTGACATTCACGAGGGCTACTGCGCGATTCGGTTCAAGTACAACACAAACTTTTTTATACCATGACTTGTTAGATCTAGAATGAAAAATTATCTGGTTAAATTTTGGGCTCCATCTCAGCGTTTGCACCAAAAAATACTGGTTGTAAATGTTATCTTGTATGAATTTCAAACTTGTCTCACAATTATTTAAAAATACAAATCAGATCTGAAAGAAGATTACTTATAAATGAATCCATATTATAAAAACTTGTAAATGTAAGATATATATTATCTAAAAATTTAAAAATTGTTTTGATCATTTTCAGCATATTTTTAATAAAAAGTCCTCCACAGTTTCAAAGTTAATCATTCTGTGCTTTGACATGGTTTCAACAATTTTTAATTACTGCTCATAAACAATATTCAAACTTAAAAACGTCTTCACGTTAATTAGTAATTTTAATGTTTTATTGTATCGAAATTGTACTTTTAACCCGGTCCCCGTGCCAACTTCACCAGACTCCAGAGAGAGTTGTACAACACATAGTGACCTGGGATTTTTCCAGGTGACTCACTAGGCCCACCGGACGACCGCTAGGTACATGAGCTAGGCCTAGGATCTACTTCGAGGGATTGCATAAAATGACCATTTTTAGTGTCCAGATCGATTCTACGCGTCTTCCTGAGCATTTTGATGTATAACTTGCCTAGGTACCCAATTTGGAACCCTAGGATTCTTGGATCAAGTACCAGAAAAAGCCATTCTGGACCGGATTGGATATCAAAAACAGATTCTACGTGAAAAATCATGTAGAATTGACTCCTCGTTTGTCAAAATCCATTCAAGGAAAGCGAAAACACTCATTTTCATAAAAAGTCAGTTTGGGACCCGAGATGTCTGTCTGTCCATTCTAGGGTCAGACTTGATTCGCATTTAGAGTATGTTCTCGTGTATGGATTTTGATGAAACCGGTACCATTTTCTTCAGACTGTTGAGTAGAATACAATAGGATTATAACTTGGTTCCAAAAATGGGTTTCCAAAAACCGAATTCTAGGCCCTGGACCCAAGTCAACTAAATGGTCAAAATAACATACGAAAATATTCTAACTAAAGTCCATTCGACATCTCGAGCATTTTGATATATCACTTGACTATATATTCAATAAAAATAAGAGGGCCCTAGAATGGACGGACAGACATCCCGGGTCCCAAACTGACTTTTTGTGAAAATAAGTGTTTTCCTATTTGTGCATGGATTTTGATAAACGAGGAGTCAATTCTACATGATTTTTCACGTAGAATCTGTTTTTGATATCAAATCCGTTCCAAAATGGCTTTTTCTGGTACTTGATCCAAGAATCCTAGGGTTCCAAATTGGGTACCTAGGCAAGTTATACATCAAAATGCTCAGGAAGACGCGTAGAATCGATCTGGACACTAAAAATGGTCATTTTATGCAATCCCTCGAAGTAGATCCTAGGCCTAGCTCAGGTACCTAGCGGTCGTCCGGTGGGCCTAGTGAGTCACCTGGAAAAATCCCAGGTCACTATGTGTTGTACAACTCTCTCTGGAGTCTGGTGAAGTTGGCACGGGGACCGGGTTAATGAGTTTTCGAGAACAGTTTAAACAATTTGTTTGCATAACTTGACAAGCACGTAGAAGGTTATATTTTATACATAACTATTGTTAAAATTCAACAGAAATTTACTTGAAATTCAAAATTTATTTGAAACTACACAAATTCAAACTATTCAAATTAAAATGAGTACAATCTACAAATTCATTTTTTACCTTTGAAGGTTCAAATTTTCTTGAAACTTACTTTCACAATGTTGATCAACTGCGAGCAGGAAGAGTCAAAGTGCTGCGCAATATAAACTTGGCTTATATTTTATTGTTGGTTCAATCGACACATTTTTTGTATCTTTATTTTCCTAAATTGGACCAACTTGGCACTATAATTCACGGTGATTATGGTCGGGTCAGTAATCTACCAGGCGAAATAACCTTCAACTCAACGAGCATTTGTCTCTTGTCAATCTATTACATACGTTTGGCTTGTTAAGTTAAAAGCTTTTATTGGTGAGAAATAAAATACAAAAGGAGTCTTCTTAATAAGAGTGATTTGATGAAGGAGACCAAGGATTCGAGTCCACCTCAGCTTGCTTGGTTCACTGGACCGAGATCAAGAGCCACACAAGAAAATAGGACATCGGAATGAGGTAGACACAATGAGGCACTCAGTGAGTTAGCACTTCAGCACAGCGTGCTTATAAAGGCAGTCGAGAGAGGCTATGTCCACACCAAGTGACAGCAGACATAGTGGCTTCACCGTGACTCAGCATAAACTGACAAACGGTCATGCAGAGAGGGAGCCACTTCTCAACACCTCCCCTGCTCCCGAACTGCTTGACCATCAGGTCCCAGGAGTATCCGTTGAATATGCGTAGTATTGTTCATTGGTTTTGTAAGACTGTCAGCCAGCTGTTCTTGAGTTCGAATATGTTCGATCTTGATGTAACGCTTGACACAATAGTCTCGGATGAAGTGCATTTTCACATCTATGTGCTTAGTATCGGACAGGCTTCGTTGAGAACCAGCGATTTGGATGGCAGGCATGTTGTCTTCAAAAATTGTTGTTGGTACTTGTACTTGAAAGAATAGTTCATGGAGTAGTTGTTGTAGCCATAGGACTTCTTTGCATGCCATGGCCATTGCTGTATATTCGGCTTCCGTAGTTGATGCACTGACAGTCTTCTGCTTGCGACTAAACCAACTAACAGAGCTTCCATTGACTTGAAATAAGGCGCCAGACTGGGATTTTCTATCTCCTTCTGTTGCATAGTTAGCATCGACATAACAGATGAGGTTTGAATCATTGAAGTTCCCCAGATTAAGCGTAAGACTCTTAGTGTGCTTCAGGTAAGCGAGGACTTGTTTACTGTATGTCCAAACTGTTTCAGTTGGTTCATGTAAATGCCTAGATAGTAGGTTGACAACGGCTGCGATATCTGGTCTTGTTAGGTTGGCTAGATAGAGTAGACTACCAACTAGACTTCGAATAGGTAACGAATGATTTACTTGTCCTTTCGTGAGATCAATCTTGTCCAGCTGTGGTAGTGACCGAATCCGATTTGCTTCCTCTAAGTTGAATCTGTTGAGCAGATCATTGATGTACATTTCTTGTGAAAGTGAGAAGATTCCAGATTTATTTTGAGTAAAGTTGACTCCCAGGAATCGGTTCACTGGACCAAGATCTCGGAGTTCGAATTTCTGATTCAGTTGCTTTTTCACCATTTTCATCTGTTCGTTGGTTTCTGTATAGATGAGTATGTCATCAACCCATACAAGTAGGAATAGTTTCGTATTTTCATACTCCTTTACATAGAGGCACTGATCAGATCTGATGGCTTTAAACCCAAGGGTTTCAAGGACCGTGTTCATCTTTTCGTTCCAACACTTTGGAGCTTGCTTGAGTCCATACATAGCCTTGTCTACTTTCCAGACCATGTTTGGGTCGTGGAAACCTTCAGGTGGGTGAACGTATACAACGGTATCAAGATCACCATTCAGGAAAGCTGTCTTGATGTCGATCTGGTGAACGAGAAGTTTTCTCTGGCTTGCAATTACCATCATAACTCTGATGGCCGTGAATGAGACAACAGGACTAAATGTTTCTTCATAATCGATCCCTTTTCTTTGATTAAATCCTCTGGCTACCAATCTTGCTTTGAAACGAACGATAGATCCTATTGAGTTCCTCTTTAAGTCATACACCCATCTGGTGGTAATGAGTTTTCTTTCGCCCGCGAGTCTTTGTTCAACTACTTGATACACATGATGTAAATTGAGTGACGTAATTTCATCGGTCATTGCTTCAATCCAGGAATCTCTTTCTGGGGACTGCATAGCTTCATGGTAATTTGCTGGTACATGTATAGGGTTGGTTGAAGACACAAGGGCAACTTGACAGTCGGGATACTTCATCGCAAGACTGGCTTGTTCTCCTGGTGCAATATAGTTTAACCGGTCTGGTACTCCACAATTTCTTGGAGGCTGAATTCGGCGCACTTGTACTTGTGGTTCATTGGTAGTTACAGGAACAGATTCGGTAGTCGCTTCTGTAGTAGGTTCTGTGGCTGGTTCTGCAGAAGGTTCAGTAGCAGGTTCTGTAGGAGGTTCTGCAGTGGGTTTTGAAATAAGTTCCATAATAGTCTTGACAGTAGTTTGGTCAGCAGGTTCAACTTTCGGTTCAACTTTGGGAACAATGTTGGGAACTTGTACTTCTTCTTGTTTCTCGGAGATAGGTGTTGTTGTTGTTGTTGTTATAGTAGGTGTTGTAGTATTGACTGTTGGCACTATAATCACGGGCATAGGTGGTGTAGTCACTGGTGTAGGTGGTATAGTTACTGGTGTAGGTGGTGTAGTTTCGATTGTTGGTTGGTTCACTGGACCAACTTGAGGATCATGTTGAAGATTTTCTGATGGCTCTTGAACAGTTTCCTCACTCACATTTAGTTCATCACTAGCATCAATGTCGAATATCATCCTAAATGAAGGATTACTTTCACATGTGCATTCTTTTTTCGCCTTCCTTTAATGACTTCATAGACTTGATACATGCGGGAAACACACCATTCCAAATGTCACAGTTTCTTTGATTAATCACTTTTCCAGTATTGGGATCTAGTAGTCTGTATGCCTTTGCGTCGAACGAATACCCAACAAAGATGAGTTCTTCTGAAGTAGGATCAAACTTCTTCCTCTTTTCATGAGGAATCCAGCTGTACGCGACTGAACCGAATGTTTTCATCTTTTCAAACTCAGGTTCATGATTGAACATCCGTTTGCAGGGTAACTCATCGTTAATTGAACTGTGAGGCATTCTGTTGGCAATGTAGCATGCAGTGCGAATCGCTTCGGGCCAGAACTTCAATGGCAAACAACTTTCGAAGAGCATTGCACGTGCCATCGTTTGTACCTTCTGAATTGTCCGTTCACTGACACCATTCTGTTGGTGACAAAATGGTACACTTCGTTGTCGATAAATTCCTTCCACTTTTAGTAGATCAATAAACTCGTTGGAGGTGTATTCTCCTCCATTATCAGTTCGCAATGCACCAATCCCTATGGGAAACTGCTTCTCCATCTTCCCTTTGTACTCTTGAAACGCAAGGATTGCATCAGACTTGTTTTTGAGAGTAAATACTTCCACATATCGAGAGAAGTCGTCAACGAGAATCATGAAGTAGCGGGATCCATCATAGCCAAGAGGATTATTCACAACCCCAAGGTCAGAGTGGATAAGTTCGAGGGGTCGTGATGTTGTTGTCGTTGATGGAGGATACGGAGACTGTTTTAGTTTGCAACGAACACACGTTACACACAATTCATCATGTTCACACTCCAGGCCATAGAGTTTCTTCAATTTCTCCAGCTTCTGACTCCCTGGATGAGCCAAGATACTGTGCCAATCAACAGCTTTAGAAGAAAATAAGGCACGTTCCTCCTCTTCGAACCGGTATAAATTTCCACTGCGAGTTGCCTTTAGATACACCTTCCCATCCTTAGACACAGTTGCTTCTTTCATATTAAATTCGACCTTGAAACCATTCTTGGTCAACTTGCTTACTGAGAGAAGGTTGGCGCTAAAATCAGGGGCAAACTTGACATCCTTGAGATGCATGACTTCTGGTCCAGTATGTAAGATTAGGTCACCTTGTCGGTAAATTCTGCACTGATGATTATTTGCGGTGCTTACTGACTGACTGATTGAGATAGCGTTCAGTAGGTGCCTGTCTGAGGTTACGAAATGACTAGACGCGCCCGAGTCCACAATCCACTCCCTTGACATAATCTCGAATATTATTTATTTCATTAATAGTAGCATTTGCACGGTTAACATTTTGAGCTGGAATTAGTTCACCATTAGTACGTTCCTGGTCAGCCTTCTTCTTGCGGCACATAGCAATCAAATGTCCAATTTTGCCACAGTAGTGACAGCTTCGTGTCTCTTTTCGAAATGAAGGACGGCCATAGTTGGTTCCTTTGCTGACGAAGCTCTGTTCGGACGATTTACCACCGTTCAGCATCTCACAGTATCGAATCAAATTAAGGAGCAGTTGATCTTTGGTGAGGATACTCAATTGTTGGTAGGTGGAGGCCTTGAAAGGAACCAGTTCACTTGGAAGACCATCAACATAAAGACACAGTTCCCTTTCGTGGGTCAAGTCAGAGCCGGCCATTCGTAACTCGTCAATCTTCTGGCCAACGGAGAGGCTAAATTCGCGGACCTTTGCCTCAGTAAACCCATCCAGTTTGATTGCCCGTATGTCACGCTCCAAGAGGGCCTGTTTCACTACGTCGTTGGTGACGTACTCTTTACTAATCTTCTCGAAGGCTTCGTAAGCTGAGAGAATCTCCCGAACCATGGAGAGGTGTCGGTCATCAAGAGAGCAGGTGATTCGGGCTAGAGCCGTCTGGTTGGCTTCAGAATTCACGGGGAGAGGGCGTTGAATAGCCTGTTCAATTCTGAGACGGTTGAGAGCCAACCGGAGCATGTACTGCCAGTTCGAATAGTTCGTTCCATTCAACCGTACGATTTCACTTTCTTGATACTTCCGGTTGTCACGTACCGGTCGCTCAGTATCTTTTCTCGGGTTTCCATTCAAAACGATCCACATGAGAACGGCACAGAGGGAGATCAGTCCACCAATAAAAAGGCTTCCGAGTTCCATCCTGTAGCGTCGTGCTGATAACGTGTTAAGTTAAAAGCTTTTATTGGTGAGAAATAAAATACAAAAGGAGTCTTCTTAATAAGAGTGATTTGATGAAGGAGACCAAGGATTCGAGTCCACCTCAGCTTGCTTGGTTCACTGGACCGAGATCAAGAGCCACACAAGAAAATAGGACATCGGAATGAGGTAGACACAATGAGGCACTCAGTGAGTTAGCACTTCAGCACAGCGTGCTTATAAAGGCAGTCGAGAAAGGCTATGTCCACACCAAGTGACAGCAGACATAGTGGCTTCACCGTGACTCAGCATAAACTGACAAACGGTCATGCAGAGAGGGAGCCACTTCTCAACATGGCTTACTGTACTATGAGAGATAATGTTCTCTTGAGATTGATTAAGCAAATTTTTGATTCAACAAAATGGAGATTTCTTTGGTAAAAATTTGTCAGAAAGGAAGAAAATTGATTTTTTGTTCAAATTTAAAACAATATTCATCTATCATTGTGCAAATTCTAAAGCTATTTGTTTTTGTAATAGGTAAAGTTAATATTTTTTTAAAATTATTATTTATATAACTATCTTATATTGATAGACATTTTTGTGTTTGTTGCCCAAATATTCACTTTCTTCAATTTGTACTTGAACGACTCAACAATATGGAACACATTTTCAGGTTGGACCATTATTTTATTCACTCAAATACGTCTACTCGTTCTGTACGGTTCATTGTATGTATTTGCCTATACAAACATCCTCGCTGCTACAATTGGCATCGTATCCTTAAATATATTCTCAATCAAACTCAATTTACTATGTCGATTTCCTATACCACGAACAAAACTAGGAAACATCAGTTATTATTTGGCTACATTGCGCACGGAAACAATCGAAACTTTGGTGGTCATTCTGTTGAGCAACGAGTTATTTGGGAAAACATTTCTTGGCTTTCTACTAGTTCACTGTCCACTGAACAGTCTGCTCGTGTGTACTCTACTCTTCAAAGGCATTCCCCGTGAGAAGGCTTTCTTTGTCATAATTGTTGCCATTTTTCAATTTGTATGCAACTTTGGCATTCACCTGATGATTGCTCGACTCAACGAACGACTCCGCTGTCCGGTGAGACAATACATGCGACTTCGACTGTATCGCAAATATGCCACTGCTAGAGAGCGCTTACGAATGAATCTGTTTGTGGAGTCATTTCATACTCGTCGCAAATATGAATTCACTTATACAAATTCGTTTGGACTCATTAGTATGGCTGCTTTCGGAAAGGTATAAAATTAGATTTTCTGTTGTGTTTATATTATGTATTGTCAATTTCGCAGTATATTCTTTTTTACTTGGAATGGTTGATGAATGTCAAAAATTTTATTCAATGAATTTATTGTCAAATTAATCAAGTGCTCCTATATTATCTGTTTATTTGTGAGAGCTGAAAAAAAATTTGTTCGGCTGTTTGCACGTTTATCATGTTCTCTGAAAAAGAATTAGATAAGTGATCTATCTATCTTTAAAGAAAACGTTGAGAATTGTGATAAATAGAATTGGACTTAAAAATGACTCTCAAAGCTCGCAATACTGATAAATTTTGATAGAGTTCTCATAATTTCGCAGAAGATGCCTCTAATTCAGTAGAATCTATTTTCTTGTAATTTGAAAAGGTAATTTAAAACAATTTTAAACTAAAGCGTCCAAACTAAAATATCAGTTTTATCATTCGACAAACTGGTAAGCATTTTTTGAGCAATTATATATGTTCCTGGTTTTTCAGTTATTATTCCAACAATACAAACAATTGTTGAGTAATTAATCATAATTTTTAGATTCGAAAAACTTGATTAAAATTTTACAAGGTAAACTATCATATCTCAAAACAATTATCAACAATTGTTCTTTCCTTTTTTGCAAATTTAGTGTCAAAAACGAGTTTTTAATTTATTTTATTGTTAGTACTCACTGAATACTTAGTACTATTCAGTTACTTTCAAATTAGAAAAGTTTTACCATGTTTGTAAATATACTTTCTAAGTCTAATAAAAGTTTATAAACATTAAATTAATTAATAAAACGAATTTTTCGTGTTATAAACATAAAACAATGACATTTTCACGTCCCCTACGTTGCAACCATTATTCAAAAGGTTATATACAAGTTATCGTGACAATGTATTTTTTTGTTGCATCAACGAGTTTGAGTCTGTTTTATAAATTTTATCAAGTTTTATAAATGATCTCTGATTGATTATTAATTATTTTCAGTTTCTTTCTGTAAAATACTTGGAAACATCGCTAAAAGCTCATTACCTGTTGTTTTAAAAGTTACATATCTTGTTTTTTCATAGTCTGCCTTGTGAAAACGTCCAAATATATTTTGAAATTCGCGATAAATTTGATTCACTGTTAGGCTGGCTATACATTTTTTCTTAAAAAAGGTTGTTAACAAATTATCGTACATTACTATGTATTGTTCTCAGATTTAATATTTTTATTTATTGAGTATATTCGTATTCAATAATCTAAAATATGGAACTTGAAAAACAGAACAATTATGAACTACTTTTATATAATTTTTAGCAAAGACGTATTTCTCTTTTTTGGATATTTATAAATGTATTTGAACAGACATGACAGACAGTTTCTGAAAATGTAAACTTATATCTCCTTTGGGATATCAACTTAAAAAAAATAAATTCTTTTGTTTCTATTTTATATAATAAAATAAGTCATTCTAATTTTCAAATAGTTGATGTTTTGCATGTTAGCCATTCGATTATATTAATGATGAGATCACATGTATTGAACATTTTATTAATTGAAAATATTAGTCTTAAAATGGTAAATTTAATAATTTTATTTTAGCATTTACTTGGAAAATCTTATTGAAATGACTTTTAACCCAATTGATATTCATTGAAATTTTGACGTAATGGTCTGACATCATTCAGCCAGATCTAACACACGTGTCATCCTGCATGATCACATTTATCATGACATGTCGTGATAGTCACTCAACAAATTGCACACATCGTAACTGTTCGCATGTCTCAATGATTGCATGGAAATTTCCAATTGCAATGTCTAACTTTGTGCTCTGTAACAACCAATGTACTTGCAAAGTAATTATATATTTTTGTTTTCATTTGATCGACAAATTGTTTTTATTTCTAAATAAAACACATCAACAATTAAATTAAATATAACAAAGAAAGTGAAGGGGACAATTAGAGAAAATGTTCTTTTTCTTATCATCCATGTAATTTTTCAGCATCCCAGACAGATCCATTTGAGCTTTAAGAAGCTCATCCATTGCGCTGATCACAGTTTCCTTGTCACCAGTCACATTCTCAAGGTTTTCCATCAATTTCTTCATTTTCGTTACTTTAGCATTGAGATTTGCTCTAACTTTAAAAGGAACGCGTTCGATTGCCATCTGATCTGCCACAGTTTTTGAGCGGCTTAGAATTGCATCGGAAATATCGAATATACGCGTTTTGAAGTGCTCAAACAAATAGCTCCCTGGCGCGAAATCTTAAAAAAATCAGTAAATTAATGTGACTTTAAAAGTGTGACATACCTTCATTACTGTTGCAATTCACAAACGACAAAGCGAGAACAATAGTCACAATTTTTAGCATCATTTTGCATAAATGCTTTTCTTCAGAATTAGATGAAGCAAATAAATCTAAATAAATCTACTAGTGAGCTCTCTGCCAGACCGCACCATCTGAGTGGTTGCGTACAGAGAAACTGTACATATTTATGTAATAAAAATACAACTTTTTAAGATTAATTATTATCGAAAACTATTTATACCATTTTCGAGGTTATATTCCATCTTAGTGATTTTTACTTTATCACATACAATATACGATAAATGTTCGATGATAATGCATGCGCTAAATTGTTGTTCCCGATAAGATGTTCCTATCAATAAAGACTTTGATACCGACACTCACTTGTACTTATACAAAGTTTGAATGTTGTACAGTTTTAGATAATTATTTCTGTTTACCAAATACGATTAATTAATGTCAATCATTGTGTGGAATTAATTGGTTTAAATAATCATATTAACACAGTGACTAATGAGTTTCGAATTTCTTACATTAAAAATTCTCACTTTGAATTAATTGCCTTTAGATTGTACTTATCGTTATATATGTCAGCGGCAAACCGAAGAACTCGTAACTTCGCGAATTGCCGAAAATTTGTCTCGGCAATTCGCGAAGTCACGGCATTTAAACGATTATTCCAGTTTGCCTAGTGGGATCACGGAGTGACTAGTCACTTCGCAAAGTTGCAGATAGCTCTTCGGCAAAGTTAAAATCTTCAGCTAATTTGTTCTATTTATGATAATAAATGAGTCCAAATGTCCAAAATGTTAACAACAATTCCGGATTCCGTATGTGGACAAAGGTAAAGCAGACTCTAACAACTTTCTGGTCGTTGTCATGGAAAACAATTCTGAAATTGACCTCTATCGAATTGGAACCAAACAGAGTATCCTTGACAAAATTTACATGGTTATGTAGCGAACACTTGTCATAATAGTTTAGATTGTAAAAATAAACATTCTTGATATATTTTTACTCATTTATTGTCAATAATATAATAAATTAACTGTAGATCTTTAATTTGCCGAAGAGTACTCCGCGACTTTGAGAACTGACTAGTCACTTTGCGATCTCACTAGGCAAACTGAATAGTTAATCATTTGTCCGCTACTTCGCGGTGTGCCGAGACAAATTTTAGGCAATTCGCGAAGTTACGAGTTCTTCGGTTTGCCGCTAACATATATACTTTATTCGAAGGTTTACACGTTTGGGTGTAAAATGGTAAAATTTCTTGTCCAAAAATTTCCATATAAAGGAATTAAAATCCAATTTATGATTTATTGCACATCTTAATTCCTATGTTCTAGTATGAATAGTGAGCTTCTCAACAGAACACTTTCAGTATATCTTTTTCCAGATTTGCTTTACATTAAAATCATAAAAATTCTTGTTAATTCTAATGTCTCCTTGAACATTACTTCGTGATAACTATGCTTTCTCTAACATGTTAAAATTTTAAATTATTGTTTACTGAACATTTTATTTTATATGCGATTCAAATTAATCCGTATTCGCCCAGTTAGTTGTTTTAAAGGTTAAAATATCTCTTTTTCTGTTCTTTCATTTACTACGAATTTAAACATATTTGATACAGAATTATGTTTAAACAAAATGTTTTTATTTAGAACTCTTACCTTCTTACTTGTAAATATTATTCGATCAGAACATTTTTTGTTTTTTGCGATTTTTTGCAATTTTCAGTTATCTAATTAAATTCATTCATTTTATTTTTATTTCGCTCATTTTTTTCTCAACAAGATTATAAACCTTTTATACGTACAACTTTAATAATTTTCTTATGAATTATGTAGTCAAAGCGGTTCAATGTGCCAATTATATGAACAGTTTATGTTGCTTTAAAAAAGGTTTTTTATATAAAAAAATGTATATCCGGTTATTTTAATTCGGAATGGGAGAGTTGAAAGTTTATTTTCGGTAAAGGACAAACTCGTGTGAGACATTAGAAAGTCCCAAATACATGCTAAACAGGTTACATTGAATAAACAATGACAATTTTGTTTTATTATCAAAAAATTTAAGTTTAGTCTCGTTATTTTTGCACGAGATAGTACAGTAAAATTTATGTATTCAAAAATTATCTTAATTTATTTAATTCAATTCTGTTTAATCTGTATGTTAATTCAGTAGTTCTCATAGACTTTTCTTTATCTAAAAAGATTTTTTTATTATTAATATCCAGTGTGTTTCATAAAATAAATCTATTCCTTGTTCTTCAACTCAATATGATTTAAAATATTTTAATTTTAAAATTTTATTTTGTAATATTTAATTCTGTTATTCGAGTAAACGGTAATTCACTTTTTATTTGAACTTTTGTGCATCAGTGAATTCTTCATATTTTGCAAAATTCTTCGCGAATGATATGACAACGCAACAATGGAGTAGCAAGTTCCAAACTTCAAAAGATCAAATTTTTTCGATTAATTCATTTCTCTGTTTTAAAGTTTTGTTATAATAAGTCAACACTTGAACTGTCACTCAGATCGTAAATCCATCAATGGTAAAGTAAATCATGCAATTCTCAATTTTAATTATCAATTCCGATCAATTCGAGAAGCAAGCACAAGCGATTTACGGTTTCATTTTCGATGCTGATATTCATAATGATAATGAACAAAATGAGGACCAGTCAAAGGTAAACGAAGAATAAATACACAACCAGTTGAATCGTTCAGTGGAAACAACCACCCAAAGCTCTCCATTCAAAATAATAATAAAAAACATTCAGAAGTGACATAATTGGAAACACAGATACATTAGTTTCCCAGTAAGAAGCCAATATGCAGGTGAAAGCGATTCAGTGCTTTGTGAAACGTTTGAAGAGTCAAATGAAAATGTGAATGTATGAAATCGCTGTGTTCTGTTAAGTCGAATAGCAATATCGTAAAATTGGAAACTGGTTCTTTTTAATTTATCCTAAATAACCTGTATTTCTCCATCTTTGTTTAAAAGGTCAAACTAACAATCATTGTGAATAAGTGCCAATTACTATTTCTTTTCCAATTCCAATAAAAAATCATTAACAAGTCAACTGCAAACGCTTCGCGTTTGCTGCGTTTCACTCCGCAAACTGCTCGCGTTTGCAGTTGACTTAGTTAAAACCCCCCGTTGCAAGCAACGGGGGTTGTCCGCTTCTCCTGTTGCATTAAATGTGATAATATGTCTACACTTTAATATTATAAAGATAGGGACAGTGTACAGTCAATAGTGCATAGTGTGTGTGTGTGTGTGTGTGTGTGTGTGTGTGTGTGTGTGTGTGTGTGTGTGTGTGTGTGTGTGTGTGTGGTACTGAATATGAAAGAATGTCTCTACTGCGCATGTCCCACACTGTACCTTTGAGCGATCCCACCACGACGACGACACTTTCCGACTTTACTTTAATATTATAAAGATTACTTTAATATTATAAAGATAGGGACAGTGTACAGTCAATAGTGCATAGTGTGTGTATGTATTGAATATGAAAGAATGTCTCTACTGCGCATGTCCCACACTGTACCTTTGAGCGATCCCACCACGACGACGACACTTTCCGACTTTACTTTAATATTATAAAGATAGGGACAGTGTACAGTCAATAGTGCATAGTGTGTGTATGTATTGAATATGAAAGAATGTCTCTACTGCGCATGTCCCACACTGTACCTTTGAGCGATCCCACCACGACGACGACACTTTCCGACTTTACTTTAATATTATAAAGATATAAATTTCTTTTGAATGAATTACAATGCACTTTGTCTGACTTTAAGTTTATTTTCGTTATTGTTGACACTTTTACTTTGGTGTGTCTTTCAGTACATTTAAAAGGTAAGCCCAAAACAATTATTTTTTAATCTATAATAGTTCCAATCTGTTGTATGAGCTTTTAATTGTAATTCTTCATGAATACGCATTTCTTCTGTGTTCTTGAATGAGCAATTTATCAGTCTTGAGTGCATCCTGCATTAATCACCGTAATATCCATTAAATTCAACTTAGTTGGACTAGTAGCTAAATGAATGGTCATAACACTTAAACTTTTTAGATCATCTGCCGTCTAATTCTAAAATTTACAATTTTTTTCTTAAGATGAAGTAATACTTATTTATAGATGGAATACAATGCATTCATTAAGTAAATTGAAGCCAATTCAACACCGGGAACACATTTATCCAGTTATATTAAATATGTTTAATTTCATTTATTTTTTAAATAGGTTATCTTTCACCACAAACTAATGAACTCCTAGCTAACACATAATTTAATCGTAGGCTGCAATAGCAGACCTTAATTCTAAAGGTTGTTGCCATCTTTGTTACAAAGAAAATTGTCACAATCATCCAACTTGCCAAAAAAAATAATTTATACAATTGCTTAAAAAGTTTTAAAAGGTAACTTATGCGCTAATTGAGTTGATCACAGTACAATGTACACTGTACAGTTAATTAATTTTATTTGTTCATTATACTCATAATACAATTAAAATAATTTGGATCTAACATACGCGAAATTGGCACAAACATTTCCGATAGAAGTTTCAAAAAGTATACCAAAAAGTCATTGCAGTCATCAGTTAGAGATTCGTGTCTTTTTTGCAAACTTTCAACAAACCTTGGAATTTTATTCAAAGAGAATTAAATTGTGGAAATAAGTATATTTAATCTTAGCACTCATGACATAAAGGTTAATTGTGTCTTATTTGGGCATTCTTTAATGCTAATTACAGCAAATTCAAAGCAAAACTCTTCAAAGGTTTTTTACTCAAAATTTTGGATTTTTTAATCAATTAATTACAAGGCCATTTAATGAAAGTTGTCATTCTGAGGATTTGAGACCGTAAAACAATTTTTTGTCTTGAATTATTCACAAAAAGATGTTGCATCTAAATTTCGATTGAAATCAACTTATAATATATGAATGACAACTTCTACACCATTCATTGCTTTTTTTAACACAAATCTTTAAACCACTTCACTTATGAGTTACTTTCTGAATACAATTCTTATTTATACTTTTATTAACTTTGTCATTAATTGAAAGTTTTAACTTTCTATCTGAAATCTCCAGAGGCCTCATTTGTAAAATTTAGTGAACTCGTTCTAGAGATAACCATATCCACAAAAACAGCGTGACATTTCCCCTCTGTTACAATGCATCCGTTTTATCCCATTGAAAAGTCGAAACGGTTTTCTCAAGTGGTGACAGAGTGCTTCGCTACGTTCACTCACTCACCTATTGCGTTTGAGTATTTGCTGCCATAGTGCCTATTTCAGGGTAGGCAAAATAAAATTTATAAACCCTCATTATCTTTACTTATTGAACACACGGTATAAGCATTTTGTTTCTGTTTATTGCGAAAAGGCAATAATTATCATTTATTTTAAAAAAGAATGTATCTGTAAAGTAAGTCAATTGATCAATAAAACAAATTAAAATTAAAGGAAAAAAACATAAAATGAAACAATTCAAATTAACGCAACTTGAAATTTCTATAAAATATTTCGAAATTCAAAGTAAATGGAACAAAAGTTTAAATTAAAAAGTGGTGGGGTGAAGGGAGTCGTCCATTCAACCAATTTAGTGTCGTCCACTCAACATTGGGCTCTATTTGGAGATGATTCAAAGTGGTGGGGTGAAGGGAGTCGTCCATTCAACCAATTTAGTGTCGTCCACTCAACATTGGGCTCTATTTGGAGATGATTCAAAGTGGTGGGGTGAAGGGAGTCGTCCATTCAACCAATTTGGTGTCGTCCACTCAACATTGGGCTCTATTTGGAGATGATTCAAAGTGGTGGGGTGACGGGAGTCGTCCATTCAACCAATTTAGTGTCGTCCACTCAACATTGGGCTCTATTTGGAGATGATTCAAAGTGGTGGGGTGACGGGAGTCGTCCATTCAACCAATTTAGTGTCGTCCACTCAACATTGGGCTCTATTTGGAGATGATTCAAAGTGGTGGGGTGACGGGAGTCGTCCATTCAACCAATTTAGTGTCGTCCACTCAACATTGGGCTCTATTTGGAGATGATTCAAAGTGGTGGGGTGACGGGAGTCGTCCATTCAACCAATTTAGTGTCGTCCACTCAACATTGGGCTCTATTTGGAGATGATTCAAAGTGGTGGGGTGACGGGAGTCGTCCATTCAACCAATTTAGTGTCGTCCACTCAACATTGGGCTCTATTTGGAGATGATTCAAAGTGGTGGGGTGACGGGAGTCGTCCATTCAACCAATTTAGTGTCGTCCACTCAACATTGGGCTCTATTTGGAGATGATTCAAAGTGGTGGGGTGACGGGAGTCGTCCATTCAACCAATTTGGTGTCGTCCACTCAACATTGGGCTCTATTTGGAGATGATTCAAAGTGGTGGGGTGACGGGAGTCGTCCATTCAACCAATTTAGTGTCGTCCACTCAACATTGGGCTCTATTTGGAGATGATTCAAAGTGGTGGGGTGACGGGAGTCGTCCATTCAACCAATTTAGTGTCGTCCACTCAACATTGGGCTCTATTTGGAGATGATTCAAAGTGGTGGGGTGACGGGAGTCGTCCATTCAACCAATTTAGTGTCGTCCACTCAACATTGGGCTCTATTTGGAGATGATTCAAAGTGGTGGGGTGACGGGAGTCGTCCATTCAACCAATTTAGTGTCGTCCACTCAACATTGGGCTCTATTTGGAGATGATTCAAAGTGGTGGGGTGACGGGAGTCGTCCATTCAACCAATTTGGTGTCGTCCACTCAACATTGGGCTCTATTTGGAGATGATTCAAAGTGGTGGGGTGACGGGAGTCGTCCATTCAACCAATTTAGTGTCGTCCACTCAACATTGGGCTCTATTTGGAGATGATTCAAAGTGGTGGGGTGACGGGAGTCGTCCATTCAACCAATTTAGTGTCGTCCACTCAACATTGGGCTCTATTTGGAGATGATTCAAAGTGGTGGGGGTGACGGGAGTCGTCCATTCAACCAATTTAGTGTCGTCCACTCAACATTGGGCTCTATTTGGAGATGATTCAAAGTGGTGGGGTGACGGGAGTCGTCCATTCAACCAATTTAGTGTCGTCCACTCAACATTGGGCTCTATTTGGAGATGATTCAAAGTGGTGGGGTGACGGGAGTCGTCCATTCAACCAATTTAGTGTCGTCCACTCAACATTGGGCTCTATTTGGAGATGATTCAAAGTGGTGGGGTGACGGGAGTCGTCCATTCAACCAATTTAGTGTCGTCCACTCAACATTGGGCTCTATTTGGAGATGATTCAAAGTGGTGGGGTGAAGAGAGTCGTCCATTCAACCAATTTAGTGTCGTCCACTCAACATTGGGCTCTATTTGGAGATGATTCAAAGTGGTGGGGTGAAGGGAGTCGTCCATTCAACCAATTTAGTGTCGTCCACTCAACATTGGGCTCTATTTGGAGATGATTCAAAGTGGTGGGGTGACGGGAGTCGTCCATTCAACCAATTTGGTGTCGTCCACTCAACATTGGGCTCTATTTGGAGATGATTCAAAGTGGTGGGGTGAAGGGAGTCGTCCATTCAACCAATTTAATGTCGTCCACTCAACATTGGGCTCTATTTGGAGATGATTCAAAGTGGTGGGGTGACGGGAGTCGTCCATTCAACCAATTTAGTGTCGTCCACTCAACATTGGGCTCTATTTGGAGATGATTCAAAGTGGTGGGGTGAAGAGAGTCGTCCATTCAACCAATTTAGTGTCGTCCACTCAACATTGGGCTCTATTTGGAGATGATTCAAAGTGGTGGGGTGAAGTGCGTCGTCCATTCAACCAATTTAGTGTCGTCCACTCAACATTGGGCTCTATTTGGAGATGATTCAAAGTGGTGGGGTGAAGTGCGTCGTCCATTCAACATTGGGCTCTATTTGGAGATGATTCAAAGTGGTGGGGTGAAGTGCGTCGTCCATTCAACCAATTTAGTGTCGTCCACTCAACATTGGGCTCTATTTGGAGATGATTCAAAGTGGTGGGGTGAAGTGCGTCGTCCATTCAACATTGGGCTCTATTTGGAGATGATTCAAAGTGGTGGGGTGAAGAGAGTCGTCCATTCAACCAATTTAGTGTCGTCCACTCAACATTGGGCTCAATTTGGAGATGATTCAAAGTGGTGGGGTGAAGTGCGTCGTCCATTCAACATTGGGCTCTATTTGGAGATGATTCAAAGTGGTGGGGTGAAGTGCGTCGTCCATCCCACATTCGGATCAATTTGGTGATGATTCAAAGTGGTGGGGTAAAGTGCGTCGTCCATCCCACATTCGGATCAATTTGGTGATGATTCAAAGTGGTGGGGTAAAGTGCGTCGTCCATCCCACATTCGGATCAATTTGGTGATGATTCAAAGTGGTGGGGTAAAGTGCGTCGTCCATCCCACATTCGGATCAATTTGGTGATGATTCAAAGTGGTGGGGTGAAGTGCGTCGTCCATCCCACATTCGGATCAATTTGGTGATGATTCAAAGTGGTGGGGTAAAGTGCGTCGTCCATCCCACATTCGGATCAATTTGGTGATGATTCAAAGTGGTGGGGTAAAGTGCGTCGTCCATCCCACATTCGGATCAATTTGGTGATGATTCAAAGTGGTGGGGTGAAGTGCGTCGTCCATCCCGCATTCGGATCAATTTGGTGATGATTCAAAGTGGTGGGGTAAAGTGCGTCGTCCATCCCACATTCGGATCAATTTGGTGATGATTCAAAGTGGTGGGGTAAAGTGCGTCGTCCATCCCACATTCGGATCAATTTGGTGATGATTGGAAGTGGTGGGGTGAAGTGCGTCGTCCATCCCGCATTCGGATCAATTTGGTGATGATTCAAAGTGGTGGGGTGAAGTGCGTCGTCCATCCCACATTCGGATCAATTTGGTGATGATTGGAAGTGGTGGGGTGAAGTGCGTCGTCCATCCCGCATTCGGATCAATTTGGTGATGATTCAAAGTGGTGGGGTGAAGTGCGTCGTCCATCCCACATTCGGATCAATTTGGTGATGATTGGAAGTGGTGGGGTGAAGTGCGTCGTCCATCCCGCATTCGGATCAATTTGGTGATGATTCAAAGTGGTGGGGTGAAGTGCGTCGTCCATCCCGCATTCGGATCAATTTGGTGATGATTGGAAGTGGTGGGGTGAAGTGCGTCGTCCATCCCACATTCGGATCAATTTGGTGATGATTCAAAGTGGTGGGGTGAAGTGCGTCGTCCATCCCGCATTCGGATCAATTTGGTGATGATTCAAAGTGGTGGGGTGAAGTGCGTCGTCCATCCCACATTCGGATCAATTTGGTGATGATTGGAAGTGGTGGGGTGAAGTGCGTCGTCCATCCCGCATTCGGATCAATTTGGTGATGATTGGAAGTGGTGGGGTGAAGTGCGTCGTCCATCCAACATTCGGATCAATTTGGTGATGATTCAAAGTGGTGGGGTGAAGTGCGTCGTCCATCCCACATTCGGATCAATTTGGTGATGATTCAAAGTGGTGGGGTGAAGTGCGTCGTCCATCCCGCATTCGGATCAATTTGGTGATGATTGGAAGTGGTGGGGTGAAGTGCGTCGTCCATCCCGCATTCGGATCAATTTGGTGATGATTCAAAGTGGTGGGGTGAAGTGCGTCGTCCATCCCACATTCGGATCAATTTGGTGATGATTGGAAGTGGTGGGGTGAAGTGCGTCGTCCATCCCACATTCGGATCAATTTGGTGATGATTGGAAGAGGTGGGGTGAAGTGCGTCGTCCATCCCGCATTCGGATCAATTTGGTGATGATTCAAAGTGGTGGGGTGAAGTGCGTCGTCCATCCCGCATTTGGATCAATTTGGTGATGATTGGAAGTGGTGGGGTGAAGTGCGTCGTCCATCCCACATTCGGATCAATTTGGTGATGATTCAAAGTGGTGGGGTGAAGTGCGTCGTCCATCCCGCATTCGGATCAATTTGGTGATGATTGGAAGTGGTGGGGTGAAGTGCGTCGTCCATCCCACATTCGGATCAATTTGGTGATGATTCAAAGTGGTGGGGTGAAGTGCGTCGTCCATCCCGCATTTGGATCAATTTGGTGATGATTTAAAGTGGTGGGGTGAAGTGCGTCGTCCATCCCGCATTTGGATCAATTTGGTGATGATTCAAAGTGGTGGGGTGAAGTGCGTCGTCCATCCCGCATTTGGATCAATTTGGTGATGATTGGAAGTGGTGGGGTGAAGTGCGTCGTCCATCCCGCATTTGGATCAATTTGGTGATGATTCAAAGTGGTGAGGTGAAGTGCGTCGTCCATCCCGCATTTGGATCAATTTGGTGATGATTCAAAGTGGTGGGGTGAAGTGCGTCGTCCATCCCGCATTCGGATCAATTTGGTGATGATTGGAAGTGGTGGGGTGAAGTGCGTCGTCCATCCCACATTCGGATCAATTTGGTGATGATTGGAAGTGGTGGGGTGAAGTGCGTCGTCCATCCCGCATTCGGATCAATTTGGTGATGATTGGAAGTGGTGGGGTGAAGTGCGTCGTCCATCCAACATTCGGATCAATTTGGTGATGATTGGAAGTGGTGGGGTGAAGTGCGTCGTCCATCCAACATTCGGATCAATTTGGTGATGATTCAAAGTGGTGGGGTGAAGTGCGTCGTCCATCCCACATTCGGATCAATTTGGTGATGATTCAAAGTGGTGGGGGTGAAGTGCGTCGTCCATCCCGCATTCGGATCAATTTGGTGATGATTGGAAGTGGTGGGGTGAAGTGCGTCGTCCATCCCGCATTCGGATCAATTTGGTGATGATTCAAAGTGGTGGGGTGAAGTGCGTCGTCCATCCCACATTCGGATCAATTTGGTGATGATTGGAAGTGGTGGGGTGAAGTGCGTCGTCCATCCCACATTCGGATCAATTTGGTGATGATTGGAAGAGGTGGGGTGAAGTGCGTCGTCCATCCCGCATTCGGATCAATTTGGTGATGATTCAAAGTGGTGGGGTGAAGTGCGTCGTCCATCCCGCATTTGGATCAATTTGGTGATGATTGGAAGTGGTGGGGTGAAGTGCGTCGTCCATCCCACATTCGGATCAATTTGGTGATGATTCAAAGTGGTGGGGTGAAGTGCGTCGTCCATCCCGCATTCGGATCAATTTGGTGATGATTGGAAGTGGTGGGGTGAAGTGCGTCGTCCATCCCACATTCGGATCAATTTGGTGATGATTCAAAGTGGTGGGGTGAAGTGCGTCGTCCATCCCGCATTTGGATCAATTTGGTGATGATTTAAAGTGGTGGGGTGAAGTGCGTCGTCCATCCCGCATTTGGATCAATTTGGTGATGATTCAAAGTGGTGGGGTGAAGTGCGTCGTCCATCCCGCATTTGGATCAATTTGGTGATGATTGGAAGTGGTGGGGTGAAGTGCGTCGTCCATCCCGCATTTGGATCAATTTGGTGATGATTCAAAGTGGTGAGGTGAAGTGCGTCGTCCATCCCGCATTTGGATCAATTTGGTGATGATTCAAAGTGGTGGGGTGAAGTGCGTCGTCCATCCCGCATTCGGATCAATTTGGTGATGATTGGAAGTGGTGGGGTGAAGTGCGTCGTCCATCCCACATTCGGATCAATTTGGTGATGATTGGAAGTGGTGGGGTGAAGTGCGTCGTCCATCCCGCATTCGGATCAATTTGGTGATGATTGGAAGTGGTGGGGTGAAGTGCGTCGTCCATCCAACATTCGGATCAATTTGGTGATGATTCAAAGTGGTGGGGTGAAGTGCGTCGTCCATCCCACATTCGGATCAATTTGGTGATGATTCAAAGTGGTGGGGTGAAGTGCGTCGTCCATCCCACATTCGGATCAATTTGGTGATGATTCAAAGTGGTGGGGTGAAGTGCGTCGTCCATCCCGCATTTGGATCAATTTGGTGATGATTTAAAGTGGTGGGGTGAAGTGCGTCGTCCATCCCGCATTTGGATCAATTTGGTGATGATTCAAAGTGGTGGGGTGAAGTGCGTCGTCCATCCCGCATTTGGATCAATTTGGTGATGATTGGAAGTGGTGGGGTGAAGTGCGTCGTCCATCCCGCATTTGGATCAATTTGGTGATGATTCAAAGTGGTGAGGTGAAGTGCGTCGTCCATCCCGCATTTGGATCAATTTGGTGATGATTCAAAGTGGTGGGGTGAAGTGCGTCGTCCATCCCGCATTCGGATCAATTTGGTGATGATTGGAAGTGGTGGGGTGAAGTGCGTCGTCCATCCCACATTCGGATCAATTTGGTGATGATTCAAAGTGGTGGGGTGAAGTGCGTCGTCCATCCCACATTCGGATCAATTTGGTGATGATTCAAAGTGGTGGGGTGAAGTGCGTCGTCCATCCCACATTCGGATCAATTTGGTGATGATTCAAAGTGGTGGGGTGAAGTGCGTCGTCCATCCCACATTCGGATCAATTTGGTGATGATTGGAAGTGGTGGGGGTGAAGTGCGTCGTCCATCCCACATTCGGATCAATTTGGTGATGATTCAAAGTGGTGGGGTGAAGTGCGTCGTCCATCCAGCATTCGGATCAATTTGGTGATGATTGGAAGTGGTGGGGTGAAGTGCGTCGTCCATCCCACATTCGGATCAATTTGGTGATGATTCAAAGTGGTGGGGTGAAGTGCGTCGTCCATCCCGCATTTGGATCAATTTGGTGATGATTGGAAGTGGTGGGGTGAAGTGCGTCGTCCATCCCACATTCGGATCAATTTGGTGATGATTCAAAGTGGTGGGGTGAAGTGCGTCGTCCATCCCACATTCGGATCAATTTGGTGATGATTGGAAGTGGTGGGGTGAAGTGCGTCGTCCATCCCACATTCGGATCAATTTGGTGATGATTCAAAGTGGTGGGGTGAAGTGCGTCGTCCATCCCGCATTTGGATCAATTTGGTGATGATTGAAAGTGGTGGGGTGAAGTGCGTCGTCCATCCCACATTCGGATCAATTTGGTGATGATTGAAAGTGGTGGGGTGAAGTGCGTCGTCCATCCCGCATTCGGATCAATTTGGTGATGATTCAAAGTGGTGGGGTGAAGTGCGTCGTCCATCCCGCATTCGGATCAATTTGGTGATGATTGGAAGTGGTGGGGGTGAAGTGCGTCGTCCATCCCACATTCGGATCAATTTGGTGATGATTCAAAGTGGTGGGGTGAAGTGCGTCGTCCATCCCGCATTCGGATCAATTTGGTGATGATTCAAAGTGGTGGGGTGAAGTGCGTCGTCCATCCCGCATTTGGATCAATTTGGTGATGATTCAAAGTGGTGGGGTGAAGTGCGTCGTCCATCCCACATTCGGATCAATTTGGTGATGATTCAAAGTGGTGGGGTGAAGTGCGTCGTCCATCCCACATTCGGATCAATTTGGTGATGATTGGAAGTGGTGGGGTGAAGTGCGTCGTCCATCCCACATTCGGATCAATTTGGTGATGATTCAAAGTGGTGGGGTGAAGTGCGTCGTCCATCCCGCATTCGGATCAATTTGGTGATGATTCAAAGTGGTGGGGTGAAGTGCGTCGTCCATCCCACATTCGGATCAATTTGGTGATGATTGGAAGTGGTGGGGTGAAGTGCGTCGTCCATCCCACATTCGGATCAATTTGGTGATGATTGGAAGTGGTGGGGTGAAGTGCGTCGTCCATCCCGCATTCGGATCAATTTGGTGATGATTGGAAGTGGTGGGGTGAAGTGCGTCGTCCATCCCGCATTCGGATCAATTTGGTGATGATTGGAAGTGGTGGGGTGAAGTGCGTCGTCCATCCCACATTCGGATCAATTTGGTGATGATTCAAATTGGTGGGGTGAAGTGCGTCGTCCATCCCGCATTTGGATCAATTTGGTGATGATTCAAAGTGGTGGGGTGAAGTGCGTCGTCCATCCCACATTCGGATCAATTTGGTGATGATTCAAAGTGGTGGGGTGAAGTGCGTCGTCCATCCCACATTCGGATCAATTTGGTGATGATTCAAAGTGGTGGGGTGAAGTGCGTCGTCCATCCCACATTCGGATCAATTTGGTGATGATTCAAAGTGGTGGGGTGAAGTGCGTCGTCCATCCCGCATTCGGATCAATTTTCTGAAATGTTTGGTTTAATCGAACGGAAAGGAGCATAACCACAGTCCAAAGATTTAACGAGGAATTGAGCATCAAACTAAAATTGAAATTGTCAATTTAATCGACAACGAAAGAATAAAAGGTTCCAAAAAAATCTTAAAATCTCTACGAAACAAACAAATTCAGTGTCCCACTTCAAACAAGTCACTTTATAGCTTACAATAAGCTGAAATCATCTCCATGGCCATTTCTAATAAAGTGAAATAAAATCTACACTCCTAAAATCAATCGATCCGTTCAATAGTTTGATTCTCTCCCGAAACAATAGTCATTTTTGTATATGAATTAATTTTTATTATTACTTTCGAAACAATGCCATTGTTTCAACAAATATTATTTTAATGTATAATCATGCACTTTAATAAAATTAATTGCCACTTTTTCGGAAATTTTGTTAAAAACATTCCGAAAGCGATGCGTGCAATTTAGTTAATGATTAATATCATACATGTCAACAAGTTGAACGCTTGAGCACTGGTTTTGGGTTTCTGGATCGACTGGCCAGCGAATCTAGGATATTTCTATATATCTATATAGGACCAACTTCAAACTCAATGTTATTCACTTGGGCTGCCTTCTTTCCTTTTGCTGCTAGCTTACCTTGCTTACCTTTGACCTGCCACTAGGGCGTCATATCTCTCTCTCTCTCTCTCTCTCTCTCTCTCTCTCTCTCTCTCTCTCTCTCTCTCTCTCCCTCCCCCTACTCCCTTCACTTGTTGTGAGTACACAGTGCACTTGCACATTCTTGTTCTAGCTCTCGATCGCGACGTACTCAACGTGATCAGTTCTGTTCTGTTCTGTTCTTAGTACTGGATTTAACTTCTTCCGTTCTCTTGAATCCTAATTCTACTCCCTTCCGTTCAATAATCGCACTCCCATATCAAATCATGTACTTGAATCTATTCTGTGATTGACTTCTGAATCGTTCTTCAATAAAAGTGTTCAAAACCCAGCAACGACTGATCTGATTTCCGCTTCCGAATCTCGAGTTCCAGTCTTGGAACGGGATTCTCCACACGCTATATTGACATACATAATAAAATAGCGATGCATTGATTCAATCCAAAAGTCACAAAATTCGTCAACAACTGCTGGCAATGGATCTGTAGAACAAAATTTGTCACAATCAAGAACATTTTGAGAGCAATGACCATCCCAGGGACTTAAAGCATTGGCAGAATGATCACCGAAAATGAATTCGTTCACCATGCCGAAAAGAGGACCTGGCTTGTCCTCTGCGACCGTATGTCCCGCGCCCTTAATACCATAATGTGAGAGATCACCACAGTACCGTACTCTAAACCCTGCTGGCTTGGATCCTGACCAAAATTCAAAATATCAATTAGACTATTCAAGAAGTAAGAAATTGTGATCATTCAATTCTAATCGTTAATTAGTAATCGAAATCCAAATGCACTTACGTTTGACCAATATGAGCAGGATTTATATGGGCGATTTTTTTCAAATTGTCCCAAAATGTTTGGTCGTACAAGTCTCGCTTCAATCTATAGACATATTCAAAATGTGCATTCACTGCTTCACTCGTGTTGAACACTCCATTTCCTAGGAGAACTCCCTTAAAGTTGAGTGGAAATCGCTTTTCGACCAAGTGCTTAGCCAGAACTCCAACGTGAATGCTATTGTAACCTTCTCCAGAGATGAAAAATTCATTTTCTGATAGGAAATGAAATTTTTGATAAAACTTTTCAATAATCTGGTATGTGAAATTGACAGCAACAGCATCATTTCGCAATTGAAAACGTCTGGCACTCAATTCCGGAAAGGAAACTTGGTTATTCGAATCGAGAAACAACAGATTGGCTCTTTTATTCCAGGCGTATTCGTTTAGACTTATAGTGGCATTCTGCTGAATTCTAAGTGGAGAAATCCTTATAAGTGCCCCATGCAGTGTGCTCACATAGCCCCCAAGATGCAGTACCACTGGTTGGGTTTGCCAATTGTCTGTCTGTGCCCTAAAGAACCAATAGTACATGGAAGAAATATTCCGATAGCCAATTGAAATATTCAGATAGCCCACATAGTGA
The DNA here is from genome assembly GCA_023373905.1 of Rhizoglyphus robini. Lineage (NCBI taxonomy): Eukaryota > Metazoa > Arthropoda > Arachnida > Sarcoptiformes > Acaridae > Rhizoglyphus > Rhizoglyphus robini. The sequence goes on along the minus strand of JAKIJQ010000034.1, from coordinate 381,089 downwards.
CCAACTGATGAATAGTCTGTACTGGGTGGTAAGGAAACATTTGGTAGAGATTGAAGAAGGTCATCTTGGCCCGGAAAAGATCCATCTGATGATTGACAATTGGCAGAATTGGTGAATTGAATGACCACAATTATGGCAATGATGAGAAGAAATAATACTCTATTGTAAAGAATTGATATTGAATTCATTGTTGCTGTTGAGTGTCACGAATTATGAGTTGAAGGTGAAAAGACGTAGAAGACGGAGAAAATTGTTTTGAATGCTCAAATTGACTGCAAACCAAATCTAAAAATTAAGAAAAAAAAATAAATAAATGATCATTTTAATCTTACATCAATGGTGAACCAGCTCAAAGCTTTACTGTTGCAAAGTGGCTTATTTGAGGACTGAATTAGTGACAATTATGCCACAATCGCAACGACTGAGTGAGTAGTCGAGCATAGAACTCAAGTCTAAATACTTTTTATGCTGATAAAGGTCACAAAAGGTTAACCAAATAAGCTCTCTATCTGTTTGACTATTTGCTCAATATATTGTATGATAGAGAGATCAGATGCATGTCACGTGGACAATATGTCAAAGATTGAAGTTTTGGTATAAAATTCTGCGAACTCTTTTCGGCAACTTGAAGAATTTTACAAAAAAGAAATATTCACAAAAAAACAAAAAACAAAAATATTTTTGTATCAAATGTAAATGTAATTTGATATATCAAATAGATTTCGAATTGTGATTTAAGCTTAAACTGAAGATAAGGCTAAAAGATGTTGACATGATGTGCCTGTCAAAAGAGAGATAAAAATCGAGTTGAGTTAACAGTTGAGCAATATATCAAATTACCAATTTATTGATTGGGTGGATAAAAATAAAGTAAATACAGGATTGTTCGTACATTTATTTCATTCTTACTGAACACCATGTGTATCCTTCGATTTGAGTTGTCAACGAATTCTTTTATCTCCAAATCGCTTTAGTTCAAACTCAACATACAAAAGCTAACATTTGTTAACTACGTCGTTTCGAATTTAGTTCGGCCAAGTCTATTCCCAATTAGACTCCTGAAAGTTTGGTCACTGCTCATCATTAAATCATGAAAATTCGATTCAAAATGGATTTTGCGACAAATTTGCTTTTATTGGCACTTCTATTTGCAAATTTGGACTTGACATTTTGTGGTAATTTGTGGAATTTTAATACAATTGACGATAATTGGCACCAAAATCGCCACGAAATTTTTAACCCAATTTTGCCTTTGGATAATGGAAAAATTTTTCTTCAAAAAAATCAAAGCAACATTGGAATTCAAGGTTCACAAGGTAGATTTCTGAATTTTACCGTTCAAGATTATGTTCCCAAATTTAGTGAAAACGGTAGATATTACCGGCACAGTACAACATTTCAATCTGAAGTTTGTGACGACGATGCACACAAATGTAATTTGACCAAAATTGAATTCACTGACCTGAGTGACGGTCTTCTAGTATTGCAGTGGAATTCAATTGTTGAAATATGCATGCAATACCAAAATGATGAATGCAATTTAACCTGGTAAGAAATAGTTGTAAAATTAAATAATAATTTAATTTTTATATTTAATTTTCCAAAAGGCAAACTTTTGGTGCTTTTGACGATTTACAAATTCAACCATATGTTTGGTTCAATTCGGATGGATTTGGAATTGTGTTTCGCGAACCATACAAAGTGCACTGGCGCGACTCAACTAAACTGTGCATTGTACCAAAGCTTTTGAAAATTGGAAATTCTTTAAATTCAATCAAAATTTACGATTCGCCAAATTTTAATTTCCCAAATCAAATTCCTGATTCTAGGCCATTGCAGAAAATTTATCCAAACATTAAATTGTCCAAAAGTTTACAGGAAAATGTTTTCAAGTTTCCAATTTGGAGCTACACAATCGATCAAGACTTGTCTGGTTTTGTCGCTTATCTCAAGGAAACATTCAAGGTTAGCTTACTGGAAATCAACATCAATTGGCAGAAACACGATGGCGATTTTGCATTTGATCTCGATCGTTTGCCGGATCCAAAAATGTTCTTTGCAGAGTTAAACAAATTGGGTTTGCGAACCTCGATTCGAGTTAATCCATTCATCAGTAAAAAATCAACCAATTTTGAACGTTTCAAATTTTTAATGATCAAAGACACTCAAAGTTTTGTATTTGACGAAAATGTTGGTGGAATTTTGAACCTGAATCGCTCTGCAGTTTCCAATTGGTTCATGAACAAATTGACACAACTGAGCGACGATTTTCAAATTGATTCGTTGACATTTGGTGCTAGGAAATTTGGTAATTTCAATGAGAATCTTTTTCTCCGAAATTTTTCAAACCCTCAAACTGATAACCAAATCAGTCTTTATTATCAGACAAATCGTGCAAGTTTGTTGAGTCCATTGAAAATGCCACTTTTTGTCCAAATCGACATCAAAGCAAACCGAAACTTTGCACACAATCTCAAATCACTAATTCCAATGGCTTTGTCCATGTCGCTGGCTGGTCACCGTCACATTGTGCCAAATCTTTTGGTTAACGAAGCAGAGAAGCCTTCGATTGAGTTGTTTATTCGCTGGGTGCAGGCAGTTACCTTTATGCCTGTTATGAAGTTGCCAATTGGACCGTGGATTTTCAATCAAACATTTGTGCGAATTACTAATCAGTTTGTCAATCTTCATGCTCAGATTATGAGCGATCAGGTAGGAAAGATTGAGAAAACTTCATACAGAGATGTTCAACCAATCATTCAACCGCTATGGCATGCCTTCCCCGATGATCGACAAACTTATTCGATTGATGACCAATTCATGCTCGGAAACGATATTCTCGTAGCTCCAGTACTAGAAGAAGGTCAACGTGAACGTTCTGTCTATTTTCCCAAAGGTGTTTGGATTGATCAGCACGACAATGGATTCACTGGACCGGGACGCTTTGTTGTGCAGGCTCCGCTTTATGAGTTGCCGTACTTTAAGTTGTTTGAAAAGTCCACTAATAGTGAACTTTGAATTTTGTTGTGCTAATTTGTTTACAAAATAAAGTTTCTGTCAATAAAAACTTGTTTAAAAACTTAATTTCAAAATTATAAATAAAAGTGGACCTTTCTTATATGTCGACAAGTACGAAATGAAATGTGAAAATTTGATTTAATAGTTTGACCGAAGGTGACGTCAATAAAAATGGCTAATTGACAAACCTTGAAATTATTGAACAACTTTGTTTAAGAATTTAATCTAATAAAAAATAATTACAACTATAATTTATTATTTCAACTAAACTTTAAATATCAAAAAGAGAAATAGTTGATTGAGAAATTGATGGAAACTTTAGTGCCGATTTTTAAACAAATCGAATCTTTGAAATTATTGCAATTGCTTATCAATTAAACTAAAGTTCATTAAACCAAATTTATTTAATGTTTTTGAGAGCGAGATGAAATAATTGGACAAATAAGGAAATTTAACATTTTTATACTCAATGATGTTTACAGAATGATGAATCTAAATAAATTTTTTAAAAGTCTGAATTAAAACAAAAATATTTTGCAGAGTTAAACTCACTATCTTTAAAAAATATATTAATAAAAAATAGATTAAAAACTTGGAGATGCGGGGGATTGAACCCCGGGCCTTTCACATGCAAAGCGAACGCTCTACCACTGAGCTACATCCCCGGATTGACTTGAGGGAACAATGTTTTATGATATGTTTGGCTTGGCACAAATAGTTACAAAATCACAGTCATAATGAACATTTAGCTCAACCATCATATTATTGAAATTTTTTTTGAATTTGTATATAAAAATTATTAATTAAATAATAAGATTATTGTTTGGAATCTATAGATAATGCACTATGAAAGAAATTTAACTCATATATCTATTTGACTCTGGTCTTGAATTTTAAAAAATATCGTGTTAAACTCAATTTTTTTTATCTATTCAATTTTTAAAATTTCTAATTAATTCTATAGAGTTCTTGGTTTTAGATAATTGATAACTTTTTATATACCTACTCACCAAGTTGATCACATGAAATGCTTATTATGAATTCAGAATTTAAAGTAACCATTTTAAGAAGGAAGTAAAAACCCAACAAAATAGATGATTAAAAAGATTCATGTAATGAAATTGTCAAAATGCATTTAGTTAAAAAATAATCATCATATATCATAATATGAAACACGTATAATTCAACCATTTCCAATTATTAAAACCATATTGTAAAAGGTGTTACATTTGATTAAATGTTTTAATATTTATAGTAACATTATCATACTAAAAATTGTGTTTCCTGTAAGAAGAATAAAATGACTTGAACTTTAAACTCAAAGCTAAATGCCTGGCGAAACAAATTTATTTGCAAGACCTTTTGTAAAAAGAAGCGAAAAAATCTAAACACATTTTATTATGTCGTTAAAATAGAATTCAATTGGATTTTGATTTAGTTGTTGAGAAGATAGACATCTGTGATTATTGAAGAAATGATTGTTCAGGTGAGAGTTTGTTGGTTTGAAAGATGCCAATTGAGGTGTGCGTGTGTTTGGAAGTGTCTTGATGATACAAATCTAAACCAAATCAACAATCTAACATGATAACAAAACATTATTCACAAAGTTTAGGATAGAAACCTTTAGAATTCTGTGAAAATGATGAGTCTAACAATATTACCACGTTTTAAAGTTTATTAAGTCATATCTGAATAATCATAAATACTAATTATTAGAAGTTTAATTGAAATTACCTTTTGTTTGTTGAACTTGTTCGAGTTTACTAATTTTGAGAATAAATTTTTAAAAATAATTATTATGTTTTTGATTCCAACAAAAGTTCTTCTTTCTTACGCAATATTTTATAATTTGACAAAAATTTATTAATTAAAACATTACAGACAAAGTTAAAAAAAATCTGAATTGCAATATTGGAATTTTTAAATTTGTCATTTTACCTTTATAAAACCAATTATCTGCGGATCACTTTAAAAAAATTAGTGAAATATTTAAACAAAAAAATAACTGAATGTAATTTTTTAAAAATAAAAATAAAAATTCATCTTTGAGCGTTGAATTAATTTTTATAGAAGTTTTAATTATTTTTAAATTGAAATAATTTTTAAAACAATCAAATTTTGTTTAAAATTGATATTTCTGCTGTTATCATATAGTTGTTAGTTGTTCATTAGTTTATAACCTTTTTTATAAAGAAAATCAATGCGATTTTATATAAACTAGAATCAGAATATTTAGATAAGTAATTTTTTGCTAAGACCTTTTAATTTGAAGCATTCAAAAACGTGCTAACTAACTTTACCATGCATATTTAAATTTTTGATCTGACAAATAAATATGCTTCTGAATTTAAATGCTCTGAATGAAATGAATCCATTTAACACAATGTTTACAAGAAACCCTTTTAAAATATGAAATGAAAATACTCGCAAAAGATTATAAACAGAAGTAAAATGTTTTTATCAATTATTGAACGTTTGTGATCACGACACATCATGACATCAATCAAATCAACATCAACAAATTGTTTGGCTTATATCTATATTTTTATATTTATTATCTTGATCATATATTGCGATATCAAAGTGACATGATTTTGTCTTTAGACATGTGTAATTATGCATTGATGGTGATAATGTAAAAATCACTAAAATGGAATATAAACACGAAAATGTTAGATTTGGCGCTGGTTGGCCTGACGGAGCACACTCAATGATTGATTTACGGTGTACTTCGTAGTTGACAGTCATAGTCAGTCAGTGGCAATTAAACGTATATTTCATTTTGCTTCATTGAACTCAGAAAAACATTGCAAAATTATGTTAAAAATTGTGATTATTTTTCTTACTTTATCTTTTGTCCATTGCGACAGAAATGAAAGTTTTTTACCATTTTAAATTTGTTAATTCATTAAAAATTTATTTATATACTAAAAATTTATTTCAAGGTTCCGTGGCTGTGAAAAATATGTTTGAACAAGTTAAATCGCAGTTATTGGAGCTTTCTGATGATATTCTCAGGCAAGCAGAAGCAGTGGCACGCCTGATGACAGCCAGACGAGAATCAGAACTTCGAGCAAATCTCAATTCCAAAGCAACGATCATGAAGAAAGCGATGGAAAAGCTTGAGAGTGTGCAAGATGGCAAGGGAGTCATTGCAGTCTGTGAACTACTTAAAGCTCAATTCGATCTGAGTGGACTTGTGAAAAATTACAATGCTCAAAATAGAAAGAATATTTTGGTTAATATTGGTTAAAAGATCTTTTTGTTAGGCATTTTCCAGTACGAGACACAAACACGTGTACTGTCGCATAGTAACGGTAATCTCAATGATTGGCATTTAATAACGCTATTTTATATATTTTATGATGTTGCCACAATTCTAATCTCTCACTTGTCCTTATAATTTGTTCACACTTGGATGCACTCAGATACTCGTGTCAATGATTATAAACATACATAAATGCCAATAAATTATTTAAACAGTCTTATTAAGATTAATTTAAAATATAAATCATTTTAAGACTTGTGGATAAATTTAATAATTTACTAAAAATAAATTTAATGTCAATTTATTAAGAATTTTTAAAAAAATGATTTGGAGAATAATTTTAATACTTTTTTAATAAAGAAGAGTAAGATCGCATCGAGCCGCCGTACAGAGCGGACGTGTTTTTGTCGCTTCGTAATGACAAAAAAATTGCATTCTAAAAATCGTATTATCGCTAATATCTTCATCTACGTTCATCCGATTTTCTTTAAATTGTTATCATCGGAATCGTCTTTGCGAGAGGATTATTTTGGTGTGTGACACTCATAATGGATGGCCTTGGAAGCCCTGGGGGCTCTCAGCAGTCATCACCATCCTCATCAAACTTACTTTCTTCTCAACGAATTGACAGCCGTATTCCAACTGTTGAGAAAATTAATAAACTCCTCAATTACTTCTTTTCCCTTGAAAAGGTCAATGGAAACACTAAACTTTCAACTCTGAAAGATAACATCTTCAATAGCACCAAAGCATTGGAAGCAGAAATGCTGAATATTGTTACCGTTTTTGACGAGATAGTGGTCGAAAACAAAGCTCGTTCTTGTCAACTAAAGCAATTGGAAGAATCGTCTAATCTAAATCAAACAACTATTTTGAATTTAAACAAAGAAATTCTTGAACTCAAATCCAAAAAATATGATGAAATTATCTCGACATTGGAAAGCAAGCTTACTCATCAAGCAAAAAGTTGTGTATACAACAACATTCCAAACATTGCATCTCCATCCGTCATTGCCGGTCGGTCGTTTGCACAGGCAGTGTCACAGACACAACAAACGCAACCAAGCAAACCAAAACATGTTGTCATCATACAACCAAAGGATGTTACATCTGTGTCAAACAGTGAACAAACCTTGAAACTTTTCAAATTGACAGTTGACCCCAAAATATTAAAAGACAACAAAATCAGAATTAACAGCAAAAAACTTACATCTAAAAATAGAGTTGTTCTTGCCTGTGGTTCAAGGACTGAGTGTGAGGCTCTTTGTAAGGCCGTGGTGGGAAATGGTTCCATTTCTGCTGCGGTTCCGAAGAAGAGAAATCCTCGTATTCAAATTCTTGGAATTGATGAGAATGTTGCCAAAGGAGACATTCTTAGCTTCATTCTTGATCAAAACCCTGGTATGGAAGAATATTCTGACTGTCAATTTGATGTCAAATATGAAAAGATTGATCGACTTGGTTCAAAATTTGTCGTGGTGGATGTTGACAATAAGTTGTATGCTAAACTGATCGAAATGAATAAGATTTGCATTGGTCATTCGTCTTGTCCAGTAAAGAAACATATTCGTGTGTTTCGGTGTTTCAAGTGCCAACGATTTGGTCATTTCAAACAAACTTGTAGGAATGCTGTGGCATGTGCAGTTTGTGCAGGTCCACACGAAACGAAAGATTGTACGGAACAAGAAGAGAAATGCTCCAATTGTGCTTGGGTGGATGGTAAGAGGCTTCAAAGGAAACAGCAGCCATTTGGCTGTGATCATCGAGCTGATAGTAGGACATGTCGTGCCTACTTGAAAATGTACGAAATTGTCGAGAATCAGTTCGATTGTGGATGAGTATTAGTTACATCATAATATTTACATTGATTTTGTGAACTCATTAGAATCTATGTCTGTTTAACTTTGATCATTGTAACATTTTATCTTTTTATAACTACACCTTTGTATATCTTCATTGGATAAAGGTTACGAAATAAACTAATTAAAAAAAATCAAGAAGAGTAGTAGAGTGTCTTGTTAATTTAATTCATCAAAAAGTTTTACAACCACATTTTACATCTGAATTGCAATAAAACAAGAAAACCAAAGCAAGCATTAAGAATGTTAATTAAACAATATTATAACCGTTTTCAAATGCGTTTATTCCTAGAAGTATTCTGTTCATTAAAAATTGTAAACTGTTATCGTGTTGTATTATAAAACTCACTTCTACTAGAATTTCTTCATATTCCTCTACTTTGAGAAAAAATTGGAAAATGTAATTGGTTTACTATTTGCCAATTTATCTAGTAAAACTAATTACAAAAGTACGTGATATTAATGACCAGTAAAATGTATTAAAAGATTAACTACTTGTGTGAATACAAAATGCATTAAAAATTTTTATAATGATTTTATTCAAAATATGATAATTAAGATAAATTAGATTAATTTTTTTACCTTTTAAGCAAGATCTACAATGATTCCTTAATGGTTGTTTTCTGCGGTTTCCTCATCTACATTTAAAAAATATTAATATCGAATAAATGATGAAATTGCAATGGAAAATCGCAAATAATTAAAATAGAAATCCTTTTAAACGAATATGAAGAGATAACGTCCTAACAGGCGAATTACAAATTGGCTCTCTTACAAGTATAGCTTTAATATGATCAAACATGTTGACGCCATCTTTCCCAATCTATTTTGGAACTTGTACAACAAGTGTTTGCAATACGCCGAAACATCCACTTGGAAAACTCCAGTAATCAAGCTCGTGCCAAAACCATCAGGAAACAACGATTCTACTGCGAAATCCTACCGTCCAATTAGCCTTTTGCCTGTAATGGGCAAAATATTTGAACGACTACTGACCGACAGGCTGACCTACTGGCTTCATCGTTCGCATACTGGTTTTGCTGATCGACAATATGGATTCACGCCTCAGAAATCGGCAGAAGACGCTATCAATGAAATTGCTGAAAAACAAAAGCAAATATTGGCCCAGGGAAAATTTGGTGTGTTCATATCCCTGGACATTTCGGCAGCATTCGATACAGCATGGTGGGACCAGATTCTTGCAACTCTAAAGCGATACCAGATACCGGGAAATCTGTTTCGTGTCATCTGTGACTATCTTTCAGATCGACACGCCGAACTTACCCTCGGAGGTAAAGTCACAGTCACCAAAACTCTAAACCGTGGTTGCCCTCAAGGCGCCAAGTGTTCTCCGTTACTTTGGAATGTCCTGTATAGCAACTTTCTTCGACTGAAATGCCAGCTGGTTGCTACCTCCAAGCGTTTGCAGATGACGGTTTTCTCGCTGTTGAGGGAGTTGACGAAGATGATTGCGAGACGAAAACTAATCATGTGCTCGATATGATTGCCAGATGGGGAGATGACAACAAACTCAAATTCAATGCAAACAAAACTCAGGCAATGTGTGTAACGACACGATACAAGTATCGGACTCCTTCTATCCGGATGAATGGAACCGAGATCGATCTAGTTCCGAAATTGAAGTATCTTGGAGTGATTTTCGATACGAGACAGTCGTGGAAGGAACATATCGACTACATCTGCGACAAAGCGGAAAAGATTGTTCATCGAATCGCTCGCACAACGGGAAAAAATTGGGGACTGTCGGGAAAGTTGCTTCGGATAATCTACATCGGTGCAATCGAACCATTGCTCTCATATTCGTGTTCTGCTTGGTCTGAAGCACTCAAACATCAGGTATACAGAACTAAACTGCTATCAACACAACGAACATTCGCACTACTGATCACTAAGGGCTACTGCACTGTGTCACTTGAAGCTTCGTTGGTTCTGGCGAACATTGAACCAATTGACTTGAGACTGGAAATGTGGTCAAAGCGATACTTCATCCGTCGTGGTACTATGCCTGGATCTCTACAGAATCTATCATCAGAATACCAAAGACCTGCCCACTTTATGGAAAATGGTCACCCTGCACTGAAATCTAACTTTGTGCATCAAAACTGCCGAAACAATCACCATTTTTACAATCTACACGGATGGCTCGAAGAAGGAGAATCCTCTGACAAACAGAAAACAGACAGGATGCGCTTTCTTGGTACATCAAGAAAAGACTCTCTATCATCGTGAGCCAACTCGTTTGGGTGACGAATGTAGTGTCTTTCAAGCCGAACTTCTAGCCATCAAGAGAGCGGTCTGTTGGTGCCTCGAAAACAGGAGAAGTGCGATAATCTGCAGCGATTCAGAATCCTCATTGAAGGCCATCGCAAATCGAACAAGTCGAAACAAATTCGCTGTTGAAATCCGGAATCTGCTTCGCCAACACCCGGGCCACATTTGTCTGAAATGGGTCAAAGCCCACGCCGGTATTGATGGCAACGACAAACTCGCGAAGGAAGCAACCTGTTTGCCTACAGTATCCTACAACATGAAACCGCTCTCGGCTTATTGGGGAATATTGAGAGAGTGGATGTATTCGAATTGGAATCAACGGTGGATGACAACAAGAGACGGAAGAAAAACAAGCCAATTCTTCCCAACAATTCTCGACAGGAAAAAGTGCTCGAACATACCGGACTTTGTCATGACTCAGTTCTTGTCAGGTCACGGTAAGTTTCACCAGTACCTGACTAAGTACCACATTGAACACGATGCACTGTGTCACTGTGGTGAGGCTGAACAAACACCAATTCATCTCATCAAGGACTGTCCCGCGTTCGCTAGACAAAGGCAAGTCTTTGAGAGCCGAATCAACGAGATCACCAACTCGAATCAAATCTCGTTGAATCTCTACTGCACTGACAAGTGCTACAATGAATTTCATAAATTTGTAACTAACATATTCAATCAATTACCTCTACCAAGAGGTTAACTTAGTATTATAATTATTATTCATTTTTATTCATATTTATCATAATTACTCATATCATTCATTATCTCATTTCATAGAACATTGATACACTCATTTCAATGTAAATACTCAATCTTGTATCTATCTATACCTTTATTGTATTCTTTAATGTTAAAGGTTAATAAAATATAATCAAAAAAAAAAAGTATAACTTTTTAAAATAACGATAAGTTGCTAGGAAAAGGTCTAGAGTATTGAACTTTTTCTTCAGAAGAAAATTTGTAATTGAAAATTACCTCTAAAATAATTGAGATGATACTAAAATTGCAGAACTTCTATATATTTTTACCTTTTAAGTACATCTTAAAGATCTTGAAACAATTATCGATTTGGTGATAGCGCTTTTAACGATTTAACAATCATTTAACAAATATAAAACCTTTTTGAAACCATCAAGTTTTATCCAATAATAATAAGACAAATTTTCCAGATGAATTTTTAGTGTATTAAATTAAAAAGTTTAATAATTGTTTTAAATGCCTGAAGTAATTATAAAAATAAGCGATTTAAGTCATTCATTGCTTATAAAGAAAACTATTTAAATATATGACCATTTCATTGAAAGGATAGCGGAATCATGTAAAAAATAAAAGAAAACAAAAATGCGTAAATTTTGTAAAATCAGGCAATGCATATATTTGCACAGTTAGTTAACACATACTTCGAAAATTGAAACTAATTTTGTGTACATTATTTCTCACTCGCATAAGTTGCATTTGGTAAAAATGAACTATTATCTAAAGCTGAACTGCATTTGAACTTTGTCAAAGTATAAGTGTGTGTTTGTAGCAATCAATTTTTGGCATCTTATTGAGAACCATTAGTGTAATTGTACATATGAAATATCTTTCCCTCAATTGTTTCCAAACTCCATTATATATTTAGCCAAAATTAGTGTCGAAACTCACGGAGCTTTATGCATTTACCACGCTGCTACACTTGGTTGTAAAATCAAATAGGCGAATGCACTTTTTGAGCAAATTAGACAATCGACAGCTGGAAAAGGAGAAGAAGAAGACGTGTAAAAGAAGACTTTGAAGTTAAGCCATGTACAATCACTTACAAACAGAGTTTTGAAGTGTATTTTGAAAATCAACCTTTACAATAGTTACGTTTCAAGTACTCAAGACAAACTCTTATGGATATGCCTAATAATAATTTACTTATTTAATTTAGTGACCATTAAAAAAATTCTTTGAGCGTTTAATTTTAAAAATCAAAAAGAAGCTGTAATTACTTTTAACTAGAAAATTAATCTTTCATTCAATCAGTTTTGAGCAAACATGATCGTTCTGATGCTAGATGCTTTTATAGTGATTAATTTCTTGTTGGTTGATGACTTTTTTGATAAATAAAAATGTAGCAAATAATATAATTCCAACTTGACAGTGTTAAAACTAATTCTCAGGTTGTTAACGTTACACATGGAATCACGCTGAACCTGTCATTAACTTTGGAGCGGAAACGATTAACTCATGATTACACTTTGTGCTATTTGGATTATTTGATGTAAAGTTAAGTAGTCGGAATATTTAGATAAATAATTTTATTTTGACCTTTTAATTAAAAACTAACAAAAGAGCACAGTCAATGTTAATCATGATATGACAAAAATGTGTTTTGGAATTTGAAAATACAAAAAAAAATAAACCTCCACAATGTTGCAACTAAAAACTTTTACATAAGAAATGACCTTTACATCCTTTAATCGTTGTGGTTACAAAAAACGAATCTAATTTTTTTTTTATCAACGATAAAAAATGCATTCATTTGTAGGACGAATAGGGCCTTGGGTCCTATGTCCCTAACGATATTATTGGATGATGATTGAAGATAGAACAGTAAAGAGTCTTATTGATGGTTTATTGGTTGATTAGTAGTTGTCACATAGACGTCACATCGGAGAGTGATCTCTCTGTGAGAGTACATGACTGATAGAGGATAGTGAACGGTGTGCATGGGATACAGTGCCCATGCGCATCCGTGATACAGAAGAGAGAAAGAGGAGGAGAGCAGAGAGAGGAGAGCCAGTGGATAGGCACTGGGGTGCTGGTGGATAAACCAGGGGTAAGAGTCCTTTACACATTTACAATGTTTTAAAAAAAGTAATAAAAACAATAGTGCAATATTAGTATTCGTGAATTACCTTTATTCCTTATGCATAATGGACAAGCATTTTGTAAAACAACATATGTAATGTAATTGGGAAAAAGACACTTAGATGGAATAAAGAATTTAATCAAAGTTGAAAGTCAAATTAATAAGAATAAAATTTTAAATAAAATTTAAAAGTTTAGAAACCTTTTTTAAATACCTCGACATATTTGTAAAAAATAAAACACAGAAAATAGTTGTACTAACTGTTAGTTGAGTTGACCGTACTGACTTTGGATGTTGGTGGCGCCACTGAGGTCGAGACTAATGTCCTTTCCAATCCAAATGGTCCAAAGAACGGCCAGGACGATTAACCGGAGCATCTTGAGCTCAAGTATTCAATAAAATGAAACTGTGCTTCTATGTGTTACAAAACCAATTAATAAAACATTAACATTTCAAGAGGTAAATGTCCGGTAATTGGTAATACATAATATATTGTTTACCATTTATTATTATTGAAGAAAACTGATCAAAATCGAAATACTAACATTTATAAATAACTGGCAGAAAATGTGTAACCATGTAAGATGATATATTTGTTTATGAAAACATGATTTGTAATTTGTATTTGTAATAAAAACAAGATTTCATGGCAAAAATAAAAGTTATGTTTTGTAATACTCGATTTTGGATATCATGAAATGTTAGTAGAAGAATTTTGAGATCAAACCTTTAGACTTTGGCTTTCAGCTGTGAAGTAATATTAAAAAAGTTTTTCTCTCAATTTGGTTGGCAAAGTTTTGATTAAAAAACTTTGTACAAGTGCAATTTTTTCAAACCGAATTTGTGCACCCTCTCTTAATTGGATCGGATTATGAAAGAGCACGAATCATCCCGCATCAAACACGCAAATGTATTTTTACAAATTTAAATTTTAACCTTTAAAAATGCACTAAGAACGTAAAGAAACGAAACATCCAAAAAATACACAAAATAAATACCAATCAACGTTTTTGAGTGAAATATTAAATCGAATACCAAAACCAAATTTTGAAGTCATGTCCATTTTTCACCATGAAATTTTCACTTAAAAATGTACTAAAGAGAGTGTGGTTGAAAGATTTTTTGAATCGATAAATCTGCAAAAATATTGTACACTTAAAAATCGATTTTAAGTATATGATCTTTTTAATAAACGGCCCCGCATGATTCTATGAATCGTGCAATAAATAAATATATGACCTTTTTATCGATATGCGAGCAAATTCGATTACCAAATTACGTAGAAAGCAAGCAAAATCGATTTAAGCAAGTTCAAAAGTGGCATCTGTTTTGACTTTGTCAAGGAACTTTTGTTGTGGCGCTTTATTGGTTATCGTACTTTTAAATACATGTCAAAGACAATTTTAATAGATTAACCGATTGGTGAAGTTGATCATGATAAAATTTAAAAGAAATTTAAAATAAACCTTAAAATAATTTAACAACTTTCAATCCAATAAAACATCGATTTAAATTTGAATATGATTTCAACGAAATATTAAAAATAAAACATTAAGACGAAATAATAAATACAACCTTTTAATGATCGAAAAACCATGTGTGCAACACAAATATACAAAGAATGACAATTGAAAAATTTCCCATTTTTATCAGTTTTTCCTGATTCTTAGGTAAATTTTGAAGCGCTTAAAGTCACTTGGATTATACAACACAGAGCTAAAAAGTTCGTCCATAATATTGGACTCGGGAAGTGTTTGTCCAATAAAATGGACAAGCCCATCTGTCCAAGCTATTGGACAGTAGGTGCAATGCAGCGAAGTATGATCAGGGTCTATGTATCTTCAATGCTTGTCCAAATTATTGGACACGGAAGGAAAGTTTCTAGCATTGATTGCTTTCTTTAGAAACTTTCTAGGAATTATATTTTTATATTGCTACTCAAAAATGTTTTTATTATTAATAATAATTAATCAAATGAATTACAAAAAATCAGTAAAATACAAAAATAAATTGTTGTTTTCTTTAGATCTGCTTTTTCGATGATTTCTTACCTCGAGGCCGCTTTTGAGATGGCTTAACGGATTCATCTTCATCATCAGTCTTGCATTGTATTGACTTTCTTTTTATTCGGTCACTTTGCATTGTAGAATTCTCAATTGGGCTAATAGGAATTGAGCACAAAACACCACGTTTGGGTAATTTTCTGGAAGCAATAGTTGGAGTTGAGATTAAATCATCACATTGAGGCGATTTAAATGAAGAAATGGTAGGAGTTGAGATTAAATCATCACATTGAGGTGATTTGAATGAAGAAATAGTCGGAGTTGAGCTCAAAACATCACGTTTAGGCGATTTCAATGAAGAACTTGAAGACAGATCGTCATCATCATCACTTGACGGATAGTCTACAATCGTAGAACTTGTAGTAGTACGAGAATGAGGTGTGGATGGAGATGATTGGTCCAAAGATGCTTCTAGATGTAAATCATGAGATGAAGCTAGATCAATAGTAGTGGTTAATGGTTTGTTTTGCGCCATAGTTGAAGCCATTGTGGTCAATGAAGATTTAACCAATGCACTGGTTTGGCATAAAGTTTCAATGTCCATATCGTTGGTTTGCATCTGTTTTGGGGATTCAAACATGTGCTCCTCGTCAATTTGAGTTGCATCCAACGAATCGTGTGAATAATCGTCAGCATTTTCGTTACATATATCAACACATTCGGCAGTTTGTTCACTTGTTGGCAGTGGAAGTGGCAGAGGTGGGCATTGAACATTATTCTTGTCATTCGAGACACTTTTGATTTTTTTTTCGTTCGGCATTTTTCCTCTTCACTCCATAATTGATCGTTGGTTGTTTAGAGTTGTTCTTAAATTGAGTACTCAGTCTCGTAACCACGAATTCCTATAATAGTAAATATAAAATTAGGCTAGATATACCTTTGAGAATGCATTAGAATACATACCACTGGACATTGTTTGGAGAAAGTGGATGGAGTGATTCCTTTGTCCTCATCTATCGTAACATTTGCATAGATGTTGCGCAGCTGAATATATCGTTTTCCAATGCTCGGAAATGTTTTGCAAATATCGGCAGCAAGAGATCTTTTCAGGTACAATGGAAGACCATATGGATAATTGGAAATCAAAACAAGTCGGTCGCGGGAAAAAAGCTATAGGAAACGGAATAAATGGAAGTGAGCTGGTGACCACAGCACAGTCCGTAGCAATAGTCACATAGCAAAGACTGGCAACCAAAGATTGGTCAAATGTCAACCGGACGCTGTTTAACAATTAGTTTTGTTAAGAATTTTTGGGTCGGCATGTCAGAACATTAATCTGTGACATTTAAAAACTGACATGGAATAGTCCAATTTGAATTGTAATATGATATGTTTCACCGATTTGCTTTTTATTTAAGCATGGTTAGTGGAAAAATTAAATTAAATTAAGTTATAAAAATATTGTGAATTATTTTTGATCAAATGCAAACTCTGAAAAAAATATGAGCTGCGCCAGCTTTAGCTGGCGCAGCTTTTTACAAGTTTGCCCTCAAGCAAACTTGTAAATCACTTGTTAAAAAATATAAAAATCCTTTATAACAGTTAATATTATTCATCAAAAAAATTAAAAGTTTTTTAAATTACAAAAGAAAATATAGAAATGGTTTCTTACATATTTGAGTTATAACCTTTAAAAATGAACGTAAGAATAAACATTAAGTATCCAAAAAATAAATAAAATAAATACAAATCAACGATTTTGAGCATTGCATGACTCGATCTAAATTTGTGCACCCTCTCTTAATTGGATAGGATTAGGAATGAGCACGAATCATCCCGCATCAAACCCACAAATGTATTTTTACAAATTTAAATTACAACCTTTAAAAAATATGCTAAGAACGTTGAAATGAACATTACGTATTCAAAAAATAAACGAAATAAATACCAATCAACATTTTTGAGTGAAATATTTAATCGAATACCAAAACCAAATTTTGAAGTCATGTCCATTTTCCACTATGAAATTCTAACTTGAAAAGGTACTGCGGATAAAAAGAAGTGTGATTGAAAGATTTTTGAATCGATAAATTGGTAAAAATATAGTATACTTGAAATCAAGTTTAAGTTTATATGGCCTTTTTATCGATATGCGTGATATAAAAACTATTCAAAAAGATGAGTGACATGTAATTTCAAATGCGAATTCAAATGGGAGATAGGGATAGAAGCGATGGACATTCTGGACATGTCATGGAGTTGAGAAAGTTACCTTTTAAAAAAATTAGCTAACCAAACTACAAAACGAGTTTAATTTTTTCCCAACAATAAAATATACATTTATTTAAAATATTAAAAAAATATTGTTTTAAAAAGTAATAAAAACAAAAGCATTATTATTAGTGAATTGCCATTATTAATAACCAGATGAACTGCCCGGGCTTCGCTCCGGCATTATCAAATTCAATACGAACTCAAATTCATATCTTAAAAATATATAATTGTGAATTATTTCAATAATTCAAATTTTTGCCAGCAAAATTTCAAATTTCAAACCTTTAGATTTTTTAAAATAAAATCCAATATTGCACATAAAATTTTGCTCGCATGAGCTCGAAAATTCTACAACATTCCATGGTTGTATAATCAAAAGTTGGACATTTTCTAGACCTTCAATGGATTTATCCTCCAAAAGGGACATTTTCTAGAACATTCCATGGATATATCCCTCATAGAAGGATGCATTCTAGAAGTTTCTAGAACATTCCATGGATATATCCCTCATAGAAGGATGCATTCTAGAAGTTTCTAGAACATTCCATGGGTATATCTCTTATTGGAAGGTACAATCTAAAAGTTTCTAGAACATTCCATGGATATATCCCTTATAGGAAGGTACAATCTAGAAGTTTCTAGAACATTCCATGGATATATCCCTTATAGGAAGGTACAATCTAGAAGTTTCTAGAACATTCCATGGATATATCCCTCATAGAAGGGTGCATTCTAGAAGTTTCTAGAACATTCCATGGGTATATCTCTTATTGGAAGGTACAATCTAAAAGTTTCTAGAACATTCCATGGATATATCCCTTATAGGAAGGTACAATCTAGAAGTTTCTAGAACATTCCATGGATATATCCCTTATAGGAAGGTACAATCTAGAAGTTTCTAGAACATTCCATGGATATATCCCTCATAGAAGGATGCATTCTAGAAGTTTCTAGAACATTCCATGGTTGTATCCCTCATAGAAGGATGCATTCTAGAAGTTTCTAGAACATTCCATGGATATATCCCTCATAGAAGGATGCATTCTAGAAGTTTCTAGAACATTCCATGGGTATATCTCTTATTGGAAGGTACAATCTAAAAGTTTCTAGAACATTCCATGGGTATATCCCTTATTGGAAGGTACAATCTAAAAGTTTCTAAAACACTCCGTAGATATTCACTCTCAAAAGATTATTCTCGAATGTTCATGTATAACCTTAGATTTCCACAACCTCTCCCTTGTTTGCGCACAGCGCATGCGTTATTACAATAGCATTAATGCATTAAAATCCTAAAAATCCGAATATCTCCAGTTCCACATAATATTTTGACTTGGGACCAAGACTAAAACCTTTCCTGGCCCGAGTAGAGGATCTATGCCAAGTTTCATCCAAATTGATCCAGTAGTTTCCGAATCCATAGCGGTCTCACAGACATACTTTCAAATTTATGTATATAGATGTATGGTATTGTGGTGCTTGTCCGAACCAGACGTAAACATCCTCTGTCGTACATTCCACACATTGTAACTGACAACAATTCATCGTAATGATCTGTACGTGCCTTGACGACAGCTTCCCACGATCAGACTCTGTCTGGATTAAACCAGTGCATTCCGATCTCACCGGAACGCATCCAGTTCACTAACTCACTAACTATCAACACACACACATCCTATGTAATGGCCAGTTGCTCATTGCAACCAGCCAGTTGGATTTGATCAGTCGAGCGAACAACACCTCGACTATGATGTATCAATCTCACTTGATGATTCAATAAACTCGTTCGTTCCAAAACACTACAGTATATAGATTCACAATGGACAGGCATTTTGTGAAACAATATATGTAATGTAAAGAGACACTTACTAGTTGGAATAAAGAATTTTTGGAAAGTTTATAGTCAAATTAATAAGAATGAAATTTTAAATATAATTTAAAAAGTTTAGAAACCTTTTTAGAGCTCCCACTAAATACGCCGGAACCTTTTTTAACCACCTCAACATATTTGTAAAAATAAAACACATAAAATAGTTGTGCTCACTAGTGCTCAATAGTGTACTTGAGTTGACCCTACTGACTGATGATAGTGGTGCCACTGATGTTGAGACTAATGTCCTTTCCAATCCAAATGCTCGAAAGAGCTCTAATGACGATTAACATCTTGAGCATCTTGAGCTCAAGTATTCAATAGAATAAAACTGTGCTTCAATGAGTTACAAAATCAATTAATCAAACTTTAACATTTCAAGAGGTAAATGACCGGTAATCAGTAATAAATTGTAAATACTTTAACCTTTAAACCCCTTCCCCCATTGTAAGAATATTGAACAAAATCGAAATATATTTAATAGAAATTTTATTCCATTGAACAATTAAAATTAAATATCAGAATTATAAAAATGAACAAGATATTCTGGCAAACTATCAAGCGATTGCGTAACCCTGGTGGTGGATCGATCCAAGTCATCAAAGATGTACAAGGTGAAATCCTCACGTGTGAACAAGCGATCCTTGAGAGGTGGAAGGAATATTTTGAAGAGCTGTTGAACCCGACCTCGGCAAGTCCCCCAACACCGGAGCTGCAGTGCAGGGCGATGACTAATCTCGAACCGGACGAAGTCAGACAAGCGATTAATCGTCTCAAGTCTGGCAAAGCCGCGGGAGTGGATGAAATTCGGCCTGAACTGCTTAAGGCTTTGGGTGGAGAAGGCATCGACTGGTTAACGCGAGTTTTCCAGGTGGCCTGGGACAGAGGCGAGGCTCCATTGGACTGGCAAACGGGAGTGGTGGTACCCGTGTTCAAGAAAGGCGATAAGACCGAGTGTAGCCACTATCGTGGCATCACTCTGCTAAGTTTGGTCGGAAAGGTCTATGCCAAAATATTGCAGTCCAGGGTTCAAGCGATGGTCGAGCCGAAGATCGCAGATGAGCAGTGTGGATTCCGACCAGGAAGAAGCACCACCGACCTTGTTTTCGTTCTACGTCAGATTCAAGAGAAGGCGTGGGAATTTAACCAGCCTGTCTTCATGGCCTTTGTGGACCTGGAGAAAGCGTACGATCGCGTACCTCGAGAACTGTTGTGGGACTGTCTACAAGAGTACGGGATCCCGTTGGAACTCATCCGTGCGATCCAATCTCTGTATAAGCAGTGTAACGCCCGTGTACGAGTTGGAGGCAATAAGTCGAGATCGTTCACCGTGGGCACAGGTCTCCGTCAAGGGTGCGTGCTATCACCGATCCTGTTTGCTACATTCATGGATCTTATCGAGAAGCGCAGCCGTGGTCCGGAGTGTGTCAAGATTGGCCAAGTGAGGGTGTCAAGGCTGCTCTTCGCGGACGACCTGGCGCTCCTAGCTTCGAGTCAAGACGACCTCCAGTGCGCACTCGAACGTTTCGCAGCCGAGTGTGAAAAGTCCGGAATGAAGGTCAGCACAAGCAAGACCGAAGTGATGGTTCTCTCAAGACGAACTGTGGACTGCACACTACATGTCAGTGGTGTCCAGCTCCAACAAGTCAAGGAGTTCAAGTATCTCGGGGCTCTGTTCACGAGTGATGGACGGCTGGATAAAGAACTAAACCGACGCATCAACCTCTCAAGCGTAGTCCTTAGAGAGCTCTGGGCGGTGATGGGCAGTTCGAGAATCAGTAGAGAAGCAAAGATTGCCATCTACAAGTCTTTATTCAGAGCCGTCCTCACCTATGGTCACGAATCTTGGACTCTGACCGAAAGAACTAGGTCGCGTGTACAAGCGGCCGAGATGCGCTTTCTGAGAAGGATCTTTGGTGTCACCCGTTTGGATCACATTCGGAACGCATCGATCAGGGAGGCCATCAACATCGAGCCGCTACTCCTCTGGGTGGAGAGGTCTCAACTCCGGTGGCGTGGTCACGTGGAAAGGATGGATCCGGATCGTCTGGTTTGGCAAATCTTCAATGCGGTGCCAGATGGACTAAGACCGGTTGGCAGACCAAGGACGAGATGGATGGACCAAAATGACGCCCTCTTGAGACGTGTTGGCCTGAACCCGGACGAAGTAGCACAAGTTGCCACGGACCGATCCTTGTGGAGGCAACAGATTTCTGGGCTAGAGCCGCGACCCGATTTACGGACATAGCGGTGTGAATGTTAATGTTAATGTTAATTATAAAAATTGAAACCTTTCAAAAACCAACGAGTTAGGAAAAATTTATGAACATTTGACTTTGAGGCGTGAATTTAAATTAATAATTATAAGACTCAATAATGCAACTGTCTTTGCTTTCTTTTGAGTTCGAGATAATCAATTACTGGCAAGTTTTTTTAGTGTCACTCGCTAGTTCAAAACCACTAAAATAATTTTAATCATTAAAAACAGACTGTGCAGAATAAAACAGTGATTTCTCGGAATCATTGCTGTGACCAATCTTGCTATACACAGTTTGTAAAAAAAAACTTTTATTATATTCTTCAATCATTTTAAATCTTATTTTGGGGTATTATCAAAATATCATTGTATTAATTATATAACTTTTATCTCCATTTCATTGAATCAATATTTATACTCATCTTGTTAATAAAGTTGCCATTAAATTGTAACTTCAAATGAAGATTTGTAATTGAATATTACCTCTAAAATTACTATTAGAACTACTATTAAAATATACAATTAAAGATGCACAAGTGTTCATTCAAGAAATAATGTTGACAAACTTATGAAACGACCTTATTTTATCCATTTGGATCGATTTCATCATCAATAGCATCTATTCACTGGAGACTGTCAAATTGATTTCTTACAGAAAATATAATATATGCTAATGCAATGTTTGTATGTGCAGAGTGCATGTAATGTTTTTTAATAGCAGGAAATAATCTACATAGTCCAACGATTAATTTGGTGTGTCACACATGACAATGCTCAATAGAATCAATTCTCTACAGCCACTGAAAAGTCGAGGTGATATTCACTATTTCCCATAGAGAATACATTAAAAAATGACAATACCTGGCCGGAAGTTACCTAAATAATCAAGGATTTTCTCACAAAACCAACTTGGCTTTATTTATTAGTAGCTAAAACTTCACAGGCCTCATTTGTAAAATTTAGTGAACTCGTTCGAGAGATAACCATATCCACAAAACAGCGTGACATTTCCCCCTCTGTTACAATGCTGATGTTTTCTCCCATTGAAAAGTCGAAACGGTTTCTCAAGTGTTGACAGAGTGCTTCGCTACGTTCACTCACTCACTCACTCACTCACGCACTCGCTATCGCTCGTTCGTTCGTTCGTTCGTTCACTTCGCTCAACTAATTATGATCAATTTTCTCTTTACAAAATTGTCATGTTTTGGAAATGTAGAAATGCTTTTGAAATTGAACAGTGCATATGTCACCGGATATCTGAGAAATCATTTCGAGATTTGGCGAACTTGATAGCTGGTCTTGACATATAATAACCTTATAATATAAACATGTAATATAAGTAATAAAATTTTCATGTAAGATTACAAACAATAAAAATTGGAAACCTTTTGAATGAATTGTCAACCTGAGTGACGTTTTAACAACTTAACTACAAGTTGACTTTCTTATGATTTACGAATATAAAAACTAAATGCTCGTGTGCAATTGACTGAATTAATTTGAATTAATAAAAAAAATAATTTAATTATTTGAAATATTATTATTTCAAAACCCTTTTGAGAACTGCATGGAGATGAAGAAAGCAGTGAAAAATTAATCGAATTAAACAAGTTCAAAAGTGGAATCTGTTTTGACTTTGACAAGGAAATTTTGTTGTTAAGATTGCGCTTTATTGATTATTGTACTTTAAACACGTACATGCGAAGATAATTTTAAAAGATTAACCGATTGGCGAAGCTGATCAGGATGAAATTTAAAAGAAATTTAAAATAAGCCAATCCAATAAAACATCAATTTAAATTTGAATATGATTTCAACAAAATATTAAAAATAAAACTTTAAGACGAAATAATAAACAGAAGAATAAATTTAACCTTTTAATGATCGAGAAAAATATGTATGCAACACAAATATACAAAGCATAACAATTGAAAAATTACACATTTTTATCAGTTTTTCCTAATTCTAAGGTAAATTTTGAAGCGCTTAAAGTCACTTGGATTATACAGAGATGAATTGTAAACTTTTTCTTATGCAAATTTAGTTATGCTAACCTTAAAACAATGATTAACCGACAAACATCACAACCTTGATAATCAGATCTAAACGGTCTTTTGCACTATAAACACTAAAAAGTCGTTTTCACGGCTTTGATGTTGCTGATTGGAATTTGCATTAATATAAAAATAAAGTGAAAGTTCCACATTAAAATTGCGGTAACCTATTACTTCTGAAGAAAAATTTGTTCTTTTAACAACGAGGAAACCAAATAGGTTGAGAATTGCTTAAATCGATTATTTTGTATGATCTAGTTTTGTTTGTTTGGTACAAACAGTCTCCGGCTTCGCCAGTCTCCTCATCTGAAGTTCGTAGACCTTTAAAACTCTCATTCGGGTGGCGAGTCATGCTGGTACTCTCATCTTTGACAGACATATACAAAAAAATTGAGTTAACTTGCATTATTTTTAACCTTTTATTTGTGAATCAAGTGAGGGAGGAGTTTAACGTTACAAGTAATCATAATAACCATTAAAACCAAGAAAGCAAAAAAGAGAAAACAGCAAAACTATAATTTTCTTTGTATAAACCTACCAAAATTTGTTTAACCGAAATGTACGTCTCTACGAGAACAGAGCTAAATTGAAATTAGACCGAAACATGGTTTGTCATATTTTGGATATTTTGAAATTGGCACAAGTTAGGTGAAAGTTCGCTCCTAGACGGACATTATGACGAACTTGCATTGTTGAATTTCTGCTATAGCATGTATACAACAAAAAATATAATGAATTTATAACAAAATTTTATTCTTAAACCACATTAACAACATTTTATAGCACAAAATTACTTGCAGAAACATACTAAACCAATGCAATGATAATGAAACGAACAAAATTGATAATTTCTAATGTTTTTTAAGGGAGAAGCGTTTTTATGCAAAAACTAAATTGAGACTTTGCATAAAATAGAATTTAACCATTTTACATATGCATTCAACTGCTCCCAATTCTTTTTATATAATGATGAACGAAAAGAACGAACAAAACGATGAATCGATCGTCAGCGAGTGAATAAGTGGAGTGAGTGGAGTGAGTGAGGCTTTTGGCCAAGGCTAAAAATATAAATTGAAAAATTTAGAAGACTGAATCAGGAAGTCTTTAAAAATATTAATAAAAAATATATTTTAAAAATAGAGATGCGGTAGAATGAAGAATCTGGATTTTCATATGCAAAGCGAACGCTCTACCACTGAGCTACATCCCCTGATTGACTTGAGAAAACAGTGTTTTATAATATTTTTTGGCTTGACATAATCAGCCTAATCAGTAAAAATACCTGTTAAAAATCAACATAAGAAAAAGAAGAAATTAAAGAAAAAATACTTGGATTATGTATGCCGTGTATCCTCAATTAATCCTTCTTAAGAACAATAAAGAGTTTTTGGCTATTGAACAATAATAAAAACATTAGATAAACTTTTAATATCTTTTTACGATTAAAGGTTTACTCAAATTTCCTTTATCATATGAATGATACTGCAAATCAATGATTGATTTAAATTTATAAATTTCTGGTTAGAGGCGGTGTTAAAAAAAATTAGCAAATTGTGGCAATTTCAGACATTAAACTGTTGATGAGAAGATATGACAAGTTCTGTTTGTGAAAAATCTTATTTTGAATATTAGAATATTGAAAATTGATTATACCATTTCATAAGGTGTCAGTTTGTAGGAAAACAATCTCAAAATCTTCAGAAATACGTGAATGTTTATTTTAACATCTCTATTTTAACAGCCTACAAAATTTTAATAACATGACATTTTCTGTAGAAAACCTGTTTTGAATGGCTTAGATAATGCATAATTTTAACGGTTGATTTTTTGAAAACAGATTAACAAGATTGTGCGATTTGCAAAAGATAAAGTGTAAGGGTGAAAATGGTTTGCACTCTATAATCGTAGAACAACTTGTTTTAAAGAGGATCAGCTTCGAATGATAAATAATGAACATGTTTGTAAAATTATAGATAAAGATGAGGATTTTAATAGATTTATTATTGGTTTTGATGCATTTATATTCGAACCTACCTTATCTGTTTATACGAATCCGATCGTAATTTGTCAACTTGTATGGTAAAATCGTAGATTTTAAAGAAATTGAGTTTTTAATTAGCGCTCTAAAATGATATAAACTTGAAATTGCTCTAAAATGATGTAAACTTGAATGCGCTCGGAAAGGAATAAAACTTGAACTAAACCCTTGTTTTGTTGTATAATTAAAAACTCAGAGAGCAATTCGACCTCAGGGGTTTGTTTGTACTCATTTGTTTGGACGCTATTCAGTTCAAATGAGATGTTGATTTTGGTGACTGCGTTTTTGCTTTAATTCATGTTCATGCTTTCTTTGGTTGTTATATGGTTGGAAAATGAATCCTGGATAACAACATTATATTAATAACGAGAATTACTCAAATTTCAACATGGTCCCACACTCACTATACACATGATTGAACACGTAATGTTTTTGACAAATTTTTTTCAGTATTATTCTGAAGTTATCAGAATCTCCAACGCAAAGCATCATATTTACAATTCATTATTCATTGGTTATTCCTACATTATCCCATTTCTTCTCCATTTAATATCTGAATCAAATTAAAAACCCCGATCACTTTTCTACCACTACAAATAAAGCATACGTATCTCTGTTTCCTTTTTTTAAGCAAGATATCAAAACCTAACATGCCATCTGTGAATTGATTAACTCTTCCTTGGAATAATTCTCTTTACTTGACAGTGGCGGGAAATTTGCAAATGTTTAATTGATTCCTGATTTGATTGTTTGATTGGTTTTATACGTTTTTGTAACTTCATGTTATTAAATCAAAACTACTTTCATTAAATCCCACTTACTGAATCAAATTGCTCTCTGAGTTTTTAATTATACAACAAAACAAGGGTTTAGTTCAAGTTTTATTCCTTTCCGAGCGCATTCAAGTTTACATCATTTTAGAGCAATTTCAAGTTTATATCATTTTAGAGCGCTAATTAAAAACTCAATTTCTTTAAAATCTACGATTTTACCATACAAGTTTTCATTATTTTCGCTATCAGGGTTGTGATATGTAAACGTAATGATGATAACGTATGATACGACTGTGAAGATGAATCATCTTTACAGATAACTACTAAGTACAGTGAACATTCGATCAAACCCGAATTGTTTGGACTCACTAATAAAAAACAAGTCTGAATCCATTCCCAATGCCTCGCTGCTCTCAATGTTAGCCCTTTTTGGGATGGTATTTTATTGACCTCTTAGGCAAAATTCATTCCAAATCTAAGCTAGGGAACATACTGACAATTACCGTATAATTACCACTTTCAATTACACAATCTTCGAATAAAGTCTGGTTTCTTTCCTAATGACTCGTTGATAATTGGGTAGAGCAGATACATGATTCAATGAGAATTGCACAGAAAATTAAAAAACAAAAAGAATGTTGTGTTCTAAATATTAAAACTAATACTAAATTTAATACCAAGAGAGTTGATTGCTATTGCAAATGCGCTTTCTCCGTATTACATTGTAACAGTTACAATTATAATAATTTGTTGATTAGTTGGTTCGGTCGATTATGTTGTCGTTCAAATAAATCACTTTTTCGAGCGTCAATTTTTGTCGAGAAAAATACATTCTGATAAACAAACCTTTTCACAGCAAATATATAGAGTACATTTAGCATATTATATTGGCGGTAGAGCACATTACACGACTTAATGGCATTTGCACAGATCGTTTGTCTACAAAACACAATGACAACAAGAATGTAATTCATTTAGAAACTTTCAAACCCAAATACACGGCACACCTTGAGTATTGAGTATACTGTATACAGCATAAAGTGAATCTAGAAACTACATTCACATCGATTAAAATTCTTAACATTTTCTTATAATCATCTTGCATACCACAATGAGCATTACTGTCGATACGAGACAAATAATGTTGAGATGAAATCACACGAAAGTGAACAAATCAAAATAAAACTTAATCATCATCACAGCACGAACCACATTTATATTTTGACTAGACTTGAGCACATTCTGCTGCTGGTCTAAAGATGACGTCTTTTGCAAACCATGGTTTGTTTTCGGTGAAGTATGTAGTAAAGTTCGAGGCCAACAGAGTTTAATATTTAATGCTAGGGAAAAAACTCATATACCAAACACGAGAAATCACACCAAAACACGTTACCTTATCGTTGTCAGATGTGAGCCAACTTGGTCACAACAAAACACCCAGCCACACCCAACACAATGGAGGGAGTGGTGGAGATTGTGATCACGAGAGAATCAAATTCTGGTGGTTTTCGTGGACCAAAGAGCAATTCGGTACACATTTGCAAACATCCACCCAATTGTAAACAAAAGCACTGTATGAACTAGGTTTTTGTGAGTGATGAAATTGCATGAAAAACAAATAGTTCATACAGTGTAAGTTGTTGCAGTTACGCTTTTTGGCGCAGTCCAGCGGAGATTTGTCACTAAAGTATTCAGAATAGGTAATATCTTTTTTGAATAGTGCATTTGTAGACAGAGCAGCCCTTTGTAACTTCTACTGTGCTTTCGATTTTGCCTACTGTTCGCCATACGAAATCGATTTTTGCGGTGGGCGCTACGACCCAAAAGGGACTTCACTGTGGAAGGCAAAGAAAAAGGTCTGATCACAGCAGTTCTCATTAAAAACTCATAATAACATAACATAACCTGGAATGAAACTTAAATACAATGGGAATATTAGAAAATTATTGTCAATTCTTTGATTAAAGAAATGTAAAATATTCAAAATGTTTGAGAATGTTAATGACCATTTAGCATTATGATAGAATTAATAATACCATTCAAATAAACGTCTATATATTAGAAAGGTAAACAAATGTTGACAATAGAAAGTTCGAAGAGAATCATTAATCGAATCAAATAGACAATAATGACAATTTTAAGATTGTTATGTAAATATAAGTGATATGAGTTTTACCTTTTTGATGTCTTCCATGAAAATCTTCATATAAAATAAAAGTTTTTACCTTTTAAAATTCATCGATCAACACAGAACTATCATTTACCAAGTCATGCCAGTAAATAAAACTGATTTTTAGTATGAACTTCAAAATATTTATTTAAACAATATTAGAAAAGCTTTTATTTTTAGTTAAACCCAGAATGTTGCAAAAAGCAATGAGTTTCAAATTATAGACTATTTAAATAATACAGTGCGGTATGGGCCTTATAAAATCGGTAGTAAGACAACATTAGAGATTTTGTTTCTAGATTACGCACTTTGGCGATTATAACAACGATTAAAAACACTTATGTCAACTCACTAGGATAGACAAAGGAAGTTATTCCAAGTAAAAAAGCCAAGTTATCTAAAAATTTTAATTTTAAAAATATATTAAACAATCGCAATTTGAAAATAAATAAATGTAATACCAGCGATTTAAAACCAATTATATAATCAAACATAAAGTTTAGAAATGAATTTTACTTCAAAAATTTTTAATTATAAATTTTAAATCAGATAAATCTGATAATTCAAACCTTTTAAGAAACAATTAAATATCTCGCAAAGATAGAAATCATTCAATTACTTAATTCAATGAGAATTATTACTCAAAGTGACTATTATGAGAAACTTCAAAATGTTAATTTAATTTAGTTTTACCATTTACAAATTCGCTACGTAGTATACGTTTAAGAAAACAATCCATCTCAACGTTTACTTAACTTTGTCTTGAGCATGTATGTTAGTTTACCAGCGAGAATAAATTAGAGAATAGTGGTTTGATACTGTAAAGTGTATGTGTTGTGCAAATGAAATTAAAAAATATGAGGAAAACTGACAAAAAATCTTTATTTTATACAAATTCTAGTAAGTCACAGACAAAACTAATCCAATTGTCAACTGATGCGTCTGTCGTCTCAAAAGTGAGCTCGTACACGAACAGTAATCTCATCAAATAATTTGGGAATGATTTGAATGAAAATTTATTTCGTTAATCATGTAAAAAGTCTAAAATGAATTTTTATATAGTTTAGCATTTCACCTTTTTAACGGCAGCGGAAAATAATGGATTAACGTTTGTAAAAGTCTGATTTGAAAATTTAATCAATAGATTTAGAAGAGTTAATCATTTAAATTTTAAAAAATGTTAATAATAAGAATTTAAGAATTTTGGATATAAAAACTTAGAGATGTGGGGAATTGAACACCAGGCCTTTCATAAATCAAACCACTCTGCCACTGAGCTACATCCGCTGATAGACTTGATAGTAAGGTGTTTATGGTATGTTTGGCTTGCCATAATTAAACTTATCATAACATTTGACAAAAATACCTTTTAAATAGCTTCCCAATTGAAAAAAATGAATGAAATACTTCAATTTTATTTAGAAATAGTAGAATAGTTTAGTGATCATATTTAGAAGTAGTTTTGTTCATCTTAACTCCGTGTTGAAAATTTATTTGTAAACCCTTTAGAAAATATTGAGGCATTTAAAAAATTATACATTTAAAAGTTAAAATAGCACGCGGAAATTACTGAGGCATTATTCATGGAGAAAAGGTGCTACTGGCGCTAACTTTCATATTTTACCTTTTAATACTCAACTACGAAACTGCGTATGAACTGCGTAATCATAAAAAAAGTTTAGATATTTATAGAAAAAGTAACTTTTGTTAAATCAAACAAAAAATTTGGCAATCGAAATGCAAATGAAACAATGCAAGAATACAATTGAAATATTTGGATAGATTTATTAAATATGTTTTAACCGTTTGCTGAATATTCTGAATTCGTGGCTCAAACAAAATTCACATGTAATTTGATATTAATTTATTATTTTCAAATAAGAAGATCGAGATACGAATAATTATTTATTTAAGGTTATAACCTTTCAATAAGTGGCATCGTTCTACAGTATAACTATAATTCTATTCACAAGCAGACAAACAATTGAGTCAGAATTATTGACAACAAACAGAAGTAGTTTAGTAGTTAAGTTTAAGCTAATTGTTGGAAGTATTAAAAAGCCATTAAAACAATCTAATTAAGTAAATTAAAAATATATTATTTGAACTCTTACCTTTGGTTTAAACGAAAACAATTTGAAATTAAATTAAATTCTTACAAATAATTTACTGTTCATTCACAATTGGCCGTAGAATATGAATAGTAATCACAAGAATGGTTTTAGAATGGAGTTAATCGATCTTCGATTGTTGACCAAACTAGTTGGCAGTGCTGCTTGAGTTGTTAGTTCTACTGACACAAGTATAGACTTCAGATGATTGTCATTTGTTTTTGAGATGTAGCATTATAATAATGAAATCAAACAATTTAAATGTTTTAAAACACGAGTACTTGTACGAAATTAAATATTCAAAATGTTTCTACCTTTTATACAACTTATTATACTGAAATCAAAATTAGTATGATATTAAATAATTATTTCTAGCAGTTAAAAGACACATTCTTGATTGATAAATCGATTAAAGGAAAATCTAGATTTCTTTACAAAAGTACGCTATCAAATTTCCTGGAATAAAGCTAATTAATAATACATAAATAATAACCTATTATAACAACTGAAGATCTCACTTACTAATTGATATATATTTTTTATGTTGAGTCTATCAGGAATCACTATTCACTCACATTGTGAACAAAGTTGCAATTAAACTGTGACTTGTCTAAAAAATTTAAAATTTAATATAACCTTTCTTTAAAGTGGAGAAAACAAACTGAACAAACTTACTTAATTTGTGATCAAAGTGTTCTACCAGGATTATCGCAAGACTAAGATAATCTTTAATATTTGATAAGTTTTACCTTTTAGATGATCAGAATGCGCGCAGAAGCAAACATCAATGACAATTGAAAGAATCAGATGAGTTTTTAATAATTCAGATGTTGAATGTGAAATATTGATGTTGCTATCAACAAGAAGAATGTTTACTTCTGTGTTTACTAAATGTTTACTAACAAACTTTTAAATCCATTTTGCAACCAAAAGTTGAGGTCTCACTTTATAACCATTAAAAACACTTCAAAACACTCGAAAAATAAAATCAATAAAATAGAGTTGTTTAATGTTTTTTTTGAAAAATTTAGTTATACAATTTTACCTTTTTTAAATGCCGTGGTGTTGGAAATCATTAAATTATACTTGAAATTTTATTGACTGTCCGAAATTGGGCTACTAACGAGAGATATGTTATCAATAACGTTACTTTTTGTTCCGATTTTTTAAAGGTCTTCGTCGTACTTTTTGTCAATCGATAGTCGCACACGTTTTTATCAACAACTGCATTAGTCAGTTTGAACGTGACAATGACAAAGCGGGGCAATCAACTGCCCCTCGATGCCCACTGCTCTGGCTGTAATTGAGGTGGATAAGTGTTATGTTTGCAGTTGTAAAATAATAATTATTACAGGGGGTTTTGAGCAAAGGTGTCACTTCGTACATGTCCCAAAGTAGGCAAAGTGACATCTTTTCTCGGAAAACCCTGTATCCTCAATAATTTTTTTGAATAAAAAACAAACTTTGAGTTGAGTACAACTGCAACTGAGTTATTGCAATAAAAAATTAGACGATCCTTGTTAGGTGGTAGAAAAATGAATGAAGAACTTGTTGGGTTTTAAAAGTATACTGAAGAAAGATTCAAATGTCATTCACAAAGTTTAATTTAGAATATTATTTGAGTGTGACGATGACATTTTTGAGGAAACTTAAGTCGAAAATAGACTCCAGAGAACGAGGTGTATTGAATCCAAAGAAAGGAACAGATCACTGATCAGATCAAATATACTGTACAACAGAAATGGTTGCGCTTTACGTCACGAACATTAACGAAATAAATGAACGAATTGTCTATCTTTGAATAAGTAAGGAGAGGGTAGCTAGAGATAAAGATGGAAGTTGTAGCAGCTACCTAGATCAAACCAGGTAAATAAGCATCAAAGATTTAAGAAAATGATATTTCAAGAACAGGTAGAGAATCGTAATGTGCTTTTAGTTGGCATTTTGGATACGCTGATCCAATATCCCAAAGCCAGTGTTCAAACGATTAATTTGTTGAAAATTATAGGGAACCGAAAAATTTCTGCTATGGATGGAAAAATGGATAGAGTAGCATGGCGTGGACACTACGTACAGTAGTCATATTGTTGTTTGTAATTTGTAATCTGTCGAAAGACAAAATAAATATCGAATTGTGGTGGGCGAATGCCATTGGCATGTCGCCACGTAATGTCACAGCCATTTCCATTCCAGATCGACTTGTCATCAAAGCGCACAACTATCGATCTGTGTCACAATACCATTCAGTCAGACTGGCCACCGAACTGGCCAGACGCACAAGTCTGCTTCTTTGTACTTGTTCACTTCCAACCAATAAAAAGACTTAAACAACTAACCAGTCCGCTGTTCCAATCAATTCCATTTCATGGTTGGGCGCTTGACCTCGCCGGTCAAGCATCCTCCATAGAATAAAAATTTCTGAAATGGAGTTTTTGGATTTCAACCCCAATTTTATTGTTGGATAATTGTCGAGTCAGGTAGATTTTCACAATAAACATCACAGTTAATACCATCAACCAACTACCACAGCAATAATTCCAATGTTCATAAAGAAAATTAGCACCAAGGATTAGTACCAATTAGATTCGCATTTTTTGCACTTGGCACATCAGGATAATTTCAAATTGACAGTTTTGAACTATCGTCCAAACAACTTAATGGGGATCTTCCTGACTTGGGTTCGAAACCAATTGTGAGCCTGCGAAATTGTGTGGACTTTTGGGTTAGGAACCAATGATGCCATAAATTGAAAACAAAGCCCATGAGTCTAAATGTTCGACTCGCATCCCTTGATGTTTCAATATTGCAATAACTTGTATAACTGAATCTATCTTGTGATTCCTAATTTTGCATCAATAAAGTGTTCAGGCTCAAACAAACGAGTGAAATGCGTTTTTAATATCCTGCATCCGTATCCCGATCTCAAATAAGAAACCGCATCAACGACTTTTTCTTTCCGACATTATATCAAAATCACAAACTTAACACTCATCCACCTCAATTACAGCCAGAGCAGTGGGCATCGAGGGGCAGTTGATTGTCCCTCTTAGTCATTGTCACGTTCAAACTGACTAACGAAGTTGTTGATAAGAACGTATGCGACTATCGATTGATAAAAAGTACGACGAAGACCTTTAAAAATTCGGAACAAAAAGTAACGTTACTTATCAACAAATTGAGGATTGATTGGTGTAACAAACAATCTTTTTGATCAATGACCAAATAAATATCTATTTTATTCTTATTCAAAATATAACGATTAAATAAAATTTTAAATTAAGATGGACTTAAAAATAAATAAATGTGCTCTCACGAATCCGTTTTGCGATTTGAGAATAAATTTTACATTAAAATTTAATTTAAGTAAAAAACCTTTAAAATCAGCAAATGAAGGGAGATCTGGTGTAACATTTAAATACAAACAAAGCCATTAAAAGAGCACATAATCTTCTGTCAATTTCAGATAACTTTATTTAATTCATTTTGGAGTTTATTGTAATGTTGTGAACTCTTATCAAAAATTTAACACTGAAATCTTTTCAATTCTATGAAATAACCTTTCAATATGCAATCCTACCAAGCTGAGATAGAATCTACCAGTGATTAAATTAGTATATTGTTATATTATAAACCTACTTAAAACAACAAAAAGTATAGACAGAAGAATTTAAATCGTTATTAAACGATTTAAACGATTCGTTACTAACGATCAATAAATCATAATGCTAGAATTGGTGTTTGAAACACCAACTAACTGATACTAAAACCCTAAGAATCGCAGAACTTTTATCGTGGAACTGATTGATCATGATCTATTTAAAATATTGTAAAGCATAGAGTTGGAATAATGTTCATAATACACTGGAAACATTGAAAAAGATGCTGCTGAGAGAGAATAAAAATGATTG
The DNA here is from genome assembly GCA_023373905.1 of Rhizoglyphus robini. Lineage (NCBI taxonomy): Eukaryota > Metazoa > Arthropoda > Arachnida > Sarcoptiformes > Acaridae > Rhizoglyphus > Rhizoglyphus robini. Next base: position 346,355 of record JAKIJQ010000034.1, on the reverse strand, counting down.
AATGATTTTTGAATCCATAAATTTATTATAAAATATTTATTGAATAAATTCTGATTAGAAAAAAATATGCCCTTTTAATTCGGAAATGCTCTGATAGGTAGGGTAATTTGTCAAAGTTGAGATAAAACTCTAAAAACTTAAATAAATTTAAAAAAATTCAATAAGTAGAAAAGTTTATTGTAGATGCGTAGTTGGCATATGAATAAGAATAGTAAAAATAGTTAGCTTGTGGAAATAAAAGAGAAAAAATTTGAAAATCTATTTATATTGGAAAAATAATTGAACAATAATTGTTACACGTTTAAATGTTACACACGCATAATAAAATCTATTATATAAATTTGGTAGTGAATGGAGACTTAACAACAAGGAATGGCATGTTGCTTTGATCTAATTACAGAAGATTATAAAATATGGAATGGATACTATCCAGTAAATAGGTATAATAGAGATGTATTTTTTTTTAAATTGATAATTCCAACTAGCCATGAACAAAGAATTACAAACCTTTTTAAATAAGGAAGCACTAAAGATGGCACTGGAAAATCAAAATAAAACCATCTTTTAGAAATGACATAAAATCTAATTTGACACGTGTGAATTAAATTTTAAGTGTTCTACTATGTTAATCGAAGTACTCGTACAAGTCCCGCAAAACTAACGTTTTGCCTCTGGGACTTGTACGAGACCGCTGGCAGCAAGCTGCCAGCGGCGCCCAAACACTCGCAAAAAAAACCGAACATCTACATAACAAAAAAAACACCTAAAACCATAACCGATCTAGCCCTAACCTTAACCTACACCTAACAACGCCCAACACCCACCAAACCACCTAACCTAACCTAACCTAAACCTAACCGACGCCCAACACCCACCAAACCACCTAACCTAACCTAACCTAAACCTAACCGACGCCCAACACCCACCAAACCACCTAACCTAACCTAACCGACGCCCAACATCCACCAAACCACCTAACCAAACCTAACCTAAACCTAACCGACGCCCAACACCCACCAAACCACCTAACCTAACCTAACCGACGCCCAACACCCACCAAACCACCTAACCTAACCTAACCTAAACCTAACCGACGCCCAACACCCACCAAACCATCTAACCTAACCTAAACCTAAATCTAACCGACGCCCAACACCCACCAAACCACCTAACCTAACCTAAACCTAAACCTAAACCTAACAACGCCCAACATCCACCAAACCTCCTAACCTAACCTAAACCTAACCACACCCCACCTAAACACATACAATTCCAAAAGAACCCTACACAGAAAACTAAATGGAAAAAGATTTCTCACAACAATCAAACTGATTTCCATTGTTGAAATTTCAACAATTACTTTCATCGTCAATTACTTCAAGTTGTTAGAATCGCAAGTTACAGGTATTTATCTTTTCCCTACCTACCTACGCGCCACACCACTCGATCCGGTTAAATTAGATCTTTATTTACATGTGTGTCTCATCTCTCTACGACAAATACTTTTGAAGTTATTCGTGATTTTCTATTACTCAGACTTTGCATTGTTGACCAACGAACGTACGCCACAATTTTAAGATTTAATCGAAGTATTTTTGTTTAACCAAAATAAATAGAAAAGTAATTTATTTAAACCTTTTTTATTCTAGCGCATAGAAAAGATCCAATAATAGAAAATAAAAAATATAATGCATTTTTATACTAAAATTTTATTATTACTTAGTAATCAAAGTCAATTGCATTCAAATTTTGTTTGGTGAGTTGTTTGTCTTGACCACTTGACCTCTAACAGGTCTAAAACACTTGAAATATATATGATTGAGATAGATTATAGAAAAGATGTGTTAAGAAAAAAAACCTCCCTTACTAAAATTATACATGGATCCATGTGCTAAATTTCAATTAATTACCCAAATAAAATATCAAATCAAAATTCTAAAATAAATGAGACCAAAATCATTCTATTTACTGAAACAAATATTGAATGTTAAATATATTGCTGCTGATATCAACAAGCAATATTTTAACGATAATTTATGACCATTTTGTAAATATTACTGATGATCACATAATAATTTCGAATGTTGTGTAGAAGAAGAAATTAGTTTGGATCGTTTCACCTGTTTTATTAGTGTCAAAGCAACAGACTATTTAAAAATGTTAAATTTGATTACGTATTTATTTGTTGTATTTTTTAAATCAGGAATATTTAAAATTTAAAATGCAAATTTTAATTCAATAAGTTGTTAAAAATTCCAAGTTATACTACATTCTATTGTATATTTTGTTTGAAAATTTAAAGTGCTTAACAAAATCAATGTCAAAAAGCAAAATCATAATTGATAAAGTATGTTGTTTTTTGAAAGAATTAAATTAACTAATAATATCCAGCTTTATATCTTGTAAATATACAATATAGCCTTTGACAACATAAATTTGATATACAAGTCGTATTTTAGCTGTGAGTTGTTAATGTTAGTCATGTTTCAAGCTTGTTAAAACACAGACTTTCAGTAGAAAAACTTATAAACTGTTAAGAACTGTTAACAAATTTGATTAGAATTAGATAATTATTCAAATCTTTCGAAAAATCTTAATGACGTTTTTTAGTTTACCTTTTATCAACCGATATAAAAACGTGCTAATGAGTTTAAATTTAAATTTAAAAAGTTAGCGAAACTTAACGAATTAAAAAAGGGGGAATTATTAAATTCAACAGATGAATGACAAGTTGGTTTAAATTTTGCAAATATTTATATGATATAAATTATATCACTAAACAATGAGTAACCAAGAAAACCGAAATGTCGAAAGGGAGCATTCGATCGATTCCATGATCGATGATAGTGGACAATGGATGAATTGTACAATAAATTTTTTATTGAACTCAATGTTGAATGTGAAATATTGTTAAACATAAACATTATCAACCACATAAAATGATAAATTACGAGGTTAATCTAAATGAATATTGAATTACAATGTACTAAAAACGTAATAAATATTGATTTTACCATTTATTTTTCAAGATTGCACGAATTTGACTAAAACACAACAGAATTTACTGTGAAATGAGGTGGAGAATATATCAATACAAAAGTGGCACGAAATTTCGTATCTCAAATAAATGTTTCAAATTCAAGTCTCAGTATTCAAAGTCACGCGTATCACTTCTCACATTGTTTTCATAATTATTGTTATTCTAAATAAGCTAAAAATGAAAATGTTTAAGCAGTTAAACAAAATAGTTACCTTTTTAAAATGAAGAAGGAGTACAAAATCGTTGCAATCTTTAAAAATCTATATCAACTACCAAAGAACAACTAATGAGGACAGATTTATCGAGCATATGCACAATGACGTCTAAATATAAAATGCATGTACACATTATCATAGATTTATATTTTAATCAAGTTTCTTTTTTATTGTCGGAAATATAGTGGATTGATATGGATAGGGTTGCAAGGGAATATTAGGAATATTTATAACCTGTATAACCTGTATAACCGGTACAAGTTTGCTTGGGGCATATTAAATCTGGAAATTAAGAAACCAATACAAATATAATTGAATAAAATATAATTATTTTTTTAACCGATAACGGACAAAAGTCTTCTGATTTTTGAATATTTGCAGAAAGATAATATTAGAAATATGTCAGATTAATATTATTTAAACACACTTCAAGCGCGCTATGTTAATGTTAAGCCACTAATTGTTTATATTTTACCATTTATTTTTAACTGAAAACGGAGAAGTTATAATTAAAACATCAGTTATTTATAAAAATAATACTTGTTTTTCTGTTTGGTGTTTAAGTTCTGTTTGTGAAAAAATCTTATTTTGAATTAGAATATTGAAAATTGATTATACCATTTCATAAGGTGTCGTGTCGTGTGTCTCGTGTAATGTTTTGTTTAGGATAGGTACTTGGTGTTGACATTGTGATTCAAATGGTCTCACGATCAGACTCAAGACCACAGATATAATTATTTTGGAATTAAATAATTACTTAGAAACCTTTTTCAGACCATATTGATACACTGGATTACTACAAAACAGAAAATAGGAATAAAAATAGATACGTCGCTAAGCCCTAAGGAAAGTAGGAGAACAAATCGAAATAAATGCCAAAAGCTGCTCTCATTCCACTCATTAGCATTGCTGAGCTCGATCGTTCTTTCCGTTCGGTCAGCTAATTAAATGCCTATTCAAAATAAACTGTAAAAAATTTGCTTTACTTTAAAATTGATTCTACGTTTTGACCTTTTAAAATCTTTGGCATTAATTAATAAAAAATAATTTCAATGACTGAGTCAATACTTGAATTTTAATAATTAAACGATTAAAAACACGATTACTATCACAATACATCAATGTCAACTCACTAGAATATAACAAATATTCAATTGCAAATTGCAAATAAATCAAAAATAAAAATCATTTCACGCAATTTCAGATAATATAACGCAATTTCATATCTTTCACCTTGCCACAACTCTAATCACTCACTTGTCCTTGTAACTTGTCTGCATTTGGATGCACTTTGATACTCGTGTCCATGATTAAAAACATACATAAACCTTTAATGAAAATGTAAATGACCTACTGGAAATGTGAAACCTAGAGCTGAATTTGTACTTATATCCCACTAGAAATATTGTAAAGATGCTGCGGTTAGAAAAATGGGGATGTGAACAAATAATTTTTTGAATTGAATTGGTAAAATTATTAAAGGTTTATTGAAAAATAGAAAAAATTTATGACCTTTTGCATGATTTTCATTGGTTTCTTGTGTAATTAAACGAAAAAATCTAAAGCTGTACAGCTATTGAACTTTTGGGAGCCTAACAGTAAAATAGTTCTCTCTGAAGTCCAACATTGTCACAAAGCATGGCATGTCTTAAAATCTTGAAGAAAACTTACTAAATTTGTTTTGACCATTTTCATCAGACACGGATAAGTTGCAATATGTATTAGATCGCTTGTAGGCCAAACTAGTTAACATTGCTACTAGAGTTTTGATATCAGAAAACAAAAAACTTACAAAATTCTAATGTTGTTCTGAAAGAGATACATTTTCTCAAAAGCAAAATTAAATTTTTTTTGCATAAAACAGAATTAAACATTTTACCAACATGCAAGCGATTAATCCAAATTCGGAAATTTTTTTTCAGTTAACATTATAAAAATTACATTAATATTTAAAAACATGTTGAGTGATCTAGTTCTGGATTAGTAAGATTGTAAGTGGGATGAGACAAAGTGATAATTAATAAGTTTAACTTTTGTGAAAAGAAAAGTGTATATATTATAACTTTATACCTAATATATCAATACTTAGAGGTAAAAAATATTAGTTTAGATTATTTAATCACTATTTAAATTACTAGTCTTTAAAACACATAAAATTAAGTATAACAGCCCATGCGCAATATTTAATTACAACGATAATTTTTGTTCACCGGTTAAAAAATGTGTATCTGGGCGTATCAAATGGCGTTTTGGCAATGTGCCATTTGAATAAATCATGTGGATATAAATAAATCTTGCTTCAAAAAAGGCTTTTATTAAAATAATAATAACCTTTCAAAAAGTGAGTGGTGATCTTGCATAGTAACTTCCATTCTATTCACAAGAAGTCAGACAATTGATTTTAGTCAGAAGTATTTACAAAAAAATGATAACAAAAGTTCAAGGTCTAGTTAATTGTTTGTAGTTAACCCTTTCAAAGGTTAAGGGTTACAAAAATTATGAATGCAAATTTATGTACAAATTTATGAAAATGATAGAAATTGGAAAAAAGTTTGTTTCAAAAAGTGAAATATGAATTATATGTCTAAAAAATAAAAGTTGTTTAAAAAACAAATATTCAGCTTACTGTAAAGGAAGTCTATTCAACATAGTTAATTAATTTGGTTTAACCTTTTAAATATGGCACTTTTAAGAAGTCATCTAATTTTCTTGTTGTTTTCACTCCTGATGTCGGATATATTACATATGGCCAAAAAACACTACAGCGCACAATTACCTATCAGAGGCGAAAATCTCATATTATAAAAGTTAATAAATCAACAGTTCTGCTTACAAGAATATGTTTGTAAATATTTTTTGAATAACCGGTTAAACAAAATGCACTTGTGATTTAATATTAAGTTTATACGAAAAGATTGAGAAATACAAATTTGATAAATCTTCGTTATTAAGTCTAATTGCTCAAGTACGGAAATACTAAAAATGGCGAATCGAACAATTTGCAATATTTTTGGAGTCGATTACTTTACAAAAGCAGTCTTTACGATTCAGTAATAGCTGCTTCTTGATGGTATCCACATTTAAAAAATCTCACTAGGAGACAAAAGAACTTTTACCGTTAATTACAAAGGTACGAAGTATAAAGAAAGATAAGATGGAAGATTGGTCATTATTATTAGTTTGCTCAAATTATTACAATAGAAGTCTTGAAGCACTTGAAATATGTTAGAATACACAATGACGAGTTGGGATCTTTCATATCGAAACCAGTTTTTCAAAAATTTGAAATTAAATTTAAAATAAAAATATATTAATGGATGTTTTTAATGGAAATTAAATATTTAAAAAATGTAGCTACCTGTTATACTGCTACTACTACTACAGAAAATAAAACTAATTAAATTTCATGAATTATAATTTATAATAAATAATTATTTGTAGGTAAATCTTAAACTTCTTATCATATCAACATTTTTTTTCATATATCTCTACAAAAATATGGTACAGATTTTGCGCGAAAAAATATTGTCAAAAAATTATTTCTGTATATTTGGTGATGCAAACACTTCAGAAACTTTATCATTTATTTCCATAAATGGACAATAATTAAATTTAACCTTTTTAGAGCCAGGTAGTCAATTCACATTTTTAAAAAATTCAATTTGAAAGAGTTTAAAAAAGTTGATTGAGAAATTTTTGAATAAATGTATAAAATTTTGTTTGGATTAATTAACCTGTTTTATTAGTATCAACAAGAAAACCGCGCAATTTGGAAAAGTTAAATATAGCAAAGCGTGATTATTTGAGAATAGTAATTTGTGTGTATCATTCAACTAAACTTACAAATAAAATAAACAAATATCCTTTTAAACACAAAGTTTGTTATGTTAACCTTTTAAAAACAATTCGGAAGAGAGAAACTAAAAAATTAAACTGTCTTTTATAAAACATTAAAAAGTCGTTTTCACTAAAAGTAAATAAATTCATTTATAAAATCAGTTTAACCTGTAGGACTTTTTTCGAATACGAGCAACATAAAATGACAAAAGAATGTTTGTTAATTACATTAAAAATTTTTGATTAAAGTTTGATTCAGTGTGTTTCAAAGAATTCAATTTCACACATAAATCTTCAATCAATTCCTCTCCGATTTTGGCCCTTTCTTCAACAAGTTTCAAAACAGATTCGTAATGTTCCTCTAAAAATCGGCTAATATGAACATTTTTAAATAACTCTGTTGTTTTATTGAAGTGCTGAAATGACTAGAAAGTAAGATAAATGTTAATATAAAAATCAAATAAGCAAACCCTAATACCAAATTTGAGTTGACCAATAGAGTATATCCAAATTTTGAGGATACTTCAAAAATAATCTTCAATTCTTCGTTATATTTAACCATCAGACCTTCAAAGATTTTAATAGACTTAACATTTTCTGCAATAAACGTTTTTCCATCAAAAATTTGTTTTTCTACATTCTCATCCAATACCTTTCGTTCAACTCTAACATATTCTTTAAGAATTCTTTTATGACTTTGCCATCGGCATCCACAAATTTTGCATAACATTGATAATTGGTCAATGCTTGAGTAGTTTTTAAGCAATTCTTCTATAAATAAATTAACCAACAGTATTAGAGTAGTTTTTAAATTTAAAATTACCTATTGCGAAAGTCGTTATTTTTAAATTTGGAAAACATTCAGAATGACAAACAGTTTTGTAAACAGTTCTTTTATTTCCATTTTTTAATCTAACTAAAGTGCGACAGCTTGAGCCTGTGCACACCATTTTTGGTTTGTCCAAAGTTTTCTCTTCGAAATCCAAAACAACCTTGAATTGATTTAGACCACTAAATTGCCTCTTTTTCAAAGCATTATTCTCGTTAATTTCGGAAATTTTCTTAGTGCATGATTCAATCTTTTCATTTAATAAGATTATTGAATTCAAAATTGGTCCAATCGATTCAAAAATGGAATTGATTGTGTTTGAAATTTTTGATGGATTTTCCAATTCGTTTAGACCATCAAAATTACTAGCAAAATTCAAAACGTTCAGATTGTGAGGCTCTACATTGAAAATAATCTGGTCGAACAATTTTTTCAAACGCTCAGATGATCGATTCCAATTTTTTTCGTAAAAATCCAGTCCGATATTAGTGCTCGGAAATCCACTATTCTTGGTACGTAAAAATTGATAAACAACATTTTCCAAATAAAAACAGTTTTCCCCGATTTTAAGTTCTATATCAAATTCTCCAAGTTTCTCACTGATGAGTTTTTTCAACTTTTGATGACCATTTGATGGACTTTGATTATAAGAAACACAGAAAATCAAATTTGAAAGTACAGATTTTGAAAAAATGCAAATCAACTGACTGAAAATTGCTTCAAACAATTTAATCTGTTTATCAGTCGAATCTGCTTTGACAAAGCAACAAATTGCATGCAACTTATCGAAACGTTGTAAATAGTGAACAATAGTGTTGAACTTTTGTTCAATTTCATCAAAATTTTCATCAAAATCTGGTGTGTTGATAATTCGAATAATATTATCTTGATATTTAATCAAATAATTTTGTATTTCTCCTTCCTCGTTATCATCATTTTCAGCTTCATCTCAAATCACGAAATTCTCAAACGTTTCAGGGTGGATCAAAGTAGTGAATCCACTCGATGGAACAAGTTGAATCAACTTTTCAGCATCGATCGATTTATTGAATTCGCCAAAATGCAGATAATTTGCAAAAGCGTTGATTAAGGTTGATTTGTACGATTTGACGCTGGAATCGCCAATAAACAAAAGATTGTAGGTCGAAAGTTGTTTTGACATGATTTTGTCACATTTTTCACAAGTTTTTCAGCAACTGTTAAAGCAATCTTTATTGCTTGTGATTTGTGGTTGTTGTTAATGCCACGTTGTGCTAAGGCGTTATCAAGTTAAGTGGATTTGATTTGCGTCATGAGATATGGTAACAATGGGAACATGGTGGTATTTTATGTTGTATCATTATTGATTGACATGGAAAGATTTGTGAGGATTAAATCTAATTGTGTTGACAGACAAGAAAATAAGCGGTAATAAGTGATGAAATTGCATTTAAAGATGACAAGTAATCTTAAATGTGAAAACCAATTATATGAGATGGAAAACGATGTTGACATAATAGCAACTCGGTTTAATCTTTTAAAAATATATCTGTTAATATGTTGACTAGATAAGATTATTGGCAAATTTTGAATTTAAAGTTAATGTTCTTCTCGGTAATCATTCCAGGAGACAATGGCTCACCAGTGTTGGATCCTTTGACTAAAGCATTTTCTAAAGGAAAAAAATTATAATCCACATTTCTCATTTACCCAACAAAATAACTTACCACGAATGCGCAAACCATAGTCAGGATTGTCACCTCGTACCAAAAAGTGAGGCACTTTGGACAGATTGTAGATAGTTGAGCACACAGACACTAACAAAGAGAAGACGAGGCAGAGACATACTTTCGAAACAGATAAAACTGTGGAAACAAAGTAAAAATGGCAGTTTTAACTTGAGTTCAAATTCGATAGTTTCGAATTTTGTTATGAAGGAGAGAAACATTTTCGCAAAAAGCCAAATTGAGACTTTGCATAAAATAGAATTGAACTTTTTTTTATTTCGAGGTCATGTACCAAGGTAAGGCACACCCTTTGTCTAAAGTAAAGTAAAGTTTTGTACGGTTTAGGTTCTCGGTTTTCGTATCTCAAATAAATGTTTCAAATTCAAGTCTCGGTATTCAAAGTCATGCGTATCACTCCTCACATTGTTGTCATAATTATTGTTTCTAAATAAGCTAAAATGATAATGTTTAAGCAGTTAAATAAAATAGTTACCTTTATAAATGAAGAAGGCGTATAAGATCGTTGCAATCTTTAAAAATCTATATCAACTACCAAAGAACAACTAATGAGGACAGCTTTATCAAGCATAGGCACAATTACGTCTAAATATAAAATACATGTACATATTAAAATTAATTAAATACATCGATTAATGTTTTAAAAAGAATTTATACGATAATAAATTTGAAAAATAAACAAAATAGAAACAAAACCATTTTTGAAGCAGATAAAGGAATTTTTCAAACTAGTATTAGAACCAGCAACAGGCGTTATAAAACATTTTTGACGTATTAACCCGTTCGCCGTGCCATTTTTGTGGCGAGTACTTCTACAATGTTTAGGAGGCTGAAACTTTACCAGAATATTCCCTAGGGCCGGGGCACCTGTGCTCGGGACCCAAAATTCCACTAGGATTCACTTCGCCGGATTGTGTCAGATCGGCCCGTTCTTGTTCTAGATCGATTCTGTTGGTCTTCCTGAGCATTTTGATATATAACTCACCATGGAACTCATTTTGGAACCCCTGGATCCTGTATCCAAGTACCAGAAAATGCCATTTTGGAACCAATTTGATTTCAAAAATGGATTCTACGGAAAAATTCATGCAGAAATGACACTTCAATCATCAAAATTGGCCTAAGAGAAGTAAAGATACTCATATTTAAAAAATGTCTATTTGGGACCCAGGATGTCTGTCCGTCTGTACTAGGGCCCGAGTAAATTCGCATTTTGAACATGTTCCCGTGCATGGATTTTGATGAAACCGGGACCGTTTTCTTCAGAAGACAGAGTAGAATGCAATAGTTTTATCGATTATTCTCAAAAGTTGATTTTTGGAAACCGGATTCTAGGCCCCGGGCCCAAGTCGAATGAATGATTAAAATACTAAAGGTAAACACTTCCAATAGAGTCCACTCAACATAACGAGCATTTTGATATATCACTTGATTATATATTCAATAAAATTATTGGGCCCTAGCACGGATGGACAGACATCCTGGGTCCCAAATAGACATTTTTTTAAAATTAGTATCTTTACTTCTTTTACACCAATTTTGATGATTGAAGGGTCATTTCTGCATGATTTTTCCCGTAGAATCCATTTTTGAAATCAAATTGGTTCCAAAATAGCATTTTCTGGTACTTGGATCCAGGATCCAGGGGTTCCAAAATGAGTTCCATGGTGAGTTATATATCAAAATGCTCAGGAAGACCAACAGAATCGATCTAGAACAAGAACGGGTCAATCTGACACAATCCGGCGAAGTGAATCCTAGTGGAATTTTGGGTCCCGAGCACAGGTGCCCCGGCCCTAGGGAATATCCTGGTAATGTTTCAGCCTCCTAAACATTGTAGAAGTACTCGCCACAGAGTGCAAAAATGGCACGGCGAACGGGTTAAGAATAAGTAACACCATTGGTGTTAAATCGGAGCGAACGATGTACTCACAAGAATTCACTATTTACCAGATCGTATATTAAAAATACTCATTAAATTATTAAATAAACATAAAAATAAAATACATTAAAATTAGTGAATTATTAAGTTTATAAAAAAGAATGTACTAAAATGAATAGCTATAAATTCACATTTAAAATTGTTTATTATTACCCTTTAACCAAATTAAAGCCTGACGCAACTTATCAGCCCTGGTTTGGAAGTAAGCGACTCCTGATGGAGTGTCTTTCGAGAATAAAATCACGGACGGAAGATCAGATGGATGATGGAGCAAAACACTCGAATAACTATTAATATCCTGACGAAAATTAATAACGTTGCCCTTATAACCTAACTGAGCGTTACGAATTTTAAACAGAGTTACAACAGAATGAACAAGGGCAATGAGCAGCTGCTCCATGTAAGTCAAATCAGAAAGTTGAGATGGCACAGCACCAGGATCCATGTTATTTTCAGCACTAAACTTACGAATAGGTTGATTAATTTCCTTTTCACAGGGAACACAAACTTGATCAGAACCTAATTTTAAACCAGGGAATGAGCGAGGACATTTCGTGCAAGAATTCCATTTAATATGTGAAACCAATTGATCAAATTTTAAAGCAGCATTTACCATTTCATCAGTGTACTCACTCGGTCGAGTAGTAATAGGATTAGGAGGTTCATAAACAATTTGTGGTACTTGATTAACCTTTTGATCACGTTTGTGCTGTTTATTCTACAATTGTCTATAACGATAAAACATTCCCTTTCCTATAGGCATTTTTAACTAAACAGAAATAAAAATATAAAAATAGAATAGACGAAACCAGAGAATAAGAGGATTTTTAAAAAGTTTTGTTTCAAATAATGGATAAACTTTTAAAAACCGAAAAGATACAATCAGGCGATGAGATTTTTATAAAATTTTTAATAGAATTAATTTGACGATGGGAAAATGAAACTCGAAAATTGCCAAAAACAGCCCTTTTTAAAAACGATAAAAAACAAGAGGTAAATCAACTCTTAGGTAATAAGAAACTTCTAAAAATTTTAATCGAAAACGACGAAAAGTAATAAATTTTAGACAAAAAACAGTGAGACTAAGTGGAGGTAAGTGGAGGTCATTCGCTAGTGAAGCGCAAAACACAAAAGGAAATGAGCTCCCTTTGCCACGTGGTAGGAAAGAGAGAGAAAGAGAGAAAAAAAGATAGCAACAACTTATCACATTAAGATTATCGGTGCGCTCAGTGGTTTGAGAGAACACACAACACTGCCTTAAAATGAGTGAGATAAGAAAAAACGTGCTACTGCGCACTTCCATTGCGCACAGTGAGCGCGCACTTCTACACACGTGTAGCTCATGGTATGCACACATCCACACAGTGTTGAACGTCCCAACTCGGAGCCCACACATCTTTATACAAAATGCGTACTTTTTGATAAATAGCTATTCCGTTGAACTTTGACCTATATGGCCTCAAAACTATACAGCACATCTACACCACCACCAGAACACTGTGTTAAATTTTCAGACCGATCCATGCGGTAGTTTCGGAGGAGATGTGCTGAAAAGAATCCCGTTTTCTCCCGATTTGTCTGGGGTAGAATCGTCGCTCACTCAAAAACTCACACCTCGCTCGCTTCGCTCGCTCAGCGTGAGTTTTTTCGTTCGCTCCTCTAACTAGATTGAATTTTGAATTTAGTGCTTGAGACACATTAAAAAGTTCAATTGAATTTGGAAATGGATAAATTATTGTAACTTTAGAATAAATTTTATTAATGAAATTTAAATTGAATACTCTTTAAGATTCGATAAGAAGAATTTTAACCTTTTTAATTGAGAGACAAGTTTCGTGAGCGCTGAAATTTGATTAATCGAAGAGAATTAAAAATTTTAATTTTTAAAAAGCGTCATTTAGTGGAAATGTTTAAACAGTTGAACAAAATACCTTTACAAATAGAGACTTCAAACTACGTAAAAGTGCAAAAAAATATTATAATTGTTCAATAAAAAAAGTGTAAGTAAGGTTGAGAATAACTTTGCAACCATTTTGAAATACTCATCAGACTAAAGAATGACTAATAAGAACAGCCTAATCAGAAAATCTTATTTTGAATTAGAATATTGAAAATAGATTATACCATTTCATAAGGCGAGTCATGTGTCTCTTGTAAGGTTGTGTTTAGGATAGATACTAGGTTGGTGTTGACATCGTGATTCAAATGGTCTCACGATACATGAGAAAGTTTGTTTTACAAAATCTATGAGATTTAACCGTTTGAATTTTAGATGCAGCTGAAAAATAAATATCTGGTCACCACATACATCATCGAATTTATGAGCATGAATTCATATCTTGAGTTGATATTTTTTTCATGTAAAAACAAATACATTTTTTAATAAATTTTGTTATTTACCTTTTGGAAAGAATGATCAAGGAGTTCAGAAAATGTTATAATACGTTATAATTTAAAAGTTAAGTTTTCTTTTGGTTACAAACACAGAGGAATCCAATTCAATCAAAATAATAATCCAAACACAAAACTTAATGTGTTAAATGCACAGATGGTTTAATGTTTAAATTTATTTAATTGTTCAACAATAATATTGTTAATAGTTTTTTTACCTTTTTCAACAACTAAAGGATAATCCTATCACTTTAAATGCGAATTAAAATGATAGTGGACAATGAATGAATTGTGCAATCAATTTTACTGAAACTAATGTTGAATGTGATATATGTTGATATATTGCTATAAACATTGTCAAAAAAAATTGAAAACGACGTTAATCAATTATGAATACTGAATTTTAATGTACTAAAACGTATAAAACGTAATAAATATTCTCGACGAAATTGGTTTTACCTTTTTCTTGGCTACAATAAACTATTGATAACAATACCTTTTGTGATACACAGAATAAATTTTTCCTTAAAAATACGAGGCACCCGATGATTTACTGCTTCAGTTAGTAAGCTTGTATAACCAGAGGTAGAATGGGTTGAGTCACACTTGTGATGTGATGACTATTTTCACTTCAAATTGTGGCTTGGTGGTGAGTAGAGACTGACCTTGGCTGGTCAAGTAGTGAAATGAGCCACTAACTCTTTCTTTATTATTTCAATAAACGGAATTGAGCGCTAAAATTTGATTTTGGAATTAAATAATTACTTAAATGCATTTTTATACCATCTTGATAAACTGGATTACTACCAAACAGAAATTAGAAATAAAAAATAAGATACGTCGCTAAGCCCCAAGGAAAGTAGGAGAACAAATCGAAGAATATGCCAAAAGCTGCTCTCATTCCACTTATTCGAATTGCTGCGCTCGATCGTTCATTCCGTTCCCTCAGCTAATTAAATGCATATTCAAAATAAAATGTAAAAATTTTGTTTTACTTTAAAATTGATTCTACGTTTTGACCTTTTTAAAATCGTTTTCATATTGTCACTATAACAAATATTCAATTGCAAATTGCAAATAAATCAAAAGAAAAATCAATTTAAATCATTTCACGCAATTTCAGATAATATAACGCAATTTCATTTCTTTCATGTTGCCACAATTCTAATCACTCACTTGTCCTTGTAACTTGTCTGCATTTGGATGCACTTAGATACTCGTGTCAATGATTAAAAACATATAATAAACCTTTAATGAAAATGTAGGTGACCTACTGAAAATGTGAAACCTAAAGCTGAATTTGTAGCTATATCCCACCAGAAATATTGGAAAGATGCTGCGGTTAGAAAAGGGGTGTGAATAAATGATTTTTGAATTGAATTGAATTGGTAAAATTATTAAAGGTTTATTGAAAAATTGAAAAAATTTATGACCTTTTGCATGATGATAATTGCGTCTTGCTTAATTAAACGAAAAAATCTAAATCTGTAGAGTTTTTGAACTTTTTGGGAGCATAACAGTAAAAGAGTCCGAACTTCATCTTAACTCAATTCTTGTCGGGACATGGTAAATTCGCAGAGTATCTCACTAGATTCAAAATATGGAGAAGTGATGCTTGCCAGTGTGGGGCATTGCAGGAGCCTCACCACCTCATTCGGTCGTGTCCAGCTACAGCATCCCTGCGTGCATCCTTCCCAGATATTAACCTCGACACACCTTTCCGTTCTTCAAACGACTTCTCCAATTTTTCTGATTATGTCACCAAAATACACAAACTACTCCTTTTTTGGGAGTCACAGCGATAGGTACTGTATATATCATGTATATTATGTAAATAGTTAATTGTCACATATTGTCAGTCTCATTGTATATTGTTACCAAGCCGTTTTAAATGCGAAAGCGATAAACGGTCGTTCATTGTCATAATTAAAAAAAACAGTAAAAGAGTTCTCTCTGAAGTTCAACATTGTCTCAAAGCATGACATATGTCTTAAAACTTGACGAAAACTTGCTAAATTTGTTTTGACCATTTTCATCAGACACGGAGAAGTTGGAATATGTATTCGATCGCTTGTAGACCAAACTAGTTAACATTTCTACTAGAGTTTTAATATCCGAAAACAAAAACTTAAAAAAGTCTAATGTTCTGAAAGAGATGCATTTTCTCAAAAGCAAAATTGAACATAAAATAGAATTAAACCTTTTTCCAATATGCAAGCCATTAATCCAAATTCAGAAAACTTTTCCCAGAAAGTTAACATTATAAAAATATATATTAATATTTAAAAACATGTCGAGTGATCTAGTTCCGGATTAGTAAGATTATAAGTGAGATGAGACAAAGTGACAATAAATAAGTTCAACTTTTGTGAAACGAAAAGTGTACATATTATAACTTTATATCTAATATATCAATACTTAGAGGTAAAAATATTAGTTTGAATTATTTAACTATTATTTAAATTACTAGTCCTTACATGCCTAGGTCTAGAATAGGCACTATTGTTGACTTTTAGCCAGGAACTCAATGACAATGTATAATATATATTT
Organism: Rhizoglyphus robini; assembly: GCA_023373905.1. Lineage (NCBI taxonomy): Eukaryota > Metazoa > Arthropoda > Arachnida > Sarcoptiformes > Acaridae > Rhizoglyphus > Rhizoglyphus robini. The sequence continues at coordinate 329,827 of JAKIJQ010000034.1, read as the reverse complement.
TTCTTCTTCTCTTCCGGCTCCTTAGGGAGTCTTGCTTCAACTCATAATTTAATAAATTATTTGAGGACTGAAAATTAAGAATAATAGCCCATGCGCAATATTTAATTGCAATGAGAATTTTTGTTCACCGGTTAAAAAAATTTCAATTTATAAATTAATATTATGATATACAATGGATAACAAGTAAAAATTTAACTATTCAGTTCGGTTCGACCATTTGCGTTTCTCGATAAAGTTTGAAAAAACTTTGCACATAAACATTTGTATATATTCGTATATTAGTTTACAATTAGAACAGAATGTAAGATTGATTTGTGTACTGCACAATGAACATTTGTGTTATATAGTGAATGTTAATGTGAAAATAAAATATCAAGAAGACTGATCAAAAGCTACAAAGACAACTGTTTTTACCCTTTGTTTTGGTAGTTAACCCTTTTCAAATGTTAACAATTACAAAAATGGTTTATAAAAAAACTTATAATAATTATGGAGATGACTGGAATTGAAAAAAAGTTTGCTTTAAAAAATGAAAAATGAATTAAATATCTAAAAAATAAATGTTGCTTAGAAAACAAATATTCTGCTTACTGTAAAGGAAGTTCATTTAACATAGCTAAATAATTTGGTTTAACCTTTTAAATATGCCACTTTTGTGAAATACTTAATTTTTCTTGTTGTTTTTACTGCATCGATTTTGCATATAACGGCTTTCAGACTTTGAAACAAACATACTTTACCAGTCTGCGCATGCTGTGAGCACTTCATCCTTGTTAAAGTATAAATGCAAAAAAAGAAATGAAATAAAGTCATTAGAACATATTGTTTGTACCTGTTGCCAATCTTTTCATGACACACAATTTGTACATGACATTTTTATGCTTGATATATTATATATAGTCAAAAAAACACTACAGCGCACTATCACCTAACGGGTGAAATGCTCAAATATGGAAATAGTGAAAATGGTGAATCGAACAATTTACTGTATTGTGGAATTGTGGATTACTTCACAAAAACGCAGTCTTTACGATGCAGTACTAGCTGCTTCTTGATGGTATTCACATTTGTAAAAAATCTCGCAGAGAGACAAAAGAACTTTTACCGTTAATTAGGAGATATAGGTAATGGAGGAAATTCAACCAATAAACAAAAGTAAATCATTTAATAATAAGTTCATTTGCTACAATAATTACATGCCTGTACCTGTTTCACAATCTATCTCTGCATGTATTAATACGCACAATAATACTTCACTTTTTTAAATAGAAATTCTATTTTGCAAAAAAAACTATTAATCTGAAAATCAATTATTAATAAATTTAAGTATAACCTTTTTATGGATTCGATTGGATGACAATGTAATAAATCCTTTCTTTTTAAGAAATAAAAATCATTAAAGTTAAAAACTAGTTTGAAGAGCTTTCATTTAAAGACTGACGTTTCCAAACCTCTACATAAAAATTTTAATGAAATGACTATCAGTTATCAAAAAAATAGAATCAAACAGTTACTAATATGAAAAATATTTAAAAAAATTAAACTTGCGGAAAATATTTATATTGTAGCAATAAGTGAGTTCAAAAAAGTAAATTAATTTTATTTAACCTTTCAAAACAACCTTACGATGCATACTTAATTACATATGACTCACCAATACGAGATATCAACCTATATAAAAGTTAGTGTTTATAAACCTTTTCCTCTTCTTCGTAAAAGATTACGTCTTAAAAAGTTCCCAGTAAAATTAGAATATTTCTGCAGATAAATTGTACGATTTCGATGATTTTTGGTTCAATCAAAACCGGTATCCGAGTACAATATTATTCTGTTGAGGGGGAATTAGTAAATTCACAATTATAAACGCATTTGAAAAATGACAATTAAACAAACATTTAATAACTTAATAGAGACAGTATAAATGTTATTTAACCAGTTGGAATTACAATAAAACATTTGAGTTAAATGACTGAAATTTGATGGTTGGCAACAAATTTGACTCACTATCAAACCAAATACCAAAACAGAGATCTAACAAAATACAAATAATATCAAAATAAATTTAATTTTCTAATCTGTTTTGCCATTTCAACTATTTCGAATAAAAAGGACTTTTTATTTAAAATTTTTAGAAATGTGTTGAAAGTTTGATTCTGTGTGTTTCAAAGAAGTTAAGTTCACACGTAAATCTTCAATCAATTCCTCGCTGATTTTGGGACGCTCTTCAACAAGATCCAAAACAGATTCATAGAGTTCATCCAAAAACTTTCTAACATGATCATTTCTATATAACGGCGATGCTTCATTATTCGAATTAAAGTGCGGGAAATGACTAGAAATGAATAAAATAATTAAAAAATCAAATAAGTATATAAAAATATACCATATTTGAGTTGACCAATAGAAAATATTCAAATTTTGTAGATATACCAAAAATAATCTTCAATTCTTCGTTGTATTTAGCCATCAGAATTTCCAAGATTTTAATAGACTTAACATTTTCAGCAATAAACGTTTTCCCATCGAAAATTTGTTTTTCTACATTCTCATCCAATACCGTTCGTTCAACTGTGACATATTCTTTAAGAATTCTTTTATGACTTTGCCATCGGCACCCACAAATTTTGCATAACATTGATAATTGGTCAATGCTTGGACAGTTTTTAAGCAATTCTTCTATGAATAAATTAAACAACAGTAGTAGAGTAGCTTTTAAATTCAAACTTACCTATTGCGAAAGTAGTTATTTTAATATTCGGAAAACATTCAAGATGACAAACCGTTTTGTAGATAGTTCTTTTCTTTCCATTTAATTTAACAAAAGTGCGGCAGCTTGAGCCTGTGCACACCATTTTTTTGGTTTGTCTAAAGTTTTTCTCTTCAAAATCCAAAACAACTTTGAATTGATTTAGACTACTAAATTTCCTCTTTTTCAAAGCATTATTCTCGTTAATTTCTGAAATTTTCTTAGTGCATGATTCAATTTTTTTCATTTAATAAGATTATTGAATTCAAAAATTGGTTCAATTAATTTAACAATGGAATTAATTGTGCTCGAGATGTTAGAATAATTAATCAATTCATTTAGATTCTCAAGGTTGCTAGCGAAAAATTCACCTGAAACTTTTCAAAGTTGTCAATTTATTAGATTGAGACACAATTTCTTGGCACAATTCGTTGCTTTCTTTATTTTCCTCTTTAACAAGTTTAATAAAATTCTGAAATTTATTTCTTGAACTCCATTTCTTTGTAGTTTCAATCTCCAACATTTGCGTAAAACGGTCCAAATGTGGTTCAAACATTTCAAAATAATACTAAATTAATAAATAAAACTATTTATATTTTTATGTTTAAAGAATAATTATACAAACCATGTTAGAATTCAATACTATAAATTCAGCTATAATTAAAGTAAATTTTTTCAATTGAATTTAGCTCATTTTGGTACTCATTCACTTTGTTAAGATTTTTTTTGAATTTCACTGGTGATTTTGACAAAGTTTGATTGATTTTTACTTGATTTTTGCAAAAGTTGAGTTTCTTGTTGAATTTGTGCAAGATTCTGATTAATTTCTAGTTCCAACTTGTCCAGCGGTTTTTCCATTTGGTAAATCCATTTTTGAACTTTAGCAAGGGTGAATGTTTCGTTCAGATTGTGAGGCTCCACATTGAAAATAATCTGATCAAGCAATTTCTTCAAACGTTCAGATGATCGATTCCAATTTTCTTCATAAAAATCAAGACTAATTTTTTGTGCACGGAAATCCACATTTCTTTGCGCGTAAAAATTGATAGGCATCATTTTCAGAAAGAAACAGTTTTCGCCAATTTTGAGTTCAATTTCAAATCTTACAAGATTGTCACTGATTTGTTCCTTCATATATTTATGACTATTTCCACCTGCACCAGTGAATAGATTTTGACTGTAATTGAAACAAAAATCAGGTTTGAAAGTGCTGATTTCGAAAAATTGTAAATCAATTGTTCAAAAATTGCGTCAGCCAACTTAATCTGTGCTTCAAAAGAATATATAGAATCCGTTTCAACAAAGCAACAAATTGCATGCAACTTATCGAAACGTTGCAAATATTTCATTATAGTCTCAAATTTTTCCTCAATCTGATCAACTTCATCTTCATCAAAATCTGGCGAATTAATAATTTGGATAATCTTGTCTTGATATTTGATCAAATGATTTTGCATTTCTCCATCATCCGCTTCCTCAATTTCTTGTTCATCTTGATCTTGAATCACAAAATTTTCAAAAGTTTCTGGATGTATCAATGTAGTCATGCCATCTGATGGAACAAGTTGAATCAACTTTTCAGAAGTGATTGCTTTGCAGAATTCACCAAAGTACAGATAGTTAGCGAAAGCATTTATTATGTTGGATTTGTTCACGCTGGAATTTCCAATAAATAAAAAATTGTAGGTTGAAAGCTGTTTTGTCATGATTTTGGTATAAAATTTTTAGCAACAGATTAAAATTATATGTCTTTTTGGGGTTGTGTTGTTTTTGTGTTGGTGATATGCCACGTTGCGCTGAGGCGTTATCTAATCAAGTGGATTTGATTTGCCTGATATGATGTTGATAACAATGGGAAAAATTTTTTATTGAGGCTGTGTACACAATAAAGGCAAAGGTTTACTTTAATGTTTTAAATTATCACCAGGTGGCTCTGTTACAATTATTTTGTATAAATGAATTGAGTATATATTACACTATGCAATCAATCTAAATCGATACTTCCACAGCTTCCTCCTCCTGTTTCATCCACATCAACTTTAGCACTAAAATTCAAACCAACTCTGTCCTGCAAAAGCAAAAGTCTGCTCACACCCGTACAGTGTAACATTTGTCTAAATTGAGGACCCGTGTGTTTGAGTCCGGAACAGTTCAGTGCGCAGGCGTGGAATGTCGTCAGAAGCTAGCTGCTGCAAGTCAAATAGATAATGAAGGAGAAAGACATTTCTGCAAAAGATAAATTGAGACTTTGCATAAAATAAAATTGAACCTTTTTGCCGATTCTATTTCAAGTTTTACATTTTTCGCAAAGAGATAATTTTAGAAAAATCAATTTGTACTATAGAAGTTAAGTTTTAATAAGAGACATGTAGAGGAATCGCATACATTAATTATTATTTTTAAAATAAACTAAAATAAAAATGTTTAAAACAGTTAATCAAAATAGTTACCTTTATAAATGAAAAGGACTAAATTAAAATCTTGAAAATCCTAAAAATTTACAAACAGAATAAAAAGTTTAGTGTAACTTTGTGACCTTAAAAAATGAGCTACAAAATAACGATTAATTATCAGGATTATTGTCACATAAGTGTCTGAAAATAAAACACATGTATACCTTATCATAAATTTAATATTTTAATCAATTTACTCTTTTATACTCGATTGATATTTTCTGTGTTGAGAGGGAATGTTATCAGAAATATTTATAACCTGTATATATGAAGTCTAGGAATGTTGCTATAGATAGATAGTCTTTTGTTTGAACTTGTGTAAACACAGATTTTGGGCTAAAATGAATTAAAAATAAAGGCAAAAATAACCATTTAGAAATGTAGAGGGATGACCGAAAAATTATTAAAAAACATAAAAAACATATGAAATTATGAAGTAATAGAAGATGATTTTACAAATTTATTGTTTATGTGCTGTTGGCTTTGAAAAAAAAGAAAAAAGAATGGTATTAATAGTTAGCTTGTGAAAATGAGTAATCGACCGATGGTTGAGAAAACTAGTTGACAGTGCTGCTTGATTTAGCACTGGTGCTTGACTTGGTAGTACTACTGACCTAGTAGTCCTCATTAGTTGAGACTTCTGAAGAGGGTGGCGCCACTGGTGAGTTTGCTCGAACCTGTGACGATTGGAAACACAGATGAATGCCCACTGCAATCCAAATGGCCAAGAGAACGCCAAAGATGATTTGTCGAAGCATCTTGAGCCAATTGAGTCGTGGTGAGGTCTCGGTCAAAGTAGTCGAGTTGGTACTGGTGAGGTTACTTTCAGTGGAAGTATCGTCTTGAGTAGTAGTCTCGTCCTCCTCCACCTCCTCGTTTATCTTTCCAGGGGACAATGGCTCACTAGTGTTGGGTCCTTTGACTAGAGTTTGTTCTGAAATGAAATGAAACAAGACGAATGCAATCCACTTTTTTCGTTAATTTAACAAAATAACATACCACGCATGCGCAAACCAGAGTCTTGATAGTCATCTCGTACCGAAAGTGAGGCACTTTGGACAGATTGTACATAGTAAAGCACACAGACACAAACAAAGAGAAGACGAGGCCGAGACATACTTTCGAAACAGACAAAACAATGAGCTGGGAACAAAGTTGAAAGTGGTAGTTTTAACTTGAAATCAAATTCGATAATTTAGAATGTTGTGTTGAAGGAGAGAGACATTTTTTACAAAACCAAATTGAGACGTTGCATTAAATAGAATATAACTTTATTCGATTTTGCTTTATTAAGCGACAAGTAAAGAAAGCACAAACATTAATTATTATTGCTTAATATATTAAAATGAAAATGTTAAAAAAGTGTTAAGAAATTAGAAACAGTAAAGTGTTTTATAAATTTATTACTTATGCTTTGAAAAATGAATAAGAATAGTAATAATAGTTGGCTTGTGGAAATAAGTATTCGATCGATGGTTGACCAAACTAGTTGACAGTGCTGCTTGAGTTAACACTGGTGCTTGACTTGGTAGTACTACTGACCTAGTAGTTCTCATTTGTAGAGACTTGTGAAAATTGTGGCGTCACTTGTGAGTTAGCTTGAACCTGTGACGATTGCAAACACACACGAATGCCCACTGCAAACCAAATGGCCAAAAGAACGCCAAAGATGATTAGTCGGAGCATCTTGAGCCAGTTGAGTCGTCTTGAGGTCTCGGTCATAGTAGTCGAGTTGGTACTGGTGATGGTACTTTCAGGGGAAGTATCGTTTTGCGTAGTAATCACGTCCACCTCAAACTCCTCGGTAATCATTCCTGGAGACGCTGGCTCACCAGTGTTGGGTCCTTTGGCTAAACCATTTTCTGAAATGTAATAAAACGATAAGATTACTATCCACTTTTCTCATTTACCCAACAAAATAACTTACCACTCATGCGCAAACCAGAGGTTGGATTGTCATCTCGTACCGAAATTGAGGCACTTTGGACAGATTGCACATAGTAAAGCACACAGACACACGCAAAGAGATGACGAAGAAGAGACATACTTTCGAAACTGACAAATCTGTGAGCTGAAAACAAAATAGAACGGGCAGTTTTTAAATTGAACATTCGATAATTTCGAATGTTGTGATGAAGAAGTGAGAAATTAAAAGAGAAAAATTTAGAATTTTACGTTTCAAGTGTCTAATTTTAACATTTTATTATAATATGAGAAATATTTAAAAAATCAAGTTTACATGTTATAGAATTTAAATTTTTAATATACAACATGTTGAGGAATATAAAAAAACATTAATTATCATGTCTAAATATGGATAAATGGATAAATTTTAACGAAGTTTTAAATTGAAAATTCTTTAAGATTCGTTTAAGATTCGATAAAAAGAATTTTAACCTTTTTAATTGGGCACAGGAGAAGCTGGAACTTGATTAAACAAAGAGGATTGAGGATTTTAATTTTTTAAAGTGTCATTTAGTGGAAGCGTAAACATTAATTATATTATTTCTAAAAAACTAAAATGAAAATGTCTAAACAGTTGAACAAAATACCTTTTATAAATGAACACAGCTAGAAACCGTTCAAAAAAAATATTATAATTGTTCAATAAAAAAATAGGTGTACGTGAAGTTGGGAATAACCTTGTTAACATTTTGAAATACTCATCATATAACAAAGAATAAAATTATTAATTTGAAAACAATATAAAAATGTAAACAAAACCATTTTTTGTAGAGAAAGGTACTGTAAACGTCTGAATTTCAGAGTGACGTTTTATTTTTTAATCCGCCTAAGACAACTTGGAATTTCTTTAAAACTATATATAAATAATTTAAAACCCTATAAAACAAGAAATCTAATAGAAATTAAAATATTTTGTAAAGTAATATTTGCGATTTAAATGGAAAGTAAAGAACTTGATAACACACCACGTTTTTTACTAGCCCTTCTTAAAACCTCTGAGAAACTTGCTTCAATTGTTTTCAGCCTAGAACAGCCTTGATGCACTTGAAAGATGTTGAAATAGGCAATGATAAATTGAAAACTTTTATATCAATTAATGACTTAATAGTGTTTGAATTAAAATTATTAATTTGAAAAACAAGAAAACTGAAAGAAACCCATTTTAAAAGGAACAGAACGTGATGCTTCTTAATTTCAGACTGACTTTTATTTTTAACTCATCAATGATAACTTGAAATTACTTTAAAGCTATGTTAATGAGTTAAAAAGCTATAAAACAGAAAATCTAATAAAAATAAAAATTTTAAATATGAAATATTTGCAAAGCAAAAGTAAAGAACTTGGAAAAACTCACACCACGTATTTAAACTAGCCCTGGCGTGAAACTCCCTAATAGTTTTCCAATGGGTAACCTGTTGAATGAACTCTGTCACATATCTCAACACTTTGAACTACATTTCTGGTAAAGATAATGAAGATTTTTAGTGAATTTAGGATTTAGTGCTTGAGACGCATAAAAAAATTGTAACTGTATTTAAAAAAAGAACCGATTTTGCGGTTTCAAAATAAATTTTAATGAAAATTTTAATTTAAATAAAAACTATTTAAAATTAGTTCTTGCAAAGACAGCTGTTGTAAAAATTTAAATTGTTATAATAAATAGTGGCAATAAACAAATGATTAAATATTTATTTGTAGATCTTAAGAAAAAAGTTGTTATATTTTTTCCTAATGATTCGGCGTTTTAACCTTTTTGAACACATAGTCAAGAAACTAGAGAATTTGAATAATCAAGTAAGTTTTTTAAATCAACTTTTTATTATTAAAATTCAGTAAAAATATAAATATAAAATTAATGTTTTCAATAAAACAAAACTGAATACAGTAATTTAATAAACCTTTTAAGTAAACTTACAAGTTTCAACTGTTAAATGAGCGTTGAAGTCTAAGTAAGTAATAAAATCTGTTACCTTTTAAAAAACGACTTGCTGATCTTTCATAATAAAATGGTTAACAAATATAATTTGAAGAAAAATAAATAAATAAAATAGAAGAGAGTTTTGCAAATTTATTGCTTATGCACTGTTGGCTTTGAAAAGGGAATAAGAATATTATGAATAGTTAGCTTGTGTAAATGAGTATTCGATCGATGGTTGAGCAAACTAGTTGACAGTGCTGCTTGAGTTAGCACTGGTGCTTGACTTGGTAGTACTACTGACCTAGTGGTCATGACTTGTAGACACTTCTGAGGATGGTGGCGCCACTTGTGAGTTAGCTTGGGCCTTTGACGATTGGTAATACAGAAAGATGCCCAATGCAATCCAAATGGCTAAAAGAACGCCAAAGATGATTAGTCGGAACAACTTGAGCCAGTTGAGTCGTCTTGAGGTCTCGGTCATGGTAGTCGAGTTAGTACTGGTGATGGTACTTTCAGAGGAAGTATCGTTTTGGTTGGTAATCTCGTCCTCCTCCACCTCCGAGGTAATCATTCCTGGATACAATGGCTCATCAGTGTTGGATCTTTTGACTAAAGCATTTTCTAAAAGGAAAAAATTATGATCAACTTTTCTCATTTACCCAACAAAATAACTTACCACGAATGCGCAAACCATAGTCTTGATTGTCATCTCGTACAGAAAGTGAGGCACTTTGGACAGATTGTAGATAGTAAAGCACACAGACACAAACAATGAGAAGAAGAGGCAGAGACATACTTTCGAAACAGACAAAAATGTGAGCTAGGAACAAAGTAGAATTGGCAGTTTTAACTTGAGATCAAGTTCCATAATTTCGAATGTTTTGATGGAAGAGAAAGCAAATTTTTTCAAAATCAAATTGAGACTTGGCATAAAATAGAATTATATACCTTTTTCCACTGTCGTAACATAGCAAATATTTTAATTTCCGGACGGATATTATTAAAAAATCTCACTTTAATGTTTTAAAAACACATTGCTCTATTTAGTGCACGATTAAAAAATAATGTTTATGTTTATGATATTTTACCATTAATATGCTGAAGAAAATAAATAAAAAACATTAATCTCAGTAATTTGTTAAAATAATTTATAAATATTTAAAAATATGAAATTATTCAATTAACATGTTAAACCTTTAATTATCGCGATACGATGTCGTAATTCAAAATTTGTATTTATTGTAAGACCTACTTGATTATCTACTTTTCGAAACTTTAAATGATTGAACAACTATCACAAGCACGAAATGTTGGGTTGAGTACTTCAATGTTGATCACCTGTAAGTAAACTGTGCAAATGCTAAAACCAGAACAAACAATCTACTATAATTGATATATAAAATACAATTTAAATTAAATTTGTTTGCCTTTTTGATTATCAGAAGAGGGACTAATTGATCAACTTCCTAATGATTCAAATCGTTTTAACCTTTCCTAATCAGCTTCTACTCTGGAATCAGTAATCAGTACTCTTGTTTGCAAGTTCAAGCCAACTCGAAAGTTAATAAAAAGCAACCATAAAGTCACCAATCCAGGTGGAGAGTTTGCGTTCTGGTGAAACAATGACCTTAACTTGGCATAGGCACAAAAATGTCAAAATCCAAATACATGTAGACCTTATTTTAAATTTATATTTTAATCAAGTTTTATCTCTATTGTCATAATTGTAGTCGATTGATTGAGGGCTAGTGTTGAGACAGAATGTTAGAAGAAATGTTTATTACCTGTAGTAAACATTGGGAGAGTTGTATCCAGTATTAGCCAAACAATTTACAATTGGCATACAAATATAAGTTAAACGAGTTTTACCTTTTTTAATAATCTCAAAGAATGACAAGATGGAAGGTTGGTCATTGTTGTGTGTTTGCTCAAATTTTTAGTTCAAATAGTTTGTTTACCTATACCGACAACGATTGCAGTACACAATGGTGAGTTGAGAACTTTCGTTGAACTGTTTTTAGCATTTATTATTTTAAATCAATCAAATATACAAATTAATGTTTCAAAAGTGTTTTCAATAAAATTATCAATTTTAAAACAATATAAAACTTAAATAAAACCATTTTTGTACTGAGATTCGACAAACTACTTAATTTCTGACTGACTTTTTATTTTTTAATTCTTTAAAAACAAATTGGAATTTCTTTAAAATCATATCAATGAGTTAAACCCTTGTAAATCAAGAAATCTAATAGCAATCATATTAATGTTATAAAGTAATTTTTGAAATTTAAATGCAAAGTAAAGAACTTTGAAAACACCATTTAAGTAGTCATGCGTAAAATTCCTGAGAAACATGCTTCAATTGTTTTCCAATTAGCGATCTGTTGAGTAAAATCTGCACTAACAAAGAAGTGTTACATTTCTAGTAAATGTCAAGAAGATTTTTTAATGGATTTAGGATTTAGAGCGTGAGTCGCATTTAAAAAGTGTTTCTGTAATTGAAAAAGAATCGATTTTAAGATTTGAGAATAAATTTAAATGAAAATTTTAATTTTAATAAAAACCTTTAAAATTATTCCCCCATATGAAAGATGGTGCAAAATTTAAATAATAAACAAAACGATTAAATATATATCCTAAGATCCTAAGAAAAAGTTGCTCTAAATAAAAAAACAAAACCTTAGCACAAAAACTTTCTATTTTAAGTTGATTGATATAGGTAGGGAAAATGTTTGAAGAAATATTTATTACATGAACCTGAACTATTGAAATTGTGAAACCAGAATAAAATAAACAATTTAAAAATTGATATATAAAAAATATAAGTAAATTGAATCGTACTTTTTCTAAAAATCTCAAAAGGTGAAGAGGTAAATACGAGGTAAATACGAACCCACAAAAAATTTCAAAATTAAGATTGGTTGTAATCATCAGTTTGCTAAAATTTTTAGAACAGCCTTGAAGCGCTTGAAACATGTTGAAGTAAGCAATGATAAATTGAAAACTTTTTAAAAGTCGATATATCAATTAATGACGTAATAGTGTTTTTATTAAAGTTAACAATTTGAAAAACAATAAAACGAAAAAACCCCCATTTTAAAAAAGAACAGAACGTGATGCTTCATACTTTCAGACTGACTTTATTTTTAACTCACCTATGATAACTAGAAATTAACTCAGAAACTTATCAAATTGGAAATCTAAAAGAAATATAATCATTTTATAAAGAAACATTTGCAATTTAAATGTTAAGTTAAGGACTTTGAAAAATTCACATTACCAATGTCACCCGGCAGTAAATCTCTCATGTAAACTTGCTTAAGTAGTTTTCTTATGCGTGATCTGTTGAGTGAAATCTACATTAAGGGTTATTTTTCAAGTAAAGTTAAGATTTTTAATAAATTTAGGATTTAATTCTTGAGAAGCATTATAAAAAATGTGATTGCACGAATCTATTTTGTGATTTGAGAATAAATTTAAACAAAAAATTTAATTTGAGTAAAAAAACCTTTAAAATCAGCACGTTCAGAGAGATCTGGTTTAACATTTGTAATAATAAACAAAACCATTAAATAGATATCCGTGAATATTATGAAAAAATTGTTCTACTTTTCTTATTGATTTAGCGTTTTAACCTTTTTAATTGAGTAGTAAATCATGGGTTTAAAAGATACTAAGTAAACTTAAGTGAACAATTAGTGTTGAATTGATGTTTTTATTTACCTATTAGAAATTTGAATAAGTCAAATATTTAACCAATCAGAATCTAAAGAAAAACTAAATTGTGACTACAAATTAAGTGAATTGCACAAAGTAAAATAGTCTTGCTTAACCGTATAAAAAATATATCAATTTCAAGCTACCATTTTTACCAACCTAAGAATCAGCGCACAAAAGCGTCTAAAAAGTTAAAAACATTATAACAAAACTTTCTATTTTAATCATGCAAAGTGGTCGGACTCTCAATTGTTGGAAATAATACTTTGAGTGCACTATGCTAATATAAAAACGAGTCAAAAATACATGCCTGTATCTTCATACATATACGCGCGTGCGCAGAACGCAGAACTGCTTGAAGTATGCAAGTTTTTTAAAATCAGATTTAAACAGTTAGACAATTTGTTACCTTTATAAATGAACATGTCGAACTACACACTGAAAAAATATAATTGTTCAATAAAAAAAAATGTTTAAGTGAAGTTGGAATAAACTTTGCAACCATTTTGAAATTGCAAGATTTGGAAGGTTGGTCATTGTTATCTATTCGTTAAAATTTTTAAAATAATTTGTTAACCTATACTAAAGCCGGTTGCAATACACAATGATGATCTGAGAAATTTCAATGAACTGTTTTTATTTATTATTAATAAATCAAATATGTAAATAAATGTTTCAAAAGTTTTTTTTAATAAAATTATCAATTTTAAAACAATATAAAACGTAAATAAAACCATTTTTATAGAGAAAGAAACTCGCGAAATCATAATTTCAGACTGACTTTTTATTTTTAATTTGTCAAAGATAACTTGAAATTACTTGCGGGCTAGATTAATGAATTAAAAACTTATAAAATGGGAAATCAAATAAAAATATTTAATAAGAAATATTTGCAAAACAAAAGTAAAGAACTTGGAAAAACTCATACCGCGTATTTGAACGCGCGTGAAACTCCTAATAGTTTTCCAATGGGTAACCTGTTGATCGAACTCTGTACTACATTTCTGGTAAAGATAAAGAATTTAGGATTTAGTGTTTGAAACGCATTAAAAATGTGTAACTGCATTTGAAAAAGAACCGATTTCGCGATTTGAGAATAAATTTTCAGGAAAATTTTAATTTAAATAAAAACTCTTTAAAATTAGTTCGTGCAAAGACAACTGTTGTAACTCGTAAAAATTTAAATAGTTGTAATAAATAATAGAAATAAACAAATGATTAAGTATTTATTCGTAGATTTTAAGAAAAAGTTGTTTTACTTTTCCTAATGATTCAGCATTTTAACCATTTTGAAGAATAGCCAAGAAACAAGAGAATTTAAATAATCAAGTAAGTTTTTTAAACCAACTTTTCTTATTAAAATCAGTAAATCAAAATATTAATGTTTTCAATAAGACAAAACTGAATACAGTACAATAAACCTTTTAAGGAAACTTAGGTCAAGTGTCAAGTGTTAAGTAAATGTTGAAGTCTATAGACTATAAGTCTATAAGTAGTCTATAAGTAAGTAATAAATTTTGTTACCTTTTAAAAAACGATTTGAAAGCCATTCCCTTGAAACCGTTAACAAATATAATTTGAAAAAATTAAATATATAAAATAGAAGAGAATTTTTACAAATTTATTGCTTATGAATTGTCAGCTTTGAAAAAGCTAATAAGAATAGTAATAATAGTTGGCTTGTGGAAATGAGTACTCGATCGATGGTTGGCCAAACTAGTTGACAGTGCTGCTTGAGTTAAGAATGGTGCTTGACTTGGTTGTTCTACTGACCTAGTGGTCATGACTAGTAGAGACTTCTGAGGATGGTGGCGCCACTTGTGAGTTAGCTTAAACCTGTGACGATTGGCAATGCAGACAAATGCCCACTGCAATCCAAATGACAAAAAGAACGCCAAAGATGATCAATCGGAGCATCTTGAGCCAGTTGAGTCGTCTTGAGGTCTCGGTCATTGTAGTCGAGTTGGTACTGGTGATGGTACTTTCAGTGGAAGTATCGTCTTGAGTAGTAATCTTGTCCACCTCCACCTCCGAGGTAATCATTCCAGGGGAAAATGGCTCATCAGTGTTGGGTCCTTTGAATAGAGTTTTTTCTGGAATGAAATGAAACAAGACGAATGCAATCGACTTTTGTCGTTAATTTAACAAAATAACTTACCGCTCATGCGTAAACTAGAGTTAGGATTGTCATTTCGTACCGAAAGTGAGGCACTTTGGACAGATTGCACATAGTAAAGCACACAGACAAAAACAATGAGAAGACGAGTGAGAGACATACTTTCGAAACAGACAAAACAATGAGCTGAGAACAAAGTTGAAAGTGGTGGTTTTAACTTGAGATCAAATTCGATAATTTCGAATGTTGTGATGAAAGAGAGAGAGAGAAAGACATCTTTGCAAAACAAATTGACATTTTGCATAAAATATAATAAAACCTTTTTCCTTGTCACAAGGTCAATATTAACATTTGTCGAAAGGAGATATTAGAAAAATCAGATATTATATTTAAAAACATGAAATTAAGATAAAACTTTAAGTATCAAAGTACAATTTCGATAGTCAAAAGTTTGTATTCATTGTATGACCATTTGTTAATCAACATTGCAAACTATTGAAAAATGTCAAAATATGACATTTTGTATTATAGAATTTATGTTTTAATAAGCGACATATAGATGAATCGCAAACATTAATTATTATTGATAAATGAATTAAAATGGAAATGTATAAAAATGAAAACAAAATAGCTACCTTTATAAATAAAACGGAGGACAAAATCATTTAAAAATCTAAATCAGCAACCAAAGGACCACTAATGAGGACAGTTTTATCATATTTAGGCACAAAAAGTTTAGAAACAAAATGCATATACCTCATCATAGATTAATATCTTAATCGGGTCTCTTCTCTATTGTTGGAAATGAAGTCGATTGATATGGTTAGGGTAGATAAAGAATGTTTAAAGAAATATTTATCACCTGTAGTCATCTTTGAATCCAAGCAAGAAAAGTAATTTAAAATTTATATTTAAACAATTTAAAAGGTATATAAAAATAATTTTAAGAAAATAAATTTACCTTTTCGTTAATCTCGAAGGGAAAAAAGAATTGAATAATAAAATTTTGTGAATAACCTTGAAACGCTTGAAACTTATGGCAATACACAACTTTGAGCTGAGAACATTCATATCGACAAGAGTTTTTAGCATTTTGTTAATTTAAATAAAGTAAATATTGCAACTAGTGTTTTAAAGGTATTTTCAATGAAATTATAATTTTTAAAATATTAAATAAAAACCATTTTTTGATAAAAGAGCATCAAAATCGTAATTTTAGACTGACCTTTTATTTTAAATTCATCGAAAAAAACAATTGGAATTACTTTAAAACTTTATCCATGAATTGAAAACCAATAAAATAAGAAATTTAATAGAAATCAAATTATTTTATAAAGAAATATTTGTGATTTAAATGCAAAACAAAAACTTGAAAACACGAAGTTTGTGAAAAGCCCTCAAATGAAACTTGCTTCAATAGTTATGAAATGCGCAATCTGTTGAAAGAAATCTACACTAAATATTACATTTCTAGTAAAGATAAAGAAGATTTTTAATGAATTTAGGATTCAGTGCTTGAGACGCATTAAAAAGTGTAATTCCATTTGAATAAGAATCTAATTTATCGATTTAAGAATAATCTTTAATGAAAATTTAAATTTTTATTAACCTGTAAAAGTAATTCGTGTAGGAAAAGTTGCTGCAAAATCTAAAAAATGTAAACCCGATTAAATATATATATCTTAAGAAAAAGTTGTTCTACTTTTCTTAATGATTCAACGTTTAAACCTTTTTAATAGAGACTAGAACAACTGATACAGTTAAACTTCATAAATCAAGAAATTAAAAAAACTTTTTTATAACTAAATAAAACAAAACTGTACTTTAAAAAACTTTCTAAGCAAAATTATTAAAATGTAAAGTATTAAATAAATGCTGACGTTTAAGTAAGTAATAAATTCAGTTACCTTTGAAAACGAACTCGCGTAACTATCCACTTTGGTAAATATAATTAAAATAAATAAATAAAAATGTCAATAAATTATTTAAATAAAATTTTAGTAACGAATCATTTCTAATTAAAAATACAATTCATTTTACAGAGCGGTAATTTTTTACCTTAAAGTGAGAAATTTAAATAAGTAAAATATCTAACAAAACAGAATTTTAAAAAAATATTTATGCGACTGCAAATAAAGTGAATACCACAAAACAAAATAGTTTAGTTTAATCATATAAAAGTATATATCAACTACTACAAATGAGTCACCAATATACCAACCTTATCAAAGGCATAAGCACACAAAAGTGTCCAAAAAATAAAACCTTATCACACAAAACTTTCTATTTTAATCATACCAAGTAGTGGTTTTGTCTCTCCAATTGTCGGAAACAATAGTTGAGTGCACTATGCTAATAAAAAGAGTATTAAAAATACATACCTGTATCTCCATACATCTACGCGCATGCGCACACAATCCCAACTTCGTGTATATAAAATACACATTAAATTTAGAATCACATATAACCCAACGGTACAGCAACCAAAGTGTACCACAATTTATATAAAAAAAACTTGCAACTTAGAAGAAGTTATCAATATAGAAAAAATGAGCGACACTGAAGACGCTGATAATTTCTTCCTTAGTTTCCGTCAACCCGGAAAAGTGAAAGTAGAAAATGTGAATGAAGTCAAGGTGGAGGATTCGGAAGAATCGGACAAGGAAAATGTACCAGATTTGGAGGAATCGAAAGTTGATGAACAAAATGCTTCAAATGAAGAAAACCCCAAAGAATTTATTGAAGCAAACACCGATCTTCAGGAAGTAAAGGTTGAAAAACCAACTTCAACTTCGAAAAAGACTACCAAAAAGAGTTCTAAATCAAGTAAGAATATTCCCGCACCTAAATTGGCCGACAGCGACGACGATGACTGGGATCCAAACAGACCGGTACCCGAGTACAACATTCTTCTGTTGGGTGAAACTGGGGCCGGTAAGTCGACAACCATAAACGCATTCGCAAACTACCTGAAGTATGCAAGCTTTGAAGAGGCCAAAACTGACGAGTTTGCTCACTTGATTCCGTCTAAATTTACACTGCCCGATCCGGACACTGGTGAACCGATTGATATTCAATCGGGTGCTGATGATAATGAGAAGCACGGGGATGGGGCTTCGAGTACTCAGTCACCGGTGGCTTACACTTTCAGGATGAAGGATCGACTGTTGCGGATCATTGATACTCCTGGAATGGGAGATACTCAGGTAGGTGGTTTTGGGTATTCTTGGGATCTTTAGGATCCTAGGATTTTTAGGATTCATAAGATTTTTAGGATTCGTATGATTCGTATGATTCATGTCCTAAACGCCTATTTCTAGGGTGTCGAAATTGACAAGGAGAATTTCGACAAAATCCTTGCTCATCTCCACAACTACAAACACTTGCACGGTATTTGTTTGTTGATGAAATCAAACGAAACCCGCAAAACTGCCTTCTTCCGGTACTGTATTACTGAACTGTTGACTCATCTGCACAAGAGTGCATGCTTGAATATAGTTTTCTGCTTCACCTTTTCGCGTAACTCTTTCTACGGTCCTGGTGAGGGTTATGCTACGTTGAGAGGTTTCTTGCAGAATGATTTAAAGGAAGTTCAGTTGAAGTTGAAGCCTAATCACAATTGCTACTTTATCGACAATGAGGCTTATCGATTTTTGGTGGCCCAAAAGAAGGGCTATCCTTTTCCGGACGATCAAGAGGCTTCGTACAAGGACAGCTGGCTTAAATCGGTTGCTCAGAGTAATGCAATGTGGAACTATATCCAGGCACTAACACCACATAACCTGGATAGTACCTGTTCGCTCAATAATGCCCGGAAACTCATTTTAGAGTTGGCAGAACCGATGGTGCAACTGCAGAAGAATATCAACGCAAACATTGCGCACATCAAGTCGGAAGAGCAGCAATTTAGAGATTCTACTGAGAACAAGGAAATGCTAGCAAAAAGTCTAACTTTGGAAGTAGATGACCTAGAAATGGAACCACTTGGGTATCCTAGAACTGTGTGCACTGCAGCAAAGTGCACAGAGGTGATCAAATACCAAGGAGCAGAGAAAATCAACTACAAAACCCACTGCCATCCACACTGTTACCTGAATAGCGTTACCATTAATTCTGTTGGTGAGCTTCAAACACTAAAAAATCATTTAGCTAACGTTTGAGTCCATACAGGTGATCCAATTTTGAAAGGCTGCACTGCAATGGGCGGACAAACTCATTGCCGTAAATGTGGCTGTCCGTGGCAGGTGCACATGCACGTTCAAGTAGAGTACATTAAGGTGAAACGAACGATTATCGACTCGAACAAGGAGAAGGAATTCAAAAACACAGAAGAAGCCATTCAGGTAATTGAGAAAGGACTGAAGATCATGCGAAATGTTGTGAAGGAATATGAGAAGGAGTACAAAGTTATCCAGAATGTGAGCTCAAAGTTTGCGTACATTTTGATTTCAAACTCAAATACGGTAAGGTTTAGTTCCATTTATAATAAATTATAATTTAAAGCTTTACATAGCCGTACAACCGATTCATTGAGCCGTACCTGGACCTACTAATGGACGAAGAAATGAAGAAAATCTACGCTGTTGCTGATTATCCTCGAACAGTGTACGAATCTCTCAAAAAGATGAAGGAGACCCACCAGGAGAATGTACGAATCCTGACCGAAGCAATCAACAACAAATCACAACAAAATGTCCGACTGGAAGACATTTACAATTACAGGGATGAGTTGTATGCCCTCAAACACAGTGGACCCCAATTCGTCCAAATGATGCAGACTTCAAAATGGGCAAAGAAGAAGGAGTTTAAAATGATGAAGGAGCAGGGACTCGATTTGACCCATGTTGTGAAGAACCCTGCGAATTCTGTTAAGAACACTGCAAAGAAGTGGGCTTCCGGAATATTTGGAAATTCGGGAAATTCGAGCGGAACTAGTGGATCTTTCAATAGAAACAACAACAGCAACAGTAGTTTCAAGACTTCAGGACCAAAAGGACCAAAGTACTCCCAGAACGGTCAATCGAAATTTTCGCAAGACAATCAACATCAACAGCAACAAACTCAACAGCACTACGACGCCAACTACAAGTGCTTCATATGCGAGGATCCGCATAAGACAATTTTCTGTAAGAAATTTACACCTGACGTTCGTGGTGTGATTGTGTCACACAAAAATCTGTGTCCAATTTGTCTTATACCGGGACATGAGTTGATTGACTGTATCAACGATTACAAGTGTCCCGTGTGTAAGGGTAAGCACTCGATTGTGATTTGTACTAAAAATCCTGGTAAAAACTCAAGTGCCGGTGCTGGTGGACACGGAAATTCCAATGGCGGAAGTAATCCAAACCGAAATTTGGGTAACAATTGGAGAAACGGCAAGAAGAAAAGACAACAGCAATAAGTCATGTCTTTTTGTTTGTAACAATTTAAAGTCGTTTGTTCAATAAACTCTTTGATCGTAAATGTCGAGTGAACTAGATTTGTACTTAAACAATGTGATTAAGCTCGATTTTTGAGTACTCAGAATTGATGATTCATCATTTCACTTCCCAAAAAGATCACAAAAAGGTTGTTTGATTTGATTGGATTATATAACTCAAGTGTCAATTTCCGTCAATTTTGTCAGGCATAAAGCCACACAAGTTAAGTAATACAACCAGTGAACCTACAAATACTGTACTCTTCTTGTCACAAAGTTGTCACGATTCCTGGCGCCAAATGACAATAGTCGAGAGCACAATTGAGCTATTGCACGTCTAGACCGTCACTTTTTCGACGGAATTTTACTGTTTGATCACTAAATCTCTACTTTTAGAGTGCCTATGATAACAAGTGTGTTCGCAATTAACTCCCCTCACTTGTTAGTAGTGTAGTGTCGATACTAATATGCAAATCTTAGATGGAATGATTTGAAGGCGCCACCAATTTAGTGAGTGCAATCAACCTCACCAAAATTCCTGCTAAAAACACAATCGTAAATACAATTTTGTGTACATTGTTCCGTTGGATTGTACATTGTACAACAACAAGTTTGTGATAAACAGTCTGTTCTATTTTTGTTGGTGTTGTTGACTTTCTCTTCCGTCTTGTGCACTTTCCTTATCATCACCATTTCCACCTTTGTACTTGATTTTGATATCAATGTTTGCGCACACTGCGCGCTCTCACTATTTACAATGGCATTAGCATTAGATTTTTGCTATTATTTGCACAAAATGTCATTTTGCGCACACTTTTGCGATTGAATCATTTCAAGAATTTTTCTAAACAGAGACATCATGCAAGCAATGAAAGGCTTAAAAGATTTTTTATTCGGTAAATCAAAACACGAATCGTCCTCTTCTTCTTCCACATCATCGGAAACAGTTATGCAATCTCCGCCCCCACAAAATCATGGTTCACTGAGCGGAAGTAAAAAGAAAAAGTATCAACGGAAAAACAAGCAGAAACAGAAACAAGTACAACAACAGCCGCGGGTTTCTGAAGGAAAGAAAGAGAAAAATGATGTAAGTCAAACGATCAATCCAGAACAACAAAATGGGCTCGACAAACAAGAGCAATCAAACACCCAGCCAAATGTCAATTTGAAAGAGAATGAAGGCAATTTGTTTGAAGAAAAGCCGATTTTGTCATCAAATGGCGCGAAACCCAAGCAACAGAAAAACGATAAAGCAGACAAAGCAGCGGAAACACCAACCAAAGAATCAGAAACTGATAAAACTTTACCCAAAGTTTCACAAAAGGCCGAATCTAATTCAAAATCAAATCAAAACCAATTGGAAATCGATTTGAATCAAATTGAATCGAAAATGAATTCAAACAATTCGAGCAAAACCAGTCCAGTAAATGTCGCTAATTTGAGTCTACTTGAAACTGAATTGGAAGATTTGGGCTTCATTGATGAAAGCGGTAAAACTGAAACTAAAGCAGATAAAGTAAGTTTGTTTTAATTTTTTATTTATGATCTAATTTAATTAATAATTTACATTTTAGAGTGAGAAAAAAACGAAAAAGACTTCCAAAAAGAAAAAGGAAGTACTTTTGATTGATTTGGGTGATAATGAAGAAGATGATGAAACTGACGAAGAGGAGGAGGATGAAGATGAAAATGAAGAGGAAAACGAAAATGAAAATCAAAGTGAAAATGAGGATGAGGATGAAGAGATTCCCGATGAAAAGCAATACGAGTCTTCGAGTGTTTCGAGTATAGAGGTTGATCACTACTCTGAGGATGAAGAGGATGATGAAATTCATGTTTCCGATTACGATCAGAAATCGAATGCTTCCGATGACTCAAAACTGCCCACATACAACATTTTACTGTTGGGTGAAACAGGCGCGGGTAAATCAACCACTATAAACGCATTTGCAAACTATCTGCGTTATGCAAGTTTCGATGACGCAATTGACAGTAAATTTACTCAACTGATTCCGTCGAAATTTGTTCTGCCCAATCCGGAAACTGGTGAACCGTTTGTGATTCAATCTGGCTCGGATGACAACGAGTGTCAGGTGAATGATGGCAATTCGAATACACAATCGCCCATGGGATACACTTTCCGGACTCGGGATCGTATGATCCGGATAATTGACACTCCAGGTATGGGTGACACTCGTGGGGTTGAGATTGATAAGAAAAATTTTGATAAAATTCTAAGTTACTTGAACTATCATAAAGATTTGCACGGAATTTGTATTCTGATCAAGTCAAATGAGACGAGGAAGACAGCTTCGTTCCGTTATTGTATCAGTGAACTGTTGACACATTTGCACAAAAGTGCTTGTAAGAACATAGTTTTCTGCTTCACATTTGGACGGAATTCGTTCTATGGTCCGGGAGAAGGATTCGCAATTCTGCGAGGTTTCCTCAAGAATGAACTCAAAGAAGCAAATCTTGAACTCAAAACGGGTGTTAACTGTTTCTTTATAGACAATGAAGCGTACCGCTTTCTGGTTGCCAAGAAACAGGGCTACCCATTTCCGGACTATCAAGAAAATCTCTACCGGGAAAGTTGGAATAAATCTGTCCGTCAAACACAGACAATGATTGGCAAGTTGATCAAACTCGAGCCCCACAATCTACGTCAAACCACATCTTTGAATCATGCACGAAAGTTGATCATGGAACTCGCAGAACCGATGGTACAGCTACAGAAGGTGATTCATCAAAATGTCGAAAAAATCAAAGTGTACGATAAAAAGTTGAAACAATCGAGTAAATCGAAAAACAAGATAATGCCAAATATGACACTTGAAATTGATGAACTACAGTTGCGACCACTGGAGAATCCCAAAACGGTTTGTACCTCCAAGAATTGTACCGATGTGATGGTGGTGAATGGTGAACAAAAGATTGTGTACAAGACTGTTTGTCACAATAAGTGTTTCGTTCCGGGAGTTCACTCAAATACTGTTGGTACGTGTGCATATTGTTTTCTTTAATTTACAAACAAAAAATTACCAAAAATTTTTATCTCCTATACAGGTGACCCATACATTGAAGCATGCGAAGTGATGCATAGTCAGACCAATTTGTGCAGAAAATGTGGATGCCACTGGAAGAAGCATATGCACCAGTCACACGAATATGTCACAGTCCACCGAACGGTTGTAGATGAGAATCTACAAAGACAACTCTTCAATGCCAACAACTGTATCAGTGAAAGCAAAGACGCATTAGATGGACTGAAAAAGATGGTTTCCGATTATCAGAAAGAGCTCAAAGTGATTCGACTGGTTGCGGCCAAATTTGGCTACATGTTGAATCGAAATTCAAATACGGTAATGACAAATCATCATGTAATACATAAATTTTCATAATTTTTTTACATCAATTTAGTCATTCAACAAATTCATCGAGCCTTATATTGACAAATTGATTGGTGAAGAGGAGAAAATGCTCAACGCTGTGCAAAACTATCCACGAACCAACTTGAATTTGTTGCACAAAATCAAAGAACAACATGAACGAGATGTTTTGGAGCTGATCCAAGCAATAGAAAACGAAACTCAAGAGCAAGTCTATCTCAAAGACATTCCTCGATTGAGGGCGGAATTGTTTCGGCTGAAACATACGGGATCACAGTTTAAGCAAATGTTGCACAGTACTGGACTCACTCAGGAACATGCGTTTACATTTCAGGAAAAAGTTGGTTTGAAATTTAATGAAGACGAAAATGAAGAAGAGGAAAACGTTGTAAACACGGAAAATGATGATGACATTTAATTGATTGCAAATTTGATTTACTAAAGATTTTGTATATCTTAAATTTATTAATAACTTACGTTGCTAGTTTATTAGTTAAACTTATCTAATTTTGCCTTAAAAACATCAATTGCAGTAATAACTACATTTCAATAAGTCGTGATTGACATTACAAAAAACGATAGACAGCCAAATACGTGAACATGAATAGTGAATTTCAATTGACAAAAGTTTTTACGTCAATAAGGTTACGAAGAATATAATGTCAATGTACTCTGTACTCGTAAAGCCAATTTTGAATAGAAAAAATCTAAAATACATAAATAACAAACTATTTTTAAAGTAAAAAATTAAAAACTATATTAACAGAGCACTTTATTTAAGGCATCCCACTTGCAATTAAGATTTAAATTTAAAAATCTGATAATTTTCAAAATTAAATTCTTTTTCAATTACGTAGATCAATGACAGTCAAAAGTAAATTGCTTTATCTCATTTGAAGCATATAGCATAATATCATAAGTCAATAAAGTGTTCATAAAGTCACGTTGCAATCTCATGACTTATTAAATGTCTTATCTATGACAATGGCAAATCTATTTTAGCATTAAGAAGTTGGCAGTTTGACTGTCTATTTTGAATTGTACAGAGCTAATACAAATGCAAATACACAAGATTAATTTTGCCATTGCAATCGACAAATATCCTACAGTTCGTATTACTACTACTGTATTTTTGGATTATACATATAATTTAGATCGCCTGGCAGTGCGTTCATTGCAGTAACACAATATATGTTATCAACGGTTAGGTACACGCTGTGTACTACACAGTACAGCCAACGCCTGTTCCTACTTGCCACTGATCTGTGCCTGTTCCTATTTGGGTTAGTTACTTGGGAATGTTGAAATGCAGAAATGCTAAGAATCTTTAGACGTTGCAGTAATAAAACATTTTTCTATACAAAACTATTTTCAAATTTTTCTAAACCTTTGCAAAAATTGTTCACTACCATGCAAAATTTTGTATCAAATCATTCATCTATTTTCAACATCCTATTGATCGGGAAGAATGACTACTTGAAATCACTAACCCTCAATGCGTTGACAAACTATTTAAAACATCCTCCAGATCATGATTGGGAAAAAGAAGCAATCAAATTGATTGATTTAATTCCAATGAATGTAAACTTTTTTGACAAGAAATCACGCAAAAGTAAATCAATTGATTTTGGTAAAACTGTAGAAGCCGCTTCTACAACAACATTAAAATGTCATCTATTGATTAACTCGAGTGATTATTCAAGGTATGTAATTCGCATTATAGAAGTTCCCGAAAATGATCCAAAATCGCAAATTATTAAAATTCACAAACTGTGTGGCACACTTCATGGAATTTTGTATTTGATCACAGGTGATCACACAGATTTTTTCATAAACAAGTTCAAACCATTTTTGAGTGCTTTAACCCAATCTGCTGTGAAAAACGTTGTATTTTGTTTCACTTTCAACCAACAACCTGATTATAACATTGAAGAAATCAAGCGACAATTTAACAGCGAATTGGTGCCATTCAAAATTCAACTTAGAGAGGGAACGAATTGTTTTGAGATTAACTGTGAGCCTTTTCAGCAAGTGTTGGAAAATGAAAGAGGTTTTTATAAATTTCTGAAAAGAGACAGAAATAGTTGGAAAGAGGCACAGGCGAATGCTAAAACAATTTTGGGTAGAATTTCGACCAAAGAGCCATGTATTATATACAATCTTGAAGAATATTCAATTGCCGAAAATTCAAAATATTTTTTTGACATCATTGAAAAATCGGCGACAAACTTGGAAGTGATGATCAATGAAAAAGAAGAAGGAATTGTGTTGGAAGCAAAACGTTTTGAAAACTTTAAAAATAAAAATCGGAACACCAATTTGTATAAGACAATTTTGACTAAAATCGAGAGCAACCATGATGAAATTAAAGAATGCCTTAAAGAACTTAATGAACTAAAAAAATGCACACAAGAATTTGTTAAATTTATTTTTTCAAAGTTAAATCAGGTTTGAATTTACTGGTAAAAACAATTTTGTAATCCATTTTTTATTATTAATATTTAGAATGTTAAAAAATTCATTACTCTGTTTATACTGCAATTTTTATCTTCGGGTAAAACGGAAAATAAGAAAACTAAAACTGAACTAAAACCCGGCGAAGATGGTTCTGATGGAGAATTGCAAAATTTAATCGATTCAATTAAAATCAAAAGTATTGAGCCAGAAGAAATTATCAATTCATTAACTAAATTGTCTCTATTGAAGATTTCTGGAAAATATTTTAACAAAAATTTCAATTATTTTCAAACAAAACCAGTTAATAATACATCTTTAAAGCAAATTTTAGATTTGGTTGGGCGAGTTTTTGCAAAGATAGTACACCTTGAAATGTGTTTAGATGTATTCCGGAAATCAGTGAGAGGAATAGAGAATTCAGATAAATTCAAAATTAGAATTGTTTGTATCAAGAGTATCTTAAATCAAAAATTTTGTCACGAAGAATGTGAATGTGAAGAAAAAGATATTGTACTTAATGTTCAAGGTAAGTGAGTTTTATATTTATTGTGTAAATAAATTATGAATATTTTTAGGTCATCCAAGTGCACAAAAATGCAAAACAATTGACGCTGGCTCAAAACAATGCACAAAGTGTAATTACTCTTGGACAGAACATGTGCACAAGACAACTAAAGATTTAGAAGATTTTTTGAAGGAATTAATCAAATTGTACAATGATGAGAACAATGTTATCAAAAATGTTGCGGCAAAATTTGACTATCTATTAATGAAACATTCACAAAAGGTCAGCATTTTTAGTATTAACCAAAATTAGTTTTAATATCTCAATCAATATTTGTACTCTTTTACAGTGCTTAAACGATTATATGGACCAATATTTGAGTAACCAATCGAAAGATTCTTTAAACAAACTCAAAAATGAACACTGGAAAAATGTGCTGAAATTGATTGATAGCAATGAAAAAGTTGAACTGACTGACATACCTGAGCTTTGTGATGAACTGTTCCAATTGAAAAGAAGTGGAAAGTATTTCAAACCCGTCAAACAAGATGCAAATATGACAAATTCAAATGCAATACCCGGCATTGTGCAACAAAAGCCAATTTGCTCAACAAGCTCTAACAGCGAGAACACTTCAAATATTTAAATCATTTGATATTGCGTTACTCTAATAAAATGTGCACCATTTCAATTGCACAGCATTTGATATTATTTTAAGTCTTGTTGAGTAAAATAAAATCATTATAGTTCACTTTGGTGTGTTAAAAATGATTACAAAATTACCTTTTTAAAAGTAAAATAAAAAATTTTTGTATTATTTATAGTTGAATTATTACTAATAACATCCAAATTATGTCATCAAAGAGATGAAGCAATTTATCAGTCACGAAAAGGATAAAATTGAACTGGGTTTAAACCTAAATCAAAAGTGTCTAACAAAAGTTTAATCAATAACTAAAGTTGCAATTAGATTTACAAACGATTGCAAACGGGTTTTGTATCGCATAGATAACCAACTAAAATTGCACAAGACAAGTTGTGAGTATCTTCAATGGTCTATTAATAGAAGTGGGAACGAGAAAATAAACAAACAGGATAAGACCAAAAGCATTTATTAATGAAAATAAAATAAAAAACAGAGAAACGAAATCTTCAATACAAAAATAGTGGATAAGATGATCGTGCCAGTTAATGAGGAGAAATCGACATGGGATTCGGTCGGAATGTGGTTTGAACTTGGTCGTAATCTATAACTCACAAACTGCCTAAACACTCATTTTCTCTCGACAGTCTTCTAGACTGTATTAAAAAATTAATCAAAATTGGTTAGTGTTTGGAAGGAATGTGGTTTGAACTTGGTCGTAATCAGGCAGAAAATTGTCTTCAGTTTATCGCCAACAAGCAAGAAAGCATAGGGAAACAGAAGGAGCAGCTAGATGGCTAGAGTTCTGTCCTCATCGCACGACCAGACCGAAGTGAGACTAAAGAAAAAGTGACTTTCTTCGCGTCTGCAAAGTGTTTTTATAAGACATTCTTCTAGTCAAGCTCAAAACCACGTCCACAATGCTAAGGGGGAGAATCACTGTGAAACCTCTAAACATGATAGGCTTTACTAGGGCTCGGTAGAGCTGAAGCTATGTTTGACCATGCCCTGTGAGTTGTGTATTAGCTTTCTAGTGTACCACTCGAAATTGATTGGCAAAGCAGTAAACAAGCTCAAAATTTTTGATAAAAAAGCTCAAAAATCGTACGAGAAAAGTCGATGTGACTCATTCAGTAAGAAACCGATTATGTAAACTACTCGGTTAAAGTCTCTCATCGTAGTACTAAAACGATTGTTTGAGAAACACTGTACATAAAATCATGTGATGCGCCACTCGAGATTACATTAGCTTTCAATTACGTATAATAACCAAAAATGTATAACGTGTACAAAGCAATGATTGTACACTTTTTCATACTTGTCTACTAAATTGTCTCAAAATAGATCACAAATAATGTCAAATTTTAATTTTGAATCAATTATTAATCTGCTGTTTATTGGCGAGTCAAATGCCGACAAATCGTCCATAATAAACGCATTTGCAAATTTTCTCTATTTTGATTCATTTAGTGAAACAAACGCTGCAGAGAAATTGATTCAACTTGTTCCATCAAAAGGAAGCACTATTTTGATGAATCCAGAAACGTTTGAGGAATTTGAAATTCATGATGAAGAAAATGAAGAAAATGTAATTAATTCTCCAACTAATGTAATGCAGGATTATTTGCTAAAATTCCAAGACAAAATCATTAGAATCATCAATGCACCTGATTTTGATGAAAATGATGATATTGAAGATCAGTTTCGTATTATTCTGGAATATTTGCAAAGCTTCCAGAATTTACATGCAATTTGTTTCTTTGTGAGCGCAATTATTACAGAGGAGAAAATTCAATTGTTTGAAGCAATTTTCAATAAATTAAATTGCAATTTTTCTAAATCGGCACTTCCCAACATCATAATTTGTTTCACGTACAATCAAAATGTTTTTTCTGGACATAGAAATAGGCATAAAAAAATTAAAGCAATTTTTAAATCAAAAATTCGAATCATTTGAGATTGATTTTAAAAATTTTTTAAAAATTATTTTTATCTAAACATTGATGCTTATCAATTTTTGTGTTCCAAGAAAAACGGATTTCCATGCACTAAAAATGGGTTGAATTATTTCATAGAAATTTGGGAAAAATCGTTTGAGCAGACAATGAAATTCTTGCAAACAATTATTGATGCCGAACCTCACAATTTAAATGAAACTTTTAGGCTTTCAAAAGCTCAGAAATGGATAATTCAAATGGGGAGCCAATGAAAAAATTGAACAAACAATAAACCAGAATTTAGAACAAATTCAACAAGAAACTCATCAACTTCAAAAATTCAAGTAAAAATTTGGAGAATTTTTCCAAAATCGCTAATGAAATTCAAACGAGTCTTGACAGAGTAAAAAGTGTCAAATTGAGTTAAATGTCATTGAAACTTTTACTTCATTATTGGCAGAATTTATCATATTAAATTCAAATACGGTAAGATTTAAATTTATTTAAATATAAAAATGTTAATTACTGTTAATTCAGGAAATTTTCGGTTTGCTCGAACCATATTTGAATATTTTAACGCGAAATTTGGAATTGAACAAGGAGTTAACTCCGAAAGAACAAATGCAACAATTCATCGGAATGGTTAAAATTAAACATCATGAAGAATTCGATTTGCCCAAAGAGATTGAGAATCAATTAAGAAAATTGTTAACCTTAAAAAAATTCTGGTGACTATTTTGTCAAAAAATTGGAGAATATAAATGAGTTGACAAATTTTAATGATGTTCAAAAGTTAATGGTTAAACTGTTAGAAACAATGATTCAACTTCATATTGACATTAACAAAAACGATCAAACAATCAAAATGAATACTATAAATGTTGAAGAATTGACAAAATCTAAAAATGAGTTATTGCCTAATCTGAGTTTGGAGGTTGATGAACTCCAGATGAGAAAAATGGATATGCCAAAAGTTGTTTGCACTACCACAAGATGTGCAGATGTCATGGATGTCAATGGACAAAAGCAAATTCTTTTCAAAACTGTATGTCATGACAAGTGCGTTATCCCAGGAGTTCAATCAAACACTGTTGGCCATGCGTATCTGGAAGCCTGCTCGGTAATTAACAAAACTACTTCACTTTGTGAAAAATGTGGATGTCACTGGGAAAAGCACATGCATCTCTCCTTTGAGTATGTACGAATTCAACGCACAATTGTGGATTCAAAAGTGCAACGACAGATCAGTGACGCTGACATTCACATCTCTGATACCCAGAAAACTTTGAAAGTACTTCAAAAGATTGCGAATGAGTACACTGGTGAACTCAAGGTGATTCAACAAGTTGCTGTCAAGTTAAGTTATAAGTTGCATCAAAATTCAAATACTGTAAGTTTTATTTGTCAATGTTTTTCTTCAATAATTTTAACGTTTCCGTTTAGTCAGTCAGCAAATTGTTCGATTCGTACATGGATAAATTGATTCAAGACGAGAAGAAAATGCTTGCTGCCGTAAAAGATTATCCTCGAACCAATTTGGAATTGATTGAATCAATCAAGAAGCAACACGAGCAGAATCTTTGTAAGTTGATTGAAGAAATATTCAATGGAGCTCAAGATGTAATTAATCTTAAAGGTATTCATCAATTACGCTATACAATTGTCTAGATTGAAGCACACAGGACAACATTTTAAGCAAATGTTACATTGTACTGAATTGACCCAGGAACAGGTATTACAGTAAAAAATTGGTTTGAATTTTAATGAAAAATCAAAAGAATAGATTAAAGATTAAAATTAAAACCTATTATTTACAATACATACAATACAATACAATTCATAAAAATGTTATTTTGAATTTTCGAATTATTACATTGAAATATTTTGTTTAAAAACTTTGTCCAATGCATTTGTTTTTATTCATTCATACATTCAAGGTATAAACCAGTTAAAATGCAATTATGATGACAGAAGATGTACGTTTCCACCAACCTGAGTCGAGGAAGCAAGCGAAACCACAGAATTTGATATTGTAAAATTTAAATTGACGACTTTGTCAGAATTCACATTGGTGGAGAGGTTTTCAAATATCTGTTCCAAGAAAAGTTTATTTGGCGATGGTGGATTTTCATCTTCAAAAATGCAAATTTCTTCTTGAAAAACTTCAATCTGAAAAATTGAAAATACGATTTTGATAATTTCACAACAATTTTATTTTAAAAAATACTTCACAGTTAATTTTCAAATGGTTTTCCGGTAACAATTCGTGTGCCTGTGCAAACAAATTGTCACAGTCAATGAATCTGTTACAGCCGATTCCATTAGAGCCACTCAGTGTTCCATGAATCCCTAAATTGTGATTTAAAAAATTATTGTGATTACAATTGGATTACAAAACGTACATTTTTTATTTCTAAATTGCTCCTGTGCATCCACAATTGAAACTTTAGACTGTGCCGTCAGATGGCGCTGATCAATGCAATCACCTCTGTAGAGAAATAATGCTACATGATTTATGCTTTCCTGCTCACTCGATCGTCCATTTGGCCATAATCTGAGGTACAATTTAAGGGTTTCCGTTTTTTCCAAATGAAATTCGCCTGACCAGGCTTCGCGATTCTCCTTTTGTAGGGAGGAAATTTTTTGATATTCCACTTGTACTTTTTCGTTAACACTGGTACACTTGCATCGGATTTGCTTTCATTCTCGACTATTTCTGGAAGTTCTGTTGAATTTGCTTTACCAAGAATTTCAATCTGAAAAACAAAAATTTTAAATAAAATAAATCTATTAAAAGTTAAAAAAAAATACCTCACAAATAATGGTTAATTTACAGTGTTTGACTAAAAAACCATTTTTAATCAAAAAATTCGTATCATTACTCATGAATTGAACAAATCCAATATCGTTGTATTTTTGTTAGAACTCCATTTATTGCTATAAAATAACACAATTTCATGGCAAGTTTCTTAAAAAATAAATATAGAACTTGCCTTTTGTGGTTAAATCTGATTTGACCTCTTTAAAATTCAAAACTGAAAATTTGCAATCGACCTTTGCATCTTGACCTTTAAGAAGATGCAAAAACAACGACATGTGTCCGTTTCCAGCTTCGGTTTCATCATTACTTTCGATACCATTTGGATATAAACGCAAAAAAGAATTTATTACCATTGCTCTTACTTTTTGAAATAGAAAATGGAGCAGACTGAATAAAGGTTGGGCTAGCATGGTCTTCGATGTAGAAGAAATTGTAATTTTCAATTGTCCATTTGTGACTTATTTTGGTGTTGGTGCATTGAGCTTCCATTTTGTGATATGTTGTGTTCACAGTGTTGCAAACCAAACACAAAAAGGTGTACCAATGTGCCATCAACAGTATGAATACATATGGGGGGCTACTATTGTGATTTTGGAGTTTATTAATTTATTACAATCAGTGTTATTGTGCTTTTATACGATAATATGGACTAAGCACTGATACAAAAATAATAAAAAGGTAAATACAAAAGTTTCTTTTCTGTAAGATTTAGTTTTAATGCCCAATAAATGGAAATATCTATTAACTTTGTGAACAAATACTTTTAATCTTACAAATGGTAAAAATCAATTCATTTGACAAATGAGATAAATGACAATCAAACACGAGCTTATGTGCTCAAACAAATATGTGGACTCCATATTGTGGAGGTATAATAAACATTGTTCCTCATTATTAACCGTTTTATCAGTGGCATAAATCAAACATTATTTGTTTGCAAAGCACATTTTTTTGTTATCATCACAAAGCCACAATGATAAGCAGCATTTTTGTTTTTTTTTCAATCAATGTAAAGTACAGTATGAGTACAGTATGAGTTTTTAGGCGACACAAAAAGTGATAAACTCAATTCAAATAACGAACGTTAGCATAGTAAACAAAAAAATAAGATTGAGAAACTTATAAAACAACCTTATTATTTGATACATTTGGATTTCTAAAGAGGTGTGTTGGAACCAATATTTTTGTTTAAAATGAGCAACGTATTTTTCATCATTTTACACGTACTGGTCACAAAAAACGTTTTTTAACATGCGCTAACAGAATTGTCAAGAGTCAAGATCCATGGCGCACAAATTTAATGTGACATTTCGATTACATATATTTCCAAGTTTATGTTTGCTAAACTTGGCAATTCTAGGTTCTACAGTTCTTTAAGAAATATCATTTATCACCAGAATTGGACGTCATGTTTTGTTAAAAACTCTCTTAGGTAAGGGGCCTAGTTTGCTTAATTTAGTAAGGGGGCGTACTTTTAATCACGTGATCAAGGGTTAGAGGGAAGGGAGGTTTGGCAAATGATCACACATTGATCACGAAAAAAAGTGAGGGGGGTCAGATAAAATAGAAATAATTTTGCCCTTGCGTTCGAAGAATTTGGGAATGATCCGCTTGGAGATATCATATGAGTTTATTCGAGTCATCATAGTCTCCGATTATGAAGACGACACAGACATTGACGATACTAACTACAGTCAGTATGATCATAAATGATTGATTTGATTTTGTTCTTACTTAAATGCCAATTTTGATTAAAATTTATATAATAATCTTTAAAAATGGTTTATTTATTGGAATGGGTAGAAATATGGTTTGATCAAAAAGTGTATGTCTAGAGGGGGGTCTGACCTTTGATCACGACCTGATCACATGGGGGGATGGGAGAGTTCAAAAAGTCGATTTTCTTGATCACGTGATTAAAGTACGTCCCCTAAATAAGGTCTACGGTTCTCTCAGGATACATTTTGTCCCTCAGAATGGGCGACATGATTCATGGCGCCCAGTTTTGATTCTAAAAGAGTCTCGCTAATGAGTTATAACATTTTGAACAAATATGTCAAGAATGTACCAACTGGGTGATAAGAGATTTTTAAATTTAATTTAAAATCAGTTTATATTTATTTCAATTCAATTAGACAATCTGATTAGTTATAAATAATTAATTTGTTAATAAAACATGAGTAATTTTTTATTCTTCTATCTCAATTTGAGGTCTTCTGACATCCGGAATAGCTTTGTTTTCTCGAGCCATTGCTTGGTTTAGCTTCCAAATCAAGAAGATCAAAATTATAATAACAATTGACAAAGTCAAAACTGTGTAAATTGTTTCTGAAACTAACTTCAATGAAAAATTGCCAATTCTATCATAAGCAATCAACAGTTTCGAATGAATTGCAAAATTAAAATCATTGATTATGTATTTAAGTTTTCTTTTTTGTCTTTTATAGTAATGCAAAAAGATTTCTGCGATGTTGGTTGGTGGTGGTTCGTCGTTAAAATCATCTTCAATGCATTCTTCTATTCTTTCTTTTAGACACTCTTCTTTACAATCATCGCAATATTGAGACATTACGAAATCCATAGCAAAAAATATCACAATTAAAATTGTGAAAGGTATTAATAAAAAATTTCTCATTTTATCTTTGGATGTCTTGAAAGTCTTTAATGGATTTTTATCGGAATCATCTAGGCAACATGGCTTATTTAAAAAGATAGTAACATTCTGTGTATTTGTGATCTTTCCAGAAGGATTTTTAATGAGCCAATGAGCTCTATCTTTTTAGATTCATTTGTCTTTGAAACGAAAAATTTGCGCAAAAGCAAAGTCAAATTTTTTGATTTGATTTTTGTAAGAAGCTATCAATACACAAGAAAAATGGCATTTCGGTTTGCGAAAAGAAACTAGACGGACAGTTCAATTTAAAAGCAAATGTTTCTTCAGTTTTTTCAATAGAAAGCACCCAGAAAATCTCAATCAAATCTGGTCTTACAATACGAATGTCTAAAATTTTGGAAGACAATTTCATTTGAGCATAATCCAGTATAATCATTGGAATATTTTCAGTTTGAGCATTTATCCATTGATCGATTTCTGTCTGTTCGAACGGTCGATCGTTGCTTGGCTGAAGACGAACTGATGTCTTGGCAATTTTTTGGTTTAGAAAGTTTTTCTTCAATTTTATCAGAAACAGTGCTCAATTTGAATGAAAATGTTTCTTTTTCTTCAACAAAAACTGTTTTCACTGGCTTTTGATCGTAAATTTTCTTTAGCTCGACGAATGCTTCATTTGGTTTTACGAGAGAATAGTGCGAAAAATGATGAGAATCATTAGAAAACTCTGTAAATGGAGTGTCATCAAATTCAAAATAATTTTCACTAGCGAAAAAAGTATCTTTCGCATTGAACAATTTATTTTGCATGAATTGTTTCATTTTTATGTAATTTAGTTGTGTTCTGGAACTGCGTTGTTGAATTTGACTATTTTTCTTGCTCATAGTTCCAGGCCAGAAAAGTTGTATCTACAAAAATATAATCTTAATAAACAAATGTAATTTTATATTCTACTCACTTGAGAGAAGACATGTCCATACTCAAAAGATGGTTCACTTTTTGAATGAATCTGAACTTTTAGTATGAAAATTGCAGAATCAATCAACGATTCTCTAAATTGAGATGAAACACAGTTGAATTGAATCTTGAGTTGAATCTCACTGTTTTGATTCCAATCTAAAGAGATAGTTTTACCATCTCTTAAAAGACAATTTCTTTGTTTAAAAGAATTGTCACTCGGTATAATTTCAAACAATTGTTCAAAGCAATGATTTTCGTGCCATTCACGCAACAATTCATTCTCAGAAGTGATATTTTCATCGATAAAATTTGGATTCAATCCAAGGCTGAATGTGACTTGCAATTGGTCTTTGTACCATTTTTTGTCCAATTTTTTCAATTTAATATTGTACCAAGTAGATCGCTCTAGGCTGATCAAGATATCTTCTTGGGTTTGCAATGTTTTTGAGTACAAAATACAATCGACCTTGGGAATATCGACTTTAGTTTCTGTTTCAATTTGATTTAAATTTATTTGAGAATTTACTTCAACAGATTTTCTCAGTTCCTGAATGCAATTTATCTGAGCCACAATTGTCAAGACATCTCGTAGAAGAAGACCTTTCGATAAATCTAGAATTGCATCACGTTTAATAAATTTCGGCGATCCTTTTGCTTGATTTTCACCAGAAATCATATCTCCTTGACCCTCTGAAAATATTCCAATGTATTAATTTATTAAAAACATTTAAATTTTATTTACCTCCAGAAATAAATGGTCGTCCTTTCCAGTCCACAATGGACAATCTGTACGAAACCATCATTTTGTCAATTACTTCTGATTGAAAGTACAAATACAGTGAGACATAATCTTGCAGTAAATCCTCTTCAGAATTGTTCAAAATTAAAACTAAGAAAAATCCAACTTGATCATTATCAGGTGCAAAAAATTGTGGAGATTTGAAAAGAGCAATGTTATTTTCAGTAGAAATTGAATTATTCAACAGATAATCACTAAAGTCTTCTATTGACCAAGAATAGGCAAAGTTTTGAACAGCAAATTCGGCGTTCATTTCAGAAAAAGATTTAGACATCTTTTTGGACAAAATTGAGAATTTGTTTTTAATATTTTCAATTTCTACTTCGCAAAGTAAAGTCAAATCACGATTCGCTTGTAAAAATTCATGAGTAATTTCGGTGTATTTTTCAAAACCAAAACAATTTTCTTTAGCAAATTGTTTTACATCATCTGTACGTTTAAAAAATGTTTAAAATTCAAAGTGATTCCATAAAAACAATTATTACCTTTGGTATTGACTTTTCTTCCATTCTTTTCAACAAAAGATATTTCAAATTTAGCATTCAGAAAATCATCAAATTCACAATTGTCTAAATAAAGAAACACTGACAAGTAAACCTTTTTATCTTTCAAGAATTTTGGTAGCAATCGAAGTGAAAATTGAAAATTATTATTATCACAAATTTTCAATCTAGGCGGAAACTTGTTGGAATAAACAACAGAAAGAAGTGGCTTCAAGTCTTGGCTTGGAAATCCATTGTAAAGATTTTGAAAATTTAATATTGTCCATCTATATGAAAATTTCAAAACACTTTGACTAAAGTCCATCTTTGTGTTACTCTGAATGCGTCATGACTCATGACATAGAAAAATAAAAATGTGGTTACACTTCCACGGCGACATCCAACCATACCATGTAGAGGTTCAGATTTGGTATGTCGAGATAAGCTTTAGAGTAGTAGTTTAATGTTATTATTATAGTAGCTAAATACCAAAAGCACTCCCCAATACAAAGACAAGTTGCCATCTACTGGCGAGATTTTAAAGATAGAATTTTGTATATAATTGTGTAAAAACGTCAAGGATGAACTTGCCATCTAACAGTTTGGGAATTCAATTTACAGTAAAGTCTCGTTAATTCGAAATTTTTGGGACCCCAAACCCTAAATTTTTCGAATTACCAATTATCGAGACTATTTGAAAATGACTATCTTTGATTGATTTAGATCAAAATGGACTTTGTAAATCGTTAATTGCTAAATAATTTAATTTAATTTAATAATTCAATTTGAATATTTTGAACTACTAAAATGTCAATTAAGTGGAAATTTAGAGTTAATTATAATTTAGACAAAACCTATGTATTCAGAATATTGATTTAAGGTATATGAGGGACCTAAATTTGGCAAAATGAGCCATTCCTATATAGCGTAACTAAATTGATAATTATTTGTATAAGTTAGACCATTATGTAAAAAAATATTTTTTACTGCAACTGGATGACCTATTTCGAAATTAATTATTGACTTTATATGACTTTCGAATTAAGCCAGGTACCAATTAACGAGACTTTACTGTATGAAAATTTATTTTGTATTCTTTTGGTAGCATTATACGTTGAAATCTTATTAGATATCCAAACAATTGTTTGAGAAACACTGTATTAACAAAATCAAGTGATGAAATGTCAATCAAGTAGTGCTTTAGGATGGATTACAACCAAAAAATGTACAACTTAATTGGCTATAATAAAATTCTTGTTCTCTAATCTTTAGTAACACATTTATCTGTTATCCGTAATAACGTGTTGGGGGAGTTATTTGTTCAATAAAATTTACATCACTGACATAGCAGTGATATAAACTACTATCGTTGAACCAAACAAGATAAAT
Source organism: Rhizoglyphus robini (assembly GCA_023373905.1). Lineage (NCBI taxonomy): Eukaryota > Metazoa > Arthropoda > Arachnida > Sarcoptiformes > Acaridae > Rhizoglyphus > Rhizoglyphus robini. The sequence goes on along the minus strand of JAKIJQ010000034.1, from coordinate 291,494 downwards.
ACACTCACGAGGTGAGTAAAAACAACATGCAAAAAAGTTCAAACCTTTCAAAAGTGTTCAACATTCTGTTGATTGGGAAGGATGATGATCAAAAATTTATTGCCATCAATGCAATTGCAAACTATCTTCTATTTAACTCATTTGAAAGCGTTACTTCAAACGAGTTTGTCTCGACTATTCCAGTAAATGTTGATTTTTACTATCGCGAAAAATTCGAACACATTAATATTAAGTTTGGTGATTGCAACGATGCCGATAGTGTTTCGACAGCAACAATAAAGTGCCATCTTTTGAAAAATGGCGACAGAGTTATTCGGCTTATTGACCCGCTCGAAAGTGACACTGAGTCATCGTATGTCTCGCAGATTGCCTCTATTCTGAAACAATTCGATTCACTTAACGGAATTTGTTGTTTCTTTACAACCCAAAATGAGGAAAACGACAAAGAATTTTTCTTGGACAATATAAAACAGTTTTTATGTGATTTGACAAAATCAGCCTTCCGAAACACTATTTTTTGTTTTGCGTATGACCACCGACCGAATTATAACATTGGAAAATTTAAGAAACTTATCAATACGGAATTGGAATCATTTGATTTTGAATTGAAAACTGGTGAAAATTGTTTTCACATTGATTATGAGCCATTTCAAACATTGTTGGCTAGGAAACAAGGCTATCCTACATTTACATGTGTGTGCAATGAGAATGAAAAATTTTGGAACAAATCACAGGAAAATGTACACCTGATGATTGACAAACTCATCAACATGGAAGCATATTGTCTCAAGGAATATCTTATTATACGACAAAGAAAGAATTATTTTAAAGAAATTAAAAACACTGCAACGTTCTTAGAAGAAGAAATTAAAAACAAACTGGATGATATTGAGAAAGAAACAAAACGGTTGAAAAGTTACGCCAATAAACCCAGAAATCTTGAGAAAAACATTAATATTTTGGAAAATATTAAAAGCACACCAGATCAGATTAAAGAATCAATTAAAAATCTCGATTCACTCAGAGAGTGGACTCAAAATTATATTGAATTTATTCTAGATAAATCAAATCAGTCGATCGAGGTTTGTAAAAATTAATTCATACACAACAAATAATAAATTTAAATTTATTTAGGATTTAATCACCCCAACTATATTGAAGTTTCTATATCTTGATCAGCAGGAAAAGGAACAAAATAAACAGATCAAAAGCGAAACAATTGGAACAGAAATTACTCACAGCGAAAAGCTTCAACGTTTCAAAAGCAAAATTAGATTTAATGGTAAAATCAATCAAATTGGAGATTTGTTGAATAAATTGCCTTTGTTGGCAAATTTTGGAAAAATATTTATTCAAGATTTTATCAAAGAGACATTGGATTCTATAAAGCCGGTTATTAATTTGGCTAAGCAGATTGTTCAAGCGTATCAAGAAAGTTGCGAACAAATTGATCATTTAACAAAATGTAATCAAGAATTGAGAAATGAAAATTCAAGCAAAATTCGACTTGTTTGTTTTCAATTTAAAAATAATGATTTAGTATATCCGTTTTGTTTCAAAGAATGCGGATGCAATCAAAGCGACAAAGTGGAGAATTGTAAAAACATCGAAGTCAATACAAAATTGTGTCCAACTTGTAAACTACATTACTCAAAACATAAACATAACAGCACTGCAGATTTCATAAAAATGAATGAAAATATACTTATTGGCATGAAAGACGAACTGAAAATTATTGAAAATGTCGCATCCAAATTAGATTACTTGTTGTTGAAAAATCCTCAAACGGTAAATACAAACAATAAAAAATCATTGGTATTCAATTAATATTTTCTCTTATTGTTTTTTAGTCTTTCGACAATTTTATTGAGCATGATTTACATGAATTACCTGCCAAAATAAACCAAGCACAGACAAGTGAAAGTACTATTGAAGTCGATTCAACAACAGATTATTTGAACAAATTCAGAGATAACCATTGGAAATGCGTACTGCAACACGTTGGGGGGAATGAGATAATTGAAGTGAAAAGCATTACAGAGATACACGACCAACTGTTGACTTTAAAATATTGTAGGAATAAATTTTAAATTGTTTTGAACAATTGGATATGTTTTTAAATAAAGATTAAACTCTGTTTGAAATAAATTAAAAATTGTAATTGAAAATGACCCCCATTTACCGAGTGCCAAACACTTTGAATTGTGTCAATTAATGAAGTGACAAATCCGTGATTGCATCCGAGTCATTTGATGGCCATAGTTGGACAAAATAGACACATACCACTACATGTCGCTGCACAGGGTTGAGCAGCTACCGGGACCCCCATTTACCGAGTGCCAAACACTCGCAATTGTGTCAATTAATGAAGTGACAAATCCGTGATTGCATCCGAGTCATTTGATGGCCATAGTTGGACAAAAATAGACACATACCACTACATGTCGCTGCACAGGGTTGAGCAGCTACCGGGACCCCCATTTACCGAGTGCCAAACACTTTGAATTGTGTCAATTAATGAAGTGACAAATCCGTGATTGCATCCGAGTCATTTGATGGCCATAGTTGGACAAAATAGACACATACCACTACATGTCGCTGCACAGGGTTGAGCAGCTACCGGGACCCCCATTTACCGAGTGCCAAACACTCGCAATTGTGTCAATTAATGAAGTGACAAATCCGTGATTGCATCCGAGTCATTTGATGGCCATAGTTGGACAAAATAGACACATACCACTACATGTCGCTGCACAGGGTTGAGCAGCTACCGGGACCCCCATTTACCGAGTGCCAAACACTCGCAATTGTGTCAATTAATGAAGTGACAAATCCGTGATTGCATCCGAGTCATTTGATGGCCATAGTTGGACAAAATAGACACATACCACTACATGTCGCTGCACAGGGTTGAGCAGCTACCGGGACCCCCCATTTACCGAGTGCCAAACACGCTCAATTGTGTCAATTAATGAAGTGACAAATCCGTGATTGCATCCGAGTCATTTGATGGCCATAGTTGGACAAAATAGACACATACCACTACATGTCGCTGCACAGGGTTGAGCAGCTACCGGGACCCCCATTTACCGAGTGCCAAACACTCGCAATTGTGTCAATTAATGAAGTGACAAAGCCGTGATTGCATCCGAGTCATTAGTCATGAAGGAAGAATTTATTTTAAACACTTTATATTTGTGTCTATTTTGGTCTCTTTAAACAAACTACATAAGCCAAGCACAACTTATCAATGAGAACAACAACAGGTAATATACTCAAAAAGTGTTTGCTTTTGTTGAACGAGCTGAATTTTGTTTGGCAATACATTTGCATTTGTAGTAAAATTGGCTTCATGTTTAGACGCGTTTTTAAAATAAATTCCACTCAATTTAAGCTGGAACAATCGATTACACAGCTCTGGAATGTTTGAAAGCTCAACTTTTTCATTACTCCCAATCAATTTGAGCACATTTTCCCAATGTTCATTTTTGAGTTTGCTCAAAGTCTCGCTCATTGAGCTATTTCTCAAATATTTATCCATAAAATTATTCAAACACTGTAATAAAAAATAAGTTAAAAATATTATTTTTATGAAAACACCAAAATTACCGTTTGCGAATGTTTCATCAACAAATAGTCAAATTTAGCGGCCACATTTAGGATTACATTGTACTCATCAGGGGACAGTTTGGCTACACTCGTAAATGATTCAATCAAATCTCGAGTGTTCATGTGAATGTGCTCTGTCCAAGAACATTTACACTTTGTGCACTTTAAACCAATCATTTTGTCAATAGTTTTACATTTTTGCACACTTTCATGTCCTAAAAGAATTCTATAATCAAAAATTAATATTTACAAAACAATTCACAAATTTTACCACTTACCTTTAGCATTAACTACAATCGTTTTCTCATCACAGCCACATTCTTGATGACAAGACAGAAATCTACCTCCAATTTGAAATTTGACATGTTTGAAACAAATTAGCCTAATTCTGCTTTGATCAGCTCTGCCCATTTCGTGAATCAATTTTGCCAATCCATCTATGTATTCTTTTTCAATTTTGAATTTCTGCACAATTGGCTCGATCAAGTCCATAATGGGTTTTAATAACGGGTCAAAATTATCATTTTCTTTCGCTACAAAAAATTTCAATTTTTGGCTAAAATATTTTCCAGAAATTCTCAATGATGACAAGTTAACTATTGAATTGATGATTTCATCAGGTTTGATGTTTTTATTGATTTCGAATGAATCAAGGAAATTTTGTGAATTTGGAATAATAGTTTCATCAGAGTTTGGCTCGATTTTAATTTGTTTATTTCCATCCGATTTATCCTGGGATAAAAATTCCAATATAAATGGAGTGATCACTTCTTTAGCATCCTAAATTATAAAAAGAGAGCTCAAAAAATAAATATAAATTCAAATTTAGATTCAAAAAATTCAAACCTGATTTAATTTTGCGTAAATAAATTCAACAAAATTTTTAGTGCAATTTTGAAGTGTGTTCCGTTCTTCAAGATAGCGCTTAATCTGAGCAGGTTTTCTTTGTAATTCGGCTAAAATGTTGAAATAACTATTGAGGTTTCGATTTTTATTAGCAAAACTTTTCAATCTTTTTGCTGTTTCAATTTCTTCTTGTTTGCAATTGATTCTCGCTTCTAAATTTGTGATCGATTTTTCAATTGATTCAAAAAATTGTTTAGAATCTTTAGCAATTGTAAGCTCATCTAGATTAAATGGCTTTGTAGTCAGAAGTATTTTAAAAATTCTATGAACATTTTCCCACGATTTGTCCCAAAACTTTTTGTTTTTTGCGGTAATTTTGTAAACACGACTTTTGCTTGCCAACATCAACTGAAAGGGCTCACAGTCAATGTGAAAACAATTTTGCCCATCCCTCAATTGAAAGTTGAATGGCGCCAATTCACGGTCGATGAACTGTTTCAGTGCTTTAATATCATAATTTGGATGATGATTGAAAGTGAAACAAAATGCTACATTTTTGATTGCAGATTTAGTTAAATCGGTTATAAGTGGTTTGAAAGTGTTCATAAAGAAATCAATATTCTCGTCAATCTGTTCACTTGTGATCAAATACACTATTCCATGAAGAGTGTTACATTGTTTGTGAATTTCGGCAATATTTGTTTTAAATGATGTTGAATTTAGTTCCATATAATCAAAAATACGAATTACACTACTAAAATAGCTCACTAGATGGCACTTTGTTGTAGCATTGACCAAACTTTTACCAAATGGAATCACAATATTTTCACATTTGTCCCGGTCAAAATAGTTAACATTTACAGGAACCAACTCAATCAATTTGTCAGCGCTTTCAAACGAGTATAATTTCAAATAATTTGCCAGTGCATTTGTGGCCACTGATTTTAGGTAATTATTCTTCCCGATTAAAAGAATGTTGTAAAGAGGTGAATGATTTACTGGAAAATTTTGCATTTTTGTTGGGAAACAGTTTTGAGGTTCGAAAATATATTTTAATACAGTTTTTTGTAACAAATCAGAATGCCAAGAAAATGTGCTTTTTTAATGTCACGCTGTGCATTTAGGCATATACCAGATAATGCTTACATTTTACATTGTACAATGTACATTGCAAAGTAGTGCACAATACAGACCTAACTGATTGTTATCACCAACCGCATGCAAACCAATGAATGCGTTATCCATCTTTCAGTGTATACCATACAGTTGGATGACATACAACATAACGCCCAGTCTAGTAACAATCCAAATAGAGAAAGGTCTTTAAATAAGTTTGAGACGATTTTATCTTATCTTGCAGTAACTATGTATTTATACATTTCCCAAGATAAGAAGAAAATGTGCAATCCAATGAAAAGAGGGAAATTAGGGTAGCAGTAAAGCCAATCTTGTATACGATCTTATGTACTTATATTATGCGATAGGACCTAATTGTATGTTGTTTGGGAAATAGTGTTGACAAACTTATGAAACGACCTTATTTGATCCATTTGGATCGATTACATTGCCATCAATAGCAATAGGACCTAATTGTATGTTGTTTGGGAAATAGTGTTGACAAACTTATGAAACGACCTTATTTGATCCATTTGGATCGATTACATTGCCATCAATAGCAATAGGACCTAATTGTATGTTGTTTGGGAAATAGTGTTGACAAACTTATCAAACGACCTTATTTGATCCATTTGGATCACTTTCATGGCCATATGAAGCAATAGGACCTAATTGTATGTTGTTTGGGAAATAGTGTTGACAAACTTATGAAACGACCTTATTTGATCCATTTGGATCGATTACATTGCCATCAATAGCAATAGGACCTAATTGTATGTTGTTTAGGAAATAGTGTTGACAAATTTATGAAACGACCTTATTTGATCCATTTGGATCGATTACATTGCCATCAATAGAAATAGGACATAATTGTATGTTGTTTGGGAAATAGTGTTGACAAACTTATGAAACGACCTTATTTGATCCATTTGGATCGATTACATTGCCATCAATAGCAATAGGACCTAATTGTATGTTGTTTGGGAAATAGTGTTGACAAACTTATGAAACGACCTTATTTGATCCATTTGGATCGATTACATTGCCATCAATAGCAATAGGACCTAATTGTATGTTGTTTGGGAAATAGTGTTGAGAAACTTATGAAACGACCTTATTTGATCCATTTGGATCGATTACATTGCCATCAGTGGCAATAGGACGTAATTGTATGTTGTTTGGGAAATAGTGTTGACAAACTTATGAAACGACCTTATTTGATCCATTTGGATCGATTACATTGCCATCAATAGCAATAGGACCTAATTGTATGTTGTTTGGGAAATAGTGTTGACAAACTTATGAAACGACCTTATTTGATCCATTTGGATCGATTACATTGCCATCAATAGCAATAGGACCTAATTGTATATTGTTTGGGAAATAGTGTTGAGAAACTTATGAAACGACCTTATTTGATTCATTTGGATCGATTACATTGCCATCAATAGCAATAGGACCTAATTGTATGTTGTTTGGGAAATAGTGTTGACAAATTTATGAAACGACCTTATTTGATCCATTTGGATCGATTACATTGCCATCAATAGCAATAGGACATAATTGTATGTTGTTTGGGAAATAGTGTTGAGAAACTTATGAAACGACCTTATTTGATTCATTTGGATCGATTACATTGCCATCAATAGCAATAGGACCTAATTGTATATTGTTTGGGAAATAGTGTTGAGAAACTTATGAAACGACCTTATTTGATCCATTTGGATCGATTACATTGCCATCAATAGCAATAGGACCTAATTGTATGTTGTTTGGGAAATAGTGTTGACAAACTTATGAAACGACCTTATTTGATCCATTTGGATCGATTACATTGCCATCAATAGCAATAGGACCTAATTGTATGTTGTTTGGGAAATAGTGTTGACAAACTTATGAAACGACCTTATTTGATCCATTTGGATCGATTACATTGCCATCAATAGCAATAGGACCTAATTGTATGTTGTTTGGGAAATAGTGTTGACAAACTTATGAAACGACCTTATTTGATCCATTTGGATCGATTACATTGCCATCAATAGCAATAGGACCTAATTGTATGTTGTTTGGGAAATAGTGTTGACAAACTTCTGAAACGACCTTATTTGATCCATTTGGATCGATTACATTGACATAAATAGCAATTTAATTACTCAAAATGATCATATCCTCGACCAATGGGATTCAAAAAACGAAAACACATGTGTGTACACAATGTACTCTCTCCCTCAGTCAACGCACAGTGAGTGGGGAATACAAAAAGATTGTAGAGCATTAGAAAAGGGATGCAAAAGTTTGTTAGAGCATAATGGGTTACCTTCATGGGTTCGGTATCTACAGATTAGACACTTTAACCCTTAAGTAGCCAACCTGAGTCTCCGAGACTCACATTTGAGTTTGAGAGACTCTAACTCCATCCTTATTTAAGCTATGATAAAATCCTTTCGATAATGTATGAAGCAGGATGTTTTGAGTTCATAACCAAAAAATATAGTTTCTAGCACTTGTGGTTTGGAAATGAGACCAGAATAACCAACTCAAAGTCGAGTACAAAATCTCACTTTGTAGCTTCCACAATGTAAATTGTTTTCCCCCACCGCCGACTAGCAGACCGCACTGTCCCTAGTGCATGAAAAGTGGTTTGACGGGGTAACTCTGTGCTTGTGAAGGAGGGAAAAACACTCCAAAAACATGTCGCGCTATTTGTTTGAGCATTTTTTATCTGATCAATGAATGATAATATTTTTTAGACTAAATAAAAGACAAAAAGATAATCTATCTAACACACTTTTTCCCAATTCTGGGTGATAAATAGAAAAAAAGTTATAGTGGTTCAAAGTTGGTCTATTTTGGTGTTGTCACCTGATCAAATGTACTGTGAGAGTTGAGTCTCGGAGACTCAGGTTGGTCAAACAGGGGTATGAAATAGGTTGGCTACTTAAGGCTACTTAATTAGCCAAAATGATCAAATCCTCGACCAATGGAATTCAAAAAACGAAAACACACAATGTGCTCTCTCCCTCAGTCAACCTGACATTGAAGGTAGTGTTACACAACCTTCATATACCAAATGCTCATAGGACACAGGCACACACTCACACACATACTGATGTGATTGTCCATATCATAAGTTTTGATGCAACGCAGCACCGATATGGAATATGTTTCATAAAATGCACACCTCTGTGAACATTTAGAGCCCACATGAGTTATACAAAAGCATGACCCAACCCTACCATAAGCCAATCATTGATATATTAATTTAAAAATAATTAGATTTTTCGCTTTGTTTGTCCATATCATTAGTTTTGATGCAACGCAGCACCGATATGGAATTCTTTTCATAAAATGCACACATCTGTGAACATTTTGAGCCCACATGAGATTCAAAAAACAAACACACAATGTGCTCTCTCTCAGTCAACACATAGAGGGCGACAGAGAATATGATTGTAAAAGATTAGAATATCGAGTACACTAAAATGGCAATGTCTGATTGTTCCGTTGACAATATAGCTAATGTCTTTTAAGATTATGATTGTCGGGACTAGGAAAAATAATCCTGACATAAATTTCTAGCAGTTGTGCATTAGTCTTTACAGCCACGAATTTAATAAGATTCAAATACAAAAATTAGAATATCGAGTACAACGCGGATTTTATTTGCACGCTGCCAACACGCAAATTAGAGAGTGGATCTTTTAATTCATACGTAAATGAACAATTTAGGTCAACATTTGCATTACAAAAGTGAACATCGAATCAAAATACTAGCATTTGACAGATAAAAACTTTGTCACCTAATCATACACGGTGCCCTGGGTGTAGAACACTTTGGACAACGTGGATCTTATTTCCACGCCGCCAACACCCAATTTAGAGAGTGGATCTTTTAATTCAAACGCAAATGAACAGTTTAGGTCAACATTTGCACTACAAAATTGAACATCGAATCAAAATGTCACCTAATAATACTTGACCCTATACAGTATTGACCAAACACACAATGTGCTCTCAAACAGTCAACACACAGTGAGTGGGGAATACAAAAAGATTGTAGAGCATTACAAAACGGGTGCAAAAGTTGGTAGAGCGTGATGGGTTACCTTCATGGGTTCGATATCTACAGATTAGACACTTTAATTACTCAAAATGGCTATATCCTCGACCAATGGGATACAAAAAACGAAAACACACAATGTGCTCTCCACAATAATACTTCGAATAGTATCAGTACGATTATACCTCTTCCTATGACTGCCGCAACTGTTCCTATGACTTGTGACCTATAAGCTTGTTCATCAAAACAGCCGATACATTTGGTTGCAGTAATGGAAATAGGATGAATCTAACCTATTTCCATTGGCGAGATCAGCTTGTTCATCAAAACAGCCGATACATTTGGTTGCAGTAATGGAAATAGGATGAATCTAACCTATTTCCATTGGCGAGATCAGCTTGTTCATCAAAACAGCCGATACATTTGGTTGCAGTAATGGAAATAGGATGAATCTAACCTATTTCCATTGCCGAGATAAGCTTGTTCATCAAAACAGCCGATACATTTGGTTGCAGTAATGGAAATAGGATGAATCTAACCTATTTCCATTGGCGAGATAAGCTTGTTCATCAAAACAGCCGATACATTTGGTTGCAGTAATGGAAATAGGATGAATCTAACCTATTTCCATATACGAGATAAGCTTGTTCATCAAATAGCCGATACATTTGGTTGCAGTAATGGAAATAGGATGAATCTAACCTATTTCCATGTTCGAGATAAGCTTGTTCATCAAAACAGCAGATACATTTGGTTGCAGTAATGGAAATAGGTTGAATCTAACCTACCGTAAAATCTCTAATAAGCGCCGCATTCAAACAAGCGCCGCATTCGTTTAAGCGCCGCAGAAAAAAGCACTGTGGAAGTTACGAGAAACCGGTTTTTGGGCCAAAATTTTCTGACGAAATTAACAAGCGCCGCGGCGCTTGTTTGAGATTTTACGGTATTTCCATGTTCGAGATAAGCTTGTTCAATACATAGCCGATACATTTGGTATCGGCCATAGCCGATAGATTTGGTATCGGCAATGGAAATAGGATGAATCTAACCTATTTCCATGTTCGAGATAAGCTTGTTCATCACATAGCCGATACATTTGGTATCTGACATAGCCGATAGATTTGGTATCGGCAAAGGAAATAGGATGAATCTAACCTATTTCCATTGTCGAGATAAGCTTGTTCATCAAACAGCCGATACATTTGGTTGCGGCAATGGAAATAGGATGAATCTAACCTATTTCCATTAGCGAGATAAGCTTGTTCATCACATTGCCGATACATTTGGTTGCGGCAATGGAAATAGGATGAATCTAACCTATTTCCATTAGCGAGATAAGCTTGTTCATCACATAGCCGATACATTTGGTATCGGCTATTGCGGAGTTGCGGCAATAGAAATAGAATGAATCTAACCTATTTCCATTGTCGAGATAAGCTTGTTAATCACATAGCCGATACTTTTGGTATCGGCCATAGCCGATAGAATTGGTATCGGCTATTGCGGAGTTGCGGCAATGGAAATAGGATGAATCTAACCTATTTCCATGTACGAGATAAACTTGTTCATCAAACAGCCGATACATTTGGTTGCGGCAATGGAAATAGGATGAATCTAACCTATTTCCATTGTCGAGATAAGCTTGTTCATCACATAGCCGATACATTTGGTATCGGCCATAGCCGATAGATTTGGTATCGGCAAAGGAAATAGGATGATTCTAACCTATTTCCATTAGCGAGATAAACTTGTTCATCACATAGCCGATACATTTGGTATCGGCCATAGCCGATAGATTTGGTATCGGCCATAGCCGATAAATTTGGTATCGGCTATTGCGTAGTTGCGGCAATAGAAATAGGATGAATCTAACCTATTTCCATTGTCGAGATAAGCTTGTTCATCACATAGCCGATACATTTGGTATCGGCCATAGCCGATAGATTTGGTATCGGCCATAGCCGATAGATTTGGTATCGGCTATTGCGGAGTTGCGGCAATGGAAATAGGATGATTCTAACCTATTTCCATTATCGAGATAAGCTTGTTAATCAAATTACCGATACATTTGGTTGCGGCAATGGAAATAGGATGAATCTAACCTATTTCCATTACCGAGATAAGCTTGTTCATCACATAGCCGATACATTTGGTATCGGCCATAGCCGATACATTTGGTATCGGCCATAGCCGATACATTTGGTATCGGCAATGGAAATAGGATGAATCTAACCTATTTCCATTGTCGAGATAAGCTTGTTCATCACATAGCCGATACATTTGGTATCGGCCATAGCCGATACATTTGGTATCGGCAATGGAAATAGGATGAATCTAGCCTATTTCCATTGCCGAGATAAGCTTGTTCATCACATAGCCGATACATTTGGTATCGGCCATAGCCGATACATTTGGTATCGGCAATGGAAATAAAATGAATCTAACCTATTTCCATTAGCGAGATAAGCTTGTTCATCAAATAACCGATACATTTGGTTGCGGCAATGGAAATAGGATGAATCTAACCTATTTCCATTAGCGAGATAAACTTGTTCATCAAATAACCGATACATTTGGTTGCGGCAATGGAAATAGGATGAATCTAACCTATTTCCATGTACGAGATAAGCTTGTTCATCAAATAACCGATACATTTGGTTGCGGCAATGGAAATAGGATGAATCTAACCTATTTCCATGTACGAGATAAGCTTGTTCATCAAATAACCGATACATTTGGTTGCGGCAATGGAAATAGGATGAATCTAACCTATTTCCATTGTCGAGATAAGCTTGTTCATCACATAGCCGATACATTTGGTATCGGCCATAGCCGATAGATTTGGTATCGGCAAAGGAAATAGGATGAATCTAACCTATTTCCATTGTCGAGATAAGCTTGTTCATCACATAGCCGATACATTTGGTATCGGCCATAGCCGATAGATTTGGTGTCTGCTATTGCGGAGTTGCGGCAATGGAAATAGGATGAATCTAACCTATTTCCATTAGCGAGATAAGCTTGTTCATCACATAGCCGATACATTTGGTATCGGCCATAGCCGATAGATTTGGTATCGGCAATGGAAATAGGATGAATCTAACCTATTTCCATTAGCGAGATAAGCTTGTTCATCAAACATCCGATACATTTGGTTGCGGCAATGGAAATAGGATGAATCTAACCTATTTCCATTAGCGAGATAAGCGTGTTCATCAAACAGCCAATACATTTGGTTGCGGCCATAGCCGATACATTTGGTATCGGCAAAGGAAATAGGATGAATCTAACCTATTTCCATTAGCGAGATAAGCTTGTTCATCAAATAGCCGATACATTTGGTATCGGCCATAGCCGATAGATTTGGTATCGGCTATTGCGGAGTTGCGGCAATGGAAATAGGATGAATCTAACTTATTTCCATGTACGAGATAAACTTGTTCATCAAACAGCCGATACATTTGGTTGCGGCAATGGAAATAGGATGAATCTAACCTATTTCCATGTACGAGATAAGCTTGTTCATCACATAGCCGATACATTTGGTATCGGCCATAGCCGATACATTTGGTATCGGCAAAGGAAATAGGATGAATCTAACCTATTTCCATTGTCGAGATAAGCTTGTTCATCACATAGCTGATACATTTGGTATCGGCCATAGCCGATAGATTTGGTATCGGCCAAAGCCGATAGATTTGGTATCGGCAATGGAAATAGGATGAATCTAACCTATTTCCATTAGCGAGATAAACTTGTTCATCACATAGCCGATACATTTGGTATCGGCCATAGCCGATAGATTTGGTATCGGCCAAAGCCGATAGATTTGGTATCGGCTATTGCGGAGTTGCGGCAATGGAAATAGGATGAATCTAACCTATTTCCATTAGCGAGATAAGCTTGTTCATCAAACAGCCGATACATTTGGTTGCGGCAATGGAAATAGGATGAATCTAACCTATTTCCATTAGCGAGATAAGCTTGTTCATCACATAGCCGATACATTTGGTATCGGCCATAGCCGATAGATTTGGTATCGGCCAAAGCCGATAGATTTGGTATCGGCAAAGGAAATAGGATGAATCTAACCTATTTCCATTGTCGAGATAAGCTTGTTCATCACATAGCCGATACATTTGGTATCGGCCATAGCCGATACATTTGGTATCGGCCATAGCCGATACATTTGGTATCGGCAAAGGAAATAGGATGAATCTAACCTATTTCCATTATCGAGATAAGCGTGTTCATCAAATAGCCGATACATTTGGTTGCGGCAATGGAAATAGGATGAATCTAACCTATTTCCATGTACGAGATAAGCTTGTTCATCAAATAACCGATACATTTGGTTGCGGCAATGGAAATAGGATGAATCTAACCTATTTCCATGTACGAGATAAGCTTGTTCATCAAATAGCCGATACATTTGGTTGCGGCAATGGAAATAGGATGAATCTAACCTATTTCCATTAGCGAGATAAGCGTGTTCATCAAACAGCCAATACATTTGGTTGCGGCCATAGCCGATACATTTGGTATCGGCAATGGAAATAGGATGAATCTAACCTATTTCCATTGTCGAGATAAGCTTGTTCATCAAAACAGCCGATAGATTTGGTATAGGCCAAAGCCGATAGATTTGGTATCGGCTATTGCGGAGTTGCGGCAATGGAAATAAGATTTATCTAACCTATTTCCATGTACGAGATAAGCTTGTTCATCAAACAGCCAATACATTTGGTTGCGGCAATGGAAATAGGATGAATCTAACCTATTTCCATGTACGAGATAAGCTTGTTCATCACATAGCCGATACATTTGGTATCGGCCATAGCCGATAGATTTGGTATCGGCAATGGAAATAGGATGAATCTAACCTATTTCCATTGTCGAGATAAGCTTGTTCATCACATAGCCGATACATTTGGTATCGGCCATAGCCGATAGATTTGGTATCGGCCAAAGCCGATAGATTTGGTATCGGCTATTGCGGAGTTGCGGCAATGGAAATAGGATGAATCTAACCTATTTCCATTAGCGAGATAAGCTTGTTCATCACATAGCCAATACATTTGGTATCGGCCATAGCCGATAGATTTGGTATCGGCCAAAGCCGATAGATTTGGTATCGGCTATTGCGGAGTTGCGGCAATGGAAATAGGATGAATCTAACCTATTTCCATGTACGAGATAAGCTTGTTCATCACATAGCCGATACATTTGGTTGCGGCAATGGAAATAGGATGAATCTAACCTATTTCCATTGACGAGATAAGCTTGTTCATCACATAGCCGATACATTTGGTATCGGCCATAGCCGATACATTTGGTATCGGCCAAAGCCGATAGATTTGGTATCGGCAATGGAAATAGGATGAATCTAACCTATTTCCATTGTCGAGATAAGCTTGTTCATCACATAGCCGATACATTTGGTATCGGCCATACCGATACATTTGGTATCGGCCATAGCCGATACATTTGGTATCGGCAATGGAAATAGGATGAATCTAACCTATTTCCATTACCGAGATAAGCTTGTTCATCAAACAGCCGATACATTTGGTTGCGGCAATGGAAATAGGATGAATCTAACCTATTTCCATGTACGAGATAAGCTTGTTCATCAAATAACCGATACATTTGGTTGCGGCAATGGAAATAGGATGAATCTAACCTATTTCCATTGCCGAGATAAGCTTGTTCATCAAACAGCCGATACATTTGGTTGCGGCAATGGAAATAGGATGAATCTAACCTATTTCCATTAGCGAGATAAGCTTGTTCATCAAATAACCGATACATTTGGTTGCGGCAATGGAAATAGGATGAATCTAACCTATTTCCATGTACGAGATAAGCTTGTTCATCACATAGCCGATACATTTGGTATCGGCCATAGCCGATAGATTTGGTATCGGCTATTGCAGAGTTGCGGCAATGGAAATATGATGAATCTAACCTATTTCCATTGTCGAGATAAGCTTGTTCATCAAATAACCGATACATTTGGTTGCGGCAATGGAAATAGGATGAATCTAACCTATTTCCATATGCGAGATAAGCTTGTTCATCAAAACATCCGATACATTTGGTTGCGGCAATGGAAATATGATGAATCTAACCTATTTCCATTAGCGAGATAAGCTTGTTCATCACATAGCCGATACATTTGGTATCGGCCATAGCCGATAGATTTGGTATCGGCCAAAGCCGATAGATTTGGTATCGGCAATGGAAATAGGATGAATCTAACCTATTTCCATTAGCGAGATAAGCTTGTTCATCACATAGCCGATACATTTGGTATCGGCCATAGCCGATAGATTTGGTATCGGCCAAAGCCGATAGATTTGGTATCGGCAATGGAAATAGGATGAATCTAACCTATTTCCATGTACGAGATAAGCTTGTTCATCACATAGCCGATACATTTGGTATCGGCCATAGCCGATACATTTGGTTGCGGCAATGGAAATATGATGAATCTAACCTATTCCCATTGTCGAGATAAGCTTGTTCATCAAATAACCGATACATTTGGTTGCGGCAATGGAAATAGGATGAATCTAACCTATTTTCATATGCGAGATAAACTTGTTTATCAAATAACCGATACATTTGGTTGCGGCAATGGAAATAGGATGAATCTAACCTATTTCCATTAGCGAGATAAGCTTGTTCATCACATAGCCGATACATTTGGTATCGGCCATAGCCGATACATTTGGTATCGGCCATAGCCGATAGATTTGGTATCGGCTATTGCGGAGTTGCGGCAATGGAAATAGGATGAATCTAACCTATTTCCATTTGCGAGATAAGCTTGTTCATCAAATAACCGATACATTTGGTTGCGGCAATGGAAATAGGATGAATCTAACCTATTTCCATTAGCGAGATAAGCTTGTTCATCACATAGCCGATACATTTGGTTGCGGCAATGGAAATAGGATGAATCTAACCTATTTCCATTGCCGAGATAAGCTTGTTCATCACATAGCCGATACATTTGGTATCGGCCATAGCCGATACATTTGGTATCGGCAAAGGAAATATGATGAATCTAACCTATTTCCATTGTCGAGTTAAGCTTGTTCATCACATAGCCGATGCATTTGGTATCGGCCAATGCCGATAGATTTAGTATCGGCAATGGAAATAGGATGAATCTAACCTATTTCCATTGTCGAGATAAGCTTGTTCATCAAAACATCCGATACATTTGGTTGCGGCAATGGAAATAGGATGAATCTAACCTATTTCCATGTACGAGATAAACGTGTTCATCAAAACATACGATACATTTGGTTGCGGCAATGGAAATAGGATGAATCTAACCTATTTCCATGTACAAGATAAACTTGTTCATCAAAACATACGATACATTTAGTTGCGGCAATGGAAATAGGATGAATCTAACCTATTTCCATGTACGAGATAAACTTGTTCATCAAAACATCCGATACATTTGGTTGCGGCAATGGAAATAGGATGAATCTAACCTATTTCCATGTACGAGATAAACTTGTTCATCAAAACATACGATACATTTGGTTGCGGCAATGGAAATAGGATGAATCTAACCTATTTCCATTGTCGAGATAAGCTTGTTCATCACATAGCCGATACATTTGGTTGCGGCAATGGAAATAGGATGAATCTAACCTATTTCCATTAGCGAGATAAGCTTGTTCATCAAAACATCCGATACATTTGGTTGCGGCAATGGAAATAGGATGAATCTAACCTATTTCCATGTACGAGATAAGCTTGTTCATCAAATAACCGATACATTTGGTATCGGCCATAGCCGATACATTTGGTATCGGCAATGGAAATAGGATGAATCTAACCTATTTCCATGTACGAGATAAACTTGTTCATCAAAACATCCGATACATTTGTTTGCGGCAATGGAAATAGGATGAATCTAACCTATTTCCATGTACGAGATAAGCTTGTTCATCAAAACATACGATACATTTGGTTGCGGCAATGGAAATAGGATGAATCTAACCTATTTCCATTGCCGAGATAAGCTTGTTCATCAAAACATACGATACATTTGGTTGCGGCAATGGAAATAGGATGAATCTAACCTATTTCCATGTACGAGATAAACTTGTTCATCAAAACATCCGATACATTTGGTTGCGGCAATGGAAATAGGATGAATCTAACCTATTTCCATGTTCGAGATAAGCTTGTTCATCAAAACAACCGATACATTTGGTTGCGGCAATGGAAATAGGATGAATCTAACCTATTTCTATTGCTGAGATAAGCGTGTTCATCAAAACATACGATACATTTAGTTGCGGCAATGGAAATAGGATGAATCTAACCTATTTCCATTAGCGAGATAAGCTTGTTCATCAAAACATCCGATACATTTGGTTGCGGCAATGGAAATAGGATGAATCTAACCTATTTCCATGTACGAGATAAGCTTGTTCATCAAACAGCCGATACATTTGGTTGCGGCAATGGAAATAGGATGAATCTAACCTATTTCCATTGCCGAGATAAGCTTGTTCATCAAAACATACGATACATTTGGTTGCGGCAATGGAAATAGGATGAATCTAACCTATTTCCATGTTCGAGATAAGCTTGTTCATCAAAACATACGATACATTTGGTTGCGGCAATGGAAATAGGATGAATCTAACCTATTTCCATTAGCGAGATAAGCGTGTTCATCAAAACATCCGATACATTTGGTTGCGGCAATGGAAATAGGATGAATCTAACCTATTTCCATTAGCGAGATAAGCTTGTTCATCAAAACAGCCGATACATTTGGTTGCGGCAATGGAAATAGGATGAATCTAACCTATTTCCATGTTCGAGATAAGCTTGTTCATCAAAACAGCCGATACATTTGGTTGCGGCAATGGAAATAGGATGAATCTAACCTATTTCCATTAGCGAGATAAGCTTGTTCATCAAAACATACGATACATTTGGTTGCGGCAATGGAAATAGGATGAATCTAACCTATTTCCATGTACGAGATAAACTTGTTCATCAAAACATACCGATACATTTAGTTGCGGCAATGGAAATAGGATGAATCTAACCTATTTCCATGTACGAGATAAACTTGTTCATCAAACAGCCGATACATTTGGTTGCGGCAATGGAAATAGGATGAATCTAACCTATTTCCATTAGCGAGATAAGCTTGTTCATCAAAACAGCCGATACATTTGGTTGCGGCAATGGAAATAGGATGAATCTAACCTATTTCCATGTTCGAGATAAGCTTGTTCATCAAACAGCCGATACATTTGGTTGCGGCAATGGAAATAGGATGAATCTAACCTATTTCCATTAGCGAGATAAGCTTGTTCATCAAAACATACGATACATTTGGTTGCGGCAATGGAAATAGGATGAATCTAACCTATTTCCATGTACGAGATAAACTTGTTCATCAAAACATACGATACATTTGGTATCGGCAATGGAAATAGGATGAATCTAACCTATTTCCATGTACGAGATAAACTTGTTCATCAAACATCCGATACATTTGGTTGCGGCAATGGAAATAGGATGAATCTAACCTATTTCCATGTACCGAGATAAGCTTGTTCATCAAACCAGCCGATACATTTGGTTGCGGCAATGGAAATAGGATGAATCTAACCTATTTCCATGTTCGAGATAAGCTTGTTCATCAAAACAGCCGATACATTTGGTTGCGGCAATGGAAATAGGATGAATCTAACCTATTTCCATGTTCGAGATAAGCTTGTTCATCAAAACAGCCGATACATTTGGTTGCGGCAATGGAAATAGGATGAATCTAACCTATTTCCATTGTCGAGATAAGCTTGTTCATCAAAACAGCCGATACATTTGGTTGCGGCAATGGAAATAGGATGAATCTAACCTATTTCCATTAGCGAGATAAGTTTGTTCATCAAAACATCCGATACATTTGGTTGCGGCAATGGAAATAGGATGAATCTAACCTATTTCCATGTTCGAGATAAGCTTGTTCATCAAAACAGCCGATACATTTGGTTGCGGCAATGGAAATAGGATGAATCTAACCTATTTCCATTAGCGAGATAAGTTTGTTCATCAAACATCCGATACATTTGGTTGCGGCAATGGAAATAGGATGAATCTAACCTATTTCCATGTACGAGATAAACTTGTTCATCAAAACATCCGATACATTTGGTTGCGGCAATGGAAATAGGATGAATCTAACCTATTTCCATTGTCGAGATAAGCTTGTTCATCAAAACATCCGATACATTTGGTTGCGGCAATGGAAATAGGATGAATCTAACCTATTTCCATTAGCGAGATAAGCTTGTTCATCCAAACATACGATACATTTGGTTGCGGCAATGGAAATAGGATGAATCTAACCTATTTCCATGAGCGAGATAAGCTTGTTCATCAAAACATACGATACATTTGGTTGCGGCAATGGAAATAGGATGAATCTAACCTATTTCCATGTACGAGATAAGCTTGTTCATCAAAACATCCGATACATTTGGTTGCGGCAATGGAAATAGGATGAATCTAACCTATTTCCATGTACGAGATAAGCTTGTTCATCAAAACATCCGATACATTTGGTTGCGGCAATGGAAATAGGATGAATCTAACCTATTTCCATTGTCGAGATAAGCTTGTTCATCACATAGCCGATACATTTGGTTGCGGCAATGGAAATAGGATGAATCTAACCTATTTCCATGTACGAGATAAGCTTGTTCATCAAAACTGCCGATACATTTGTTATCGGCAAAGGAAATAGGATGAATCTAACCTATTCCCATTGTCGAGATAAGCTTGTTCATCAAAACAGCCGATACATTTGGTTGCGGCAATGGAAATAGGATGAATCTAACCTATTTCCATTAGCGAGATAAGCTTGTTCATCAAAACATCCGATACATTTGGTTGCGGCAATGGAAATAGGATGAATCTAACCTATTTCCATGTACGAGATAAGCTTGTTCATCAAACAACCGATACATTTGGTATCGGCCATAGCCGATACATTTGGTATCGGCCATAGCCGATACATTTGGTATCGGCAATGGAAATAGGATGAATCTAACCTATTTCCATGTACGAGATAAACTTGTTCATCAAAACAGCCGATACATTTGGTTGCGGCAATGGAAATAGGATGAATCTAACCTATTTCCATGTACGAGATAAGCTTGTTCATCAAAACATACGATACATTTGGTTGCGGCAATGGAAATAGGATGAATCTAACCTATTTCCATTGTCGAGATAAGCTTGTTCATCACATAGCCGATACATTTGGTATCGGCAAAGGAAATAGGATGAATCTAATCTATTTCCATTAGCGAGATAAGCTTGTTCATCAAAACAGCCGATACATTTGGTTGCGGCAATGGAAATAGGATGAATCTAACCTATTTCCATGTTCGAGATAAGCTTGTTCATCACATAGCCGATACATTTGGTATCGGCCATAGCCGATACATTTGGTATCGGCAAAGGAAATAGGATGAATCTAACCTATTTCCATGTACGAGATAAGCTTGTTCATCAAAACATACGATACATTTGGTTGCGGCAATGGAAATAGGATGAATCTAACCTATTTCCATGTACGAGATAAGCTTGTTCATCAAAACTTCCGATACATTTGGTATCGGCAAAGGAAATAGGATGAATCTAACCTATTTCCATTGCCGAGATAAGCTTGTTCATCAAATAACCGATACATTTGGTTGCGGCAATGGAAATAGGATGAATCTAACCTATTTCCATTAGCGAGATAAGCTTGTTCATCAAAACAGCCGATACATTTGGTTGCGGCAATGGAAATAGGATGAATCTAACCTATTTCCATTGTCGAGATAAGCTTGTTCATCACATAGCCGATACATTTGGTATCGGCCATAGCCGATACATTTGGTATCGGCCATAGCCGATACATTTGGTATCGGCAAAGGAAATAGGATGAATCTAACCTATTTCCATTGTTGAGATAAGCTTGTTCATCAAACAGCCGATACATTTGGTTGCGGCAATGGAAAAAGGATGAATCTAATCTATTTCCATTAGCGAGATAAACTTGTTCATCAAAACTTTCGATACATTTGGTTGCGGCAATAGAAATAGGATGAATCTAACCTATTTCCATGTACGAGATAAGCTTGTTCATCAAATAACCGATACATTTGGTATCGGCCATAGCCGATACATTTGGTATCGGCAAAGGAAATAGGATGAATCTAACCTATTTCCATTGTCGAGATAAGCTTGTTCATCAAAACATACGATACATTTGGTTGCGGCAATGGAAATAGGATGAATCTAACCTATTTCCATGTACGAGATAAATTTGTTCATCAAAACATACGATACATTTGGTTGCGGCAATGGAAATAGGATGAATCTAACCTATTTCCATGTACGAGATAAACTTGTTCATCAAAACATACGATACATTTGGTTGCGGCAATGGAAATAGGATGAATCTAACCTATTTCCATGTACGAGATAAACGTGTTCATCAAAACATACGATACATTTGGTTGCGGCAATGGAAATAGGATGAATCTAACCTATTTCCATGTACGAGATAAACTTGTTCATCAAAACATACGATACATTTGGTTGCGGCAATGGAAATAGGATGAATCTAACCTATTTCCATTGTCGAGATAAGCTTGTTCATCAAAACATACGATACATTTGGTTGCGGCAATGGAAATAGGATGAATCTAACCTATTTCCATGAACGAGATAAACTTGTTCATCAAAACATACGATACATTTGGTTGCGGCAATGGAAATAGGATGAATCTAACCTATTTCCATGTACGAGATAAACTTGTTCATCAAAACATACGATACATTTGGTTGCGGCAATGGAAATAGGATGAATCTAACCTATTTCCATTGTCGAGATAAGCTTGTTCATCAAAACAGCCGATACATTTGGTTGCGGCAATGGAAATAGGATGAATCTAACCTATTTCCATTAGCGAGATAAACTTGTTCATCAAAACTTCCGACACATTTGGTTGCGGCAATAGAAATAGGATGAATCTAATCTATTTCCATGTACGAGATAAGCTTGTTCATCAAATAACCGATACATTTGGTATCGGCCATAGCCGATACATTTGTTATCGGCAAAGGAAATAGGATGAATCTAACCTATTTCCATGTACGAGATAAACTTGTTCATCAAAACATACGATACATTTGGTTGCGGCAATGGAAATAGGATGAATCTAACCTATTTCCATTAGCGAGATAAGCTTGTTCATCAAAACATCCGATACATTTGGTTGCGGCAATGGAAATAGGATGAATCTAACCTATTTCCATGTACGAGATAAGCTTGTTCATCAAAACAGCCGATACATTTGGTTGCGGCAATGGAAATAGGATGAATCTAACCTATTTCCATTAGCGAGATAAACGTGTTCATCAAACAGCCAATACATTTGGTTGCGGCAATGGAATTAATATGAACCTAACCTATTTCCATTAGCGAGATAAGCTTGTTCATCAAAACATACGATACATTTGGTTGCGGCAATGGAAATAGGATGATTCTAATCTATTTCCATTAGCGAGATAAGCTTGTTCATCAAAACTTCCGACACATTTGGTTGCGGCCACAGCCGATACATTTGGTTGCGGCAATGGAAATAGGATGAATCTAACCTATTTCCATGTACGAGATAAGCTTGTTCATCAAAACTTCTGATACATTTGGTTGCGGCAATGGAAATAGGATGAATCTAACCTATTTCCATTGACGAGATAAGCTTGTTCATCACATAGCCGATACATTTGGTTGCGGCAATGGAAATAGGATGAATCTAACCTATTTCCATTAGCGAGATAAACGTGTTCATCAAACAGCCAATACATTTGGTTGCGGCAATGGAATTAATATGAACCTAACCTATTTCCATTAGCGAGATAAGCTTGTTCATCAAAACATCCGATACATTTGGTTGCGGCAAGGAAATAGGATGAATCTAACCTATTTCCATGTACGAGATAAGCTTGTTCATCAAAACAGCCGATACATTTGGTTGCGGCAATGGAAATAGGATGAATCTAACCTATTTCCATTAGCGAGATAAGCTTGTTCATCAAACAGCCAATACATTTGGTTGCGGCAATGGAAATAGGATGAATCTAACCTATTTCCATTAGCGAGATAAGCTTGTTCATCAAACAGCCAATACATTTGGTTGCGGCAATGGAAATAATATGAACCTAACCTATTTCCATTAGCGAGATAAGCTTGTTCATCAAACATCCAATACATTTGGTTGCGGCAATGGAAATAGGATGAATCTAACCTATTTCCATTAGCGAGATAAGCTTGTTCATCAAACAGCCAATACATTTGGTTGCGGCAATGGAAATAGGATGAATCTAACCTATTTCCATTGGCGAGATAAGCTTGTTCATTAAAACAGCAGATACATTTTGTTGCAGTAATGGAAATAGGATGAATCTAACCTATTTCCATTGGCGAGATAAGCTTATTCATTAAAACAGCAGATACATTTTGTTGCAGTAATGGAAATAGGATGAATCTAACCTATTTCCATATACGAGATAAACTTGTTCATGAAATAACCGATACATTTGGTTGCGGCAATGGAAATAGGATGAATCTAACCTATTTCCATTAGCGAGATAAGCGTGTTCATCAAAACATCCGATACATTTGGTTGCGGCAATGGAAATAGGATGAATCTAACCTATTTCCATGTACGAGATAAGCTTGTTCATCAAACAGCCGATACATTTGGTTGCAGTAATGGAAATAGGATGAATCTAACCTATTTCCATTGGCGAGATAAGCTTGTTCATTACATAGCCGATACATTTGGTATCGGCATTGAAAATAGGATGAATATAACCTATTTCCATAAGCGAAATAAGCTTGGTCATCATATAGCCGATACTTTTGGTATCGTCATTGGAAATAGGATGAATCTAACCTATTTAAATTGGCGAGATAAGCTTGTTCATTACATAGCCGATACATTTGGTATCGGCATTGAAAATTGGCCGAATCAAACCAATTTCCATGGTATCGGCAATGGAAATCGGCTGAATCTAGCCAATTTCCATGGTTGAGATAAGCATTAGAAAATGGATGCAAAAGTTGGTAGAGCATGATGGGTTCCTTCATGGGTTCTGTATCTACTGATTAGACACTTTAATTACTCAAAATGATCAAATCCTCGACCAATGGGATACAAAAAACGAAAACACACAATGTGCTCTCTCCCTAAGTCAACACTCAGTAAGTGGGGAATACAAAAAGATTGTAGAGCATTAGAAAACGGATGCAAAAGTTGGTAGAGCATGATGGGTTACCTTCATGGGTTCGGTATCTATAGATTAGACACTTTAATTACTCAAAATGATCAAATCCTAGACCAATGGGATACAAAAAACGAAAACACACAATTTACTCTCCCTCAGTCAACTCACAGTGAGTGGGGAATACAAAAAGATTGTAGAGCATTAGAACCTTAAATTAGGACCTAATTGTATGTTGTTTGAGAAATAGTGTTGACAAACTTATGAAACGACCTTATTTGATCCATTTGGATCGATTACATTGCCATCAATAGCAATAGGTTTCAAATTGAAAATATTCGCTTTCAACGAGATTTCCCTCTAAAAAAATAACAAAATGCATTGATAAGGCGTTCGGTCCAAAATATCAAAATAAACTTATCCCTATCCAAACGAATCTATTTTATTCACATTTTCATATTGATGACAATTTTAACTAAAGTGTCTATACTGTATGCTCCGACTACATCCAAATGGCATGAAAATCAATTCCATTGGGATCATTATGATGTTTAATAAATCATAATTTCAGAGGTTTCATCAGAAGTCAACGAAACGACATCGACGTCGTCATTCCAAATCGACATGGAATTGTCGCCTCATTCTACTCTCTGATGGACAAACGCAATCTTACTATTCTTTACAAACAAAAAAAATCTCCCAACAATGAAACACGACTTTTCGATTGACCAACTAGACAGTGTACAAGTGCAGAAGGCGTTGAGAAAAGTTGCAGAGTGTTCGGTTGCATCTCGTTCTGCAAATGATGATGATCAATCAAGTGATGATGCAATCGAACACAACTTAATCATATCTTCAAATTTTACGAGAATTTCGTAAAGCATTGGACGATGAAACTTTCACTAGGGATATTGTAGCACTTGACGATTGGATTTTGAGTAAAAAACAGAAAATTAATTCTTCTTTATGTTAATTCCATTGAATGCTAATTAAAATTGTTAAAACTATTCATAAAAAGCAATTTTAATAAATGTAACATAAAAATAGAGTTAGAATGCAAGAAAAAATCATCATAAGCATCAAATTAGAATTCAAGTTAAGAGATTTTTACAAACAGATCTGCCCATCAACGCGCCGTAGACACGTTTTTACAAGGTGACGTTCGCAAAGTCACCTTGTAAAAACCTTGTTAGTAGTATATAATTGTAAAGAATAGAAGAAATGTAAAGAATACTGTAGAGAATGAATGAAAACATTTTTTAAAAGGTAAAAATCACTTAAATTGAAGGCGGTTTCATCAAGGATTATTCTGAACTTGTTGAACTAGTTGGAACGTCTTGTTCAACTTCCAATTCATTGACATTAGTATTCAAATTGTCCTTATATTCCCGGAAAAAACTTCCTTTAAATTTCAACTTGTACAATCGATCACAGAGCTGAGGTATGTTGGGCAAATTAAGCTTTTTATTAGGCCAAAACTTTGGCAGCACATTCTGTCTGTAGTATTCCTTGAATTGGCTCAAACTTTCAGCATTGTTTTCGACTGGTTGAGTATTACAATAAAGATCCATATAATCGGTTAAACTCTGTGTGTGAAACAAACAAACAACAATTTAAAAAAATTAAAATATTGTTAAATTACCTTTTGTGAATATGCGAGCAATAAATAGTCAAATTGTACTGCAACATTTTGCACAACATTGAATTCCTTTAATCTATCAGATAAAGGCTTCTTTAAAAGTTTTGATTTCCTGTGAGCGTGCTCTTCCCAGGAGCGAGCACATCTTGTGCATAATTTTGTTCTGGAATCAATTGTTTTGCACTTTTTCACACTTGAATGACCTAAAAAGATAAATTCAAAAATTACAACAACAAAATTAATAACAATTTACGCGGCACCTAACCTACCTAACACCTAACCTAAACACAATCCTACACGACAGCTAACCTACCTAACCAAAACCCAATCCTACACGACAGCTAACTTACCTAACCTAAACACAATCCTACACGGTACCTAACACCTAACCTAAACACAATCCTACACGACACC
Organism: Rhizoglyphus robini; assembly: GCA_023373905.1. Lineage (NCBI taxonomy): Eukaryota > Metazoa > Arthropoda > Arachnida > Sarcoptiformes > Acaridae > Rhizoglyphus > Rhizoglyphus robini. The sequence goes on along the minus strand of JAKIJQ010000034.1, from coordinate 264,471 downwards.
TAACCTACCTAACACCTAGCCAAAACCCAATCCTACACGACACCTAACCTACCTAACACCTAACCAAAACCAAATCCTACACGACACCTAACCTACCTAACCAAAACCAAATCCTACCCGGCACCTAACCTACCTAACACTTAACCAAAACCAAATCTTAGACGACACCTAACCTAAACCTAACCAAGTCCAACACACCCCAAATGGATGGGATGGAATGGAGTGTGAATGCAATTTACCTTTAGCATTGAGCACAATATCGCGCTCTCTGCATCCACATTCCTTGTAACAAGAAAAAGTTGCAGCACCACCATCTCGATAATTGAAGTGCACTGAACAAGTGAGCCGAATTGTGTTTTCATTTTGCTGAATTTCTTGAATCAATTTTGCAAGCAAATTTTCAGTTTCTTTTACTTCTTTAAGTATTTTCACAACTGGTTCCATCAATTCTAGAATTTGTGTCAAGGAAGGATGGATGCTTTGTTTAGCTTCAAAATATATATAATTATTGCTGAGATATTGCCCAGAAAAATTCAATATAGACAATTTAGCAAGCGAATTCAAAACTTTTTCCTTTTGATTATCGATTTGTGTATTGAATTCAGTCAAATCATTAAAATTTTGAACATTTTGCACATTTTCATTCTGAGTGGTTTCATTTGTTTCAGTTTTTATAAGCTCATTGTTTTCTTGTATGTCAAATGAATTTTTTGATACAAATTCGAGTATAAATGGTGGGATCAATTTAGCGCTTTCCCGATTATTAAATTTTGTGACGATAAATTGAGTAAACTCGAAAGTTTCATTCTCGAGTATAGTCAACTCATCGAGATATTCCTTAATTTGGCCAGGTATACGCTTGATTTCGTTCAAAATGCTTCGATAGGTGTTTCGATTTTTATTATTGAAAGCCTTCAATCGTTTTGTTTCGGTATCGATTTCTATTTGTTTGAGTTTGATTTGTTTTTCTAAATTTGTTACTGCTTTTTTAATTGCATTAAAAAATAATTTAGAATCTCTTGCAATTAAATTTTGATTCAGATTGTACGGTTTGCTCCGTTCAATTTGGTAGAAAATCTCACAAGCAGTTTCATGTGATTTGGTCCAGAACAATTTGTTCTGGACAGTCGAATTATAACCACAACTTTCACTTGCCAACATCAACACAAACGGCTCACAGTCAATGTGAAAACAATTCAGTCCGTCCCTCAATTGAATGTTGAATGGCGCCAGATCACGGTCAATAGTTTGCTTAATTACTGGAATGTCATAATTTGGTTGATAATTGAACGTAAAGCAAAAGGTAACATTTGTGAATGCTTCCAATTCAGCCAAAAGTGGTTTGAAAGTGTCCTCAAAGAAATCTTCATTATCCCCTAGTTGTTCACTCGTGATCAAATACAATATGCCATGAAGTGTGTCACAGTATTTGTAAATGGCACTGAGCTGTAACTGCTCTTCGGGCAAATCAATAAGCCGAAACACTCTTGTCTGGTGCAGCAGTAGATGACAGTTTTCGAGTTCAACAATATCTTCACCCAAAGGAATTGACACGTTTTTGCATTTTTCTCGGTCGAAAAAGTTTACATTCACAGGCACCAAACTGATCAATTCATTGACATTTGTTGGCGAAATATTCTTCAAATAGTTTGGCAGTGCATTTAAGGCCACACTTTTGAGGTAGTTACTCTGGCCGATGAGTGCAATGTTGCATATGGGCGGTGGAGGGGTGATGGAATTCTGCATGATTATGATCAGTTTTGGGCAGTTTTAAATGCTTTAATTTGTTTTTGTGCATAGAGAAAGTGATCTTTTTCTCAATCATTCATAGTGTAAAGATAGACCGCATCGACTGCATTTACACCATACAATGCATTGTCCGAACAGAGAATTTCACTTGTGATTTTAGTGAAATGATAGTGAGATGTTATCTTGCTAGTGACACTGTTACACGTTATCAGTACTTTGTTTGATCGATAAGTTCACAAATGTCATTTTCACCTGTGGCATTGTGGAATTGGGCCAAATTAGAGAATTGTCAGGAGTTGAAGGAATATGAATACCAATTTCAATTGATAAATACGGAATAATGCGATGATGTTGACAAAAAATGTACAGATTCAACAACCTTTATATCTTCAATTGTGCTAACTTTTAAGGCAAAAACAGGTTGAAAACAGCAATTAAAAACGTTTTTTAGTTTGTAAAAGACACAATATGTTCAGGAGTATCAATTTTTGGTCAATTCATTGTAAAAAACAAGTCAATAATAAGTCTCGAAATTAATGTAATTGCCATTCACAGTAAACAATTCACTGCAAGCCAACACACAAACACAACAAATGCCCACTGAAAAGAAAATTCACAAAAGACGTTACTCTTATAAAATGTGTTATTGAAATAAAAAATGAAAGTGGTCAGTAATGCCCCTGTCCCTCGTAACTGAATAGATGAGGAGGAACCACACGTTATCATTTTCCGTGTAGTACAGTACAGACCGAGTATTTGTTGTTTTCGGTATTATTATTACCGTAGTAGTGGAGGTTAATATACTAGAGGCGGAGCGTTAAAATGGCGACCCTAACTACTACAGTGTAGCTAACAACATACATACAATGTATTCAAATAGTTAGCAGCAGCAGCATCTGCAAGACTCCAGGAGCAGCAAGAGAGAAAGAGCGAGTACAGTAGAAGAAGGAAAGTTTTCCGGGTGAGTCGACCCCTCGCGGTGGCTGAACTTTACTGTTCAAGTTATACTGTGTTGCGTTGCGGTGAAGCCTGCAGAAAGACTTTCACAGAAAGTTGCCAACTCAAGTAGAGTGTAAACAAGAGCGAGAGGGTCACTCACACAAAAGCAAATCAATCGTGCATGTTTATTATGTCGAGTGTTGTCTGTGTTTTGGTGTTCAGGTGAAGATGACATTTGTGAACTTATCGACCAAACAAAGCACTGATAACATGTAACAGTGTCACTATCAAGGTAACTTCTCACTATCATTTTACACTGAAATCACAACTGAAATTCTCTTTCCTGACAATGCATTGTATTGGTGTAAATGCAGTCAATGCAGTGCATCTTTACTCTATGAATGATTGAAAAAGATTTCACTTTCTCTATACACAAAAGCAAATTAAAAACACTTAAAACTGCCCAAAACTGTTCATAATCATGCAGAATTCCATCACTCCTCCACCGCCCATTTGCAACATTGCACTCATTGGCCAGAGTAACTACCTCAAAAGTGTGGCCCTAAATGCACTGCCAAACTATTTGAAGAATATTACGCCAACTGATGTCAACAACGTCACTGAATTGATTAGTTTGGTGCCTGTGAATGTAAACTTTTTTGACAGAAAAAAATGCGAAAACGTGCCGATTCCTTTTGGTGAAGATTATGATGAACCCGAAAATTGTCATCTACTGCTGCACCAGACGAGAGTGTTTCGGCTTATTGAATTGCCTGAAGAGGAGTTACAACACTGTGACATTTACAAACACTGTGACACTCTTCATGGCATAGTATATTTGATAACGGGGGAACAACTAGGGGATAATGAAGATTTTTTTAAGAAAAAATTCAAACCACTTTTAGCTGAATTGGAAGAATTCACAAATGTTATCTTTTGCTTTATGTTCAATTATCAACCAAATTATGACATCCCAGCAATGAAGCAAACTATTGACAGTGAGCTGGCGCCATTCAACATTCAATTGAGGGACAAACAGAATTGTTTTCACATTGACTGTGAGCCGTTTGTCTTGCTGTTGGCAAGTGAAAGTGGTCATTATAGACTGACCGCCCAGAACAGAGAATTCTGGATCAAATCACATTCAGATTGCTGTGAGATTTTCTACCAAATTGCACGGGGCAATCCATACAATCTGAGCCATAATTTAATTGCAAGTGATTCTAAATTATTTTTTAATGCCATCGAAAAAGCAGTAAAAAATATAGAAAAACTAATCAAACTCAAAGAACAAGAAATGGAAACCGAAACAAAACGATTGAAGGCTTTCAATAATAAAGATCGAAACATCCATTACTATCGAAGCATTTTGAACGATATCGAGGCTATACCTGGCCAAATCAATTACTATCTCGATGAAATGAAAAATCTCGAGCTTGAAACTCTCGAATTCATTAAATTTATACTATTAAAATTAAATAATCGGGAAAGTGTTAAAGAATTGATCACTCCATTTATACTCAAATTTTTAACAAACAATTCATTTTACATAATAAGAAACAATGAAACTCAACAACAGCAACAAATCAAAACTGAACCCGACGAAACTACTCAAAATGAAAATGTGCAAAATGTTCTACATTTTATTGATTCAGTCGTACTGAATAGACAATCCATTGTTACCGACGAGCAAATGTTCAATACACTTATTGAATTGGCTTCATCTAAAACTTCTGGAGAATATTTCAATATACATTTAGCATACTTTGAAGCCAAACAAATCACCAATCCATTATTGAACTCAATTTTAGAATTGGCTGAGCCAATTGTGAAAATACTCAAAAATGTTCAAGTAGCTGAAACTGTTTTTCAAAAATTTATGCAACAAATTGGGAAAAGTGAAAACAAAATTCGCCTTACTTGTTCAGACCATTTCAATTATCAAGATGGTGTGGCAGCTTTTTCTTGTTTCGAGGAATGTGGATGCAAAGAGAGTGATGTTGTGCTCAATGTTAAAGGTATTGCTATTTTTGTAAATAAAATTTAATTGTTGTAATTTAACAATTTTGTGAATATTTTAGGTCATCCAAGTGTGAAAAAATGCAAAACAATTAATTCCAGATCAAAATTATGCAAAATATGTAAATGTACCTTCGAAGAGCACGTTCACCAGAAAACTAAGGATTTAAAGAATTTCGTATTGGAAGGATTAAACGAAATAAGTATATTCCAAAGTGTCGCTGTAAAATTTGACTATTTATTGCTCCAATATTCACAAAAGGTAAAATATTTTTACAATATTTATATTTTATTTTAATTTTTTCGTTTATTTCAAACAGAGCTTAAACGATTATATAGATCAATATTGGAATGTTGAACCAGCAGAAGAAAATTCAGAAAGTTTGAACAAATTCAAGGACGACTACAGAGAGAATTTGTTGCAAAAATTTTGGCCGAATAAAAAAGTAGATTTAACTGGCGTACCTCAGCTCTGTAAGAACTTGTTTCAGTTGAAATTTAACGGTGAATATTTCCGCAACTATAAGAACAATTTAGAGAATGTCAATGCATTGGAAGTTGAACAAGATGACTCAACTAGTTCAACAAGTCAAGAATAACATTCAATGTAACTCTATTCAATTCAACCGGTGGACATTTGTCCTTTTGTGGAGTTTGGCCTAATAAAACAATAAACCTAAAATGATTGATCTTGTGATTTGCTTTTAAAGTGATACTTTACTGTATGACATACAGTAAACTATACAGTGTATGTGTATAGATAATATTGTCAATATTTGCCATTTTGCCATTTTGCCATTTTTGCCATTTTTGCCAATTTGCCAATTTGCAATTGCAAATTTTGATTAATGGTTATTGGCTATTTGTTAATGGTTAATGGCTATTTGTTAATGGTTAATGGCTATTTGTTATTAGCTATTGGTCCTGCATGAATGTGACTAGTAACTATGCATTAGGCATTAGTCATTAGTCATTTGCCAATTTGCTCATTTGCCAATTTGCCAATTTGCCCTTTTGCCAATTTGCCATTTTGCCATTTTTGCCATTTTGCCAATTTGCCAATTCGCCATTTTGCCATTGCAAATTTTGGTTATTGGTTATTGGTTATTGGTTATTGGTTATTGGTTATTGGTTATTGGTTATTGGTTATTGGTTATTGGTTATTGGTTATTGGTTATTGGTTATTGGTTATTGGTTATTGGTCCTGCATGAATGTGACTAGGAACTATGCATTAGGCATTAGTCATTAGTCATTTGCCAATTTGCTCATTTGCCAATTTGCCAATTTGCCCTTTTGCCAATTTGCCATTTTGCCATTTTGCCATTTTGCCAATTTGCCAATTCGCCATTTTGCCATTGCAAATTTTGGTTATTGGTTATTGGTTATTGGTTATTGGTTATTGGTTATTGGTTATTGGTTATTGGTTATTGGTTATTGGTTATTGGTTATTGGTTATTGGTTATTGGTTATTGGTTATTGGTTATTGGTTATTGGTTATTGGTTATTGGTTATTGGTTATTGGTTATTAGCTATTGGTCCTGCATGAATGTGACTAGGAACTATGCATTAGGCATTAGTCATTAGTCATTTGCCAATTTGCCCATTTGCCAATTTGCCAATTTGCCCTTTTGCCAATTTGCCATTTTGCCATTTTGCCAATTTGCCAATTCGCCATTTTGCCATTGCAAATTTCGGTTATTGGTTATTGGTTATTGGTTATTGGTTATTGGTTATTGGTTATTGGTTATTGGTTATTGGTTATTGGTCCTGCATGAATGTGACTAGGAACTATGCATTAGGCATTAGTCATTAGACATTTGGCAATTTGCAAATTTGCCATTTTGTCATTTTGCCATTTTGCCAATTTGCCAATTTGCCATTTTGCCATTTTGCCAATTTGCCATTGCAAATTTTGGATAATGGTTAATGGTTAATGGCTATTTGTTATTGGTCCTGCATGAATGTGACTAGGAACTATGCATTAGGCATTAGGCATTAGGCATTAGGCATTAGGCATTAGGCATTAGGCATTAGGCATTAGGCATTAGGCATTAGGCATTAGGCATTAGGCATTAGGCATTAGGCATTAGCCCTTAGCCATTAGCCATTAGCCATTTGCCATTTTGCCATTTTGCCAATTTGCCATTTTGCCATTTTTTCATAAAGACAGTACTGTTTAGAAAAATGTTAGAAGAATTTTCTGAATACAAATTTTTCTTTTACAGTATTCCATCCATTAATGATTAAGCATTTGAACAGTTTTGTGTGTGTGTTGCTTTTCATTTTCATTCATCAACAAAACCATTTTCACAAACTAACTAATTAATTGGTTAGTATCAGTAACAGTATCAACTGATTAGGCTTAAATTGGCCTGGGAAGAGTCGCTTATCGCTGCTGCTCGACATAAAAACTGTCTCAAGTGTTCTACTGATTTCAAACGTTTGCATCACAGTTCAAATCGAAATAAATCGACTTTATTGATTTTAATTTTATAGAAGTAATAAATTGATTAAGCAGATGCCTTTGTCTTACAAAAACCAACCTTTTCTCGCTAAAAAGCAAAAGGTCAAGTTAGAAGAGCAAAACTCAAAACTAAATTTCAAGAGCAATTCTCATTGTAAGCCAAAAGAGGTTCCTCAAAATAAATGATTATAAATCATATCAATCACAATTTCTCCCATGTACCATAATCACACTGCATGGCAGCTGTAAAACATCACAATTTCTACCGAATTGATTTAGACTTTGCACACTGTTAATTCTAATCAGCAAACATGTTTATGCGCCAAATCATGTCAATCAATGCTCCTTATTATTCCATTCTCACGATTAATCGACTCAATTTTTGATAACTAATTGACATATGTAACATTGATGCATGATGTATCAATTATCAATGGCATCAACGTTACACATGTCAATTATGTATCAAACACGAGTACAATTGTGTTTTTCTTGGAATTTAGATTTGATTTTGGCAAGATTTTTCGACATAAAAAGACTACATTCAAATGATAATGTTTTATTTGAGGCTCCTAACCACGAGGTTGTTTGGTTCTTTGTGTTTAAATGGTTTGTTCTCAAATTATTAGACAAAGACCGTGAAATCTAAACTTGCCCTACAAACAGATTTCTAAACTATCTTCTATACTCTTAAACTTGAAACGCTCATTTCTCTTTCATCATCATCAAGGTAGGTGGCATTAAGTGTCAAGTCAAGAACTCAAAATGTAATTTAACTTTGATTTTAAAAGAAATTTTATTTTATTTTTTAGTTATACGAATTTGATATTTAACCAATTACGTTACAATTTTTTTCCTGAAAATTTAAAACCATTTTCCTCAAAAAAGATATTTTACTCAAACACACCATTTCACAAGCAATTCAACTTAGCTTTGATTTTTTACAAAGATTTACGATGATTAAGATTAAACATTTAGAAACAGGCCAAAACCTGACAACAAAGCTACACAGATCCAACTTGACCGACGAAACTTTGAAACTTCTAAAGGATGGCGAGTCGAGAATTGTTCTGTCTGAAGAGCACAAGAATGTAGTTCTACTGTTGGGCAATACAGGCTCAGGCAAGTCGACACTTGTGCAGTGGTTGGCGGGAGATAATGCTAAATTGATTGCCAAAGAAGTGAACTTGGGCGAGTATTTGATCGAGGATGGAAATCGAATTGGCAATTCAACAATCAACTCAAAAACTCTTTTTCCCGAGTTGGTTGTTCATCCAATGACCGCAGCAGCATTTTATGACTCGCCAGGATTTAGTGACACGCGAAGTACTAGTTTTGATGTTGCGTCAAGTTACTTCATTAAGAAGGTGGCAGATCATGTTGAGGCAGTTAAGTTGCTCTTTGTTGTCAACTATCCCTCGGTCAGGAAGGGAATCGATAGGCAGGACTGGATGAAGTTGTTGCGTCATTCTATGGACATTATTAAAAATGTAGACAAATTTGCCCAAAGCATTGGCCTGGTGGTGACAAAAGTTGATAATCATTTTGTTAAAAATGGAACAAATTTTACTTTGGTTCCTGATGAACAAGTGATTGCAGCTATTGCGAATTTTCTGCGTGAGATTCGACAGAGTCTAGAAGAGCGACTTGATCAAGAAGAAATTTCGCAGAAAAATGCAAAATTTTACCGCAAATCCATCAAATTTGTTTCGATATTATTGAGCCAAAATGACCAGAAAGGCTACACTCGAATTGGAATTTTTCGGCGACCACTTGAAGCTGGACCGTTGAGTGAAATTGTCATGTTTCAGGAAGGGAAGAAGCACATCGAACGAATACTGTCGGATTATGTTCAATTTACCAGAAAAGATATAAACGATTTTGGCTATACCATTTCGGATACATCCAAAAATGACATCGGCGAACTTGTGGAAACGATCAACAATAATGTGTGGCACGACTTGAGCGTGATTGTTGAAAAAACCGAAGCATTTTATCGAGATTTGGTCAAGAAAACTCATAACAAGATAAATTTTTTTGTAACTTCTACAAAAATGATCAAAGCCAATCGAATTGAAGCTCAAACTACTGCAGACTTGCTTGACAAAGGGCTTCAAGTTTGCTCGGATTTGGTCAACAAAACTACCAATGCAACAACATCTCAACTGGCAAGTCTACTCACACAAAGCCTTGAAATTTTGAACATTGAAGAAAAATGCAAAGACAATTTGGAGAACATTTCAAATCAAGGAAAATATTTTGATTTTCTACAAATTGTTAGTGACAATAGACTTGCGACTAGGCCATGGACAGATTTAGTGAAAAATCTGGTGAGCTCAATTTCGCACACAAAAGAGAACATTCAAGTTGAAGCGACTAATGTGCTCGAAAAGATACAAATCAAAATCAATTCTACTGTTGACTATTTAGTGGGTGAATTGAAACATGATTATCAAAAGAAAATGCTGTCACTCGAAATTCGCGAGTTACTTTCTTGGTTGGCCAAAGAGAGTGCTACTTTGTTGGGCTTTCGAAAGCAAATTGATAACGCAACCAATGTTCAAGAATTTGCAGTGAAAATTCTGCAAAATTTATTCAATTTAGAATTAAAAAATGATAAAATCGAACAAATCACTAAAAAACTTTACTATTATGGAAAATACGTGTTTTTCTTACAAAGTTTGAGTAATTCATCAACTTTTATTTTTGAATTTACGACAAAATTTGATGAAATTAACAGTGTGTCCAATGAGCATTTGGTATATGAAGGTTGTTTAAAACGACCTTTGTCAGGTTGGTCACAATGCACAACAGTCATCATCACCACATCATTGTGAGTGAGTGAGTGTGTGTCCAATGAGCATTTGGTATATGAAGGTTGTTTAAAACGACCTTTGTCAGGTTGTTCACAATGCACAACAGTCATCATCACCACATCATTGAGTGAGTGTGTGTCTGTGTCCAATGAGCATTTGGTATATGAAGGTTGTTTAAAACGACCTTTGTCAGGTTGGTCACAATGCACAACAGTCATCATCACCACATCATTGAGTGAGTGAGTGTGTGTCCAATGAGCATTTGGTATATGAAGGTTGTTTAAAACGACCTTTGTCAGGTTGTTCACAATGCACAACAGTCATCATCACCACATCAGTGTGTGTGTGAGTGTGTGTCGGTGTCCAATGAGCATTTGGTATATGAAGGTTGTTTAAAACGACCTTTGTCAGGTTGGTCACAATGCACAACAGTCAACATCACCACATCATTGAGTGAGTGAGTGTGTGTCCAATGAGCATTTGGTATATGAAGGTTGTTTAAAACGACCTTTGTCAGGTTGGTCACAATGCACAACAGTCATCATCACCACATCATTGAGTGAGTGAGTGAGTGTCCAATGAGCATTTGGTATATGAAGGTTGTTTAAAACGACCTTTGTCAGGTTGTTCACAATGCACAACAGTCATCATCACCACATCATTGAGTGAGTGTGTGTCTGTGTCCAATGAGCATTTGGTATATGAAGGTTGTTTAAAACGACCTTTGTCAGGTTGTTCACAATGCACAACAGTCATCATCACCACATCAGTGAGTGAGTGTGTGTCTGTGTCCAATGAGCATTTGGTATATGAAGGTTGTTTAAAACGACCTTTGTCAGGTTGTTCACAATGCACAACAGTCATCATCACCACATCATTGAGTGAGTGAGTGTGTGTCCAATGAGCATTTGGTATATGAAGGTTGTTTAAAACGACCTTTGTCAGGTTGTTCACAATGCACAACAGTCATCATCACCACATCATTGAGTGAGTGAGTGTGTGTCCAATGAGCATTTGGTATATGAAGGTTGTTTAAAACGACCTTTGTCAGGTTGTTCACAATGCACAACAGTCATCATCACCACATCAGTGAGTGAGTGAGTGTGTGTCTGTGTCCAATGAGCATTTGGTATATGAAGGTTGTTTAAAACGATCTTTGTCAGGTTGTTCACAAAGCACAACAGTCATCATCACCACATCATTGAGTGAGTGAGTGTGTGTCCAATGAGCATTTGGTATATGAAGGTTGTTTAAAACGACCTTTGTCAGGTTGTTCACAATGCACAACAGTCATCATCACCACATCATTGAGTGAGTGAGTGTGTGTCCAATGAGCATTTGGTATATGAAGGTTGTTTAAAACGATCTTTGTCAGGTTGTTCACAATGCACAACAGTCATCATCACCACATCAGGTGAGTGAGTGTGTGTCTGTGTCCAATGAGCATTTGGTATATGAAGGTTGTTTAAAACGATCTTTGTCAGGTTGTTCACAATGCACAACAGTCATCATCACCACATCATTGAGTGAGTGAGTGTGTGTCTGTGTCCAATGAGCATTTGGTATATGAAGGTTGTTTAAAACGATCTTTGTCAGGTTGTTCACAAAGCACTACAGTCAACATCACCACATCATTGAGTGAGTGAGTGTGTGTCCAATTAGCATTTGGTATATGAAGGTTGTTTAAAACGATCTTTGTCAGGTTGTTCACAATGCACAACAGTCATCATCACCACATCATTGAGTGAGTGAGTGTGTGTCCAATGAGCATTTGGTATATGAAGGTTGTTTAAAACAACCTTTGTCAGGTTGGTCACAATGCACAACAGTCATCATCACCACATCATTGAGTGAGTGAGTGTGTGTCCAATGAGCATTTGGTATATGAAGGTTGTTTAAAACGATCTTTGTCAGGTTGTTCACAATGCACAACAGTCATCATCACCACATCAGTGAGTGAGTGAGTGTGTGTCCAATGAGCATTTGGTATATGAAGGTTGTTTAAAACGATCTTTGTCAGGTTGTTCACAAAGCACTACAGTCAACATCACCACATCATTGAGTGAGTGAGTGTGTGTCCAATTAGCATTTGGTATATGAAGGTTGTTTAAAACGATCTTTGTCAGGTTGTTCACAAAGCACAACAGTCATCATCACCACATCATTGAGTGAGTGAGTGAGTGTCCAATGAGCATTTGGTATATGAAGGTTGTTTAAAACAACCTTTGTCAGGTTGTTCACAATGCACAACAGTCATCATCACCACATCAGTGTGTGTGTGTGTGTGTGTCCAATGAGCATTTGGTATATGAAGGTTGTTTAAAACGATCTTTGTCAGGTTGTTCACAATGCACAACAGTCATCATCACCACATCATTGAGTGAGTGAGTGTGTGTCCAATGAGCATTTGGTATATGAAGGTTGTTTAAAACAACCTTTGTCAGGTTGGTCACAATGCACAACAGTCATCATCACCACATCATTGAGTGAGTGAGTGTGTGTCCAATGAGCATTTGGTATATGAAGGTTGTTTAAAACGACCTTTGTCAGGTTGTTCACAATGCACAACAGTCATCATCACCACATCATTGAGTGAGTGAGTGTGTGTCCAATGAGCATTTGGTATATGAAGGTTGTTTAAAACAACCTTTGTCAGGTTGTTCACAATGCACAACAGTCATCATGACCACATCATTGAGTGAGTGAGTGAGTGTCCAATGAGCATTTTGTATATGAAGGTTGTTTAAAACAACCTTTGTCGGGTTGTTCACAATGCACAACAGTCATTATCACCACATCAGTGAGTGAGTGAGTGTGTGTCCAATGAGCATTTGGTATATGAAGGTTGTTTAAAACGACCTTTGTCAGGTTGTTCACAATGCACAACAGTCATCATCACCACATCAGTGTGTGAGTGAGTGTGTGTCCAATGAGCATTTGGTATATGAAGGTTGTTTAAAACGATCTTTGTCAGGTTGTTCACAATGCACAACAGTCATCATCACCACATCATTGAGTGAGTGAGTGTGTGTCCAATGAGCATTTGGTATATGAAGGTTGTTTAAAACAACCTTTGTCAGGTTGTTCACAATGCACAACAGTCATCATCACCACATCATTGAGTGAGTGAGTGTGTGTCTGTGTCCAATGAGCATTTGGTATATGAAGGTTGTTTAAAACAACCTTTGTCAGGTTGTTCACAATGCACAACAGTCATCATCACCACATCATTGAGTGAGTGAGTGTGTGTCCAATGAGCATTTGGTATATGAAGGTTGTTTAAAACAACCTTTGTCAGGTTGTTCACAATGCACAACAGTCATCATCACCACATCATTGAGTGAGTGAGTGAGTGTCCAATGAGCATTTTGTATATGAAGGTTGTTTAAAACAACCTTTGTCAGGTTGTTCACAATGCACAACAGTCATCATCACCACATCATTGAGTGAGTGTGTGTGTGTCCAATGAGCATTTGGTATATGAAGGTTGTTTAAAACGACCTTTGTCAGGTTGTTCACAATGCACAACAGTCATCATCACCACATCATTGAGTGAGTGAGTGTGTGTCCAATGAGCATTTGGTATATGAAGGTTGTTTAAAACAACCTTTGTCAGGTTGTTCACAATGCACAACAGTCATCATCACCACATCATTGAGTGAGTGAGTGTGTGTCCAATGAGCATTTGGTATATGAAGGTTGTTTAAAACGACCTTTGTCAGGTTGTTCACAATGCACAACAGTCATCATCACCACATCAGTGAGTGAGTGAGTGTGTGTCCAATGAGCATTTGGTATATGAAGGTTGTTTAAAACGATCTTTGTCTGGTTGGTCACAATGCACAACAGTCATCATCACCACATCAGTGTGTGAGTGAGTGTGTGTCCAATGAGCATTTGGTATATGAAGGTTGTTTAAAACGACCTTTGTCAGGTTGTTCACAATGCACAACAGTCATCATCACCACATCATTGAGTGAGTGAGTGAGTGTCCAATGAGCATTTGGTATATGAAGGTTGTTTAAAACGATCTTTGTCAGGTTGTTCACAATGCACAACAGTCATCATCACCACATCAGTGAGTGAGTGAGTGTGTGTCTGTGTCCAATGAGCATTTGGTATATGAAGGTTGTTTAAAACGATCTTTGTCTGGTTGTTCACAATGCACAACAGTCATCATCACCACATCATTGAGTGAGTGAGTGTGTGTCCAATGAGCATTTGGTATATGAAGGTTGTTTAAAACGATCTTTGTCAGGTTGTTCACAATGCACAACAGTCATCATCACCACATCATTGAGTGAGTGAGTGTGTGTCCAATGAGCATTTGGTATATGAAGGTTGTTTAAAACGATCTTTGTCAGGTTGTTCACAATGCACAACAGTCATCATCACCACATCAGTGTGTGAGTGAGTGTGTGTCCAATGAGCATTTGGTATATGAAGGTTGTTTAAAACGATCTTTGTCAGGTTGGTCACAATGCACAACAGTCATCATCACCACATCATTGAGTGAGTGAGTGTGTGTCCAATGAGCATTTGGTATATGAAGATTGTTTAAAACGATCTTTGTCTGGTTGTTCACAAAGCACAACAGTCATCATCACCACATCAGTGAGTGAGTGAGTGTGTGTCCAATGAGCATTTGGTATATGAAGGTTGTTTAAAACGATCTTTGTCAGGTTGTTCACAATTCACAACAGTCATCATCACCACATCATTGAGTGAGTGTGTGTGTCTGTGTCCAATGAGCATTTGGTATATGAAGGTTGTTTAAAACGATCTTTGTCAGGTTGTTCACAATGCACAACAGTCATCATCACCACATCATTGAGTGAGTGAGTGTGTGTCCAATGAGCATTTGGTATATGAAGGTTGTTTAAAACGATCTTTGTCAGGTTGTTCACAATGCACAACAGTCATCATCACCACATCATTGAGTGAGTGAGTGTGTGTCTGTGTCCAATGAGCATTTGGTATATGAAGGTTGTTTAAAACGATCTTTGTCAGGTTGTTCACAATTCACAACAGTCATCAACTCCACATCAGTGTGTGAGTGAGTCTGTGTCCAATGAGCATTTGGTATATGAAGGTTGTTTAAAACGATCTTTGTCAGGTTGTTCACAAAGCACAACAGTCATCATCACCACATCATTGAGTGAGTGAGTGTGTGTCTGTGTCCAATGAGCATTTGGTATATGAAGGTTGTTTAAAACGATCTTTGTCAGGTTGTTCACAATGCACAACAGTCATCATCACCACATCAGTGTGTGAGTGAGTCTGTGTCCAATGAGCATTTGGTATATGAAGGTTGTTTAAAACGATCTTTGTCAGGTTGTTCACAATGCACAACAGTCATCATCACCACATCATTGAGTGAGTGAGTGTGTGTGTGTCTGTGTCCAATGAGCATTTGGTATATGAAGGTTGTTTAAAACGATCTTTGTCAGGTTGTTCACAATGCACAACAGTCATCATCACCACATCATTGAGTGAGTGAGTGAGTGTCCAATGAGCATTTGGTATATGAAGGTTGTTTAAAACGATCTTTGTCATGTTGTTCACAATGCACAACAGTCATCATCACCACATCATTGAGTGAGTGAGTGAGTGTCCAATGAGCATTTGGTATATGAAGGTTGTTTAAAACGATCTTTGTCAGGTTGTTCACAATGCACAACAGTCATCATCACCACATCATTGAGTGAGTGTGTGTCTGTGTCCAATGAGCATTTGGTATATGAAGGTTGTTTAAAACGATCTTTGTCAGGTTGTTCACAATGCACAACAGTCATCATCACCACATCATTGAGTGAGTGAGTGAGTGTCCAATGAGCATTTGGTATATGAAGGTTGTTTAAAACGATCTTTGTCATGTTGTTCACAATGCACAACAGTCATCATCACCACATCATTGAGTGAGTGAGTGAGTGTCCAATGAGCATTTGGTATATGAAGGTTGTTTAAAACGATCTTTGTCAGGTTGTTCACAAAGCACAACAGTCATCATCACCACATCATTGAGTGAGTGAGTGTGTCTGTGTCCAATGAGCATTTTGTATATAAAGGTTGTTTAAAACGATCTTTGTCAGGTTGGTCACAATGCACATCAGTCATCATCACCACATCATTGAGTGAGTGAGTGTGTGTCTGTGTCCAATGAGCATTTGGTATATGAAGGTTGTTTAAAACGATCTTTGTCAGGTTGTTCACAATGCACAACAGTCATCATCACCACATCATTGAGTGAGTGAGTGTGTGTCCAATGAGCATTTGGTATATGAAGGTTGTTTAAAACGATCTTTGTCAGGTTGTTCACAATGCACAACAGTCATCATCACCACATCATTGAGTGTGTGAGTGTGTGTCTGTGTCCAATGAGCATTTGGTATATGAAGGTTGTTTAAAACGATCTTTGTCAGGTTGTTCACAAAGCACAACAGTCATCATCACCACATCATTGAGTGAGTGAGTGTGTGTCTGTGTCCAATGAGCATTTGGTATATGAAGGTTGTTTAAAACGATCTTTGTCAGGTTGTTCACAATGCACAACAGTCATCATCACCACATCATTGAGTGAGTGAGTGTGTGTCCAATGAGCATTTGGTATATGAAGGTTGTTTAAAACGATCTTTGTCAGGTTGTTCACAATGCACAACAGTCATCATCACCACATCAGTGAGTGAGTGAGTGTGTGTCCAATGAGCATTTGGTATATGAAGGTTGTTTAAAACGACCTTTGTCAGGTTGTTCACAATGCACAACAGTCATCATCACCACATCATTGAGTGAGTGAGTGTGTGTCCAATGAGCATTTGGTATATGAAGGTTGTTTAAAACGATCTTTGTCAGGTTGTTCACAATGCACAACAGTCATCATCACCACATCATTGAGTGAGTGAGTGAGTGTGTGTCCAATGAGCATTTGGTATATGAAGGTTGTTTAAAACGATCTTTGTCAGGTTGTTCACAATGCACAACAGTCATCATCACCACATCATTGAGTGAGTGAGTGTGTGTCCAATGAGCATTTGGTATATGAAGGTTGTTTAAAACGATCTTTGTCAGGTTGTTCACAATGCACAACAGTCATCATCACCACATCATTGAGTGAGTGAGTGTGTGTCCAATGAGCATTTGGTATATGAAGGTTGTTTAAAACGATCTTTGTCAGGTTGTTCACAATGCACAACAGTCATCATCACCACATCATTGAGTGAGTGAGTGAGTGTCCAATGAGCATTTGGTATATGAAGGTTGTTTAAAACGACCTTTGTCAGGTTGTTCACAATGCACAACAGTCATCATCACCACATCATTGAGTGAGTGAGTGTGTGTCCAATGAGCATTTGGTATATGAAGGTTGTTTAAAACGACCTTTGTCAGGTTGTTCACAATGCACAACAGTCATCATCACCACATCATTGAGTGAGTGAGTGTGTGTCCAATGAGCATTTGGTATATGAAGGTTGTTTAAAACGATCTTTGTCAGGTTGTTCACAATGCACAACAGTCATCATCACCACATCATTGAGTGAGTGAGTGTGTGTGTGTGTCCAATGAGCATTTGGTATATGAAGGTTGTTTAAAACGATCTTTGTCAGGTTGTTCACAATGCACAACAGTCATCATCACCACATCATTGAGTGAGTGTGTGAGTGTCCAATGAGCATTTGGTATATGAAGGTTGTTTAAAACGACCTTTGTCAGGTTGTTCACAATGCACAACAGTCATCATCACCACATCATTGAGTGAGTGAGTGTGTGTCCAATGAGCATTTGGTATATGAAGGTTGTTTAAAACGACCTTTGTCAGGTTGTTCACAATGCACAACAGTCATCATCACCACATCATTGAGTGAGTGAGTGTGTGTCCAATGAGCTTTTGTTATATGAAGGTTGTTTAAAACGACCTTTGTCAGGTTGTTCACAATGCACAACAGTCATCATCACCACATCATTGAGTGAGTGAGTGAGTGTCCAATGAGCATTTGGTATATGAAGGTTGTTTAAAACGATCTTTGTCAGGTTGTTCACAAAGCACAACAGTCATCATCACCACATCATTGAGTGAGTGAGTGTGTGTCCAATGAGCATTTGGTATATGAAGGTTGTTTAAAACGATCTTTGTCAGGTTGTTCACAATGCACAACAGTCATCATCACCACATCATTGAGTGAGTGTGTGTCCAATGAGCATTTGGTATATGAAGGTTGTTTAAAACGACCTTTGTCAGGTTGTTCACAATGCACAACAGTCATCATCACCACATCAGTGAGTGAGTGAGTGAGTGTCCAATGAGCATTTGGTATATGAAGGTTGTTTAAAACGATCTTTGTCAGGTTGTTCACAATGCACAACAGTCATCATCACCACATCATTGAGTGAGTGAGTGTGTGTCCAATGAGCATTTGGTATATGAAGGTTGTTTAAAACGACCTTTGTCAGGTTGTTCACAATGCACAACAGTCATCATCACCACATCATTGAGTGAGTGAGTGTGTGTCCAATGAGCATTTGGTATATGAAGGTTGTTTAAAACGATCTTTGTCAGGTTGTTCACAATGCACAACAGTCATCATCACCACATCATTGAGTGAGTGAGTGTGTGTCTGTGTCCAATGAGCATTTGGTATATGAAGGTTGTTTAAAACGACCTTTGTAAGGTTGTTCACAATGCAAAACAATCATATTCACCACATCAGTGTGAGTGAGTGTGTGTCCAATGAGCATTTGGTATATGAAGGTTGTTTAAAACGACCTTTGTCAGGTTGGTCACAATGCACAACAGTCATCATCACCACATCATTGAGTGAGTGAGTGTGTGTCTGTGTCCAATGAGCATTTGGTATATGAAGGTTGTTTAAAACGACCTTTGTCAGGTTGTTCACAATGCACAACAGTCATCATCACCACATCAGTGAGTGAGTGAGTGTGTGTCCAATGAGCATTTGGTATATGAAGGTTGTTTAAAACGACCTTTGTCAGGTTGTTCACAATGCACAACAGTCATCATCACCACATCATTGAGTGAGTGTGTGTCTGTGTCCAATGAGCATTTGGTATATGAAGGTTGTTTAAAACGACCTTTGTCAGGTTGTTCACAATGCACAACAGTCATCATCACCACATCATTGAGTGAGTGAGTGAGTGTCCAATGAGCATTTGGTATATGAAGGTTGTTTAAAACGATCTTTGTCAGGTTGTTCACAATTCACAACAGTTATCATCACCACATCAGAGTGAGTGTGTGTGTGTCTGTGTCCAATGAGCATTTGGTATATGAAGGTTGTTTAAAACGACCTTTGTCAGGTTGTTCACAATGCACAACAGTCATCATCACCACATCATTGAGTGAGTGAGTGTGTGTCCAATGAGCATTTGGTATATGAAGGTTGTTTAAAACGACCTTTGTCAGGTTGTTCACAATGCACAACAGTCATCATCACCACATCATTGAGTGAGTGAGTGTGTGTCCCAATGAGCATTTGGTATATGAAGGTTGTTTAAAACGACCTTTGTCAGGTTGTTCACAATGCACAACAGTCATCATCACCACATCATTGAGTGAGTGTTTGTCTGTGTCCAATGAGCATTTGGTATATGAAGGTTGTTTAAAACGACCTTTGTCAGGTTGTTCACAATGCACAACAGTCATCATCACCACATCAGTGAGTGAGTGAGTGTGTGTCCAATGAGCATTTGGTATATGAAGGTTGTTTAAAACAACCTTTGTCAGGTTGTTCACAATGCACAACAGTCATCATCACCACATCATTGAGTGAGTGAGTGAGTGTCCAATGAGCATTTGGTATATGAAGGTTGTTTAAAACGACCTTTGTCAGGTTGTTCACAATGCACAACAGTCATCATCACCACATCAGTGAGTGTGTGTGTGTGTGTGTCTGTGTCCAATGAGCATTTGGTATATGAAGGTTGTTTAAAACGACCTTTGTCAGGTTGGTCACAATGCACAATAGGCATAAGCAAAATCATTGACAAAATTTTTCTCTTCAGTCAGAAATTTATCTAATTGAGACATATACAATGTCGTGGCGAGGTTTGAAGATCCTAGGTACAAGGCTTCATATCCCCACAAAGTTGTACAGCGGAAGGTACGGGATTTTTTGGGCCTTTTAACTTGAACTTTGGCTGTACAACTTTGGGGGTATGAACCATGCACAGGATCTTCAAACTCACCACGACATTGTATATGCCTCAATTAGATAATTTCTGACTGAGTGGAAAAAAAAATTTTGTCCGAAGACTTTCGCTCTATCCTAATGCACAACAGTCATCATCACCACATCATTGAGTGAGTGAGTGAGTGTCCAATGAGCATTTGGTATATGAAGGTTGTTTAAAACAACCTTTGTCAGGTTGGTCACAATGCACAACAGTCATCATCACCACATCATTGAGTGAGTGTGTGTGTGTCTGTGTCCAATGAGCATTTGGTATATGAAGGTTGTTTAAAACGATCTTTGTCTGGTTGGTCCCAATGCACAACAGTCATCATCACCACATCAGTGTGTGAGTGAGTGTGTGTCCAATGAGCATTTGGTATATGAAGGTTGTTTAAAACGACCTTTGTCAGGTTGGTCACAATGCACAACAGTCATCATCACCACATCATTGAGTGAGTGTGTGTGTGTCCAATGAGCATTTGGTATATGAAGGTTGTTTAAAACAACCTTTGTCAGGTTGGTCACAATGCACAACAGTCATCATCACCACATCATTGAGTGAGTGAGTGAGTGTCCAATGAGCATTTGGTATATGAAGGTTGTTTAAAACAACCTTTGTCAGGTTGTTCACAATGCACAACAGTCATCATCACCACATCATTGAGTGTGTGTGTGTCTGTGTCCAATGAGCATTTGGTATATGAAGGTTGTTTAAAACGACCTTTGTCAGGTTGTTCACAATGCACAACAGTCATCATCACCACATCATTGAGTGAGTGAGTGTGTGTCCAATGAGCATTTGGTATATGAAGGTTGTTTAAAACGATCTTTGTCTGGTTGGTCCCAATGCACAACAGTCATCATCACCACATCAGTGTGTGAGTGAGTGTGTGTCCAATGAGAATTTGGTATATGAAGGTTGTTTAAAACGATCTTTGTCATGTTGTTCACAATGCACAACAGTCATCATCACCACATCAGTGTGTGTGTGTGTGTGTGTCTGTGTCCAATGAGCATTTGGTATATGAAGGTTGTTTAAAACGACCTTTGTCAGGTTGTTCACAATGCACAACAGTCATCATCACCACATCATTGAGTGAGTGAGTGTGTGTCCAATGAGCATTTGGTATATGAAGGTTGTTTAAAACGACCTTTGTCAGGTTGTTCACAATGCACAACAGTCATCATCACCACATCATTGAGTGAGTGAGTGAGTGTGTGTGTGTGTGTGTGTCTGTGTCCAATGAGCATTTGGTATATGAAGGTTGTTTAAAACAACCTTTGTCAGGTTGGTCACAATGCACAACAGTCATCATCACCACATCATTGAGTGAGTGAGTGAGTGTGTGTGTGTGTGTGTCTGTGTCCAATGAGCATTTGGTATATGAAGGTTGTTTAAAACGACCTTTGTCAGGTTGTTCACAATGCACAACAGTCATCATCACCACATCATTGAGTGAGTGAGTGTGTGTGTCCAATGAGCATTTGGTATATGAAGGTTGTTTAAAACGATCTTTGTCATGTTGTTCACAATGCACAACAGTCATCATCACCACATCAGTGAGTGTGTGAGTGTGTGTCCAATGAGCATTTGGTATATGAAGGTTGTTTAAAACGACCTTTGTCAGGTTGTTCACAATGCACAACAGTCATCATCACCACATCATTGAGTGAGTGAGTGTGTGTCCAATGAGCATTTGGTATATGAAGGTTGTTTAAAACGACAGTTGCGGCACTCATTGGAACAGTTGCGGAACTCATAGGAAGAGTTATCATCGTACTGATACTTTTATTTCGGAGTATCAGTACGAGGATGAGTTGCGGCACTGATTAGAACAGTTGCGGCACTCATTGGAACAGTTGCGGCACTCATTGGAACAGTTGCGGCAGAGGGCACTGTGTGTGGTTGGTCAATTTGTTTTTGAATCCTATTGTTCGAGGAATTGATCATTTTAGCTAATTAAAGTGTCTAATCAGTTGATACCGATCCCATGAAGGTAATTCATCATGCTCTACCACCTTTTGAACAAGTTTTCTTATGCTCTACAATCTTTTTGTATTCCCACTGATTTCCATGATATGGACAATCTACGCGTAAAATCTAATCATTTTTAATTAAAATTTCAATGAAAGAAATTCATTCCCCAACTTCTTTGTCAACTTGAGAAAAAGTTTCCGGCAATATATTTCCTCAATGTTTACGTTGGTTATGGTTGGTTTGTGTAATGTTTTTGTAGGGCACATGTTGGCTGAAAATGTTCACAGAGGTGGGCATTTTATGAAAATATTTCCATATCGGTGTTGGCTTGCACCAAATTAATAATATGGACAATCTACGCGTAATATCTAATTAGTTTTCAATTTATTATGAGAGCAGATTTATTCGTAAGAGCTAGCGACCGTGCGCTAGGCAGACAGGACAACAAGTGAGAGGAACAGGACATAGGAAAAGTCTATTTACATGCCTTACAGTCTAGGGCTAATTCACATGGTACGTAATTCTATTTACACTCAGTTGGGTCACTCATAACACAATTAACATATCAATGATTGGCTTATGGTAGGGTTGTGTAATGCTTTTGTTGGGAACAGGATGATGAGAAGATGCCTTTCACCTCGGCGAACGTTTCGGCAGCAAACAGGGCGGCACACAACTCCAACCGGGGAATGGTCTTATTTTCATTTGCCAATCGACCACGAGCATAAATGAGAAACGATCCGACTTCTGAGTACGCATAAAAACAGATGCCATAAGCCAACGAGGAGGCATCAACAAAAACACGAAGAACATATTCCCCAGTTGGATTGACACAACGAGGAAGAGAGAACGATTCCAAAGAGGACAACTCCCTGATCATTTTCAATGCTTCAGCTTGAAATTCTTCAGCTACGGGAGTGTCCCAATCGTTCGTTGACAGAATCACTCGACGAATCATTGCACGAACGCGAGTGTAGAACGGAGTAAGAAGTCCGAGAGGATCGAAGACGGAGCCGAAGATAGACAGGAGATTGCGGCGGGTGAACAGATCGTACTGAGCCATCGGTTCTTTCCAAGAGATTTCGTCTTTCGCCGTATTCCAATAGACTCCGAGCGTTTTGTGAACATCATCCGTGGTCACCGAAGAATCTTCAAACTCGGTGAGAAGACCTTCTTGTCGAAGTTTGGTAGGCGCAGCGAATTTGTGCAACTCGAAAGAACCAAGAGACATGACGTCACGAATCTTTCGCAGACGGTGCAAAAGATCGTCCAATGGCAAGTCCGTCGTCCATATAGACAGACTCTGCAAAATTCATCAACTCCTCATCAGAATTTTCTTTGAACAGTTTGTCGAGTACCGCATAAAGAAGGTACGGACTCGACGTAGCACCGAAAAGGACAGCAATCATTTGGTGAGTAGTCAACTTGCCTGTTTGGTCATTCCACAGATAACGAACATACTTGCGGTCTTCTGGATTGAGGCGAATTTGTAGAAACGCCTTTTTGATGTCAGCAAGAACCGCATACAGATTCATTCGCCACTGGAGAAGAATTTGGACAAGTTTCGTTTGAGGCCAGGCTCCCTTGTACAGGCAATCGTTGAGACTTTTCCGTGGTTTGCCTTCTTTATCGTTGGAACAAAACGACGCATTAAATACTGGTCTAACCTGAGTGGTGGAATCATTTTTGAAGACCAGTCGGTGAGTCATGAAGTATCCATCCTGAGACGGAAACGTACGAACCAACTCCGCTTGCTGATCATTCACGAATGCGCTAATGGCTTGATCGTACTCGCACAATTGACCTTTTTGTTGGAGACGGACAAGAAGTCGATCGATGATCCTCTTCACAGTGCCATAATTCGAATCCGGACGAAGTCCATCCTCTTTCCAAGGCATTGGAGTGTAGAATCGACGCTCACTCTCATTCCAAACAATCGAAGCAGTAAATTTGTCCATCCAAGTACGTTGGACAACATCACCTTCCGCATCTTGGATATTATCACGAAAGATTTGCTTCAAATCGGTACAGATGTGCTGGCACGGAGACGGATTGTCAAAGGAACAATCAGAAATTGCCATTTTAGTATACTCGATATTCCAATCTTTGTATTTGAATCTTATTAAATTCGTGGCTGTGAAGACACATGCCCAACTGCTAGAAATTTATGTCAGGATTATTTTTCCTATTCCCGAGAATCATAATCTTAAAAGACATTAGCTATTTTGTCAAAGGAACAATCAGACAATGCCATTTTACCATTTTGCCATTTTAGTGAGTGTGTGTCTGTGTCTGTGTCCAATGAGCATTTGGTATATGAAGGTTGTTCACAGTGCACAAGATTATTTTAAAAAACTTACCGGTTATAAAGATGATGCGGTATTTCCTTGGATTTTTCATTATTTCGAATTATATTTGGGTAACAAATATTCTTGTAATCAAATTTTTAGCGTTTTGTTATTCCGTTCATTGTTTTTGGTGTTTTTGGTTTTTGGTTTTTGGTTTTTGGTTTTTGGTTTGGCATCAACGCTACACATGTCAATTATGTATCAAAAATGATTAATCGTGAGAATGCATATTTACTAATAATAAGAAGCAAGCATTGCTGGTTGATGGACATGATTTGCCAAGCAAATTTATTTTCCTGATTAGAATATAGTCATACAAAGTCAAAATCAATTCAATGGAAATTGTGAGCTACCATGCAGTGTGTTACAATACAGGGGAGAAATATTATTTGATATGATTAATAATCATGGAAGAAATGCAACCAGTGGACAAGTGCCTGAGCACTCTCTTTTTTTCTCACCATCTAAAAATTAAAATTCAAAATTTCAAGAAAAAAATTAACGTTCAACCTCACTTTTAGCATTGGATATAATATCATTGTCATTGCAACCACATTCTATTCCTGCCTTTTTGCCTTTTTGCCTTTTTGCCATTTAGCCATTTTGCCATTTTGCCATTTTGCCAATTTTTCATTGAAAAAGAGACAGAAGTCCAAAAGACAAATTTTCACTTACTGTATTCTACGAATGATTAAGCATTTGAACAGTTTTGTGTGTTGGTGATAATTTTCATTCATCAACAAAACGATTTTCACAAACTAACTAATTAATTGGTTAGTATCAGTAACAGTATCAACTGATTAGGCTTAAATTGGCCTGGGAAGAGTCGCTTATCGCTGCTGCTCGACATAAAAACTGTCTCAAGTGTTCTACTGATTTCAAACGTTTGCATCACAGTTCAAATCGAAATAAATCGACTTTATTGATTTTAATTTTATAGAAGTAATAAATTGATTAAGCAGATGCCTTTGTCTTACAAAAACCAACCTTTTCTCGCTAAAAAGCAAAAGGTCAAGTTAGAAGAGCAAAACTCAAAACTAAATTTCAAGAGCAATGCTCATTGTAAGCCAAAAGAGGTTCCTCAAAATAAATGATTATAAATCATATCAATCACAATTTCTCCCATGTACCATAATCACACTGCATGGCAGCTGTAAAACATCACAATTTCTACCGAATTGATTTAGACTTTGCACACTGTTAATTCTAATCAGCAAACATGTTTATGCGCCAAATCATGTCAATCAATGCTCCTTATTATTCCATTCTCACGATTAATCGACTCAATTTTTGATAACTAATTGACATATGTAACATTGATGCATGATGTATCAATTATCAATGGCATCAACGTTACACATGTCAATTATGTATCAAACACGAGTACAATTGTGTTTTTCTTGGAATTTAGATTTGATTTTGGCAAGATTTTTCGACATAAAAAGACTACATTCAAATGATAATGTTTTATTTGAGGCTCCTAACCACGAGGTTGTTTGGTTCTTTGTGTTTAAATGGTTTGTTCTCAAATTATTAGACAAAGACCGTGAAATCTAAACTTGCCCTACAAACAGATTTCTAAACTATCTTCTATATTCTTAAACTTGAAACGCTCATTTCATTTTCATCATCTTCAAGGTAGGTGTCATTTAGTTTCAAGTCAAGAACTCAAAATGTAATTTAACTTTGGTTTTAAAAAAATTTATTTTATTTTTAGTTATACAAATTTGATATTCAACCAATTACGTTAAGATTTTTTTCCTGAAAATTTAAAACCATTTTCCTCAAAAAAGATATTTTACTCAAACACGCCATTTCACAAGCAATTCAACTTAGCTTCGATTTTTACAAAGATTTACGATGATTCATCAACTTAAACATTTAGAAACAGGCCAAAAACCTGACAACAAAGTTACACAAACGCAACTTGGCCGAGGAAACCTTGAAACTTCTAAAGGATGGCGAGTCGAGAATTGTTCTGTCTGAACAACACAAAAATGTAGTTCTACTGTTGGGCAATACAGGCTCAGGCAAGTCGACACTTGTGCAGTGGTTGGCGGGAGATAATGCTAAATTGATTGCCAAAGAAGTGAACTTGGGCGAGTATTTGATCGAGGATGGAAATCGAATTGGCAATTCAACAATCAACTCAAAAACTCTTTTTCCCGAGTTGGTTGTTCATCCAATGACCGCAGCAGCATTTTATGACTCGCCAGGATTTAGTGACACGCGAAGTACTAGTTTTGATGTTGCGTCAAGTTACTTCATTAAGAAGGTGGCAGATCATGTTGAGGCAGTTAAGTTGCTCTTTGTTGTCAACTATCCCTCGGTCAGGAAGGGAATCGATAGGCAGGACTGGATGAAGTTGTTGCGTCATTCTATGGACATTATTAAAAATGTAGACAAATTTGCCCAAAGCATTGGCCTGGTGGTGACAAAAGTTGATAATCATTTTGTTAAAAATGGAACAAATTTTACTTTGGTTCCTGATGAACAAGTGATTGCAGCTATTGCGAATTTTCTGCGTGAGATTCGACAGAGTCTAGAAGAGCGACTGAATGAAGCTAACATTGCACCGAAAAATGCAAAATTTTACCGCAAATCCATCAAATTTGTTTCGATATTATTGAGCCAAAATGACCAGAAAGGCTACACTCGAATTGGAATTTTTCGGCGACCACTTGAAGCTGGACCGTTGCGTGAAATTGTCATGTTTCAGGAAGGGAAGAAGCACATCGAACGAATACTGTCGGATTATGTTCAATTTACCAGAAAAGATATAAACGATTTTGGCTATACCATTTCGGATACATCCAAAAATGACATCGGCGAACTTGTGGAAACGATCAACAATAATGTGTGGCACGACTTGAGCGTGATTGTTGAAAAAACCGAAGCATTTTATCGAGATTTGGTCAAGAAAACTCATAACAAGATAAATTTTTTTGTAACTTCTACAAAAATGATCAAAGCCAATCGAATTGAAGCTCAAACTACTGCAGACTTGCTTGACAAAGGGCTTCAAGTTTGCTCGGATTTGGTCAACAAAACTACCAATGCAACAACATCTCAACTGGCAAGTCTACTCACACAAAGCCTTGAAATTTTGAACATTGAAGAAAAATGCAAAGACAATTTGGAGAACATTTCAAATCAGGAAAATATTTTGATTTTCTACAAATTGTTAGTGACAATAGACTTGCGACTAGGCCATGGACAGATTTAGTGAAAAATCTGGTGAGCTCAATTTCGCACACAAAAGAGAACATTCAAGTTGAAGCGACTAATGTGCTCGAAAAGATACAAATCAAAATCAATTCTACTGTTGACTATTTAGTGGGTGAATTGAAACATGATTATCAAAAGAAAATGCTGTCACTCGAAATTCGCGAGTTACTTTCTTGGTTGGCCAAAGAGAGTGCTACTTTGTTGGGCTTTCGAAAGCAAATTGATAACGCAACCAATGTTCAAGAATTTGCAGTGAAAATTCTGCAAAATTTATTCAATTTAGAATTAAAAAATGA
The DNA here is from genome assembly GCA_023373905.1 of Rhizoglyphus robini. Taxonomy (NCBI): domain Eukaryota; kingdom Metazoa; phylum Arthropoda; class Arachnida; order Sarcoptiformes; family Acaridae; genus Rhizoglyphus; species Rhizoglyphus robini. The sequence goes on along the minus strand of JAKIJQ010000034.1, from coordinate 236,446 downwards.
TAAAATCGAACAAATCACTAAAAAACTTTACTATTATGGAAAATACGTGTTTTTCTTACAAAGTTTGAGTAATTCATCAACTTTTATTTTTGAATTTACGACAAAATTTGATGAAATTAACAGTCTGCTCAACGACTCGATCATTTGGTATGCATTTTTGAACAATCTCCATTTGCGCTTTTCGCAATATGACATTCAACAGTACAGTACCTGCTACAATGTGGCCAGCTTGGATGATTGGTCAACTGATGGCAAAGCACAAGGCATACTAATTACTCGTATTAATTTCAAACAATTTCTAGATAAAATTCAATATTTCAAATTAACCGATTTTGACAAAATTTCCCAACTAATGAATAAGCAGAAAATCGGTGACGAACAATTGCGAGAGTTGAATCAACTTTTGAGTCTAACTTTGAAGAACAATTTAAACTTTCACTGTGCCCAGTCCGACAAGTTGGTGATCAAGGGAGACTATGTGAAATTGAGTGATTTAATCGCAAATTCAAAAATTCAAAAACAATGCTCGAGTGATGTGAAGCTGAATTCTATGAATATTTATGCAACCCAAACTGTGTTTATTGATGCTGATGTAAATGCTTTAGGCGAGAAACTGAAACTCATTATAATTGCACCAGAATGGCAAATTATTGGCAATAGAGTGATCACCTTAGAGGGCGCTTCTGCTAGTGAACATGAACCTTCAAAAGCTGATGACGGTGTGGGTTCAGGAAGCAAAGGATTGGATGGCTTGCCTGGTTTGCCTGGAGGCCCTGGTGGCAGTTTCTTTGGCATTGGTATGCGTTTTTTCAATTTTAACAAATTGACAATTTCTGTCTCTGGTGGTGCTGGTGGTAGGGGACAAAACGGAGGTGACGGAACGAAAGGATTGGCGGGTAATAGCTTGAACATCCAGCAGTTGGAATTGTTCTGTAGTGAGAATCACATGTGTGTATGCAAGTCACAAAATTGTGTTAATAATCGCAAGAAAAGAAACGCTGCTGCAGTAAGGGCTCTTGTTGTTCCTGCTCTCAAAGTTATTTATGAAACTGGCAAATATTTTCTCAATTATTATAGCAAAAAATCCTGAAAAGCTTGAGGTATATTCTCACGCGGCAATGTCATATGAAGATTCGATAAAAAATCCTGAAACTTTTCATGAATGTTCACTTGAATCGATTGGCGGTGCTGGTGGAGTCGGGGGTCTTGGCGGAAATGGAGGAAACGGGGGTGTTGGTGGCCTTCCGGGGGAAGTTAAAATGTTTGGCTTAGTTCCAAACAACAATGACAAAATAAAAAGCAAAGTTGGTCCAATTGGAGTGGATGGTCGAGGCGGAAAAGGAGCTGAGAACGGTGACTCAGGCGATGATTTCAAAGTTCAGTGTATCTATAAGTCTAAAATTGGAATTCTATTTAATGGTGATACAGTTTTGAGTAAACTCATCGATGTAGTCGAGAAAGCCCCCTACAACCGGTCGTGTTGCAAATGGAACGGATGGATACCTTGTTGAGAACAGAACGCAGCCCAAACAGCCCGACCTTATTCGCAATCATCAGAAAATCGTGAACGAGTATCGAAATTATCTGAGAGAAAATCTCAACAATGCAAATTATCGTTTCAAGCGACACTCACTGATTCAATTTCTTAATTGGCTCAATTCGGATTCGGACACCAACAGTGTTTACGATAATTTTGGACTGTCTAAAGAGTTGCAAGATTTAGATGAACAGTCGAGTCGGCTCAATGCAGACGATCTACTGTCATTCTATCAATCAATGCTGGTTAGAATTGATGAATACTCTCGCAGTTTACCAGGAACTTTTATTGTAAATCTACGCAAACAAGAACTCAACAAGTTGCATAACGAAACTCTAAGCAAAATATCAAACTTGCAATCTCTTTCGTCTACTTCAAAGTTAAACTCTACTGGTCGAGTCAAAAGATCCGGGGAAAATCCCGAAACAGGTTCATCAAAGTTTGTGGATGATGATCCGTTTCCACTGTTAGCCCTTAGCACAACACGAGCAAGTTCGTTTGTTGATCAGATCAAACATTTCTATGCAAATGCAATTTCGAAAATTGTCGATTTCGAGCCAAAAAACTCTCGCATTGACTACAACACTACGAGTTCAACTAATTTGCGAAACTTTACCAATTCAGTCGACATTAATGGAAGTTTAGTGTTTGGACAATTTCTGACAGGACTGCTTTGGGGTAAAAATAATTCTTTGGCAGGCAATTGGTTTCAATCTCCCGCACAAGAACAAACTGTTCGAATTGATAATTTGAGCCAACAGATTTTGCCTATTTTGAATCGGACTGACTTTTTCGATCAAAATTAATATTTTTGCATGTTAGAATATTTACGATATATTAAAGAATATATAAGGATAAAGCCACAAAATTTTTCTCTGCACTTGGATTTGTTTGTCGCCAATCAAACAATTATTTTTATTATTTGAATATAAATTTTTAATTAATTATTTTAAACTTAAATAAATGCTTTAGTAATTAATTTAGTTTAGTAACATAATTTTTGTACTGTTTGTCAATGAGTCTTTTGCCATTTTGCCATTTTGCCATTGCAAATTTTGGTGAATGGTCATTTGTTATTGGTTTTGCATGAATGTGACTAGTCACTAGGCATTAGACATTAGACATTAGACATTAGACATTAGACATTAGACATTAGACATTAGACATTCTGTCATTCTGCAATTCTGCCAATTTTGCCATTTTGCCATTTTGCCATTTTGCCATTTTGCCAATTTGACATTTTGCCATTGCAAATTTTGGTGAATGGTAATTTGTTATTGGTTTTGCATGAATGTGACTAGTCACTAGGCATTAGACATTAGACACTAGACATTAGACATTAGACATTAGACATTAGACATTCTGTCATTCTGCGATTCTGCCAATTTTGCCATTTTGCCATTTTGCCATTGCAAATTTTGGTGAATGGTCATTTGTTATTGGTTTTGCATGAATGTGACTAGTCACTAGGCACTAGACATTAGACATTAGACATTAGACATTAGACATTAGACATTAGACATTAGACATTAGACATTAGACATTAGACATTAGACATTGGACATTAGACATTAGACATTAGACATTAGACATTAGACATTAGACATTAGACATTAGACATTAGACATTAGACATTAGACATTAGACATTAGGCATTAGACATTCTGTCATTCTGCAATTCTGCCATTTTGCCATTTTGCTATTTTGCCATTTTGCCATTGCAAATTTTGGTGAATGGTAATTTGTTATTGGTTTTGCATGAATGTGACTAGTCACTAGGCATTAGACATTAGACATTAGACATTAGACATTAGACATTAGACATTAGACATTAGACATTAGACATTAGACATTAGACATTAGACATTAGACATTAGACATTAGACATTAGACATTAGACATTAGGCATTAGACATTCTGTCATTCTGCAATTCTGCCATTTTGCCATTTTGCTATTTTTGCCATTTTGCCATTGCAAATTTTGGTGAATGGTAATTTGTTATTGGTTTTGCATGAATGTGACTAGTCACTAGGCATTAGACATTAGACATTAGACATTAGACATTAGACATTAGACATTAGACATTAGACATTCTGTCATTCTGCGATTCTGCCAATTTTGCCATTTTGCCATTTTGCCATTTTGCCATTGCAAATTTTGGTGAATGGTAATTTGTTATTGGTTTTGCATGAATGTGACTAGTCACTAGGCATTAGACATTAGACATTAGACATTAGACATTAGACATTAGACATTAGACATTCTGTCATTCTGCAATTCTGCCAATTTTGCCATTTTGCCATTTTGCCATTTTGCAATTTTGCCAATTTGCCATTTTGCCATTTTGCCAATTTGCCATTTTTGCCATTTTTGCCATTTTGCCATTTTGCCATTTTGCCATTTTGCCATTTTGCCATTTTGCCATTTTGCCAATTTTGCCATTTTTTCAAATTTAAAATTTTATTATTATAAATAAATTAATGTGACACAAAATTGTGAATATGTAACATGTTTAAAGTATTGGAATTAAAATGTTGGATAAAACAAAAATGACTGAATAAAATATTTTTGTTAAATAGACCTCACTTAACTTGGACACTCTTGTACTCCATAAATAAAGTTTACAAAATACTTTTAACTCGTTTCCAGAAATTTCTGTATGTTGTCTTAGATACTGTTTTGTGCCAAAGGGATTTTTTGTTGGTTGTTTTGGTAGTCCCGGAAGTAAAACTGCCCACCGAATGGGAACTTTGCGGGCGGTTAGTAGTTAGGTGGGTGACATCTCCTGATTCAAGATCATTTTTGTTGATTTCGTTTTGTGGTTCAACGCGATCTGCCTTGGAATTGGGAAATTTTGGAATCCGTGGTTGGGTTTCTGGTTGATTTTTGGGTTGTAGATTGGAGTTCTCAATTTCAATAACTAGTTTTGGTTTGATTTTTGGAGTTGATTGAAACGATTTCTGTGGTTCGTGAAGTTTTGATTCATTCTTAATTTGTTCCGGTTCTTTTTGATTTTCCTGGGTTTGACCAAGAGTTGTCTTTTGTTCAAAGAATTGAGCTCTCTCACTGGACTGATTGCTCTTTAAATGCGAATTTACATTTTGATTCGAAGATTGCGAAAACTCCGGAAAGTGTGTTTCTAAAAATTCTTTTGAAAACGCCGATTTCTCATCAAAATTAAACGTAAAAGCATCCTGTGATACTGCAGACAGCAAGCCTGGTCCACTGGTTGAATAAGAGGTAGTCTTAATAATGGATTTATTGGGACTTTTGGCATCGATTTCTTCAACCAAAATGTTCCCATGCGATGGTGAGCTGTGTAGCGAGTTGATTGAGGTTGCCGATTTGGGTGAATTCAAGTTCATAATTGACCAGGAAGGAAATATTAGACTGGCGGATGTGGGCGTTTTGGGTTGTGAAGTGTAAAGGTTGGAGACAGATTTGGAATTTGGCGATGTAAAGTGTTTGGGCTTTGTTGGTGATGGGATTTCGGGACTCTTTTGAGGATGGGATTCATTATGATTAGCATAATCTGGTTTGGATTCTGCTGTGTCTGATTCCATGGTAATGGGAACGTATCTTATGATTCCAGGGGAATTTTCGGTAGTTTTTGAAACCGATTCTTTGGATTTAAAATCTGGTTCAGATGATTCCTCAATTGCAACATCAGATGTTTGCTCGATTTTATTTTCAAAGTTTTGTGAATTTTCTGATTTTTCAAGTTCAATTTGGAAATCAGGTAAAACTTCTTGTTGTTGGAACTCAATTTTCGGTTTAGTTGGCTCAACTACTTCGTTTGCTTTGATTTCTTCAACAATTTTGATTTCAAAAGTTTCACTTTCGTTCACTTTGCTCAACAAACCACCCATCAAAGTGCTCACGTTCAATGGAGCAGGAGTTTTGATTAGTTGCTCGTTTTGAATTGAATCGTTTTCTGAATTTTCTGGGATCCTCAGTGAAAGACCACCTTTGAGAGAATTACGTTTTGCTGGAATCCTAATTTTTGGTTGTTTTTCTTCATTTGGAAGACTATTTTCTGCTTCAAAAACTACTACATTTTCAATCAAAATCGGATCATTTTGTTTGATTGGCTCATCAGCAGCAATTGGTTCAACAGTTTGTTGTTGATTTTGGTTGGCATCAACGTGACTATCGTTACTTTCAAATTTGTTTGAATCAGTTGATTGCGTAAATTCTCGAGTTGACAAATCAAAAAGATTTGAATTGGAAAGTTTGATAATGGATTTTCGTGGAGTTGGAGTTGGCTTTGGGACGTATGATTCTGGAATGTCTGATTCTATGCTAATCGACTCGACTGATTCAAACATTTCTGTATTAACTGGTTTGTGATCAATAAAATTTTCATTATCCTGTTCTGAAGCAGCTGGATTAGCAACAAATTGAACTTGATCAACCAATAGAATATTGACAGGTTCAGAATCAAATGTTTCTGGAACGATTCGTTTCGCACCATTAGTCCCAAAATTCACATTTCCATAATGATTATGATTTTCGTCATTAGATGATACGGAATTAATCGATTCTTCATTTTGATTCTCAGAATCAGAATCACTAGATTCGAAATTCATTGGTTCTGGATTCAATGGTTTTGGCTTGATTGGCTCGGCATTGATTTCAAATTCAATTTGTTCCGGTGATTTTGATGATTCAAAATTTTGCGATAATTTAGCCGACTTGAATGAACTTACTCGAGAAATCGAAACTGGAATTTTAGAATTGCCGTTTGGCGGTTCATTTGTAGGACTTTTCGGAGTAGAAGTTGCATTTGAATTGAAGGTTGGAATTTGTGATTTGATTGGTGAAATTGGGATGGATTTTGAAGTTGCAATTTTGCTTCGTTTTGCATTTGAATTGGAATCAGATTTAAAAGACGGGGTTTTACGGGGTAGTGCATTTTTGAACTCAAGGTTTTGTTTTGCTGATCGATTTTGGATAACGGGTTGAGTAGATTTTAATGAATTTGTCCGCTTCGCAACAGGTATTCTACTTGGAGTAACACTTTTATCGTGCTCATTTTCTGGATTCATTATTATAATCAAAGGAGAGAAAAAATCGACACAATTGAACTCTCAATCTTAAGTGCACACATACAAACAATGGCCAAGTTTGTGTGCGTGTTTGCATGCCTTGGCGCACATCTCTTACCATCAATCATCATCAGCATGAGGTACCTGTCATCAAAATTAAGATTGTTACTAAGTGATTTGCAGGTTATCATTTGAAGCGAGTGACACTTTGGATGACACATTGACAATCACCAAAGTTATTTATTGCTTGTTGTGACACTAACCGCACACACAAGAGGCGCAAAAATGAAAGCCACTTGAAGCACAAATCACAAGATTGGTATATTACACTTTAGACTTAGACTTACGAGCTTTAAGTCACAAATACATACAATTTTATTAGGTCAACTCAAATGGAATGCCGTGTAAATAACATGTTTGAGTAATCAAAATACGTACAACACAATTCAATGCAGTGTAACGTCATATTTGAATAGTCAAATCTAAGTTTTGCGAAGAAAGAAAATCTGCACTTTATTTTGCTGTTCAAATTCACTCGAGTCGAGCAGGATTTGTGTTTGAGTTTTCATAATTGAGCCGCTCAGAGGCCAAAGGGTCTAACTCAATTTTGGCAAAAATGAGTTTATGATGAAAATGTGTTTATTATTAGTCTATTTCTTCAAAAAATTTCATTCTTACCAAAAATGAGTGAAATTGGCCCAAATATAGCAAAAACTCTTTTGGCTTCTGAATAGAATTCAATATTCTTCAGTGGCCAAAAGGGCCAACTCCACTTCTTTCATTTGTAATGTTTGCTAACTTGTAACGTCATACCATGACAACTCCAAAAAATAATTTTCGAATATTTTCCGCGGTGTAGCATTTTGCAACATTTTTGTTTACATGTTCAACAACCAAATTAATTTTCACAATTTCCGCGATGATCATGATTGCAATCCTGTTTTATTCCAGATAAATCTCCAAATAGAAGGAAGTGATTACAAAAATCCAGAATCATAGGACCGTAACGCCCAGAAACGCCAACGATTACAAAGCTTGGAACCGGAAAAGAAACAATAACATTGTTCAAACTAAAAATTTTCAAAATTGTTCTTGTGGTTTCAAAAATAATTGCCATCAACAGATTACAATAATCAACACCAGTAATACACACAAAACTTCGATGATCCAGATTTTCTTATTTGAAAATTAAGAAATTGAAACCAGGAATTGAAATTCCAATCTAAACAATCGAAAAAGAGTTTATACTAAGGAAAGATTTATCACAGTTAGAAAGAAAAAAAACATGCTGGATTTGATCAAGTTCATTCCACCAATATATCATGAATATTACCTAAATTTAAAAACTTTAATTATTTTTAATGATGAGGATGTTATTTTCAATAATTGAAGTAATTTTGTTCTGTTTAACCTAATAAATTTACTTAGTAATTTATATCCAATCATTTTAGTTTCATTTGTCAATGTTTTCGTTTTCTTTTGGAAAAATTCAGAGGCCAAAGGTCTAACTCCAAAAAAAGTGTCATTTTTTGGTCACAATTATGAAATTAGTCTTTCCCACATGGATATTAGTGCTTGGAATTGTAAAATAATGATAATCGAACATTTTTAATAGGTTACAACATCTTAAACAAACCAAATTTTCAAAGTAGAATTCATAATATCATATTTCAAACTTTTGCGTTTATCTCGTAAAGATGAAAAGTGGAGTTAGACCCTTTGGCCTCTGAGCGGCTCAATTCTCGCTGTTAGGGTTTGTTGAGCTTGTTGAATTTTGTCTTCTTCGCATGATACTTTTGGAAGATTGATCTCTTGTTTAAAAATTTTAAAATAATTCTAACTGAATTTCAGTTTGAACAATTTATCACACAATTCTGATATGTTCACCAAATCAATTTTTTCATTCCTATCAATCAAATTGAGCACATTTTCCCAGTGTTCAATTTTGAGTTTGTTCTGAGTTGTCGAATCATTCATCGAATCAATAATTTCACAACTGTTTTCACCATTCAAATATTTATCCATAAAATTGTTGAAAAACTGAAAAATTATTAAAATTTTAAAAAAATTGTAAAAATAAAATTAAATATTTACTGTTTTCGAATATTTCATCAACAAATAATCAAATTTTGCCCCAACATTTTGGATGACTTTGAATTCGTCCGGAAACATGGCGATTACTTTTGTGAAAGAGGCAATCAAATCTTTAGTATTTCTGTGACTGTGCTCAGTCCAAGGACATTCGCATTCTGTACACAGTTTTAATTCAGGGTCCATTGTTTTGCATTTGAGCACACTTTGATGACCTACAAATTCAGAATTTTAGTTATTTAGAAATTTTTAAAAATTCAAAAATGGCCTTACCTTTAACATTCAGTACAATATCGCCCTCTTGACAGCCACATTCGCGGTAACAAGACAAAAATTGGACACCAATCTGATACTTAAAATGACTCGAACAAGTGATTCGAATTTTACCTTGATCTGAGTTGCTCATTTCTTGGATCAACTTTCCAAACACATCCAAACACTCTTTACGGCTTTTAATTTTCTTCACAATTGGTTCGAGCAAATCAATGATTTTAGAGATGGTTCAAAATATTCAGAATTTTGTTTCGAATCAAAATAAGTAAATTTTTCAGTACTAAAATAATTTCCAGAAATGCTCAGTGAAGATAAATTGGCTATTGAGTTGACGATTTCGTCAAGATTAATGTTTTTATTGATTTGTAGCAAATCAACAAAATTTTGCAATTTGCTATTCGGAACATCCTCATCTGAGTTTGGTTCCACTTTGATTTGCTTATTTTCAACTTTACCCACTGACAAAAATTCAAGTATAAATGGAGTTATAAATTCTTTTGCATCCTAAACAAATTTCAAATTATTACACAAAAATGTTTTAAGATTTAATTCAAACCTGATTTAATTTTATGAAAATAAATTCGACAAATTTTCGAGTACATTTTTTGAGTACATCCAGCTCCCCATGTGAAAACAATTTTGTCCTTCTTTTAACTAAATGTTGAATGGCCCCAATTCGTGATTAATAAATTGCTTCAGCATTTTGATGTCATAATTTGGATGATGGTTGAAAGCAAAACAGAATGCAACATTTTTCATTACAGATTTTGTCAAATCGTTCAAAAGGGGTTTGAACGTGCTGATAAAAAAATCAATGTTCTCTTGAGTGTGTTCACTTGTGATCAAATACAATATTCCATGAAGTGTGTAACACTGTTTACGAATAGCACCAATCCATGATGATGTAGACTCATTTTCCGGAGCTTCAATAATGCGAATTACGGTCTTCAAATAACTCAATAGATGGCACTTTAAAGTGGGTTTAGCATCTGCTTCTTCATTGTCCAGAATTTTACCGAAAGGAATCGAGATATTTTCAAATTTGTCCCGATCGGTGGTTTTGGGGATTGAGAAAATTAATTTTGACATTGACACGTCGTGCTATTTGAGATAAAAGAGTAACTGAAATTGTGCAAATTTTTATTATTTACATTGTAAACATATATATATAGCATGCACACAATGCACACAATGCACAATGATGAATCTTATCAATCATGTAATAATTCAACCACAAAATTGTGTTATCCATCTTTCACTGTATCACTCAACTAAGGAATGTTTGTGCAATCCACAGAAATAGCGAAAATATCCAATTTATTGATCAGATTTTTTATTGATAGAAAATTATAATTATTATAAAGAATCAAATTTATATTTATAAAATTATTTAATCATTCAATTTCTTCATATGTTTCTGGTTGACGTTTGTTTAGCTTTTTATTTTTCCTTTCAGCCATCCAATTTTTCCAACATTTTGGCCTAAGTTGATAAAATTTCTTTTTTGATTTTTGTTGGTCATTTGTTTCTTGAGATGGAGCATCCGTAGGACTGTCATCATCCGGAGAGCTCTTCCAACATTGGAGTCTATGATAAAATTTCTTTTTCTTTTTCTTCTCTTTGGGTTTGATTTCTGTTTCTTGAAGAGGAGTTTCTACAGGATTTTCATGTACAATATTTTCTATTTGATTTTCTACTAGGGGTTTAAAAATATTTTTCAACAAAATTGAAATTTTAGGATTTTGGTTGAGAAACAAGCGAACAGGCGTATTTCACCGAGTTTAGCACCCACAAAAAACTTAAGACTTTGGTTCATTGAAACATTGTCTAAATTCTTGGAGTAGCACTGCGAAAAGGAATTTGGGTGCAAAACTCGGTAAAATACGCCAGTTCGCTTGTTTCTCAAAATCTGCACCCACATTTGGCATATTAATTACAACATATGAATCATATTCGCCCCTTTTACCTGATTCTGTTATGATATTGTTAGATGATGTTGCATTAAAATTAGCCTCGATAGCTCGATTTTCAGTAACATTCACAATTTGAGTAATGTTTTCTTGCTTTTGAAAGTCATTTGATGTTCCAAATGGATGATTCTTAAAATTGCTTTCTGGAGCAATCTTTATTGTTGGCGTTTGTTGATCATTTTGTGCACTATTTTGGCTATTTCTGCGATAATCATTTGGTTCCGAAACTTTTGTTGAACTCGGACCAATTACATTAATTTGTTGTTTTGTTCGTGGGTCTTTTTGTATTCCCGGAACAACATTCACCGGTGAAGATGGTTGGTACTTGTTTTGAACTGAATGTCTTCTTACTTCCGTTATAACGTGACCTTTATCATTTTCGATTTTACTTAATGAATATTCAAATTTCTTTTCACTTTGTGAATAGTTTGATCTAGTGAAATTGTTGTTATGATCGTAATTCAAGGCTTCATGTGAAGGTGAAATTAAATCTGAATTTGGTTGTGAGTTTGTATTCTCGTCTACAGAATTAGTAGTAAATCTTGGCGCAGAAGATTTACGAAATTCTGAATTTGGAGGAAACGAAATTTCTGATGAATTTTCTATTGGAAAATGCTCATTACTTTGGGTCGAGATTTTATTGTGCTCTGAATTGAAATCTAATTGTTGGCTGTTGGCTTCATCTCCTTCTTCATGAAATTTTTCGACTGGTTTAGCTAAAATTTGACATTCAGAAACAAAATTTCCAAATTCCGATTTTTGATCATTTTGAATCAGTTCGATAGAAGTTGGATTATGTTCTTCATTTTGAAATTGATCATTTGAATTTATACTATCAAAACTTTCAGAATCAGAATAGCGTTTATCAAACTTTGATGAATGATTTGATAAATTGTGAATTTCTTCTTCCGAGTCGTCAGAATTGGTAGTGATTGAATTTAGATTTTCAGTTTCACTTAAAGAATTTTCCGAGTTAATCATTTTGCTGTCAACTTTCAAAGGTGCAAAGAAACCAGAAAATTGTGAAATCGCTAAAGGAGAAGGAGCTCTCAAACTGCTGCTCGATTCATAAATCATTTTTTCGACAGATGAATTTCGAGATTGAAAATTCTCTAAATTTCGTGATCCAAAATGCATATCTATTTTGACATCAGAAGTTTGTTTGTTTTCCAACTTGACTTTATCATCAATGTCATCGATTTGTTTGATAGAAAATTCTTTATTGATATTCGGATTTGAAGTTGATTTTCTTGGACTGGGCACTGGTGGAGTGAAATTTAATTTTTCAGACGAATTAGGAAGTTTTGGATCATCTTCAATATCGATTACAACGCTTTCTTCAGTAAATTTGTTATTTGTAAATGATGCGGCCGTTGATTTGAACGAATCCGATTCTGAATAAGAGTCAGATAAATGATTATTCACTGAGTAATAATCCAGATCTGAATCTGTGGGGCTTTTGGCAAGCATTTGGGGATAGTTTTTCAGGAGAAAGTACAAAATCTGGGAAATTTTCGATTGAATTATTTTTATTTTCAGTATCAGAATCAAAATTCTTTAATTCTAAAACAGTTTCAGATAAATTTGATTTAAATTGTTCAGAGATTAAGATTGGAGGTTCAAAATCCTGTTCATTTGAATTATTCGAATTTGAATCCGACTTGAAGCCATTCTGTAATTGAGAATGCGAGTCATCAAATTCTGTATCCAAACTTTCTGTTGAATTTGAATTGACTTCATCAATATTTTCACCTTTCACAACAGCAAATCGTTCAATTCCCAATTCTTCAACGAAATAATCGCCCAAATGCTTGAGTGTAGTCATTTGTTGAGATAATTCTACCATTTCGTCTGTTGTCACAATATTGGAACGGTCTTTTGCTTTAATAAAATCGTTGAAAATTTGTAATTTTTGCTCTGAATTTGAATACGAGTTTTTGTTTGAAATAGCATTGGAAATTTTTCGTCTTTTCATTGTCGGAGACTTTGTCAGTTCAGCATCGTCGGTCAATTGATTGATTTTATGCAACAGTAAATCAAGATATGGCTCAATCAGTTTCTCGGTAATCTTTGAATCATAAAAATATTAAAATTATTATTTATATTTAAAAAATAGAAAATTAATAATACGAACCACATTCGAGTACAATGTAACATATTCTGCGAGTTTAAAGATGAAATCTTCAAGTTGAGAATATTCATTTTGAAATTTGTCATAATTTTCTTTATTGGTTTCGATTTCTTGAAATTTTGAACTCAATTTTGCGATCCATTCCCGAGCTTTGATAATAGTGAATGTTTCATTCAGATTATGAGGTGGAAAAGTGGGAATCAAATTAAGCATCTTGAACGCATGCGCAACCGATTTGTCCCAACTTTCCCTGTACTCCGCTTCATGATTCTCCTTGAAGGGATATTTGTACTTTTTGGCCAATAAAAATCGGAAAGCCTCATTGTCAATATAGAAACAGTTGACCCCAGTTTTGAGTTCAATCGCTTGACTGTTGAATTCGTTGGTTTTAAAGAAACCTTTCAACGTTTGATAGCCATCTCCAGGACCGTACAGAGTGTTACGACTAAAAGTGAAACAAAAGATTATGTTTGCGCATGCGTCCCGGTGTAGGGTAGTAAGTAGTTGATTGAGACAGTATGCGAAAAAGGCAGTCTTTCGGGTTGTGTTTGTCTTGATCAAAAAACAAATTGCGTGAAGTTGATCGAAATCTTTCAAATGTTCCATGATGGATTGGAAGTTCTTCTTATCCACCTCGATCCCCCTCGTATCACCCATACCTGGAGTATCTATAATTCTGAACTGTTTATCACCCAGAGTCAAAAAATAATTTTTCGCCGATTGGGTAATCGATGCACCATCATCATTGTGCTGCTCATTTGGATCATCGCCACCGTGTTGGATCACCAAATCCTCATAGGTGTCCGGATGTAGTAGTGTGATTTTGGAAGGGATTTTCTGCGTAAACTCCCCAGAAGCCATTGCATCCTCAAAGGAGGCATACTGCAGATAGTTGGCCAGGGCATTGATGGTTGTGGATTTTCCAGCGCCCGATTCACCAAACAGTAAAATGTTGTATGTCATTGTAATTGTAATTTGGAAATCAAATTCACATAATTCAGAAATAATAAAAACCAAAATTTAAAAAAAATCCGCATTAAGATTACAACATTTGGCATAAACTACATGTGTGCCCATATGTGTGCCACGTCTGTCCACCGTCTTATCATACCAGGTAGCACTTATCATCATCACAGGTATGCTGTACTTTGCCTTAACAAACAGCATGTCTATGTTTATGACAGTCAAATAGTGATAATAAAAGGTGATTGTGTTTGCGTTTGTGCATGTCTGTGTGTGTGCAATCAAAATTAGTACGAATCCAATGATTTACCTATTGACATATCGTGAAAGCAAAGGTGAAAACAACATTATTAAATAAATATAGCGGTGCTGCCCACCTGCGATGGGTTGCCATGAGACACAACATACTAATCAATCCATAAGGACAATTGCACACAAAATACAAACAAATGGGTTACAGAATAAAGATTATGCAATTTGCAATTTTGCCATTTTGCCATTTTGCCATTTTGCCATTTTGCCATTTTGTTATTGGGTTTGCATGAATATGATTAGGCATTAGGCATTAGACATTAGACATTAGACATTAGACATTAGACATTAGACATTAGACATTAGACATTTTGCCATTTAGCCATTTTGCCAATTTGCAAATTTGCCATTTGCCATTTGCCATTTTGCAGAGTGTTTATGATTTACTTCAAATTGGAGCATATCCCCTGTGAGCACGTTTGGCAATTATTAAGGCAAATTGTCCCTTAAGAGAACGTTAAGGCTGTTTCTTAAGGGAGAAATCGTCTTAATGTTGACTTAAGAAAATTGGTTAAGAGAAATGGCGGATCGATGGATATCCCAAATTGGCTTGTTGGAATGTGAACCAAACTGTAGATCCACGACTCTACAGACGGGTGTTTATGATTTAATTAAAAAGCGTAGCTAAATTTGTGTTTAAATTACACCACAAATTACAAATTTCATAAAGCATTTCACATTTGTCCATCAAGTTTTGTAATTATGTTCTCAGATACTTCAAAATGAGCGTCAAATTAAACAATCTCGCACCCAACCTTGAGTGCAACAGGCTAATGTTGGTCTAATCTGGCACAGGCAAATCTACAACCATAAATGAACTTGCCAACTATCTCTTGTATCCTACGTTTGAGCAGGCGCTTGCAGCTTCTGACTTCAAGACATTATAATGCCCACTTCAATTGCACTTAACGATCCTATGCTGGTTGAGTCCTTTATGGTGAGACAATCTATTCACAGTGAAAATGAGTTCTCAAATAACAACGATCGGTTCAGCGCCAGAAGCTTCCCAAACTAGACAATCCCAAGAACCTCAGCCAAAACCGCAAACTTCAAAAGCCCCAGCATCAAGACCTAAAACAAATGAAGCAAACCGAAACGCCCCTCAGTATAAAGCAAGAAAGAGAACACTTTTAGATTTTCTCTGTTGTGTTCCAAAACGATACTAATTGATTTGTTTGAGATAAATTTAAAAATTCTCAAGAAAAAATATTTTTTTATCATTGCAATTGAATTATACCGATATATCGTTATTTTCTCGATCGAAATTTGATTACGCGGAGTTGTGGATGCGCTGCCATCCCTCTTACAATGGTTTTGGTTACAAAAAAACACATTTTTAAAAAATTGATCAAATTTTTTTAATAAAGAAATAAATAACAAATTCAAATCAATTATCACAATTTATTCAATAGATCTATAGATAGGCCCAAATTTTCAATTGCTCTTTTGGTTAGTTGAACCATCCATTATTTAAGTCCAACTATTTTCATTGTCCAACTAATAAAATTTTTGCTTTTCTTTTTCTCATCTTTAATAGATTCGTTATTTTTGTCGTATAATTGTACATTTATTTGTTTAACTTGAGTAGATGCTTTATTTCTTTGTAAGTTTTGTTTAGTTGGATTTCGATTCCTTAGCACTGGCTCTTTAGTCTTACTCAAATGTTTCTGGTTTGTTTCTTGTTTTTCCTCTTTTATTTCATCCTCTTTCTGCGATGCGATTAAGTCAAAACGATTTTGTATAAGAGGAATAGCGTCATTTAGAAGTGAAGCATCAAATTTATTTTTGGAATAATTTTTTGAAGATTTTTTAATGTCGATCGGTTTTGGAGATTCGCCATTTTGGAGTCGAGGTTTTTGTTGCTGTTTTGAGAAATTTGACGTTTTCGTAGAATTTTAATTTGGCTGTTTAAAATTCTTCTGTACAAGATTTTGTCCCGTTCTAACACAATTTGATTGACTTTCGGATGGCTTTGAACATTCCTGGTCATTTCGTTTAATTATTGAAGCATATGTGGGCACCTTAGAACCATTTGGATTTGACATTGACTTGGTCAAATTGAAATTAAATTTGGTTTGAACCAATGACTCTTTAATCTCATTGGGAATTACTATTTGCCTTTTTGCCTTTTGCCTTTTGCCTTTTGCCTTTTGCCTTTTGCCTTTTGCCTTTTGCCATGATGGATTTTGATACGATTTTCATAATTTTTAGAATTCTCTCAAGATATTCAAAGTGCTTTATTGAAAATTGACTCTACTAGAGAATGCCATAAATAAACCAAAAATATAGATTGTACCTCTAAATGTTGCGCGACAATCAACATTTACATTGTAAAGGTACTTTTTCTCACTAACTCAATTAATTAGACTTGACATAGTGCAGCACTGTACACCTTTTTGTTGTTGATTAGATAAGACCTTCCATTAATGCGTATTTCTGTGTCAATTGTTGTGCATTGTCAGGCCACAACATTTGCTCATTGTATCATTGTACATTTGCTTACATTCGTATCAACAGATTCTACGCAGACAAAACAAACTTTACTTTTGTTTTTACAAATTGCATCATTCAAAATGAGTCTAAATTTCGCAAATCGATCATCAAACTCAACCGCACTCGAGTACAACATTCTGGTTATGGGCGAAAGTGGAACTGGAAAGTCGACAACCATCAATGCCATTGCCAGCTATCTCATGTATGGATCATTTGATCGCGCCCGAAAAGCTTCCAACTTTTTGAACCTAATTCCAACGCAATTTGCATTGTCTGATCCGGAGCACGACGAGCCATTCATTGTACGACATGGCAGTGATGCGAATGAGTGTCCCAATGAGGTGGGAGCCTCGTGCACTCAGGCACCGAAAGGTCATATGTTTCGGGATGTGAATGGCAATTGGATTCGTATGATTGATACGCCCGGAATTGGTGACACAAGTGGAATAGGTAGAGATCGTGCTAACTTTGATCAAATAATACAATTTCTTGGTAAACACAAGAATCTGCATGGAATCCTTATTTTGGTAAAGTCAAACGAAACCCGTCAGAATGCTCTGTTCAAGTATTGCATCAGTGAACTGTTTACTCACTTGCCACGGGATGCATGTCGTAATGTGGTCTTCTGTTTCACGTACAGTCGCATCGACTACTACGAACCGGGTGAGGGTTTTATGAATGTACGAAATTTCTTGAAAGTCCATTTGCCCGCTTTGAAGCTCGAAAAAGGTAAAAACTGTTATTTTATCGATAATGAAGCGTATCGATTTTTGTTGGCTAAGCAGCAAGGATTTCCACTAAACAGAAGACATTTGAGTTCATGTGAAGAGAGTTGGACTAAATCGGCCGCTCAAATCCAAAATATGATTCACCGAATAACCAGTTTGGAGCCTCATCTTCTACTCCAAACTACCCTACTGGATCAAACTCGTAAAATGTTGCTCAACATGGCGGAACCGTTGGCTAAGCTACAGGCTAATATTAGTGAAAACATAAGACGCATTCATAAAGAAGAAAAACGACTTCAAACTTGTGGAACGGGACAAATTGAGCAAATGATGAAAAATTTGACTTTTGAAGTAAACGATTTGAAACGAGTTGAGATGGACTATCCCACGACAGTTTGTACTTCGGACAATTGTGTCGAAGTTATCAATTCAAATGGTGAACTCAAAACCAATTACAAAACTCGTTGCCATAAAAACTGCAAACTTGATGATGTTGAAATCAATTTGATTGGTAAGTCTAATTTTTCAAAAAACCCAATACAATCTAATTCGTATTCATTTTTAGCTGACAATAGACTGAAAGAATGTTCATCAATGTCATTTGGAATATGCAACTGTGGCTGTCCCTGGCAAAAGCACATGCACATCACTTGTGAATTTGTAAAAGTAAAGCGGCAAATTGTGATTTCCAAACCGAATCCTGCGTACACTGCAGCACAGCGTTTGAAAAAGACAATTCAAGAATTTTGTAAACTCGATCAAGAATATGCTCACGAATTGCAAACTATAAAGGATGTAACCTCGAAGTTTGCATATATTCTGAACGAATATTCAAATTGGGTAATCAATAAATCTAAAATCTAAAATCTAAAATCTAACTTCCAACAGCCAATCAACCAATACATCGAACCTTATCTCGATTTGATGATCGAAGAAGAGCATCGAAAAATGCAATCAACAATCAACGCAAAACGAACCGCCTATCAATCGCTGGTTCAAATGAAAGCGGATCACCAGGAAATGGTACAAATTTTGACGGATGCAATTCAGGCTAGAACACAGGAGAAAGTGCGGATTGAAAATATTAATTCATTTAAGAGTCAGTTGATGTTTCTCAAGCATTCGGGTGCGCAATTTCGACAAATGATTGCGGATAATATTAGTAGCAAGGAGAAGGGATTCAAATATTTGGAAAATTTGGGTTTGGATCTTTTGCAGTGATAGAACGATAATTAGATACAAATTAACAAATTTCGATGTTCCAATTCATTCCAATACAAATTTTATACACTAACCTTGTAACCGAGTTGTCAATAAAATTGTCATAATTTAAAGATAATAAACGCTAATTAGTGCCCATGAGATACACGATGTGTAAGAGGGGAAGTAAATGTAAATGTTTGACAATGAGTATGAAAGGTGTTTATGGACACTTTATGGCAGTGTTTCTTAGCAACCCACTTTAGACATAGATTTGATTGCTATTTGAAGTGACTAAACGTGGCATTCGTTGTGATATTGGTTGATTGTTATTTGCAATTGACATCGTTTTGCATTTTTGTCGTGCTTATTTTCTTCTAAGTCACAAACTTTTGAAACCATGAAACAAACCCCTGACAAAACTTTCAACATTCTATTGTTTGGCGAAACCGGCGCTGGAAAGTCAACAACCATAAATGCCCTGGCAAATTATCTCAAGTATAACTCGTTTGATGATGCGCTCAATTCCACTGGCAAGCTTACCCAAATGATTCCATCAAAATTCACGTTACTTGACCCGGAAACGTACGAAGATTTGGTTATTCAACATGGCGATGAGGACGATGAAAATGAATTGCACAATGATCAAGGCAATTCCGTAACCCAATCACCCAAGAGTTATTCATTTGATTTCAAGGGCAAAACATTGCGCATAATCGATACACCCGGAATGGGCGATACAGGTGGAATTGAGATCGATAAACAAAATTTCGAGAATATTCTTGAACATTTGAAAACACATTTTAAAACGCTGCATGGGATTTGTTTCCTAATCAAAACGAATACAACAAGAAAAACAGCCTTTTTCGCATACTGTCTCAACAAACTCTTGACTACTCTACATCGTAATGCATGTGCAAATATAATATTTTGCTTCACCTTTAGTCGTAATTCTCTGTACGGTCCTGGAGATGGTCATCAAACACTGAAAGACTTTCTAGCTTCAAATGAACTCCAATTGAATCAGATAGACCTCAAAACTGGAATAAACTGTTTCTACATTGACAATGAAGCTTTCAGGTATTTGTGCGCGCGAAAGCACAATTATCCATTCGAGGAAGATCGTGAAGAAATGTACCGAGAAAGTTGGGACAAATCTGTTGAACAGTCACTGAAAATGCTCGATCGTATCACTTCGATTGCACCGCATTATTTGCGGGACACTTTTACGGTTGTAAAAGCAAGAAAGATGCTTCCACTGTTTGAGAAACAATTTAATGATTTAAAAACTAACATTATATCTCTTGATAATAATTGTGAAAATGCGAAAATTCGCTTGGGAAATTTATCTAATCAAAATAATTTTAATGAATTTCAAAATGTGACAAAATATGTCCAGTATAATCTAAAGAAAATTAAGGAAATCAATTTTGAATTGAATTATATTGAAAATTTTATTTTGAAAATATCAGAATTTGTTATATTGAATTCTAACACGGTAAAAATATTTATTTTAAAAAATAATATAATCATTTTTATTTTTAGAGATGCGAAAAACTTGTCGAACCATATCTGGACATTTTGTTGAAGGAAGGAGCATTGATCAAGTCACTTCATAATGGGAATCGAGAAAATTACTTTTCTCAAACAAAGAAGCGCAAAATTTCTATCGAAACTGCGTCACTTTCATCTGAAGCAAAATTTCAAATGTATCTGGAATTGAATCAGAAAAAGTCCATTAACGAAATTGTCTCTGTTGACGAGATTGGAAAATTGACAGAGGAATTGTTAATGTTGAAGCATTACGGTAATTATTTTGCAGAGCAGTTGGACGTTGAAAAGCCGAAGAAAACTGATGATAAAAATGTTGATTCACAATTGCTGAACAAAAATGTAGCGGAAACTAAGATTACAAACTCAATTTTGGCAATTAATCCAAATGTTAAATATAATGGAAAACAAAATCCTAAAGTCCAGTCTGAAAACAAAAATCCGTCTGTCCCAGAAAGTATTGCAAATGAAAATTCAGCGAAACTTGTTAAAGTCTCAAATCTAGTGAAACCAGAAAATCCACCAAATGAATCAATTCTTTCAAAAATTGGTCTTCCAAAAAAGATTGTCCAAACAAAATTACTCAATCGGAACTTTCTTCTGTATCAATAGAAAATATTTTTAACAATCCAAATGTGAAATTTACTGAAACCAAGTCAAATGGCCCTAACACTCCATCCTATGCTTCAATCATGAAACAAACCAATACCAACAATTCACAAACACAGAACAACCAAAAGGCAATTTCATCCAAAGATTCCAACCGAATAAAACTTGAACAAACCCAATCAGATGGAATCAAACCTCCAGAAATAAAATCAAATTGGACCAATGTCAATAATAATAATAATAAAACTAACAACAAATCAAATAATTTTCAAACTTCTAAAACAAATTCCAAAACTCCTATATCAACTAAAACAGCTCCAATCACAAACCAAAATTTCAATTCAAAGCGAATAAATGGTGATACTTTATCAAAAACATCAAAACCACAACAGAAACCTACTGCCAAAGATTTTTCTTCAAAATCAAGCAAAGTTTCTGAAGCTCCAGTTCCAAAAAGAAAAGTTGTTCCCCCGACAACCCAAAACCGATTTACCCCTATTGAACAATTAGCTCAATCGAGTGAAAATCTAGCAAAACAAAGCAATTTTACAGAATCAAAAGAACTACAGCTAAAACAACGACGAGGAAATAAATCCAAACAAAATTTAAATGGAATCGACATTAAGAAAGCAAATGATGATCAAATGTCAACTGAAAACGAGTCAAATAAAAATAAAAATCTATTTCAAGTTTGGAAAAGTTGGTCTTCAAAGAAAATTAGACAAATTGTGAAGTCTTCTAATTCTGAAAAGGCGAAAAAGTCCGTGTAATTATTTTGTAATTATTAAAAAAATAAAATTTGTTGGTATAAAATCGAACCAATAGATGGCGGTATGTTGGTAAAATTGTCTAGTTTTATTATTTAATATGTTATTAGGCAACACGGGTATCTTGGTATCCAAAAACCAGAAAAAAATTGAGAGGAAACACCTAAAAACGGAGGTTAAAGAAAGGGAAAAATTTGGACAGAGACTGAAAGGGTTAATTTTCTTACGCATGCGCATAGGCTATGTGTCTTGTAAAGAAGTCCACTTTTAATTGAAAATGCGCTTCACATCCGCAATTGTCATTTTATGGACTTTTTTTGAAGCAACATTTGGGATGAGATTATTATAAACATATTTATGAATTATAATTGGTTGTTCCACTAAAGATTCATTAGATTTCAATGAAGAGATGTTTTTTGCGCGATTTAACTGGGTTTGAATTGGATTCGAATTCAACAAAAAATCGTTGTTGTTATCCGGAATAATATTAAAATTTTGTTCTAAAGGAGAATAATAATTTTCTTCCTCAAATTTGTTTGAATAGAAAGTCGGTTCAAACTTTTCCTCAACTATTGGTTCGTGTTTTAGTTGGTTCACTAATTTTGATTCAACTATTTCGTTAAAACCCAATTGTTCTTCCAAACAATTTTCAGACAAAACGTTTTTGGACCGATCTATACTCAAAACGTTCAGTAGATCTTCGCCACAATTCCCCGAGTCAATTAGTTGACTAAACAATTGTTCAATTTCATTCAACAACGCAATTGCCTCGATCGGCTTATTTTTTTATCAGCTTAGACATTCTTTTCAATTTCTGTTTTGAAGTTATGTTTTTGTTGATTGCATAGTGTTCCACAAGAAGATCCAAACTTGGCTCAATAAATTTGTTGAAATTCTGAAAAAATTAAAACATTTTAAAATGTTATATGAAGAAGAAGGTTACTAACCGGTACTGAGAATTTGACTACAAATTCGGTAAATTTCACAATAAAATTTTCAACAATTTTCATTTCACTCTGAACGTGCTTGACTTGTTGCATTTTGCTCTCAACATTTTTCATCAAATTTGAAAAATCCGAAATTTCTTTATTCTTGTCCATCATGAAATTTTGCATTTGCTTTGTTTCTACATTAAATTCTTCAGTGATTTTGTAAAAATTAGTTTGCACAACCTTGAGCGGCTTTTGAACGTGTTCAAATAATTGTCCCGCTTGCTTTAAAATACTTTTCACAAAATTTTCTTTTTGTTTTCCTTCTAAAATTAATTCCTGTTTAGTTGAATAAATTTTCACTTCTGCATAGCCAATTCGCTCGTTTGAAGCTTTGAGATAGCTTTTGATGGTTACCAAAAATGGTACTTTAGGGTCAGGTAAAATGTGATTAACCTTAAAGGATAAAATCATTTCGGGATAATTTTTTGAAGCAAACCAAATCACTTCAATTTCGCACTGGTTTTTAACTCTAAAATCTTGAACATTTGAAGATATATTTGATGAGCCAAAATTTGGTTCAATCATTGGCGCCATGTTTTCGACAGTTTGGGACCAATCGTATAGCTCGTCTTCATCAAAAGGACGACCGCCAAGAGTTAAACAAATTTTAGTTATAACTTTGCCATTTTCAAAAGAAGGAATCATTTTAATTGTGAAACTCCCATTTTGATCAATAAAGATTGCCTTTACTTGCTTATCATTTGAAATGTAATAAAATGGTGTTATCGGATCTTGAAGAAAGTGATTTAGACACTTTTGATCAAATATATTATCATTTTCTGATTGCTCATCATTTCCAAACATAGATTCTGGAGACAGATCTGGATACAATTCTGGTAATTGGTCTCGGTCAAAAGTTTCAAATTTAGCAAAATTTGAAATCAAAGTTTGATTCTTGACATTTCCGAACCAATCAAGTTGAATCTAATAGTTTGAAATATATTTAATTTTTTCTATAACAAAAATGTTTAACTTACATGACAATAAAGTGATTCGACCAATTTGGATGCCGTTTCAGAGGAAATGTTTGCGTGAAACAGCAAAATTGAATCCAACTGTTTCAAAAAACAAATTTGCATCATAAAATCAGCGTCAAATTGTGATGAAACGCAGTTGAATCGTATGCTAAGTTTGATTTCTTGTTTTCTGTTCCAACACAATTTGACCTCATCAACCGGCCGATCTTTATCTTGAGTGTACTGAATTTCATTTTTGCCATCAGAGTCATCTGAAAATTTAATATCAAACAATCGTTCAGTTGAATGGAGTGATTTCCATTTCTGCAACAAGTTTTGCTCAGTTTTTCCAATTTGGGACAGAAAATTATGATTCAAACCAAGGTGAAAGTCAATCGCCAATTTGTCATCAATAACTCTAGGATTAATCTTTTTCAGTTTAATTCGATACCATTCGGAACGAATCAAGTGAGCAACATGAGTTGATGGTTGGATAGAGATTTGAAAAGAAGGAGTTTCAAGAATGCATGAAATCATGCTTTGCTGCGTCGTGGATTCGCTTTTTGTGGCCATGTTTTTGGATGCCACCTATTTACGACCACACCGACTATTGACTCACAATTGTACAATGTGCACTGGTAAGATTGAGACATTTGAAAGCTCATAAAAATATTTAGAGGTAGTTGTTGACTTACATTATCTTTGGCAAGTCATTTGGTTGATAAATAAGGCAAACGACTCAAAACTAAAAATTGTATATCCTAACTTTATATTACTTTAGCTAATTACTCATATTTTATTAGCTTTAGTGTCTGCCTGATAAAGCAATAATGATTTGGCTTGATACATTACGGCAAGCAAATAAACCAAGGAAACTTTGAAGGTTATGATGTACTGGTTATCTGGGAATTTTTAACTCGGGTAAAACTGTGCTCAGCTGAGCAAAAAATCGATGACAAATATAATAAAACTGTAAATCATTGGTTTATTGTAATCAACATCAATTAAATATATTATCATAGAATGTAATTCTTAAATGGAACTGAAAAACATCTTTTTGGAACAAAAGTCAAAATTATTGCTCGGCTACACTGCTCGAAATAATATTGTCAATAGCAATATCACAAAGAAAATCCATTAAATTTCTCCTTGTAGATCTCTTTCTAGATTGTCTTACTTTATTGTTTGGGAATGTCACATTTCTATGTGTATCAGATTTTGTTAGTGAAGACAAACGACTTGATTTTGGCTTTTTGTGTGTCTGTTAGTTGATGTTTCGAAATCTCAACTTTGAACTCCCCATCTTTTGTCCCAACAGTTTTTGCTTTATTATACTTTTTAATTGTGAATTCTTTATTAATCATTGGCGTTTCGTTCGGTTGCAAATGTAGAATTTGCAAGTTTGGTTCATACGTCAAACATTCAAATTTGTTTGGTTTGTAGGATAAATTCAAATTTGAAGTCAATGCAGCATTTTTATAATCCACATTTGATAGCTCGCAAGTTTCGTGTTTATTTTCTAGATCGCATGTTGTCAAATTATTGTAAACTTTTTTAGAGTATTTGTAATTTTGTAATTGATCATTTGAGTTG
Source organism: Rhizoglyphus robini (assembly GCA_023373905.1). Classification (NCBI taxonomy): domain Eukaryota; kingdom Metazoa; phylum Arthropoda; class Arachnida; order Sarcoptiformes; family Acaridae; genus Rhizoglyphus; species Rhizoglyphus robini. The sequence goes on along the minus strand of JAKIJQ010000034.1, from coordinate 211,231 downwards.
TTTGAATAGATATTCCTGTTGAGCGACTTAAAATATTGTTTGTTAATTCTGAATGATTCTTGATATCTTATATCCGCATCTTTTATTTCTTCTCTAGGTAATTCTAGGTTTGATTAAACTTGTTGGACAATTGAATTCTCAAAGATGTCATTGATTCCTGTGGATTTTCCAAGAGATGGAAAAGGTGTTATTTTGGTAGCATTTGGATCATTTGAAATTGTGGTTTCTCTTGACTCTTGTCGATTTGTACTAGTTGAAAATTTCTGTTTTCTCAAAATAGTTTGAGATATTTCAAATTCATCGATTTCATGATTAATTGGTACATTGACATTTTGTGATTCAACTTGTGGCATAGTACTGAATGTTTTCTGAAATTTTATTGCTGCTTCTTCGATTTCCTCTTTAGGAAGGTCTGGTTGTGATTCAACTTGTGGAGCATTTAATTGTTCAATGGCTTCATTGATTATTAAAGATTTTCGAGGAGATGGCAAGGGAGATGTTTTGTAAGCATCTTTGGGAATCGAATTATCTGTAACAATGTGACGATTTTCATAAGTCGACAAAGAAAATTTTGATGATTTTGGTCTGCTCAAAATAGTTTTAGACATTTCATGTACGTTGCCATTTTGAATTTCTGGATACGCAAATTCTGGTTTCATAGTGTCCGGTTTGACAATGACAGGTTCTATATATATTTTTACAATTTCCGGTATCACAGTTGATACCGGTTTAATTGCTTTCTTGTTGCACAACATTAGTTTCTAGTTCTGGTACTAATGTTGGTTCCACAAATCCAGATTCAACAGTGTCTGATTCTATAAATGTGGATTCAGTAATTAAATTAGCATAATAATCGTCTTGATCAAATGTACTTTTGGTCGCCTGTAACTTGTGTTGTGTAGTTGATTTTGATTGGTTCCAATTTGATGGAATTGGTGTTTTAGCTAATTCTTGAGGTTCATAAGTTTTTCTCAAATCCGTTTGTTCTTTGAAATTATATTCAGTCAAAAGAATTTTAGACCGATCAATGCTCAAAAAGTTCAATAAAAAATTACCACAATTCTCCGGGATAATTAGTTGTCTAAACAATTGTTCAATTTCCTTCAACAAAACTACTGCTTCGATCTGTTTGTTTTTGATCATATCAGAAATCTTGTTCATTTTCTGTTTTAAAGTTAAATTTTTGTCAATTGCATATGTTTCAACAAAAAGGTCCAAATTTGGCTCAATCGATTTGGCATAATTCTGAAAAATAAAATAATTTATAAAATTGGCTCTAAAAAAGAAAATGTTACAAACCTTTATGAAAACTTCAATACAAATTCTGTTAATTTCACAATGAAATTTTCAATAATTTTCATCTCACTCTGAACATGCTTGACTTGTTGCATTTTTCTTTCGACATTTTTTACCAAGTTTGGAAAATCAGAAATTCCTTTATTTTTATCCAACATAAAATTTTGCATCAACTTAGTTTCGACATTGAACTCGTCGGTGATTTTTTGAAAATCAATTTTCACACCCTCTAGTAGCTTTTGTATTTGTTGAAATAATTGTCCAGTTTGTTTCAAAATTCCCTTGACGAAGGTGTCTTTTTGTTTTCCTTCAAAGATCAAATCCTGTTTTTCAAAATAAATTTTTACTTCAGCGTATCCAATTTTGACGTTCAAATCTTTAAGATAACTTTTGATAGTAACCAAAAATGGCACTTTAGGGTTTGAAAAAATGTGATTAACTTTAAAAGATAAGATAATTTCTTGGAAATCCTTTGAAGTGAACCAAATTACTTCAATTTCACAAGGTTTTGTGACTCGAACATCTTGAACATTTGAATGTATTTTTGATGACTCAAAATTTAGCTCAATCATTGGGGCCTGGCATTGGGCAGTTTGGGACCATTCGTAAAGCTCATCATCGTCAAATGGGCGACCGTCAAGGGTTAATCTGATTTTAGTTATCACAAGTTCGGCATTTTTAAAATCGGAAATCATTTTAAACGTGAAACCCTGATTTTGCTGAACAAAGATTGTTTTTACATATTTAGCGTTTGAGATGTCGTAAAATGGTGTGATCGGATCTTGAAGAAAGTGTCTCAAACGTTTTTGGTCAAATAATTTATCATTTTCATTAATTCCAAGCGTAGATTCGAGACTCGTTTCTGGAAAAAATTCTGGCAATTTATCTGGATCAAAAGATTCAAATTGAGTAAAATTTGAAATCAGTGTTTTATTTTCGACATTTCCAAACCAATCAAGTCGAATCTTTAATTTAAAAATATTTAAATTAAAATATTACTAAAATGTTTCACTTACCTGACAATATAGTGATTCGATCAATTTGGAAGTCGTTTGAGAGGAAACATTTGCGTGAAACAATAAAATTGAATCCAACATAAAATGCCCATTTGAATCAAATTGTGAGGAAACGCAGTTTAATCGAATGCTAAGTTTGATTTCTTGTCCTCTGTTCCAACACAATTTGACCACATCAACCTGCTGATCTTTATCTTGAGAGTGCTGAATTTTATTTTTCGTATCAGAATCATCAATCAGTTTGATATCAAACAATGTTTCAGTTGAGTGAAGTGATTTCCATTTACGAATCAAGTTTTTCTCACTTTTCCCAATGTAGGATACAAAATTAGGATTCAATCCAAGGTGAATGTCCACCGCCAATTTGTCGTCAATAACTCTAGGATTAATCTTTTTCAATTTGATTTGATACCATTTTGAACGATTCAAGTGAACAACATGAGTTGATGGTTTGATGCAATTTTCAAATGAAGGAGCTTCAAGAATGCAGGAAACCATGTTTTGCTGCGACGTAGACTCACTTTTTGTTGTAGCCATGCTTTTGGATGCTTTCTCTAAGACTGTTGGCTCACAACTGTACATTGTACAAAGCACACAGGTAAGATTACTCACACTTTGAGTGCTCATCAAATTACTTACTTATTTAGTGATTATTTTTGAGCAAATGTGGTTATCAAAGGGAAATCATGTGATTGATAAATCAATAATATCAAGTGCCTTTAAGCTCACCTTAACAATTACGACTACATATTGCATATCTCAATTTTTTTCTCATTCAACTTACTCAACTAACTTACTTACTTTTCAGTACTAAGGCATAGTGAACATTTAAATAGTTGAAGTTAGCCAGTTAGTTAGTTAGTTAACCAAGTAGTAGCATTAGGGCCCGCAGACTCGCAAAATGTGGACCGAAAATAAACCGAAATATTTATGCGAATGTAGTTGTAAAAAAATAAACGAAAAAATTAACAAACTTTAAATTGGCTTTGTGCCGTAACCAAAACCATGGTAAAATGGGGTCGGCATCTGTCATCGCACCCACAATTTCACGTAATCAAAATTTGTTTGTTTTCTCTGTTACTCATCTTATTTACATTTACGAACAAACCAAATCACATAAATAAATACGCACGTTTGTGAGTGCGTGTCTATGATAAACACAAGTTGGCAGCCCAAAAAATAACTCAATCAATCAATTTCTTTCAACACAGAACGTCTTCTTCATCTCTCGACTACAGTTAACCTAAAGTTACTTTGAAGCCAACAAAACCACAATCGAAAACAGTGGACATACTTTTTGACGTACTTTTAAGTACTTGGATACAACATTGAAGTGTCGGAAATATAAAAATAAAAACAAACTGCAACACTTGCACTATATCATGAAAACTGTAACGCATATATGCTAGATAATAAACATAGGATTTATAATTGAGCACAATGTTAATCATAAGTTATGATTCATAACAAAGATTGCTAAAAAACGTTGCAAAATGTAACGTTAGCGAACTTTGTTGCTGCATTTTTTTTATCGTACACCAGATTTAATTCATTCCTTTTCTAACCGATGATTATGATGATTATGAGCGAAGCGTTTCCGTCCCTAAGCAACAATCAGGTACATCATATTTGTCAATACAATTTAAGTAAGAAAGTAGAGGTTTTGTGTAAATGTAATAAATGCCAAATAGAACAGCAGCTAACCCTAAACTTGCTGACGAGTGTCAACGATGAATGCATCCTTTGTTGGTTGTTGTTGATTAAGTCATCGTTTGATAACAAACATTTCCAAGAAAGATTGTTTCGGCCTTTCATGGCATCGTATGATTGTGACAAGTGGCTTTCCACTTGCACTGATGTGCCAACGTATATGTTCGTTGTCAACTCGTTGTGCACAATCTCTAATGCACATACACACAGAGAACTTTGTACATACATATTCTACTTAGACATTTCATTTTGATTGCTATTTAAGCAAATGCAAACCAACAACTTAACTTAACTTTTGATTTTGCTACGTATAGTTAAGGCACTTTGAAAATGGCTAAAATGAAAATTTTGTCAATGGGATTGTTGGTTCTTCTTACAAGTGGCGCAGCAATTGCCAACCAACCCTCACAGCCACAATTTCAACAACAACAACAACAACAGCCGCAACCTCCTTACCAGCAACCTCCTTACCAACAGCAGCCTTACCAACAGCCGCCTTACCAACAGCCGCCTTACCAACAACCGCCTTACCAACAGCAATCGTGCCAACAACAATCTCAAGGCGGATTTTTCAGCTGGACCACAATAAGCATCATTTTGGCTACAATTGCACTGGTTTGGGTTTATTTGGTGAATCAGAAAGTGGATGTAACAGAGTACAGAATGAATGAAATGGGAAGAATTACTGGCAACTTCATGGCGTACCAAGAGAGAAAGAATCGTCAATATGAGTACGCTATTCAGGAGGGTCAAAGAGAATTTGAATCACTCAACTCTTTTCGAAATTATCAACTCAGGTACAATGAAGACAATTACGCAAGGGGCTCAAACAATAACAACAATAGGGCCTTAAATGATGACAATGGACTGAGAGAAATTGCAACCCTCGTTACTACTTTGGCGCCAATTGCATTTAAACTTTTTAAATAATTATTTAACTTAAACGTGCATGCATAATGTTTTGCTAATATAAAAACTCACTAACCTGTCTAGAGTTTTAATATTCAATATGATTAAAAACAATTTTAAATAAAATTTTCAACATAAAATATACCAAACAAAACAAATTTGTCTGGCATTGCACTAATACAACAGAGAAAATCTATAATGTTTCTCTTTTTGACCTTTCTTGCCCTATTCTGATTGACGTTTCGGTTTGGGATTATTTTTATCTGAATAACTCAATATCTATCTGGATTTGCATCAACATTACTGTTTAATATCAATAAAGTTTCTCTTTAATTTTCGAGATTGTCTGACTTTGCTATTTGAAACCAGACCACCACATTTCACTTTTAGGTTTTGTATGTTAATGCCTTGCTGGATGACGCTTTTGTTGCTTTCGGGTTGTTTGTTGCAATAGATTTGGTTGTTCAATTTTAAAATCCGCATATTGAGGCCTAACAATTTCTGTTTTATTATATTTTTTGTTTGTGAATCTCTTTAAAGGCATTTCTATTAGTCGCGAATTAGGATAATTCAAGATTGGTTCATTTGTCAAATATTCAAATTTGTTAGGTTTGGATGATGCTTTCAAATTAGAAGTCGATGCAAAAGCTTTATAATTTACATTGATTTTCCTGGAAGTTTCGTGTTTATCTTCTTGACTTCTGATTACTCCATTTTTGTCAATTTTATGGGTGTATCTGGAATGTTGAGAACTTTCATGTGAGTGAAAAGCTTCAGAACCAGTTGTTTGGACATTCAGTCAGGACATTAGAGTTTAGACAGATTGTTTTGGCAAACATTGAAATTTATCAAAGTGAGTTTGAATTTTGCTAAAATTTAGGTTTAGAGCTAAGGTAAATTGACTATGTAATTCAATTGTTGTGGTTAAATTGATTTTTTATTAAGAATTCCAACTTTATTTATCCAAATGAATCAATCAATTAGTCAGGCATCAAAACTAATGAGAAAATCTATAAAATTTCTCTTTTTTACCTTTCTAACTTTACACTGGTTTCGGTTTGGGATTGGTTCATTTCCATTTGTTTTGGGTTTTAATGATCGGACATTTGAAGTTTGCGATTGTGGCTGATTCCGTCTTCGGTTTTGTTGAGCTTTTGGCACTGGTCGGTGATGAGGAACTTTTTGCGGTTGTTGAACAATGTCGAAATGTTGTTGATTTGGATTCTTGGTATTTATTTTAAATGGCTCTCTTGGTTGTATAGGACTTTTAATGATTGCTTCATTGGTTGAAAGACAGGCTTTGTAGGGAGGTGATTTTTGTGCTTGCTATGAATTAATTAAGTCGGGAATAGAATATTTGATTTCGCTTAGTGATGTGATTTGTTGGTTTCGATTGCACATTTGTTGTATCATTTTTGCTACGTCAACTCTTTGTGTTTGACCCAATTTTGGCAATTCAATTCTGTGGCTGTTCAAATTTTGCATCGAATTTAATGTCATTTGTTGATTGATTCTTTGATCAAGATAGAATTCTGGAGTGTAAGCTAGATTTTGTGAATCTATTTTGGTATTCGATTTTGTAATGAACAGAGAAGTTGGACGCTTAGACTGACTTGAGTTTTGAAAATTTGACTCTAGCTGGAATTGAGAATTGAAATATGGATTAGGTTGATTAAATGTAGTTTGATGGGTCAATTCGAAATTGTCAAAGTTAGAATAGGGAATTATTTCTGTTTTGGGACGCATTCCATGTTTTGAAAAATTGGTTTCCAAAGTTCGTATTTTATTTTTATTTTTATGCAAATTTTGACGAAGTTTTTACTTGAGTTTCAATATTTTTGATTTTGGAAATTAGAAGAATTTTGTGGTTCATTTTCGGTGAAATCACATTGAATCGGAATTATTGTTTCTTTTGGAATATGATTTAAAGAATCTTAATTTTGTGGACCAAATGTTTGATAATATTCTTGATGATTGCGAAAGGCTGGAGTTGTGGGTGACATGAGCTGTGATTTCAATTGATTCAAGTTGTTGTTGGAATCTATTAGATCATTTGATTTGAACTGAATATTCTTTACGACATTCTCGGGTTGATAAACATTTTTGGCTTGAATGCAAAAATTTAGCACATTTCTTTCGCTGACTAATTTTTCACCTTGTTTAATGTTGATATTAATTTCCTTTGGTAGTTCAATCGTGCGAGTGGAATTGTTTTTCTCATTAAAAAAACAAATTTTCAAAATATTGTTTTCTAGTACTGATTTTTTTCTGAAATTTTATCATTGTTTCTTCTATTTCTTTTTTTGGTAATTCTTGTTGTAATTCAACTTGTGGGACAGTTAATTGTTCAAAGATGTTATTCATAATCAAAGGAGATGGCAAAGGAGGTGTTTTGGCAACATTTTTATCATTTGGAATCGGAATTTTTGTTGGCTTTTGTCGATTTTCATAGGTTGATAGTGAAAATTTCGGCGATTTTGATCTGCGCAAAATAACTTGGGATATTTTTGGTTCATTTTGAATTGGTTTTACAATTCTGGCTACTGCAATTTCTGGTTCCACAAATTCAGGTTCCATGTTAACCGGTTCAACTGCATCGGGTTCAACTGTGTTTGGTTTTGTAGACGAGGATCCAGTAATTTCCGATTCCAATGCTTCTATTTTCACAATTTCTGGAACTATAGTTATTCCCAAATTTACAATTTCTTGTTCCATAACATAAACTGGTTCTGGTTCTGGTTCTGGCACTACTGTTGGTTTGACAATTTTTACTATTTCCGGATTCAAGCTTACATGTTCAATAGCTACGGGTTCAACGATTCTGGAATTCACAATTTCCGAATCCACAATTCTTGGGTCTTCAAATATTGGGTCCTCAATTCCGGAATCCAAAATTCCAGGATTTACAAATCTTGAATCCACAATTCCAAGATACACAATTCCACGATTCACAATTCTCGGACTCAATGTTCCTGGGTTCACAAATCTAGGATCTTTAATTTCGTGGCCCTCAAATTCCGATCCCGCAACTGTTGGTACCGATAACGAAACTGATTCTACACTTTTGATTTCATCATTTTCACTCTCATTAGACTTTTCATCAAATTGTAAAAACTCTTTTTCAAATCCAAATTTTCTGGGTTCCATAATTTCTGGCTTCACAAATTGAAATTTTGCTGTATTCGATCCTACAGTATCTGGTTTTGATATTGTAGATTCCCCAATTGTAGTTGTTGTTTCGAACTGGTGCTGTGTTCCTGGTTTTGATAGGATCCAATTCAATGGTTTTGCTTTATTCTCTAATATTTCTTGAGATTCATAAATATTGCTCAATGAAGTTTGTTCCTCCAAACAAATTTCAGGCAAAACATTTTTAGGCCGTTCAATGCTGAAAACTTTCATTAGATGTTCATCACAATTCTCTAAGAGAATTAGTTGACTTAACAATTGTTCTATTTCATCTAACAAAATTATTGCTTTTATCTGCTTGCTTTTGATTAGCTCAGAAATTTTTTCAAGTTTCAAATTAAATCATAGATTTTTGTCGATTGCATAATTTTTCACAAGAAGTTCAAAATTTGGCTCAATCAATTTTTTAAAATCCTGAAAAATTTTATTTTGAGTATTATCATAAAAATTGTAGTACAAACCTTTTGTGTGAATTTGACTACAAATTTTGTTAATTTCACAATAAAATTTTCAACAATTTTCATTTCACTTTGAACTTGCTTGACTTGTATTTTGCTCTCCACATTTTTCATCAAATTTAAAAAATTTAAAATTTCTTCATTTTTGTCAATCAAAATTTTTTTCATCTGCTTAGTCTTAATATTGAATTCGTCAGTGATTTTATTTAGATTAGCTTTCTCGGCTTTGAACGGCTTTTCAATATTTTCAAGTGATTGTTCCGCTTGATTCAAATTTTTTTAACAAAATTGTCTTTATGCTTTCCTTCTAATATCATTTGTAGTTTTGTAAAATATATTTTTAATTCAGCAAAACCAATTTTTTACGTTCAAATCTTTAAGATAACTTTTGATGACTACCAAAAATGGAACATTAGGATCAGATAAAATGTGTTTCACTTTAAAGGATAAAATCATTTCTTGAGCAACGCTTGAAGTGAACCAAATTACTTCAATTTCCCAAGGTCTAGTGACTCGAACATCTTGAACATTAGAAAACATTTTTGATGATTCGAAATTTGGCTCAATCATTGCTTCCAGTTTTGATGTTGTTTGGAACCAATCGTAAAACTCATCATCGTCAAAAGGACGACCATCAAGGGTTAAATAAATCTTAGTTATAACTTTTTTAGAAATAAAGGGATTGACATTTTCAAAATTAGGAATCATTTTAATTGTGAAACTCCCATTTTGATTAATAAAGATTGTCTTTACTTGCTTATCGTTGAAAATATCATAAAATGGTATGATCGGGTCTTGAAGGATGTGATTTAGACATTTTTGGTCAAATTCTATATCATTAACAGATAGCTCATCAAATCCAATCGTAAATTCTGGACAAATTTCTTGTAATGGATCTGGTTTTAAAAATTTAAATTGTGCAAAATTTGAAATCAATATATTATTTGTGACGTTTCCAGGCCAATCAATTCGAATCTGAAAAATATCTTTGATTTAAAATATCTAACTAAAATGTTTCACTTACCTGACAATATGCCAATATTCTTTCGATCAATTTGGAAGCTGATTGATAGCAAATTTCTGCTTGAAGCAATAAAACTGAATCCAATTGATTCATAAAATCTGCGTCAAATTGTGATGAAACACAGTTGAATCTAATGCTAAGATTTATTTCTTGACTTCTGTTGAACCAGCACAATTTGACCACGTCAACCGGCTGATCTTTATCTTGAGTGTACTTGATTTCATTTTTGCCATCAGAGTCATCGAACAATTTAATATCAAACAATCGTTCAGTGGGGTGGAGTGTTTTCCATTTCAACTTTAATTTTCCCTCTGTTTTTCCTATGTGTGAAACAAAATTAGGATTCAATCCCAGGTAAAAGGCAATCATTAATTTGTTGTCAATAACATTGGGGTTGACTTTTTTCAATTTGATTTGGTACCATTCGGAACGATTCAAGTGAGCAACACAAATTGATGGTTTGATGGAATTTTCAAAGGTAGGAGCTTCCAGAATACAGGAAACCATGTCTTGTTGCGTCGTGGATTCACTTGTTGTGGCCATGCTTTTGAACGCCTTCTTAACGACTGTTGTCTACTATTGTCTCACAAATGTACAGTGCAAATTGTTCAATCCACAGGTAAGATTACTCACACTTTGAGTGCTAAATGAAATCACTGCTCAGACAAATGCTTTCACGTAGTGGTTGACTTGTGCAAGTGTGCTTTATCTAAGGCAAGTCATGTGATTGATAAATATAAAGTGCCTTAAAGCTTACATTGACACTTACACAACTACATATTGTTAGTAAATCAACCAGTACATTGTACCATATCTCAACATAATGATCAAGGAGGAGAACCGTAAAATGCAAAGTTACATCAACCCAAAGCGAGCCACCTATTACTCATTGATGCAGATGCGGGCAGATCATCTCGAGTTGGTGGAAATACTGACGGAAGCCATTCGGATGCGTACCCGAGATGTGGTGAGAATTGAGGACATTGACCAGATGAAGCAAAAGCTTATTAGCTTAAAGCATTCGGGAAAACAATTCAAACAAATGATCGAAGTGAACATTGAGAGTAAAGAAAAGGCCTTTCGTCATGTCGAAGTTTTGGGTTCGGATCTTTCGTAAACTTTATTTGCGGAATGCATATTTTATTAATAATAAATCAATTTTATTTATTAATAAAAAATGAATTAATCATTATCAGGGTGTACTGGCACACAAAGTAATTTATCTAACCAGTTTCTCTTTCTTACTCTTACAAGATGTAGATTTTGGCTAACGTTTCTGCTTGGAATTGGTTTCTTTCCATTTTTTGATTTGTTTGTTGGTGGTAATTTTGAAGGTTGTTGCTGTTTCGGTTGCTTTTGTTGTGGCTGTGGTTTTGGGTTTTGAATTTGTCCAGTTTGCTTCGTTTTGGGCGGTTTTGGCGCAGGTCTGTAATTCAAAACTTCTTGCGGCTCGGTTGGATGCTCGAAATGTTGAGTTTGTAAACTTGGTTCCTGTTGAATTGGTTGCCTGTTTACTTGCGGCGATGGATCTGGTTGTTGCTGCTGATTTTGCTGTTTCTCGCGTTCTTGTTGTTGTTGAATCAGTTGATGAGATTGATCTGGACTTTTCGCAATCACAATTTTAAGTCCTGGATTTTGTGTTTTATCGTTTTGCTTGGATTTACTATATTTGTTAATTGAGGAATCCATTTTCGGTGGCTCTCTTTGTTGTATAGGACTTTTAATGATTGCTTCATTTGTCGGAAGACAAGCTTCGTATGGAGGTGGTTTTAGTGCTTGTGATGCATTGATCATGTCCGGAATCGAATATTGATTCTCGCTTGGAGATGTGACTTGTTGGTTTCGATTGCGCATTTGTTGTACCATTTTTTGCTACGTCAACGCTTTGGGTTTGACCCAATTTTGGCAATTCCTTTCTGTGGCCAAATGAACCGTTCAAATTTTGCATCGAATTTGAAGGTATTTGTTGATTTATTCCGTAATTGGGATAAAATTCTGGAGTGTTGGCAAAATTTTTGTGAATCTATTTGGACACTCGATTTTGGATCGAATAAAGAAGTTGGACGTTTAGACTGAATTGAATTGAAATTGTTCGGTAAATTTGACTGTGGCTGGAATTGAGACGGAAAATTCCGTCCATTTTGATTCGATTCAAATGTTGTTGGATGGGTCGGTTCAAAATGGCCATTCAAATTTGGATTTGTAATGATTTTAGTTCTGTGATTGATTGGTCCTGTTTGTTCTGGAAAACTGGTTTCTAAAGTTTGATTTTTAAAAATTTGATGCGACTTTTTACGAAGTTCAACAGCTTCAGGCGTTTGGTTTTGAAATTGTGATGATTTTTGTGGTTCATTGTCAGTTGAATCAAAATGGATCGGAATTATGATTTCTTTAGGTTTGCGAATTACAGAATCGTATTTTGGTGGATCAAATGTTTGATAATATTCCTGATTATTGTTAAAGGCTGGAGTTACAGGTGACATGAGAGGCGATTTCAGTTGATTAAATTTGTGATTTTCACTGAAATTCGAATTAATTGGAACATTCTTCTTAATCTCTTGCTGATAAACATTTTTGTTTTGAATATTAAAATTAGAAACTTCCAATGGTGGGCGAACATGTTCAATTGTACTTGAGTGTTGCTGAATTGGCAAACTAGATGGCGCCATAGGTCGAGTTTCTACCACATTTTTGATTGATTGTTCATTTGGTTGGTTTTCTTTTACCTTTTCTATTGAAAATCTTTCAGGCCCTGAAGGGTCATATTTTTGATTGAGAACATTTCCAATGCTGACAAATTTTTCAGTTTGCTGAATGTTGATATTATTTTTCTTTGGACGCTCAATCGTGTTTGTAGAACTGTGCTTTTCATTGAATGACAAATTTTCAAAATATTGTTTTTTAGTACTGAAAGTTTTCTGAAATTTTATTGCTGCTTCTTCGATTTCCTCTTTAGGAAGTTCTGGTTGTGATTCAACTTGTGGAACAGTTGACTGTTCAAAGATGTCATTGATTATCAAAGATTTTCGAGGAGATGGTAATGGAGGGGTTTTGGTAACATTTTGATCGTTAAGAATTTGATTTTCTGGAGATTTTTGACGATTTTCATAGGTCGATAGTGAAAATTTTGGTGATGTCGTTTTGCGTAAAATAACTTGGGACATTTCTGGTTCATTTTGAATTGGTTTCAAAATTCTCACTATTGCAATTTCTGGTTCCAAAGTATCAGGTTCCACCGTTTCCTGTTCAAAAGTGCCCTGTTCTAGAGCTTCTGGTTCTATAAAAATAGATCCAGCAATTTCCGGTTCCAAAGCTTCAATTTTCACAATTTCCGGTATCACAGTTATTCCCGAATTTACAATTTCTTGTTCCACTACAGAAAATTCTGGTTCAGGTACTAATGTTGGTTCGACAATTTTTACTGTTTCTGGTTTCATGTTTACCGGTTCGATAGCCACAGGTTCTACAATTCCCGAATCGACAAGATCTTCAATTCTTGGATCCACAAATCTAGGATCCAAAATTTTTGAATTAACAAATCTCGGATCCACAATTCCCGGATACACAATTCCCTTATTCGCAATTCTTGGGCTCAAAGTTCCCGGATTCACAAATCTCGGGTCTTCAATTTCGTGCTCCCCAAATTCCGATCCGTGAACTGTTGTTGGTTCCGATAGCGAAACTGATTCTACACTTTCCAATTCATCGGTTTCAATTTCATCAGCTTCATTAGACTTTTCATCAGATTGAGATTGTAATTGTCTTTCGAATCCAAATTTTCCAGCAAAATAATCACCAAAATGTTTCATTTTCACTAAATCATTAGCCAGTTGTTTAATTTCTCGGGTTGAAACATTTTGATTATTTTGACGAATGAAATCGTTAAAAGTCTGCAGTTTTTGTTCAAAAGAATATTGATTAGCATCAATTTCGGGAACAGAATCAAAATCAAAAAATTTTCGTCTTTTTGCATTTGGGGAATTTGTCTCAATTGGTTTAACGCACAAAACGAATAATAGATTCAAGTAGGGCTCGAGCAGTTTTTCGCATCTCTAAATTTAAATTTATAATAAAAAATATTAAATAAAAATTAATTAATTAAAAATGTTGAGTATACAAACCACATTCGAAGAAAGTGTTATAAATTCAGCCAATTTGAAGATAAAATTTTCAATTTGATGAAATTCAGATTGAAATTCTTTGATTAACAGAATTTTTGATTCGTTCATTTTGTTGAGCTTTCCAATTTCGACAAAATGTTTATTTTCGTGGAAGTTCTGTAAATTTTCTTTTTCATCTTCAACCTCATTGGACAATTCTGCGATTTTGTTTTTGATTAATTCCAGTGGTTCCGTTAACCACGTGATCCATTCACGACCTTTCATTAGGGTAAAAGTATCCTTAAGGTCATGGGGTTTCAAGGTCGGAATCAGGCTGAGCATCTTGAACGCATGCACAACAGAATTATCCCAACTTTCTTTGTAGTCCTTTTCACGATTCTTTTTGAATGGATAGTTATACTTTTTGGCCAGTAAAAATCGGAAAGCCTCATTATCAATATAGAAACAGTTGACCTCAGTTTTGAGGTCAAAGGTCGACGAACTAACGAGCTCATTTGACTGTAGAAAGCTTTTGAGGGTTTGATAGCCATCACCCGGACCGTACAGAGAATTCCGACTGAATGTGAAACAGAAGATTAGGTTTGCGCATGCGTCACGATGGAGTACAGAGAGTAGTTGATTGAGACAGTACGCGAAAAAGGCAGTCTTTCGGGTTGTGTTGGTTTTGATCAGGAAACAGATTGCGTGAAGTTTTTGGAGCTCTGGATTCGATTTCAAATGTTCCATGATGGATTGGAAATTTTTCTTATCCATTTCAAGTCCACGGGTATCACCCATTCCAGGGGTATCTATAATTCTGTACTGTTTCTCATCGAAAGTAAAAAGATAATCTTTAGGAGATTGCGTAATGGAAGCACCATCCTCATTATGCAACTCATTTGGATCATCTCCACCGTGTTGAATTACCATATTCTCATACGTAATAGGATGGAGTAGGGTAATTTTAGACGGGATTATTTGCATGAATTTTCCTGCCATTGCGTCCTCAAACGAGGCGTAACGCAGATAGTTGACAAGTGCATTGATGGTTGTGGATTTTCCTGCACCAGATTCACCAAACAGTAGAATGTTGTAGATTGTCATGTTCGAATACGAAAATTTGTTCAAATTTGATGACTTAAATCACGAAATAACTCAAAAATAACGCAGTTTGCAATTACATTTTACAACACAAACCGATTCGAGACACATCAAACAAAAACATGTGTATGACTCTGTCTAACTAAACTATGCCACGTACAATGAGCTATCTCCCTTAATTGTAATTGGTTGCTTTGTCCAGGTGACACGCAACCTTATCAACAACACCCAAAGTATGTTTGCAATTGTCTGTCTATGTTTGGTTGGTTGTGGTTTATAATTGCGCTTTAATCTTTGCGTATAGCAATGTTTGTTGTCTGTCTCGTAATGTCGGTCGCAAGTGTTAGTCGGAATTGCGATGATTTAACCTCAACCGTTAATAAGTTAACCGCAATCTAATATAATGATCACAAGTGCACTCAAGTCAAGTCACCTATTTTATTGTCCTCGAGATTGTGCATGCATATGTTTGCTTTAAGAGTAGTATAAATTCAAGGTAATTCAAGGTTTGACCAAAAGTTTGTGGATTTTTGGAAATTAATAGAACAAATGAGTGATAAGGGAAACTTTTGAGTTAACCTAATAGTCTACTGATGCTTTTACCTTTTGTTGTAATTTACATTGATGATAATTATTTAATTAATAAAATTTTATAATGTGTCTGAGTGTAAAAGTGTCAGGAGAAATTGCACTTCTTACAAAAAGTCTCCTTACAGTCCGGGATTACTCATCTTGTTTGTCATCCTTCCGCCTGTGAATCATTGAACTCATATGGAATTTGAGGTGAGATAGTTGACAAAACCCTTGAATCTTAACCATGAGGACAATTAGTTGACCCAATCAGTTTGGAATGAAATCAAATTACCAAAAGTTGATCCAAAATTAATGGATGAACAGCTTAAGGTTCAGTTTGTCTTTGAAATGAATTCTAATTTTGTTCAAATGACTGAAATTTCGTAAGAAAATTTGTTGATTAAATGAAAAAAAAGCAAAATCGGGTAGGGCCCGGGAAGTGTTTGAATCTAGTTGAGTAGTATGGTAGTGTCAGAATAGGACAATCTTTCCTCGGTCCAAATAAGTTTTCCCAATTGGATCTAAAATGCAAAATTTGATTTTAAACATTTCTATGAACCCAAATTGATGTTCCTCATAGTCAAATAACCAAAACTTTGGCAAGGTATGGTCTGTAAAGTAAAGAATATCGAGATTTTAAAAAATTTCAACTTTAACCTACTCGAAAAGATAGAAAAGGTTTGACAAAAAAAATCTCTCATCTCTGCATGGAAACATAATAAATTGTGAAACTATTGTGAAACCAAAAATTAAATGTCATTAACTAAGTCACCAATTCTAGCAATGGAAAACGATCAAATTTCAAAAGAGAGTTTTTGTGCAAATAAAGCAAATCGATTATATCTCTTCAAAATCGTTAACTCAATTGTGTAATCGTGTTTTTCATTTACACGATAAAAAGCCAATTTGAAAGGAAATGAAATCCTCTTTCTCTTGCGTTATTGATTCGTAGATACGAGAACATGTACATTGTAGAGTGTACGCGTACATACGTTCTCCCTCACGTATCCCACGTTTAGTTTCCTTATCTTGCCAAATAAGGCAACCAACAAGCGCTAGCAACGAGTGCGGTTTGTTTATGTATTTTGCTTCTCTTGAGTGTTCGCATTTTGCTTGACATTCAACTTTCGTGTTCTCTTTAAAAATTGAAGAAGAATGTTTCGTGATTCTAGTTCTAACCGAAATCTTTTCTATGTGTTCACCAGAATTGGTCTGACCATTCTCATCGTGATTCAACTCGTGTGGTTTGTGATTGCCCTGGTTGACTGTAATCACTGTCATTTGGATAACATTTTGTGGCATTGCTTCGCTATGGCTG
Organism: Rhizoglyphus robini; assembly: GCA_023373905.1. Lineage (NCBI taxonomy): Eukaryota > Metazoa > Arthropoda > Arachnida > Sarcoptiformes > Acaridae > Rhizoglyphus > Rhizoglyphus robini. The sequence goes on along the minus strand of JAKIJQ010000034.1, from coordinate 194,537 downwards.
TACTGCTCATTGGACTGATCGGTGCGTGGAAGGAGCACTTTTTGTCGGCGGCTGTATTCTCCATCACAGAACTGCTGATGCTCATTCTTGGTTACGCTATGTTTGCCAGCAATGGCAACCATCAGGCCATTGCGATTGTGTTGACGCTGGTTGGTTCGGCTGTTTATGCGGTGATGCTTTATCAGTCGGGCAGAAGAGATATGGGAATGCCGGAGGTGTGTGTTTGAAAGTGCGCGCAATGAAGCAAATAAGTTAATGTGGCATTAACAAATTGCTTTTATCTGTTTTTTTTGTTTCTAAAAAATTTATTTTATTTTTTAAATTAAATCTTTAAAATAAATGTATAATCTGCGAGAATACACGAGACAACAATCAAATAAATATTTCAAATCAGAAAAAATTAACTTTTATTAATTATACAAAAAATTGTAATAATTGTAATAATAATTCAAACAATTATTTTTTCCAACATTTATACCTAGAAATAGTGATATGAAAAATGTGACACATGCAATACAAAAGATTAATAAACTTTGAGATGGATAGGTGCAAATAAAAATTGATAACCTCTCATTCATTCATTGAAAAATGTTCCTGTAAAAAATATAATTATTTGAGGTCAGAAGAAAAATAATTGTTACCATTTGTTGTTGTTAAATATTATATTTATAATTGAAATATTATAAACCCCTTTTTTACAAAAGTTTTGTACAGAGATTTGAACAATTAAAGCGTCAATTTATTTAAAATACAATCCAATTAACAATTCAAAAATGTATCAAAAAATAATATATCTAAAACCGAATGCGCTTTTGGAGATGGTTTCGGATCTGACACCCAACATTTGACGTTGACATCTTCGTGTCCTCGATGATGATGGTACCCACAGTGAGATAAAGTAGAGGTGGTAACGATGCCGAACTAATTCAACGTGGTGTAGAGTTGTTGAAACAGTAAAAGTTGAATTCATTGTAACATAATGAATGCAATTGAATTGAAGATAAAGAATGGAATTCACTTTTCATCCGATAAATTCCCTTTTATCGACAGAAATTTTTAAAATATTTTTGTGTAATTAAACCATTTGTTAGATCTAAAGTTTCATCTCGTTTTATAAATTTTGGACAACCTTTTGCGCTATTTTCCCCAGCAATCATATCGCCCCTGTCTTTTAAAATAAAAAATATTTTTTTAGAAATAAAAATAAAATGTGTCAAAAAAGGAAAAAGAAGCTGTTACCTCCTGTTTCAAATTGCCTTCCTTTCCAATCCAGAATCGATAATTGATATGACACGGTCATCATGCCAATGACTTCCGATTGAAAATACAAATAAATCGATACATAATCTCGCATTTCTTCTGAGTTGTCCAAAATTAAAACTATAAAAAAACCCAATATCTTCATTTTCACGAGGAAAAATTTTTTGGAGATTTAATCGATACTGCCTTATCATCTGCCTGATCGGTACGATTTATCAGATGGTGGATAAAATCATCAATTGACCATTTTCATTCAATGTTTTGAAGATCGGAATTAACATACATTTTTTTTCCCAAAGGTTTATGGGTGCAATTGCAAATTTGTTTTCATTATTTTCAATTTCTAATTCGGCTAATAATGTCAGAGATTGGTTTGTTAGTAAAAATTTCTGATTTATTGGAACAAATTTTTTCAAAACCAAAACAATTTTCTTTTTGCAAATTCTTTCGTGTCTTCTACAAATGTACTTGTCAATAAAAAACATAAAAAATGAAATCTCACCTTTAGAATTAGTTTTTTCCCATCCTGAATCAGGATTCCTGATTAACAATCGATATCTTGAATTTAGTTTTTTAGCAAATCACCAGTTTACACTTTTCTAAATACAAAAACACAGACAGGTACACAGTTTCATTTTCAACAAATTTTGACAACAATCGAAGTACAAATTTGAAATCATCATCTGCACAAGTTTCTGATTGACTTGGAAAAGTATTTGAATTAAGTATCGACATAAGAGATTTGGAATCATAAATAGTATTTTGTTCCAAATCACAGCAGTAAAGTTGTTGGAAATTTGAAATTTTCCATTTGTAGAAAAAATTTTAAAACTTTTTTGTTCATGATGTATCTTTTTGTAGATTTCAGTTTGTTTTTGATTGATAGTCCGTGGTTTAAGAAATAGTTGCTCAATTTTGGTTGGAGTGTTGTGTTGTGTTACAAGTTGAGAACTATTAGTAATGACAACAAACTAAGCGATTGCTCTAAAGGTTACTTTCACCTAAGTGTTACCACCGCTGTTACATAGAAAATTATGCAGCTGCTGCCATCTATTTGTATATTGGTAAAATTTAATATTTTATACAAGTTGAGCTTGGAATACTACCATCATTTTACAATCAGAAATTTGGTTACAAGTATCACAATTTATTTTACAAATTTTTATTTTTTCATTTGCACTTTATTTTAAATGTTTTAGACATGATAATTTTTCGAAAATAAATAAATAAATATTTGATATCAACAAAAGCGCAATTTAATTTATATTAACAAATTATTTAAATTTATCTTCACTTAATTTGGATGTCATTTGAACATTCCCTTCAATTGTACGTGTTGATGCCAATAAAACAAATGAATTTGATATTTGGTAGCTTGAATCTTTGATTGTGTCTACAACTGAACTGTCGGATTTTGAGCTTTCATTCTCATCAGTACAGACATCCTTGTTCCATATTGTAATATCAAGAACTTTCTCACGTATTATTTGAATTTTCTCCTCTTTGCACCATGTTGCAGCATCTAGAATTTTTCTTAGTTGATCTCCGCTGAATTTGAGTGAACACAGCATATCTTTATATAAATAAAGGTCCTCCAATTTGAGCGTTTCTTGTTGATCGATATCGATTGTTCTATTTATTATTTGTATTTTTTCTTGATGCAAATCTTTCATCTCATGCAGTGTATTCAGAAGGTCCTTTGGATAGCTCCGGATTTTCTTGAATTTTAGCGTTTTCTTCGGCAATCTGCTGGATAAGGTATGGTTCAATTGTCCGATTGAAACACTTTGAAAAAGTATTAGTTAATAATAATAATATATATTATAAATAGTTTTGTCATAAAAAATGCAATAAAAAATATTTACCGCTGAATTTTTTAACTAAATTGTTTGCAAACGGCGAGATAACGTCTTGAATCTCATTGTATTCTTCTTTAAAAGTATCAATTTGATTATGTAGTGCACGTATTGCATTTTTGATTGAATAAATGAACCTTTCAGTAGACTGTATGCTATTTTTGACGTCAAAACCTATCTGGCGATCCCCCTGGGGTGACATATAATAATTTTCCCATTTAATTTTAAGTTTCAACTCTAAATCGTTTCTGATACTGTTTTGGGTTTGTAAAAGCATTTCCTGTTCGCGAATGTGGCCATTATAATTTTCAATATCGTTTTGAAGTCTTATCAGCGACTTAGCCATTTCAAGAAGAAACATACGATATGTGCATAATGAAATTGTGTCATTCAAAATGTGCGGACTGTTTTCATTGAAGATTCGGTTTAGCATTTTATTGAAATTCTTAACCGATTTATGCCAACTTAATCGAAATATTCTTTCTCTTATCGTACCTAAAGGATAATCCTGTTTTAATGCTTCCAAAAAAACAGAATGCTTCATTGTCGACGAAGAAACAATTTTCTCCATATTTCAGTTTTATCCCTGTTTCGGGAAGTTCTTTATCAATAAATTCTTTCACAGTGTGATATCCCGCTTCAATTCGGAAATTTGAATATTGACTAAATGTAAAACAGAAAATTACATTTTTTATAGCATCTTTATGCAAATGACACAGCAGCTCAGAAATGCAGTATCGAAAGCTTGCGGTACTATTGGTTTGACTTGCTTTACACAGAATCACGATTGCATGCAACTCTTTGTAATTGTTGGCATAGGCAAGAATATTGTCAATATTTTCACTATCAAAATTTGCACCTCTGGAATCACAAATGCCTGGTGTGTCAATGATGCGCAGTATTTTGTCATTGAATTTGAAAGTATATGTTGAAGGTAATTGAGTGACAGAATGTCCTTCTTCATTGAATGCCTCGTTTTTTGTCTATATCGTAATCGCAACCGCATTCAATTTCTATTGGTTCTCCCGTTTCTGGGTTTGGGAGTTTGAATTTTGCTGGAATCATTGGCTCAAAATTTCTGTTTTTCGCTTCTTCAAAAGTTTTGTATCGCATAAAGTTGGCCCACGAATTGATTGTGGTAGATTTTCCAACCCCAATTTCACCTAGTAACAAAACGTTGAACTCAGGTCTTTTCCTTAGAAACTCTTTATTTAATTTATTCCAAATCAAACTTCTGCAACTTTCTTCTCTTGATAAGAACACTGGAAATGAAGCTGTTCCTAAGTTAATTTTTGTCGTTGGTTGAACACTTTCAATCAAAAAAATGACATCTGTCATTTCATTTTGATATTTGTAAGCAAAATCTCGAGACAAAAAGTTTATATTGAAATAAATTTCTTCACTTTTAAAATTTGACATCAAAAGTAATTCAATCGTATTAACATTAATCATTCGAATATCTATTACTTTCGATGAAAAGGTTGATAAAGTGTGATCTACTTCAATCATCGGTTTTGTTAAATTGCGTTTCTGCCAATCAATTAAATCATTTTCACTAAAAGATCCAATGGGATTTTGTATGACACACCTGACAACTATGATTTGCTCGGAATCAAATTGATGTGGCATTCTTTCAGTTGGCTTTATTTCTATTGAAAAAATTTCATTTATGCCAGTTTTAAATGTACTTTCTGAGATTGTCTCAGGACCATCAAAGATGTATTGCAAACAAAGACTTTTAGCAGATTTGTTTGCAATAATTTTGAAATCACTTGGAGATTGTCCCAAATAAACATTAATTGGTTCAGTTAAATTTGGACGATATTGGTGTAACATATTTGCAGGATCATATGGAAGCAGTCTAGTTTTCTGTGTTGTGTTTGGCACAAAAACGAATTCGCGATTAATAATATTTTCATTGTTATTTGAACCAGGCCAAGACGGTTTAATCTATTGAAATTTAAATATAAAAATATGTCTATGCAAAAAATGACATACCTGACAATAAGAATTAAATATTCTATCTTCATGCTGTTTTGAAATAGCTTCAATTATCAAAATAAGCACAGGACAATATCGAAACTGGCTTGAAACACAGTTGAAACGAAGCTTTAATGGCAGTTTTTCGAAGAGTTTTGTCCAATCCACTTGGACACTATACACATGTTCTTTATCATTCTCATTTACAGTAATTTTGTTTGCGGTTAAATTTTGATTCAATAAAGTTTCTTCTTTTGGGTCACCAAGCTTTACATCAAACAGTCGTTCAAACATGTGCATTTTTTCCATTTAATAAGTTGGGCCTTTTCGGAGAGATTTTGACCGATAAAAACATGGATGCAATCCAAGATGAATTGTAACACTCACATCATCATATAACGAATTGTAATCTAATTTATTCAATTGCAAATCGTACCAAGTTGAGCTTTCAAGTTTGATAAACTGGTTTGATGGCCTGTTTTTGGATTTGGTTAAATTTTCCGAATACAAAAAACATTCTATCAAGTTACTTTCTTTCTTACTTTCTTTAATCATGTTTTTCATTTTGGAACTTGTTGGTTTTAAATTTTGCGAATTCAAAAAACTTTCAATCAAGTTACTTTCTTTCTTACTTTCTTTAATCATGTTTTTTCATTTTGGAACTTGTTGGCTTTAAATTTTGCGAATTCAAAGTTAATGGCACTACTACTGCTGTTGGTTTACTCAGTTCTTGAACACAATTTATCTGAGCAACAATTGTCAAAATATTTCGCGGAAGCAGACCTTTGGTTAGATCTAAAATTTCGGCACGTCTAACAAATTCTGCCGATCCTCTACCGCCACTTTCACCAGCAATCATCTCACCTTGACCCTCTGAAATATACAAAAATATTAAATTTAAATTAAACTAAATAAAATCATACCTCCGGTTACAATAGATTTTCCTTGCCAGTCCACAATTGACACTCGATAGGAAACCAACATTTTATCAATCAATTTCGATTGAAAATACAAATACAGTGACACGAAATCATTTGTGTTGTTCAAAATAAGTGAAATAATAAATTCAATTTGCTTATTTTCAGGAGGAAAAAATTTAGGTGACTTGATGACAATTGAATCATTAGTAGAACGATTGAAAAGATATTTACTGAAATCCTTGATTGACCATTTACAAACCAAATTTTTGAACCAATAATTTTGCGTTTGTTTTTGAATTAAATAATTTTAAAATATTTTTTGACATTTCAGAAAATCTGTTTCGCCGTTTTCGAACTTTTACTTCACAAAATAGAACCAAGTTTGAATTGGTTTCCAAGAATTCCTTATTAATCAGTAAGAATTTTTCAAACCCGAAACAATTTTCTTTTTGCAAATTGTTTTTTGTCATCTAAAAATGAGATAATGCAAATAAAAAACACGTTTAAAATATAAAAGTCATACTTTTGGTATTGATTTTTTGTCCATTTTTATCTATAATTGATATTTGAAATTCGGTATCCAGAAAATCGTCAAAATTACAATTGTCCAAATACAAAAATACCGAAATGAATGTATTTTCATTTTCAGATAATTTTGGCAGCAATCGGAGAACAAATTGAAAATCCAAACATTTGTCAGAATCACTCAAACTAGGAGGAAATTTTTTTCGAATAAAGCACAGAGAGCAAAGGTTCCAGGTCATGTGAGTCGTTTTGTATATCGCCGTACAGATGACTAAAATTTAATATCGTCCATTCGTAAGAAAATTTCAAATCGTTTTCGTCATCGTTTTCATTCATTTTTTAGATTTCCAACTTTAGATCAAGAACGAGTTCTGTGTTGCATTTTTTGACTAGTTGCATGCCAGTAGAAAGCATTTACTTTATGTTAATACCATTTCCATAGGATCACTGATAACAAACTAAACTAAACTAACGCACTTGTACCTGTCAACTAACAAATAAGATAAATTGCTGCTGTCATCTGTAGTTTCATGGATTAACTTTTATTTAAGCAATAATACAATATTAAATACATTTTATTGCCGAGAAAATTGTTTAACCAATTTTTTTCTTTTTATTTGATCTAATTTCTACATCTCCGTCAACTTGAGTGGTGGACCCAAACGAAACCATCGAATTTGAAATATTAAAATTTAGATTTACAATTTTTTCAGAACCTGAATTGCTGGAAATGTTTTCAATTATTCGATCAAAAAAGATCTCAGTTGGCGTCGAAGGATTTTGATCATCAATGAAGTTTTTCTTCTTCGTGAAATACTTCAATCTGTCATTTTAAAAATTTAAGATTTTTCTAATTTTTCAGTATTTTACTCCAATTACCTTAAAATTCATTTTCAGAAAATTATTCGGCAACAACTCGTGAGCTTGTTCAAACAAATTATTACACTCAATGTATCTGTTGCAGCCAATTCCATTCGATCCAATCAACTTTCCGTGAATCCCTAATTTTGGAAAAATCTTTAGTTAAGAATTAGTTTGTGCAGAAACATACATCTTTTATTTCTATTTCGTTTTTGTGCATCAATTATGGACACTCTTGATTGTGCCGTAAGATGGCGCTGATCCTCACATTCACCTCGGTACAAGAACAATGCTACATGATCTTGGCTTTCTTGCTCAAGTCGTCCATTTGGCCACAATCGCAAGTTCAACTTGAGTGTCTCCATGTTTTGCAATGGAAAATCGTCCGAGAAAACCGGACGACCAACTTTATGAACAGAAGAGAATTGTTCAATATTCCATTTGTATTCGTGTGTCAGCACGGGTATGCTTGCATCGGTTTTACATTCGGTTCGTATAATTTCGCTTGTGGACAAATCTTTGTCAAAAATTTCAATCTGTAAAATGATAAAATGATAAATTTTCACATTTATATGGAACATTACCTCACAGATAACTGTTAAAAACAAAATTATCAATCAAATAACCATTTTCAATTAAAAAATTTGAATCATTCGCTATAAATTGAGAAATGCCAAGCTCGTTGTATTTTGTCAGCGTTCCGGAAGTTGCTTGATGAACAAATAAATAAATTTTGAATATACAAATATTTGAAACTTACTTTTAGTAGTTTTATCAGACTTTATTCCTTTAATATCCATAACTGAAAATTTGCAATTGACTTTCACATTTGTTCCTTCAAAAAGATGCAAAAACAGCGATATATGCTCTCCATAGTTTTCTCGCTTTTCATTGTGAGCTTTATTTGGATATAAACGAAGAAAGAATTGACAAGTTTTCTCCTTATTGGACACCGAAAAATGTATCCGATTGAATGAACGTGGGGCTTGAGTAGTCTTTGATGTAAAAGTAGTTATAATTTTCAATTGTCCACTTGTGAGATAATTTTGCTGTGCAAATAGGTTGGATATCCATTTTGGGGGTGTCTATTTACGCACAAATATAACAATCTCAAAACAATTCCACGCTGTCACTGAGTTTGGTGTAGCCAAGTTTGTCTAGCTGAGTGCAATATATCTTAGTCTGACTCTTAGTGATGGATGCATTGTTTGCAGAGCAATAAAGTACCTCTGCTTACATGAGCCATAAGATTGTGTTGACATTGGTTGGTTTAGCTATTTGTGCAATATTGCTTTATCAGTCCGTTAGAAAATAAATGGATAACACCATAGGTTTTTGTTTGAGAGTGCTCAATTGGAGGAAAACAGTTAAACACCTTAATGGTTTATTGACAAATTGACGGATTTGGCTATGAAATTTAATTATTTTTTATTTTTTAAATACATCATATTAATTTTTGATATTGATTTAATTTCATATACCCAACAGGAAAACAAATAAACAAACCCAAATAAAGAATCGTTCCAATCGAATCATTGGAAACAAATGTAGTGGCCAACAGAATAACATTCCAATAAATATTTCCTTTATCTTCTTTTGTCATATTTTGAAAACTAATTTGTCTAACAATTAGATAATCTATCACAATTAATAAAATAATCGTGGAATGAATCAGTCGAATCCATAATTTAAAACTAAAACAGAAACTGCTTGTTAAAAAGAGGAAAGTTAACAAATAAGCTGCCACAGCATCGATTTCGGTAACTGCATTTGAAATGCCAACAATTAAGAAGTAAATTGACAAAACTCTGAGTAAATTTGTTACAAATACGATCAATAGCCACTTGTAGTAAACAATTTTGGAGTTTGAAGTTTTCGTCACTGAGAAATTGTCATCTTGCTGTTTTGATGAAGGTAAAGTTTGAAGTGAACCAGAAACTTTCATGTTTGGAGATTTAGGTTTCGAAAAAATCTAAATCAATCTATTATGTACAATACGTCGTAATATTGATTTTTGTTTGCCAAACAAAACAACAACACCTTTTTGTTTCTAAAAATAAATCAAACAATGCTGCCATCTTTTAGTCAAATTATTAAATCAAAATCATAATTTTTTATTGAAGCAAAACATTAAGTTTATCCATAAAAGGATAAATACTGACAAACAATGCCAAATAAACTACAGTCGCAATCATATCATTTGGAATAACAGTTGGTACCAAAAGCATTGCATTCCAAATGAATTTGTTTCTATCATCACTTGACATGCTCAACAAAACATCCTGAAATTGAATCTTTTTAGCGATTGCATAATCTGAATAAATTGCAACAGCAATCACAAGATGAAGTTGTCGAATGACGACGCGGAAATTACAATAGAAAGTACTCGCAATCAATGTAAGCAAAATAATACAACGTATGATAGCATTCACGTCGTATTGCTGAATTTTCAAAAATTCTGACACACCTAGGAGTTCCCAAAAAATCGAATATAATTGGTTATGATCAAAATCAAAAGCCATTTGTAAAATGAAATTCTTGAGTTTGAGTTTGAATTTTGGCTGTTTGAGTAATGTTTTTGATTTATGTTTTCAACATTTTCTTTCAAGTTTTCCTGAACTTTTTCAAGAACTTTCTCATACATGTTTTCAAAAACCGTTTCATATAGATTTTCGTGAACTTTTTCGTAAACTCTCTGATACAAGTCTTCATATGCGTTTTCATGTAGATTTTCGTGTACATTTTCGATTACTTTTTGAGCAACTCTTTCGACAAGATTTTCTTTAACTGATTCGTGAACATTTATTCGTGAACTGTTTATTTTTTTGACATTTCCATTATCAACATTTTCGAATCTTCTCGAATCGTTATCCTTTTCATCGAATTGTTTGAGTTGAATTTGCTCAAACCGTACAAAATTGAAATTTTTGTAAATCTGCCTATTTTCTTCAATTTTTATCTAAATAATCAGATTATTAATTTTTAATTGATTCATGCGAATAATCAAATTACCTGGCAGCAAACTGTGTCAATCAGTTCTGTAGTTGTTGTATTGAAAATTTTTGCGTGCAACAAAAATGTTGAATTGTTCATAAATTGAGCAGAGAAACAGTTGAAACGGATGTTTAATTTAATTTCCTGTTTAGACCACTCCAATTCGGTCACAAGTGGATGTTGACAAGTGATTTCACCTTTTTCTACACTGTCTTCATGAAATTCCAGATCAAATAAACGTTTTGTGTGGTTTTGTTCTCTCCATTTGATTAATAAATTTTGTGATGAAGTTTTATTAGTTTGAATAAAATGTGGATTCAATTCAAGCTCAAACTGAACTTTCAGCTTTTCGTTCATCAATTTGTCATCTTCTTTTCGCAGTTTCATTTTATACCAAACAGATTGAACTAAATTTGTGACAACAGTAGAGCTATCATCTCCAGTTGGAGATGCTAAAATTTGAAAAGAACAGGAAATTTTCATGTTTTGGAGGTTTGAATTTTGAAGATTCAGAACTAAATGACGCAATTGGTGAGATAATGTTGTAAGACGTTATGAGAGAGTAACCATGTAAAATTAACTGCATTGGTGCATTGTTTGAAGAACAATAAAATACTCGTACGTTTGAGCCGGTGATTGTTTTGACATTGGTTGTATATATTTTTATCTGTCAAACAGAAGAGATAAGAGAATACGGGGTAGATGAGGTTAAGAGTACGCAATTGAAAAGGGGGAAAGCAGGTAAAAATATATACCATTGCCAAAATTGATAGTTTTCTACTGTGAATGTTTCCCAAAACTAAATTTAATTTTAATTATTTTAAAAATATTTTACATTCAAATAAATTTATTTTATTTTTACAAATTCAAACTCCTTATAACAAAACCAGCAAGTGAAATCAAATATATAATGGTTGCAATCAAGTCCTTGGGTATAAAAGTAGTGACAAATAGAAAAATATTCAAATAGATAAAAACTTTTCCTAAATTTGGAATATTTTGCAGGTCAATTTGCCAAATAAACACATAATTCACAAGATCAATTAAAACAAATACACAATGAATGGATCGAATCCAGGAACGGAAATTAAAATAAAAACTGCTGGCCAATAGAATTATAAATACGAACATTAAAAAATTTACCCATTTTGTAAATCCATATTTGTAATTGTAAGCTTCGAGAATAATATAATATGTGCAACAAATAAATAAAATTCGAATTAGATTAGTTACAATCACAATTGAGAGCCACTTGTAATAGAATATTTTGGAGTCTGAAATTTTGCTATTCGAATTAATGTTGTCCAAATCAGAATTTGTGATTTTTTTTACATTTACAACATTTACAACTGTTTCAACGACATTTTGAATCTCTTCTGTAACCACATTTTGAACCTCGTTTCCAACGACATTTTCACCGATTTCTCCAACAACAACGTTTTGAACTACGTTTTCAACCATATTTTCATCAATTTCGTCATTCACTTCGTCAATTACATTTCCAATTTCATTGACATTACTGTACTCTTGCAATTGAATTTGCTCGAAATGTACCAATTTGACATTTTTCTGTATATTCTCTTGAATTTTAATCTAAAAAATGAAATTGATTTTAAATTTTAGAATTATAAAATTGAATTCAACTTACCTGACAGCAAACAGTATCAATCAGTTCAGTTCTAATATTGAAAATTTTCGCATACAACAAAAATGTCGTATCCGGATTGTCCATAAATTGAGCCGAGAAGCAGTTGAAACGAATGTTTAATTTGACTTCTGCTCTTTTGAGCCATTTTAATTCGGTTATAAATTGACCTTGATCTTCAAGTTGACCTTTAATCAAACTGTCTTCATGAAGTTCAAGGTCAAACAAACGTTTATCTGGATTTTGTTCTTTCCATATTCTCAAAAAATTTTCTGATGGAATTCCATAAAATCTAGCAAAATTTGGATTCAATTCAAGGGCGAACTGAACCTTCAGTTGTTCATCCATCAATTTGGGATCAACTTTTCGAAGTTTAATTTCATTCCAAACTGATTGAGTCAAATTTGTTGAATTGTTGTCATCTTCAGTTGAAGCAAAAGTTTGAAGAGAACAGGAAACTTTCATTTTGTTTGGAGCTTTGTGATTTGATGAGAAAGTCTAAATCAAACTACGTTTTATTGATAAGTGACACGTAGAATAAGTCTTTTGTTTGCCTCAACAAAAAAACATCAACAAGTCTTAATTAAGCTTACCTTTACCTTCTAGATTAGATTACACAAAATAAAAAGCCCCATCTATTGATGGAATTTATAAATTTTATTGAAGTACGACTACTTGTTTATATAAGCAAAAATAAACACAATGTAAACTTTCTCATTACAGTTCCAGTTCAAACACTTAATTGAAACAACGTTGATACTCCAAAAAGTGAAATAAAGTAAAGTATGGTTGCATTCAGGTCGTCGGGGATAAAAGTCGGGCTAATTAAAATGGCATTCCAAGTAATAAATATTATGTCTGCTTTTGTCAAATTTAGACTAATATATTCGCAATGTGCAAGAACAACCAATACAATTGTCAAATGAATGTGTCGAATTAAGCCACGGAAAGTATAATAAAAACTGCATGCCAATGTAATTACTAAAGCGCAGATTGCAATTGTACGATATTCTGAAGCTCCATATTTGTCAGCACCGGAAATTATTGCAAATAACGCGAAAATTAAATAGACGCGAATTTGATTGGTTATCATTACGACTAATAAAAGTACTTCCCTATAATAAGCTTCGAAAACATTTTCTCTAACTTTCATCAGATCGATTGTGTATTTTAATTTGTAGGTGCTATATTTCCAAATTGGTAGCGCTGCAACAAGACGATTCAGGATTCGAATTAGGAAGATAAAATCGCAAAATAAACGAATTGCAAAGAAGAATAACCACTTTAGATAAGTAATTTTGGGATAGGAAGTGTTTGAATTTGAATTTTTGTTGTCCAAGTTTTTGATTTCTTTTGCATTTTCAACTGATTTTTTAACGATGATTTTATCCGCTATTTTAACAATATTTTCAACGTCTTTAAAAACTGCTGTTTCAAAAATTTTTTCATCCACCGTTTCAATAATTTTAACCTTTTCAGAAACGTTTACAATTTTATTTACAATTTCTTTTTTACTCTCATTGACATTACGGTTCTCTTGCAATTGAATTTGTTTAAAAGGGATTAATTTGACATTTTTCAAAATCTGCTTATTCTCTTCAATTTTAATCTAAAAATGAATTTAATTTAATATCTAACTTCTAATGATATTTAAGTATTTTACCTGACAGCAAACTACATCAATCAATTCAGAAGTTCTTATATTGAATATTTCCACGTTCAACAAAAGTGTCGCATCTTGATTGTTTATAAATTGAGCCGAGAAGCAGTTGAAACGAATGTTTAGTTTAATTTCTTGTCGTTTGAGCCACTCTAATTCGGTCACAAATGGATCTTGACATTTAATTTGACCTTTATTGAGACTATCTTGATGGAGTTCGAGTTCAAATAATCGTCTTGAAGCATTCTGTTCTCTCCATTTGATAAATAATTTTTCGGAAGATGCTCCACTCGTTTGAACAAAATTAGGGTTCAATTCAAGGGCAAACTGAACCTTCAGCTGTTCATCCATCAATTTGGGATCAACTTTTCGTAGTTTAATTTCATTCCAAACTGATTGAGTCAAATTGGTCACTGAAGAATTGCTGTCGTCTTCAGTTGAAGCAAAAGTTTGCAATGAACAGGAGAATTTCATTTTGAGTTTGAGTTTGGAGCCTTGAATAGAGAGAAAGTCTAAATCAATCAAATCAAACTACGTTTTTGATAAGTGACACGTAGAATTGGACATTGCCGACAAATTAAATCTTAAGTACACTTTTTGCCTTGAAATCGATTAGATTACACAAAATGCACAGCGCCATCTATTGATGGGATTTTTAAATTTTATTGAAAATGCTTCTACATGTCAATTAATGTCATCAAAACTAAACATAATGTAAAATGCAAAAGAGATATATTGTAACAAATAAAGTACAGTAGCCACCCGTCTATTGGGAATAAAGGTTGTAACAAATAAAAGTACTTCCATACAGTAATGCTCGAAATTATCTCCTCTCAATTCGATCCGATCGATTCTGTATTCTCGTCTGAAAGTGAGATATTCCCAAATTGGTAGCGCTGCTACAAAATGATTTACACGAATTAGAGTGATAAAGTTGCAATAGAAACTAATTGCAAGAAGGAATAAATTCCGGAACAGTTTGTAGTGAGCATTTCGGTAGTGATTTGGATATTTTTGTATTTCACGGAAAGAGAAAATGATTGACAAGAGGAATATTAATCGAAGAATATTCGTAACGATTGAGATGAAGTAGTGTTGGATTGTGATAAAAATATTTTGGAATAATGAACGGGGTGTATTTGGCATTTTTAGGATAAAAAAATGAGTTGAAAATTGAGTGATACTCGTGTTGTTGTTGGTTTGGTTATGATGATGATGCAATAAGAGTGCAATCGCGATGATTTCATTTGAGTGACAATAGATGGCGATAGCGTCTTCATTAAAATCTTAAATTATTTTTGATTAATGAATTTAGAAGTTTCTAAAGATGATTAAAAACAGCAACAATTACTGGAACGTTCTGGTCGTTCTCGTCGTGTATTTGAATTGTTTGTGTATGATGTGAAATTTAATGAATTTTGATTTGTGTTATGACCAGAATTGTTTTCATTATTTTGGTTTACTGGAACTGCTCGTTGGTTTGATTGGGTTTTGATTGGCTTTGGCACTTTTGGATTTGTGTTTTGTAGTTTTAGGTTTCTGAAATTTGAATTTGAAGAATATGGATTTGCATTTACATTACTCGTTGGTTGTTTTGTGATTATTGGTTTGTTGATTTGGGTTGAGGTCGAGGGAGCTGGATTGGATTTATAATTTTTCTGTGGAGAGTTGAAATTGTTATTATTTTTAAATTGAGAATTTCTGGAATATTCTGATGTGTTTGAAATCTTACTTTTGGGTGCCGGATTTTGTGCAGAATTTCGGGTTGAATTTGGTGCAGATGAATTTGCTTCATAAATATTTATTTTATCTTTTATTTTAGTCTGTGTTGATGGAACATTTGGTTTATTGACTCTTTCATGAATTTCTTTATTTTGATTTGGTAATTTACTGTCTTGAATCGATGGCTTTCTAATAACTTTACTTGTGGTTCTTTGATTTCCAATTTGTTTACTATTTCCAGGAATTTTGACTTGATCACGTGAAAAATCTGGCACTTTAGGAGTTGATTCGATTCCGAGAATTTTTGAAATTTGATTTCCAGAATATTGAAGATTAGCCAATTTTTGTCCAATTTGTTTTAAATTTGTGAAATCAATTTGATTTGGATTTTTCTGTCTGATTAACTCAATAATTTTGGTTATTTTAGCCAAAGATGTAGGAGATGTTGGAACATCTGGTTGTTCAGTAGAAAGTTTGGAACGCTTAGGAAGATTTGGTGATTCTTGGAGAATTGAAGTTAGAAATTGTTGAGATGCTTGGCCGTCATCTGTGAACAGACTTAAATATGGTCTGATCAGATTGTGACAATTCTGAAAAAATAAAAATAAAATATGAATATGAATATTATTTTTTAAAATCAAACTCACAGTATTCAAATTGATAACCAAAAATTGAATCAATTTTACGATAAATTCTTGAAGCAATTCCAATTCTTCTGTATACGATTTGACATTGTTGTTGATAAGATTTTTCTGATAAGAGTTTGAACCGGTTTTGAAGCTTTTTGCTCGTTTCTTTTGTTCATCAATTTCGGATTCAATTTGATCTTTTAGCCAATTTATTGGAACACTGAGTTCTTGAATAAATTTACGATAATCCAAAAGAAGGAAAATTGTATCAATTTTAAACGGTTCGAAATTATCCTCGATTCGAGTAATCATACTCAATGTTTGTTGAACAGATTTATTCCAGGATTCTAAAAATTGAGGCTTTTTGTCTTCTGTGAAAGGGTAGCCATGTTTTTTGGCCAACAAATACCGGAACGCTTCGTTGTCAATGTAAAAGCAATTTTCTTTGCTTTTCAGCTCAATCTTCTCACAACCGAGATCACTTGAACGTAAATGTTCTTTCAGTGTAGCGTATCCGTCCCCTGGTCCGTATAGGGAATTTCTGCTAAAAGTAAAACAGAAGACAATGTTTGCGCATGCGTGCCGTGGTATATGAGTCATCAATTGGTTGAGACAATATCTGAATGCAGCAGTCTTCCGGGTGGTATTTGTTTTAATCAAGAAACAAATTCCGTGCAATGTTTTTAGTGTTTTCAAGTGTTCAAGAATATTCTTGAAGTTACGTTTATCAAACTCCAGTCCACCAGTGTCTCCCATTCCTGGTGTATCAATGATTCTAATAGTTTTTCCCTTGAATTTAAATTCATAATTCTTTGCTGACTGTGTCACAGAATGTCCATCATCGTTGTGATGTTCGTTTGGGTCAGAGTCAGCATCCTGACAAACCAATTCTTCATATGTTTTCGGGTGAATCAAAGTGATTTTTGAAGGGATGACTTTGACAAATTTCCCCGAGTCAGCTTGGTCAAAGGAGGAGTACTGCAAATAGTTTGCGAGTGCATTGATGGTGGTCGATTTACCAGCACCACTTTCACCAAATAGTAATATGTTGTAAATTAAATTTGCAGCCATTTTCTGAAAAAAAAATAATTTAAAAACTGTGTAAACTTTAAATTATAAATTACTTTAACTTTGGCAAGAAAAAAATTGAGCCAATGAGCAACACTTGAAAGCCAGCAATTGTGTACATGTTACACTCGCACATGTAAACTCGCTTTCTCATTTATCATCAGTATCATATGGTTACCTGAGAACAGGTACAAGTAAACGATGCTAATCTACTTTTAAATGCACTGAGACGCATTTTTTGAGTGATTGCACGAGCATTTGCAAAGTGTGTCAATTAGGGTTAAGTCAATCTATCTGTGACTGTTTTTTTTGTTCAAGGAACTTATTTAATTTTTCTAAAAGTTTCAACGATTAAGCACTTAAAATGAGTAAACAAGATATCAAATCGAAAGAATTGGATAAACTTCCACCGTTTCAGAATATATATGATCACAATGTTTCTTTGTCCGAAGAAACATCTTTATCTGATCATTCAGACTCATTCAAAACCATATTCCAAAGCACAGAAGAAATTAATCAAATATATAATTTTAATTGGGTAACCTTATCGTGAGAGCATGAACTTGTTAATTTTGTTTTAATTAAATAATTCTAATTTTCATTTTAGAAAATTTTCAAGAGAATCCATTGTTGGTATTTGTGCAAGTATTGGTATTGGTAATGTTAACGTTTGCTTAACAAATAAGGAAGATAGACAGTACGACAAAGTGAATGAACGGTCCAAGCAAACTCTTCCGCCGGAAAATCGTTCCACTAAAACAATCAAACGAAATGTGACAAAAAGTGACCATCCGAAGCAAACACAACAAATGCCAACAACATCACAACACAATGCAAATGTGTTTGCGTTTAATCGTAATCCAAATCCTAATAAATAAATTGATTTACTACTCGTAATGGGTGTGGTGGCAGTGATTGCATTTGTAATCGGATTTAAGATTTTTCGGAATAAACAAAAAAACTGCCACCTGGTGCTCAGTAATTCAAACTACTACATAATATACTAAATGTCTAATCTCATTCATGCATACGCATTTATCAGTACAATGTAGTAGTATTAGCATTAGCATTTTATTATCAAATTATTATCAAATAACAGGCAAAAGTATGCGAGGCATTAGAAATCAAATAGAATTGAAGGAATTTTGTTCGGAATTTAGTTCAACTCTTGATATTGTAAAAATTGAACAAACTGTCGTTTCATTGGAATGGGTTGTTGTTGCTTCTGCAGCAATTCACAATAATGCAAATTCTGCTACAGCGACAGAATTTTCTGAAAGTCATTCAGAAGTTGTTGTCGAAAACTCAATCGCTACTCTACCCAGTAATGAAGAGTCAATTGATTCATTGTTCAGGTTGAGAGGGATCATAGTTTTTTTACTTGTAATTGGATTCAGTATTCTCTGGAATATCCAATCACTTGGTGTACTGTGATTTTAAAAAAAACTCGGTACCCGATTTGAAAACTTGCATGATCAACTTATGATGGCTAAATTATCTCGATACAGTGGACATCAATTTTCCAAATATAATTTACCATTTTATTTATTTTCAAAAGCATACGTAATCTACTATTTTCATAATTATTTCAATAATTTGTTGACTAATTGAACTCGAAAGTTTGGGGAGTGTTTTGCATTTTTATTGCTTACTATTTTTTATATTTTTGTGTGAATTAAGTTGATTTTCAATACAAAAAACTTTGACAAATTTTGTCCTGTCAGTCGGGTCAACGGAAGAGTACTGCAAATAATTTGGAGTGCATTGATTGTTGTTGATTTACCAGCGCAACTTTCAAGCATGATCAATATGCTGTATATTGATTTAATTTGACGTCATTTCCGTGAGAAGAAATAGGCAAAATCTAAACGAAATTACTTTTTTAGTTAATCTTTTAATTAAAAAGAGAGTCATTGAGTTTGTTTGTCAACAGCTGTGCTCATGTCAATGTTACGCTCTCAAATGTTAACTCTCCTTCTCATATACGTGTGCCATTTATCAGTGGCATCATTTGGTTACCTAAGAACATGTAAAGGTGGCGCGTTGTCAGATCCACAATGATAATCCGTTTCGAATTGTATTGATTGAGTGATAGGATGAGCAAGAGTGTCTATTAGATTTGAGTCAATCTGTCAATCTTTCAATATGTGATAGTTTCCTTTGTGATCAATAAACTTATTTTGCCTATTCTAGTAAAATTTTTAAAGCACTTGAAATTGATAAAGAAGACGCCGTGAAAATGGAAGAAAAATCACAAAAAATAAGTAGGTTTAAATAAATATACATCTTAATAGATCTTAATATCATTATTTTGTTATTTAGAATTAAAAAGAACCGAAGAAACCAATCGTACTTTAACCAATATATTGTGTCTTGTATTCCCATGTTTCCGAGGGTGAGCAAATGTAATTTTTATTTTATTGAAAATTTTCAATATTTTTTCAAAAAAGCAAAGCAAGACCGCAGGCCTACAGGGGCGGTAGTATCCATACTGCCCTTGGACCCGCAGACCCACACGGTGATGTTCCACTGCGCTACCAATGCCAACCAGATGAGGACATATATTTGGCAACAAAGGGTTTAGCAAATGAGACTGTTTGGCAGCACGACAAAGTGAAGAAATATTCCAAACCAACACTACCACCGGAAATTAAATCCACTAAAAAATCAACAAAAAATGGGCCTAAGAAAACTCAAAATAACACAGCCCACCTTAAAGTTGACATCAATTTCAATCAAACGGGACCATTTTCAAACAGAGCTGAACCCGCCAATATTACTGCTAATGAACATCCGATTCAAAGTGGATCAAATACGGCTAATTTCAACGACACAGTTTAATGAAGTTGAGTTTATATATGATCCTAAACCTGAGCCGGATGAGTCAATTAGTTCACTACTCGTAATGGGAGGTGTGGGAGTGCATTTGTAATCATTTTCAGAATTCTTCAAAACAAACGACAACAGAACTCACACATTGTGCACCGTAATTCTAACAAAAACTAAATCAGCTTAAATTAACGTATATTATATAAGGTATTTAAAATGACTATGATAAATTAATAACCCATTGAATATTAAAATAATAAAATTTAATTTCAGTTAAATCGATATTACTTGTGATTAATATTTTGAGTAAAAAATGCAGCAGTGTGTACAATTTGTAAACCAACATTGATGTAAATGCTTATACACTGTCAAACTTAAACTCTTCTTCACATTTACGTGTGTCCCTTATCAGTGGTATCATTTGGTTACCCAAAAACAGGTACAGGTAATCTGCTTTCAAAATGCACTAACACTCAATGCATTTGTGTCAAGACAGACATGACAAACTGCAATAATCATAAAATGACAAATTGTGGCAGTTGCAAATAATATTAAAACAAATCTCGACTTGCATTTTGCAAGAAGAACCTAGATGATCATTCTTTTTGTTTTTCAACGTTCTAACAACTGTATTGTGATTTGTACACCTTACCCATCCACTCAAAAAATTAAACACCGTGGTTCGAGTTTAAAATTTTACTTCATAAGTACTCAGAATGACTAAAGAAAGCTTAGGTTCACGAATATTGAATAAACTTTCATGGTTTGGCAAAATACCCGAGTACAATGTGCTGCTGCTCGGCGAGACAGGCATGGGTAAGTCGACCACAATCAACGCATGGGCCAACTTTATGCGCTACAGAACATTCGAGGAAGCAAAACATGGAGATTTTGAAAGAATAATTCCGGTTAAATTCAAACTTCCAAACCCAGTTACCAAAGAGCCGATTTATATCGAATGCGGTTTGACTGATGACGATGCCAAGAATGAGGCATTCAATGAGGTCGGCTATTCGGTGACTCAAATGCCATCGGCGTACACTTTCAAGTTCAAGGACAAAGTACTACGCATCATTGACACACCAGGAATTGGTGACACCCGTGGTGGCACTGTGGATCGTGAAAATATTGACAGTATTCTTGCATATCTCAACAATTACAAAGAATTGCACGCAATTGTGATTCTGTTCAAGGCAAATCAGACTCAAAGTACCGCAAGCTTTCGTTACTGCATCTCGGAACTGCTGAATCATCTGCACAAAGATGCCATTAAGAATCTAATCTTTTGCTTTACTTTTAGTCAAAATACACAATTCCGAGCCGGTGAGGGCTATCACACGGTAAAGGCATTTCTCGAAAGTGATCTGCCCGAAGTAGAGTTTGAGCTGAAGTCGGGAGAAAATTGTTTCTTCATCGACAATGAATCGTTTCGCTTTTTGACCGCAATGAAGCAGGACTATCCCTTTGACATGCGACAGGAGCGAAGCTATCGAATGAGTTGGGACAAGTCAGCTGAGCAAAGCAACAAAATGTGGGATCGAATAACCCGAGAAAGTGAACCACACAATTTGACGGACACCATTTCACTGAACAATGCTCGAAAATTTATTCTCCAAATGGCTGAACCATTGGTTCGACTGCAGACCACCATTGAGGACAATATTGATCACATTCGAAAACAGGAAGGACTGTTGCAAAAGCAGACAAGCACAAAGGCTGACTTGGAGTTGCAGTTGAATATTGAAGGGGATAGTCTGGTGTCAGAACCGCTGGAATTCGACGAAAACACCAAAAATCTGATCAAATCGGCTGAAACGGCTATTGATGGCATCAAAGCTGCAATTCAGGCATTCGACGATAGAATTGAAGCGTACCAGGAGGAGTACGAGGTGATACAGGATGTTTGCTCAAAGTTTGCGTACATTTTGGTGAAAAATTCAACAACGGTAATTTTACTTGACATTTTTTAAAATTCACAAAATTATTTTGAATCTAATTTTTCTCCTCCCAAAAGCCATTCAACCGATTCATCGAACCGTATCTCGATCTGCAGATGGACGAAGAGGAAACAAAAATCCGTGTCAATCCAAACCATTCAAAGGACCGGCTGAAATCACTGAAAAAGATGAAAGATCTGCATCAGGAGCGAGTGGAAGTCATCAAGAAGGCAATCGAAAATGGTGAACAAGATGCGATCAAGCTGGAGGACATTTACGAGTACAAGGACAAGCTGCTCAAGCTGAAACTGACTGGGGAACAGTTGGGACAGATGCTCGATGCTGCCTCTTGGAGTAAGAATAAGGAGATTGAAAATATTCAAGAGAAAGGTCTCGATTTGACCAGCATTTGTTTTTCTACAGTTTTTTCTTCGTCTAATAGCGGCGACCTAAGCAATAATAGTAAGTAAAAATTAAATATAAAATTTTAGGAATTTTTAAAATTTATATCTCGTTATTTTAGATCCCAAAATAACCTAAGAAACCAATTATGTTGAAAAGTTGATAACAAACCAAGTCAATATTTTATCAATTGTGAGGACACATTCTTGTTTTTATAACACATACTTGCTCTAATTTAGTAATTCTAAATTTCTTAAATAGATTGAACAACTTAAAGTAGAACTTAAAGAAATTTCAGTAAATGAAAATAGTCAGGCCTACTCAACAATCACAAATATGATTTATAATTTCGATAATGCAAGTAATGTAATCGTGAATTCAAACTCAGAAGTTACGTTTGGTGATGTAGCTATGACGGAGCAAACAATTCAAAACAACTGTACTGATGATGTCAAATCGCTGATGGCAACAATAAATGCAATGAAAGATTTTTGCTCACAATTTAGTTCAACTCTCGATATTGTAAAAATTCAGGAAACTGTCGTTTCATTGGAATCGGTTGTTGCGTCCAGTACAATTTATGACACTCACAATCAAACAAATTTTGTTTCAACAGCAGAATTTTCACAAAACAAAATTTCAAAAGAAGTTGCTTCACAGAACTTAATTAATCTAGAAACAGTTGTTGAAGAGCCAAATAGTGCTAAACCAGTTACGGAGGTAAAAATATATACAAAAAATGTTTCCGAGGTGAAAATTGGAATTGAAACAGAAGGGGAAGAAGTAATTGTTACAGAAACATTTCCTGAGAATCCAATTGAATCAGAAACAGTTCCAGAAGTAATAGAAAATACAGAAACTGTTTCCAAAGAACCAATTGATACAGAAACTGCTCCTGAGGAACCGATTGACATTGAACCCATTTCTGAAGAAGTAATTGTTACAGAAACATTTCCTGAGAATCCAATTGAATCAGAAACAGTTCCAGAAGTAATAGAAAATTGTAGCGCAACATATAAAACTGAAAATATACTTCAGAAAGTGAACAATCTGTCTCATCAAACGCGTCCACCAGAAATTTCCCGTACTCAAACATTCAATGAGACGAATCAAATCCAAAATAACTCACCCCGTCCTATATTTGTTCATTCCGACAATTTCAATCAAGTAGAACAACAATCTTCAGACAGAACTGAAAACGACAATCCTTCAGATGATGAACATCAGATCCAAATAGAACAAGTGTCAGCAATGTTAAAATTGAATCAAATTAAACTCATAAATGATTCGAAACCCGATCCTGATGAGTCAATTGGTCCACTACTCGTGGTTGGAGTGATCATCGTGTTTGGATTTGTAATCGGATTTAGCATTTTGCGAAACAAACTTTACATCTGAATCCTGGTGCACAGTAATTTAAGGTAAACTAAGCTCAGCTCATGTCAAGTTAAATGATTTTATTATCAAATTCAATATGTAACTAAAGAATGTTAATGCTAAAAGAAAGTCGAAAGTTATATTTTTTTATGATTATTAAAGTTTTTTAAAGTTTTACCTATTCTTAATTTCATTTAAGTTGAGCTTTCTCTTGTATTTTCTCTCGTACTCGGATATTTAGATTTGCAAATTGGCAAAATGGCAAATTGGCAAAATGGCAAATTGGCAAATTGGCAAATTGGCAAAATGGCAAAATGGCAAAACAAAACATATCTCAATTGATTATCAAACATAATTAATCAAACTGCACTGTGCAGTGCACAACCAAGTAAAATTTCATTATTTTTATAATTAAATATAACAGTTCTAATTGTTAGCTTGCAAATCAGTGCTCTCATCAACCAAACAAACATTATTGACTTTCAATCCAACTCCGTCGCATACCTGTATCACATGATTTGAAATTAACCGGAATTTGAATTTGTCTTCCGACAATTTAGTAAGTAATATTTAATGTAAAACTTGACTATTTTGTCAATTCATAAAATACAGCAACAATAGAAACTTTCAATAAATGTAAAACAAACTCAACAGCAACTACAAATCCAAACAAAAAATCTTTGAATGCACTTTCCAAATCAAACACTGACAACAGCAGCCACAACAACGTGGTCGTCAAGGTCTATTTTGTTTTTCTGAAATTTGTGAATTGTTTACATTTGTAGTTACATCTCGTTTATATCTCGCTATAAATGTTATTAAATTATTGTGAAATACAAAAGATCATGTTATTGGTCGATAAAGCAAACTGAAAAGAAATGAAATCCTCTCTCGCGTTATCGATTAGGAGATACACAAGAACTTACATGTACAGTGTACACGTACATACTCCACTCTCACTTATCCCACTTAGTATTTCCTTATCTTGCAAAATAAAGCAACCAACCAACGTTAGCAACGAGCGGTTTGTTTATGTATTTTGCTCTTGAGTGTTCACATTTTGTTTGATATTCAATTTTCGTGTTCTATTAAAAATTGCAGAAAAATGTTTCGTGATTCAACTTCAAACCGAAATCTTTTCTATGTGTTCACCCGAATTGGTCTGACCATTCTCATCTTAATTCAACTAGTGTGGTTTGTGATTGCCCTGGTTGACTGTAATCACTGTCATTTGGATAACATTTTGTGGCATTGCTTCGCTATGGCTGTACTGCTCATTGGCCTGATCGGTGCGTGGAAGGAGCACTTCTTGTCGGCGGCTGTCTTCTCCATCACAGAACTGCTGATGCTCATTCTTGGTTACGCTATGTTTGCCAGCAATGGCAACCATCAGGCCATTGCGATTGTGTTGACATTGGTTGGTTCGGCTGTTTATGCAGTGATGCTTTATCAGTCGGGCAGAAGAGATATGGGAATGCCGGAGGTGTGTGTTTGAAAGTGCGCGCAATGAAGAGGAAAACAGGTAAACACGTAAATGTGATACAAATTGATCATTTCATGTAAATGCTTCAAAAATTAAATTTATTTTTACCAATAAATAATTCATAATTAAAAATTTCTAAATTTTTTTATTGGTTCATTTCGGAAACATACTTGGAGAACAAATAAATGCAACCAAATAAAGTATAGTTGCAATTAGTTCATTGGAAACAAAAGTTGTGCCCAACAGAATAATATGCCAATAAATAAATACTTTATCTTTTTCAGGTATATTTTGAAAACGAATTGGACTTGAATCTATAAAATTTACCAGGATTAAGGGAAGAAGTGTTGCATGAGTCAGTCGAATCCATAGTCGAAAACTACAACAGAAACTGTAAGCCAAGAATAAAAAAGCTAACAAGCAAGCTGAAGCTATCTCTTCGGCTTTAGTCGATTTGTAGGAAATGTCAACATATAAGATATAAATTGCTAAGATTCGCAGTAGATTAGTTACAATCACAATCAAGAGCCATTTGTAATAAGAAATTTTGGAGTCTGAAATTTTGCAATCCGAATTAATGTTGTTCAAGTTATAATTTGGGATATCATTTGCATTTGCATTTGCATTTGCTGTTTCAACGACATTTTGAATCTCTTCAGCAACCACATCTTCATCAAATTCGTCATTCACTTCGTCAATTACATTTCCAATTTCATTGCCATCACTGTACTCTTGCAATTGAATTTGCTCAAAATGCATCAATTTGACATTTTTCTGTCTATTCTCTTGAATTTTAATCTAAAAATTTAATATCCATTTAATTTAATTTTTTTAAAATATAAAAGTTGTAATCAATTTACCTGACAGCAGACAGTATCGATCAGTTCAGAAGTTTTAATATTGAAAATTTTTGCATACAACAAAAATGTCGCATCGAGAATTTTCCTAAATTGGGCCGAGAAGCAGTTAAAACGAATGTTTAGTTTGACTTCTGCTCTTTTGAGCCATTTTAATTCGGTTATAAATTGTCCTTGATCTTCAAGTTGACCTTTAATCAAACTGTCCTCATGAAGTTCAAAGTCAAACAAACGCTTATCTGGATTTTGTTCTCTCCATCTGATTAAAAAATTTTCCGAAGAAATTCCAGCCATTTGAACAAAATTTGGATTCAATTCAAGCGCGAACTGAACCTTTAGCTGTTCATCCATCAATTTGGGATCAACTTTTCGTAGTTTGATTTCATTCCAAACTGATTGAGTCAAATTTGTAAATGAAGGATTGTTGTCATCTTCATTTGAAGTTAAAGTTTGAAGAGAACAGGAAACTTTCATTTTGTTTGGGGCTTTGTGACTTGTGAGAAAGTCTAAATCCAAACTACGTTTTATTTATAAGTGACACGTAGAATTAGCCTTTTGTTTGTCTCAACAAAAACATCAACAAGTCTTAATTAAGCTTACCTTTACCTTCTAGATTAGATTACACAAAATACAAAGCGCCATCTTTTGGTGGAATTTATAAATTTTATTGAATTACGACTACTTGTTTATATAAGCAAAAATAAACACAATGTAAACTTTCTTATTACAGTTCCAGTTCAAACACTTAGTCGGAACAACGTTGATATTCCAAAAAGTGAAATCAAATAAAGTATGGTTGCACTCAGGTCGTTGGGGATAAAAGTCGGGCTAATTAAAATGGCATTCCAAGTAATAAACATTATGTCTGCTTTTGTCAAATTTTGACAAATATATTCGCAATGTGCAAGAACGACCAATACAATTGTCAAATGAATGTGTCGAATTAAGCCACGGAAAGAATAATAGAAACTGCATGCCAATGTAATTACTAAAGCGCAGATTTCAATTGTACGATATTCTGAAGCTCCATATTTGTCAGCATCGGAAATTATTGCAAATAACGCGAAAATTAAATAGACGCGAATTTGATTGGTTATCATTACGACTAATAAAAGTACTTCCCTATAATAAGCTTCGAAAACATTTTCTCTAACTTCCATCAGATCGATTGTGTATTTTAATTTGTAGGTGCTATATTTCCAAATTGGTAGCGCTGCAACAAGACGATTCAGGATTCGAATTAGGAAGATAAAATCGCAAAATAAACTAATTGCAAAGAAGAATAACCACTTGAGATAGGTAATTTTGGGATGGAAGTGTTTGCATTTGAATTTTTGTTGTCCAAGTTTTTGATTTCTTTTGCATTTTCAGCTGATTTTTTAACGATGATTTTATCCGCTATTTTAACAATATTTTCAACGTCTTTTAAAACTGCTGTTTCAAAAAATTTTTCATCCACCGTTTCAATAATTTTAACTTCAACTTCTTCAGAAATGTTTAGAATTTTATTTTCAATTTCAATTTCTTTTTGACTCTCATTGACATCACGGTTCTCTTGCAATTGAATCTGTTTAAAAGGGATTAATTTGACATTTTTTTAAATCTGCTTATTCTCTTCAATTTTAATCTAAAAATGAATTTAATTTAATATCTAACTTCTAATGATATTTAAGTATTTTACCTGACAGCAAACTACATCAATCAATTCAGAAGTTCTTATATTGAATATTTCCACGTTCAACAAAAGTGTCGCATCTTGATTGTTTATAAATTGAGCCGAGAAGCAGTTGAAACGAATGTTTAGTTTAATTTCCTGTCGTTTGAGCCACTCTAATTCGGTCACAAATGGATCTTGACATTTAATTTGACCTTTATTGAGACTATCTTGATGGAGTTCGAGTTCAAATAATCGTCTTGAAGCATTCTGTTCTCTCCATTTGATAAATAATTTTTCGGAAGATGCTCCACTCGTTTGAACAAAATTAGGATTCAATTCAAGGGCAAACTGAACCTTCAGCTGTTCATCCATCAATTTGGGATCAACTTTTCGTAGTTTAATTTCATTCCAAACTGATTGAGTCAAATTGGTCACTGAAGAATTGCTGTCGTCTTCAGTTGAAGCAAAAGTTTGTAATGAACAGGAGACTTTCATGTTTGAGCTTGAGTTTGGAGCCACAATTTGAACAGAGAGAAAGTCTAAATCAATCAAATCAAACTACGTTTTTGATAAGTGACACGTACAATTGGACTTTGCCGACAAATTAAATCTTAATCGAGTACACTTTTTGGCCTTAAAATCGATTAGATTACACAAAATGTAGCGCAATCTATTGGTGGAATTTTTAAATTTTATTAAAAATACTTCTACATGTCAATTAATATCATCAAAACTAAAAATAATGTACCATACAAATGTGACATATTGTAACAAATAAAGTACAATTGCAATTCGCCTATTAGGAATAAAGGTTGTAATAAACAAAAGTACTTCCATACAATAATGCTCGAAATCATCTCCTCGGAGTTCGGTCCGGTGGATTCTGTATTCTCGTCTAAAAGTGAGATATTCCCAAATTGGTAGAGCTGCTACAAAATGATTCACACGAATTAGAGTGACAAAGTTACAATAGAAACTAATTGTGAGAAGAAATAAATTCCGGAACAGTTTGTAATATGCATTGCGGTAATGATGCGGATATTTTTGTATATCACGGATTGAGAAAATTATTGACAACAGAAATATTAATCGAAGTACATTTGTGATGATGATTATGAAGTAGTGTTGGATTGTGGTGATAAAGTTTTGGAATGATGAACGGGTTAAATTTGGCATTTTTAGGATGAAAATTGAGTTGAAAATTGAGTGACAATTGAGATGTTGTTGTTTTGGTTATGATGACGCAATAAAAGTGCAATCGTGATGTTTTGCAGTTGAGTGACACTAGATGGCTATAGCGTCTTCATTGAAATTTTTAATTATTCTTGATTAATGAATTTTGAAGATTTTAAAGATGATTAAAAACAGCAACAATTACTGGAACGTTCTGGTCGTTCTCGTAGTGTATTTGAATTGTTTGTGTATGATTTGAAATTTGATGAATTTTGATTTCTGCTATGACCTGAATTGTTTTGATTATTTTGGTTTACTTGAACTGCTCGTTGGTTTGATTGATTTTTGATTGGTTTTGGCCCATTTGGATTCGTGTATTGGGTATTTGTGGTTTTCGAATTTAGATTTGGAGAAAATGGATTTGCATTTACATTACTCGTTGGTTGTTTTGTGATTATTGGTTTGTTGATTTGGGCTGAGGTTGAAGGAATTTGGTTGGATTTATTATTTTTCTGTGGATAGTTGAAATTGTTATTCAATTGAGAATTTTTGGAGTAATCTAAAGGGTTTTGAATCTTACTTTTGGGTGCCGGATTTTGTGCAAATTTTCGTGTTGAATTTGGTGCAGCTGAATTTGCTTCATAAGCATTTATTTTATCTTTTATTTTAGCCATTGGTGTTTGAACATTTGGTTTATTGACTCTTTCATGAATTTCTTTATTTTGATTTGGTAATTTACTGTCTTGAATCGATGACTTTCTAATAACTTTACTTGTGGTTCTTTGATTTACAATTTGTTTACTAGTTCCAGTATTTTTGATTAGTTCACGTGAAAAATCTGGAACTCTAGGAGTCGGTTCGATTCCGAAAATTTTCGAAATTTGATTTCCCGAATATTTAAGATTAGCCAATTTTTGTCCAATTTGTTTTAAATTTGTGAAATCAATTTGATTTGGATTTTTCTGTCTGATTAACTCAATAATTTTGGTTATTTTAGCCAAAGATGCAGGGGATGTTGAAACATCTGGTTGTTCAGTTGAAAGTTTGGAACGCTTAGGAAGATTTGGTGAATCTTGTTGAATAGAAGTTTCAAAATGTTGAGATGCTTGACCATCATTTGTGAACAGACTCAAATATGGTTTGATCAAATTGTGACAGTTCTGATAATGGAAAAATGATATTTAAAAATTTTAGGTTAAAAATCAAACTTACTGTATTCAAATTGATAACCAAAAATTGAATCAATTTTACGATAAATTCTTGAAGCAATTCCAATTCTTCTGTATACGATTTGACATTGTTGTTAATAAGATTTTTCTGATAAGAGTTTGAACCGGTTTTGAAACTTTTTGCTCGTTTCTTTTGTTCATCAATTTCGGATTCAATTTGATCTTTTAGCCAATTCATTGGATCATTGAGTTCTTGAATAAAATTACGATAATCCGAAAGAAGGAAAATTGTTTCAATTTTAAATGGTTCGAAATTATCCACAATTCGAGTGATCATGCTCAGTGTTTGTTGGACAGATTTATTCCAGGATTCCAAGAATTGGGGTTTTTTGTCTTCCGTAAAAGGGTAGCCATGTTTCTTGGCTAACAAGCAACTTTTCAATGTAAAAGCAATTTTCTTTACCTTTCAGCTCAATTCGCTCACAACCCAAATCACCTGAACGCAAATGTTCCTTCAATGTAGCGTATCCGTCCCCTGGTCCGTAGAGAGAATTTCGACTAAATGTAAAACAGAAGACAATATTTGCGCATGCGTGTCGTGGTATATGAGTCATCAACTGATTGAGACAATATCTGAATGCGGCAGTTTTACGGGTGGTATTCGTTTTAATCAGAAAACAAATTCCATGCAACGTTTCAAGTGTTTTCAAGTGTTCAAGAATATTCTTGAAGTTGCGTTTATCAACCTCCAGTCCACCAGTGTCACCCATACCTGGTGTATCAATGATTCGAATAGTTTTCCCCCTGAATTGAAAGTCATAATTTTTCGCAGATTGTGTCACAGAATGTCCATCATCATTGTGATGTTCATTTGGGTCAGAATCTACGTCCTGACAAACTAGTTCTTCGTAAGTTTTCGGATGAATCAAGGTGATTTTCGATGGAATTACTTTGACAAATTTTCCCGAGTCCGCCTGGTCAAAGGAGGAGTACTGCAAATAGTTTGCGAGTGCATTGATTGTAGTGGATTTTCCGGCGCCACTTTCACCAAATAGTAATATGTTGTAAATTGAATTTGCAGCCATTTTCTGAAAAAAAATAATTTAAAAACTGTGTAAACTTTAAATTATAAATTACTTTAACTTTGGCAAGAAAAAAATTGAGCCAATGTGCAACACTTGTAAGCTAACAATTGTGTACATGTTTATGTTACACTCTCATGTGTTACCTATCCTTCACATATACGTATCATTTATCAGTAGTGCCACTTGGTTGCTTAAGTACAGGTACACTACCTACCTTCGTAGTACGTACCTAAGCAAAGTACAGGTATCATACTAATTTTAATCTACTTTCGAATGCCTTGAGACGTATTGATTGAGTGATTGTTTGATCGGAACGTGTTTGCAACGTGTGTTCACGCTCAGAAATTAAGAACATATTTCGTGATTTGGCTCACCTGACAAGGAATCAAATCCCGAAATGCGCAATGCAGGAAAGCACTGGGAATAGATTCATTTCTGTGTGTTTTGATTCTACGTATCAGGAGTTCATTCCTATGAGTGATTTAAATCCTTTCTACAGGAACTAAATCCTTCGAAAATGAATTAATTGCCCAAAATGATTTAATTCATTTATTTGTGAAATAATTCTTATGCCGAATTATATCTGGGAATAAGTTCCTCTCGCCATGATTGAATTCGTCTTCATTTACTATTGGAACTTTGAAAAGCAAATATATTTATTATATAATAAAATTTAATTTAAATGTACAGTTTATTCAAAATTTAATACAACTATTTATTGTGAATCCAATTAATGAGATAAAACTGTTTTCCATCACAAAGTTTCGAATAGCAAACATTTTTCTTTTTCTTCGTGTCACTATGGATACATTTGCATGGTAATTTTGGGTCGCAAACCTTGAACAGAAAATCCTTTTGATATGTCTTTATGTATTTTGCTGAGACCAGAGCAATTTCTTTAGTTACTTCAATCTCTTGCAAAGGTCCACCAAGCTCGAATGATGGACGCTTGTATTTGTCTGCTCGTTTAATGGAGAAAATCTTCCCTTTGCAAAATATTTCATCTCCTTTCAATCCACCAAATTGAAAATCAATAACATAAAGCCACGAACCACGTGGATTGGGTAATCGATAAAGAACATTTGACCTGAGATTAAATGGACGATCCTTAGGGCCTGCATCATAAAGTGGGGTATAATTTTGAGAAGTTACCAATGCTTTATAGTCATTATCATCAAGTGTTGTACACCTATCATCGGAAATAGGAGGATAGAAGTCTATGTTGAAGTAGTCCATGGCCTCAAAAAGGGATGCTTGATGAATTTGGTGCTTTTCTGAAATTGAATAGGCTAAATTTATAAGATTGTACATCCGTCGGGCAAAAAATTTGGCAATTTGATGTTTAGTTTCGTAATGCCAAGTTGCGTACAGGTAAAGAGGTCCGTACATTTCGGCCAACTCCCAATAATGCGTAAGATGATGCAATTTGGCCCAAACGTCAGTAGTTTGCTTTTCTTCTTTTTTGGAATCGTCATTAATTTGGTCCCCAGTTGTGGATTCAGTTTGGTCAGTGGTCCCTTCGATTGGTTTAGTTTGAAAGTTTTCTGCTATTATAGTCTTTGCTTGTTTTCCTTTTGAATTTGTTTTTGACTGTCTTTTGGTGGTCATTTCTGTTTGTTTTGTAACGGGTTCGTTTACTTTTTGGAACATCTTTACTTCGTTAATTATGTCGAAGGAAACTTTCTTCAATTTGTTAATATCATCCTTAGTTAACTCTTGAGAAAAGGTCAATAAGGTGAATTTCTTGAGAGAGTAATACAAAGTGACGCCCTCTTTTCCAAGCAAACTTTCGAAATTAAAAGTCCTCTCGTCAACCTTCAGTTCGTGGAACATGGAGTCGAGGCGAAGAAACAATTCGAGCTTCTATTGAAAAATTCGTCAATTTAAATTAAGAATTATTATAAGAAAAATACTTGTATTCCTTTGCCGTCCACTCTGATCTCGTCTTTCTTATCGGTTAGCGTGATAGTAGGAGCACCTTCGTAAAAGTCAGTAGATTCTAGAACTCGATTAAAGATGGCTTGTATTTGTGGCTTTGTCTTTTTACATATGTCTTGAATGATTTTCCTCATTTTTAATAAAAATATCTCCATTAAGTCGGGCAATACTCCGTGAGGCAAATCGTGAAAAGGGTCACATGGCGAGACGTTAAAAACGTGAACATCAGGTTCCAGACCACTAAAAGGAAATCGACGAACATGACCATATTTTCTCCTTCCTTCTTCGGTGTCGAGGTCAGAAGGCTTAAGCAGTTTTCGGTGAGTGTCTTTCTCTTGGATTGATCGACACTCAATGCATGTTTGTCCTGGGTGCCATGTTGATGATATTTGAGGTTCAATCTCCAGAATTTCCTCGCCCTCAACTTGACCTTTCAATTTTTTAGCTGGTCTCTTCTTTGGTCGGTGTTTACAAATACCAGGAGCACCACACACTCGACAGATAAAGGCAACTTTACTAAAGTTTTGGCCCCAGCCAAAGAACTCATATATGGCCAGGTTATCACCAGTGATAGTACTTATAATAACTCGATATACCTTTCCATCGATAGTAATTCCATCTTTCATCAGTTTCAATGCTTCATTACGTAGATGTCTAAACAGCAACGGAAAAGTGAACTCTTTCATGTTTTTTGGAATCAACGATAATCTTTTTCTCTTGACGATCAAAATAGTAAATATTCCTTCCGAACGAGAACGAAACTCGAATGGTAAATTTGGGAAACTTGCATAAACAAACAAAAATTTTTGTGTATGCCCACTTCCAACAGAAAGTTGAGTATCGTCTAGGGATAATTCCAGTTGAAGCGAATCGCGCAACCGATCGTGTTGTTCAACAGAATCCATAATCGATTTCATAATTTGCCTGTTTGGAGGTGTAGAGCTTTGTTGGTCAATAAAAGAACGAAGACTTTTGTTCTTAAGCACTATTTCGCAAATATTCTTTAGCGGGACTGAGGCAAAGAATCGTCTCGGACCAATCGGAACGAATTCTGTTTCGCCATTTGCATTTTCAAGTGGAATTTTGAGAGGAAACATTCGTGGTTGAATGTAGTAGCCACATTGCTTTAAATGGCGAATCTTGAAGTCTTTTCTCAAATAAGAGCTGGCCACCAATCGGTCACTTTCTTCCTTAACCTTTCCAGATGTTTCATTCTTTGGTGCCTTGGCAAATTCTTCACAGGCTTTCATTAACTTCGTACCAAGAATGTCGACTTTGACATCAGGCATATAATCACTTACAAAATCGAGACAATCTAAAATATACTAAATAAGAATGTTAATTTTAACATTTAAACTTTAAATCTTAATACCTTTAAACAGCCGCTATCCTTAACTGTGTCCCAAACTTTAGCTCTTTCTTGTTTGTTGACTTCTTCAGGTTCAGGTTCGTCGTTTACATCGTCCAAATATTGATCAAAAATACTCTTTGGCTCAGTTTGAGGAATTTCTACAACTTCGTTATCTTCACCAGAAATTTCTTCTTCCCCCAAAGATTCCTCATAGTCCACTTCAGAAGCATTATCGTCATCAGAAAAATTATCGATCATTAAATTCTTTTCATTATTCAATATATTCAGCCAATCAACTTCCTCCTCGCTGTAAAGTCTTTGTGGATTATATAAATCCTCCTCCTCCTCCCCATAATTCGCATCATCATAATTCCGTTTGTTGACATCTGGAAGCAATTTCAACTTTTCGGCAGCAGCCTCATCTCGAAGTAACTGTAGCCATTCTCTTGCTTTTGTACTTTTGCTGTAAATATCAAATAATATATTTTAGAAAATATATAAATTAACAATAATAGCTAAACTTACGGCATATGACAAAGATACTTTTCAAGATGTTCGAGTTCAATATGGCGCTTAGCAACGAAAATGCTTTTCAACGACCAGCTCTTTGACGGATTTTCGTTAATACAAACGGGACACAATTGTGGAACGGGATTTTTCTGTCCTAAGTTATTCATAACATCAAACCACGGGGACATAATGTACTTCCCCTTATAAGCACCAATTCTTGCTTCAATTTCACTAAGCAATTCACTTTTAGTCATGTTGCAGAATGGCTTGACTTGTAGAAAGTGATGATACAATCAAAATGCAATCACATTCAACGTAGGTAGCGATCGTTCAAATGTTAACGTTTTGGTTACGTTTCACATGTGCTGCTGTACTGTTTGAAATGACTGCAGTTTGGGGTGTGCAAGTCGATAACGTCGTATCTGAATGACATCGTACTTGCCTTTCACTCTGCATGCATGAGTCATGACCACACCGCTCTTTCACATGTGCACAATCGAGCGTGGCTTATTATCGCGCTCATTTCATTTGGTTGACTATCACTAGCCACTGTAAATTTCGTCTGTTCATTAATAGCCGACTATGAATCCGCACACTACTCCACCGATAGTGAGAGTGGATCCTGGTGCAACTGGTGCCAGTTCCACTAGTAATAGTGAGTAACTATCATTTATCTTTATGTTTTCCTTAGTTTTTCTGTAATTTTATAGTTTTGCCAATCGCATCTAAAACAATGCCGTCTGTTGTGCCGCCACAAGTGACTTTAGTCAATCATAGTCAAGAGGACGATGAACTGGCTCGTTTGTGTTTGAAAAGAGTTTTAGCAGGTATTTTTTATTTATAATTGTTTTATTTTTGTAATTTTTGTTTTGTATTAGATCCTATTTTATGTGCACAACTTTTTCCCGAAGAGTTCTCTCCTAAAGGCTTTTCAATTTTCCCAAAGAATGCACAAGACTGGCTTCAGAAGGAAGAAGTGGTTTTATCCAACGAAGATCTTATTGGCCCTCGTTGGACGATACTTTGGTCTAGATTCATCAAGCCTATTGCTCTCAAGGACTCGAGTGGAGAGGAACGACAATTTTCCAGTGGTTTCCAAGTACTGCAGTCTGTTGATCACGTTGGAAATGATCTCATTTATCCATTTTCTTCGCTAAAATCATTGCTTGACAAAGATGACTTTAACACTTACAACTCTGACCAGATAGCGAACTTTGTTAAAGTTTGGTCGAAGATACTAATATTCGTTGTTACTGGCAACTTTTCTCGCCACCCGTGGTTTGATACATCAAGTCTACACGGTTTTTGTAATCAAGCAGCCGCTTCACTTCCTTCACTTTGCGAGCAATATTCTAACTTGGTTGCGGCTAACAGAGAAATTTTGGCTTTGAAGAAAAAATATCCAAATGAAGTTGACCCCGAAGCATTCAGTGCCGAGGCTGAAGAATGCATCAAAAAGCAACCACAGCTCTTTCTTTTACGGCCCAAAATTAATATTAATCGCGATTCAATGTTTCGTCATTCAGACTTGGGTGTAAGTACTTTTCACTTTTATTTTAATGTCAAAATTTCTAATATTACTTTTGATAGCTTTTCATTTACGAACGAATTACAAAGGAGTTGGAAGAACCTAAGTTATGGTGGCCAATTCAGCTCTTGACCAAAGCAAAGGCGGACCAATTATCTGAAGATATTCGAGGTCGTGTGGTTTCCAAGGGAATGCATCGACGATCAAAAAAGTCACGATCATTAAGTATGGGTGGTTCTTTAACCAATGAAGATGTGTGGTACCAACGTTTACCGAAAACTGCTAAAGTACCCGATCATAAGAAGGAATTTTGTGCTAATTTTGAATCAACCGGAAAAGCCCAACACGAAGAAGATTGGCTCGAATGGTTGAAGTTGCAAGATATGTGATACAATTGTAACAATTTACCTCATTTTTCCTTTATTTATTTTTATTATATAATTTCTGATTTATTTGAATAATAAAGCTAGTCATCTGAAAGTACTTTTTCCCCTGTAAAGGGAACTAAATCACTAAAATTTGGAGAATATAAGCAAAAGTAAGGGAATTGATTCCTGCCAAGCTAGCTACTGCCGCCGCGCAAAAAAATGAATAAAATCACACAATTTGGAATTGATTCCCAATACATACGTGAACTCACTCACAACGGGAAATGATTCACTTTGGGAACTAATCTCCATATTACCTCCAATGTGAATTAATTCCTGACGGGAACGCATTCAACGCTCGTTAACTGCTGAGAGTGTTTGTTGTGTGTTTGAGTCGATCTGTAAGGAGACTATTTCTTTTGTGATCAATTTTGTCAATTCTTGTACAATTTTTAATGTTTAAGCACTCAAAATGACCGACAAAAAAAATCAAATCTTCAAAATGGGATGAACATTCATCATTTGTAAAAATTCCAGAGTACAACATTTTGTTGCTGGGCGAAACTGGTGTGGGTAAATCCACAACAATCAACGCATGGGCCAACTATATGAGATACAAAACATTCGAAGATGCCTGTGATTCCTGTTAAGTTCAAACTTCCAGACCCAGTGACCAAAGAGCCGATTGATATCGAATGCGGTTTGAATGATGACTATGACGATGCCAAGAATGAGGCGTTCAATGAGGATGGTTATTCGAGCACTCGATTGCCATCGGCGTACGCTTTCAAGTTCCAGGACAAAGTTCTACGCATTATTGATACGCCAAGTATTGGTGACACAAGAGGTGCAATTGTTGACCGTGAAAATATTGACAACATTTTTGCATTTCTCAACAATTACAAAGAGTTGCACGCAATTGTGATTTTAGATATTTATTTATTTACTGCACGATTCATTGAATCATGCGGGGCCGTTTATTTTAAAGTATTAGTGTTTGAACAAAGTGTTTAAAATTGAGTGAGTAAGCACTAGACGACCAACTAAACAACCTCGAGCGTGAGCCCGGGCTGGATAGGTACAAGTCAATGCACCGAAGTGTTTGAAGTGAGTGTTTAAATTGAGTGTTTGAAATTAGTGTATTAAAGTGTTTAAAATTAGTGTTTGAAATAAGAGTTTGAATTGAGTGTAAAAAGAAGAAACAAACATATATTTGCACGCTCAAGGTATTGTAGGTGATTCAGTTTTATGCGTCTGATAATGTTCTTGAGATGATTGACGATTCTTGAAGTGATGCTTATTGTTGTTAGATGTAGAAAATAAATAGTTGATACGTGGGGCTTGCCTTCAAATAACATTTGTGGTGGAATTGAGTTAAATTGGTAAAGAAGAGTGGGTAGGGAGAGTGAAAATACTCCCGGAACATGACAGTTATGACTATGTAGAGTGTAAAAGTGAGATAAAAGTTGTTAACAAAAAGTGACTTGATTCTTGATTAACAGAAATAAGATGACTTCATGAAGTGGACTTGAGATAAATTACGAAGATTGATTGACGTTATGACGGCTTCAGGAAGTCGATAAAGTAACGGGTTGAGATTCCGAGTCACCGAAAATTCGTGCAGAAATGTTGATCAGAAATGACGACTTCGGGTTGAGTGATTTTTGAGAGATTAAAGACTTATGAGCAGAGTGCATAAACGAGTGGATTGAGGTGACAAAGAGCAAAAAGTGCAAGTAGTGTTAAAATGAATAACAAAAGTAATAATTTGATATAAAGAACTAATATTTAAATAAATGTTAACAAAAAACGACTTGAGGCAAAATATAAATAAATTCTGGAGAGTGATTGAGTGCGTTGGGATGAAGATGTAGGCTTAGTGATTTGAGGTGAAACAAAAATAGAGCACAAAAAGTGTATCTATAATAATCACATATATCACAAAGAAAATACATAAAGTTAAGATTAAGAGCACGAAAGTACAATTTGAGACAACAAAGTAACAAATAGTTAAACATAAGTAACGATTTGAGGCTTGATTAACAAAAGATGGCTTCTTGAGATGTAATTATCAGGACTGTGTTAGGTGATGTGGGACAGGAACTGAATGTGAGTTGAATTTCATTGATAAACGGTGCGAGAGTTTGAAAAAACCCCAAAGGGGGAAAAAGCACAAGTGGAAAGTGCAAACATAATGTAATAAACTTATCATTGCTTAACTCCTGATCCGAATCAGTGTTTGCGAAGAACAAGACGAAGAAGAAGAACAACAACAAACAGAGATGAAATAGAGCGTAACTTACCAGGACAAAAACCCGAAAAACCCAGGTATTCTGGTAAAAAGTGGGAAAAGTCCTGGAGTACAATCTATGCCCGAGACGAAAAAACCCCCAACCAGGCAGTCCTGGGGAAAAAAGGAGGAAAAAGATCTCAGGAAGGAATCTTCGACAGAACGACATCTATGGAAGACAAAAAATGGAAAATGAAAAGCCCAAAATGAAAAAACCCCCAATCCAAGCAAACTTGGCAAATGGAGGAAAAAGATTCTGGGCGGAAAATCCAACAAAGACACTGTTTGAATCGTTGTGTTCCTTTGAAAAAAACCAGTCAACTGGGGAAAAAATCAAAAGAGACTTGAAACAAAAGTGACTCTGGAAAGCGGAAGTGCCGGACGAAAAAACCCCCCAACCAGGCATCCTGGTAAAAATGGAGGAAAAAGATCCTGCACTGGAAAGACAGAACCAAGGAGAATGGCAGCAACTGAACTCAATTGAATAAAAACTCCAAGTGTCTTGGTAAAAAAAATCAAAAAGAATTCCGAAACTGACAATCCCCCGGAAACCAAGGCATTCCGAAAGAGGGATCAAAAGTAACGAACAAAAAACCCAAAAAATACTGAGAAAAATTCGACAAAAAACAATTTTGCAATAATATTCAGGGGAAAAATTCGTAAAATTATTCAACCCCAAATTCAGAGAAACAAGACAACACTAAGCTTATTAAATAAACAAACGGAAATATGATCCCGGAAATAACAGTAACTTCCGGTTTAGAACCTTGTCGGAGCAGTGCCGCAGCACTGCGAACGACCGACGAGCGAGAACGCAGTTCGAGCGAGTCAATTTCCGAGCTGAGCACTGTCCGAGCGAAGCGAGGGCAGTGCGAAGCGAGGGTTCTGGTTTGGAGACCAAAACAAAGGACCGAAAGGCCCAAAAAGAAGAAGACGAAAAGCCAAAAACAGCAACAACCGATCAGACCGAGGAGAGAAGCACAAATGGCAAAACATTACTAAATGCACTCGTTCGGTGGCACACACGGCAACAGATGAAATTTCTTCTTAGAAATAAGGCAATTGACTCGAAGGCCAAACACAATTCCACGAAAAGACGTAGCGTGGGAATGCAAAAAGCAAAACGATCAACTGGACACACACAAACATACAAACTCACATACGAACACTCAGGTTCTGGTTTGGAGACCAAAACAAAGGACCGAAAGGCCCAAAAAGAAGAAGACGAAAAGCCAAAAAACAGCAACAACCGATCAGACCGAGGAGAGATGCACAAATGGCAGAACATTACTGAATGCACTCGTTCGGCGGCACACACAGCAAAAGATGAAATTTCTTCTTAGAAATGGGGCAATTGACTCGAAGGCCAACCACAATTCCACGAAAAGACGAAGCGTGGGAATGCAAAAAGCAAAACGATCAACTGGACACACACAAACATACAAACTCACATACGAACACTCAGGTTCTGGTTTGGAGACCAAAACAAAGGACCGAAAGGCCCAAAAAGAAGAAGACGAAAAGCCAAAAACAGCAACAACCGATCAGACCGAGGAGAGAAGCACAAATGGCAAAACATTACTAAATGCACTCGTTCGGTGGCACACACGGCAACAGATGAAATTTCTTCCTAGAAACGAGGCAATTGACTCGAAGGCCAAACACAATTCCACGAAAAGACGTAGCGTGGGAATGGAACAACAAAACGATCTACTGGACACACACAAACATACAAACTCACATACGAACACTCAGGTTCTGGTTTGGAGACCAAAACAAAGGACCGAAAGGCCCAAAAAGAAGAAGACGAAAAGCCAAAAAACAGCAACAACCGATCAGACCGAGGAGAGATGCACAAATGGCAGAACATTACTGAATGCACTCGTTCGGCGGCACACACAGCAAAAGATGAAATTTCTTCTTAGAAATAAGGCAATTGACTCGAAGGCCAAACACAATTCCACGAAAAGACGTAGCGTGGGAATGCAAAAAGCAAAACGATCGACTGGACACACACAAACATACAAACTCACATACGAACACTCAGGTTCTGGTTTGGAGACCAAAACAAAGGACTGAAATGCCCAAAAAAAAGAAGAAGACGAAAAGCCAAAAACAGCAACAACCGATCAGACCGAGGAGAGATGCACAAATGGCAAAACATTACGAAATGCACTCGTTCGGTGGCACACACGGCAACAGATGAAATTTCTTCTTAGAAATAAGGCAATTGACTCGAAGGCCAAACACAATTCCACGAAAAAGACGTAGCGTGGGAATGCAAAAAGCAAAACGATCGACTGGACACACACAAACATACAAACTCACATACGAACACTCAGGTTCTGGTTTGGAGACCAAAACAAAGGACCGAAAGGCCCAAAAAGAAGAAGACGAAAAGCCAAAAACAGCAACAACCGATCAGACCGAGGAGAGATGCACAAATGGCAAAACATTACGAAATGCACTCGTTCGGCGGCACACACAGCAACAGATGAAATTTCTTCCTAGAAACGAGGCAATTGACTCGAAGGCCAAACACAATTCCACGAAAAAGACGTAGCGTGGGAATGGAACAAGCAAAACGATCGACTGGACACACACAAACATACAAACTCACATACGAACACTCAGGTTCTGGTTTGGAGACCAAAACAAAGGACCGAAAGGCCCAAAAAGAAGAAGACGAAAAGCCAAAAACAGCAACAACCGATCAGACCGAGGAGAGAAGCACAAATTGTGATTTTAGATAATGCACACGAGACTATAAGAAGTGCAACATTTCGTTATTGTATCACGGAGCTGCTCAATCACCTTCACAAAGATGCTATTAAAAATTTGATATTTTGCTTTACTTTTTAGTAAAAATGTAGATTTCGCACCTGGAGATGGATTTTATAGGATAAAGATGTTTCTTAGCGAAGAGCTTCCTGAAATAAATTTTAAATTTAAACTTGGAGAAAATTGTTTTTTTATCGACAATGATTCTTTTCGCTATTTGGCTGCAGTCAAGCAGAACTATCTCTTAAATAGGATAAAAAAAAACGATCCAATCAACTAGAATAGGACGAATCAGTTTATGAAAGTTACAAAATGTGGAACCGAATTACAGAAAAAATCGAACCACACAATTTGATAAAGACAATCTCACTCAACAATATTCGCAAATTTATACTTCAAATGGCCGAACCACTGGTTTACCTAAAGAATATCATTCAAGGTAATATTAACCACATTAGTACAAAATAAAACTTGCTGAAAAACGATATGCGTTTTATAAACGGCAAAATTCCAACTTTAGACGAAAGCGGCAATAATCAGATCCAATATTTTGAAAAACTTACTAAAGACATCAAAGATGGATACCATGAAGTGCATTGTGATAATGAGGGTTACAAAGAAGAATATGAGGTGATACAAGATATT
The DNA here is from genome assembly GCA_023373905.1 of Rhizoglyphus robini. Taxonomy (NCBI): domain Eukaryota; kingdom Metazoa; phylum Arthropoda; class Arachnida; order Sarcoptiformes; family Acaridae; genus Rhizoglyphus; species Rhizoglyphus robini. The sequence goes on along the minus strand of JAKIJQ010000034.1, from coordinate 152,037 downwards.
TGCTCAAAATTTGCATACATTTTGGTGAAATATTCAATAACGGTAACTACTTTATTGCTTTTTTTGAATCACAATTATATAGAATTTTTTATACATTTCAATACTTTTGAATAGCCTTTCAATCCATTCATCGATCCGTTCCTAGACAATCTAGTAGACATAGAGATGAACCACCAAAAAGGAAATATTAAAAAAGATTTAAATTATTCAAAGGACCTGCTCAAATCGCTGAAGGAGATGAAAGATTTAAATCTTGAGAGAGTGGGGATAATAAATAGAGCTATCAAGAACGGTGAGCAAAATGTCATCTTGTTGGAAGACAATAACGAGTACACGGAAAAGTTGTTCAAACTAGAACACACAGGTGAACAGTTGAGACAAATGTTCAAAGTTGCATCCTGCAGCAAGGATAAAGAGATTGAACAAATACCTGAAAAAGTTCTTGATTTAACTTACACCAACCTTACGTCTACTAGAAGAAAACCATACAGCCGGAATGTTAATAATAGTAAGTTTCAAATATATTTTTGAAAGATTTACAAAGCTATATCTCTTTATTTTAGATTCTAAACAAACAGAATATAAACATCATACTGAAATGCCAGCCAAAAATTTAAATCAAATTGACATCTTATCAATTGTGAGTACATGTACTTGTTTTTCTTAAATATTCTTAAAATTTCTTTAATAATTCTAAATTTTTAAAATAGATTCAACGACTTAAGGTAGAATTTAAAGAAATTTTAAATGATGAAAACAATCAACAGGCATCTTCACCTATCACAAATATGATTTATCATCTCGAGAATGCACGCAATGTAATACTGAATTCAAACTCACAAGCTACATTTGGAAATGTAACCATGTCGGAGCAAACAATTCAAGACAACTGTACTGATGATGTCAAATCGTTGTTGACAACAATCAATGCAATGAAAGATTTTTGCTCAAAATTTAGTTCAACTTTCGATATTGTTAAAATTCAGGAGACTGTCGTTTCATTGGAATCGGTTGTTGCGTCCAGTACAATTTATGACACTCACAATCAAACAAATTTTCGTTCAACAGCGGACTTTTCTCAAAGCAAAATTTCAAAAGAAGTTGCTTCACAGAACTTAATTCATCTAGAAACAGTTGTTGAAGAGCCAAATAGTGCTAAACCAGTTACGGAAGTAAAAATTTATACAAAAAATGTTTCTGAGGAGAAAATTGGAATTGAAACAGAAGGGGAAGAACTAATTGTTACAGAAACAATTCATGAGGATCCAATTGAATCAGAAACAGTTCCAGAAAAAATTGAAAATACAGAAACTGTTTCCGAGGAACCAATTGAAACGGAAACCGCTCCTGAGAACCCAAGTGATATTGAACCAATTCCTGAAGAACCAATTGTTACAGAAACAGTTCATGAGGATCCAATTGAATCAGAAACAGTTCCAGAAATAATAGAAAACACGGAAACTGTTTCCGAGGAACCAATTGAAACGGAAACCGCTCCTGAGAACCCAAGTGATATTGAACCCATTCCTGAAGAACCAATTGAAACGGAAACAGTTTACAGAAACAGTTCCAGAAAATAAAGAAAATACAGAAACTGTTCATGAGGATCCAATTGGCACGGAAACCGCTCCTGAGAACCCAATTGATATTGAACCCATTCCTGAAGAACCAATTGAATCAGAAACAGTTCCTGAGGATCCAATTGAATCAGAAACAGTTCCACAAATAATAGAAAATACAGAAACTGTTTCCGAGGAACCAATTGAAACAGAAACAGCTCCTGAGAACCCAATTGATATTGAACCCATTCCTAAAGAACCAATTGTTACAAAAACAGTTCATGAGAATTCAATTGAATCAGAAACAGTTCCACAAATAATAGAAAACATAGAAACTGCTTCCGAGGAACCAATTGAAACGGAAACCGCACCGGAGAACCCAATTGATAGTGAACTCATTCCTGAAGAACCAATTACTAGTCTTAAGTGACGCCGTTGGCGTGAAGTCGGAGCCGCGGTATCGCGAACACATTTCCTTGTCAGTTTAGTCATCGATGAGCCATCAGAGTGCAGCTGACATAAAATTTGAAAAGCGATAGCCGTGATCCTGAACACCATGTCGTCTTTATTGATTCAATGTTTTTTTAACTCTTTAAATCCCACGGTATTAAATTTTTGAGATAATTAACCGAACGATTAATTTTTATAAATTTGTTGTTATAGTGAACAATGTTCCACAAATAATTTTTTTAAAATTCTGATAGATAACGATGCTAGATCAAAATTTTGATAAATCGATGGATGCTAATAAAATGAGATTGGATGCGAATTTTACCTGTGGATAGATATTGTAAACAGTATGGAATTTAGTCCAAGGTACCAACACAGTGTGATATACCTACTATGTGAATTACAGCACTCATCTGTGGGTGTGTCTGTCACTGCACAATGTGCAGTGCACATCCCCTTTGCGCACATCGGGCGTGCTGCTTGGCGTGTGTGCTTATCTGTTTTGCACAGCCACTGTGGACACTCGGTCCTTACACATTTCTATACAAAATTTGATTTATTTTTTTAAAAAATCGCTGCTCCATTGACCTTTGACTTTTATGGGCACTTGCACATCTTCACCCCTACCAGAACATCGTGTAAAATTTTCAGACCGATCCATTGAACGAAAATACCCTAAACCGTCTACACAAGCCTTTTCCATTTGAGTCAACGCAGAGTCGTCACTACACTTACTCGCTCGCTTCGCTCGCTCGACGTTCCGCTCCGACAATTACAGAAACCGTTCCTGAGGATCCAATTGTTACAGAAACAGTTCCTGAGGATCCAATTGAATCAGAAACAGTTCCAGAAATAATAGAAAATACAGAAACTGTTTCCAAAGAACCAATTGATGCAAAACCCGTTCCTGAAGAATCTTTGGCCTCACTACTTATAGTGGGAGTGATCATTGTGATTGCATTTGCAGTCGGATTCAATATTCTCCGGAACAAATCATCTAACTGACACCTGTTGTAGGTGAATAAAACAAATAATATTTGTTTTGTCGTAAGATGTCGCAATTGGCGTAAACTATAAGTTTGTAAGTATATATCCAAATTTTTATTGTGCTGTGTTGTTGTATTTGTTTTGCACTAATTGTATCGCAATAAAACTACAGTTCCTCACACTATACCTTATCAGTGGGGGGTCATTTGCTTCCAAATGAACTGGTACAGACATTTTTATTACTAATCTAATCATAAAACATCACTTGTTGTCGCAGTTGCAGATAAAATTGAAACAAAACTCAACTTCTAGTTTTGAAAATCCTTGATTTAAATCGAATATATGTTCCTGAATCTAATAAATACTATAGAATATATATGTGATTATTGTTTAACTTATTTGGAAAATCAAATTCGTGAAATGTTGGAAAATGAAGTGCAAATTGAAGCTGACAATTTACATCTTGTTAAAGATGTTGTTGCAAAATTTAAGGATGAAATAACTCCCCTAAAGAAACCAACTAAGCCAATTAAATTTTTTTTCACTGATAATACTCATAGCGCAACATTTAAAACTGAAAATATACTTCACAAAGTGAACAATCTGTCTCATCAAACGCGTCCACCAGAAATTTCCCGTACTCAAACATTCAATGAGACGAATCAAATCCAAAATAACTCACCCCGTCCTATATTTGTTCATTCCGACAATTTCAATCAAGTAGAACAACAATCTTCAGACAGAACTGAAAACGACAATCCTTCAGATAATGAACATCAGATCCAAATAGAACAAGTGTCAGCAATGTTAAAATTGAATCAAATTAAACTCATAAATGATTCGAAACCCGATCCTGATGAGTCAATTGGTCCACTACTCGTGGTTGGAGTGATCATCGTGTTTGGATTTGTAATCGGATTTAGCATTTTGCGAAACAAACTATACATCTGAATCCTGGTGCACAGTAATTTAAGGTAAACTAAGCTCAGCTCATGTCAAGTTAAATGTTTTTATTATCAAATTCAATATGTAACTAAAGAATGTTAATGCTAAAAGAAAGTCGAAAGTTATATTTTTTTATGATTATTAAAGTTTTTTAAAGTTTTACCTATTCTTAATTTCATTTAAGTTGAGCTTTCTCTTGTATTTTCTCTCGCACTCTGATATTTAGATGGTCCGATTAAAAAAGTATATAAAATTAAACCACAGTTGACCGCTTCTCGTACTCGGATATTTAGATTTGCAAAATGGCAAAATGGCAAATTGGCAAAATGGCAAATTGGCAAATTGGCAAAATGGCATCAACCAAACAAACATTATTGACTTTCAATCCAACTCCGTCGCATACCTGTAGCACATGACTTGAAATTAACCGGAATTGGAATTTGTCTTCCGACAATTTAGTAAATAATATTTAATGTAAAACTTGACTATTTTGTCAATTCATAAAATACAGCAACAATAGAAACTTTCAATAAATGTAAAACAAACTCAACAGCAACTACAAATCCAAACAAAGAATCTTTGAATGCACTTTCCAGTCCAAATCAAACACTGACAACAGCAACCACAACAACGTGGTCGTCGAGGTCTATTTTGTTTTTCTGAAATTTGTGAATTGTTTACATTTGTAGTTACATCTCGTTTATATCTCGCTATAAACGTCGTTAAATTATTGTGAAATATAAAAGATCATGTTATTGGTCGATAAAGCAAACTGAAAGGAAATTAAATCCTCTCGCGTTATCGATTAGGAGATACACAAGAACTTACATGTACACTGTACACGTACATACTCCACTCTCACTTCTCCCACTTAGTATTTCCTTATCTTGCCAAATAAAGCAACCAACCAACGTTAGCAACGAGCGGTTTGTTTATGTATTTTGCTCTTGAGTGTTCACATTTTGTTTGATATTCAATTTTCGTGTTCTATTAAAAATTGCAGAAAAATGTTTCGTGATTCTAGTTCTAACCGAAATCTTTTCTATGTGTTCACCCGAATTGGTCTGACCATTCTAATCGTGATTCAACTCGTTTGGTTTGTGATTGCCCTGGTTGACTGTAATCACTGTCATTTGGATAACATTTTGTGGCATTGCTTCGCTATGGCTGTACTGCTCATTGGACTGATCGGTGCATGGAAGGAGCACTTCTTGTCGGCGGTTGTCTTCTCCATCACAGAACTGTTTATGCTCATTCTTGGTTACGCTATGTTTGCCAGTAATGACAACCATCAGGCCATTGCGATTGTGTTGACATTGGTTGGTTCGGCTGTTTATGCGGTGATGCTTTATCAGTCTGGTAGGAGAGATATGGGAATGCCGGAGGTGTGTGTTTGAGAGTGTGCGCAATCGAAGAGATAACGAGGCAATTCCAAATATTGAAAATTGATGATTTTGTAAATTTTTATAAATTAAAATAAATTTAGTTCACATTTATATATTTTATTTATTTATTCCACATTACTACAAATATATAACATTACTATGTTTTGGTCCTGTTAAAATAATCATCCACAAAGTAAGCACATAAGGCACGGCTGCAAGCAAATCACTGGAGGCAAAAGTGTAGAAGAATAGAAGGCAATTCCATAACATGAATTTCTCATCTTCTTTTGCAAATTTCATTTTCAGTCCATTTAGTTTTCCGAATTCATAATATACAATTACTGATAAAACAGCCCATAAATGCACCTTCCGAATACATGACCGGAGAGAATAGTAGAAAGTGTTTACAAGCAAAAGGATGTACATGAAAATAGAAAAAACATCCAAACCGGAAGTGCCATGAAGATATGTAAAATATGTGCAAAAAATTAAAACAATTCGAAGTAGATTTGTTGCAGTTGCGATTGAAAGCCACTTCAAATAGGACATTTTGCTGTTTCGGTCGTTCTTTTTGGAATCATTGATTACATTCAAAAATGTTACCAGAAGATTTTCATTCATTTTCACAGAAAAATGTTTTCAAACGAGTTTTAACTTTTTTTGTTTCAACTAAATGGTTACCCAAGATCAGACCTTAACCCAACACTAATCCAAAAGTAGTGTCACTTTGTCGTGTCTTTAGGTGTAACAGATTGACAAGTTGTAAGTTGAAATCTATAGATATATCTCAAAGTATAATAAAATGCATTGTTTGTCAGCAATGAAGCAAGCAAGAGCTCACTATCAAATTGTAATTGCTTCCAGAAAGTATTTTATTCGTCACAAATTAAATTTACAACAAAAATTATGTTCACAAGAATTTTTATTGATACAATTTTTCAAATCCAACAGGAAAACAGATAAGCAAACCTAAATAAAGTATCGATCCAATCATATCATTATGAACAAATGTAGTTGCCAATAGAATAACATTCCAATAAATATTTCCTTTATCTTCTTTTGTCATATTTTGAAAACTAATTTGTCTAACAATTAGATAATCTATCACAATTAATAAAATAATCGTGGAATGAATCAGTCGAATCCATAATTTAAAACTAAAACAGAAACTGCTTGTTAAAAAGAGAAATGTTAACAAATAAGCTGCCACAACATCAATTTCGTTATCTGCATTTGAAATTCCAACAAATAAAAAGTAAATTGACAAAACTCTGAGTAAATTTGTTACAAATACGATCAATAGCCACTTGTAGTAAACAATTTTGGAGTTTGAAGTTTTCGTCACTGAGAAATTGTCATCTTGCTGTTTTGATGAAGGTAAAGTTTGAAGTGAACCAAAAACTTTCATGTTTGGAGATTTAAGTTTCGAAAAAATCTAAATCAATCTATTATGTACAATAAGTCGTAATATTGATTTTTGTTTGCCAAACAAAACAACAACACCTTTTTGTTTCTAAAAATAAATCAAACAATGCTGCCATCTTTTAGTCCAATTATAATATCAAAAACATATATTTTTATTGAAGCAAAACATTAAGTTTGTCCATAAAAGGATAAATACTGACAAATAATGCCAAGTAAAGGACAGTCGCAATAAAATCATTGGGAATAACAGTTGGTACCAAAAGCATTGCATTCCAAATAAATTTGTTTCTATCATCACTTGACATGCTCAACAAAACATCCTGAAATTGTAACTTCCTAGCGATTGCATAATCTGAAAAGATGGCCACAGCAATCACAAGATGAAGTTGCCGAATTACGACTCGGAAATTACAATAGAAAGTACTCGCAATCAATGTAAACAAAATAATTATGCCAACGACAACATTCGCATTGTATTCCTGAATTTTAAAAGCCTGTGACACTCCTATTAAAGCCCAAAAAATGTAAAAGTATCGAAGTACATTTGTGATGATTAAAATTGAAAGCCATTTGTAAAAAGAAATTCTAGAGTTTTGGTTGTTCAAGTGAAGTTTTGGATTTTGATTCATGATCTCGACGTTTGATTCTAGGTTTTCTTGAACCTTTTCAAGCACTTTTTTCATACATGTTTTCAAAAAACCGTTTCATACAGATTTTTGTGAATTTTTTCGTAAACTCTCTGATACAAGTCTTCATATCTGTTTTCATGTAGATTTTTTGTGCACATTTTTGATTACTTTTTGAGCAACTCTTTCGACCAGATTTTCGTTAACTGTTTCATGAGAGTTTATTCGTTTTACACTTCCATTATCAACATTTTCGAATCCTCTCGAATCGTTATTCTTTTTATCAAATTGTTTAATTTGAATTTGTTCAATTCGGACAAAATTGACATTTTTGTAAATTTGTCTATTCTCTTCAATTTTGATCTAAAAAGTCAGATTTTAAATTTTTAATTGACTCATGTGAATAATCAATTTACCTGACAGCAAACTGTATCAATCAGTTCGGTAGTTGTTGCATTGAAAATTTTCGCGTACAGCAAAAATGTAGAATTGTTCATAAATTGAGCAGAGAAACAGTTGAAACGAATGTTCAATTTAATTTCCTGATGTTTGAGCCATTTAAATTCTGTCACTAAAGGATCGTGACATTTTTCGAATTTAATTTGACTTTTTTTCCGCGCTGTCCTCATGAAATTCCAAATCAAATAAACGTTTGTTGAGGTTTTGTTCTTTCCATTTTATCAATAAATTTTGTGATGAAGTTTTATTAGTTTGAATAAAATGCGGATTCAATTCAAGCGCAAACTGAACTTTCAGTCTTTCGTTCATCAATTTGTGATCTTCTTTTCGCAGTTTCATTTTATACCAAACTGATTGAGTCAGATTTGTGACAACAGAAGAGGTATCATCTTCAGTTGGTGATGCTAAAATTTGAAAAGAACAGGAAATTTTCATGTTTGAAGGTTTGAAGATTTGAAGATTCTGAACTAAATGACGTGATTGATATAATGTTGTAAGACGTTATGAGAGAGCAATCATATTAAATTAACTGCATTGTTTGAAGAACAATAAAATACTCGTATAACATTTGAGCCGGTGATTGTTTTGACATTGGTTTTATCTATGCAACAATATTTTTATCTGTCAATCAGAAGAGATAAGATAATACGGGGTAGATGCGGTTGAGAGTACGGAATAGAAGTGGGGAAAACAGGTAAACATATACCATTGCCAAAATAGATAGTTTTCTACTGGGAAGTTTCCAAAACTAATTTTAATTAATTTTAAAAATATTTTACATTTAAATTTATTAATTTTATTTTTACAAATTCAAACTCCTTATAACAATACCAGCAAGTGAAATCAAATAAATAATTGTTGCAATCAAGTCCTTGGGTATAAAAGTAGTGACAAAGAGAAAAATATTCAAATAGATAAAAAATTTATCAGAATTTGAAATATTTTGCAGGTCAATGTGTCTAATAAATACATAATCCAAAAGAAATGATAAGCCAAATACACAATGAATAGATCGAATCCAGGAACGGAAGTTAAAATAAAAACTGCTGGACAATTGAATTATAAATGCACAGATTGCAATTATGCGCTGTTCTATAATTCCATTTAAGTAAGCGTCGAAAATATTTTCAAATAAGCAAAAAATGAAAAAAGCTCGAAGTATATTAGTTACAATCACAATTGAGAGCCACTTGTAATAAGAAATTTTGGAATCTGGAACGTTGGCTTTCGAATTAATCTTGTTCAAGTCATAATTTGTGATTTCTTTTGCATTTACAACATTTGCTGTTTCAGCGACATTTTCAACAACGTTTTCAACTACATTTTGAACCTCGTCTCCAACAACATTTTCAACGACATTTTCAACTATTTCTTCAACAACATCGTTTTGAACTACGTTTTCAACCACATTTTCATCAATTTCGTCATTCACTTCGTCAATTACATTTCCATTTTCATTGACATTACTGTACTCTTGCAATTGAATTTGTTCGAAATGAACCAATTGGACATTTTTCAGTTTATTCTCTTGAATTTTAATCTAAAAATTAAATTGATTTATTTTTAAAGTCTATATAAAAAAAATAATCATCTTACCTGACAGCAAACTGTATCAATCAGTTCAAAAGTCCTAATATTAAAAATTTTCAAATACAACAAAAAAGTTGTATTCGGATTGTCCATAAATTGAGCCGAGAAGCAGTTGAACCGAATGTTTAGTTGGATTTCTGCTCGTTTGACCCACTTTAATTCGGTCATAAATTGACCTTGATTTTCAATTTGACCTTTAATCAAACTGTCCTCATGAAGTTCAAGGTCAAACAAACGTTTATCTGGATTTTGTTCACTCCATCTGATTAACAAATTTTCCAAAGAAATTCCAGTCATTTGAACAAAATTTGGATTCAATTCAAGGGCAAACTGAACCTTCAGCTGTTCATCCATCAATTTGGGATCAACTTTTCGAAGTTTGACTTCATTCCAAACTGATTGAGTCAAACTGGTCACTGAAGGATTGTTGTCATCTTGAGTTGAAGTTAAAGTTTGAAGCGAACAGGAGACTTTCATTCTGTTTGGAGCTTTGAGATTTAATGGGAAAGTCTAAATCAAACTACGTTTTATTGATAAGTGACACGTAGAATTAGTCTTTTGTTTGCCAAATAAAAACATCAACAAGTCTTAATTAAGCTTACCTTTACCTTCTAGATTAGATTACACAAAATGCACAGCGCCATCTATTAGTGGAATTTATAAATTTTATTGAAAATACTTCTACATGTCAATTAATATGATCAAAACTAAACATAATGTACATTACAAATGCTGAATATTGTAACAAATAAAGAACAGTAGCCACCCGTTTATGAGGAATAAAAGTTGTAACAAACAAAAGTACTTCCATACAGTAATGCTCGAAATCATCTCCTCGGACCTCGGTCCGATCAATTCTGTATTCTCGTCTGAAAGTGAGATATTCCCAAATTGGTAACGCTGCAACAAAATGATTTACTCGAATTAGAGTGATAAAGTTGAAAACGAAACTTATTGTGAGTAGAAATAAATTCCGTAATAGTTTGTAATGTGCATTGCGGTAATGATTTGGATATTTTTGTATTTCACGGACTGAGAAAATGACTGACAACAGAAATATTAATCGAAGAATATTCGTAACGATTGAGATGAAGTAGTGTTGGATTGTGATAAAAATATTTTGGAATAATGAACGGGGTGTATTTGGCATTTTTAGGATAAAAAAATGAGTTGAAAATTGAGTGATACTCGTGTTGTTGTTGGTTTGGTTATGATGATGATGCAATAAGAGTGCAATCGCGATGATTTCATTTGAGTGACAATAGATGGCGATAGCGTCTTCATTAAAATCTTAAATTATTTTTGATTAATGAATTTAGAAGTTTCTAAAGATGATTAAAAACAGCAACAATTACTGGAACGTTCTGGTCGTTCTCTTCGTGTATTTGAATTGTTTGTGTATGATGTGAAATTTGATGAATTTTGATTTATACTATTATGACCAGAATTGTTTTTATTATTTTGGTTTGCTGGAACTGCTCGTTGGTTTGATTGATTTTGGATTGGTTTTGGCGCATTTGGATTTGTGTTTTGGAGCTTTGGGTTTCTGAAATTTGAATTTGGAGAATATGGATTTGCATTTACATTACTCGTTGGTTGTTTTGTGATTATTGGTTTGTTGATTTGGGCTGAGGTTGAAAGGATTTGGTTGGATTTATTATTTTTCTGTGGAGAGTTGAAATTAGTATTTTTGTTTAATTGAGAATTTTTGGAATATTCTGATGTGTTTGAAATCTTACTTTTGGGTGCGGGATTTTGTGCAGAATTTCGGATTGAATTTGATCCGGATGAATTTGCTTCATAGAGATTTATTTTATCTTTTATTTTAGCAATTGGTGTTTGAACGTTTGATTTATTTTGATTTTCTGGATTACCGTTTTGATTAAATGACTTTCTAACAACTTTACTTGTGGTTCTTTGATTAAAAATTTGTTTACTAGTTCCAGGAATTTTGACTAGTTCGCGTGAAAAATCTGGAACTCTAAGAGTTGGTTTGATTCCGAGAATTTTTGAAATTTGATTTCCTGAATATTTAAGATTCACTAATTTTTGTCCATTTTGTTTTAAATTAGTGAAATCAATTTGATTTGGATTTTTCTGTCTGATTAACTCAATAATTTTGGTTATTTTAGCCAAAGATGCGGGGAATGTTGGAACATCTGGTTGTTCAGTTGAAAGTTTGGAACGCTTTGGAAGATATGGAGATTCTTGAATTGAACCTTGAAAGTGTCGAAATGCTTGGCCGTCATTTGTAAACATGTTCAAATATGGTCTGATCAGATTGTGACAATTCTGAAAACGAAAAAATAATGTTAATAAATTTTATGTTAAAAATCAAACTCACAGTATTTAGATTGATAACCAAAAATTGAATCAATTTTACGATAAATTCGTGAAGCCATTCCAATTCTTCTGTATACGATTTAATGTTATTGTTGATAAAATTTTTCTGATTAGAGTTTGAACCGGTTTTAAAACTTTTTGCTCGTTTCTTTTGTTCTTCAAGTTCGGATTCGATTTTTTCTTTTAGCCAAATCATAGGATCATTGAGTTCTTGAACAAATTTACGATAATCCAAAAGATGAAAAATTGTTTCAATTTTAAATGGTTCAAAATTATCCACAATTCGAGTAATCATGCTCAGAGTTTGTTGAGTGGATTTGTTCCAGGATTCTAAAAATTGAGGTTTTTTGTCTTCCGTGAAAGGGTAGCCATGTTTTTTGGCCAAAAAATACCGAAAAGCTTCGTTGTCAATGTAAAAGCAATTTTCTTTGCTTTTCAGCTCAATTCGCTCACAACCCAATTCACCTGAACGCAAATGTTCCTTCAGTGTAGCGTATCCATCCCCTGGTCCGTATAGGGAATTTCGACTAAATGTAAAACAGAAGACAATGTTTGCGCATGCGTGCCGTGGTATATGAGTCATCAATTGATTGAGACAATATCTGAATGCAGCAGTTTTGCGGGTGGTATTCGTTTTAATCAGAAAACAAATTCCGTGCAATGTTTCTAGTGTTTTCAAATGTTCAAGAATATTCTTGAAATTTCGTTTATCAACCTCCAATCCACCAGTGTCACCCATACCTGGGGTATCAATGATTCGAATAGTTTTCCCTCTGAATTGAAAGTCATAATTTTTCGCTGATTGTGTCACAGAATGTCCATCATCATTGTGATGTTCGTTTGGGTCAGAATCAGCGTCCTGACAAACTAGTTCTTCGTAAGTTTTCGGGTGAATTAAAGTGATTTTCGATGGAATGACTTTGACAAATTTTCCCGAGTCAGCCTGGTCAAAGGAGGAGTACTGCAAATAGTTTGCGAGTGCATTGATTGTGGTCGATTTGCCGGCGCCACTTTCACCAAATAGTAATATGTTGTAAATTGAATTGGAAGCCATTTTCACAATAAAAATTGTTATACAAAAACTATCCAAAAAATTACTTTGTTGTTGCTTTGGTAAGAAAATTGAGCCAATGAGCGACACACTTAAGTGTTAAGTAGTTGTGCGACAACAGTTTTTATCAGTAAAATATATAATGTTCTTACTTTTCTTAGTCATAAGATGTCGCTATTGATGTAAAAGTATGAGTTTGTGAGTCAAACTCAAAACCAAACATGTTGCTCATTGGTACCATATATTTGTTTTGCAGGACAATAAAAATAGCTTTTGACGTGTAAATCTACTCACCTTAATATGTTCATTGTACAATGTACAACAAAATCTTTTATCTGTAATATCATATTGTTACTATGCGACAAGTATTTTGTTACTCCATGTACATTGAGAACGTACGTTTTGACACAACAAACTTAAGTACTTGTAAGCAACTGAAATTGAAGAAAATTCCTGTACAAATTCAGAATTCAATTACTGTGGAATTCTAATTAAAATTTTTTATTTGAAATTATCGACAAAGATTTATATGAAATGGATTCGGTTTTATCTCAAAATGTGAGCAAACTTGTCAAATTTTTTAAATCCAATAATTATAAATTTCTTTAATAGATTCAACACATTATAATGTATACAAATGAATTAAAAGAAAGTTTTCTACAGGTAGATTTGCAAATACTAGAAGAAACCCGCAAACGTGTATCACCTATCACAAATGTGATTTATCATCTCAAGAATGCACGCAATGTAATACTGAATTCAGACTCACAAGCTACATATGGCAATGTAACTATTACAGAACAAGTATCAATTAAAACTTCCAGCGACCATACTGATGATGTTAAAACACTATATGAAACAATCAATGAACTGAAAAAATTTGCCTCTGAATTTAGCTCATCGATTGATAATGTTCTTTGTGCACAATTTGAGGAAACTATCGTTTCGTTAAAATCTATTTTGTTTTCAAAAGAAATATCTGATTATAAAGATAGCACAAATTCTATTAAAACAGCAGAATTTTCCGAAAACAAAATTTCTGTTACAGAAAACTCAGATGATTCCGTAATTTCAAAGAAAAATTCAAATGACGCAAAACCAGTTCCAGAAGAGCAAGTTGATACAAGACCAATTGTTCAGGTTGTATTGATATGCAACAGTCAAATAATAATCAATTCAAACTCCCAAACTACATTTGGTAACGTGAATATGATTCATAACAGCACTATTGATGAACAAAATTCAGTGACGGTATCAGTCAATACACTGGAAAAGTCTCGCTCTGAAATTAATACAGAACTCAAATCAGCAAATTATGGAAATCTTACCCTCGAACCTGATGAAATTGTTGCTGCAGTGGAATCGGCTGTTGCTTCTAAAACAATTTCTGGTAATCAAGAAAACGCAAATTCTGTTTCAACAGCAGAAATTTCTCAAAATTTAAAGCTACCAAATGTTGTCACGAAGAACTTAATTGTTAAGAAAGCAGTTTCCGATGAAACAGTTTATTCCAAACCCGATCTTAAAGAGTCTACTGACTCGTTTATCGTGGTAGGAGGAATGATCGTGATTGCACTTATAATCGGCTACACTATTTTTCGGAACAAACGATCAAACTGATACCTGGTGCAGTCTGTGACATAAGAACAGGTACAGCTACCATACGATATTGATCGTACTTTCGAATGCGTTGAGACACAAAGTGTTTGTATAACCATCAGCAGCGTGTTTCTGTTGTGCTTGATTCGATTTGTTTGCGACTGTTTCTAAAGTTTAAAGTTTATTCTAATTAAATTTTAAATCTATAAATCTACTAGAAATGAACAAAGACGACATCATTTCGCAAATAAGTGTGGGTTTAAAATAAATGTATATTTTTAAATCTGCTTGAAAATTATTTAGATCTCAATATCTTTGTTATTTTAAATATAAAAAACTAAAGAAACCAGTCAACTGTTAGGACATGTACGAAAACTTGCACTTGTTAATTCGTTTTTTAATCAACTAAACAATCTGACAATCAGAGGTGCATACATGTGCATTTATCAGTACAATGTAGTATATCAGCATTATCATTTTATTATCAATTAACAGGTAAAGGCATTGTGAGGCATTACCTGATTGTGTGAGTAACAAGTTTCTATTGTGTTTGTAAACATGTATTTGAATCAATCCGGGCGTAAATGTTTTCTTTGTGATCAATAAATTTCTTAAAATCCACTCGATTGAGTGATTCTTGGCTTGTTTGTGGCTTTCAACATTTTTTGTGGATTCGAAATATGCAACGACCTCATGTACCTGCGACCTTCATGCTGCAAATTTTTCTCAAGAAACTAAAATAGGTGACGTGGCTTGTGTTTAAAATTTTGAGACATTATCACTTAAAATGAATAAAGAAAACTTTGGATCAAAAATATGGAATAAACTTTCGTGGTTTGGCAAAATACCCGAGTACAATGTTCTGTTTCTCGGCGAAACTGGCGTGGGTAAATCAACCACAATCAACGCATGGGCCAACTATATGCGATACAAAACTTTTGAAGAAGCCAAATATGGCAAACTTGAACAAATGATTCCTGCAAAATTCACACTTCCAGGTCCGGTAACCAAAGAACCAATTGAATTGAAAGGACTAGATGATGATGACTGTGATATGAATAATGAATCATTAAATGATGAGGGAACTTCCGTAACTCAAATGCCATCTGCGTACACTTTCAAATTCAAGGACAAAATAATGCGAATTATCGACACACCAGGCATTGGTGATATAAATGCGGACCGAGAAAATGTTGATAAAATTTTTGCTTTTCTCAATAATTACCAGGAGCTACATGCAATTGTGATTATGGTTAAGGTAGGACAGGACGTCGCCGACATATGTGAATGGGCCCTATGTATTTCAATGGGAAAATTTCATTTTGCGTTTGGACCATTTTCTCCCAAACCAGTGTACCGATATTTGTCTACGATATCTTAAATTAAAGGTAAATGTATGATCTTTAGATATGACGATCTGAATTTTTTTAAATTTGAGTTTTGGTTAAGAAAATCTATGATCGATTGTAGAAATAACACTTTTTTTGGGCCATTTGAGATCATATCATTATGAAATATATAGAATTAGCAAATTTCAGATCGTCATATCTAAAGATCATACATTTACCTTTAATTTAAGATATTGTAGGCAAAAATCGGTACACTAGTTTCGGAGAAAAAGGTACAAACGCAAAATGAAATTTTCCCATTGAAATACATAGGGCCCATTCACATATGTCGGCAACGTCCTGTCCTACCTTAAGGCAAACCAGACTCAAGGCACTGAAAGATTTTGTTACTGCATCTCGGAGCTGCTCAATCGCTTGCACAAAGATTCTATTAAAAATTGATTTTTTGTTTTTACATTTAGTCCAGAAACAAATTTTCGTCCAGGTCAAGGATATAAATCGGTAAAGGAATTTTTCCACGAAGAGCTTCCTGAAGTAGATTTTAAATTGAAACCCGGAGAAAATTGTTTTTTTATCAATAATGATTCGTTTCATTTTTTGTCTGCTGTAATACGAGAATTCTCCTTTAATATGGAACAAGAGCAAAGCTACGGGTTGAAATGGAAGAAATCGACAGAGAATAGCCACCAACTGTGGAGCCGAATAACTCAACAAAGAAAACCACACAATTTGACGTACACAAAATCAATGAACATAACTCGAAAATTTGTTCTTGTAATGGCTAAACAATTGGTGCAGATACAGACAGAAATTGAGAAAATTATTAAAAGCAGATGTGAAGTAGAAGTGTTGGTTCAAAAGCATACCAAACTTATAAACGATTTAGAGAAGCAGTTGAGCAAACTTATGTCAAATACACTAGACAAACATCCTAGAACAAGTTTAACTTTAAACTTGAGTGCTCAGATTTCTTCTTTGAAAGATTACGAATCTGATATCGATGAAATGGACGAAAAAATTAAAAATTTGAAAAAAGAGTATGGCTTGATACAACATGTAAGCTCAAAGTTTGCATACATTTTGGTGAAAAATTCAATAACGGTAACAATATTTTTTAAGACAAAATTAAATACGAGAATTTATCTATATTATCACAAAATATTTTTTTCCCTAAGCCTTTCAATCGATTCAGTGAACCATTCCTTGACCTACTGATTATCGAAGAAATGTCAAAAATTCGAGTAAATCCAAACCATCCAAAGGATCGGTTGGAATCACTGAAAAACATGAAAGATTTACACCATGAGAGTGTAGAAATCATAAAGAAGGCAATCGAAAACGATGGACCAGAAAAAACTATAGAGGACCTTTACTTCTTCAAGAAGGAACTGGTCAACCTCAAATTTTCCGGAAATCAGTTAGAACAAATGCTTGAAACAGCATCCTGGAGAATGGACAGGGAAATTGAAAAGATTCCTGAGAAATGTCTTGATCTGACTCAGATTACGATAGCATCTGACGATTCTTCATCGGTTACTTTTTCGTCTAATATCAACAGCAGCAATAATATTCGTAAGTCTGAAATAAATTCTTCAGATTTTCAAAATTAAAAAATTCATATTTCTTTATTTTAGATCACAAAAACCTCAAGGAAACTAAAAAGTCAACCAAAAATTCGAAACAAACTGAAATCGCATCAATTGTAAGGACACACACTTGATATTTAATTTTGATAATAATTCTCGTAAATTTCTCAAATAGATTCAACAACTTAAGGTTTAGAAATTTTAATTGAAGAGAAAAGTCAACATATAGCATCGCCCATCACAAATATGATTTACCATCTCGAGAATGCACGCAATGTAATACTGAATTCAAACTCACAAGCTACGTTTGGTGATGTGACCATGACTGAGAAAGCAATTCAAGACAACTGTACTGATGATGTTAAATCATTGATGGCAACAATCAATGCAATGAAAGATTTTTGCTCGAAATTTAGTTCAACTCTCGATATTGTAAAAATTCAGGAGACTGTCGTTTCATTAGAATCGGTTGTTGCGTCTAAAACAATTTATGACAATCAAAACCAAACAAATTTCCTTCCGACAGCAGAATTTTTTCAAAACTTAATTCCAACAAAAGTTGCTGCACAGAACTTAATTAATCTAGAAACAGTTGTTGAAGAACCAAATAGTGCAAAATCAGTTCCGGAGGTAACAATTTATACAAAAAATGTTTCCGAGAAGAAAATTGAAATTGAAACAGAAGGGGAAGAACTAATTGTTACAGAAACAGTTCCTGAGGATCCAATTGAATCAGAAACAGTTCCAGAAAAAATAGAAAATACAGAAACTGTTTACGAGGAACCAATTGAAACGGAAACCGCTCCTGAGAACCCAAGTGATATTGAGCCCATTCTTGAAGAACCAGATGATAGAGAAACTGTTCATGAGGATTCAATTGACTCAGAAACAGTTCCAGAAATAATAGAAAATACAGAAACTGTTCCTGAGGAACCGATTGATACCGAAACCGCTCCTGAGAAACCGATTGACATTGAACCCATTTTTGAAGAACCAATTGTTACAGAAACAGTTCATGAGGATCCAATTGAATCAGAAACAGTTCCAGAAATAATAGAAAATGCAGAAACTGTTTCCGAGGAACCAATTGATACGGAAACCGCTACTGAGAACCAAATTGACATTGAACCCATTCCCGAAGAAAGAATTGTTACAGAAACAGTTCCTGAGGATCCAATTGAATCAGAAACAGTTCCACAAATAATAGAAAACACAGAAACTGTTTCCGAGGAACCAAATGATACGGAAACAGCTTCTGAGAACCCAATTGATATTGAACCCATTCCCGAAGAAAGAATTGTTACAGAAACAGTTCCTGAGGATCCAATTGAATCAGAAACAGTTCCACAAATAATAGAAAACACAGAAACTGTTTCCGAGGAACCAAATGATACGGAAACAGCTTCTGAGAACCCAATTGATATTGAACCCATTCCCGAAGAAAGAATTGTTACAGAAACAGTTCCTGAGGATCCAATTGAATCAGAAACAGTTCCACAAATAATAGAAAACACAGAAACTGTTTCCGAGGAACCAAATGATACGGAAACAGCTTCTGAGAACCCAATTGATATTGAACCCATTCCCGAAGAAAGAATTGTTACAGAAACAGTTCCTGAGGATCCAATTGAATCAGAAACAGTTCCACAAATAATAGAAAACACAGAAACTGTTTCCGAGGAACCAAATGATACGGAAACAGCTTCTGAGAACCCAATTGATATTGAACCCATTCCCGAAGAAAGAATTGTTACAGAAACAGTTCCTGAGGATCCAATTGAATCAGAAACAGTTCCACAAATAATAGAAAACACAGAAACTGTTTCCGAGGAACCAAATGATACGGAAACAGCTTCTGAGAACCCAATTGATATTGAACCCATTCCCGAAGAAAGAATTGTTACAGAAACAGTTCCTGAGGATCCAATTGAATCAGAAACAGTTCCACAAATAATAGAAAACACAGAAACTGTTTCCGAGGAACCAAATGATACGGAAACAGCTTCTGAGAACCCAATTGATATTGAACCCATTCCCGAAGAAAGAATTGTTACAGAAACAGTTCCTGAGGATCCAATTGAATCAGAAACAGTTCCACAAATAATAGAAAACACAGAAACTGTTTCCGAGGAACCAAATGATACGGAAACAGCTTCTGAGAACCCAATTGATATTGAACCCATTCCCGAAGAAAGAATTGTTACAGAAACAGTTCCTGAGGATCCAATTGAATCAGAAACAGTTCCACAAATAATAGAAAACACAGAAACTGTTTCCGAGGAACCAAATGATACGGAAACAGCTTCTGAGAACCCAATTGATATTGAACCCATTCCCGAAGAAAGAATTGTTACAGAAACAGTTCCTGAGGATCCAATTGAATCAGAAACAGTTCCACAAATAATAGAAAACACAGAAACTGTTTCCGAGGAACCAAATGATACGGAAACAGCTTCTGAGAACCCAATTGATATTGAACCCATTCCCGAAGAAAGAATTGTTACAGAAACAGTTCCTGAGGATCCAATTGAATCAGAAACAGTTCCACAAATAATAGAAAACACAGAAACTGTTTCCGAGGAACCAAATGATACGGAAACAGCTTCTGAGAACCCAATTGATATTGAACCCATTCCCGAAGAAAGAATTGTTACAGAAACAGTTCCTGAGGATCCAATTGAATCAGAAACAGTTCCACAAATAATAAAAAATTGTAGCGCAACATTTAAAACTGAAAATCTATTTCACAAAGTGAACAATTTGTCTCATCAAACGCGTCCACCAGAAATTTCCCGTTCTCAAACATCCTATGAGACGGACCAAATCCAAAATAACTCTCCCCGTCCTATATTTGTTCATTCCGACAATTTCAATCAAGTAGAACAACAATCTTCAGACAGAACTGAAAACGACAATCCTTCAGATGATGATCATCAGATCCAAATAGAACAAGTGTCAGCAATGTTAAAATTGAATCAAATTAAACTCATAAATGATTCAAAACCCGATCCTGATGAGTCAATTGGTCCACTACTCGTGGTTGGAGTGATCATCGTGTTTGGATTTGTAATCGGATTTAGCATTTTGCGAAACAAACGATACATCTGAATCCTGGTGCACAGTAATTTAAGGCAAACTAAGCTCAGCTCATGTCAAGTTAAATGTTTTTATTATCAAATTCAATATGTAACTAAAAAATGTTAATGCTAAAAGAAAGTCGAAAGTTATAGTTATGATTATTAAAGTTTTTTAAAGTTTTACTTATTTTTAATTTCATTTAAGTTGAGCATTCTCTTGTATTTTCTCTCGGAATCTAATATTTAGATGGTCCGATTAAAAAAGTATATAAAACTAAACCACAGTTGACCGCTTCTCGTACTCGGATATTTAGATTTGCAAAATGGCAAAATGGCAAATTGGCAAATTGGTAAAATGGCAAATTGGCAAATTGGCAAATTGGCAAAATGGCAAATTGGCAAAATGGCAAAATGGCAAATTGGCAAATTGGCAAATTGGCAAAATGGCAAATTGGCAAATTGGCAAATTGGCAAATTGGCAAAATGGCAAATTGGCAAAATGGCAAAATGGCAAAACAAAGCATATCTCAATTGATTATCAAACATAATTAATCAAACTGCACAACCAAGTAAATTTTCATTATTTTTATAATTACATATAACAGTTCTAATTGTTAGCTTGCAAATCAGTGCTCTCATCAACCAAACAAACATTATTGACTTTCAATCCAACTCCGTCGCATACCTGTATCACATGATTTGAAATTAACCAAAATTTCGTACAAGTCCCGCAAAACTAACGTTTTGCCTTTTGGGACTTGTACGAAACCGCTGGCAGCAAGCTGCCAGCGGCGTCCCAACCCCCTCCGCCCTAATCCTACCCCACAAATAGATAAAGACTTCACGAACGAACTAACACTAAACGAAATCGGCACCTAACCTAACCCAAAACCCATCCTAACACGGCACCTAACCTAACCACCCACACCCATCCTAACACGGCACCTAACCTAACCACCCACACCCATCCTAACACGGCACCTAACCTAATCCAAAACCCATCCTAACACGGCACCTAACCTAACCTAACCCAAAACCCATCCTAACACGGCACCTAACCTAACCACCCACACCCATCCTAACACGGCACCTAACCTAACCTAACCACCCACACCCATCCTAACACGGCACCTAACCTAACCTAATCCAAAACCCATTCTAACACGGCACCTAACCTAACCTAACCCAAAACCCATCCTAACACGGCACCTAACCTAACCACCCACACCCATCCTAACACGGCACCTAACCTAACCTAACCACCCACACCCATCCTAACACGGCACCTAACATAACCTAATCCAAAACCTAACCACACCCTTACATAACCAACCAAAAAAACATACCTAACAACCTAAACACACTCCACACTTAACCCAGAAATGAGCATTCACTAACAGCTTTCAATACTTTGTATTCAAATCACATCCAACAATATAAAAGTCGAAAATAATCGTGGCTTATCAAATTGACTTGAAAGTTTACTTCTTGAAATCATTGTTGTCTTTCTTCAAGCAACAATACTACAACAATCATTTGTCTGTTTTTCTTTTTTCAGGTACTTCTTTAGTTCACACCTGTCTATACCTTACATCATTCGATCAGTAAAAATTAGCACTATCTTTTTGTCTTTTGCCTCATTTCACTATGTCCAATAGTTTTTGAGTTATTAGAGTTTTGCTTTAATTGGTACATAATTCGATTTGCTGACCGACGAAATCACATACGGACACCAACAACCACCCCCTAAAATTAATCTAAGGGGGATTGAATTTGTCTTCCGACAATTTAGTAAATAATATTTAATGTAAAACTTGACTATTTTGTCAATTCATAAAATATAGAAACAATAGAAACTTTCAATAAATGTAAAACAAACTCAACAGCAACTACAAATCCAAACAAAAAATCTTTGAATGTACTTTCCAGTCCAAATCAAACACTGACAACAGCAACCACAACAACGTGGTCGTCGAGGTTTATTTTGTGAATTGTTTACATTTGTAGTTACATCTCGTTTATATCTCGCTATAAAAGTCATTAAATTATTGTGAAATATAAAAGATCATGTTATTGGTCGATAAAGCAAACTGAAAGGGAATTAAATCCTCTCTCGCGTTATCGATTAGGAGATACACAAGAACTTACATGTACACTGTACACGTACATACTCCACTCTCACTTCTCCCACTTAGTATTTCCTTATCTTGCCAAATAAAGCAACCAACCAACGTTAGCAACGAGCAGTTTGTTTATGTATTTTACTTATGAGTGTTCACTTTTTGTTTGATATTCAATTTTCGTGTTCTATTAAAAATTGCAGAAAAATGTTTCGTGATTCAACTTCAAACCGAAATCTCTTCTATGTGTTCACCCGAATTGGTCTGACCATTCTTATCGTGATTCAACTCGTCTGGTTTGTGATTGCCCTGGTTGACTGTAATCACTGTCATTTGGATAACATTTTGTGGCATTGCTTCGCTATGGCTGTACTGCTCATTGGACTGATCGGTGCGTGGAAGGAGCACTTCTTGTCGGCGGCTGTCTTCTCCATCACAGAACTGCTGATGCTCATTCTTGGTTACGCTATGTTTGCCTCCAATGACAACCATCAGGCCATTGCGATTGTGTTGACACTCGTTGGTTCGGCTGTTTATGCGGTGATGCTTTATCAGTCGGGCAGAAGAGATATGGGAATGCCGGAGGTGTGTGTTTGAGAGTGTGCGCAATTGAAGAGATAAAAAGGTAAATTAAACACGACAAGTTGTTTATTTTGTAAATTTTTCTAAATTAAAATTAATTTAGTTCACATTTATATATTTTATTTATTTATTTCACATTACTACAAATATATAACATTACTATGTTTTAATCCTGTTAAAATAATCATCCACAAAATAAGCACATAAGGCACGGCTGCAAGCAAATCACTGGAGGCAAAAGTGTAGAAGAATAGAAGGCAATTCCATAACATGAATTTTTCATCTTATTTTGCATACTTCATTTTCAGTCCATTTAGTTTTTCGAATTCATAATGTAAAATTACTGATAAAACAGCCTAAAAATGCACCTTTCGAATACATGACCGGAGAGAATAATAGAAAGTGTTTACAAGCAAAAAGAAGCACATGAACATAGAAAAAACATCCAAACCGGAAGTGCCATGAAGATATGTAAAATATGTGCAATAAATTAAAACAAATCGAAGTAGATTTGTTGCGAATGCGATTGAAAGCCACTTCAAATAGGACATTTTGCTGTTTCGGTCGTCCTTTTTGTAATCATTGATTACATTCAAAAATGTTACAAAAGGATTTTCATCCATTTTCATAGAAAATGGATGAAAAACGAGTTTTAACTATTTTTTAACTGAAGCGTTACACACAAGATCACACCTTAACCCAACACTAATCCAAAAGTAGTGTCACTTTGTCGTGTCTTTAGGTGTAACAGATTGACAAGTTAAGTCGCAATCCATCTGAAAGTATAATAAAATGCATTGTTTGACAGCAATAAAGCATGCTCACTAGCAAATTGTAATTGCTTCCAAAACGTATTTTATTCGTCACAAATTAAATCATATATACAACAAAAATTATGCTCACAAGAATTTTTATTGATACAATTTTTCAAATCCAACAGGAAAACAAATAAACAAACCCACATAAAACAGCGTTCCAATCGAATCATTGGAAACAAATGTAGTGGCCAACAGAATAACATTCCAATAAATATTTCCTATGTCATCTTTTGTCATATTTTGCAGGCTAATTTGCCTGACAATTAGATAATCTAAAACAATCAATAAACCAACTGTTGAATGCATAAGTTGAATCCATAATTGAAAACTAAAGCAAAAACTGCTTGCTAAAAAAAGGAAAGTTAACAAATAAGCTGCCACAGCATCGATTTCGGTAACTGCATTTGAAATGCCAACAATTAAGAAGTAAATTGACAAAACTCTGAGTAAATTTGTTACAAATACGATCAATAGCCACTTGTAGTAAACAATTTTGGAGTTTGAAGTTTTCGTCACTGAGAAATTGTCATCTTGCTGTTTTGATGAAGGTAAAGTTTGAAGTGAACCAGAAACTTTCATGTTTAGAAAATTGATTTGAGATCATATAAATCAATCGTATCAATTATGTATGATTAGTTGTGATTTTTGTCTATTGATTGCCAAACAAAACAACAACACCTTTTTGTTTCTAAAAATAAATCAAACAATGCTGCCATCTTTTAGTCAAATTATTAAATCAAAATCATAATTTTTTGTTGAAGCAAAACATTAAGTTTATTCATAAAAGGATAAATACTGACAAATAATGCCAAGTAACGGACAGTCGCAATAAAATCATTTGGAATAACAGTTGGTACTAAAAGCATCGCATTCCAAATAAATTTGTTTCTATCTTCACTTGACATACTGAACAAAACATCATGAAATTGTAACTTCCTAGCGATTGCATAATCAGAATAAATTGTAACAGCAATCACAAGATGAAGTTGTCGAATTACGACGCGGAAATTACAATAGAAAGTACTCGCAATCAATGTAAGCAAAATAATACAACGTATGATAGCATTCACGTCGTATTGCTGAATTTTCAAAAATTCTGACACACCTAGGAGTTCCCAAAAAATGTAATAGTATTGAATATAATTGGTTATGATCAAAATCAAAAGCCATTTGTAAAAGGAAATTCTCGAGTTTGAGTTTGAATTATGATTGTTCGAGTAATGTTTTTGATTTATGTTTTCAACATTTTCTTTCTAGTTTTCCTGAACCTTTTCAAGAACTTTCTCATACATGTTTTCAAAAACCGTTTCATATAGATTTTCGGGAACTTTTTCGTAAACTCTCTGATACAAATCTTCAAAAGCGTTTTCATGAAGGTTTTCGTGCACATTTTCGATTATCTGTTGAGCTACTCTTTCCATCATATTATCGTTAACTGTTTCATGAAAGTTTATTTGTTCGACATTTCTTTCATCAACATTTTCAAATACTATCAAACCGTTATCCTCTTCATCAAATTGTTTGAGTTGAATTTGCTCAAACTGTACAAAATTGATATTTTTGTAAATTTGTCTATTTTCTACAATTTTAATCCAAAAAATCAGATTTTAAATTTTTAATTGATTCATGAGAATAATCAATTTACCTGACAGCAAACTGTATCAATCAGTTCTGTAGTTGTTGTATTGAAAATTTTCGCGTACAGCAAAAATGTTGGATTGTTCATAAATTGAGCCGAGAAACAGTTGAAACGGATGTTTAATTTAATTTCCTGATATTTGAGCCTTTGAAATTCTGTCACTAAAGGATTGTGACACTTTTCGAATTTGATTTCACCTTTTTCCGCGCTGTCCTCATGAAATTCCAGATCAAATAAACGTTTTGTGGGGTTTTGTTCTTTCCATTTTATCAATAAATTTTTTGATAAAGTTCTAGTCGTTTGAATAAAATGCGGATTCAATTCAAGCGCAAACTGAACTTTCAGTCTTTCGTTCATCAATTTATGATCTTCTTTTCGCAGTTTCATTTTATACCAAACAGTTTGAACCAAATTTGTGACAACAATAGAGCTATCATCTTCAGTTAGAGATGCTAAAATTTGAAAAGAACAAGAAATTTTCATGTTTTGGAGGTTTGAATTTTGAAGATTCTGAACTAAATGACGCAATTTGGTGAGATAATGTTGTAAGACGTTATGAGAGAGTAACTATATAAAGTTAACTGCATTGGTGCATTGTTTGAAGAACAATAAAATGTACATGTACTCGTACATTTGAGCCTGTGATTGTTTTGACATTGGTTGTATCCATGCGACTATATTTTTATCTGTCAAACAGAAGAGATAAAAGAATACGGGGTTGATGCGGTTGAGAGTACGCAATAGAAGTGGGGAAAACAGGTAAAAATATATACCATTGCCAAAATTGTTAGTTTTCCACTGTAAATGTTTCCCAAAACTAAATATTCATTCATTCATTCATTAAGACGCAACCACCATTGCTGGTGGACTTGACCGAGCCCTGATTACAGGTCAAGTTTCTTTGCTTTCGCGTAGAGTAGAGCGAATGCAAGGTGCCGACTGGGGAACGAGTGAGTGGCAGGCCCACAGCTAAATTTAATTTTAATTAATTTTAAAAATATTTTACATTTAAATTTATTTATTTTATTTTTACAAATTCAAACTCCTTATAACAACAATACCAGCAAGGGAAATCAAATAAACAATAGTTGCAATCAAGTCTTTAGGTATAAAAGTAGTGACAAATAGAAAAGTATTCAAATAGATAAAAACTTTGTGATGATTTGGAATATTTTGCAGGTCAATTTGCATAATAAATACATTATCCAAAAGAACAGATAAGCCAAATAGACAATGAATAGATCGAATCCAGGAACGGAAATTAAAATAAAAACTGCTTGCCAATGGAATTAGATATACGATGATAAAAAAATTGCACTCTCTTGTAAAACCATATTTGCAATCTTCGAATATAATATAAAATAAGCAAAAAATGGAAAAAGCTCGAAGTAGATTAGTTACAATCACAATTGAGAGCCACTTGTAATAGGATATTTTGGATTCTGAAACGTTGGGTTTCGAATTAATCTTGTTCAAGTTTGAATTTGGGATATCATTTGCATTTACAACATTTTCTGTTTCAGCGACATTTTTAATCCCTTCTACAAGTACGTTTTCAACTACATTTTGAACCTCGTCTCCAACAACATTTTCAACAGCGTTTTCAACTATTTCTTCGACAAAAACGTTTTGAACTACGTTTTCAACCACATTTTCATCAATTTCGTCATTCACTTCGTCAATTACATTTCCAATTTCATTGACATTACTGTACTCTTGCAATTGAATTTGTTCGAAATGAACCAATTTGACATTTTTCAGTTTATTCTCTTGAATTTTAATCTAAAAAATGAAATTGATTTAATTTTAAAATTATAAAATTGAATTCAATTTACCTGACAGCAAACAGTATCAATCAGTTCAGAAGTTCTAATATTGAAAATTTTCAAATACAACAAAAATGTCGTATCTGGATTTTCCATAAATTGAGCCGAGAAGCAGTTGAAACGAATGTTTAGTTTGATTTCTGCTCGTTTGAGCCATTTTAATTCGGTCATAAAATGACCTTGATTTTCAAGTTGACCTTTATTCAAACTGTCCTCATGAAGTTCAAGGTCAAACAAACGTTTATCTGGATTTTGCTCTTTCCATATTCTCAAAAAATTTTCTGATGGAATTCCATAAAATTTAGCAAAATTTGGATTCAATTCAAGGGCGAACTGAACCTTCAGCTGTTCATCCATCAATTTGGGATCAACTTTTCGTAGTTTAATTTCATTCCAAATTGATTGAGTCAAATTGGTCACTGAAGAATTGTTGTCATCTTCATTTGAAGTTAAAGTTTGAAGCGAACAGGAAACTTTCATTCTGTTTGGAGCTTTGTGATTTGATGAGAAAGTCTAAATCAAACTACGTTTTATTGATAAGTGACACGTAGAATTAGTCTTTTGTTTGCCTCAACAAAAACATCAACAAGTCTTAATTAAGCTTACCTTTACCTTCTAGATTAGATTACACAAAATGCACAGCGCCATCTATTGATGGAATTTATAAATTTTATTGAAAATACTTCTACATGTCAATTAATATCATCAAAACAAAACATAATGTACATTGCAAATGCTGTATATTGTAACAAATAAAGTACAATTGCAATCCGTCTATTAGGAATAAAGGTTGTAGCAAATAAAAATACTTCCATACAGTAATGCTCGAAATCATCTCCTCGGACTTCGGTCCGATCAATTCTGTATTCTCGTCTAAAAGTGAGATATTCCCAAATTGGTAACGCTGCAACAAAATGATTTACACGGATTAGAGTAATAAAGTTGCCATAGAAACTAATTGTGAGTAAAAATAAATTCCTGAACAGTTTGTAATGTGCATTACGGTAATGATGCGGATATTTTTGTATTTCACGGAGTGAGAAAATTATTGATAACAGGAATATTAATCGAAGTACATTTGTGATGATGATTATGAAGTAGTGTTGGATTGTGGTGATAAAGTTTTGGAATGATAAACGGGTTGAATTTGGCATTTTTAAAATGAAAATTGAGTTAAAAATTGAATGATACTCGTGTTGTTGTTGGTTTAGTAATGATGATGATGCAATAAGAGTGCAATTGTGATGTCTTCCTTTGAGTGACACTAGATGGCGATAGCGTCTTCATTAAAATCTTAAATTATTCTTGATTAATGAATTTTAAAGATTTTAAAGATGATTAAAAACAGCAACAATTACTGGAACGTTCTGGTCGTTCTGGTCGTGTATTTGAATTGTTTGTGTATGATGTGAAATTTGATGGATTTTGATTTCTGTTATAACTAGAATTGGTTTGATTATTTTGGTTTACTTGAACTGCTCGTTGGTTTGATTGATTTTTGATTGGTTTTGGCGCTTTTGGATTTGTGTTTTGGGTATTTGTGTTTCTGGAATTTGAATTTGGAGAATATGGATTTGCATTTACTTTACTCGTTGGTTGTTTTGTGATTATTGGTTTGTTGATTGGGGTTGAGGTCAAGGGAGCTGGATTGGATTTATTATTTTTCTGTGGAGAGTTGAAATTAGTGCTTTTGTTTAATTTATAATTTCTGCAATATTCTGATGTGTTTGAAATCTTACTTTTTGGTGTTGAATTTGGTGCAGTTGAATTTGCTTCATAAGCATTTATTTTATCTTTTATTTTAGCAATTTGTGTTGGAACATTAGGTTTAATTACTCTTTCATGGACTCGGTAATTTTGATTTGGTGAGTTACTGTCTTGAATCGATGACTTTCTAATAACTTTACTTGTGGGTCTTTGATTTACAATTTGTTTACTAGTTCCAGGAATTTTCACAAGTTCACGCGAAAAATTGGTTGGAGTTGGAGTTGGAACTCTAGGAGTTGGTTTGATTCCGAGAATTTTCGAAATTTGATTTCCTGAATATTTAAGATTCGCTAATTTTTGTCCATTTTGTTTTAAATTTGTGAAAACAATTTGATTTGGATTCTGTTTGTTGATTGACTCAATAATTCTGTTTATTTTAGCCAAAGATGCGGGAGATGTTGGAATATCTTGTTGTTCAGTTAAAAGTTTTGAACGCTTTGGAAGATTTGGTGATTCTTGTTGAATACCAGTTTGAAATTTTTGAGTTGCTTGATCTCCGTCATCTGTGAACAGGCTCAAATATGGTCTGATCAAATTGTGACAATTCTGATAAGAAAAATCAATTATTAAAAATTAAAATTATTTTTTAAACTTACAGTATTTAAATTAATAACCAAAAATTGAATCAATTTTATGATAAATTCTTGAAGCAATTCCAATTCTTCAGTATACGATTTGACATTGTTGTTGATAAGATTTTTCTGATAAGAGTTTGAACCGGTTTTGAAACTTTTTGCTCGTTTCTTTTGTTCATCAATTTCGGATTCAATTTTTTCTTTTAACCAATTCATAGGATCATTAAGTTCATGTACAAATTTACGATAATCAGAAATAAGAAAAATTGTTTCAATTTTAAATTGTTCGAAATTGTCCACAATTCGAGTAATCATGCTCAGTGTTTGTGAAACAGATTTATTCCAGGATTCTAAAAATTGAGGTTTTTTGTCTTCCGTAAAAGGGTAGCCATGTTTTTTGGCCAATAAATACCGAAAAGCCTCGTTGTCTATGTAGAAACAATTTTCTTTGCCTTTCAGCTCAATCCGCTCGCAACCCAAATCACCTAAACGTAAATGTTCCTTCAGCGTTGCGTATCCATCCCCAGGTCCATATAGGGAATTTCGACTAAAAGTAAAACAGAAGACAATGTTTGCGCATGCGTGTCGTGGTATATGAGTCATCAACTGGTTGAGACAATATCTGAATGCAGCAGTCTTTCGGGTGGTATTCGTTTTGATCAGAAAGCAAATTCCGTGCAACGTTTTTAGTGTTTTCAAATGCTCGAGAATATTCTTGAAGTTACGTTTATCAACTTCCAATCCACCAGTGTCACCCATACCTGGTGTATCGATGATTCGAATAGTTTTCCCTCTAAATTGAAAGTCATAATTTTTCGCAGATTGTGTCACAGAATGTCCATCATCATTGTGATACTCATTTGGATCCGAGTCTGCGTCTTGACAAACTAGTTCTTCATATGTTTTCGGATGAATTAAAGTGATTTTCGATGGGATGACTTTGACAAATTTTCCCGAGTCAGCCTGGTCAAAGGAGGAGTACTGCAAATAGTTTGCTAGTGCATTGATTGTGGTCGATTTACCGGCGCCGCTTTCACCAAATAGCAATATGTTGTAAATTGAATTGGACGCCATTTTCCTAAAATAAAAATAAATACATGAAAATCTGCAAATTACTTTTTGGCTAATCTTTTGGGTAAATAACAATGAATCAATGAGCAACATTTGTCAGCCCACTGTTGCATGTTTGTACACTTTCATACGTAAGCTCTCCTTTGCATTACTTATCAGTGGTATCAGTTGGTTACCTTAGAACAGGTACAAGTAATCTACGATCAAATGCATTTAGACCTCAATGATTGTGTCAAGACAGACATGACAAAATGTAATAATCATACAACAACAAGTCGTTGTAGTCGTTCTATTGAAACAAATCTCAACCTGCAGTCTAATAAGATCCTAGATGATTGAAATATGTCTTAAATTTGTTGTGTGTCAAGTGAATTCTGTGTGAGTATTTTTTGTTTGTTTCTGCAACATCGTTTAAATAAGCGTTCGTTCAACAGTGCTACTAATTTTCTACTTCAATAAATTAATTAATAATCACTGTGTTTAAAATTTTACCGCATAAGCCCTCAGAATGACTAAAGAAAACCACGGATCACAAAAATTGAATGAACTTTCAACATTTATCAAAATTCCCGAGTACAATGTGCTGATGTTCGGCGAAAATGGTGTTGGTAAATCAACCACAATCAATTCATGGGCCAACTATATGCGATACAAAACATTCGATGAAGCAAAATATGGCAAACTTGAATTACTGATTCCTGTTAAGTTCAGACTTCCAGACCCGGTGACCAAAGAGCCGATTGATATCGAATGCGGTTTGAATGATGACAATGACGATGCAAAAAATGAGGCATTCAATGAGGAAGGCTCTTCGGTTACTCAAATGCCGTCAGCGTACACTTTCAAGTTCAAGGACAAAGTACTACGCATCATTGACACACCAGGCATTGGCGATACGCGTGGTGGTACTGTTGATCGTGAAAAAATGGACAATATTTTTGAATATCTCAACAATTACAAAGAGTTGCACGCAATTGTGATTCTATTCAAGGCAAATCAGACTCGAAGTACCCCATGTTTTTGTTACTGCATCACTGAGCTGCTTAATAATCTCCACAAAGATGCTATCAAAAATTTAATATTTTGTTTCACTTTTAGTCAAAATACACAATTCCGTGTCGGTGAGGGCTATCACACGGTAAAGGCTTTTCTCGAAAGTGATCTGCCAGAAATAGATTTTGTGCTGAAGTCGGGGGAGAATTGATTCTTTATCGACAATATTTCGTTTCGCTTTTTGGCCGCGCTCAAGCAGGACTATCCCTTTAACACAATTCAAGAGCAATGCTATCGACTGACCTGGGACAAATCGGTTGATCAAAGCAACAAAATGTGGGACAAAATTATACGAGAATACAAACCGCACAATTTGAAAGACACAATCTCAATGAACAATGTTCGCAAATTTATACTTCAAATTGCAGAACCACTTGTGCGATTACAGTGCACGATTGAGGACAATATTGATTACATTTGTGCACAAAAAGAGTTGCTTCAAAGGGAGACAAGTACCAATGCTGACTTGGAACAGAAACTAAACATTGAAGTGGATAGTCTTGAGTCTGAACTATTGGAACAACCGAAAACAATTTGCACCGATGCCAAGTGCATTGAGCTAATCGATCACGGCAAGGGGAATGTACAAATTCATTACAAAACCATATGCCACCCGCACTGTTCGCTACTTGTTGTGAGCACAACACCGGGTAATTTACAACAAAGCTTGCTTTTACATCTTGTCAACGAATTAATAAATGTTATTTGATAATATTTTAGGGCATCCATTATTGAGAAACTGTTCAGCGATGAGCTACACTGGTCTGTGCAGAATATGTGGCTGCAGATGGGATAAGCATCAGCACATAAAGTTGCTTTTAAAAAAAGTGAAAATTGTAGCATTCGACGAAAACGCCAAAAAACAGATCAAGTCGGCTAAAACGGCCATTGATGGCATAAAAACTGCAATCCAGGTTTTTGACGATAGAATTAGAGCATACAAGGCAGAGTATGAGGTGATTCAGGAAATTTGCTCAAAGTTTGCTTACATTTTGATGAAAAATTTAACAATAAATGTAATTTTATTGTATTTTGATGCCAAAATATATTGAATTCTATTTTTTAAAAGCTATTTTATCGATTCTGCGAACCATATCTCGACCTGATGATGGACGAAGAAAATGCTAAAATTCAATCAAACTCAAACCACCCAAAAGACAGGTTGACATTATTGAAAAATATGAAAAAACCACATCAAGTCAATGTGAAAATGATAAATGAGGCAATCAAAGCTCTCCATCTGAGTTGGATTAATTTGGAAGACATTTACGAATACAAGTTGACCTTGCTCAAACTGAAGCTTACCGGCAATCAGTTGAAACAAATGCTCGAAACGGCATCCTTGAGCAGAGAAAAACTTAAGAAACGGATACCTGAAAAAATAATTGATTTTACCAGCATATGTTTTTCTACAGTTATTTCTTCGTCTAATAGCGGCCACCTAAGCAATAATAGTAAGTAAAAATAAAATAAAAATTTCATGAATTTTTAAAATCTCATTATCTAAGATTCCAAAATAACCGAAGAAATCAATTATGTTGAAAAGTTGATAACAAACCAAGTCAATATCATATCAATTGTGAGGATACATTCTTGTTTTTATGACACATATTTGCTCTAATAATAATTTCAAATTTCTTAAATAGATTGAACAACTTAAAGTAGAGTTTAAAGAAATTTCTATGGATGAAAAAAGCCAGACGCCCATCACAAATATGATTTATCATCTCGAGAATGCTCGCAATGTTATACTGAATTCAAACTCACAAGCTACGTTTGGTGATGTGACCATGACTGAGAAAGCAATTCAAGACAACTGTACTGATGATGTTAAATCATTGATGGCAACAATCAAGGAAGTGAAGAAGCTTTGTACGGAATTTAGTTCAACTCTTGACATTGGGAAAATTGAAAAAACTGTCGTCTCATTGAAATCGGCTGTTGTTGCTTTTGAAACAATTCAAGATAATACAAATTTTGCTACAGCGACAGAATTTTCTGATACTCATTCAGAAGTTGTTGTCGAAAACTCAATTGCTACTAGACCCAATAATGAAGAGTCAATTGATTCACTGTTCAAGTTGGGAGGAATAATTGTGATTGTACTTGTAATTGGACTCAGTATTCTCTGGAATTACCAATCACTTGGTGCACTATGAATTGAAAAAAAAACTCCAAACCCGATTTGAAAAATTGCATAATCAACTTATTAGCCAAATTCTTGATACAGTTGACACCAATTATCCAAATACAATAAACCATTTCATATATTTTCGAAAGCGTATGTAATATACAATTTTCATAATTATTTTTGAAGTTTGTTTGTGAAGTGTTTTGCATTTTTAGTTCAAACAATTTCTTTGTACATTTTTGTTTAAATTAAACGGATTTTCAATAAAAAAAACTCTGACAAATTTTCCTGTGTCAGTCTGGTCAAAGGAGTACTGCAAATAGTTTGGGAGTGCATTGATTGTGGTCGATTTACCAGCGCCACTTTTAAGGATGATCAATATGCTGTATATTAATTTAATTTGACGTCACTTCCTGGAGGAGGAATAGGTGAAAATCTAAACGAAATTACTTTTTTAGTTAGTTTAATCTTTTAATTAAAATGTGAGTCATTTAGTTTGCTTGCCAGCAACTGTGTTCATGTTTATGTTACGCTCTCATAAGTAAACCCTCCTTCTCATAGACGTGTGTCACTTATCAGTAGTATCATTTGGTTACAGAACAGGTACAGGTGGCAAAATGTAAATGCCAACAATTCTAATCTCCAAAGCATTGAGGCGCAATGATTGATTTATGATATGAGCATCGACAACGGGTGTCTTTTGGATTTGAGTCAATCTGTCAATCTTTCAGTGCGTAACAGTGACTTTTTTGTTATCAATAAACTTATTCTGTCTATTCTAGTAAAAGTTTAAGCACTTGAAATGGAAAACAAAACTAGAAACTCAAATGAGCACATATACTGGAGAACAAAGGGTATATCAAATGAATCTTGTAGACTGCACGATAAAGCTACCGACCGGACCAAACAAACGCTTCCACCGGAAATTAAATCTACTAAAACAATCAATCAAAATGTGCGGCAGAAAACCCAGAATATCACAGCCCACGTTAAAGTTGACGTCCAGAAAACCAACAATATTAGACAACCAGAATCATTTTCAGACATAACTGAACACGCCAATCCTTCTGCTAATGAAAATCCGATTCAAAGTGGATCAAATACAGCTATTTCCAACAACACAACACAATGAAGTTGAATTCATATTTGATCCGAAGCCCGATCAGGATGAGCCAATTGGCTAATTACATTTGACATGAATGGTCTTTGTGATTGGGTTTGTAATCGAATTCATTATTTTTCAAAACAAACTTTAGAACTCTAGTGCATCAACTTTAGTGCACAGTAAATCAAATTAGGTCAAAGTTTTTATCAACATATTAAATATTTAATTGAAGAAAAATTTTAATGTTAAAACAATGTCGAAAGTTATTAGCTAAGTAGCAATATTAAATGTTTATTTCTATTATACATAGTAAAATTTTGGCGATCTTAATTATATTTTAGTTGTGCTTTCTCTCGCTTTAATAACTTGCGCGACTTTAATTTCAATTTCCTTAAGTTGTATAACATTTAGTGTTAAGTCGATGATAAATTTTTCAAAATTGAATCGAATTGAATCAAGTCTTAGTGTTTTGAAATTTCAATGCTTTTCTATCGGTTTTTTTATACAAGTAAAATAGTGCATTTGCGCTAATTTACTATTGTCAAACCCATTAGGACAATGAACGTGCATATGCGACATCTTACGACAAAATATGAAAAATGTTACATTATGGATAGTTGCTGTTGTATTTTGGCAGTGATAAGAATTGACAACGCCCTGAGATCTCACAATGCATTGTGCCTTAAGAGACATGACAAACTGTAAAAAACATAATAAAACATCATTTGATGTCGCAGTTGGGGATAATATTGAAAATCCTTGAATCAAATCAAATACATGTTCCAGAATCTAATAAATTTGATGTGATTATTCTTTATGTCAACTTTCACATTACTTGATAATAATGAAAACTATCAGTATTCTATTATTCGGCGATTCGGGTGAATCTGAAACGGGAAAATCAACTACGATAAATGCTTTGGCGAATTATTTGCACTATCCCAGTTTTGAAGCCGCTGAAGAGGGACAATTTGTCAATGTAATTCCATCGCAGTTTGATCCGGTAACTAATGACGATTTGATAATTGAAGATGAAAAAGTCTATGAAAATGATAATTCGGTGACACAATCACCCAAGAATTATGAATTTCAATATCAAGACAAGTGCATTCGAATTATCGATGCATCGAGAATAGACCTCACTAGTGGCTTGGAAGTGTACAAACAAAATTTCAAGAATATTCTTGAATATTTGAAAACGATTGGAGAATTGCATGCAATTTGCTTTCAGATCAAATCGATTTCTACAATTGAAACTGCAATTTTTGAGTACAGCCTTTCGGAAATGTTTGTCCATCTGCCACGGAGTGCATCCAAAAATATTATGTTTTGCTTCACGTTTAATTGTAACTCATTCTACGGTACTGGAGGTGGCTATGAGAAGTTAAAAGATTTCTTGAACGAAAACAAATTCGGGTTTGAAAAAATCAATTTACAAATTGGTGAAAATTGTTTTTTTACTGGCAATAATTCTTTTCAAAGTTTTCTCGAAAGAAAGAATAATAATGAAAAATCCAACGAAACCCAGCGAAAGTACTACAAAGCAGATTGGGAAAAGTTGGCTCAACAATCTTTAAACTTGATTAACCGAATTGTTGATCTTGAACCGATTAAAGTGGACAAGATTTTTGCTTTGAAGGAATGTCGTAGGCTAGTGAATTATTTGATAAATCCGATTCAAAATTTAATGTTGAAAATTGAAGAACAAACTAATGAAAACAATTTTGACCAAAAAGATGCATTGGTAAAAGAATTGGAGTTTATCCGTGGATGCACACGAAAATTGATTGAATTTCTGGAAATTAACTTAAATACTGTGAGTATTCAATAGAATAAATCAATAAATTTAATATTATTAATATTAATTAATATAATAATTTTTATAGAATTGCCAAAATGTAATCGAACCGTACTTGAGTTTGTACGAAAATGACAAAACGAAAACATCGAATGCCGATTCTTTGTCAATGAAGATTGCAAAAATTATTATTCGTATCCGAAAAGCATCTCATAAAATTGTCGATGTAAACTTTTTTGATGCAATTAAACAAAAGCTTATCGAGTCAATTTATTGGGAAAATCAAATTCGAGAAATGTTGAAAAATGAAGAACAAATTGAAGAAGAAAATTTGCATCTTGTTTCAAAAGTTGAGGATGAGATATCTCAATTAAACAGGCCAACTAAGCCATTTGAAATGTCGGTGAATATTGAAAGCCCAACAAATATTACTGAATATATGCGTGACAGATTGAACAATCAGACTTGTCAAATGCGTCCCCCAGAAATTCGCCCCACTCAAACAAACAATAGAAACTTGTCGAATCAAACCCAAAATAACACAGTCCACGCTACTATTGATAGCAATTTCAACCAAGTTGAACTATTTTTAGACAATTCTGCTGCTGATGAACATCTGATTCAGACTGATCCAAATTCCTTTAATTCCAACAACACAGGTCAATGTAATTGAGTTCATATTAAGCCCGATCTGGATAAGTCAATAATCGTGATTGCATTTTTAATCATATTTATAATTTTTCAAAATAAACCAGAGAACTTACACTGAAATCAAACTAACAAGCTAACTCAGTTTGAAATAAAATGTATTTGACGTAACTATCACAAATTAACAATTAAATTTAAACATAATAATATTTTATAATTCAATTTAGTGTTAAATGTTCAAATTCAATTATACTCCGTATGTCGCCCATCTTAATTCCATTTAAGTTGAGCTTTCTCTTGTATTTTCTCAATAATAGCTTGAATGTCAAATTTGGTGAGACAATACTTGCGCTGCTTGTACCACATTGAAGTCGATTCAGACGATCCACGAATAAAGAGAACACCACCGACTGTCTTTTTCGATCTAATTGACAGGAAGCAAGGAATGATCTCAAGATCTTCACGGTTTCGAAAAATTTTAATAACCGAAAAGTAGCTATCATTCTCTTCTTTGTCATCAAGACGAAAGATGAGATGTCCCGGATGTTCTACCTGACTAAGGTTACCGGCTGTTCGCGAGGTTTCGGTAACTACTTGGATCATTTTCTGGTACTGTGGAATGTACAGATTGTTGTTTGGTAGAAGATTCTTCAGCTCCCGAACCACTCCCTCCACAGATGTGGTACTGATGGTCCTCTGCCTATCGTAGGGATCACCTCCTCCAAGTTTCTTTCCTAAAGCATCACAATAAAAGCGATAGTTCTCTTCTGGGTTATTAGAGTTGGCATTGATGTCCAGGTGACTAAAGACATAGCGCACTATCGACTGCAGTTCTGAACCAAAGAGCAAATCTGTTGAATTGCAGTTCACATAAACAGTGTCTGAATTATTTAGAGGCTGTTTTTAATATAAAACAAATTTTAGATGATGACATAAAAATATTGTATACAAACTTGAAGCGAATTCATTTTGATGTAGCCCTTTCTCGTAGACCTACTTTGAGCACTATTGGGTTTGATTATGAGACAAAGGTTTATGAGCGCAATTTGACAAATTTTTGCGAAGAAAAGTTTGAGAGGTATCACATAACCATCAACCTCGATCTTATATCAGGAAAACGTCTCGGACCTTCACCCAAATTCACATTTGCTAGCAAAACGTAGTAAAGTCGTTATACCTGGTTGTTTTTCCACACTTCACTTTCTTAGTACACCATTTAGCAATCTTAGTGAGAATCAAGCCAAGTGACACTGTTTTGTTTGTATGTTTGTTGATTGATAAAACCTATCATCATCACTATGGTAAAGGTGAATGCAAACATTTGGCATATTTGCAATCGTTCATGTCAACATTGCACTAACATTTAATCTTACTTTTCCGTTTGCATTTGTTTCAAATGGCAAAATGGCAAAATGGCAAATTGGCAAAATGGCAAATTGGCAAAATGGCAAAATGGCAAAATGGCAAATTGGCAAAATGGCAAAATGGCAAATTGGCGGATGTTTGACATAGAATTCATGTAAGCAGGCGGTACACAATTTTTATTTAATATTAATGGGTTAATTGTTAGCATGCAAATCCGTGCTCTCATCAACCAAACAAACATTATTCCTCACATTCTCAAACTTGACATTGTCCATCACCTTTGTAAAGTAATCGGCAATGTTGTTTGCAGACGATTTATAGTTGAATTTGATTCGATTCGTGTCAATCAAGTGCTTCAGTGCTTCATTGAATGGACTCAGTGATGGCGAATCGTGCATGTTTGTGTTGTCCACATAGATAGTGCACGGTCGACAGTCAAACGATACTCCCAATTCGTTCATCAATCGTTGCATGGTGATCAGTTCGGCTATTTCACTCAACACTCCGAGACATTCGATTCTCACTGTCTGGCTGCTGTTAACATTTTGATGTTCACTGATCCATGCAATTGGACACTTTCCATAAAGGAGGAAGTAACCTGTTTGGGATTTGTGAACTTTGGAGTTTGATTTTGCATTATTCAAATTAGAAGACTTTGTTTGATTTTTGTTTCTTGATTTTGTTGCTGTTTTACTATTTGAAGATTGTGATGCATTTCGATTTCTATTATCAGTTTGCCGTTGTTCACTTGACAGTTTGTTCGTTAATCCTGAACCGTCCGTAAAACCAGTAAAGACACCTTCAATTTCAAATAACAATTTACTATTTTTCGTAAACAACAAATAACGACCAATTTGACATGCAAGTTCCCAAAGTTTCTCAGACGGATAATTCGTAAAGTTCTTTAATAATGCAACTGAAGCACAAATGTCAGGACGAGTTTTGATGGCTATATCGTGCAATTGCTGTAAAAATTCACAAAGTTTTTCAGGATTTTCAATAATGTCCGTAAACTTATCAAGGTTCAAAATATCATTTGAGTACGCAATTGGCTTTTTAGCGGAAATATTTTGCAAATTAATTCCATACTGAACAAGATTTTCAATCAAATCAATTTGATGCAAAAGAAAACGATTCTTCTCAAACTTGATTTGAATTCCCATAAATTGTGTCACGTTTGGCGTGCATTCATGAATCAATTCCGAGTAATTTTGACAAAAATTATCAATCAAATTTTGTTGATTCGAAAATATTAATGCTTCGGAGTCATTTTCAGCGGAAAATAAGACATAGTACATCTGTAGCTGAACATTTGTGCTCACAAATAGATTTTCGTCTACTTTCGATTGTTTCAATTGTGGACTTTTTGTCAATAGCGGATTGATCAGGGCTTTCTTCTCATGAAAATTAATTTTCGAAACTATCCATTGATTCTTCAAAGTCACCGTCAGTAGAAGCTTTAATGTATTAACCGAATTTCTTTTCCGCAATTGACATGAGATAAAATAATCCAACTGAATCAGCGATCTCTCAGTTCGATCACCTTTGAGGTATTTCTCGTTCAAGTAAATGTGATCAAGATCAAATACATTTTGAAGCAATCCATTCAAGCATTCGGCAATGATTTGCCTTTCATTCAAATTTTTGATATTCTGATTTCCAAATGTAACATTACGATAGTAACATTGATCAGAGTTGATTAGATCAAAGCTACCTTTGGTGCCCATGTCCACAACAACCAATGGCTTCTGTCCGTTTTCTTTTCTTTTTCCAAGCAATCTGTTCACAAGCTCAATCGTACACGCCAAATGAATGTCATTGAATTTGTTTGCTGAGAGATTTTGGTTGAGAAATAGAAAACCATTTTGTTTCACTAATTTTGCACAATAATCGTAAATGTGGTCTTCGAAAATAGGCATTGTAAATTTTGTATTAATTTCATCCAAAAGGAAATGAAACTCTCTGAATGAATTGGGCAGTGTATCGATTAGTTCACCATTTAAAGTCGAACTGTGGTATTTATCGATTTCCCGAGAACCAATTAGAATTCCTTTTAGATTTTCCAGAGAAAATTCACAATTTTCCCTGATAAACATTCGAATATCGCGATTCCATTCTGCAAATTTGTATTCGGATATGTATTGCATCCATTTATGGGTTCCAGTGCATTTTTCATTGGAAAAATAGTCCAAAATTTGATTCCAAATTAATTCGTAGTTATCTAAAGATAAAATATACACAAATTAGTTTACTAAAGTCAAATTTTGTTTTGACTTAACAACTAGACTAATCAAAAGCATTCTAAATTATTACCTTGATTAAATTTATAATTATCAAATAGAAACAATTTAAAATTTTCATCCTCAAGTGCTTTATAGATTTCTGGATAGAAAAAATTTTCAACTTTATGCAATGACCTTTGGAATGTTTTGTCGAGGGCAATTTCATCTACAATTGCGAAATAATCGTCGGCGATTGAAAAAATTTTGTTTGGCTTTTGTTCCAATTCATTATGATTGGCAGAATTTTCTAAATTTTAAAATATGTTTAAATTTATTTTTAAATTATAAAATATTAAATTGTATTTACCAACATGTTTTTCAATCATTTCCCAGTCAGGAATTTCATCGGCTTCTACACTCACGTACAGTCGATCAATTTGATAGATATTTTGATTGTGCAGGTCAAAAAGTGCCATATAGAGATGAGCGTCATTGCTGGTGACAAACTTCGAAACGAATCGGCAACCAGAATGATCTATTTTGAACGCTTGATCGGTCTGACAGTGATTTGTGCTCACCGAAGACTTGTCGGCTTTACGCAAGTGCATGAATAGGGCCACATCGTGAATGTCTTCCACGTGAATGTGCATTGACTGTCGCATGTCGAGTATTGCCACTTTGTGACTTGTTATTGCTTTGACCTTGTGCAGCAATTTGTTGATAAGCCGAATTGAAAAGACAATATTTGCCCAGTCTTGAGCATTGTTTGAGAGGCACACGTTGATAAAGAGTACATATTGTTTAGAATAGCGACAGAAGTAGTCGGTCACTGGTTGCTCAGCCAATCTCGGTGACATTCTCTCCAAAACCCTGATGAAACGTTGCACTTCTTTGGGTACATCGTCACAACGATGGTAAACTCCATCTTCGGCCACAAGTGGCAATCGTAAACTGTAATTATCGATTCCACTCGAACCAAGAAAAATCATGCGAAGATTAGCCAAATCAAAGTGAGCATAGTTTCGTGCAACAAATTCATCAATGCTTCCAGTCCAGCGATCAAATTGTGCTTTATCGATTATCATGAATTTGTTTGCATTTGTACAACGAACCTTAAACTTGTGGTGACCGTTAAATTCTTGGCCAATTTTGCTGACAATGTCATCGAAAACTCTCATGGCTATGTCTTGAGCAAACAAAAAACAGCGCTACAAAGTAAGCGCTCAGGAATGAAGCGCCAACAAACAGTATACTCTTCTATACCTCTTGACAACAGTACGTTATGTGCAAATAAAGTGCAAAGATAAAATGCTACTTATCTGGTCTCTCTACTTACTTAAACGTACGTAAACTTAGCACATGACTTGATTGATTGTAATTAACCGGAATTTGAATTTTGTTGTCATGCAGATTTATGTAACAATTTTATTAATTCATGAAAAAAAAAACGTTTAAAAACATTCTTAAGATCACTCAAAAACATGCACAAATCCAAATAAAAAATCCTCGTATACATTTTGCAGCAAAATGCATACATTTACTACAGCAATCACATCGCGGGTTTCGTGACCTTACAATTAAGCTTTGAGAATCAGTTTTTGTTGAATTGTTGATAAAAATTTGGTTTAAATTTTTTTCTTCATAAAAATGTTGACGTTTGAGTTTCTTTATGATGTGAATTTGTTGAACTGATTGTGGCCTTACTTTCAGTGCGATTCAACATCGATTGACCCTTTTCATTGTCGACATTATTTTCAGATTTATAATTCGGGTTTTGTGATGTGTTAATTTGATTATGCATTTCTACGATTGAATTGGAATTAATTGGTTTTGTTTCAGTTTTAACAGGCTCATACTCGGCTCTTTTACTTGTACTTTCTGTTGGTATTAATTTTTTGCAATCTTCATCCTCAAACTCAGGCTCATACGAAATGATCATATTTCCGTAGTCATTGGTTGAAGGCACAAATTCTGCACTATCTATTGGTGGTATGACATTTTGTTTTGGTTCTTGAATTGATTGCTCAATTGAAGCAACAGATTTGTTACGTTCAGTTCTGACTGAAAATGGCTCTGCTTGATTGAAATCGATGTCAACGGTAACATGTGCTGTGGTAATTTTGGTTTGATTCGACACATTTCGATTGATTGTTTGAGTCGGGGGAATTTCTTGTGAATTGTTTTGCTTGTTGTATTGTTTAATATTTGGACTGAACGATTGAACTTTTTGAGTCAAATCTGTTTGTGGTGCAACCAAATGCAGTTTAGAATCAATTTTAGGAACGTTATCCTGATTCGAAACACCAGACAGGTTTCTTGGTACAACTCGTTTTTCAATGCCCAAAATTTCACGAATTTGATTTCCTGAATAGCTTAAATCGACAAGTTTTTGTTTGATTGTCTTAAAATAGTCAACATCAAAAATTTCAGGCGATTCTTTCCATATACGAGCAATAATGTTGATTATTTTCGACATTGAATCTGCTGAAATGCGTGTATTTGACAATTTAACACGTTTAAATGGATTCTGTGAAGCTAATGACAATTTTGATGTCTCCGATCCATCCTCTTCATACAAACTCAGATATGG
Source organism: Rhizoglyphus robini (assembly GCA_023373905.1). NCBI lineage: Eukaryota > Metazoa > Arthropoda > Arachnida > Sarcoptiformes > Acaridae > Rhizoglyphus > Rhizoglyphus robini. Next base: position 108,296 of record JAKIJQ010000034.1, on the reverse strand, counting down.
TTCAATCAAATTGTGACAATTCTGTAACAAAAATGCAAAAAATATTTAATTGCATATTTATTTTCTAATTAAATAATAATACTCACAGTGTTTAAGTTGATTATCAAAAATTTAATCAAATCTCGCAAGTATTTTTGAACCAATTTCAATTCTTTTATAAAAGAGTGAGCTTCGTTGTAATTTTCATTAAAATTGTTGTTGTTGTTTCCACCAAAATATAGTTTGGTTCTTTTCAATCGTTCGTCATCTGTTTGTTCGTGGATTTTAGTTTTTAAATTTTGAATTGGATTTATCAACTCGCTGACCAACTTTTGACAATCCTTCAAAGCAAAAATTGTGTCAACTTGGAACGGCACAAAATCAACAATGCGGCTTATCATGTTAGGTGGTTAGGTGGTTAGGGATTTGGTTTGGGTCGGTTAGGGCGTTAGGTGGTTAGGTAGATGTGGGCGTCGTTTTGGTTTGGGTTAACATAGATTAATCGCTCAGCTCGACTACTCCCCATAATGTCAATTTTGGGGACATTATTGAAGCTAATGCAGTTTATGCTTCAAATATTGCTCCCCCAGGGTCCACTAGTTATCACTATTTCTTGGTGAATTTGAAAGAGGTTTCTTGTCCATTTTTGTTCATAATTTGATATCAAATCATAGTAACGTTAATAATTCCATCAAAATTATATGAAGCCACAGTGAGTAGCATTTGTCAACAACACTTATTACTAATAATACTACTACGGTTATGTTACTGTTATAAAAAAAATATATTTTTTGTCGTTAGATGTCGCATACTGTGCAAATGTGACATATTGTAATGTGTTTGCCAAAAGTAAATAATTTCAGACTTGTTCTCATGTCTGTTGGGTTTGTCATAAAGATTTGCCACACAACACTCACACTGAACATTGTTCAATCATGAAACTAACCACAGAGAGCAACCAAGTATTATTTCAAATAATTTATTTGATATAAGGCGTATTTTTTAAATAGTCGGATCGATTCAATTCTTATTTATTGCACGATTCATAGAATCATGCGGGCCGTTTATTTTAAGTAAAGTGTTTGAACAAGAGTGTTTAAAATGAGTGAGTAAGCACTAGACGACCAACTAAACAGCCTCGAGTGTGAGCCCGGACTGGATAGGTACAAGTCAATGCACCAAAGTGTTTAAAGTGTGTGTTTAAATTGAGTGTTTAAGATTAGTGAATTAAAGTGTTTAAAATTAGTGTTTGAAATTAGTGTTTGAATTGAGAGTAAAATATGTTGATAATCGCTTCAATTCATGATTTTCGAATTTGATTTTATAACAATTTTACAATTCAGACTGCTCGGGGGTCGGCCAAGACCACCAGAAATGGTGGTTGCGTACTTCGATAATGAATGAATGAATGAACAATTTTACAATAATTAAAAATTAAAATTCAAAAACAACATCACACTGTTTGAACTCTCTCGATTCCTTTTCTTGATAATCATTGAAACTTTTCAGCACCTTGTCCAGTGGTTTGATTTCAGTCAACTTTTCACAATACGCAGAAACGAATTCAAATTTGACATCATTTGAACTTTTAGCAGAAGCTCTGTCCGCAATGTCCTGAACGCGTTTTATATGACAATTTTTCATTTGCATCAATATATTCTTAACCGCTTCCGATTTATTCTCTGAATACTTAAGTCTCGTCAATTCCGCTTCAATTAGTTTGTCCAAAATGGGTTCGATAAACTTTTAGAGGACTGAAAATGAAAAGCGATTTACATTAACTCGTTTATTGATTTATAGTGCACGTACCGTATTCGAATGTTTCTGTGCGAGAAAGGCAAGTTTAGCAGAAATAATTTCGAGTACCTTAAGTCGGGATTGATACAGCTTTACACGCTTTTCTAGTAATTCAATAGCTTTTCCTGCCGAGGCATTTGTGCCAAACACATTTTGATTTAATATTGGACCTTTCGGATGTGTATATTGTGCAGTCAGGTGCATGTGCTTCCTCCAATCACAACCACATTTGGTGCACGAACCATTCTCACTCATTTTTGAACAATTCTTTAGTTGGGTTGAGCCTATTTGGAAAATATTAAACATTTATTAATTTGAAAATTAGTTAGAAGAAAGGGACAAACCGATAATGCCATTGGGTGTCACAATTTCTTCGCATAAATTATGACAACCTTGATCTGCTGAATTGCGGTCAGTGAATTTGACGCATCGACTTTCGGTGCACACAGTCTTGGGAGATTGTAATGTCACCCAGTCTAAATCGACAATATTCACCTGAATGAAAATCGATTTGCTTGATTTGGATTTTTGAAGTAATAATTTCAACGTTTCAATATGCATTTCAATTTCCGGTATGTTAATGTGACAATTTCGCTGTATCAACACCAACGGTTCTGCCAGTAGCATCAACAGTTTCTGTGTATAATTCAACAGTCTAGTTTGTTCAATGTCGTGTGGGGCCAACTTCATCACGCGATCAATCATCAAATTGGTATTTTTCGATGACATGGTCCAACTGTCTTGACACTTTTCTTCTTCTTCTTTGTCAAACTCAAATCCACTCTTCTTGGCCACCAAGTACCGATAGGCTTCGTTGTCGATGTAGAAACAGTTCATTTCGGGATTCAGGCAAAGTCCAGTTTCGCGCAATTCCTTCTGTAAGAATGACTTTAATATTAAATAGCCGTCACCTGCACCAAAATTTGTGTTTCTGGCAAAGGTGAAACAGAAGAAAATGTTTTTGCACACACTTCGGTGCAGATTGGCCAATAGCTCAGTGATGCAGTACCGAAAAGTGGCCGTCTTTCTGGTTTCATTTGACTGAATCAAAATACAAATTCCGTGCAAATTTTTGAAGTTATTGATGAAATTTATAATTTGATCAAAATTTTTCCCTATCCACTTCCACGCCTCTCGTATCACCCATCCCAGGAGTGTCAATGATACGAACATTGATTTCGCCACTCTTGAACAGATAGCCCACTGGTGACTGTGTGCAAGAGTCTCCCCCTTTGCCATGACTCTCGTTGGCATCACTGCCCGACTGAATGACAACGGACTTTTCAGTCATGGGATCAAATAGAGAAAATTGTGTTGGAATCAACTGGATAAAATCGTGTGTTTTTGCCTCCTCAAAACTGGCATACTTCATGTAGTTGGCAAAGGCGTTGATTGTGGTCGACTTGCCTGCCCCAGTTTCGCCAAGCAACAAAATATTGTACTCTTTTGTTTTGCTACTACAACTAATAACATTGGAATGCAGATTGGTATTAGAATTTAAATTGGAATTGAAATCGGCTTTGGGTTTTAAATTGGAATTGGAATGGGAATTGAAATCGGATTTGGGTTTAGGTTTTGAATTGGAATTGGGATAAGAATTGAAATCGGAATTGAAATCGGATTTGGGTTTTAAATTGGAATTGGGATAGGAATTGAAATCAGAATTGAAATCAGCTTTGGGTTTTAAATTGGAATTAGAATTGGAATGGGAATTGAAATCGGAATTGAAATCAGAATTGAAATCGGAATTGAAATCGGGTTTGGATTTAGCTTTTGAATTGGAATTGGGATAGGAATTGAAATCGGAATTGAAATCTGAATTGAAATCAGAATTGAAATCGGAATTGAAATTGGGTTTGGATTTAGCTTTTGAATTGGAATTGGGATAGGAATTGAAATCGGAATTGAAATCTGAATTGAAATCAGAATTGAAATCGGAATTGAAATTGGGTTTGGATTTAGCTTTTGAATTGGAATTGGGATAGGAATTGAAATCGGAATTGAAATCGGAATTGAAATCAGAATTGAAATCGGAATTAAAATCGGGTTTGGATTTAGGTTTTGAATTGAAATCTGAATTGAAATCGGAATTAAAATCGGGTTTGGATTTAGGTTTTGAATTGAAATCGGAATTTGCATAAACACCATCAAATTCATCTCTAAAATTTTCCTTGACCTCTTGACATTGAAAAGCTACTGAACCATCAATCTCATCTTGCGAATTTACAATTTCAAAAGTATCACCATTTTCTGTTTCAGCAATTGATACATGCTCCCCAATTTTTTGACGATTATTTTCAACAATTTCAACTGTGGAAATCAGTCTAGTCTCATACGCTGACTTGAATCTCTTTCCGTTGTTATATTTGCAGATAACTTCAAACTTTACTACAGGATTAAAAACAATTTCGTCTGGTACATCTTCAATGTTAAGTTTGACAGTAAATTCGGGTTTTATTGGCTTTTTGCGGATTGACACCTCCATTTTGAGCGTCTTGTTGCTGTTGGACAATTGTTTGAGAATTGTATATCTTTAATAAGTCTGCAGAAAACTTATTTTTTTCTTTTAGCTCTTTGACATCCGAATTCGATTCAGTAACATCCTTGTTATTTTTTGAAGGTGACACCGATGGGTGCATGTTTGTGTTGATTTTTGTTGGTGACGATTTTCCTTCTTGATTGCCACTTTTTTTACTACTCCACAATTTATTCATGGTTGAGCAAACAATTGTGAACAAGTAATACAGAATAAGAAAATCAGTAAATTCAAGCGGATAATCGTGCATCAAAATAAATAAATGAAAAATGAGCACAATCAAAAAATTAAACCATTATGCGATATATAACTTTGAGGGAGAGAGAAAGACAGTTGTGCGCACTGCTGCACTGTGTTGCAACCTCTCACGGTCTTACAATCAGGGACACCATCTATCATAGCCATACGTCTTATCATGCGTCTGAGCAGGCATACAGGCACACCTTGCTTTGCAAAGTCTAAATGAAAATGCCCAAATACCTAATGAACCAATGGCATCTTGGGATGTACAGTCGGAGCGAGAGTACTTCAAAGTAACATGAATTCCCATTTAAAATGTTAATTTTATTTAATTCTAAAATGATACAAAAACACATTATTTAAGACCAATTATTAATACAATCAACAAAGCAAGTAACAAAATCAGAACCGCACCAATCGCATAGTTTCTATTTTCAGAAGTTTGTTCAATTTCACTATTTGGCGAATAAAAGCTGCGATTTAGTTTCAATTTTCTCGTTCGAAAGCGAACACACTGTGTAATGTTCTTCCATGAAGACGTTTCGATAATGTCCTCAAATTTCTCCCCAGTGTGCGTCAGCTGCACCAATTCTGCCTTGTACAGTGAAATGTGCTCGAGCTTGAGTTGTCTTGCGAATGGATCCTTGTTGTATTCTATTTTTGCCTTTTCCAGTATTTCCACACACTGTTGGTGTACCATTTTGTACACCTTTAATTCTTTGTACTTTTGTTGGTTGTTGTTGTTTAGTGCTGCATTGCGTTGGGTCTCCTCATTTATGAGTAGATCAAAATATGGCTCCAAAAATTTGTTGAAAGGCTGTACAACAACAAAATTAAGATACCTTTTCTGATTACCCCTTCGATACTTACAGCATTTGAATTTTTAATAATATTACACGCAAACTTGACACAAATATTACAAATAATTTCATATTCTTTTTCGTACTCTTTCTTGACTTTTGGCAGTGTCTCCAAGTTTGTCCGCACTGTTTTAATATCACCTTTAACCTGTTGAATTTGGTCAACAATATTCTTGACATATTTTGTGGCCATCATTTTGGTTTGTTCCTCTTTAATGTACAAGTGGAATTGCCATTTACAGCCACACTTGGAACACGTTTGTCCACTGTTTAGCACTGTGCAACTCCTCAGTGACGAGTGTTCTTAAAATTTTGTAACAAAATTTTGTATCAATTCGTAATGATTTTTAAAATAGAAATTTATATCGTTTACGAATGATTTACTTACCAACAGTCTTAATAACGGCATTTCCTCGTGCACAATTGCACTCATCGTGACAAATCGATTTGTAGTGTCGAACATTTTCGTAAACAAGAACTTCCGAACACGCAGCCGATGAACAAACTGTACGCAAATGAGGCAGCTCTTCCGAGTCGATGATTTCCACTTGAATTGTCTTCAAATTATCTAAATCTTTTTTCTTTTTCTTCAAATTTTTCAATTTGAATTCTTCACTTTTCTGTTCCCCTACATTTGCGTCAATTAGCGTTTTCAAGTGTAGCAGAGGTTGGGCCATTTCTTCGATAAACTTCTGTCCAATATTTAGCAGCGTTGTACTTGAGAGATCATGCGCCTCTTGGCTCACAATGGTGTCAAACATTTTGTTGCTCTGTTCCACAGATTTGTTCCAACTTTCAGCAAACTTGGAAATGTCCTCCTCATGAAATTTGTAATTTTGCTTTTGTGCCACCAAAAATCGAAACGCTTCATTGTCAATAAAGAAACAATTCCTATGTGGCCTAAGTTTAATATTCAAATGTTTCATTTCTTTATTTAGAAATTTTTGCAATGTATCAAATCCATCTGCGGGCTCGAAGAAAGAACTACGGCTATAAGTGAAGCAAAAAATCAAATTTGCACACGCACTTTTGTGTAGATGCACTAGAAGTTCGGCGAAACAGTACCGAAATAGCTGCACTGTTCGAGTATTGGTGGCTTTGAACAGAATCACAATTCCGTGCAGTTGCTTGTACCGATCAATGTGGGCCAAAATGTTGGTGAGATTTTGCTTGTCAATGGTGCCACCATTAGTGTCGCCCACACCGGGGGGTGTCAATAATACGCAGTACACGATCACTAAACTCAAATTCATACGAGAAGGGCGACTGTGTAACCGAATGTCCTGATGTGGCATTATCATTCAGTTCATCGCCTTCTTCAATTTCATCACCATTTTCAACATTCACATTTGAAACAATCTCAACAGTGCCGCCGTTGTCATCAGGATGTGGCAAATTGAACGCTGTCGGTATGAAGGTCGTGAAATGACCACTTTGTGCTGCATCAAAATTGTCATATTGAAAATAGTTTGCCAATGCATTGATGGTGGTTGACTTTCCCGTGCCAGTTTCGCCCAAAAGAAGAATGTTGAACTCGGGCAGTTTGTTCATGGTTCAAGATATGTATTGGTATATACTTGTTGACTGTCAATTTACAACGAAATCAACGAAAAACAACATCACTTAAAAATCACTGTCTGTATACATTGGTGGTAACGCGTCACGGCATATGACAACAGACGCAATCCATACTTGTACTTGCGCTTGTGCACTTACACTCCGATCAAGTCATATCACAAGAGACTCATCACACATAGCCTTTAGCAACCCGTGCAATATTGTTATTATCAAACATTTTGTCCATTTAAATTCAAATTTGATTCTCTCGATTTTTTAAACAGTATTTATTTAAAACAATATTTGAAAATTTGCATAGTAAAAATACAACTTAAAGTGCAACAATAATTAAATTTTCCAAAATTGACTCCAAAAACCTTCCTTATTATCATTATTATTATTATTATCAGTATTGTTTCTGTTGTTAGCGCTATTAGACGCAGAAGGAACAGTGGTCGGAACTGAAGTACTACTACTACTACTTTCGCTGATAGTTACCGTAAAGTTGGTCAAATCAAGTTCCTTCTCGGGAATCTGCTCAATCTCCTCCTGCTTGCTCCAGGTAGCATTGTCGAGCATCTTTTTCAGGTCACCACCGGTGAGCTCTAGTCTGAGAAGATCATCTTTATACTTATAAATGTCTTCCAACTTGATCATCTCTTGTTCGCCTTTTTCGATTGATTTTCGTAAGATCTCCAGACTTTCTTGGTGCGTTTGTTTCATCTTTTGCAGCGAGATCAGGGTGTCCTTTGGATAGTTGGGATTTGCTCCAATTTTTCTTTCTTCCTCGTCCATTTGAAGATCCAGGTAAGGTTCGATGAATCGATTGAAAGGCTTTGAAAAAAATGATTGATATATAAAGTTAAAGATTGAATTAAATTTTGTTTCAAAAATTTATTTACTGTAGTTGAAAATTTCGTCAGAATATAAGCGAATTTGGTGCAAATTTTCTGAATGACAGCGTATTCACGTTTGTAAGAATTAATTTCCTTTTCAAATGCTAAGATAGCCTTTTTGATTGAATTAATGAACTTGTCAGCTTTCTTGATGTCCTCTTGGATGCTTTCGTCCAACACAAGACGGGGTACTTTTTTGAATATCAAATTAGTGTGCATGTGTTTATCCCAAAAGCATCCACATTCTGTGCAATTTCCATCGTAACCAATGGCTGTACAGCCCTCTAGTGTGGGATGGCCTGGAATGTTTTTAGAAAAAATTATTTTTGTTCAGAGAAAACAAACTTTTAGAGTCATTTTGTGTCTACCTGGTGTATTGACGCCCACATCATCGAGATAGCAATGTTTGTGACATTTGGTTGTGTAACGAACCTGAGTTTTTCCCTGAAAATCGATTACTTCTGAGCATGTTGCACTGGTGCATACTGTTCTCGGATAATTCAGAATCTCAGACACAAGACGGTCCACATTAGTCTGCAAGCACCCCTCCAATTGGGCTTTTGTGGTGGCTTTGTCTTGTAGTAGCTCTTCTTGGGAACGAATTTGAATGATATTATCTTGAATAGTGGATTGCAGTCGCACCAATGGCTCCGCCATTTGGAGTATAAATTTGCGCGCATTGTGCAGCGATATTGTGTCAGCCAATTTGTGTGGTTCATTTTGTGTGATTCGATCCCACATTTGGTTGCTTTGCTCAGACGATTTGTTCCAACTTACCCGATAATTTCTCTCTTGTTTAGTATTGAATGGATAATCTTGCTTTAGTGCAGCCAGAAAGCGAAAAGACTCATTATCGATAAAGAAGCAATTTTCACCCGCATTCAGCTGAAGGTCAACTTCAGGAAGACAGCTACTGAGAAATGACTTAATCGTGTGAAATCCTTCCCCTGGTCGGAAGTCAGTATTTTGGCTGAAAGTAAAGCAAAAAATTAAATTCTTGGTCGCATCTTTGTGCAGTTGTTTCAGAAGCTCCGTGATGCAGTAACGAAAACTCGGTGTACTTCGGGTTTGGGTTGCCTTGAGCAAAATCACGATTGCATGCAGCTCTTTGTAGTTGTGAAGATGCGCCAAAATGTGATCAATATTTTCACGATCCACTTTTCCGCCTCTGGTGTCGCCAATGCCCGGTGTGTCAATGAGGCGCAGTACTCTGTCCTTTGACCGAAAAACGTATGGCAACGGCATTTGAGTGACCGATGCTCCCTCATTATTGAAGGCCTCATTCTTGGAATTGTCTTGGGGATCATCCAGGCCGCATCTAATCACCTTTGGTTCTCCAGTCTCAGGATCTGGCAGTTTGAATTTAGCCGGAATAATCTGTTCAAATTCACCCAATTTTGCTTCTTCGAACGTTTTATATAGCATATAGTTGGCCCATGCATTAATTGTGGTCGATTTTCCCATTCCAGTCTCTCCGAGCAACAAAATGTTGTACTCGGGAATTTTGGCAAACCACGAAAGTTTATTCAAAATTCGGGTTCCGATGCCTTCTTTGCTCATTTTGAGTGATTCTTTTTCAGTCTTTTGACGTGAGACAATTTTCCTTTGCAAGCTGTTTAAAGTTGTCAGCGCCAAACTTGATTATAATTTAAAAATATACACAATCCATTTTCTCTGACAAATAACAATAACTTCGATAGTGCGCATGATTTTGCTTTGTTGCCATTAGGGATGGGATTGATAAAAAAATAACATTGTTTTGTACCAACTCGTTTGATTTAAGGAGTATTAGAAGGCGGTTTGTCACGATATCTCCGTCAGCTGGCTTATTTGTGCTTTTAGCTGGAGCTGCCAAATCCTCAGCATACAGTTGTACGATTGCTTAAATTGAATTGGAACAATCTTAAGTCAAAGTACGTCAAAGTCCAAACAGCTCATTGTCATTGCGAGTTGTCAGAAATAAACACAAATGCAGTCAGTCGAGATCAACAAATGAGAAGTCAAAGTTTTATTGAATTTTTATATTGGAATAGATTTCATAGCATCAGGATTTTAATAAATAAGTTACCAACTCAAAAATATCTAAATCAAAAATTCATATTTCAAAATTCAAATCTAAACAATTTGGTAAACAAATTTATTTTTTATGTCTTTAGTTTAGTTAAGTGAATAAAATCTTCTAATTGGTTAAATCCATTCAATTCGTCATGCAATTTGACGGAAATTGTTTAGGTCATTTGAAGTTCAACTTTCAATTGGGATTAGTAACCACTTTTTAGTGACTCCAATAGAAGATAACGCAAATTCTCCGTCTGGCGCCATTTAGATGTTAGGCGCACTTGTCAATAGATAGTTCACAGTTGTCAGTAAATAATTGTGCACAGACTGTCAATAACAACTTTTTGACAGATACCAAAATGTCATATGATATACTCACAATTCCATCGAACAAACTCACACATACTCAAGTATCAAAGAACAAACAAGATTGTAAAAATATTACAATTTCTCAGACGAGTACTGAAAATAAGGTAAAAGCAAGTACATCCAGGCTTAATAGTGGCAATAATAAAGATTACTCGAGAAGTCGACTCAAGTCCAAACCGATTAATTTCACACTTGAGCGCCCATCAAATGTATTTCCAGTGCTGAAAACGTGTTTTTGGTCACATGTGCATCAACAAACAATATAAAATACAATCTTAGATTTGGGCATAAATCTTGGCGTCATTGTCAAATTGAGACATGAAAGACGTCATTTTATATTGTTATTGTCTAATTGCATTAGGAACAAAAATAAAAGACCGCTTAATTCCGAGAAAAACACTTTTCTCTTATCACACAGACAAACCTTATGATGCCCACTTCATAATAAAAATGTCATTTGATTTGATTTGATGATACAAACACATTAATCCACACAAGTCGACAAGAGATAATTCGGTTCACTGCAATACACTTGACACTTGTGCCTGTTGACAAGTTGACTCGGATCACAAATCAGTTTTTGCATTGTTCTTTTTGGGCATAATAAATTACGTAAGTAGACGTCTGGACGCTATTTCGCACTTTGTGTTGCGTTCATCATGATAAACATGTGAAAATTAATTAACACAACAACACTGTCATTAAGTAATTAATCCCCAAATCCTTCCTTTAGACACTATAAGTCAATGTTTTGACACTATATGACTTTTAAATCTAATATCAATATGTACCCAAAATCAATAAATCAGAACATGCAGTTTATTATTTATTAATTATAATTATAACATTTATTAAAATATTCAAAAATTAATTTTGAAAGAAACATAAATCAAAGACCCAATTATTGCTATAATCAACGCTCCGACAACATTCTGTTGAGCGCTCTTTGTGGTCAATTTACCCCTGTAAGCGTTCAATGTGTACGCGACAATGACCCTAAATAATGCCGCTCTTAAAATCCATAGAATAATGGATATTATGAACGAGGCAGCATTATCTGGAAATGACAAAGTTGGGAGCTTAAAGTTTAAAGAGAAATTAAATTTAGTTTGAGAAATCGGTTCGATTGGATCGTTCAGAATTTGAGTCAATGTTTCTGTACTGCTATGAATGTTGTCATGGACGTTTTGTTGCAACCAATTCTTTTTGCTTGCTTGAGCCTGATCAATTTCTGTTACCACAATTTGACTTGATGCAGAATCTAGAGTTGTGAGAAAGGTCTCATTTTTTATCAAAATTGTTTTGACTTGAAGCACGAGTAGTGCTGCATCACTATTCAGATTGAATGCAATCACCAGATCTCTCAGCAATTGATCCAACTTTGGCAGCCACAGCATTTCAATGCAATTCACACTGACTTGTCTGATGTCAAACACCATTTCGGACAGCTGTGATTGCAAGTAATTCACCTCAAACATTGGACCTTTTTTGCTGGAAGACCAATGGATCAATTCTTGCTCAGTGAATGGTCGAGATTTTGGACTCAACTCAAAACGAGTTCTAACAATTGAATCTGCTATCTCTGAGAACACTTTTGAATTTGTCAACAATTTGATTGCGAAAAGGCCGCTTTCTTCCAAGAAAAAGCCCTTAAATTGTTCGCCTTCCTTAGTGACAGAATTCACAAATGATCTTACGGGGCTATCGAGAATGTAGTCTAGATAATTTTGTGTGTTTGGTATCATTTTGGCTACATTAGACTCACTAAGTGTGGATAGTCTTCCTAGGAATGTATCGTCTTTCTCAAACATATTTTGCGACTGCAGTTTATCTTTACTGAAACTAAATTTGGTGTACGGCAGAGATGGAACTAAATCAGTGTTTGTTTGAAGCGCCAATTTGCTTGCTCTTCGATTTGCCACTGCAGCACCGTTTGGCCAGAAAAGTTTTACCTTTAAAAAAAGACAAAAATTTGTAAATAATCTGTTGAATTAGAAAATACTACCTGACAAAAAGAGTCGTCAATTACGGTGCTTGAGCTCTTGGTTAGTGATGAAACTTTGACTTGAAGATAGAAAGTAGCATTGTTCACCGCTGTCTGACTACTTTTAAATGGAAATTGACAATTGACAAAATTGAAACGAATTCTCAGATTTGCCACTTTCAGGTTATTCCAATAGAAATTTGTTGAATCTACAATATCTGGACTATTATCCGCGATAACATTGTTTTGTGGTTGATCTAACTGATTGTCATTTTCACTTGCCACATATTCCAAGTCAAACAAACGCTCAGTTGGGTGAAGAGACTTCCATTGTTTTAGTAGACTTTCTTCCTCTAAATCGAGACTAATTCGAAATGAAACCAACAGATTTTCTTTGAAAAAAGTTTGATCAAGTTTCTTCAGCTGCAAATTGTACCAAACACTTCGGTCCAAATTGGTCACTGTAGGATTGCCTTGTGCAATTCCTGCTGATGTCGGAGCATAAAGAACAATCTGCAAGTGATCATTTCCAGCTAGGTCACCAATTGTTTCGTCCAATTTCAAATCGGCGTTACTATCAATCTGAACTTTACTTAGAGCATCAAACTTGGCTTGAATTTTAGTTTCAAAAGTTTTGGAAAATTCTTTCAGGCCAACCTCAAGTTTCCGCTTGTATAATTTGATCCAAATTTGAAGTGCCTTTGTTTGAATCATAAAATTGAACACCAACCAAAAGCAATAGGACAATTGTCATGAAGCCAATTGCTTTAAAGTTTAGACTGGAAAGCTCAAATTGACTTGTGAAGTTTGGGATCGGTTCTAATTCTGCTCGTGTGCTTCGAGTAAGCCATTTTGAAATCATTTGCTCGGACGACTCCTCGTTTGAGGTAAACACATGAAAAGAAGCTTCGCCCAAGTTGGTCCTTGTTGTGGGTTCAATACTTTTGATTGTCAAATTGAATGGCATTTCATGGTTGTTAGCAGAAAAATCTTTAGACAAACAGTTGACTTTGAAAGCGGCAATTTCTTCACTTTCAAAATTTGACTTTAAAATCATCTCAATCTGATTGAGACTAACCATGCGAATGTCCAACAGGTTCGAGGTGAAACGTGACGAGGTATAATCGAGTTCAATCATCGTTTTGTCAGGATTGCGACTCAACCAATCAGTTTCATCTTTGTGACTAAATGATTGATTCGCCTTTTGCAACTCACATCTTATTGCCATAAATGGTTCTGACTCTGATTGGTTGTTCATTATAAAATCGGGTTTAATTTTGATACCAAAAGACACTTCGGGTTGAATGAAAATTTCCTTAATTGACTGGAAATTGTCTCGGTTTTCTTCAAGGTAAGCATCTTCTGGTCCAGCAAAGCTGTACAGTAGAAAGTTTTGATTGGCACTGTCTTTTGCAATAGTTTCAAAATTTTCTAGTGGCTCTTGTAAATAATCATACAGGCGTTCGTTTACATTGTCGTTTAGACGATACTGTTGCTGTCGCATCAATTTAATTGGATCGTATGGAGTGAGTCTAGTTTGACCAATAATGTTGAGCTCAAAGTCGGAAGATTGACTTTCAGTGTCGTCTTGGGACCCGCCATTAGGCTCTTCAGTAGCCAAACCTGGCCAAGATAACTTGATCTGTATTTTTTAAAATCAGTAATCAGTTATAAATAGCAAACCTTTTAACAAACAAAAAACTCGACTTACTTGACAAAAAAGAATGAAATATTTCACATTCTTGATTTTTCGAAGCAATTCGTACCACCAAAACGAAAACAGGCGAATTGCGAAATTGACTTGAGACACAGTTGAAGTGAATTTTGAGAGGCAATTCCTTGTTTCGATTCCAGTCGACATTCACACTGTACGCATGATCATTGTCGTTCTCATTCACGGTAATTTTGTTTCCATTTGTTGCGTTGTGTTGGAGCAAAACGGTTTCACCAAATTGCACATCGAAAAGTGGCTCATGCAAATGAATTCTTTTCCATGCCTCGAGTTGTGCTCTCTCGGGATAGAGTTCGCTGATAAAGTTTGGATGGAGTCCAAGACGAATTGACACACTCAACTGATCGTCAAACAGTTTTTCATTTAATTTTTCCAATTGCAAAGTGTACGAGGTCGATCTGTCGAGATAGGTCAGTGTTGGTTGTGTCTCGGGTTGAGGAACAGCTTCGAGAATGCCGCTGATCATCGGAATTAGATTCTCGCTGTTTTCCATAATTTTGATTAAAACATTAAGATTTTTGTTTGATATACTAAAAAGACAAATGAAAATAAAAAATGGTAATACAATATCAAATGGAATTATTATTCCACTATTTACAATTTAGTGTTGCGCCCAATTTTTTTTCTTAACCAATCAAAACTGTTTGTTAACATTTTTGGGCTGTGGTTTAGAGCACTGTTAACTGATAAGATATAACCCACAAAAACTTAAATTTATCAAGCAAATGCCGCCATCTATTGAACTCGATAATTATGTTTAAGTGAGGCATTGGCACAAGTAGAATTACAGTTTATTTAGCGAAATTCCAAATAAGTGAAGTTTTATATAGATGAGTTTTGCCAATACTACTGATCCTCCAACCCTGTTTTATCCCACCCTACCCAAGTTTTTATTATCGGTCAATTAGAAAATTGGAACTAGAAAGGTGATTTTTGTGTCAAAGACTATTAGGATGCTCACTTGGATCTTAGAAAAATTACCTTAATTGATTCTACTTTTCCTAAAGGTAAGGTAAGGGTATGATCAGTGCCTAAAGATTTGCTACTTTCCCTCACTTCTATTTTTTAAATTTTAACATGATCTATTGCAGACATAAAAAATAATGCTTACAATGTAAGCCTTACATGCGCGCTTCTCTTTGTGATGATAGGTTTTATAAATCAACAAGCACACTAAAATAGTGTAACAAATGGTCGTATAATAAAATGAAATGTTGAAACAACCAATCCAGTAACGACTTTATTGTGTGTTTAATAACAAATGTGGGCGGTATTGAATTTGGGTGCGGTTCGTGACGATGTCTTTATATCAATTCGCGTTAGATGGTGCGTAGCACCTCTCATAGTCGTTGGTAATAAAATTCACCTATTTCTACCTCTCACTAAGAGGCACCTGTTGAAATAGGCACTTAGGTACCGTCTACTGTGAAAGGACCACCATCGTGGCGTGTGTTAGTGGGCGCGTGGTAGTTCCTATTCCCCTCACTGTTTAACTGACATGTTTTGAGTGTAGTCACATGAAATATAACGTTTCTTGTTAGTGAAACTTGTTAGTTCTTTTGAGTGAACTTTTGTGAATTCTTATTGGTCATTGACCCGTTCTGCTTCCTAAAACAGCACCAGTCCAAAAATGAGTTCGCTTCAAGTGAGTATATAATACTTATTCCTATGTCTAATATCTAAAGTTTGATTTTATACTAAAACAGCCAATCAATATTACGGATTCAGATGCTGTTTATGTAGACTGCAATTCAACAGATTTATTATATGGTTGTGAGCTGCAGTCGATTGTGCGATACGTCTTAAGTCAATTGGACATCAATGCAAGCTCTAATAACCCAGAAGAGAACTATCGCTTTTATTGTGACGAATTAGGAAAGAAACTTGGAGGAGGCGATCCCTATGATAGGGAAAAGACCACCAGTACCACATCAGTGGACGGTGTGGTACAGGAGCTAATGAATCTTTTACCAAGCAACTATTCATTCATACCACAGTACCAGAAAATGATCGAAGTGGTCACCCAAACCTCAAAAACTGCCGCCAAATTGAGTCAAGTAGAACATCCGGGACATCTCATCTTTCGCCTCGATGACAAGGAAGAAAATGCTAGCTACTTTTCGGTTATTAAGATCTTTCGCAATGGCGAAGATCTGGAGATCATTCCTTGCTTTTTATCTGTCAAATCGAGAAAGACAGTTGGTGGCGTGCTCGTCTTTCGTTTAACATCTGAATCCACAACTATGGTATACAGCCAGCGCAAGTATTGTCTTACAAAATATGACATTCAAGTTATAGATTTTTTATGATTTTGGCTGTGTAGGTAACGCTTTTTCCCCTTTAAACATTGGAGGGCGTTAGCGCCCATAAAAAAATCATGCCATTCGGCGTTGCACATCTCAAGGAAGGTTTTTCAAGTGTACAGTGGAAGTGTAAAGTGGATGTTCAAACTATATGAATGGACCTTGTGTGGGCGACCCGCCACTTTTGCTGTGGCATGTGTCGCATTTTCTGAACACATTGCTAATCTCTCGCTGTACAGTTTGAAAGTCTACTGCCAGCAGTGTAAATAGTGCTTTACGTGTGTTGTTGTGATTGAGATATCGTGTTTTGTCACATTTGTGTATCAATTCGGAGCTATCTCGGTTGCTATTTGGTCCAGAAACTCTTATTCTATTGTTTCGAGCCTTGTTTTTAACATCAACAAATGTGTGTACGTGTTTGAGTGTTGTTTGTTGTGATTTCACTTTGTTACTGTTTTGAGTTGTATTCTTCTCCAATTCGACCGAACCAAGCACATCACGAAACCGTCCACCATCGTTACCTTACGACATTCAACATCTAACCCCCAACACACAATCTCAGAATCAACTCAACTAGTACTCGTGTTACAATCAAAACACCGTCCTTACGTCGATCAGCTGTTTTTGTTTTGGTGTTTGTGTGGTGTGTTGCTTTTGGTAATTACTCTGATTCAATATACTCTTCGTGTAGGTAATGTTATTATGTTGGTGATACTAAATACTTATATCTCTTGTAAATTCTTTTGTTATTATTCAACCCACACAGGAATCGAAGTATCTATTTACGGTCTTAATACCAGTCTGTAAACAATCTGTTTTGATGTTATTCAAACAACAACACATGCTCGGAATTGTTTTGGATTATTTTGATTTACACCTTATGTTTTATACGGTATGCTAAATATATTTCACAAATTGAAACTTATTAATTTTATCTTTATACTGTTACAGGAATAAGTGGTATCCGTAATAATTAGCCATTGAATGCATGATTTGATTTGATTTTTGGCAGAAAATTATCATCGCCATTTTATGAAGTTCATACAGAAATATTTTCTTCTTGAGGACCTCCTCAGAGGTCTTTTGCGAAGCAATCTTTGGCCACCATCTCTTATCGTTATCTACTGTTGAATGTGTAATTCACCCCCGATTCTTTATATTCTCGTGCCATGCTGGCTCATCTTCTCTGTCTCAATTAACCTTCTTTACATCACACATTTTGGTCATCTACACCATGGTGCACAGTGTGTTGATGGCGAAGCCTTGCGACAGATCTGATTTTCTCGTGATCGAGCCCTATCTAGATTCCCCATCTTTAGCCATGTGGAGGTGCTCCAATGGCGCGTAGTTGTTACGAACAAGTGCAAGCGAGTTCCACTTGCAACATCTGTACATTAATGGACAAACACTGTTTTTGGATTTCAGCTTTGGAATTTGAGATTTGAGAAATTGAGAAATTATCTGTATGAACTTTGACTGTGTTTGAATCGTTTTATTTTTTGAAAAACTAATTATATATTTTGTACTGCAAATAATATTCAAATTGAAAATGGTTGAAATATATTTATAAAATCCAAGATTAAAACGATAGATTTTTTATTTGCGCTTGTAAATGATTGAAACAAGAAAATGCGCTTGAGAATGTTGAAAACAAGAAAATTATCACTTAGGTAATATGTTTGAGATGTTCTTTAAATAAAAAATCAGGCGGCGGACTACCTCAATCCCTTCGTGGTTCCTTGTCAAAAACTGACATTTCCGTCGTTAAACTTGCCCAATATAACCTGACCTCATCCTTATTAAAGCTTTGTTTCACTTAATTTTGAGTTATACATTCCAAAATATCGAATCGATATCTCTTAATCTTGTACTTCTAGAAGTAGTTAATTATCAATTCACACATTCGCATTGAGGATATAGAACCATAAATTTCTTTATTAATATTTGTTCAAATTCTATTCCAAGAATGAATATTATTATATTAACAAAACGCACAGAAGTACTTAAGCAGAATTACAATTTATAATCAGAAGTTTCTGTTCAGAATTTGAATATATATTCTCACTTGTTAACTACATTGAAGAATTTGTTGAAAATAAAATACACCACGATCAAGTGATTAACGAGTGGTTCTCGTAAGTATAATTCCGAATGGAATTACTCTATGACGCTACTTTCTGGGTTCAAATTTTTATAGAATAGTAGATAGGCTTTTATAATTTTGCAAATTCAAAACTCACTAAAATTATCATAATGTTCTTTTGCTTGTCAAAGTCACAATTTCAAGATATCAGGTATTCTCCGCCGCCTGATTTTTTATTTAAAGAACATCTCAAACATATTACCTAAGTGATAATTTTCTTGTTTTCAACATTCTCAAGCGCATTTTCTTGTTTCAATCATTTACAAGCGCAAATAAAAAATCTATCGTTTTAATCTTGGATTTTATAAATATATTATTATTGAGAAGATGCAAGAGAAAGCTCAAATTAAGTGGAATTAAGATAGTCGTAATTATATTAAGTATAATTGAGTTTTTAGATTTAACTAAACTTAATTTCTTATATTGAATTGCTCTGTCATTAAATATTCCAAGAGGATTGTTCCTTTTTCATGTACATGCATCACCCACAGCATAGTTGCTGATCCTAAATATTGCCACTAATCTTTATGGCAAAGCAAATAAAACAGACTTGAGAATATCTTTTAATGTGTAACACTTATTGAACAATATAATCACAGCAGTGAGCTGAGTGAATGAGTGAGTTTGATTTACTCTGCACCAGGTGTCACGATTTTAATGAAAATTGAATTGGTTGTGCAATTTGAGGAATAGTGTCACAATTGATGCGATTGACCGTTTGCCATTTTGCCATT
This sequence comes from Rhizoglyphus robini, assembly GCA_023373905.1. Lineage (NCBI taxonomy): Eukaryota > Metazoa > Arthropoda > Arachnida > Sarcoptiformes > Acaridae > Rhizoglyphus > Rhizoglyphus robini. The sequence continues at coordinate 89,108 of JAKIJQ010000034.1, read as the reverse complement.
TTACCATTTTGCCATTTTGCCAATTTGCCAATTTGCTTATTTGAGGACAAGAAGGCACAATTCTTGGAATCCTGGAACAAATCCGCTCAACATACGACAAGCATGATCGCTCGAATCGTTGATAATTTTGAACCATTTAATATTGAAACAATTTTCCTACTTTCGGATTATAGTAAATTTGTCCGCGAACACAATGGTCCAATAAATTTTCTGAGAGATAAAATTAAAAACGAGCTTGAAAGCATTGAATAACAAGAGAAACGAGCAAAACGATTCAACAGTGTTCAAAGTGTCAAAACCTGCACCGAAGAATTGGAATTGGTTCAGGATTTTATAAGACAATTAATACAATTTTTGGTTATCAATTTAAATACTGTGAGTAATTTTTAAAAATTGTTTTTAATTTTAATTAAATATTTTTCGCTATCAGAATTGTCACAATTTAATCAGACCACATTTGAGTCTGTTCTCAGATGACGGATCACAGCACATTCAAAATTTTACTCTACAAGAATCACCAAATCTTCCTAAGCGTTCCAAACTTTCCACTGAACAAATCAATGTTCCAACATCACCTGCATCTCTGGCTAAAATTACCAGAATTATTGAGTCAATCAAAAAGACAAATTTAAATCAAATCGACAATTTAAAACAATCTGGAGAAAGATTGGCCAATCTTAGATATTCTGGAAATCAAATTGGAAAAATTCTTGGGATTAAACCAAATTCCAATTATAAAGTTCTCGAATTTTCACGTGGCCTGGACAAAGTTCCTCAGACTCATCAAACTGGCGATCATAGAACTAAAAAATTTAATCATTAAAAAAGTCATCTCGTCAATGTCAAGTTCAACCAACAAAGCAAAATTCTGCATCTAGATTGACGAATGAACAAAATCTGACACCAATGGCTGAAATAAAAGTAAAAATAGAATTCTTTGATGCAAATTCATCAACACAAAAAACTATTCAAAATTTTGCACAAAATTCAAAACAGAATTCGGAACCCAAAAGTAAGAGCCATTTTCCAAAAATCACTTCAGAATTTTCTAGTAATTCTCAATTGAATAATAATTTCAACTCTTCACAGAAAAGTAAATCCACTCCAATTGGCTCAACTTTAATTCAAACCGAAACTAATAAAAGCAACCAAGCAGAGCAAGCAATAACTAAACAACCAGTGCGAAGTGAAAATGTAAATCCATATAACCTAAATCCAAATTCGAAAAGCAAACCAAATTGGCATTCAAAAAGTGTAAATAACCAAAACGCAAATCCAAAACCAATAAATCAATCCCACTTTAATTCAAATCCAAGAGTAGCTCCAGAAAACAATCGAAATAATAATTCAAATCAAAATTCTAATGACCAATCATACACAAATTCAAATAGAAGACAAAGGAATTCAAATTATGATTACGAACGACAAGGACCGCCACGTTTCAAAAGTTGTTTGGATCAAATGGCTGACTGTTTTCGAGAATGTTTTGAGGCGTGCTGTTAATTTTTTGATTCGTTATTTGAGTAAATTAATTATCGCATTATAATGAAGATGCAACCGTCATCAAGTGTAGCTCAACAAAAACTCATTTGCATTTGACATAATTTAGAGACAATAACAATAGTAAAAAACATCAAACATTTTTCCCATGAAATGTTTAATTGCATTTTAATAATGGTGTCGTTTTTTAATCATGTTCCAACAAAAATAATCCCAAACTACTGAAAAGTAAGTCAACTACCTCTATGTTTGAATTTGAATCTTAATACGGGCCAATGTGTCTTCAAACAAAGGCTGATCAGTGATCACTTATCTACTTCCATCGGGTTTGGTTGAGTTTCGCAACACTCCCTCACTGTACCATATTTACTCTCGCACTTATTTTTGTTATCAGTCCTACAGTGTTGCCTCTTACGGAGATTCAGTTATGTTGGCCGGTCTTAACAGTCTCTCAAGTACACTGTACATGTCTTACTCTGAGAGCAAACCACTTTGTTCCACCTGATAAATGGCATTGTCAACACAAAAACTGTGATAAGCCACCAAAGATTGCTAACGTGGAATGTGTTTGTTCTCTCACTTTAGACAATTAAGCCTACTTTTTTGTCTGTTTGTACGAGTTTGTTTCTCAGAGTGAACAATATACGTGGATTTTCAAATGGAAAACGAAAACACAAATACAAAACTGCTCCATAAGTGGACAATTGAAAATTATGGTTTCACCTACTATAAGAAATATTTAAGTCCTACCTTTTTTCAGTCTGATTCATTTAAAGTTTCAAATAATGAAAAAACATTTCAATTCTTTCTCCGTTTATATCCAAATGGGCTTTCTGATGAAAGCGTATATGGCGAACACAAAAATAAACACATTTCGTTGTTTTTGCATCTTCTCGAAGGTTCAAATGTAAATATTGATTATAAATTTTCAATTGTGGATGCCGATGGACAAAAGAAACAATTTCCTATAACAGATAAAAACCCAACTAAAGGTGAATTTTCAGATATAAATCGCATTAGAGATTAATTCGCAAAAATCAGAAATTAATTTTTGAAACTAAATTATATTTGTTTTTTAGAAACAAACGGAACACTGACAAAGTACAAAGACCTGGGATTTGCTAAGTTCATTAGTAACAATTCTGCTTATTTACTCAGCGAGGGCTATTTGGATGAATCAGATTTGACCGTTGTTTGCGAGGTAATACCAACGATTTTAAGGGACTTTTCCTAAATCCATATATCTTACAGATTGAGATCCTTGATCAAATTTCATCCGATTTAGCTTCAACCGAAGAAATCCAATCCGGAACAATATCCGACGCAAAGATAAAAGTTTATGCAGATGTATGCAAATTTAGAATTGGACCGTTCTCAGCAAGACTCGATGCTTACTTATCGCATGACTTTCATTTGCAAAACTTGGACACTCTCAAGTTTAATTTTCGATTGTGGCCAAAAGGACACCCGACTAAGGAGGAAAGCAAAGATCATGTGGCATTATATCTGTACAGAGGCGATTGTAATGATCAGCGTATTCATACCGCACAATCAAGAGTATCAATTGTGGATGTACAAGATAAAAATAGGAATAAAAAATGTTAGTTCATATTTAAGAATTAAAAATTATTTATTCTTAATGATTTATAAAATTAGGGATCCATGGAAAATTGATTGGCTCAAACGGATTCGGCTGTGACCGATACATTGATTGCAAAATTCTGTCCGAACGTGCTCACGAATTGCTGCCGAATGATTTTCTACAAATAAACTGTGAGGTAATTGAAAATGCAAATTATTTTTACCTCATTTATAATTCAATTTTAATCAAATTTTTAGATTGAGCTTTTTGTAAGAAGATACCAATTCTGATCATAAATATAATTCGAAATCTAATTTTACAACTAGGAATGAAATCAAAAATGCTAATACTATTATAAAAGAATTCAATAGTTATAACAGATTCTAACAATGCTAACATTGGAAATGTTGATATAAAATCATAGCGATTTGAATTCAATATTTTAAATGCTATGTCGACAACGGATGCATTATATTGTAGACTTTTTTAATTTAAAATACATTTTGTCAAAAAACATAGCATTTAATTTTATTGCTTTTAAATTTGATGTTCCAGTTAATCTATGGACATTGGAAATTATTTCTCTAAGTGTTTGGAGATTTGCACATATATTTTTCGTGGATTGTTGCGACAAACATGACAATGAGTAAAATATTTTGTGATAATAATATTTTTAATGCTTTCAGATGAACGATTTCAGATCACAAGTCAAACAATAGATGGCAGCATTTATGTAATTTTTATTAACTAGTGAAGGTAGTTTGTTGTCAATATCAACAGCGATGTTGATAGACATGTGCAACACAACGCAACACCTCAGCCAAAATAGCCTGCTCTCATAACACGGACTTATCAAATCAAATTAAGCAACAAACAACGAATCATGGAAGCAAGCGTGAGAAAAAACGTTTTAAAATTTTTCGTACAGATGGAAAATTTTGAATTTCAAACATCTTTACTGTGATTTTGAAACAAATGTTTATGAATGCAAGCCCCTTCTGCCTGTAGTTTATTCAAACACTTTTCCAGATCAAAATGACTTTCAATTTGTACTTCGATTGATACCGAAATTTGTTGAAGACGAAACTGTCTATCTGTCTGTGTTTTTGTATCTAGAAACGTGCAAATCTGATGAATTGTTGAAAACTAAATTCAAAATTTCGATTATTGATAAGGATGGAAGAAAATTCAATACTAAAAGTATGTTATTGTGTTTGATTAATGCTTTTTTATAACAAATATATTTGTAGAAGACTCGAGAGATTTTGTTAGAGAAAATTGTTTTGGTTTTGAAAAATTTGTTCAAATTAGTCAGGAATTTTTGCAAACAAACCAAAACCTGACACTATTTTGTGAAGTGAAAATTGAAAATAAAGAAAACAAATTTTCAGTTATGTCGAAAGACGGTTCGACATATACTTCAGAAATAAACTCCGAATTGTGGATTCAAAATATTGATTGCAAATGGTCGATTGACAATTTTATCAGCTATCTATTGAATCGTTCAAATTCTGAAGACAATAAGACAATTTCGATTAAATCTCCAAAATTTTTCCCACCTGCAAATGAGCAAATTGGGTTTTTCTTGGTTTTAATTTTGGACAACTCTGAAGAAGACTCAATCCGAGATTATATGTCGATTTACTTGTACTTTCAATCAGAAATGATCGACATACTGACGGTTTCGTATCAATTGTCAATTATAGACTGGGAAGGAGTGCAATATGTAACAGGAGGTATAATATAATATTTGTTTTGAAAATTATCAAATTATTGAATTTTCGTTTTTTAGAAGGTCGTGGTGATATGATTGCGGGCGAAAATGGAGCAAAAGGCTGTCCAAAGTTTATAAAACGGGCAGAAATCTTAGACCTTACAAACGGTTTACTTTCACGTAATGTTTTGACCGTTTCTGCAAAAATAAATTGGATTCTACCTATGGTTAAAAAGTATTGATAATCAATTGGATCATTGTATTTTAAAAAATGCTTTTCTTTTAGCATAGTTAAATCGACCAAAGCTGAAGTGAATGGAGAAACATTAGACAAACAAATATTGATAAAAATTGAACAACAGCTTGAACAGATTAAAATTCGTTTACAGTCTCCGAAACAAAGGCAGCAAGGACAAAAACAACAACAACAACCACAGCACAGAAAATTTGAGAAAAATGAAAATATACAAATTCCTGAGTACAACATATTGCTGCTGGGAGAGAGTGGTGTGGGAAAATCGACAACAATCAACGCATTTGCCAACTATCTGAAATATGGTGGTTTTGAAAAGGCCAAAACGAACCCTCTTGTTCAGATGATACCGTCGAATTTTACTATTCCTGACCCGGCGAGTGGCGAACCAATAATAATCCATTCGGGTATGACGGACATGAACGAAAATGCCGAGATTGGGGCTTCGAGCACTAAAGCTCCTAAGGTGTACCCTTTTGAATTGAAAGACAAAACTCTGCGAATAATAGACACACCAGGTATGGGCGACACTAACGGATCGAATGTTGACAGGGAAAATTTCGATCAAATCTTGGCTCATTTGGACAAATACAAACAGCTGCATGCTATTCTGGTGCTGATCAAGGCAACCGAAACACGCCGAACTGCCTACTTTCGGTACTGCATTACCGAACTGTTGACCTATCTGCACCCAAATGTGTCCAAGAATATTATATTCTGCTTCACATTCAGTCGTAGCTCGTTCTATTCACATTTGGGAGAGGGATTCAAAAATTTGGAATCATATTTGTGCAACGAATTGAAAGATGTCCCAGTAGAACTGAAACTAGGTGAAAATTGCTTTTTTCTTTGACAACGAAGCGTATCGCTTTTTGGGTGGCTCAAAAGCAAAGTTGTCCATTCAAAATGAATTATGAAGCATGCAGAGGCAGCTGGTATCATTCGGTGGATCAGATGAATAAAATGTTTGACAGAATCATTCAAATCGAACCACACAATTTAGAAAACACCATATCGATGAAAAATGTACGACAATTTATTCTGGAAATTGTCAAACCAATGATATTGCTACAAATAATGATTGAATCCAACATTAGTCAAATTAAAGCCAAAAAAGATTTGCTCAAAAACTCATCGGAAAATAGCGATGCATTGGCGAAAGAGTTGTTTCTCGATGTGGACGATCTCAAGGCGAAACCATTGTACTTTCCGAGGACAGTTTGCACTTCAGCCAGCTGCACTGAGGTGGTTAAAGTTAATGGCGAGGACACAATCAATTACAAAACTCATTGTCATTCTAACTGCTCTCAAGGCCAAGGTGTAGACATAGTTGGTATGTTGATTTGTGCTTTTATTCCTGGGTTAAAACTAATACAAATGATTTCTTGTATTAAATATCTTCAGGTCATCCATCACTGAAAAAATGTGCCGCAATGGAAGGCCATACATACTGCACCATTTGTGCGTGTGATTGGCAGAAACATATGCTAATCAAAACAGAATATATCAAGGCAAAGAGACGAATATTTTTCAAATACACCCAAGAAGAAGAAGAGAATGTCAATGCATGTGATCAAGTCATCCAACAGATGGAAACGTTAATTGATGATTATCAAAATGATTTAATATGGATCATTATAATTTTATTCAAGTTTACCGAACTTTTGTTTCCTGGTTTGAATGTAAGTTTTTTAAACAAAAAAAATATTCAAACAAGATATTTATCATGCATATTTTTAGGGATACAAAAAATTCGTCGATCCATACTTAGAATTACTGCTGGGGGAAGAGTTGACAAAGATAAACTGTGGGGCAGACTATTATCGTGCAACCTACGAATCGCTGGTACGATTGAAAGACACTCTTGGGAAGAGCGAAAAAAATACTAGAAAAGGCCAACAAAAGAGTTGAATTCGAGCAAGTCCATTTGGTGGACATCATTAAGTACACGGATATGCTTCTTGAACTGAAACAAACCGGCAAACAGTTCAAACAGATTATGGAAACGAGTTGGATTAGGAAAAGTTTCATTAACATGCAAGAGAAATTACCAGAAATAAAAAACAATAACGACCAAAGAGAAAAGGATGGTTTCGTTTCGAGATATTTTCGTTTTTGGGAAGAAATATTTAATATATTCAAACGACGAGTTTTTGAGAGCTGGCCAATAAGTTCCAAAAAATGGCTTGTATTTTCGTAACTTTTATGATCCAAATTACCATATTGGTATACTTTATGATGTACGTATATGATGTAGAGTCATATGCTCCGATAAAAAAAAGGTTCATTCTCAGTATTCACCAATTTCTAAGGAAAATTCAATTATTTTTGCAAATATGTTTTTTATGCACATGATCGCGTTTGAGAATATTTCTGACCTTTGATTTGTGTAATCAAATTATCGTTTTGTAATGCGTTCATAAATATATTAGACACAAAAGTAATTGAAATTGAAAGAGTTTAATCATATTTAATTTGGTTAGTTGGTTGGTTTTGTTTTTACAAATGAAATCACAAACTTCTCATTTCTTTGTGATAGTGGTTGCTTTAAAAAATAAATAAATAAATATACTTTATACTTTATACTTTATAAAGATATCTGTAAGAAATTTAATATAAATTTACAAATTATCAAAATGAAAGTCATTATGAAATTTGTTATTAAACATAAAATGTGACCACAATCATCACGATAAGTGCTCCCACTATCAGTAGACCTGCTGCATTTTCTGACGCTCGTGAAGACAGTCCAGTGCGATAATTTTTCGACACAAAACTGCTGATCATAAGTCCCAGGACGATTCTTACCGCCCATCGTACAATGAAGACAATCACACTTGTAATTAAGCCATAGTTGATGCTAAGCGATTTTGGCATAAAATTGAAGCTAAATGATCGTTTTGATTTCGATCGAACAACTTGTGGATCATTCAAAATGAGCACCACTGATTGGGCTGTCTTGGAACGTGATTTGGCGTTATGCTGCAACCATGTCTTTTGGCCATTTTGTGCCTCGCCATTTTCCGTGATAAAAATGACACTTGACGCAGTGTCCAGTGAACTGATTGTGCTTCCGTTTTTGGTCATGAACGTGCTGATTTGCAACACGAATGTGTCCTTTTCATTTGAATTGATTTTGAATGCAATCGCAAATTGGCGTGTTGAATGATCTACTTTGGGCAGCCAGATTACCTCGATACAGTTGACATCAATTTGTCGAATGTCATAAACCATTTCATGCAGTTTGGAACGCGTATAATCGATTTCAATCATGGGATGAGACTTACTAGCTGACCAATTGATCAGTTCCTCTTCGCTGAATGCTCGCGCATTTGTGTTCAACTCAAAACGTATTCTGACAATTGTATTGGAAAGTTCGGCAAGTGTTTTTGCATTTGGTAATAATTTGATTACAAATGGGTTACTTTGTTCGAGGAAAAATCCCTTAACTTGGTTACCATCATTTGTGGTGACATTCACAAATGTATTTGTCGGATCGTTCAAAATGTAATGCAAATAATTTCTACTGTCCTGCACTGTTTGGTCTTGGCTTGATTTGACGATTGCGTTCAACTTTTCCACAAATGATTCGTCTTCCAAAAATTCATTTGGTGGTAATAATTTGGAGTAGGAAAATGAAAATTTGGTCTGAGCCGATGAGGGTACCAAATTGTCGTACGGTTTCGCTTGTTGTAGCAATTGATTTGCTTTGTGATTTGCAGCCGCAGCTCCATCCGGCCAGAATAGTTTGATCTACATGAGATTTTTAAAAAAATTAATTTTTTAATTGATTTAAGATTTGGACTGAATTGTTTACCTGACAAAACGAAGTATCAATCACTGCACCAGAAGCCTTGGTCAACGAAGAGACTTTGACGTGCAAAATGAAAGTGACATCTTTAGAAGTTAGACTTTTCTTGAATGGAAATTGACTGTGAACAAAATTGAACCGAATTCGCAATTTGGCCAGTTGTTTTTGATTCCAATAGAAACTGGCCGTGTCAACCAAATCAGAGTCCTTGTTGTTGTTGTCCAGAATGACGTGATTATTATCTTTTGAATCAGATTTGTCAGTCTCAACATATTCCAAATCGAATAGACGTTCTGAAGGATGCAGTGTCTTCCATTGGTTGAACAGATTGTGTTGCTTGTTTTTGGAGGATTTGCTCAGAATAAGTTTGAGTTGAAATGAAATCAACAGTTTGTCCGCATCTAAGCTTTGATCGAGCTTTTTCAATCGCAATTCGTACCATTTGCTTCGGTCTAGATTGGTCAGAGTGGGATAGCCGCTAGTGATGCCTGCTGTGGTGGGTGCTAGGAGAATGTACTCGAGTACAGATGAGCCATTCTGTGGTGCATTGACATTCTCTCTGTCACTTCGATCAATGAGTTCTTCAAATCTCCAAGCTTTCCTCATTGATAAACTTTTGAATTTTTGTCGACTCTACTTCAACTCGCTCTCGAATAGTTTTTGTCAATAGTTGAGTCAATAGATACGTTCTTTAAACTTTCATGAACATTTTGTTCAAACAATTTGACTTTGTCCTGAACATTTTTGTTGAAATTTTCAAATTCAATTGAAGAAATGTTTTTTAAATCTGTGTTTATTTTGTCTTTGATTATTTTTTCAATCATTTTCATGTCCAATTTATCTTCGGTTTGGCTTTGCAGTTGATCATCAAATTTTTTCTGTATTATTACATCGATTTTCTGATAGTCAGGTTCAAAAATTCTTGTTTTCATTTCAAAATCCAATTTATCGAAGATATACTTTTCAATATCAGCTATTACTTGCTTTTTTAAGTTTGGCTTCAAATTTGTTTTGATCATTTTTTAAATGGTCTACCGTATTAAACAGTTGTTCAAGTGTGGTTTCAATGTTTCCAAATCTTTTCAATTCTGTATCTAATTTTTGCTGATCTACTCCATCAAATACAAATTTTCCTAAATCCATAGATACTATAAAAAAGTGTCGCTAAGAGAACGAGCAAAATTTGCCCAATCGAAGTGTTGAATATGCTTGGCTCATTCAGATTAACATTTGATTTATTCAAATTTAAATTTTGATCATTTAGAATTATTATAGAAGGCGATCCATCCTCTTCGATTAGTTGTGCAAAGTCCGTATTATTTTGAGACCAAATATCTTTCATATGCTCGGCTGAATCTTTTTGGGTGGTGTAGATTTGTAGAGTTCCCGTTGCCAATTTTGTATTGCGATTTATGATGAAACTTTCCATCTTAAAGTTGAACGGCATTCCAAGTGGCAACAAGTCTGGCATATCTGGACAGTAATCCTTCGAAAGGCAGTTTATCTTGAATGCGATCACAACCTCCGTTTTGTTTGGCAGCCATACAATCTCAATTTGATTTTCTTTCAAAATTCGAATGTCCAACAGATCGAAGGTAAAATGAGAGCTTTCATAATCGATCTCAATCACTGGCTTCTTTTTTTGGAACATTCCATCTGTAGCAATCAAGCTGATCAAAGTGCGAGTCCGATTCAAGTAGCTCAAAACGTGTTTTCACAATCTGTTTAAATGAAACTCCTTTATTCACTGAGTTTTGTCTCAATTTAATTCCAAACGAGCCGTTGTTTTCGATGAAAATGCCTTTAAATTTCTGAACCGTCGTCTACATAAGTAATCAGTGGATCTCTCAGGATGTAGTGCAAGTAGTTGTCCTTGGTCATACAGCATTGCGAGCATGTCTCCTCGTAATCGTCCGGAAATGATTCCATCTCTTGTTCGCTTGTCAGAAAATCATTCGTATACTCATCTGGGTCGAGAATTTCTAGTTTTTTATTTTGATCGTACGGTCGCAGTCTGGTCTCGGTTGCAGAGGGCAAGTCAGTTGAGTTGGTTTTGCCAGATACATGTTTTCGGTTAATCATTCTGTCATTTGCCTCTCTAGCCAACCCAGGCCAGAATAAACGAATCTGTAAGAGGAATAAAATATTTTAAAAAATTATTGCAAAATAATAGAATTCAAAATAGATTAAATTAAATAAATTGAGTGATATTGAAGAAAAATCAAACAAACCTGACAGAAATCGTGAGCAATATCTCTTTGGGTATTTTTCGATACAATTCGAATCACCAGTACAAAAATAGCATCCCATGAGCTCAAATCTCTTTTGAACGGAAACTGACTTGAAGCACAGTTGAATCGAATAAGTAAATTGATCTCTTCTTTCTGGTTCCATTCCAAGTGCACCGTTGAGGTACTGTCCTGGTTGTGGATGATTTTATTGCCATCTTTGTTGAAAGAATCATCAGCTGGAATTATTTCAATCAGACGTTCAAACAAATGCTTTGTCTTCCAATTGTTAAACATCTCCTTTTCTGAAAATTCTTTTGTAAAATTTGGATTCAAGCCAAGACGTATTGAAACATTGAGCTGGCCTGCATCTATTTTTTCGGTGCGTTTCTTTAGAATCAAATTGTAGAATGTCGAACGATCAAGATTGGTGAGCGTCGGTGAGCCTTCGGTTATTGATCTCGCTGTAGGCGCCATCAAGAAGCATTCAATCACGGGACCATTCTCTTCCTCAGAATCGCTCATGTTTTTAAGTCTATTCAAATATTTTTGTCAGGATATATAGAGAAGCTATGATTTGGCTGACTGAGTGACTAAGTTAACATTTGTCATAAAAAGGAGAACTTGTTGATTTAGTAAGTATTGACTGTGTGCCATCATGATTCATGCACATCATGAGCACTCTTATCAGTGTTTCAACGTTGCGACATATCACTCAAGTGCAGGTATTTTTGGGGGGGATGGGGACGGGAGTTCAGGGAGGTCCATAAAAGCAATTTAGATAATATTTGCGCTTTGCCAAAGTCTTATCTAAGCACCACTCTATTTGGTTAATAACACAGTATTGAGTATTTTTGAGAGCAAAAATCGACAATAAGTTAGACAGATACAATGATCAAAAGCGTTCCTGCATTTGTAGCATGCTAGTTGTGTTTGCTCAAGACAATCTGGTTAAGCAAATTTAATTTCTGGAATATATTTCTATTAATCAGTCGTGTGAGTTTTTTTCTGGAAAATTTCCTACAAGTAAAAAATCTGTACTAAAGATATTTGATTAGGCACATATTATAAATATAATGCGCATTCATGTAGGGGAATATGTGCGCAAGTCTTAAGAGATAATGACATGACATGTGGTTAAGATTTACACGACCGATTAAAAAAATAAATCAAAGGTAACCCAGTGAACGTTGTGCACATACAAGACTGAATTGTATATCTTTTCATTGGTCAAAAAGAAGATTAACAAAAAGTTAACAATTTCAACCAGATATTTCAAATGATTTGCAATTTATCACACGACTAGTTAAGAATTTTTTGATTGCAACTAATTGACTTTGCAAATTTAAAAATTGTTTACAAATGTGATGTATGAGTACACATGGTATGTGTCTTTCATTGCGTTGATTAGACATGCGTAGGTGCGTGTTAATGTTAAAGATAAGTGTTGCTCAGAGTGCTTTCTACTGATTATGTTTTTGGTAGTGCTTCTGCATGCTTTCTCATTTTGGTTGAGAGGTGCATTTGAGCATTTGAGCAATTGTTTACTATGAAAGCAATCGAATATGAACGAAGAGAATGATCAAAACACTGGATACAGGATCTGGAGAGGACCATCACAGCCGCAGTATAGCAATGATGAGAATGAAGAATTTCCTGTGTACAACATTCTGTTGCTGGGAGAGACAGGCGCTGGTAAGTCGACAACCATCAACGCCTTTGCCAACTACCTGAAGTATGGCGATTTTGAAGCGGCTAAAGCAAACAAGTTTGTCCAGATGATACCGTCCAAGTTCACCCTACCAGATCCGGACAATGGTGAGCCAATTATGATCCATTCGGGCATGGAGGATGAGAACGAACAGTCGGGCACGGGCAATTCGAGCACCAAGGCTCCCGTGGCGTACACCTTTCGGTTCAAAGACCGAACACTGCGCATCATTGACACACCAGGTATGGGCGATACTAACGGGGTGAATGTGGATCGAGAGAATTTCGATCAAATCTTGAACCATTTGCACAATTACAAACAGCTGCATGGCATTTTGGTGCTGATCAAGGCGAGTGAGACGCGCAAAACTGCCTTCTTTCGGTACTGCATCACCGAACTGTTGACCTATTTGCACCGAAGTGCGTGCCACAATTTGGTCTTCTGCTACACTTTTAGTCGCAACTCGTTCTATGGTCCGGGCGAGGGATTCACAACGTTGCGATCATTTTTGCGCAGCGAATTGAAAGATGTTCCACTGAAGCTGGAGCCGGGTGAAAATTGTTTTTTCATCGACAACGAAGCGTATCGCTTCTTGGTGGCACAAAAGCAGGCCTACCAATTCAAGGTGGAACAGGAGGCATCCTATAAGGAGAGTTGGAAAAATTCGGTTGAGCAGAGCAATCGAATGTGGGAACAAATCACGAATCATATCAAAGCACATGATTTGGCCAACACAATTTCGTTGAACAATGCACGAAAGTTGATTCTCGAAATTGCCGAACCAATAGTTCTGCTGCAGACTATGATTCAGTCAAACATTGGTCAAATTGAAACCAAAAAGGATTTGCTCAAAAACTCGGAAGATGATATTGAGGAGTTGGTGAAGAAGCTGTATCTCGACGTGGATGATCTCAAGTCGGAGCCACTAGACTACCCGAGAACAGTCTGTACAGCAGCCAGTTGCACTGAGGTGATCAAATTCAACGGTGAAGATAAAATCAATTACAAAACACACTGCCATCCTCGCTGCTTTCTGGATCAAGTCGGTGTCAACACTGTTGGTGAGTTACACCATTTTTCTACAATAAGTATGTAGTTTGCAAGTATTAATGTAAATTATAAATTTTAAGGTGATCCACTGTTGAAACTTTGCTCAGCCATGGAAGGCCGTCCTGCTTGCACCATTTGTGCCTGTGACTGGCAGAAGCACAAGCACATCAAGACAGAGTACATCAAGGTGAAGCGGGCAATCATTGACACGGGCAAACAACAGGAAATCAACACCAAGGAGGATGCGGTCAAGGTGATCGAGGATGCGATCACACAGATGGAAGCACTCATTGAGGAGTACAAAAACGAACTAAAAATTATCACTGATATTTGTACCAAATTTGCAGTGCTCCTGATTACCAATTCAAACATTGTAAGTATTGTATTTAATTGGTAAATCCATTTCTTAAAAAACCTGTTTTTTCTCAATAGCCTACAACAAATTCATCGATCCATATTTGGATCTACTGATGGACGAAGAGATGAAGAAGGTAAACTCAGTGCCGGGCTACTCCAAGTCAACGTACGAATCGCTTCAACGAATGAAGGACACTCATCGGGAGAGTGTCAAAATACTGGAGGATGCCATCAACAGTAACCAGGAGGAGCGAGTCCAACTGAGGGACATTCTCAAGTATCAGGATGTGCTCTTTGGGCTGAAACAAACTGGTGCCCAATTCAAGCAGATCATCGAGACAGGTGTGATTGCTAAGAAAAAGAGCTACGATAACATACAGGAGAAGTTTCTTGATCTGAGAAATGTGACACACAACAACGAAAGGGACAAAGCTGGCTTCTGGAACCAATTTCGTTTCTGGTAGTAAAGATAATAATCACTAGTCTTGCCTTTTTGTTGGGTCAATGCTCTTTACTAACAATTATAATTGGTTACGAAGGTGACATTAAAATAATCCTCAACGACAATATTCATGCATACAATAAAATAATTGGAGGAGCGACTGAACTCACTCACGCCGAGGGAGCGTAGCGACCGAGGTGTGAGTGAGTGAAGGAGCGACGATATATACCCGAGAAAAATGTGATTTCAGTCATTTCTTGTGAGCAAAACTCCTCCAAAACTTCCGTATGGATCGGTCTGAAAATTTAACACAGTGTTCTGGTGGTGGTCTTGATGGGCTGTGTTGATATTTGGCCATATAGGTCAAAGGTCAAAGGAGTAGCGATTTTTCAAAAAATCTAAAATTTTGTACTGAAATGTGTGGAGACAGTGTCAACACTGTGTGTGTTCCAGTGTGACACAGACAAGCACACTCTTTCTCTCACGCGCCCGCTGTGCGTGAAGAAGATGCGCAGTAGCAAGCACACTCAAAGGTGAGTCCAGGAGATGAATGCGGACCATTTGACATGAGTGCAGGTGTGTGAGAGTGTTTGCTTACATTTCCCGATATATTTGAGCATTATCGCGGCTCGTAATTGATCCGAAATTGCAATCCTAATACATATTTTTTTAAAATAATTCATTGATATCCGATTAATCGTTGGCATGTTTAGGAAGGAGAAAAGAAGCAATTGGTCTATTTGGATGCGAAAAATTCCTTGCGGATCTACTCAGACGATCTTTGACATTATGTTGGATCTACGGAAAGTGCTCCCTATATAGGAAGGACATGGATGCGTCCATGTTCTTCTAGATACGACAATGCACCAAGCAATGAGGTGAAACATAAAGAGATAAACACAAAGGTAAACCCAGGACATGGACTATTTCACAAAGTGTAGACTTCTAAATAAAAGAAAATATTTTCTGGCCTTTAAGTCCCTTCTTGAAGATGGTTCTAATAGAGAATCTCTATTTATGAACCGAGTACCAATTTCCGATTGGTTTTGGTTTGAATAAGTTTCAACCGAATTTTTTGAGCATGTCTGGATTTTGGACTGTTTGGAGATTACTTGAATCTGTATATTTTGGACCAGTGACAGTTGTTGTGTATGATAACATTGTGCCCCCAAAACATATGGACTCAACAAAAGAAGATGCAATGAAATCAGTAACCTTATTTGAAGAAGGTGATGTTCACGATCCACAGTCGTGACGTGTCATGTAAATCGATATTTACCTTTTGCTAAGAATTGGTTTTAACTGAAAGCGAGGATCTCCGTACATAAGAATGAATAATGAATGTGTTATTGGTGATGAAAAAATAGATTGATTAGTTTTACCTTAACTGTCAACCCAGTTAGAGTGTGTCACAATATAATTACTCCAAAATGAATCTTGGATCATATGCATTAAATGCGACTAAATAGTTTGAGATGTTTAACATACTCTCGCTCCGACTTTTATGCCAACGGCATTATCTATTTTTATTGATGATAGCTAAAATGTTTCAAAATGCCATTTGCTGGTTCAAAAACTAGTTAAATTAATTATAGCTTTTCTGTCATTTGATTTGCGAAAAGACAATTATTGGAATTTCAAAAGTTTTCAAATATTTTAAAAGGCAAAACTTTGAATATTTGAATAATATTCAAAAATACTGATTCTCATATGTCTTAATTCGTTTTTATTCGGACATTTTAGTATTCCAATTTATTTCTGACCCAACTAATCTGTCATTTGATCATTATCAATTAAATATTTTATAATATATAAATTGTCTGGACTTATTGAATTATCATGATTCAATTGTATACTGGTCAAAAAGCATTGCTACTTTTAACGGAAAATAAAAAACACATGTCTTTAAATTCAAAAAAAAATTGCTTAAACGATGATTACTCGGATTGATATTTTGTCGTTGTTGAGAAAATTATTTATTTTCCTTTAATGAATACTCTACCGGCATCTAGTGTAGCTAAACGAAAACTCATTTCTATTTGAAAAAATGTCGTGTATGATAATATATCATTGATAAATTTCATGAAAATTAGTTGTACTTTAATAAAGAGTTCGTTTTTGTATCAACAATATGGGTCCAGAGGCCCCTCTTCACCCTAGATGAGCATTCTTAAAATTTATCAATATTTCCATTTCACAGAATTAAGTTCATATTCGAAACAAATCATACCAAATTATCGATGTGCACTAACTCAAATAACACAGCAAACGTTGATATCGATTTCAATCAAGTAGAGCCATTTTCAATCAGAACTGAACACAATAACAATCCTGTTCCTGTGGTTAAAGAAGAGTCGACCATTCAACAATTTAATGCCAATTTGCCATTTTGCCATTTTTCCAATCAAATTACCGCTGCTAAAAATATGTTTCAATAGATGGCAGCATCGCTTTGTCTAATGAGTGACTGTCTCTCTCTCTCTAATCATAAGACTCTAATAGCTAAACTTTAGCTGCTAAAGTGACTATCACTAGAGTGAAACTCACAGAGTCTAGATTTAAGTTGCTTTGGTTGGTAAAGGTGTGCATTGATTTATGATACGACAATAAACAAGCGATAATTATATTGCCAAAACTAAATGCTCGCATTCACTTTTGCACGGTCATATTGTCTCTATTCTCAGCATATCTAAAGCATGCACTTCAAAATGGAGTTTCAGGTTGTTATCGAGTGTTTGTAAAGAATTCTCTGTTTTATTTCTCCTGATTGTTCACAATTAATAAATTATAAGAAAATGACTGAAAATGCCAGTTCTATTGAAGTTTATGAAAACTCACCGCCAGTACCAGCAGACACCAACATGCACGCATCACTGACATTATCAAAAGTAAATTTGTATCAACATTCTGAATGGAATTTTGTGATCACAAAGTTGATTGAAATGAAAATTACCCCAGAGGATGCATTAAGCATTTTAAGTAGAAGCCTAAATCACACTAATTCTGCACAAGCTGTTACTGTTCAAGAGAAACAAAACCAAGACTTGTCTAATCAAAGTGACAATCTTAATATGAGAAAAACGATAATTGCTGAATTCACAGTTACAGTTGATTTGATGGATGTCCCAGATGAAATAAACTTGAAACACAAAATTAAATTTGAAGTTTTCAATAATTACAGCAGCGGAAAATTTGTTAAATTGGAGTATGAGACAACGTTAATATCATCAGATGTGATCAAAATATTGTTAAGTTAAAAGCTTTATTCGTGATGAAGTAAAATACAAAAATGAGAGAGAGAGATCGAGAGAGGCCACCTTGAGGATCGAGATCCAATAAAAGGTAATAGGACACAAAGTCAGTTACGAGTAGATGCCACCAGACCTTGAGGATCGAGATCCAATAAAAGGTAATAGGACACAAAGTGAGATACGAGTAGATGCCACCAGACCTTGAGGATCGAGATCCAATAAAAGGTAATAAGACACAAAGTCTATCAAAGAAAGAAACGAGTTAGCACAAGTCACAAAGACAGCTGATCGGCACACATACGAGACATGCGATGATAGAGTGCTTCAGCATACACGCTTATATAGCCAGTAAAGCGGCTATGTTCACACTAGTAACAAGCGGTGAACGACGACTTCAACCTGACTAAGAAAGGCTCTGAGTGGTCAGTGTGAGGGAGCCATCATCTTGACAAATATGTGATCACAAACACTCAACCAACGAAACAGAAAATAACGAATCAATTGAAAATGTTTTCGAAAATTTAAATAATCAAGACACGCTTGAAATATCACAAACTATATTTACTCCAAATCTAGTAGTTGGACAAAATTTAAAGGATAATCTAAATAGCCAATTTATTGGTACAGTTTATGAGTACAATATTTTGTTGCTTGGTGAAATTGGTGCAGGAAAATCGACTACAATCAATGCATTGGCTAACTACATGAAATATGCCAGTTTTGAGGAAGCAAAAGCAGGCGAATTTGCCCAATTGATTCCTACGAAATTTTCACTAGTTGATTCTCTCACTGAAAAGTCCGTTGTCGTTCAGTCTGGCAGTGATGAGAATGAGAGTCATCGCAGAGAGGGTGAGTCGTGCACACAGTCCCCAGTGGGTTATCTGTTCAAGAATGGCAATAATCATGTTCGTATTATTGATACGCCTGGTATGGGTGATACGAGAGGAGTGGAGGTGGACAGGGAAAATTTTGATCAAATTATAAATTTCATAATTCATTTCAAGAACTTGCACGGAATTTGTATTTTGATTCAGTCGAATGCAACCAGAAAAACGTCTTCTTTTCGGTACTGTACTGAAAATTTTACTGAACTGTTGGCCAACCTGCACCGAAGTGCGTGCAAAAAACATTTTCTTTTGTTTCACCTTTGCACGGTACACAAACTTTGGGGCTGGAGATGGCTATTCAATACTGAAATCATTCCTTCAAAACGAATTGCGTGAAAATGGACTGAACTTGAGTCCTGAAATGAACTGTTTCTTCATCGACAACGAGGCCTATCGGTACTTGGTGGCCAAGAAGAGCGGATTTGAGTTTGACAAAGAAGAAGAAGAAAAGTGTCAAGACAGTTGGACCATGTCGTCGAGAAATACCAATTTTATGATTGATCGCGTGATGCAGTTGGTGCCACACGACATTGAACAAACTAGACTGTTGAATTATACACAGAAACTGTTGATTCTACTTGCAGAACCGTTGGTGTTGATACAGCGAAATTGTCACATTAACATACAGGAAGTAGAAATGCATATTGAAACGTTGAAATTATTCCATCAAAAATCCAAATCAGGCAAATCGATTTTCATTCAGGTGAATATTGTTGATTTAGACTGGGAGACATTGCAATCTCCCAAGACTGTGTGCACCAAAAGTCGATGCGTCAAATTCATTTACAACAAATCAGCAGATCAAAGTTGTCATAATTCATGCGAAGAAATTGTGACACCCAACGGTATTATCGGTTTGTCCCGTTCTTTTAACTAATTTGCAAATTAATAAATGTTTAACTTTTTCCAAACAGGCTCAACACAACTAAAGAAATGTTCAAAAAATGAGTGAGAATGGTTCGTGCACCAAATGTGGTTGTGATTGGAGGAAGCACATGCACCTGACTGCACAATATACACAGCTGAAAGGTCCAATATTTAATCAAAATGTGTTTGGCACAAATGAATCCGCAGGAAAAACTATTGGAATACTAGAACAGCGTGTAAAGCTGTATCAATCCCGACTTAGGGCACTTGAGACAATTTCAGCTAAACTTGCCTTTCTTGTACAGAAACATTCGAATACGGTACGTGCTCTATGAATCAATAAACGAACTGATGTCTAAACTAAAACTAAATCTCTATTCATTTGCAGTCCTCTAAAAAGTTCATCGAACCCATTTTGGACAAACTGATTGAAGCGGAATTGACGAGGCTTAAGTATTCTGAGAATAAATCGGAAGCGGTTAAGAATATATTGGTGAGAATGAAAGAGTGTCACATAAAACGTGTTCAGGACATTGCGGACAAAGCTTTCGCTAAAAGCTCAGCTGATGTCAAATTTGAATACGTTTCTGCGTGCTGTGAAAAGTTGTCTGAAATCAAACCACTGGACAAAGTGTTGAAAAGTTTCAATGATTATCAAGAAAAGGAATCGAGAGAGTTCAAACAGTGTGATGTTGTTTTTGAATTTTAATTTTTAATTATTGTAAATTGTTATAAAATCAAATTTGAAAATCATGAATTGAATCGATCCGACTATTTAAAAAATACTTATGACAAATAAATTATTTGAAATAATACTTTGTTGCTCTCTGTGGTGATTTTCATGATTGCACAATGCTCAGTGTTGTGGCAAAAATCTTTATGACAAACTCAACAAATCTGAAATTATTTACTTTTCGCAAACACATTACAATGTGACACATTTGCACAGTACGCGACATCTAACGACAAAAAAAAAGATAATTTTTTCTGATAACAGTAACATAACCATAGTAGTAGCAATAAGTGTTGTTGACAAATGCTACTCACTGTGGCTTTATGTCATTTTGATGGTATTATTAGGTGACAACTTATGTTATGATAATGCCGGCTTGCTTTAAAATAACTTTTTGTCCCTAATCTAGGTGGCAAAGTGATTTTTTGCATTATTTAGTGACTAATCAGACATAGTTCAAGCCTGAAAAGTTCAAAAAACTACATCGCCACCTAGATTAGGACAAAAAAAGTTATTTTAAAGCAAGCCGCCATTATCATAACATAAGTTGCCACCTAATATAAGCGTTACTTTGATTTGATAACAAATTATGCACAAAAATGGACAAGAAACACCTTCAAAAATTCGCCAAGAAATAGTGATGAGTATTACAAATCCAATATCACTGATAACTCCAAAATTAATGATGAAAAATCGCGACAATATTTTTTGTCAGTATTTTTAATGAAATGGTCAGTAACATTTGGTCAGTATTTTATATAAATGGTCAGTATATTAAATGAATGGCAAGTTTTTATACTAAATGGTCAGTATCTTAATGTTCGGTAACATTTGGTCAGTACTAAAAAAACGGTCAGTATTATTAACTAGTATTGAACCAGCCGCTGGTATTATGAAACTTTGTAGCTATCATAAATCAAAATAAGTAATGCCATTGGCATAAAAGTCGGAGCGAGAGTATGCCAAACATTTGTTAATCCTTTGACCAGTTGTGTTCCAAATCAGTTCATATTAAACAAAATTGGGCAATTTTTTCCTGTTTATGGTCACAAAATGGTTATTTAGTTTTGAAAATAGATACCTAAAGCTTTACCAATTAGAACAATTTCAAAATCTTCAATTGCCAATTGATCAGAAAATTAATGTTCATTTTTTCAAAATCATTTTTTTTGTCTAATTGTGGGATTGTGAAACTGTGCCTTTGACATGTCGAATTTAAAATCAATTTTAGCGCTGAATAATTCTAAAATATCTTAATTGCAATTTTTTGGCATTTGAGTTTTGGAAATTGCCAATGTGCCACTGGTCAATTACCAATTGGTAGTTCATCCCTGATTTAGTATATTAATGCATGCAATTATCATTATTAAATAACATCCAAGATTCAATCAACAACAAATTATATGGCAATATACTCTAAATTGAGTTTAATTGAGATTGGTTTATATTGGGAGTTTAGGGAATACGAGTATTCGTGTTCTTAATTTCAATCTAATTTGTCATATTTTTAAATTTTAAAACGCCGTATTATAAACTCTGTACATTTGTAAAGATCAATTTCTAAACACAAATGAATCATATTACATGATCCAAAAGTCAAATGGAGTAAATTCAATTTTTAAAAAAATCACAAATATTTATCTCAGTTAACAAATACAAATCAATCATTCAACAATCTTTGAGATGGTAAAACAGTAGAAAACCTTAATGAAAAAATAACCAAAAGAGTGCTTTCATGATTGTTTTCTGATTAATTAAAAGTTTACTAATCGCGAAAAACTTTTAGTCATTTAAAATCTTTGCAGTTTGCTTATATTCTCGATATACTGTGCCGTATAGTATCATATGATACATTTGAGTCGTTCAGAGGCAAAATCGGTCAACTCTATTTAATTTTTTAATAATTAACCTAACAATGAAAAACAAATATGTTCCTACCTTATATACTTAATTCTGACAAAATGAAGCACAATTAACATTTCTAGTTGCTAAAATATTTTAAAGAGTTTAATAATTCGAAACATTACTCTATAAACGATTATTTTACATTTTGTCGTTTAACTCGAAAAGTCAATTTGTGGAGTTGACCGATTTTGCCTCTGAACGACTCATTTAGCACACCATGGCCACTACACAGAGAGAAGTCGTCGTCAGTTGCAACTGACAATCCTTTACTTTCGTCAGTTCGACTTTTTTTCCTCTGTTGCATCTGACGAGTTGTCAGTTGGGATTGACGGAATTTTTGGTCAGTTGCAACAGACAATATCGTCAGATGTAATTGACGAAAAATTTTGTCAGATGGAACAGACGAAAATGTATAAATTCGATTATCAATTCTTAATTATTAAAAATTTTAATAAATTGTTTAAAAATTCAGAAAAATTTGTATTTATTGTCAAAATTATGTAGGATTTATAATTACAAAACAATTCAACGAATCCATTTGACAAGCATGTTGTTGTTTTTGTCATCGATAAAAAGATAATCATTTGAGAAGTGCAAATCGCTGAATAAAATATAATGATCATCAGAAAAGACCTTCTTTAGAAATTTCAACGAATTATTATAAAGCTTCGGTCCTTTGACCTTTCCATCATCGCCCTTTTCTTGAATAGGATCAAAAACGCTCCCTTTGCAGTAAATTTTCCCATCCTCGCCTTGCAAAAACGATGATGTGTAAAACCAGTACTCCTTGTTGTGTTTTGTTCTTCTCAGCACGTTTTGATTCAACCGGAAAGGATACAATTGTGATGGCAATTTTTTCAATGAAGTAGGTAACGTCTGGTCAGTCATGAATATTGGTCGTTCTGTTGCGACATCAGGCCAGAAATTGGTATTCAAGAAATCGCTCTTCTCCTCCATCAAGGCGATCATGTACTGATGTTTGGTGTGAATAGTTAAGGCCGGGTTGAGAAAGTTCTTCATTACTCTTGCTACATTCTTGCAGTACTGATGTTTGTGTTCATACCTGAAGCAAGAGTAGAGATACAAAGGACCGAACATGTCAGTCAGGTCGCCATAGTGGGACAAATGGTGCAATTTGCAGTAGACACTCAAATCGGGTTTCAATACTTTCCAATTTTCGACAATATCGTTAGACAAAATGGTCATTCGAATCAGATCTTTTCTTGTTAAAACAGGAGAATATGAAAGAAGAATAAATTCTTTCACTGACATAAAAAGATCCCACTCTGCTTTAAAGTTGGTTGGATTGAACGCAGGGAATAGAATTGATTCGAGACGTAAAAGAGCCTCAAGTTTCTAAAAAACATTTTGGAAATATGAAAGCACATCAATACAGTAATTATAGTTACTTACTTGAAGGGCTGTACCTCTTAACCTGAATCCAGTTTTTGAATACCAATTCAACGTAGGCTTGCCTTCATAAAATTTAAAATTTTTAAATCGACTTTGAACTGCTTCAATATCTTTCTTCGATGGATATTTTTTTGTAGGCTTTTTGGTGGCACTGGTTGTTGCAGCAGAGGTGACAGGGGCAGCAGTGGCGGCTTTTGTTGTCTTTTTGGTAGCCTTTGGTGCCTTTGCTTTCGCCTTTTCTTCAATCGGAGTTACAATGGAAGTCAAAATGTAATTCAAAACATCTTCACCAACTCCTTCATTGATATCGTGCATTTCATCTGGTGGACAACAGTTGAATCTTGTGATGTCACCATTCAAACCATCAAAAGGAAAATCGCGAAGAACCAAGGCCTCAGGATCGGTATCAATAAGAAGGTGATGTTTGGATGGACATTGGATGTTGTCGGCGCCTCGCTTCTTGTTACCCGGTGCTAGACAGAAACGGCAGACAAAACAATTGTTGTTGAAGCTTTTCTTGAAACCTTGAAGCTCATAGACGCCCAAGTTGTCACCACAAATGCAGCTTAGTGTGACATCAATGTGAATAACTTCGCCGCCAATGTTCATGTCGACGCCA
Source organism: Rhizoglyphus robini (assembly GCA_023373905.1). Taxonomy (NCBI): domain Eukaryota; kingdom Metazoa; phylum Arthropoda; class Arachnida; order Sarcoptiformes; family Acaridae; genus Rhizoglyphus; species Rhizoglyphus robini. Next base: position 64,785 of record JAKIJQ010000034.1, on the reverse strand, counting down.
TTTTGCATTAGTTCGTCGAGGTCTTTTCTCAGTCTAGCATAGAGAACACTTAGAGGATCTTCAAGGCCGAGAGAATCTAGATCTTTCCGATTGACCATAATAAGCATCTCGATGTCCGTTGCACGAGAACGTTCTTCAAAGGGAAGGTCAGCGAGTGATACGTAGACATTAAGGAACTTCTGATCAGACCCCATCCCAGGTGATATTTCAACTTCATCGCAATTTAATTCGATTTTAGCTTTTCTTTGCATTCGTGGAAATACTTTTGCATCTGACAAAGAATCGATGTGCTTGTCAAGATTGGTTACTTTTGCCTCGTTTAGTATTTTGTTTCGTATCGATTCATTACGTAAATACTTCTGCACCACCTTGCGAATCGGAATATACGAATATCGACACTTTCCAGTCGAGTTTTCAAGTTGAACTATTTCGGGTTTGATGTAAGTGGTAAAGTATTTCTCAATGTAAGAGTCTTGCAAAAAGTCGCTTTTGATCACTTTTTTGTAGAGTTCTATCTTAGTTTTAGACAAATTGAGGACAGATTCAAAGTGAGATATCATCTGGTAGACTAACAAATTGATGTGCTTTGACGGAGTACACTTGACATATTTGTGTTCCATTATCAAAAGCATAAGTCCCTATTTGAAGCAAATTCACATTTAAAAATTTATAAAATTGTATTTAAAAAATATACCTTAAAAAATCCATCGCCCTCCAAGTCATTGACAGTTTTTCTCGACTCTTCAATAATTGGGTCATCATTTGGAATAGATTGAGGATGTCTGAGCCTTGCAAATTCGTCAACTTCCTCAGGTTCAGTTTCGATAGAAAGCTCAATTTCTGGCTCAATAATATCGAAATGTCCAGACTCATCTTCTTCGGTTACGTCTTCCATCTGAACATCATACTGAACATTTCCATCTGCCACCACATCAACATAATCAGGAATAAAGTCGTATTCTTCACTTAGTGGAACTTGTTGCATCAAGCTCAACTCGAGTCTTCTCCTTTAGTATTTATACAGAAGTTAATTTAAAACAATTTGCAAAATAACATTTATACCTTTTTGATTGGCACTCATCTGGATGCTTTTTTTCAATGTGACGGGATAATTGAAAAACCTTGTAGAGTTCTTTGCCACAAAAACAGTGAACAGATTTGAGTTTGTCGTCATTTGGTTCAATATCTTTAAGTTGATAGTAAATATCTTCAAAACGAGAATTTCGATAAGTGATGCACCTTGCAGACATGTTTACAGTGACGTAAATATAATTCTTAAAAGAAACAGAAAGAAATCGCCGAATTATTCGGTAGGTTGCCGACGAGAGAAGGCAGAAATGACAGTTGAGTCGCCAACAAACGTTTGTTGAACGTCAGTTACGATACAAATACGTTGTAAAGTTAGCAGTGGCACACTCAAACTGGCGCAATTCGTTGTAGCCGTTGAGTCAAGCGACAGCCAATCAAAGCAATCAGTTCATCAAACTGAAACTTGCGCATGCGCTTTCACTTATTCAAACAACGACCGTTTGTTTTGCTCCTGTCTGCTCTCTTGTCCGACTGACCTCACCGCGGCCTTGTCTTTGTCGCTATCTGAACTTAAGATTCTGAAGCTTCTTTTTTGCTTTTGACTATAAGTTTGTTTAGGCCTGCCACATTAGCCAAAAATGTACGTGAGTGTGCTACTCTCGCTGTACTAAAAAACAGCAAACACGCGTGCATTTTTGGTTAAAGTGGCAGGCCTAAGTTTGTTATCTATAAATTATCAAGCCATGAATGATCAACAGCAGCAACAACAAACAAATCGACAACCAGAAAACAATCAACAGCATCAAAGTATGTCACCTAACTATTTTAATTATTGTTTTTCAAATATTTATTTTTATTATTATTGTGTATAGGCAATAGTTTTCCTAATTATGGTTCATATGGCCAAACGCCTTTAGGAAATTACTCTTACGGTATGAATCGCTGTAACCGCTTAACTTTTGTAAACCGAAATTTACTTTTAAAGGCAATTCTCAGTACACCCAAAATTATAACCCGAATGTGCTTCATTATTTATCCCAAATGATGTCACAACAACTTCCACCAATTGGTTCCCACTTTCCACCGAACGTTGGGCATATTCTGCCCAACTTTTCTCGTTTCTCTTCAGATTTTATTCGAAGCAAATCAATCGGACTAGAATGTCCACCAAATGATGTTCATGCCACTTTCCCTCAGAATCCTTTAATTGCTTCTCAAAATTCATTGGCGGAACATTCTGGGTCGAATAGGCAACAATTTGATGACTCTTTGGTAACTGAAAGCCCCCAAGACACTTCTGCTTTTGGTCACCCGTCTATTAATTCAGTTCTTAGCGAAACTTTTTCAAATGAAGAAAGTATGTTTTTTTTGCAAATACCGAAAAATTCTAACAATTTTTAATAGATACCGAAGATACTTCTCAATCTTCAGAAAGCTCTACTGGGATTCCTCTCTCTAATTCGAGCAACTTCAAGGACGATTCATCTGATAATTTGGCTAACAATCGAACAGAAGAGGAAGAATTACTTTCAGCTGTGAATTTGATGAAAAATGGGACTTGGAAGGCAGCAAAAAATGAAGTTACTCCAATGGCAACGATGCCTGACTGGTTGGTTATGGATCCTTTTGTCGAAATGAAGTGGAATTTTGAAGTAAGCCATTTTGATCTCGTTGTTTATGCTGAAAGTCTCGCTGGTTGGTTCAAGAGTGATGCTGTTGAGACAGCTGATTGGGACAAATTTTCTGACAGAATCACTCAATTGGTCAAAAAATACCGCGATCAACTTGCCAAGTATTTTCTCAAGGGTTTGAATCAATCAGACAGGCGAGATCTGTGTGGAGCTATTGCGCATGAATATCCTAAAATGGGGCAACGATATTCTGAGCTTCGAAAGAGCAAAGCAAAAGGCAACAATTTTGGGTGTGATACAACGTTTACCTTTAGAAACATTACGGTAATATTGATTTATTGGATTCTGCCTATACTAATTTAGTTTTAACTAGGCCTTACTCTTTGATCGACTAACTCGCCAAATCGGATATATTCCGAAAAAAGAACTCGAAACTCGTCCACCTGTCACTCCTCCAGTGAAAAACCAGAAAAAGTCAGAAGCAACTTCTAAAGCTAACCGAAAACGCAAGCAAATTAGACTCGAATCAGACTTACAGCAAGCAGAAAAATGATTTCGCATTTTTGTTTTGTTTTGTTTTGATTAGTTTGTAATTTATTTAATTGATTGATTTGGTTTTTTGTTTTAAATTTAATAAAATCAGATACGATATAATTCTCTGTTTTGTTGCTGAAAATATATTTATTGAGCGTGTTTCGTCTAATCCATCAGACGATATTTTTCGTCTGTCACAACAGACAATTTTGTCAGTTGGGATAGACGAAATTTTTTGTCAATTCCAACTGACCACTCGTCAGATGCAACTGACAAAAAATTGTTGAACTGACGAAAGTCAAGGATTGTCAATTGCAACTGACGACGACTTCTCTGTGTGTAACGGATAGTGACTAACCATTGGCCAACACCGAATATGTTGGAAGACGTAAACAAACACTCGGACAAATCTGCATTCTATTCAAATTGTCCGCATCGAACTCACTGATTCACATTTAGGTGTATGTGCTACTGCGCATCTCTAATGCGCACAGCGAGCGCGCTCTGGAGTGTGTGCTTGGCTGTGCCACACAGACACTGTGTTGACACTCGTTCCCAACACATTTCAATACAAAATTTGAAAAATTACTACTCCTTTGACCTTTGACCTATATGCCCCCAAAACTATACAGCACATCTAGACCACAACCAGAACACTGTGTTAAATTTTTCAGACCGATCCATTCGGTAGTTTCGGAGGAGCTCTGTCCACAAGAATTGCACCAATTCCTTTTTTTTCTGGCAGGGAATCGTCACTCCCGAAATCACTCACACCTCGCTCGCTTCGCTCGCTCAGCGTGAGTGATTTCGGTCGCTCCTCCAATAAAATGTATGTATATAATATAACTGGTCAGTAAACAATTAATGTACAAACAGTATATTCATAGTTTGTTGTCAGTTTATCAACTTGTCTGCTTGTTGATAAGTGTGACATTGACTAAGCACTTCAATGTAGTCTAGATAGCTGCTTTGTTTCCTACACCTCACACAGTCAGTCATCAGTCAGTCAGTCACCTACATCAGTCATCTTACTGTTTGTTTGTTTTTACTACATTTTAACATCATATTTTTTGTCTCCTTTTCAACTTTTCCTTTTTTGCCTCTATGGGAAAACGCAAACGAATTAAACGTGTTTTGTACACGGATGTTGAATCGTATGTGTCATCTGAAGATTCGTGCGAAGAAGGAATCTCATCCGCAGTGTTCACCACCAAACGAGTGAAACGACAACGAACATGGATTCGTGAACGCGAATTTTGCGACAGAAGCGAAGCGTCCGAATACATCGACTCTGTTCCACACTGGAGCTACTGGTATACCAACAATACGTATGATGGTGACAAGGTGTATTATAGGTGCAATCGCGTAAAGAAGAGAGGGCCCCAATGTGATGCTAGCGTTCACTTGTGGTATGACAACAGCTCATTAGCGGTGTACCTGTACAAGACTGGTAGTGACCACAATTGCGACAAGATCATCGAGCAAGCTGGATCAAATCAACCACTAACCGATGAAATGAAGCGAATAATTGACGAAGAGTTTGAACGAAAAACCAAACCTAAACGAATTCATGAAATATTACACGAGAAAGGGTTCAACCCGAATAAACCTCAAATTGTCAGCTACCTGAGTACGTTGCGCAAGAAGAAGTACGGCCCCACTGCAATCAGCCTCGGTCAACTAGAAAGTTGGTGTGAAGAGCACAGTGCAAAACCAGCTGACGAAGACACTGCATATGTGATTGCTTATCGTGTTTCTTATGGAGAAGAATCTGATGATGATGTATCAGCTGAAGAAGAAGGAAGAAGCGAAGCATCGTTCCAATTCGTCATTTCTACAGTTCGCTTGTTGACACAATCTGCTTCCGCTGAACGTATTCACGCTGATGCCACGTACAAATTGACATGGGAAGGCATGCCTGTTCTGGTTGTTGGAACCACAGACGCTAACCGTACTTTCCATCCCGTTTGTATCGCAGTTTGTTCCAACGAACAAACAACAAGTTTTCAATTTTTATTTGAATCTCTCAAGAACAACAACTTTTCTCCTTCAATTCTTGTTTCAGATGCTTCAAATGCGATTCGTCAAGCGTTTGTTAATGTTTATGGAACAGAGTCAACTTTGTGCATGTGCTGGGCACATACAAGAAGGAACATCGTTAAGCATCTTCACTTGTCCACAAAAGACTCACGTGAAGAACTCATGGACGACATCGATCTACTCCAACTGTCAGCTGATCCAAAAATATTCTCCAAATCCAAGAAGTTATTCATTGAAAAATGGTCAACAATCGAACCAGAATTCATTGCCTATTTGAACGATAATTGGCTATCTTCTCATGACAAATGGTTTGAAGGTGCATCTATCAATGGGCCATCTACAAACAACGCATTGGAGGCTTTCAATTTGGTTATAAAGAAAGAAGAAACTTTACGAGAAAGATTACCCCTATCTAGATTTACCTTTCTTTGTTTGTCCATGGTCTCACGCTGGTCAACCGGTTATTTCAACGGAAATGATGATTATAATGAGCGCATTTTTTTGTGAAAATTTATTTTATAATTTTATAATTAATGTTTCAATAGATGGCAGCATCGTTTTTCTTACAGTGATTTCGTTGATTACAGCAACAAACGTGAACATTGTTATGTTGTCAGACTAAAAAGAACGCTCATACTTATCCTCAGTGCGATATCCTCATATGTAATAAAATGGGCTTTTTGTGTTTTTGTCGAGTGATTTATCGTTTTTTATGTTTTTGTATAAACCATTCCAAAAATGTCGGAAAATAAAAGTTCTACTGCAAGTCATGAAAATTCACCACCAATGTACGCATCATTAACATTGTCAAAAGTAAATTTGTATCAACACTCTGAATGGAATTTTGTGATCACAAAGTTTATTGAAATGAAAATTAGCCCTGAGGATGCATTACGCATTTTAAGAACAAGCACAACTCAACTAAATCCTTCACAAGCTACTGTTCAAGAGCAACAAAACCGAGACTTATCTAATCAAAATAAGAGAAAAACGATAATTGCAGAATTCACTGTTACAGTTGACTTGATGGATGTGCCAGATGAAATCAACTTGAAACACAAAATTAAGTTTGCAGTTGTCAATAATTACAACAGTGGAAAGGTTGCTAAGTCAGAGTATGAGACAACGTTGATATCATCTACAGAGAATGTGATCCAATTGAGTTATCACAAACAATCAACGAACAAACCAGAAAATAATGATTTCTCTGAATTATTAAATGATAAAACATTTGACTTAATGAACGACCTGAATGTGCAAAATTCCCAAAGACTGCCCGAGTATAATATTTTACTGTTGGGCGAAATTGGAACTGGTAAATCTACCACAGTGAATGCATTCGCAAATTACATGAAATACACCAGTTTTGAGGAGGCTATTTCGTTATTTACTCAAATTGTGAAGGAGTACCAATCCGAATTGTGCGTAATTCAAGATGTTGCCGCCAAGTTTGACTGCATTCTAGCGGCCTATTCAAATTCTGTAAGTTTTTATCAATATTTAAAAATTAACAAATTTCAGTAATAACATTTTTCTAATTATAGCGAAACAGCAAGTTTGTTGAAGCATATTTGAACAATTTAATTTCAGAAGAGCATAAAATGTCTTCTCAAGTGCCCAACTATTCGAGCAGTGTTTCAGACATGCTCAACCAAATGAAAGTAGAGCACAGCAGACGGGTGAAAGCATTGTCAAATCTAAACAGCACAGAAACAGTAAATTTGGAACAAATTCCTGAATTGTGTAAGCGACTGTTTGTGCTCAAGCACACTGGACCACAGTTTCAACAGATGATACAGAGCGTTAAAGAAGGCAAACGAGACGAGTTCAAATATTTCGACAAAATTGGTGTCGATCTTACGGGAGAGTAAAAATTACTATTTTCTTGTTTGATCTAATGAAATATATCATAATAAAGAGCCCATTCATAGATGACGTGTATGACCTGGTTCTATTGAGTGCAATTTGTATTTGTCGGACTAATTTGAACATTAAGCTGTGTATTACAGAGTTCACAGGAGAGACTCGTAACAAATGTTATGATCAACTGAGAGCGTATACTCGTATGGTAAGATAACACAATTCCGAGAATTGACTGGCGCCACTCATATGGGCAAAACGGATAACAAGGTTTGCCGATTGCTTGTAGAGGTGATTGTAAGAGGGAGAAAAGTGCGTTGTATACCGTAGTTGGAGTTTGTACGATGAGAACAAACTACACAAATAGACACTCTTGTTAATCATTGCTTTTGACTACTGTGACTACATTTACAGTGAGGCTTTATTTTTTTTTTCGCTACACTGCTATTCCTACCCCCAACTCATCATATTTGTGCTGATTGTTGATATTACTTATGATTATACAGTATGATAGCCTGTCCAGCATCAAAATAGATCCTATAATTGTGCTCCTTCTGTGACCCATACTGTTAAATCAATAAATTTAAATCTGAACTTTTTTCGACCAAACAAAAATGAAAACTTTCAATATTCTTCTGTTTGGCGAATCTGGTGCGGGAAAATCTACGACCATAAATGCATTGGCAAATTATTTGCACTACTCCAGTTTTGAAGCGGCCGAAGTGGGGAAATTTTTCAATGTAATTCCATCGCGTGTGACCTGGTTCGACCCGGTCACTTATGACGATTTTATCATTCAAGATGATCAAATAGATGAAAATGAGCGTTTCAATGATTCGGGTAATTCCGTTACACAATCGCCCAAGAATTATGATTTTCAATATCGGAACAAACGCATTCGCATTATCGACACGCCGGGAATGGGCGACACTGGTGGCATGGACGTGGACAAACAGAATTTCAAAAATATTCTAGAACATTTAAAAAGTATTGAAGAGTTGCATGGAATTTGTTTTCTGATCAAAACTATCACAACACGTAAAACTGCTGTTTTCGAGTACTGCCTTTCGGAATTGTTGGTCCATCTTCCCAGAAGTGCGACTAAGAACATAATGTTTTGCTTCACTTTTAGTCGAAACTCATTCTATGGCCCAAGTGATGGCTATGAGACGTTGAAAGGATTTATAAACGGGACCAAATTGGGATTTGAAAAAATCAATCTCAAAACAGGTGAAAACTGTTTCTTTATCGACAATGAGGCGTTTCAATATTTTCTTGCAAAAAAGAATAAGCATTTAAAATTCACCGAAACCCAGAGAAAATCGTACCAAGAAAGTTGGGACAAGTCAGTGCAACAGTCTTTTGACATGATTAATCGTATTGTTAATTTTGAACCGATTAAAGTGGACACAATTTTCGCGTTGAAGGAATGTCAAAAGTTGGTCAAAGAATTAATAAATCCAATTGAAAATTTAAAGATTAAAATTGAAGAGCAAACTAATGTCGAACAAACAAAAGGAACTAAAAGATATGGCGGAAACAAAAACAACAATGCAAACAATTTTAACCAAAAAGACTTTATGGAAAAACAATTGGAGTTTATTCAAATATGCACTCGAAAATTGATTGAATTTTTTGGTGATTAACTTAAATACTGTGAGTATTATTTAATTTTAAAATTAAAATTAAAAAATTAAATTATTTTACAGAATTGTCACAATTTGATTGCACCGTACTTGAGTTTGTACGAGAATAACGGAACCGAAACAGTACATTTGTCAAGTCGATTTAAACGTGCAAAATTGTCCAATGGAGTTGGAATTTCAGCGGATTCAATGTCGAAAATAGAGAACATTATTGTTCATATCAGGAACAAATCATACGAAATTATCGATGTCGATAGTTTTATGACAGTTAAACAAAAACTGATCGATTCAACTTATTGGGGAAATCAAATTCGAGAAATTCTTGGAATTGAGAAACGAATTGCAACAAACAATTTGTCGCAATTTTCAAATGAAGAAGATAAAACCTCCAAACTAAACAATAAACCAACTAATTCCATAATAAGTAATTCTGTACCGTTTACTCCTTTGAAAATTTCTACCTACTCTGGTCCTACACGCCCTGAAACTCCTGGAGCGCCTCTTCTCTCATCAAATAAAACTGATAAGCAGTACGAGAGTCCAAATTTTATGCCCTATTTTACTCGTCCACTAGAAATTCCCTCCACCCAAACAATCAACCAAAATATACTGAATCCAACCCAAAATAACACAGCCCACGTCACCGTTGATATCGATTTCAACCAAGTGGAACCATTTTCAGTCAGAACTGAACACAACAAAAATCCTGTTCCAGTGGTTGAGGAACATCAGATTCAACCAGAAGACAACAATTTAATGCCAGAAACTTTTCAAGCCAATGAGTTTGACCACGGAAATATAATCGTGTCATATGAGCCAGAGTTTGAAGATGAGCTAGAAAAATTGTTGCCAACCGATGAAAGTTCAAGTAATAGAACCGAAAATGATGATGATGAGCCTGTTGAAATCGAAACAAATCCAACTAATCGCAATTCAATCATAGAATTCATTGATGCTGAACAAAATCCAAATCATGAAACAGCAAACAATATTAATCATGAAAAGGGACATTTGAATCAAACAGTTGAAAGTAAAACCAAAATCAGATCGACAAATTCAAATTGCGAAAATGTAAAAGAAACGAAAACCAAAACACTTCCTGAACATCAAAGCGTCCACAATTCAACTACGAATGTAAACAATTCCCAAATTACAGCAAAACAAAATAGACCACGACGACCGCGTTGTTGTGGTTGCTGTTGTCAGTGTTTGATTTGGACTGGAAAGTGCATTCAAAGATTTTTTGTTTGGATTTTCAGTTGCTGTTAAGTGTGATTTGTGTTTCATTAAAAGTTTGGATTATTTCATGAATTAACAAAATAGTCAAGTGCTACAATAAATATTCTAACTAAATTGTTTGAAGACAAATTACAATTTTTCCGGTTAATTTCAAGTCTTGAGCTGCAGGTAGTGAGTTGCATTGTGAGTTGGATTGAGATTCAATAGTGGCATTTTGCCATTTTGCCATTTTGCCATTTTGCCATTTTGCCATTTTGCCATTTTGCCATTTTGCCAATTGACTACTAATAATATTTGGCGATTTCTGAACGTAGTGGTAATATGAGAAATGAATCGCGTCGTAGGAGTTTGTATGGTGGAAACAAACGATACATTCACTTCGTTATCATACTATCACGACTACATTTACAAAATACAAAGACGTTTTGTTTTTGCTCTGTTATATTGCAATGTTCTTACCCAAAACAAAATCACATTTGTGATGTTTGTTGCCGACTTTTGCTTGACGATAGCCAATTCAGCATCAAAATAGATCCTATGTTTGTGCTTGTCCTTCAGTGGCTAATAAAGTCAAATTAAGAAATCTTGATTGCGAACTTTTATTTTTTTTGTGAAACAAAATGAAAACTATCAATATTCTCTTGTTTGGCGAATCTGGGATGGAAAAATACGCAACCATAAATGCACTGGCAAATTATTTGCATTTTTCAAGTTTTGATGCTGCTGAAGTTGGACAGTTTTTCAATGTTATTCCATCCGGCAATTCAGTGACACAGTCGCCCATTGTGAATTATGAATTTCAATATAGCGACAAACGCATTTGCATTATGCGCACAGGGAAAATGAGCAACACTGGTGGCTTGGATGTTAACAAACAGAATTTCAGGAATATTCTTGATCATTTGAAAACTATTGAAGAGTTGCATGGAATTTTTTTTCTGATTGAAAATAGTACTATAATTAAAACTTTGAATTACCTTTCGGAATTTTTGATCAATCTGCCACGAAATGCATCCAACAATATAATGTTTTGCTTCACTTGTAGTCAAAACTCATTATTCGGTCCTGGTGATGGCTATGAGACGTTGAAAGAATTTTTGAAAGAAAACAAATTGGGGTTTGAGCAAATCGATCTAAAAAATGGAGAAAATTGCTTCTTTATCCAAAATACTGTGTTCCAAAATTTTCTTGCAAAAAAGAGCAAGGATATAAAATTGACCGAAGCCGAGAAAAAATCTTTCCAAGAAAGTTGGGACAAGTCAGTGCAACAGTCTTTTGACATGATTAACCGAATTGCTATCGATTTTAAACCGATTAAAGTGGAAATAATTTTCGCGCTGATGGACTGTCAAAAGTTGGTCAAAGGATTGGTAAATCAAATTGAAAATTTAAAGACGAAAATTGATGTGCAAACTAATGACGAACGAACAAAAGGAACTAAAAGATATTGCGAAAACTTACACTGGAAATAATTTTGATCAAACATCTTTCAAATTGGTGAAAGAATTGGAGTTTATTCGTGGATGCGTGAGAAAATTGATTGAATTTCTAGTTAATAACTTGAATACGGTGAGTATAATTTAATTGAATGAAAAATAAATATATAATAAATTTAATATTTTTAAAAAAATAGAATTGTCACAATTTGATTGAGCCGTACTTGAGTTTGTACGAGGACGACGGAACGGAAAAATTGAAATTGTCAATCTTCACGCCCAGTCCATTTAAACGCGCAAAATTGTCAAATGAAGTTGGAATTTCAACCAATTCAATTTTGAAAATCGAAAACATTATTGTTCATATACGAAACAAATCATACGAAATCGTCGATTTGGATTTATTTAAGGTAATCAAACAAAAACTGTTAGATTTAACTTACTCGGGAAATCAAATTCGAGAAATACTGAGAATGGAAGAACGAATTGTAGAACGAACTGAAAAACGAATTGAAAAACTAATTGAAACAAACAATTTGTCTCGAATTTCAAATGAAGTGGCTGAAACGTTCAAACAATACAACAAACCAATTAAGTCTAAAATGTGTGATTTGTTTACGTCACATCACGCATCAAATGTGATTAATAAGCAATTCGACACAGCAAACTTTCGGTCCTATCTTACTAGACCGCCAGAAATTCGCCCCACTCAAACAATCAATCGAAATGTGCCGAATCAAACCGAAAATAACACGGACAACTTTACAGGTGATATCAATTCCAACCAATTTGTAGAATCATTTTCAGTCAGAACTGAACACAGCAGCAACAATCCTGTTGCGGTGGTTGATAGTGAACATTCGATTCCCCCAGAAGACAGCAATTTAATGCCAACCACGTCACGACATTGAACAACGCAACAATGAAATTGACTACAAAATTGTTAACGTGTCATATGAGCCCGAGCCTGAAAATGAAGAACACAAAAAATTAATTACCAATCACTATTTTTTTGTCAAATATTCGAATTTGTAGTCACTCAAGTACTGAAGTTCAAGCCAATTTTGAACAAATTCATTCACAAAGAATAAATAAAATTTGAAATTGGTCAAATTCATCTCCAAATTATTCTGACCAATTTATGCAATTAATTTTCGCTTTGAATCACTTTTGTCTAAGCATTTAGAATTTTAGTTACACAACAATAAACAAATTAAATCTAGTTGTCAAATGAGAATACAATAATAAATGAATGTCATATATTGCTAATGACAAATTGAGATTACGCCCAAAATTTTATTTAGCCAATCAAAATTGCCCATCACATTTTTAGGGTTGTGGTCTGAACTGATTAAAAAAACTGTTACTTGTTGTAATTTAGCGCAAAACACGTGTAGTGCCATCTTGTGTGCCAACATTTATTAAATGATTACTTTGCTGATAAATTGGTTGCTACAACAACTGCCGTTGTTGACAAGTGACACAAGTGATAACCAATAGATGGCAGGATTGTTTTTAGACATAAAGTAAACGCCTTTGCATTTTGTTAAAGGTGCGAGTTGATAATAACTTTGATTGACACAAATGCGAGCATTGTTATGTTGCTAAACTAAAAAGAACGCTCACACTCATCCTCAGTATATCTCAAAGACGTGCCCCGAAGTGGCCACAAAGAACCCGGGTTCCTTTGTTGTTTTGTCGAGTAATTTGTTCCTTTTGTATTTATATCAAACATAACAAAAATGAATTTTTTTAAGAAATTTTCAAACAACTTCGGAAAAAGTCCTACTGAAGGTGTAGAAAAATTAACAACAATACCTCCAGACACAAGCATGCACGCATCTTTAACATTGTCAAAAGTAAATTTGTACCAACACTCTGAATGGAATTTTGTGATCACAAAGTTGATTGAAATGAAAGTGACCCCTGCGGATGCATTACGCATTTTAAGTACAAACAAAAATCAACCCAATTCTGCCCAAGCTACTGTTCAAGAGCAACAAAAACACGACTTATCTAATCAAAATGACAACCTCACTAAGAGAAAAACGATAATTGCAGAATTTACTGTTACAGTTGACTTGATGAATGTCTCGGATGAAATCAACTTGAAACATAAAATTAAGTTTGAAGTTGTCAACAATTACAACAGTGGAAAAGTTGTCAATTCAGAGTATGAGACAACATTGATACCATCTATAGAAAATATTATCAAAATGAGTGATCACAAATCATCAATTAGCAAACCAGAAATTGGCGAATCAATTGAAAATGTTTTCCCAAACGTAAGTGACCAAGATATTACACTTACTCAAAATCCAGTAATTGGGCTAAAGGCTTTTAAGGATCATCTAAATAGTCGTATTATTGGCCCAGAAAATGAGTACAATATTTTGTTGCTTGGCGAAATTGGTGTAGGAAAATCGACATTTATCAACGCGTTTGCAAACTATATGAAATATCGTGATTTTAAAACTGCTAAAGAAAACAATTTCATTCAGTTAATACCGTCCAAATTCACTCTTCCCGACCCAGCAACTGGTGAATCACTTATGATCAACTCGGGCATGGAAGATGAGAACGAACGGACTGATATAGTTGGAACATCGAGCCAAAAGGCCCCAATGACGTACTCATTTAAATTGGGAGATAGAACCTTGAGAATAATTAATACACCAGGTATTGGCGACATTAATGGGATAAATACTGATCGAGAAAATTTTGATCAAATACTGGCACATTTGAACAAGTACAATGAGTTTCATTGTATTCTGCTACTGATCAGGGAAAGTGCAACTTGTAAAACTACCTTCTTCAGCTACTGCATCGCCGAAATGTTGACTCATCTGCATAAAAGTGCAGCTCCAAATTTGATATTTTGTTTCACATTCAGTCGCAACTCGTTCTTTAGTACAGGCGAAGGATTTGCAACTTTAGAGTCATTATTTCACAACGAATTTAAAGAATTTTATTTGAAACTGAAACCAGGTAAAAATTGTTTTTTCATCGACAATGAAGCGTATCGCTTTTTGGTGGCACAAAAACAAGGCTACAAGTTCAAGGTGGAACAGGAGGCAGCATACATGGAGAGTTGGAACAATTCTGCTGAGCAGTTCGATAAAATGTTGGAACGAATCACACGAACCGTGCCATTCAATTTAGATAGCACAATTTCATTGTACAATGCGCGAAATTTGATTCTTGGCATTGCTGAACCAATGGTTCGGTTACAAACTATGTTTCAATCAAACATTAGCCAAATAGAAGCCAAAAAAGATTCACTTAAAAACTTGTCAAAATATATCGAAAAGTTGAAGAAACAGATGTATCTAATTGTGGACGATCTCGTAGCTGAACAATTGGACTATCCGAATACTGTATGCGCCTCTGGCACATGCACCGAGGTGGTTAAATTTAAAGGTGTAGATAAAGTCAATTACAAAACAATATGCCATCCTCATTGCAGTTGCATTTTAAGAACAAACACAAATCATCCAAATTTTACTAAAGCTACTACAAAAGAGCAACAAAAATTAGACTTATCTAATCAAAATGACAATCTAAATGAGAGAAAAATGATAATTGCAGAATTAACTGTAAAAGCTAACTTGCTGAATGTCCCAGGTGAAATTAACTTGAAACATAACATTCCCCTCAACGCTGTAGGTAAGTTTCTGTTTTGTATTTGTAAAATTGGATTCAATTCAGCACTTTCAAACCTTAGGTCAATATCGGCTGAAGATCTGTTACGCTATGGATTACCTCTTTCTCTGCTCAGTGTGTGGATGTTCCTGGCAGAAGCACATGCACATCAAAACCAAATATACAAAGGTGAAGCGAACAATCACTGATGAGAGAATAGATGTGGAAATCAAAACCAAAGAGAAGGCACTCAAGGGGGTCTATGAAGCGATCCAGAGAATGGAGAATATAATTCCGGAATATAAAGATGAGCTAATGGTTATCACGGATATTTGTACCAAATTTGCAGTGTTTTTGATTAATAATTCTAACTTTGTAAGTATGGTTGCTCTTCACAAAAACAATACAAAAAATGGTTTGAATTTTTCTTATGATAAAATTTCATATTTTATTAGACACATAACAAATTCTTACAGTCATATTTGGATCTACTGATGGATGAAGAGCTGAAAAAGGTAAACTCAATATCAGGCTACTCTCGATCGAATTACGAATCACTCCAACAAATGAAAGACTCTCATAAAAAAAAGTGCAAATACTTGAAAATGCTATTAACAGTAACAAGGAGAAGCCAGTCGAGCTAAAGGATATTTTCAGATACAAGGACGTGCTTTTTGGACTGAAACATTCGGGTGCTAAGTTCAGGAAATGCATCGAAGCAGATTCGTTTGCTAAGAAAAAGAACCTCAAAGAGAAACTTATTGATTTAACCAACTTTACTACTGGCAGCATTAGTAGTACTTCGGTTCCAACCACAGTCCCTTCTGAGTTTAATAGCAATAACTGGGTCAATGTTATTGATATTATGGATAATAGTATATATAATAATTATAGATATAATAATAATAAGGAAGGCTTTTGGAGTTCATTTTGGAAATTTTAGTTTACTTTAAGTTGTATTTTTTACGGGCAAAGTTAATAATTCAACAATCTTAACACTGCCCGGGCAATGTTCAGAGACTTACAACCAAGCATTTTTTGGTGTGGACCTACCAAATTGTCCCAAATTTTTATCATAGAATTAGTGACCCAAGACTAGCTCTTGGGTTGGTATTGGTTGACTTATGGCCAGAGGTACGGGTTACGCAAAGGTCAAAAGTTAAAAAACTTAAACGTACGTATAGCTACTCATGGTGATTAGTTTTTATCAAATAATTTAATTTCGTACTTAAATTATTTTTTCAAGTATTTGATTTTTACATTACTACATTTAGTTAAATGTTAGACATCTTTCTGAACAAAATTTGACCTGAACAAGGAAATACAACTTAATAAAGTAACAAATAACAAAATTAATGATGAATTTTCTATCAGTACTAAGTTCATATTGCTTTACTTTCATCAATGTTCACAAGTTCATATTTGATTTTTGTTTTAAATGTTCCTCTTAGATGTGTTGAAATTACAATTATTAATGTATATTTTGTATTGATTACAAAGGAATAATTAGTTTGTACCTAAAATCAATTGTTTGTTATTAATCAAAAAATATGTTGGCAAATACGCACGCACCACGTATAGCTATACATGAAAATTTCAACTTTTGACCTTTGTGTAACCCCTACCCCTGGCCATAAGTCAACCAAAATCGACCCTTGAGCTAGTCTTGGGTCACTAGTTCTATGATTAAAATTTGAGGAAATTTGGCGAGTCCACACCAAAAAAATTCTGGTTGTTAGGTGTCTATTGAACTTGACCCGGCCATAGTTAAGAATGTTCGGCTAAAGTTAACATTGTCCAATCATGGTTGGGCCAAGTAAAGGTTTATTCATTTTAACACTTAATTAAAGACTATTTGAAAGACAAATTGACTATAAATCAATTAAATTCAACAACAATGTGTCAGATTTGGACAGTACGCGACATCTAATGACAAAAAAGAAAATAATCTTGCTGATAACAGTAACTGTTACTGTAACATAACAATGGTAGTAGTAACAAGTGTTGTTGACAAATGTTACTCACTGTGGTTTCTTGTCATTTTGATGGTATTATTAACGTTACTTTGATTTGATATCAAATTATGAATAAAAATGGACACGAAAAACGTTCCAAATTCATCAAGAAATAGTGATGAGTATAGCAAATCTAATGTCACGGATAACAGCAAAATCAGTGATGCAAAAGCTTCAAGAGGTCACAGAAAACCATTTGCAAATTCAAGATATCTCGAAAATCAAAACATGAAACTCGATGAACTTAATTCACAATTGGGCCAGAAACCAATTGTTGCAAAAGTAAAAGTGAATGTACGATTTTATGAAGAATATTCGCCAAAGAATCAGAGTAAGCAAATAAATAAATTTAATTGTCTAACTAATTCAAATTTAAATAGCTTTTTTAAAAACCTAAAAGAGTTGAAAACCCCTGCAATACTGAAAAGTTGACCAATGTCATGACTCAAATGGTGAGAATTCTTGATAATTTTTTTATAACTGAAAAAAAATTTGTTATAGATTGAACAACTAAAAGTTGAAATTAAAGAAACTTTAATTGATGAAAAAGGCCAACAGGCAGTCTCGCCAATAACAAATATGATTTACCATCTTGAGAATGCACGCAATATAATACTGAATTCAAACTCACAAGCCACATTTGGAAATGTAGCCATGAAAGAGCAAACAATTCAAAACAACTGTACTGATGATGTTAAATCGTTGATGGCAACAATCAAGGAACTGAAGGAATTCTGTTCGGAATTTAGTTCCACTCTCAAATCAACAAATAATGAGTTTATTGTACAAATTGAAGAAACTATTGTTTCATTGAAATCGGTTGTTGTTTCAAAAACAATTTATGGTAACCAGGATATCGTAAATTCTGCTACTACAACAGAAGTTCCTGAAAACTTAATTTTGTCAAAAGCTGATGTTGAGAACATATTTGCTATAGGAATCGTTTCAATTGATTCAAAAACTGTTTTTATTGAACCAATCAACATAGAAACAGTTCCTGAAAATCAAACCCATTCTAAATCCGATTCTGTAGAAACAATTGATAAAGAAATAGTTCCTGAAATTCCGACTAATTTGACTGATTCGAAATCCGTTTTTGAGGAACAAATTGACAAAGAAATTGTTTCTGAAATTCCGACTAATTTGAATTCAATTTCTGAGAAAATAATAAACAGAGAAAGCATTTCTGAAATTCCAACCAACTCTAAATCGGTTTCTGAGGACTCATTTGACAATAAAATTGTTCCAGAGATTCAAATTGATTCTAAATCCATTTCCGAGAATCAAATTGGCAATGAAATCGTTTCTGAAATTCCTGCTGATTCGAAATCCGTTTTTGAGGAACAAATCAACAAAGAAATTGTTTCTGAAATTCCGACTGATTCAAAATCCGTTTTTGAGGAACAAATTAACAAAGAAATTGTTTCTGAAATTCCTACTGATTCGAAATCCGTTTCTGAGGAACAAATTGACACTGAAATCGTTCCTGAAATTCAGACTTATTCGAAATCCGTTTCCGAAGAACAAATTGACAATGAAATTGTTTCTGAAGTGTTAGAGGAACCAATTAATGCTGTATCCGTTTTTGAGGAACCAGTTAACACAGATACTGTTCCAAAGGAGTCAATTACAAAAGATGCAATTTTGGAAAAATTGCGAGCCAAGTATGTTAACAAAGTTTTAGAATTACATAAAAACTAGACAAATGGATGATTTTATCAAATGGAAGCTAATTTGAATTCTATGATGTTTTACTAATAAATAAATAACAAATGCATTTTTGCCTGTACAAATATTTTTTATATATTTTAAAATCATTCCAATAGGTGGCAGCATCGTTTTTCTACTTTAATTAAGCCACTTTTATTATTTTGTTGAAGGTTATAAGTTTATTGCGTTGATTACAGCAACAGATCTGTCGACCTGAGTGTTGTTATGTTTCCAAACTAAAAAGAACGCTCACACTCATCCTCAGTGCGATACCCTCGTATATCTCGAAAATATGCCCAAAAATGCGATTTTGTGATTTTGTCAAGTAATTTACGGTTTTTTGAATTTGTATTGAAAATTTTCGAAAATGTCAGAAAATCAAAGTTCTACTGTAAGTCATGAAAATTCAACGTTAATTCCGGCAGACACAAGCATGCACGTATCATTAACATTGTCAAAAGTAAATTTGTATCAACACACTGAATGGAATTTTGTGATCACAAAGTTGATTGAAATGAAAGTGACCCCTGGGGATGCATTACGCATTTTAAGTACAAATATAAATCAACCCAATTCTGCACAAGCTACTGTTCAAGAGCAACAAAA
Source organism: Rhizoglyphus robini (assembly GCA_023373905.1). Classification (NCBI taxonomy): domain Eukaryota; kingdom Metazoa; phylum Arthropoda; class Arachnida; order Sarcoptiformes; family Acaridae; genus Rhizoglyphus; species Rhizoglyphus robini. The sequence goes on along the minus strand of JAKIJQ010000034.1, from coordinate 45,397 downwards.
CGGAGACTTATTTAATCAAAGTGACAACCTCACTAAGAGAAAAACTATAATTGCTGAATTTACTGTTACAGTTGACTTGATGAATGTCCCAGATGAAATCAACTTGAAACATAAAATTAAATTTGAAGTTGTCAACAATTACAACAGTGGAAAAGTTGTCAATTCAGAGTATGAGACAACATTGATACCATCTATAGAAAATATTATCAAAACGAGTGATCACAAACAAACAACAAACGAAACAGGAAATAACCAATTGACTGAAAGTGTTTTAGCAAATCGAAGTGATCAAGATAGCTTTGAAAAATCACAAACTACTATTACTCAAAATCCAGTAATTGGGCTAAAGGCTTTTAAGGATCATCTAAATAGTCAATTTATTGGCCCAGAAAATGAGTACAATATTTTATTGCTTGGCGAAATTGGGGTTGGAAAATCGACATTTATCAACGCGTTTGCAAACTATATGAAATATCGTGATTTTAAAACTGCTAAAGAAAACAATTTCATTCAGTTAATACCGTCCAAATTCACTCTTCCCGACCCAGCAACTGGTGAATCACTTATGATCAACTCGGGCATGGAAGATGAGAACGAACGGACTGATATAGTTGGAACATCGAGCCAAAAGGCCCCAATGACGTACTCATTTAAATTGGGAGATAGAACCTTGAGAATAATTAATACACCAGGTATGGGCGACACTAATGGGATAAATACTGATCGAGAAAATTTTGACCAAATTTTGGCACATTTGAACAAGTACAATGAGATTCATTGTATTCTGCTACTGATCAGGGAAAGTGCAATGTGTAAAACTACCTTCTTCGGCTACTGCATCACAGAACTATTGACTCATCTGCACCGAAGTGCGTCCAAAAATTTGATATTTTGTTTCACATTCAGTCGCAACTCGTTCTATGGTCCTGGTGAAGGATTCGAAATTTTGAAGTCATTTTTGAACAACGAGTTAAAAGACGTTCCTTTAAAACTGATACCAGGTGAAAATTGTTTTTTCATTGATAATGAGGGGTATCGCTTCTTGGTGGCACAAAAACAAGATTACAAGTTCTATGAGGGTCGTGAAGACAACTGCAAGGAAAGCTGGAATAAATCTGTTGAGCAAAGCTTTAAAATGTGGGAACGAATCATTAAAACCGCACCACATAATTTGGAAAGCACTATTTCGTTGAACAATGTGCGAAATTTGATTTTAGAGCTTGCCGAACCAATGGCTGTGTTACATACAATGATTCAAAAAATCAAAACAAAGAATGATTTAATCAGGGTGTTCGAACATGAGTTCCCACCACTGGAAACGACAATTGAAGAATTTAATTATGAGCTAACGGTTATAAATGATATTAGTTACAAATTTGCAAATTTCTTGATCACCAATTCAAACATTGTAAGTATTGTTGACTTTACAAAAATAAAAAAAACAATTTAATTTTTTATAATATGTGCTTTATATTTGATTAGGCACACAACAAATTCATTGCGCCATATTTGGATCTAATGATGGATGAAGAGTTGAAAATGGTAAATTCTGTTTCAGGCTACTCTCGGTCCAAATACGAATCACTCCAACAAATGAAAGTCACTCATCTAAAGAATGTGCAAATACTTGAAAATGCCATCAACAGTAAGCAGCAGAAGTCAGTTCAACTGAAGGATATTTTCAAATACAAAGATGTGCTTTTTGAACTAAAACAAACAGGCGCTCAGTTTAGACAAATAATCGAAACAAGTTCGTTCGCTAGTAAAATGAGTATCCATGAGAAAGTTATTGATCTAAGAAATGTGATCCCAAACACCAAGACAAAAAAATAAAGATGGCTCAAAATCCAATTTCACCGAGTTGAGCTCCCTGAGTGACGCAATACATTGCTCTATTGTCTAATACTTAACTATTTCAATAAATGCACAATTTCCACTTAAATGTTTTTCAAAATCAAACCAATAGATGGCAGCATCGTTTTCGATTTTTTTAAAAGTCGACCGCTTTCCCCTTTGATAAAAGTTGATAACGTTTCGTACGTTTATTGAGACAACAACAGACGCGAGCATCCATTGTTATGTTGCCAAACTAAAAGAAACGCACACACACACTCATCCTTAGCATATCTCAAAGATGCTCTCCAAAGTGGATTTTTGTGTTGTTGTCGAGTGATTTGGTGTTTTTTTTTGCTTTTGTATTCTTCTGTTCTTCAAACATTACGAAGATGTCCGAATATCAAAGTGTAAATCATGGAAATTCACTTCCAACATCTGAAGACATGCACGCATCACTGAGATTATCAAAAGTAAATATGTACCAGCACTCTGAATGGAATTCGGTGATCAACAAATTCATTGAAAGAAAAATTACCCCTGAGGATGTATTACGCATTTTAGAATCGAACTCTTCTAAGCAAACCACTTTTCAACAACAACAGCAAATTGACTTATCTAATCAAAATGATTATATGTTTAAGAAAACCATAATAGCGGATTTCTCCGTGACGGTAAATTTAATGGACGTTCCAGATGAAATTCACTTGAAGCCTAAAATTAATTTTGAAGTTATTAAAAATTACAACAGTGGAAAGATTGTCAAATCCGAATATGAGACAATTTTGACAAGATCCGAAGAGATTATTTGCGAAGATCCCGAGAGGCTTGTTAATAGTAGAGGGACACTTTAACATGAAAATTGTCAATTGTTGCCGTATTAATTTTTAAATTTAGTTTTGAGATGCTTGACCCTCGTAATGAACAATAGTACCGAAATTAGAATTCCTGGAACACCTACAGGGGTTATACGATTTGTCAAATAATAACATTTTTAGGGGTCATGATTATTTTCACTAATTTTCGGGCTTTAACATTTGGACAAAAAACTGAAAAAAATGTTTAGAATGAAATAGTATTCTGTTTTATATTTGGTATCTCCAAAAGTTCAAATTGGAACATTTTCTTTTTAAAAAATACCAATATTTTTAGCCCGAAAAATATATATTTATATGTTTTAAAACCCAAAATAGAACTTCTTTATATAAAATTAACTATTTCAAAACAGAAATAATTTTTTAAAGCACGAAAATTAGTGAAAATAATCATGACCCCAAAAATGTTATTATTTGATAAATCGTATAACCCCTGTAGGTGTTCCAGGAGTTCTAAATTCGGTACTATTGTTCATTACGAGGGTCAGAAAGACCAGAAAATTTGTGAACCATCTGAATAATTAATATCCAAATTAATTCAAAATTCCGTTTAATATTGATAATGTTGAAATACAGTTGCTAAATGTCGTATTTGTATTCATGTTAACACGATATTTTGTAGATAATTTTGTGTAATTGATTATTGATTAGATTCAAATGGATTTATTTGAATAAAATAAAATTGTTAATAAAAACACGGAAGCACTTTATAAACAAAATTCCAACCAAAGTGTTAAACAATTAAACAACTTTAAATTAAAATTATTATTTAAAAATATTGCTACATAGATACAAATAGTAGATAATGACGATTATCGAACAGAAACATTTATAATAAAATTCGAATAGTACAACATTTGTTTGCATAACATAACACGTCGAGTTTTGTGTTACAACACGCCATTTTATTAGTCTTCTTTGTACCTCGCAGTACTCCTCTCTGGTAATGTTCTCTTTAACCCTCTCAGCTTCATCATCATTTCTTGTATGGCTCGCACTTCTGCTCATCACAATCTTTATCACCTTTCACCAAGCCACCCTCAAAGAATGGTCCAAAGCGCAAATCCAAGCGGACTATGCTCACTTCGAAGCTCACCACTTCACGGACAGCTACAAGTTGGTCAACTTCGCAATGGACCAGTTCGATCTGTGTTTCCCGAAGACATACTGGGGCAACTTCAAACGATTTATCACGACGAAACGGAAACGATTTCCAGCGAAACTCGAAATCACCATCTCCATTCTGGCCAAGTGTGCACTAGTGCCCATGGACTTGCAAACTCAACTTCAGCTGGCACCAAAAGTGAAGGATCAGCAAAGCTTCTAACGAGAGTTTTCGATTCCCAAGTTTGAGGATACTCAAGTAGAGAAGGAGTACCGTGAGTACTATTCTGAGTATTACTCGAAGGACTGTGAACAGGTCGCTAGGATGGAACACTTTACTGTGAAAGATGTGAACAAGTCACAGTTGGAGATGAACAGAATCGGGTATGAGATGGTTTTCAGGAAATTCTGGCAGGTTTATGTGTTCAGTAATGGTGAGTAGATTTTTGGATATACAGAATATTCTACTTAACCCCTTCCTTCTCATTTTAGCACAAACCTACGTGTCCCAGCACTTCTCACCCTTTTACCATGCAAGCATCTACCAATTCCTGCCCACCCTCGTGGCCATTCTGTCCTCTCAACTCTCCTCTTACCCCGTGGACCAACTCCAGTCCTTTCTGCGCATGCTCGACCTATCGTACAGCTCCACGACCCTGCAGAAGGCAATCTCCCAACATCAAACAATCCCACCCTCCACTCTCAACCATCTGGTATCGATTCCACCCGAATTGGAACCATTCTTGAATGTCCAACTTTCAGGTGATCACTTCACGAGTATTGGCACCGTGCAGGGTCGCATCAAACTCGAGAAAATATTCTCTCTGATTGTCAAAAAGTTTGTTCACTTCAAGTACAATTCTGAAGAAAATTATCCTTACCCGAAACTGTTTCGGGTTAAATTTGCGGTCGAGGTGAAGGCTTACCTGTTGGTGGGGAAACAGGTCTTTCTGCACAAAAGGAAGCTTATCGGTAAGATTAGGTTACATCATATATGAATGGTCACTAAATCGATTCTCTATACCATTTATAGATCAAGGACAACAGGATCCTCCACGAGGTCAAGGTTCGCAAGATCCTCCATCGGATCAAGGGCCACAGGATCTTCCATCAGGTCAAGGGACACAGGATCCACTGCCAGGACAACCACCCCAAGGATCTTGGGATCTTCCACCCCAAGGGCCAGAGGATTATTATCCACTCTCATTTCAAGTTCCACCGCTCAAGCTTAAATTCCCGCCCAAACCACTGCTCTACTCAGGACTAACCGGATTCCTAGCGGGATTCATCGCTGGAAAGTTTTACTTCAATCAGGACGTGGTCCACCCTGAAGATGTTATCATTCCTACCACTCATGACCAAAAGATGGCGCCATCTGATGGTGGTATGAGTCAGACCGAATGGATCTGGGCCCTGGGACTGTTCGTAGTAAGCGTGATCCTTCTGATTGCGCTTGTAATCGGATTCAGTATCCTTCGAAACAGACGATCGCACTGATGACACCTGATGGTGGTTGTACATTGTACAATGAATTATTAGTATCATTATTATTAAACTTTATCATTATTGCTAATTTTCTGTGTTTTCATTTATTTACAAACTTGGTCATGAACCAAAGCATTCCAAAATTGCCACGTCTCGAATCGATATTAATGTACTTGCTTTTACTAAACTAATTTGGGACATTTTAGGATAATTTAGTGAACAAAACTTCAAAATTTATGGAAAAAGTTGTAAAATGATTTGAAAGAAATTAATAACCGCCGCCATCCAATAAGCGCCGCATTCTAATAACCGCCGCAGCTAGACTCACTTAAAATCAATAAGCGCCGCGGCCCTTATTTGGGATTTTGACGGTATCCTGTAAAGTGTCTTTGATCATGTCAAAAGAAATATAGCTCATCTACATAATAATTGATCATGAAGACTGACGATCGGTAGAACAAAAACATTTATCGTAAAATTCGAATAGTACAATGTCTGTTTTCAACTTAACACGTCGAATTTTGTGTTACAACACGCCATTTTATTAGTCTTCTTTGTACCTAGCAGTACTTCTTTCTCGTAATGTTCTCCTTAACCCTCTCAGCCCCATCAGCATCACGTCTTGTATGGCCCGCACTTCTGCTCATCACAATTCTCACCACCGTTCACCAAGCCGCCACCAAAGAATGGTCCAAAGCGCAAATCGAAGCGGACTCCGCTCACTTCGAGGCGCACTACTTCGCGGACAGCTACAAGTTGGTCAACTTCGCAATGGATCAGTTCGATCTGTGTGACACGACTGTGAACAACTTCAAACGGAAACGATTTCCAGCGAAACTCGAAATTACCATCTCCATTTTGGCCAAGTGCGCACTAGTGCCCATGGACTTGCAAACTCAACTTCTGTTGGCACCAGAAGTGAAGAATCAGAAAAGCTTCCAACAAGAGTTCTCGATTCCCAAGTTTAAGGATCGTAAAGTAGAGCGCGAGTATCGTAAGTACTATTCAGAGCATTACTCGAAGGACTGTGAACAGGTCGCTAGGATGGAGCACTTTACTGTGAAAGATGTGACAAGTTCACAGTTGGAGATGAACAGAATCGGGTATGGGGTGGTCTTCAGGAAATTCTGGTTGGTTTATGTGTTCAGTAATGGTGAGTAGATTTTTGGATAAACAGAATTAACCCCTTCCTTCCCATTACAGCACAAACCTACGTGTCCCAGCACTTTTCACCCTTTTACCATGCAAGCATCTACCCGCACAACCAATTCCTGCCCACCCTCGTCACCATTCTGTCCTCTCAACTCTCCTCCTACACCGTGGACCAACTCCAGTCCTTTCTGAGCATACTCGACCTCCCGTACGGCTCCATCTTACTCCAAAAGGCAATCACCCAACATCGCCAAATAATCCCACCCTCCACTCTCAACCATCTGGTCCCGATTCCACCCGAATTGGATCCATTCCTGAATGTCCAACTTTCAGGCGAACAGTTCACGAGTATTGGCACCGTGCAGGGTCGCATCAAACTCGAGAAGATATTCTCTATGATTGTGAAGAAGTTTGTTCTCTTCAAGTACAATTCAGAATTCAAGTACAAATCTGCAGATAATCATCCTTATCCTGCACTGTTTCGGGCCCAACTTGCGGTCGAGGTGAAGGCTTGCCTGTTGGTGGGGAAAGAGGTCTTTCTGCACAAAAAGGAGTTTATTGGTAAGATTAGGTTACGTCTTATATGAAGGGTCATTAAATCGATTCTCTATTATATCTATAGATGAAGGACAACAGAATCCTCTTTCAGGCCAAGGTCCGCAGGATCCTCCATCAGGTCAAGGGCCACAGGATCCACCTGCAGGACCACAGGATCTTCCACCCTCAAAACTAGATGAGGATTATTATCCACTCTCATTTCAAGTTCCACCGCTCAAGCTTAAATTCCCAACCAAACCACTGGTCTACTCAGGACTAACCGGAATCCTAGCGGGATTCATAGCAGGAAAGTTTTACTTCAATCAGGATGTGGTCCACCCCAAGGATGTTATCATTCCGGCCACTCATGACCAAAAGATGGCGCCATCTGGTGGTAGTGGTATGAGTCAGACCGAATGGATCTGGGCCCTGGGACTGTTCGTAATGAGCGTGATCCTTTTGATTGCGCTTGCAATCGGATTCAGTATCCTTCGAAGCAGACGATCGCACTGATGACACCTGATGATGGTTGTACAGTGAATTATTAGTATCATTATTAAACTTTATTACTATTTTTGATTAATTTTTGGTTAATAGGGAATAGCCACTCTATAGTGCTGCCAAGCGGACAAATGTTGCAACGCGTTTGGTTTGACACTTTTGTATTGCCAAAGTAGGGAAAATGTATAAAAGTCATTGCGCCCAATTCTAGAGAGCTATCTTCGATGTTATTCTACCTGATTCATAAACTACCATATCTTATAATCAATTTATGCTACTGAAAGATAATTTAGGAGCCAAGGAAATCAGCAGATATCGATTTTAAAAATCTATTTTGTCGTAATGACACATTCATAAATGACGTATGTTTATTTTGCGGTCAGCTTTGTTTTGCATGCAAGCACGTGACTTGTTCTGTTGTCTTCGTTTTGTGTTGGTATTGCTCATTTCCCAACATGGAATCTTCTATTAATTCTCGTTCAGCTGGTGTCAATTGTAGTGTTTTTGGCTGCAATAACTACTGGTCAAAAACTAAAGGAAAGTTACCGACTGTTCATTACTATCGTTTTCCCAGCAAACCTCAAGACTCAGAAAGAAAACGCCTTTGGGTTCGATTTGTCAAAAGAATGAACGAAAGCGATGGTTCTGACTGGGAACCTGACAAGAATTCGCGAATATGTTCGCAGCACTTTGTCGATAATGAGGCCGTTAATAACAAAAATTCCGCCTCTTACCTACCATCTATTTATCCTGAGATGGCGGGACTTAATCTTAACATTCGACGTCCAGCTGATAATTTGCGATATTCTCGGTATGAAATGCTTTGATTGACAATCCGAATTATTATTTACATTATTATTTCTTTAAATAGTTTAATTAAACGTCAAAAGATAAATAGCAATGTGCCCAGTTCCGATGTTCGTCAAGAAGATTCCCTACTACCGAAGAGAGATTCGATCTCACCACTTGATGAGGACTCGATCTCGCCGCCTGAAGATGACTCGATCTCGCCGCCTGAAGATTCTCTTTCGTCGCTTGAAGAATTGCCCGTGCGAATGGAGGAAGATCCTGTTGAGTTATTTCGGCCAAAGTACAGAGAAATCGCAACGCAAACCGACGAATCTTCGTTTGTTAATCCACCAAGTCTTGAAAAAAATGTTCAGAAGGTTCCTTTTTAGCGAGACTCTTTTAGAGTCGTAAGCTTATGCTATTGCCATCGTGTCTGTCTGTCTGTCTGTCTGACCGTCTGTCTGTCTGTAAACCTTTGTCCATATTCTGAGAGAACCGTAGAACCTAAAATTATCAAATTTGGCAAACATACACTTGAACCGATATGTAATCGAATAGTCAGACCAAAACTGGGCGCTATGGATCATGACGCCCATTCTGGTGACAAATGTATTCTGAGAAAACCGTAGACTCTAAAATTACCAAATTTGGTATACATACACTAGGGAATATATGTAATCGACTAGTCAAACCAAAAACTGGGCGCCATAGAACATTACGCCCAATTTTGGTAGCGCCAAGTTTTAAAAAAGATTTTTTGTGGTCACTACGTTGAAAATGATGAATAAATGTGTTGCACATTTTAAATAAAAATATTGGTCCCAATACACTCTTTAGTGATCCAAATGGATCAAATAAAGTCGTTTTAAAAGTTTCTCAGTTGATAGTTCAAGTTTCTATTTTATTTTTCAAGAGTCTCGCACTTTGCCTGGCTTGCCAGACAATCTTATTTTAATGGTTATTCAAGTGTTGAACCGGATGGCGGCAAAGAAGACAAAATTAAGCAACTAACCTCGGTCAACTCAGATACTTTCTTAGGGCTTATGGATATTCTCACTGAGGGTGGATACAATCCCTACACTTTTCGAATCGAAGACATGTTGTTGTTATTCCTCCTCAAATTTAAACACAATCTTCCATTCCAAACTCTGGCAATACTATTTAACATGAAGTTGACAACTGTGAGGAGGAACTTCTATTGTGTCCTCGATCGTCTTTCTGTGTCCACCAAAGGGATGGTCGTCTGGCCAAGTAAAAAGAGTGTCCGGAAGAATCTACCTGATTGCTTTCTACCCGAGTACCAAGACTGCAGAGCAATTATAGATTGCACTGAAATACGATGCGAAAAACCTGGGAAGATACAACAAGCCAACGAGATGTACTCAAACTATAAATCTGCTCATACAGTCAAAGTCCTTATCGCAGCAACACCGAATGGTTACATCTCCTTTATATCTCGAGCTTATGGCGGACGTTCTTCCGACCCTTTCATTACTAACTTTAGTGGATTTTTGGATCTTCTCTCGCCTGGTGACGTTATTCTTGCCGATAAAGGCTTTCCAATTATTTCCACGGATGATGTTGTCACGGTAATTCCACCGAGAAAAGGCAAAAATCAGCTTCAATTTACATCTGACCAAATCAAGGAATGTGAAGACATTGCTCGAATCCGAATTAACATCGAGAGGGTCATTCAAAGACTCAAAATATACAATATTCTAACCCAAAAACTTAACCATAACATGCTGCCACACATTGATAAATTACTTCACGTGGGGGCAGTTTTGGTGAATTTGCAACCTCGGATTATTAAATCGAATGGCCAAGAAGAATGTGACGAGGAAAAAGATGGAGATGATGATGGTGAGAAGATTGAGGAAAACGATGTTTTGGGAGCCGTGGATGAGGATGGCGAGAAGATTGAGGAAAACGATGTTTTGGGAGTCGTGGATGAGGTTGATCAACATGTCATCGAGGATGGCGAAAGAAATGTTAACACTGGGATGCAGATAATAAATTTTCTTTAATTATATTAATTTTATTGAATTATAAATTGTTTTCTGATTTAAAAATATCAATATATGGACATTTTAAGTGAATCCAACGACGCATAGTGATGGCTTTCAAGTCCACTGGCTTGACCGCAGACATTTCACAGACCAAATCTTTGGCCTTTACTAATCCTCCGACAACTGGAGTCCCCTTCGATTGAATTGATTTGCTTGGTTGGCCCCAGAGCGGCTCTTCGGAGGTGCACGTATTGGATTTTTCTTTTTTGGTGTACAAATATAAAGCTCGGACATGTTTACATCGTCCGCTTGCACCAACCATGCAGGTACAGAAAGCCCGAGTGATATTGCGGTTATTGTCCAGCTGGGAAATGAGAGATTAGAATTGAGATAGCCACAAATGCAATTAAAATTACGTCTATTCGCATAAGATGGAACTTTTTCCCTAGATTGGAAATAGATTTCATTTGAGGAATACACTTTCCAGTAATTTTCAGTTTCATACTCGACCGCATCCGATATTCTGTCACGCTATTTAGGTCTAACTTCAGTTTAAGAATTTGTTTTCCCATTTCTCTAGCCTTGCTAGAGAATGAATGTGAACCTTTGTGAATAACTTCGAAACCAAATTTGATTACAATGTCGTATTCTTTGTTGTCGCCAGTCACAAGGTGGATGATTTGGTCTGATGGCGAGAGGTTGACAACTTGAGTGGCGACGATATCAATCGGGTTGACTAGGCTGAGTTCGTTAGTGTCATCAGAATGGCTGGTAGCACTTGTTGGCACTGTTTCTGTTAGTTCGGTGAGAGTTTGCAATCTTGGAACGACAAGGTCTTTTATTTTCTGAATAAAATCATTTTTCTTGTGTCGGCCTTTGATTTGAAGGCCTAAAGACTTTTTTAATGAACTTAATTGCACTAAGGTATAACCTGCAGGATTATTTAGAAAGTTTTCTACCAGTTTCTTTTCTTCGTCGATCGAAAGGTGGACAGGTAACACAGGTAGAGCCATTACTCATTAAGCAGCAAAATGAGGCACGTGAGAAACACGTGAGAAAAGGCGCGAAGTGCAGCAGTTTCGTCTGCACTGCATTGACAAAAATGTAAATATGCGACCATTGCGCCCCCACTGCACCGACGGATTTTGTTGGTACTTGTGGTTGGCAAAAGCTAATCCGCTAGGTGTGCTAGCGTCGCGCTTTAGCCTATTTGAAGGGGTTGCAATTAATTTTCTGGTTTCGTTTATTTTCGCATTCGATTCTTAAAATGTCTGTTCCTAACTTAAAATGTCAAGTTTCGAGTTTTGATTCGCCATTTTACCAGTCTTCTTTATATCGAGGACACTCTAGTAATGTTAACCCCTTCAACCCCCTCACCCTTCTTCTCACCACAATCCTCATCACCCAACAAGCCATCCCCAAACTATGGACCAAGCCCTAGGACTAGGTTAATGGACCGGAAATGATGAAGAATATCTACAGAATCGGGTATGAGGTGATCTTTAGGCAATTTTGGGAGGTTTATGTGCTCCACAAAAGTAAGTTGATTTTTAATACAGAATATTCTAATTAACCCCTACCTTCCCATTAATGCTCAAATCTACGAATCCCATCAATTCGATTTCTTCATCCGAACCAGTGTATCCGGTCAGGATCTCTTCCTTCCGAGCCATGTGACAATTCGGTTCGCCAAACACCCACAGAATCCCGTGGAATTCAAATCCGTCCTCACAACAATACTCCAACAGAATTACGATTACACAGAACTTGAGACCGAAATCACTAAATCCCATACTCATCATTCCATTTTCAATTTCGAAGAATCGGTTCCAAAAGAATTGGAAGATCTTTACGATTCATTTTCTCGATTTCGATGGGAATAAAATCAAAATGAGCAGAATATTCTCTCAAATTCGTGGAAAATTTGACGACTTTATCCAACGTAATCAGCAGAATCCTTAAGGTAATTACCCAAATTGGTTTCGCGCCCAAATTGAGGTCGAACTCAATACTTATTAAATATGTTACAAATTTTGTTGGCAACCAAACGGGTCTTTACACAATTTAGAGCACACATGGGATTCAAAAAACAAACACACAATGTGCTCTCCCTCAGTCAACACTCAGTGAGTTGGGAATACAAAAAGACATTGGACACACACACACACACACACTCACTCAATGATGTTGTGATGATTACTGTTGTGCATTGTGACCAACCTGACAAAGATCGTTTTAAACAACCTTTATATACCAAATGCTCATTGGACACAAACACACACACACACACACACACACACACTGATGTTGTGATGATGACTGTTGTGTATTGAGACCAACCAGACAAAGATCGTTTTAAACAACCTTCATATACCAAATTCTCATTGGACACAGACAGACACACACACAGACACACTCACACTGATGTGGTGATGATTACTGTTGTGCATTGTGACCAACCTGACAAAGGTCGTTTTAAACAACCTTCATATACCAAATTCTCATTGGACACAGACAGACACACACACAGACACACTCACACTGATGTGGTGATGATTACTGTTGTGCATTGTGACCAACCTGACAAAGGTCGTTTTAAACAACCTTCATATACCAAATTCTCATTGGACACAGACAGACACACACACAGACACACTCACACTGATGTGGTGATGATTACTGTTGTGCATTGTGACCAACCTGACAAAGGTCGTTTTAAACAACCTTCATATACCAAATTCTCATTGGACACAGACAGACACACACACAGACACACTCACACTGATGTGGTGATGATTACTGTTGTGCATTGTGACCAACCTGACAAAGGTCGTTTTAAACAACCTTCATATACCAAATTCTCATTGGACACAGACAGACACACACTCAGACACACTCACACTGATGTGGTGATGATGACTGTTGTGCATTGTGACCAACCTGACAAAGGTCGTTTTAAACAACCTTCATATACCAAATGCTCATTGGACACACACACACTCACTCAATGATGTGGTGATGATGACTGTTGTGCATTGTGACCAACCTGACAAAGGTCGTTTTAAACAACCTTCATATACCAAATGCTCATTGGACACACACACACACTCACTCAATGATGTGGTGATGATGACTGTTGTGCATTGTGACCAACCTGACAAAGGTCGTTTTAAACAACCTTCATATACCAAATGCTCATTGGACACACACACACACACACACTGATGTGGTGATGATGACTGTTGTGTATTGTGACCAACCTGACAAAGGTCGTTTTAAACAACCTTCATATACCAAATGCTCATTGGACACACACACACTCACACTGATGTGGTGAATATGATTGTTTTGCATTGTGACCAACCTGACAAAGGTCGTTTTAAACAACCTTCATATACCAAATGCTCATTGGACACACACACACTCACTCAATGATGTGGTGATGATGACTGTTGTGCATTGTGACCAACCTGACAAAGGTCGTTTTAAACAACCTTCATATACCAAATGCTCATTGGACACACACTCACTCACTCAATGATGTGGTGAATATGATTGTTTTGCATTGTGACCAACCTGACAAAGGTCGTTTTAAACAACCTTCATATACCAAATGCTCATTGGACACACACTCACTCACTCAATGATGTGGTGAATATGATTGTTTTGCATTGTGACCAACCTGACAAAGGTCGTTTTAAACAACCTTCATATACCAAATGCTCATTGGACACACACACACACACTCACACTGATGTGGTGAATATGATTGTTTTGCATTGTGACCAACCTGACAAAGGTCGTTTTAAACAACCTTCATATACCAAATGCTCATTGGACACAGACACACACACACACACTGATGTGGTGAATATGATTGTTTTGCATTGTGACCAACCTGACAAAGGTCGTTTTAAACAACCTTCATATACCAAATGCTCATTGGACACAGACACACACACACACACTGATGTGGTGAAGATGACTGTTGTGCATTGTGACCAACCTGACAAAGGTCGTTTTAAACAACCTTCATATACCAAATGCTCACTGGACACAGACACACACACACTCACACTGATGTGGTGAATATGATTGTTTTGCATTGTGACCAACCTGACAAAGATCGTTTTAAACAACCTTCATATACCAAATGCTCATTGGACACAGACACACACACACACTTATGTGGTGATGATTACTGTTGTGCATTGTGACCAACCTGACAAAGGTCGTTTTAAACAACCTTCATATACCAAATGCTCATTGGACACACACACACACACACACACACACTCACACTGATGTGGTGAATATGATTGTTTTGCATTGTGACCAACCTGACAAAGATCGTTTTAAACAACCTTCATATACCAAATGCTCATTGGACACAGACACACACTCACTCAATGATGTGGTGATGATGACTGTTGTGCATTTTGACCAACCTGACAAAGGTCGTTTTAAACAACCTTCATATACCAAATGCTCATTGGACACACACACACTCACACTGATGTGGTGAATATGATTGTTTTGCATTGTGACCAACCTGACAAAGGTCGTTTTAAACAACCTTCATATACCAAATGCTCATTGGACACAGACACACTCACAATGATGTGGTGAATATGATTGTTTTGCATTGTGACCAACCTGACAAAGGTCGTTTTAAACAACCTTCATATACCAAATGCTCATTGGACACACACACACTCACACTGATGTGGTGAATATGATTGTTTTGCATTGTGACCAACCTGACAAAGGTCGTTTTAAACAACCTTCATATACCAAATGCTCATTGGACACACACACACTCACTCAATGATGTGGTGATGATTACTGTTGTGCATTGTGACCAACCTGACAAAGGTCGTTTTAAACAACCTTCATATACCAAATGCTCATTGGACACAGACACACACACACACACACTCACTGATGTGGTGATGATTACTGTTGTGCATTGTGACCAACCTGACAAAGGTCGTTTTAAACAACCTTCATATACCAAATGCTCATTGGACACAGACACACACACACACACACTGATGTGGTGATGATGACTGTTGTGCATTGTGACCAACCTGACAAAGGTTGTTTTAAACAACCTTCATATACCAAATGCTCATTGGACACAGACACACACACACTCACTCACTCAATGATGTGGTGATGATGACTGTTGTGCATTGTGAACAACCTGACAAAGGTCGTTTTAAACAACCTTCATATACCAAATGCTCATTGGACACAGACACACACACACACTGATGTGGTGATGATGACTGTTGTGCATTGTGACCAACCTGACAAAGGTCGTTTTAAACAACCTTCATATACCAAATGCTCATTGGACACAGACACACACACACACACACACACACACTGATGTGGTGATGATGACTGTTGTGCATTGTGATCAACCTGACAAAGGTCGTTTTAAACAACCTTCATATACCAAATGCTCATTGGACACAGATACACACACACACACACTGATGTGGTGATGATAACTGTTGTGAATTGTGACCAACCTGACAAAGGTTGTTTTAAACAACCTTCATATACCAAATGCTCATTGGACACACACTCACTCACAATGATGTGGTGAATATGATTGTTTTGCATTGTGACCAACCTGACAAAGGTCGTTTTAAACAACCTTCATATACCAAATGCTCATTGGACACAGACACACTCACAATGATGTGGTGAATATGATTGTTTTGCATTGTGACCAACCTGACAAAGGTTGTTTTAAACAACCTTCATATACCAAATGCTCATTGGACACTCACTCACTGACTCAATGATGTGGTGATGATGACTGTTGTGCATTGTGACCAACCTGACAAAGGTTGTTTTAAACAACCTTCATATACCAAATGCTCATTGGACACAGACACACACACACACACACACACTGATGTGGTGATGATGACTGTTGTGCATTGTGACCAACCTGACAAAGGTCGTTTTAAACAACCTTCATATACCAAATGCTCATTGGACACAGACACACACACACACACACACTGATGTGGTGATGATGACTGTTGTGCATTGTGAACAACCTGACCAAGGTCTTTTTAAACAACCTTCATATACCAAATGCTCATTGGACACAGACACACACACACACACACACAATGATGTGGTGATGATGACTGTTGTGCATTGTGACCAACCTGACAAAGGTCGTTTTAAACAACCTTCATATACCAAATGCTCATTGGACACAGACACACACACTGATGTGGTGATGATTACTGTTGTGTATTGTGACCAACCTGACAAAGATCGTTTTAAACAACCTTCATATACCAAATGCTCATTGGACACACACACACACACACTGATGTGGTGATGATTACTGTTGTGTATTGTGACCAACCTGACAAAGATCGTTTTAAACAACCTTCATATACCAAATGCTCATTGGACACACACACACACACACTGATGTGGTGATGATTACTGTTGTGTATTGTGACCAACCTGACAAAGATCGTTTTAAACAACCTTCATATACCAAATGCTCATTGGACACACACACACACACACTGATGTGGTGATGATTACTGTTGTGTATTGTGACCAACCTGACAAAGGTCGTTTTAAACAACCTTCATATACCAAATGCTCATTGGACACAGACACACACACACACTGATGTGGTGATGATGACTGTTGTGCATTGTGAACAACCTGACAAAGGTCGTTTTAAACAACCTTCATATACCAAATGCTCATTGGACACAGACACACACACACACACACACTGATGTGGTGATGATTACTGTTGTGTATTGTGACCAACCTGACAAAGGTCGTTTTAAACAACCTTCATATACCAAATGCTCATTGGACACAGACACACACACACTCACACACAATGATGTGGTGATGATTACTGTTGTGCATTGTGAACAACCTGACAAAGGTCGTTTTAAACAACCTTCATATACCAAATGCTCATTGGACACAGACACACACACTGATGTGGTGATGATTACTGTTGTGTATTGTGACCAACCTGACAAAGATCGTTTTAAACAACCTTCATATACCAAATGCTCATTGGACACACACACACACACACTGATGTGGTGATGATTACTGTTGTGTATTGTGACCAACCTGACAAAGATCGTTTTAAACAACCTTCATATACCAAATGCTCATTGGACACACACACACACACACTGATGTGGTGATGATTACTGTTGTGTATTGTGACCAACCTGACAAAGATCGTTTTAAACAACCTTCATATACCAAATGCTCATTGGACACACACACTCACTCAATGATGTGGTGATAATGACTGTTGTGTATTGTGACCAACCTGACAAAGGTCGTTTTAAACAACCTTCATATACCAAATGCTCATTGGACACAGACACACACACACACTGATGTGGTGATGATTACTGTTGTGCATTGTGACCAACCTGACAAAGGTCGTTTTAAACAACCTTCATATACCAAATGCTCATTGGACACAGACACACACACACTCACACTGATGTGGTGATGATTACTGTTGTGCATTGTGACCAACCTGACAAAGATCGTTTTAAACAACCTTCATATACCAAATGCTCATTGGACACAGACACACACACACTCACACTGATGTGGTGATGATTACTGTTGTGCATTGTGACCAACCTGACAAAGGTCGTTTTAAACAACCTTCATATACCAAATGCTCATTGGACACAGACACACACACACTCACACTGATGTGGTGATGATTACTGTTGTGCATTGTGACCAACCTGACAAAGATCGTTTTAAACAACCTTCATATACCAAATGCTCATTGGACACAGACACACACACACACTCACACTGATGTGGTGATGATTACTGTTGTGCATTGTGACCAACCTGACAAAGATCGTTTTAAACAACCTTCATATACCAAAAGCTCATTGGACACTGACACACACACACTCACACTGATGTGGTGATGATTACTGTTGTGCATTGTGACCAACCTGACAAAGATCGTTTTAAACAACCTTCATATACCAAATGCTCATTGGACACAGACACACACACACTCACACTGATGTGGTGATGATTACTGTTGTGCATTGTGACCAACCTGACAAAGATCGTTTTAAACAACCTTCATATACCAAATGCTCATTGGACACAGACACACACACACTGATGTGGTGATGATTACTGTTGTGCATTGTGACCAACCTGACAAAGATCGTTTTAAACAACCTTCATATACCAAATGCTCATTGGACACAGACACACACACACACACACACACACACTGATGTGGTGAATATGATTGTTTTGCATTGTGACCAACCTGACAAAGATCGTTTTAAACAACCTTCATATACCAAATGCTCATTGGACACAGACACACACACACTGATGTGGTGATGATTACTGTTGTGCATTGTGAACAACCTGACAAAGGTCGTTTTAAACAACCTTCATATACCAAATGCTCATTGGACACACACACACACACACACACACACACACACTGATGTGGTGATGATTACTGTTGTGCATTGTGACCAACCTGACAAAGATCGTTTTAAACAACCTTCATATACCAAATGCTCATTGGACACACACACACACACACACACACACACACACTGATGTGGTGAATATGGTTGTTTTGCATTGTGACCAACCTGACAAAGGTCGTTTTAAACAACCTTCATATACCAAATGCTCATTGGACACAGACACACACACACACACACACACACACACTGATGTGGTGATGATTACTGTTGTGCATTGTGACCAACCTGACAAAGGTCGTTTTAAACAACCTTCATATACCAAATGCTCATTGGACACAAACACACACACACACACACACACACACTGATGTGGTGAATATGGTTGTTTTGCATTGTGACCAACCTGACAAAGGTCGTTTTAAACAACCTTCATATACCAAATGCTCATTGGACACAGACACACACACACTCACACACACATTGATGTGGTGATGATTACTGTTGTGCATTGTGAACAACCTGACAAAGATCGTTTTAAACAACCTTCATATACCAAATGCTCATTGGACACACACTCACACACACACACACACACACACTCACACTGATGTGGTGATGATTACTGTTGTGTATTGTGACCAACCTGACAAAGATCGTTTTAAACAACCTTCATATACCAAATGCTCATTGGACACAGACACACACACACTGATGTGGTGATGATTACTGTTGTGCATTGTGATCAACCTGACAAAGATCGTTTTAAACAACCTTCATATACCAAATGCTCATTGGACACAGACACACACACACTGATGTGGTGATGATTACTGTTGTGCATTGTGATCAACCTGACAAAGATCGTTTTAAACAACCTTCATATACCAAATGCTCATTGGACACACACACACTCACACTGATGTGGTGATGATTACTGTTGTGCATTGTGATCAACCTGACAAAGATCGTTTTAAACAACCTTCATATACCAAATGCTCATTGGACACACACACACTCACACTGATGTGGTGATGATTACTGTTGTGCATTGTGACCAACCTGACATTGGTCGTTTTAAACAACCTTCATATACCAAATGCTCATTGGACACACACACACACACACACTGATGTGGTGATGATTACTGTTGTGCATTGTGACCAACCTGACAAAGATCGTTTTAAACAACCTTCATATACCAAATGCTCATTGGACACACGACACACACACACACACTCACACTGATGTGGTGATGATTACTGTTGTGCATTGTGACCAACCTGACAAAGATCGTTTTAAACAACCTTCATATACCAAATGCTCATTGGACACACACACACACACACACACACACACACACACACACACACACTGATGTGGTGATGATTACTGTTGTGTATTGTGACCAACCTGACAAAGATCGTTTTAAACAACCTTCATATACCAAATGCTCATTGGACACAGACACACACACACACACACACACACACACACACTCACTCACTGATGTGGTGATGATTACTGTTGTGCATTGTGACCAACCTGACATTGGTCGTTTTAAACAACCTTCATATACCAAATGCTCATTGGACACACGACACACACACACTGATGTGGTGCTGATTACTGTTGTGCATTGTGACCAACCTGACATTGGTCGTTTTAAACAACCTTCATATACCAAATGCTCATTGGACACACGACACACACACACTGATGTGGTGATGATTACTGTTGTGCATTGTGACCAACCTGACAAAGGTCGTTTTAAACAACCTTCATATACCAAATGCTCATTGGACACAGACACACACACACACACACACACACTGATGTGGTGATGATTACTGTTGTGCATTGTGACCAACCTGACAAAGATCGTTTTAAACAACCTTCATATACCAAATGCTCATTGGACACAGACACACACACAATGATGTGGTGAATATGATTGTTTTGCATTGTGACCAACCTGACAAAGGTCGTTTTAAACAACCTTCATATACCAAATGCTCATTGGACACAGACACACTCACACACTCACTCACACTGATGTGGTGAATATGATTGTTTTGCATTGTGACCAACCTGACAAAGGTCGTTTTAAACAACCTTCATATACCAAATGCTCATTGGACACAGACACACTCACAATGATGTGGTGAATATGATTGTTTTGCATTGTGACCAACCTGACAAAGGTCGTTTTAAACAACCTTCATATACCAAATGCTCATTGGACACAGACACACTCACAATGATGTGGTGAATATGATTGTTTTGCATTGTGACCAACCTGACAAAGGTCGTTTTAAACAACCTTCATATACCAAATGCTCATTGGACACAGACACACACACACACACTGATGTGGTGAATATGATTGTTTTGCATTGTGACCAACCTGACAAAGATCGTTTTAAACAACCTTCATATACCAAATGCTCATTGGACACAGACACACACACACACACACTGATGTGGTGATGCTTACTGTTGTTCATTGTGAATTACCTGACAAAGATCGTTTTAAACAACCTTCATATACCAAATGCTCATTGGACACAGACACACTCACACTGATGTGGTGATGATGACTGTTGTTCATTGTGACCAACCTGACAAAGATCGTTTTAAACAACCTTCATATACCAAATGCTCATTGGACACAGACACACACACACTGATGTGGTGATGATGACTGTTGTGCATTGTGACCATCCTGACAAAGATCGTTTTAAACAACCTTCATATACCAAATGCTCATTGGACACAGACACACTCACACTCACACACACACACTGATGTGGTGATGATTACTGTTGTTCATTGTGACCAACCTGACAAAGATCGTTTTAAACAACCTTCATATACCAAATGCTCATTGGACACAGACACACACACACTCACACACACACACTGATGTTGTGATGATTACTGTTGTTCATTGTGACCAACCTGACAAAGATCGTTTTAAACAACCTTCATATACCAAATGCTCATTGGACACAGACACACACACACACTGATGTGGTGATGATTACTGTTGTGCATTGTGACCAACCTGACAAAGATCGTTTTAAACAACCTTCATATACCAAATGCTCATTGGACACAGACACACTCACAATGATGTGGTGAATATGATTGTTTTGCATTGTGACCAACCTGACAAAGGTCGTTTTAAACAACCTTCATATACCAAATGCTCATTGGACACAGACACACTCACAATGATGTGGTGAATATGATTGTTTTGCATTGTGACCAACCTGACAAAGATCGTTTTAAACAACCTTCATATACCAAATGCTCATTGGACACACACACACACACACACTGATGTGGTGATGATTACTGTTGTGCATTGTGACCAACCTGACAAAGATCGTTTTAAACAACCTTCATATACCAAATGCTCATTGGACACAGACACACACACACACTGATGTGGTGATGATTACTGTTGTGCATTGTGACCATCCTGACAAAGATCGTTTTAAACAACCTTCATATACCAAATGCTCATTGGACACAGACACACACACACACACACACTGATGTGGTGATGATTACTGTTGTGTATTGTGACCAACCTGACAAAGGTCGTTTTAAACAACCTTCATATACCAAATGCTCATTTGACACAGACACACACACACTCACACTGATGTGGTGATGATTACTGTTGTGTATTGTGACCAACCTGACAAAGGTCGTTTTAAACAACCTTCATATACCAAATGCTCATTGGACACAGACACAGACACACACACACACACTCACTGATGTGGTGATGATTACTGTTGTGTATTGTGACCAACCTGACAAAGGTCGTTTTAAACAACCTTCATATACCAAATGCTCATTTGACACAGACACACACACACTCACACACATTGATGTGGTGATGATTACTGTTGTGCATTGTGACCAACCTGACAAAGGTCGTTTTAAACAACCTTCATATACCAAATGCTCATTGGACACAGACACACACACTGATGTGGTGATGATTACTGTTGTGTATTGTGACCAACCTGACAAAGATCGTTTTAAACAACCTTCATATACCAAATGCTCATTGGACACAGACACACACACTGATGTGGTGATGATTACTGTTGTGTATTGTGACCAACCTGACAAAGGTCGTTTTAAACAACCTTCATATACCAAATGCTCATTGGACACAGACACACACACTGATGTGGTGATGATTACTGTTGTGTATTGTGACCAACCTGACAAAGGTCGTTTTAAACAACCTTCATATACCAAATGCTCATTGGACACACACACACACACACTGATGTGGTGATGATTACTGTTGTGCATTGTGACCAACCTGACAAAGGTCGTTTTAAACAACCTTCATATACCAAATGCTCATTGGACACAGACACACACACTGATGTGGTGATGATTACTGTTGTGTATTGTGACCAACCTGACAAAGGTCGTTTTAAACAACCTTCATATACCAAATGCTCATTGGACACACACACACACACACTGATGTGGTGATGATTACTGTTGTGTATTGTGACCAACCTGACAAAGATCGTTTTAAACAACCTTCATATACCAAATGCTCATTGGACACACACACACACACACTGATGTGGTGATGATTACTGTTGTGCATTGTGACCAACCTGACAAAGGTCGTTTTAAACAACCTTCATATACCAAATGCTCATTGGACACAGACACACACACTGATGTGGTGATGATTACTGTTGTGTATTGTGACCAACCTGACAAAGGTCGTTTTAAACAACCTTCATATACCAAATGCTCATTGGACACACACACACACACACTGATGTGGTGATGATTACTGTTGTGCATTGTGACAAACCTGACAAAGATCGTTTTAAACAACCTTCATATACCAAATGCTCATTGGACACACACACACACACACTGATGTGGTGATGATTACTGTTGTGAATTGTGACCAACCTGACAAAGATCGTTTTAAACAACCTTCATATACCAAATGCTCATTGGACACAGACACACACACTGATGTGGTGATGATTACTGTTGTGCATTGTGACCAACCTGACAAAGATCGTTTTAAACAACCTTCATATACCAAATGCTCATTGGACACAGACACACACACACACACACTGATGTGGTGATGCTTACTGTTGTGCATTGTGACCAACCTGACAAAGATCGTTTTAAACAACCTTCATATACCAAATGCTCATTGGACACAGACACACACACACTCACACTGATGTGGTGATGATTACTGTTGTGCATTGTGACCAACCTGACAAAGATCGTTTTAAACAACCTTCATATACCAAATGCTCATTGGACACACACACACACACACTGATGTGGTGATGATTACTGTTGTGCATTGTGACCAACCTGACAAAGATCGTTTTAAACAACCTTCATATACCAAATGCTCATTGGACACACACACACACACTGATGTGGTGATGATTACTGTTGTGCATTGTGACCAACCTGACAAAGATCGTTTTAAACAACCTTCATATACCAAATGCTCATTGGACACACACACACACACACTGATGTGGTGATGATTACTGTTGTGTATTGTGACCATCCTGACAAAGATCGTTTTAAACAACCTTCATATACCAAATGCTCATTGGACACACACACACACACACTGATGTGGTGATGATTACTGTTGTGCATTGTGACCAACCTGACAAAGATCGTTTTAAACAACCTTCATATACCAAATGCTCATTGGACACACACACACACACACACACACACACACTGATGTGGTGAATATGATTGTTTTGCATTGTGACCAACCTGACAAAGATCGTTTTAAACAACCTTCATATACCAAATGCTCATTGGACACAGACACACACACACACACACACACACACTGATGTGGTGATGATTACTGTTGTGCATTGTGACCAACCTGACAAAGATCGTTTTAAACAACCTTCATATACCAAATGCTCATTGGACACACACACACACACACACACACACACACACTGATGTGGTGATGATTACTGTTGTGTATTGTGACCAACCTGACAAAGGTCGTTTTAAACAACCTTCATATACCAAATGCTCATTGGACACACACACACACACACACACACACACACACTGATGTGGTGAATATGGTTGTTTTGCATTGTGACCAACCTGACAAAGGTCGTTTTAAACAACCTTCATATACCAAATGCTCATTGGACACACACACACACACACACACACACACACACTGATGTGGTGATGATTACTGTTGTGTATTGTGACCAACCTGACAAAGGTCGTTTTAAACAACCTTCATATACCAAATGCTCATTGGACACACACACACACACACACACACACACACACTGATGTGGTGAATATGGTTGTTTTGCATTGTGACCAACCTGACAAAGGTCGTTTTAAACAACCTTCATATACCAAATGCTCATTGGACACAGACACACACACACTCACACACACTGATGTGGTGATGATTACTGTTGTGCATTGTGATCAACCTGACAAAGATCGTTTTAAACAACCTTCATATACCAAATGCTCATTGGACACACACACACTCACACTGATGTGGTGATGATTACTGTTGTGCATTGTGATCAACCTGACAAAGATCGTTTTAAACAACCTTCATATACCAAATGCTCATTGGACACACACACACACACACTGATGTGGTGATGATTACTGTTGTGCATTGTGACCAACCTGACAAAGGTCGTTTTAAACAACCTTCATATACCAAATGCTCATTGGACACAGACACACTCACAATGATGTGGTGAATATGATTGTTTTGCATTGTGACCAACCTGACAAAGGTCGTTTTAAACAACCTTCATATACCAAATGCTCATTGGACACACACACACACACACACTGATGTGGTGATGATTACTGTTGTGCATTGTGACCAACCTGACAAAGGTCGTTTTAAACAACCTTCATATACCAAATGCTCATTGGACACAGACACACACACACACACACACACTGATGTGGTGATGATTACTGTTGTGCATTTTGACCAACCTGACAAAGGTCGTTTTAAACAACCTTCATATACCAAATGCTCATTGGACACAGACACAGACACACACACACACACACACTGATGTGGTGATGATTACTGTTGTGTATTGTGACCAACCTGACAAAGGTCGTTTTAAACAACCTTCATATACCAAATGCTCATTTGACACAGACACACACACACTCACACTGATGTGGTGATGATTACTGTTGTGTATTGTGACCAACCTGACAAAGGTCGTTTTAAACAACCTTCATATACCAAATGCTCATTGGACACAGACACAGACACACACACACACACTCACTGATGTGGTGATGATTACTGTTGTGTATTGTGACCAACCTGACAAAGGTCGTTTTAAACAACCTTCATATACCAAATGCTCATTTGACACAGACACACACACACTCACACACATTGATGTGGTGATGATTACTGTTGTGCATTGTGACCAACCTGACAAAGGTCGTTTTAAACAACCTTCATATACCAAATGCTCATTGGACACAGACACACACACTGATGTGGTGATGATTACTGTTGTGTATTGTGACCAACCTGACAAAGATCGTTTTAAACAACCTTCATATACCAAATGCTCATTGGACACAGACACACACACTGATGTGGTGATGATTACTGTTGTGTATTGTGACCAACCTGACAAAGGTCGTTTTAAACAACCTTCATATACCAAATGCTCATTGGACACAGACACACACACTGATGTGGTGATGATTACTGTTGTGTATTGTGACCAACCTGACAAAGGTCGTTTTAAACAACCTTCATATACCAAATGCTCATTGGACACACACACACACACACTGATGTGGTGATGATTACTGTTGTGCATTGTGACCAACCTGACAAAGGTCGTTTTAAACAACCTTCATATACCAAATGCTCATTGGACACAGACACACACACTGATGTGGTGATGATTACTGTTGTGTATTGTGACCAACCTGACAAAGGTCGTTTTAAACAACCTTCATATACCAAATGCTCATTGGACACACACACACACACACTGATGTGGTGATGATTACTGTTGTGTATTGTGACCAACCTGACAAAGATCGTTTTAAACAACCTTCATATACCAAATGCTCATTGGACACACACACACACACACTGATGTGGTGATGATTACTGTTGTGCATTGTGACCAACCTGACAAAGGTCGTTTTAAACAACCTTCATATACCAAATGCTCATTGGACACAGACACACACACTGATGTGGTGATGATTACTGTTGTGTATTGTGACCAACCTGACAAAGGTCGTTTTAAACAACCTTCATATACCAAATGCTCATTGGACACACACACACACACACTGATGTGGTGATGATTACTGTTGTGTATTGTGACCAACCTGACAAAGATCGTTTTAAACAACCTTCATATACCAAATGCTCATTGGACACACACACACACACACTGATGTGGTGATGATTACTGTTGTGTATTGTGACCAACCTGACAAAGATCGTTTTAAACAACCTTCATATACCAAATGCTCATTGGACACAGACACACACACTGATGTGGTGATGATTACTGTTGTGTATTGTGACCAACCTGACAAAGATCGTTTTAAACAACCTTCATATACCAAATGCTCATTGGACACAGACACACACACTGATGTGGTGATGATTACTGTTGTGTATTGTGACCAACCTGACAAAGATCGTTTTAAACAACCTTCATATACCAAATGCTCATTGGACACAGACACACACACTGATGTGGTGATGATTACTGTTGTGTATTGTGACCAACCTGACAAAGATCGTTTTAAACAACCTTCATATACCAAATGCTCATTGGACACAGACACACACACTGATGTGGTGATGATTACTGTTGTGTATTGTGACCAACCTGACAAAGATCGTTTTAAACAACCTTCATATACCAAATGCTCATTGGACACAGACACACACACTGATGTGGTGATGATTACTGTTGTGTATTGTGACCAACCTGACAAAGGTCGTTTTAAACAACCTTCATATACCAAATGCTCATTGGACACAGACACACACACTGATGTGGTGATGATTACTGTTGTGTATTGTGACCAACCTGACAAAGATCGTTTTAAACAACCTTCATATACCAAATGCTCATTGGACACACACACACACACACTGATGTGGTGATGATTACTGTTGTGTATTGTGACCAACCTGACAAAGATCGTTTTAAACAACCTTCATATACCAAATGCTCATTGGACACAGACACACACACTGATGTGGTGATGATTACTGTTGTGTATTGTGACCAACCTGACAAAGATCGTTTTAAACAACCTTCATATACCAAATGTTCATTGGACACAGACACACACACACTGATGTGGTGATGATTACTGTTGTGTATTGTGACCAACCTGACAAAGATCGTTTTAAACAACCTTCATATACCAAATGCTCATTGGACACAGACACACACACTGATGTGGTGATGATTACTGTTGTGTATTGTGACCAACCTGACAAAGGTCGTTTTAAACAACCTTCATATACCAAATGCTCATTGGACACACACACACACACACACTGATGTGGTGATGATTACTGTTGTGCATTGTGACCAACCTGACAAAGGTCGTTTTAAACAACCTTTATATACCAAATGCTCATTGGACACAGACACACACACACACACACTGATGTGGTGATGATTACTGTTGTGCATTGTGACCAACCTGACAAAGATCGTTTTAAACAACCTTTATATACCAAATGCTCATTGGACACAGACACACACACACTGATGTGGTGATGATTACTGTTGTGCATTGTGACCAACCTGACAAAGATCGTTTTAAACAACCTTCATATACCAAATGCTCATTGGACACAGACACACACACACTCACACTGATGTGGTGATGATTACTGTTGTGCATTGTGACCAACCTGACAAAGATCGTTTTAAACAACCTTTATATACCAAATGCTCATTGGACACAGACACACACACACACACACTGATGTGGTGATGATTACTGTTGTGAATTGTGACCAACCTGACAAAGATCGTTTTAAACAACCTTTATATACCAAATGCTCATTGGACACACACACACACACACTGATGTGGTGATGATTACTGTTGTGCATTGTGACCAACCTGACAAAGATCGTTTTAAACAACCTTCATATACCAAATGCTCATTGGACACACACACACACACACTGATGTGGTGATGATTACTGTTCTGCATTGTGATCAACCTGACAAAGATCGTTTTAAACAACCTTCATATACCAAATGCTCATTGGACACACACACACACACTGATGTGGTGATGATTACTGTTGTGAATTGTGACCAACCTGACAAAGATCGTTTTAAACAACCTTTATATACCAAATGCTCATTGGACACACACACACACACACTGATGTGGTGATGATTACTGTTCTGCATTGTGATCAACCTGACAAAGATCGTTTTAAACAACCTTCATATACCAAATGCTCATTGGACACACACACACACACACTCACACACACACTGATGTGGTGAATATGATTGTTTTGCATTGTGACCAACCTGACAAAGGTCGTTTTAAACAACCTTCATATACCAAATGCTCATTGGACACAGACACACACACACACACACACACACACTGATGTGGTGATGATGACTGTTGTGAATTGTGACCAACCTGACAAAGATCGTTTTAAACAACCTTCATATACCAAATGCTCATTGGACACACACACACACACACTCACACACACACACACACACACACACTGATTTGGTGATGATTACTGTTGTGCATTGTGACCAACCTGACAAAGATCGTTTTAAACAACCTTCATATACCAAATGCTCATTGGACACACACACACACACACACACTCACACACACTGATGTGGTGAATATGGTTGTTTTGCATTGTGACCAACCTGACAAAGGTCGTTTTAAACAACCTTCATATACCAAATGCTCATTGGACACACACACACACACACACACACACACACACTGATGTGGTGATGATTACTGTTGTGCATTGTGACCAACCTGACAAAGATCGTTTTAAACAACCTTCATATACCAAATGCTCATTGGACACACACACACACACACACACACACACACACTGATGTGGTGAATATGATTGTTTTGCATTGTGACCAACCTGACAAAGATCGTTTTAAACAACCTTCATATACCAAATGCTCATTGGACACAGACACACACACACACACACACACTGATGTGGTGATGATTACTGTTGTGCATTGTGACCAACCTGACAAAGATCGTTTTAAACAACCTTCATATACCAAATGCTCATTGGACACACACACACTCACTCAATGATGTGGTGATGATGACTGTTGTGCATTGTGACCAACCTGACAAAGATCGTTTTAAACAACCTTCATATACCAAATGCTCATTGGACACACACACACACACACTGATGTGGTGATGATGACTGTTGTGCATTGTGACCAACCTGACAAAGATCGTTTTAAACAACCTTCATATACCAAATGCTCATTGGACACAGACACACACACACTGATGTGGTGATGATGACTGTTGTGCATTGTGACCAACCTGACAAAGATCGTTTTAAACAACCTTCATATACCAAATGCTCATTGGACACAGACACACACACACACTGATGTGGTGATGATGACTGTTGTGCATTGTGACCAACCTGACAAAGATCGTTTTAAACAACCTTCATATACCAAATGCTCATTGGACACACACACACACACACACACACACACACACACACTGATGTGGTGATGATTACTGTTGTGCATTGTGACCAACCTGACAAAGATCGTTTTAAACAACCTTCATATACCAAATGCTCATTGGACACACACTCACTCACTCAATGATGTGGTGATGATGACTGTTGTGCATTGTGACCAACCTGACAAAGATCGTTTTAAACAACCTTCATATACCAAATGCTCATTGGACACAGACACACACACACACTGATGTGGTGATGATTACTGTTGTGCATTGTGATCAACCTGACAAAGATCGTTTTAAACAACCTTCATATACCAAATGCTCATTGGACACACACACACACACACTGATGTGGTGATGATGACTGTTGTGTATTGTGACCAACCTGACAAAGATCGTTTTAAACAACCTTCATATACCAAATGCTCATTGGACACACACACACTCACACTGATGTGGTGATGATTTCCAATTAGCCAATTTCCATTGCCGATATCAAAAGTATCGTCTGTTTGATGAACAAGCTTATCTCGGCCATGGAAATTGGCTAGATTCAGGATTAGGAAGATTATCGGTAAGTCTGTAACGTATTAAATGAATAAGTTGATTACGTCCTATATGAATGACCCTTAAATCCCGAATCTTCTAGAACCAATCGCGCAAGAGCCACCAAAGAGATCCGAACTTATAGAAGGCCCAAAATTTTCCACCAAACCGTTTAAGATCCTCTCCCTGGTTGATGCATTAATCGGTGTAAGCTTTTTCCTATTGAATCAATTCAATCCAGAAACGATTCTCATTCCCACAACTCTTATTCCAAGCTCTATTCACGATCAAGATGGCGCCATCTTGGTGACAATTTGAACGAATGGTTCTGGGTCCTAGGAATACTACTCGTACTGGGAGTCATCCTTTTGATTATCTCCGTAATATTAGAATTTCGTATTCTCCGAAGATCGCACTGACAGACAGTAGTACAGCAAAATTCAAATTTTAATTACTATTAATCTCAATATTCATTTTTTTTCTTCAATAAAATTATTAAACTTCTCAGAGTTTAAAAGTTTACAATAGAGTAGATAAGTGTGTTTATGTATGAATGTGTACAGGTGGTGTGCACTACAGCCCCCACCGTACACAACTCTACATTCGCGCCCTGAGTGGTATATGTGTGTTTACAAATAATCGATATGAAAATCAATGAGAGAAAGAGAGAGAAGAGAGTGCGGGTGCGGTGCAGCCCCCACACGGGTGCAAGACAAACAACTTCGTTGGGTAATTATAATTGTAATAATATGACACCAAAAGTGAGTACAAAAATGTATATGAATGTATGTGTAGTAGTTGTACTTGAAGAAGGGAGAGAAAATAGTGACAAAATTCAAACAGAAGGGAAACAAACAAACAAACAATTGGTGACACAATTGCGTGAGACAAAAAGGGTGTGTCTGAGAGATGAGACAAAACTGAGAGAAAAGATAAAGAGGTGGGGGTTGAACGGGTTAAGTGAAGTGAAGAGAATATATAGTGCACTTGTGTACTAATAGTTGACCACCACAGAATCCAATTCTTGTTATTAGTCTCCTAGAGGGACTGGTGATGGTGTGACTCTTTGGAGTGTGTGGTTACTTGCTACCTAAAGCTACTGAGTACTAGGAATAATACTAGTAGGGAGAATAACCATGCCAACCAGTGCATTGTGATCAACCTGACAAAGATCGTTTTAAACAACCTTCATATACCAAATGCTCATTGGACACACACACACACACACTGATGTGGTGATGATTACTGTTCTGCATTGTGATCAACCTGACAAAGATCGTTTTAAACAACCTTCATATACCAAATGCTCATTGGACACACACACACACACACTCACTGATGTGGTGATGATTACTGTTCTGCATTGTGATCAACCTGACAAAGATCGTTTTAAACAACCTTCATATACCAAATGCTCATTGGACACACACACACACACACTGATGTGGTGATGATTACTGTTCTGCATTGTGATCAACCTGACAAAGATCGTTTTAAACAACCTTCATATACCAAATGCTCATTGGACACACACACACACACTCACACTGATTTGGTGATGATTACTGTTGTGCATTGTGACCAACCTGACAAAGATCGTTTTAAACAACCTTCATATACCAAATGCTCATTGGACACACACACACACACACACACTGATGTGGTGATGATTACTGTTGTGCATTGTGACCAACCTGACAAAGATCGTTTTAAACAACCTTCATATACCAAATGCTCATTGGACACACACACACACTCACACTGATGTGGTGATGATTACTGTTGTGCATTGTGACCAACCTGACAAAGATCGTTTTAAACAACCTTCATATACCAAATGCTCATTGGACACACACACACACACACACACTGATGTGGTGAATATGATTGTTTTGCATTGTGACCAACCTGACAAAGATCGTTTTAAACAACCTTCATATACCAAATGCTCATTGGACACACACACACACACACTGATGTGGTGAATATGATTGTTTTGCATTGTGACCAACCTGACAAAGATCGTTTTAAACAACCTTCATATACCAAATGCTCATTGGACACACACACACACACACTGATGTGGTGATGATTACTGTTGTGTATTGTGACCAACCTGACAAAGATCGTTTTAAACAACCTTCATATACCAAATGCTCATTGGACACACACACACACACACACACTGATGTGGTGATGATTACTGTTGTGCATTGTGATCAACCTGACAAAGATCGTTTTAAACAACCTTCATATACCAAATGCTCATTGGACACACACACACACACACTGATGTGGTGATGATTACTGTTCTGCATTGTGATCAACCTGACAAAGATCGTTTTAAACAACCTTCATATACCAAATGCTCATTGGACACACACACACACACACTGATGTGGTGATGATTACTGTTCTGCATTGTGATCAACCTGACAAAGATCGTTTTAAACAACCTTCATATACCAAATGCTCATTGGACACACACACACACACACACACACACACACACACTGATGTGGTGATGATTACTGTTGTGCATTGTGATCAACCTGACAAAGATCGTTTTAAACAACCTTCATATACCAAATGCTCATTGGACACACACACACACACACTGATGTGGTGATGATTACTGTTCTGCATTGTGATCAACCTGACAAAGATCGTTTTAAACAACCTTCATATACCAAATGCTCATTGGACACACACACACACACACTGATGTGGTGATGATTACTGTTCTGCATTGTGATCAACCTGACAAAGATCGTTTTAAACAACCTTCATATACCAAATGCTCATTGGACACACACACACACACACTGATGTGGTGAATATGATTGTTTTGCATTGTGACCAACCTGACAAAGATCGTTTTAAACAACCTTCATATACCAAATGCTCATTGGACACACACACACACACACACTGATGTGGTGATGATGACTGTTGTGCATTGTGACCAACCTGACAAAGGTCGTTTTAAACAACCTTCATATACCAAATGCTCATTGGACACACACACTCACACACTGATGTGGTGAATATGATTGTTTTGCATTGTGACCAACCTGACAAAGATCGTTTTAAACAACCTTCATATACCAAATGCTCATTGGACACACACACACACACACTGATGTGGTGATGATTACTGTTGTGCATTGTGACCAACCTGACAAAGATCGTTTTAAACAACCTTCATATACCAAATGCTCATTGGACACACACACACACACACTGATGTGGTGAATATGATTGTTTTGCATTGTGACCAACCTGACAAAGATCGTTTTAAACAACCTTCATATACCAAATGCTCATTGGACACACACACACACACACTCACACACACACACACACACTGATGTGGTGATGATTACTGTTGTGCATTGTGACCAACCTGACAAAGATCGTTTTAAACAACCTTCATATACCAAATGCTCATTGGACACACACACACTCACACTGATGTGGTGATGATGACTGTTGTGGATTGTGACCAACCTGACAAAGGTCGTTTTAAACAACCTTCATATACCAAATGCTCACTGGACACAGACACACACACACTCACACTGATGTGGTGAATATGATTGTTTTGCATTGTGACCAACCTGACAAAGATCGTTTTAAACAACCTTCATATACCAAATGCTCATTGGACACACACTCACTCACTCAATGATGTGGTGAATATGATTGTTTTGCATTGTGACCAACCTGACAAAGATCGTTTTAAACAACCTTCATATACCAAATGCTCATTGGACACACACTCACTCACTCAATGATGTGGTGAATATGATTGTTTTGCATTGTGACCAACCTGACAAAGATCGTTTTAAACAACCTTCATATACCAAATGCTCATTGGACACACACACACACACACTGATGTGGTGATGATTACTGTTCTGCATTGTGATCAACCTGACAAAGATCGTTTTAAACAACCTTCATATACCAAATGCTCATTGGACACACACACACTCACACTGATGTGGTGATGATTACTGTTGTGCATTGTGACCAACCTGACAAAGATCGTTTTAAACAACCTTCATATACCAAATGCTCATTGGACACACACACACTCACTCAATGATGTGGTGATGATGACTGTTGTGCATTGTGACCAACCTGACAAAGGTCGTTTTAAACAACCTTCATATACCAAATGCTCATTGGACACACACACACTCACACAATGATGTGGTGATGATGACTGTTGTGCATTGTGATCAACCTGACAAAGATCGTTTTAAACAACCTTCATATACCAAATGCTCATTGGACACACACACTCACACACTGATGTGGTGAATATCATTGTTTTGCATTGTGACCAACCTGACAAAGATCGTTTTAAACAACCTTCATATACCAAATGCTCATTGGACACACACACACACACACTGATGTGGTGATGATTACTGTTCTGCATTGTGATCAACCTGACAAAGATCGTTTTAAACAACCTTCATATACCAAATGCTCATTGGACACACACACACTCACACTGATGTGGTGATGATTACTGTTGTGCATTGTGATCAACCTGACAAAGATCGTTTTAAACAACCTTCATATACCAAATGCTCATTGGACACACACACACACACACACACACACACACACACACACACACACACACACACACACACTGATGTGGTGATGATTACTGTTGTGCATTGTGACCAACCTGACAAAGATCGTTTTAAACAACCTTCATATACCAAATGCTCATTGGACACACACACACTCACTCAATGATGTGGTGATGATGACTGTTGTGCATTGTGACCAACCTGACAAAGGTCGTTTTAAACAACCTTCATATACCAAATGCTCATTGGACACACACACACACACACTGATGTGGTGAATATGATTGTTTTGCATTGTGACCAACCTGACAAAGATCGTTTTAAACAACCTTCATATACCAAATGCTCATTGGACACACACACACACACACTGATGTGGTGATGATTACTGTTGTGCATTGTGACCAACCTGACAAAGATCGTTTTAAACAACCTTCATATACCAAATGCTCATTGGACACACACACACACACACTGATGTGGTGATGATTACTGTTGTGCATTGTGATCAACCTGACAAAGGTCGTTTTAAACAACCTTCATATACCAAATGCTCATTGGACACACACACACTCACACTGATGTGGTGATGATTACTGTTGTGCATTGTGATCAACCTGACAAAGATCGTTTTAAACAACCTTCATATACCAAATGCTCATTGGACACACACACACACACACTGATGTGGTGAATATGATTGTTTTGCATTGTGACCAACCTGACAAAGGTCGTTTTAAACAACCTTCATATACCAAATGCTCATTGGACACACACACACACACACACACACTGATGTGGTGATGATTACTGTTGTGCATTGTGACCAACCTGACAAAGATCGTTTTAAACAACCTTCATATACCAAATGCTCATTGGACACACACACACTCACACTGATGTGGTGATGATTACTGTTCTGCATTGTGATCAACCTGACAAAGATCGTTTTAAACAACCTTCATATACCAAATGCTCATTGGACACACACACACACACACTGATGTGGTGAATATGATTGTTTTGCATTGTGACCAACCTGACAAAGATCGTTTTAAACAACCTTCATATACCAAATGCTCATTGGACACACACACACACACACACACACTGATGTGGTGATGATTACTGTTGTGCATTGTGACCAACCTGACAAAGATCGTTTTAAACAACCTTCATATACCAAATGCTCATTGGACACACACACACACACACTGATGTGGTGATGATTACTGTTGTGTATTGTGACCAACCTGACAAAGATCGTTTTAAACAACCTTCATATACCAAATGCTCATTGGACACACACACACTCACACTGATGTGGTGATGATTACTGTTGTGCATTGTGATCAACCTGACAAAGATCGTTTTAAACAACCTTCATATACCAAATGCTCATTGGACACACACACACACACACTGATGTGGTGAATATGATTGTTTTGCATTGTGACCAACCTGACAAAGATCGTTTTAAACAACCTTTATATACCAAATGCTCATTGGACACACACACACACACACTGATGTGGTGATGATTACTGTTGTGCATTGTGACCAACCTGACAAAGATCGTTTTAAACAACCTTCATATACCAAATGCTCATTGGACACAGACACACACTCACACTGATGTGGTGAATATGATTGTTTTGCATTGTGAACAAACTGACAAAGATCGTTTTAAACAACCTTCATATACCAAATGCTCATTGGACACACACACACACACACTGATGTGGTGATGATTACTGTTGTGTATTGTGACCAACCTGACAAAGATCGTTTTAAACAACCTTCATATACCAAATGCTCATTGGACACACACACACTCACACTGATGTGGTGATGATTACTGTTTTGCATTGTGAACAAACTGACAAAGATCGTTTTAAACAACCTTCATATACCAAATGCTCATTGGACACAGACACACACACACACACTGATGTGGTGATGATTACTGTTGTGAATTGTGACCAACCTGACAAAGATCGTTTTAAACAACCTTTATATACCAAATGCTCATTGGACACACACACACACACTGATGTGGTGATGATTACTGTTGTGCATTGTGACCAACCTGACAAAGATCGTTTTAAACAACCTTCATATACCAAATGCTCATTGGACACACACACACACACACTGATGTGGTGATGATTACTGTTGTGAATTGTGACCAACCTGACAAAGATCGTTTTAAACAACCTTTATATACCAAATGCTCATTGGACACACACACACACACTGATGTGGTGATGATTACTGTTGTGCATTGTGACCAACCTGACAAAGATCGTTTTAAACAACCTTCATATACCAAATGCTCATTGGACACACACACTCACACACTGATGTGGTGAATATGATTGTTTTGCATTGTGACCAACCTGACAAAGATCGTTTTAAACAACCTTCATATACCAAATGCTCATTGGACACACACACACACACACTGATGTGGTGAATATGATTGTTTTGCATTGTGACCAACCTGACAAAGATCGTTTTAAACAACCTTTATATACCAAATGCTCATTGGACACACACACACACACTGATGTGGTGATGATTACTGTTGTGTATTGTGACCAACCTGACAAAGATCGTTTTAAACAACCTTCATATACCAAATGCTCATTGGACACACACACACACACACTGATGTAGTGATGATGACTGTTGTGCATTGTGACCAACCTGACAAAGGTCGTTTTAAACAACCTTCATATACCAAATGCTCATTGGACACACACACACACACACTGATGTGGTGATGATTACTGTTGTGTATTGTGACCAACCTG
The DNA here is from genome assembly GCA_023373905.1 of Rhizoglyphus robini. Taxonomy (NCBI): domain Eukaryota; kingdom Metazoa; phylum Arthropoda; class Arachnida; order Sarcoptiformes; family Acaridae; genus Rhizoglyphus; species Rhizoglyphus robini. Next base: position 6,789 of record JAKIJQ010000034.1, on the reverse strand, counting down.
ACAAAGATCGTTTTAAACAACCTTCATATACCAAATGCTCATTGGACACACACACACACACACTGATGTGGTGATGATTACTGTTGTGCATTGTGACCAACCTGACAAAGGTCGTTTTAAACAACCTTCATATACCAAATGCTCATTGGACACAGACACACACACTGATGTGGTGATGATTACTGTTGTGTATTGTGACCAACCTGACAAAGGTCGTTTTAAACAACCTTCATATACCAAATGCTCATTGGACACACACACACACACACTGATGTGGTGATGATTACTGTTGTGTATTGTGACCAACCTGACAAAGATCGTTTTAAACAACCTTCATATACCAAATGCTCATTGGACACACACACACTCACACTGATGTGGTGATGATTACTGTTGTGTATTGTGACCAACCTGACAAAGATCGTTTTAAACAACCTTCATATACCAAATGCTCATTGGACACAGACACACACACCTGATGTGGTGATGATTACTGTTGTGTATTGTTACCAACCTGACAAAGATCGTTTTAAACAACCTTCATATTCCAAATGCTCATTGGACACAGACACACACACACTGATGTGGTGATGATTACTGTTGTGTATTGTTACCAACCTGACAAAGATCGTTTTAAACAACCTTCATATACCAAATGCTCATTGGACACACACACACACACACACTGATGTGGTGATGATTACTGTTGTGCATTGTGACCAACCTGACAAAGGTCGTTTTAAACAACCTTCATATACCAAATGCTCATTGGACACAGACACACACACCCCCTGATGTGGTGATGATTACTGTTGTGTATTGTGACCAACCTGACAAAGGTCGTTTTAAACAACCTTCATATACCAAATGCTCATTGGACACACACACACACACACTGATGTGGTGATGATTACTGTTGTGTATTGTGACCAACCTGACAAAGATCGTTTTAAACAACCTTCATATACCAAATGCTCATTGGACACACACACACACACACATGATGTGGTGATGATTACTGTTGTGTATTGTGACCAACCTGACAAAGATCGTTTTAAACAACCTTCATATACCAAATGCTCATTGGACACACACACACACACACTGATGTGGTGATGATTACTGTTGTGTATTGTGACCAACCTGACAAAGGTCGTTTTAAACAACCTTCATATACCAAATGCTCATTGGACACACACACACACTCACACTGATGTGGTGATGATTACTGTTGTGCATTGTGACCAACCTGACAAAGATCGTTTTAAACAACCTTCATATACCAAATGCTCATTGGACACACACACACACACACTGATGTGGTGATGATTACTGTTGTGTATTGTGACCAACCTGACAAAGATCGTTTTAAACAACCTTTATATACCAAATGCTCATTGGACACAGACACACACACACACTGATGTGGTGATGATTACTGTTGTGCATTGTGACCATCCTGACAAAGATCGTTTTAAACAACCTTCATATAGCAAATGCTCATTGGACACAGACACACACACACTCACACTGATGTGGTGATGATTACTGTTGTGCATTGTGACCAACCTGACAAAGATCGTTTTAAACAACCTTCATATACCAAATGCTCATTGGACACACACACACACACACAACTGATGTGGTGATGATTACTGTTGTGCATTGTGACCAACCTGACAAAGATCGTTTTAAACAACCTTCATATACCAAATGCTCATTGGACACACACACACACACACTGATGTGGTGATGATTACTGTTGTGCATTGTGACCAACCTGACAAAGATCGTTTTAAACAACCTTCATATACCAAATGCTCATTGGACACACACACACACACACACACACACACTCACTCAATGATGTGGTGATGCTTACTGTTGTGCATTGTGAACAACCTGACAAAGATCGTTTTAAACAACCTTCATATACCAAATGCTCATTGGACACACACACACACACACTCACACTGATGTGGTGATGATGACTGTTGTGCATTGTGACCAACCTGACAAAGATCGTTTTAAACAACCTTCATATACCAAATGCTCATTGGACACACACACACACACACCACTGATGTGGTGATGATTACTGTTGTGCATTGTGACCAACCTGACAAAGATCGTTTTAAACAACCTTCATATACCAAATGCTCATTGGACACACACACACACACACTGATGTGGTGATGATTACTGTTGTGCATTGTGAACAACCTGACAAAGATCGTTTTAAACAACCTTCATATACCAAATGCTCATTGGACACACACACACACACACACTGATGTGGTGATGATTACTGTTGTGCATTGTGAACAACATGACAAAGATCGTTTTAAACAACCTTCATATACCAAATGCTCATTGGACACACACACACACACACACTGATGTGGTGATGATTACTGTTGTGCATTGTGAACAACCTGACAAAGATCGTTTTAAACAACCTTCATATACCAAATGCTCATTGGACACACACACACACACTCACTGATGTGGTGATGCTTACTGTTGTGCATTGTGAACAACATGACAAAGATCGTTTTAAACAACCTTCATATACCAAATGCTCATTGGACACACACACACACACACACACACTCAATGATGTGGTGATGCTTACTATTGTGCATTGTGAACAACCTGACAAAGATCGTTTTAAACAACCTTCATATACCAAATGCTCATTGGACACACACACACACACACACTCACACTGATGTGGTGATGATTACTGTTGTGCATTGTGAACAACATGACAAAGATCGTTTTAAACAACCTTCATATACCAAATGCTCATTGGACACACACACACACACACAATGATGTGGTGATGATTACTGTTGTGCATTGTGAACAACATGACAAAGATCGTTTTAAACAACCTTCATATACCAAATGCTCATTGGACACACACACACACACTCAATGATGTGGTGATGATTACTGTTGTGCATTGTGAACAACCTGACAAAGATCGTTTTAAACAACCTTCATATACCAAATGCTCATTGGACACACACACACACACACACACAAACTGATGTGGTGATGATTACTGTTGTGTATTGTGAACAACATGACAAAGATCGTTTTAAACAACCTTTATATACCAAATGCTCATTGGACACACACACACACACACTCACACACTGATGTGGTGATGATTACTGTTGTGTATTGTGAACAACATGACAAAGATCGTTTTAAACAACCTTTATATACCAAATGCTCATTGGACACACACACACACACACACAAACTGATGTGGTGATGATTACTGTTGTGTATTGTGAACAACATGACAAAGATCGTTTTAAACAACCTTCATATACCAAATGCTCATTGGACACACACACACACACACACACAAACTGATGTGGTGATGATTACTGTTGTGTATTGTGAACAACATGACAAAGATCGTTTTAAACAACCTTTATATACCAAATGCTCATTGGACACACACACACACACACACACACACTGATGTGGTGATGATTACTGTTGTGCATTGTGACCAACCTGACAAAGATCGTTTTAAACAACCTTCATATACCAAATGCTCATTGGACACACACACACACACACACTCACACACACTGATGTGGTGATGATTACTGTTGTGCATTGTGACCAACATGACAAAGATCGTTTTAAACAACCTTCATATACCAAATGCTCATTGGACACACACACACACACACTGATGTGGTGATGATTACTGTTGTGCATTGTGAACAACCTGACAAAGATCGTTTTAAACAACCTTCATATACCAAATGCTCATTGGACACACACACACACTCACACTCACACACACTGATGTGGTGATGATTACTGTTGTGCATTGTGAACAACCTGACAAAGATCGTTTTAAACAACCTTCATATACCAAATGCTCATTGGACACACACACACACACTCACCTGATGTGGTGATGATTACTGTTGTGCATTGTGAACAACATGACAAAGATCGTTTTAAACAACCTTCATATACCAAATGCTCATTGGACACACACACACACACTCACTGATGTGGTGATGATTACTGTTGTGCATTGTGACCAACCTGACAAAGATCGTTTTAAACAACCTTCATATACCAAATGCTCATTGGACACACACACACACACTCACTGATGTGGTGATGATTACTGTTGTGCATTGTGAACAACCTGACAAAGATCGTTTTAAACAACCTTCATATACCAAATGCTCATTGGACACACACACACACACTCACACTGATGTGGTGATGATTACTGTTGTGCATTGTGAACAACATGACAAAGATCGTTTTAAACAACCTTCATATACCAAATGCTCATTGGACACACACACACACACTCACACTGATGTGGTGATGATTACTGTTGTGTATTGTGAACAACATGACAAAGATCGTTTTAAACAACCTTCATATACCAAATGCTCATTGGACACACACACACACAGACACTGATGTGGTGATGATTACTGTTGTGCATTGTGAACAACATGACAAAGATCGTTTTAAACAACCTTCATATACCAAATGCTCATTGGACACACACACACACACTCACTGATGTGGTGATGATTACTGTTGTGCATTGTGAACAACATGACAAAGATCGTTTTAAACAACCTTCATATACCAAATGCTCATTGGACACACACACACACACACACACTCACACTGATGTGGTGATGATTACTGTTGTGCATTGTGAACAACCTGACAAAGATCGTTTTAAACAACCTTCATATACCAAATGCTCATTGGACACACACACACACACACACAACACACTGATGTGGTGATGATGACTGTTGTGCATTGTGAACAACATGACAAAGATCGTTTTAAACAACCTTCATATACCAAATGCTCATTGGACACACACACACACACACACACAAACTGATGTGGTGATGATTACTGTTGTGTATTGTGAACAACCTGACAAAGATCGTTTTAAACAACCTTCATATACCAAATGCTCATTGGACACACACACACACACACACACAAACTGATGTGGTGATGCTTACTGTTGTGCATTGTGAACAACATGACAAAGATCGTTTTAAACAACCTTCATATACCAAATGCTCATTGGACACACACACACACACACACACACACAATGATGTGGTGATGATTACTGTTGTGCATTGTGAACAACCTGACAAAGATCGTTTTAAACAACCTTCATATACCAAATGCTCATTGGACACACACACACACACACACTCACACTGATGTGGTGATGATGACTGTTGTGCATTGTGAACAACCTGACAAAGATCGTTTTAAACAACCTTCATATACCAAATGCTCATTGGACACACATACACACACTCACACTGATGTGGTGATGATGACTGTTGTGCATTGTGAACAACATGACAAAGATCGTTTTAAACAACCTTCATATACCAAATGCTCATTGGACACACATACACACACTCACACTGATGTGGTGATGATGACTGTTGTGCATTGTGAACAACATGACAAAGATCGTTTTAAACAACCTTCATATACCAAATGCTCATTGGACACACACACACACACACACACATACTGATGTGGTGATGATTACTGTTGTGCATTGTGAACAACATGACAAAGATCGTTTTAAACAACCTTCATATACCAAATGCTCATTGGACACAGACACACACACACTCACACACTGATGTGGTGATGATTACTGTTGTGTATTGTGAACAACATGACAAAGATCGTTTTAAACAACCTTTATATACCAAATGCTCATTGGACACACACACACACACACACAAACTGATGTGGTGATGATTACTGTTGTGTATTGTGAACAACATGACAAAGATCGTTTTAAACAACCTTCATATACCAAATGCTCATTGGACACACACACACACACACACACACACTGATGTGGTGATGATTACTGTTGTGTATTGTGAACAACATGACAAAGATCGTTTTAAACAACCTTTATATACCAAATGCTCATTGGACACACACACACACACACACACACACTGATGTGGTGATGATTACTGTTGTGCATTGTGAACAACCTGACAAAGATCGTTTTAAACAACCTTCATATACCAAATGCTCATTGGACACACACACACACACACTGATGTGGTGATGATTACTGTTGTGCATTGTGAACAACCTGACAAAGATCGTTTTAAACAACCTTCATATACCAAATGCTCATTGGACACACACACACACTCACACTCACACACACTGATGTGGTGATGATTACTGTTGTGCATTGTGAACAACCTGACAAAGATCGTTTTAAACAACCTTCATATACCAAATGCTCATTGGACACACACACACACACTCACACTGATGTGGTGATGATTACTGTTGTGCATTGTGAACAACATGACAAAGATCGTTTTAAACAACCTTCATATACCAAATGCTCATTGGACACACACACACACACTCACACTGATGTGGTGATGATTACTGTTGTGTATTGTGAACAACATGACAAAGATCGTTTTAAACAACCTTCATATACCAAATGCTCATTGGACACACACACACACACACACACTCACACTGATGTGGTGATGATTACTGTTGTGCATTGTGAACAACATGACAAAGATCGTTTTAAACAACCTTCATATACCAAATGCTCATTGGACACACACACACACACTCACACTGATGTGGTGATGATTACTGTTGTGCATTGTGAACAACATGACAAAGATCGTTTTAAACAACCTTCATATACCAAATGCTCATTGGACACACACTCAC